>CM070771.1:151922785-153172785 GCA_036346955.1 Dipus sagitta
TATTGGGGGCCATCTATTCAAACTACCACAGCTTCTGAAGGTTTATACATATTAATCCATTTATTTCTTCCCAAAAGTTCTATGAGAGAGGTTGTGATTAGGCAATTTGCCCAAGTTTACAGCCTAGTAAGTAGTGGAGGTAGAATTTCTTAATTTTTGTTTTCATTTTTAACATGAATTAATTGCACAAATTAAAGCAGTGCACAGAAATTTCTATAGGTATGTACACTATGTACTGATAATGACCACTCATTGTGTTCTGCCCACATCCTCCTACCCTTCCTCTTCTTTGCATTACCCCAACCAGAGTCTCAACATTTCTTTCTTTTATCTCTCCTCTTCTGCATCTCCACCCCTAGTGTCCACCACCATCCCATACTTCTACAAGGTTGGTTTATTTGCTTCCACATGTGACTGAGAACGTGGGACATTGTCTCTCTTTCTGACTTGCTTCAATCAATATAAAACTCTCTAGGTATATCTATATTGCTGCAAATGACAGAATTTCACTCCATTTGTGTCTGAATAGTATTGCATTCTGTAAATATACCATTTCATCTGCCAAAAGATAACATTTTGTAATAAAAATTTTCAAATTTTATAATGTTCATGTCTCAAAATAAAAAAGCTATATATGAAAAACTCATGGAATAGTGAACACCTGAATGTTTTAAGACTGAGGACAAGGCAAGGATGTTAACTGTTTTTATCTGATACAGTACTGGAAATCTTGGAAAGAGTAGCTGAATAAGAGAAATAAACCATGGCTATCAAAATTGGAAAGGATGGGTCTGGAGAGAGAGCTTAGCAGTTATTCAGTTGCCTGTGAAGTCTAAGGACCCCAAGGACCCCAGTTTGAGGCTTGATTCCCCAGTACCCACATAAGCCAGATGCACGAGGTGGCACATGCATCTGGAGTTCGTTTGCATTGGCTGGAGGCCTTGGTGCGTCCATTCTCTCTCTATCTATGTCCCTCTTTACCTTTCTCTGTCTGTCACTCTCAAATAAATAAATAAAAATAAACAAAATAATTTTAAAAATTAAATAAATAAAAACAAGTGAGTCCCTCAGTGACAAAAAATGGAAAGAATGAAATTATCTATATTATGAGTGATATGATTCTATATATAAAACATCTCTGGTATTACAAAAATATTATTATAAGTTATAAATAATTCAGTAATGTTACAAGACACAAAATCACACATAAAACATATAAAAAGCAGTAACATTTCAATGCACAAATGATAGTATTCTGAATAAATAATTAAAAATGTAGTTTCATTCATAAGAGCTACAAAAATTATTTGTCAATAAATGTGCTAAGAAGAAAAATGTCCCTTTTAAGGACATTATAAAACACTGAAGCTAGAATTCAATCTCAGGAAGCCTGGTTCCTGAACCTGATACTGAGACAGACGATGGTTCTCCTGCTGCCCAAGTGCCACAGAACATTGAGGGTTCACTATAAATATTGCTCAAGGAGAGATAAGATGGGCAAATAGAAAAATGTAAAACTGCAAAGTGTGAGAGGGAAAGGATGTAAAAAATGTGGTTGTGACTTGTAAGATAAGGAAATAATCACATCTGCAAACATAGGCTAAGTCTCAAAAATCAATTTGTAGTGTCTCAGTATACATTTAGTATGAATATCACTGTTAACTCCATATGAGTTTTTCTGTCACAATTACACACAAGAGTAGCAAGCTGTTAATAGATGTATTTTCAAAATACACCAAGGATACTAATATATATCTGGCAGTTTAAATTTCAACAGTTCCTTTCATTTTTGCTTACTGTATAACTGTGTCCATTTGCCAAAAAAGCACTAAAAATTGTAGCCCTAATAAACTGGGCTTAAACTTAATCTTTTTAGTAGCAAATAAATGTTTTAATATTTTATATAAAATTGTTTAGCCAATTATTATTTACAGGATTAATAAATTTCACAGTCTAGTGAATATGTATATGAATATTGTATCTTCATAAAAGTAATTTTTAAGAGATCACCTTCCAAGTTAACAGTATTTGCTAACGAAATTATTTATACATATTAATGCAAAATTGCAATAGAATTATATAGAACCAGTAAAGTTCCATGAAGACTCTAGATCTATCTGGTGATTAAGGTTTTAGTCCACTTAGTTTAAATAGTCTTTATAAATGTTTTGTGACTTGAGAGCTGTTGTAAGACAGTGGTAAAATATGGAACATTGTTGAAAGTCTTGCTGAGTATTCTTTACACTTGATGATGTTATCTAGCCAGAAGTGCAGAGTCAGTGTCAGAATCAAGGGTACTATGGTAAATTGGACTTTTCCAAATGGACTTACAGAGTTGGATTTAGTTTATTGCAAAAAAGAGAAGAAGCACAGTTTTTCTGAATATTTAAGACTAGTAATATGTCTATAAATTTTAAGGGAAGTAGACTATTTTCAGCCAATATAGTATTCCTCTTAGTAATATGTATACCCTCCTGCACCAAAACAAAACCAATAGGGCCCAAATGCTCCAAACATATTTGTATATCTATAATTTATGAATAAACAAAAAATAATACAAAATAAATCAGTCATTCTTCTTTCTACATGGAGAAGCACATACAATTACCAAGATAACTTTGTTGCTGAAAGGGGGAAATGCCAACCCTGTAGTGAGGTCCTACTTCCTTTCCCATTAAGAGAAGTTAAAATATTCAAATGGTACTCAAATGCTCCTTAAAAAACACACTTATAATTGGAAAGTATGTGCTTTGCTAGCCTAGAACTTCACTGTTCTTAGAATAAATATCAATGATTTTATGTCAGTTTTATGTACATATTTTCAGAGCCTATCGGCAGCATAGGCCTATCTACTAGCAATCAGACTGCTACCATAATGATTCCTGCAGCATCTCCTGCTGATCTTGGAACCTCATTCTGAAGTTATGCATAATTAGTTATATTCATATTGTAATATTCACATTGTGGCTGATGAATCTTTATCATGATTTATTATGTAAAATTTTTATGTGAGACAAAGACATCAAAAAGATGCATTTTAAGACTATTCTATTTTTTCATTAGCAGAACTAATTGATTTGTAGTTGAATGCATTTTCCTTACATAATGGAAGCATATTTTGATTACAATGTGGAAAAAAAAATTACTGTGCTCTTTTTATTAAAGGTACAAACATATTTTCCTTCTTTACTTTCTTACTTGAGCTAGCAACCATCAATGTAAATAAGAGTCTTATAATTTGAAATATCCTGTGGTGCTGTTTCCTTTCACTATCTTAATTAAATAGTAATAACATATATATTGACAAAATAGCCAGGAAAATTTGAGCCAGTGTTCACATATGCCTGCAGTTCCAGCACTTGGGAGGCTGAACCACATGCATTGCTGAGTTTGAGGCTAGCGTTGGCTACAAAATGAGACTCTATCTCAGAAAAAAAGAGGGAGCTGGAAAGATTGCTTAGCAGTTAAGTCACTTGCCTAAAAAGCCAATGGACCCAGGTTCAATTCCCAGGAAGCCACATAAGCCAAATGCACAAGGTGGTGCTTACGTCTAGAGTTTGTTTGCAGTGGCTGGAAGCCCTGGCATGCCCATATTCTCCCCCCCCCCCCTCTCTCTATCTCTCTCTCTCTCTCTCTGTATCTGCCTTTCTCTCTTTCAATAATAAATAAAAAGAAGAATTTGAATTAACAAATTTAATTTGAATGAGGTACCTCTGAGAAATAGAATTCCATATTCTCCCATACAGAGATATGGACCTTGTTTATGTCTTAACACAAATAAAATTTAGAAATATTTTGGTAACATTTAAATGTAGAGCCGTATTCTTTTAATTAAACTCAAGTTAGATAGCATGCCAGATACCACCAAAAAAAAGTAGATGCTGGTATTTTTCCTATAATCAATAGCCACCAGAAATTTTTTAATTCAAAAAATAAATCTAGTACTAATTTCACAAAGAAAATGATAATGAAAGCAGAATTACATTAAACTACAATTTTGGCCTACCTAAAAGTTTAGCTATTGTATATATGTAAATAGAAGGTCAGATTAATGGGGGTGAAAAGGCCTAAGTGAGGTCAGGGGAAGAAATTGAGTAAAGGAAAGGTGAAGGGAGGGCTAATCCAAATCTAAAAGGATATAAATAAGTCACATGGAAATCTAATTTGTTGGACAATGGAAAACTCAGGAGCCCTAGAATATTACTAGTAAGTATTCAGTGCCAGGGAAGGGATACCTTCCAGTGAGGTTTTGGCCAGGAAGGTCCCTTATGCTCCTAAAACATTGCAGGCCATTGCCAAGGCCCTTGGGTTCCCACCGGGAATAGATGGAAAGACCCTATTACTGAAGGCTCCACATACTTGCGCTGCAAGGTCACTGAGAAATCCTGTTGGATCTGAGCTGAAAACCTCCTCCATGCGGACCAGCTGACAGAAAGCTGGAAAATGCCACACTGCATGCAGTTAAATGGGAGAGAGAGAAATCACCAGTGAAGATACTCAACAGTGGACACTGCAAGCCTTATAGTTGGCCAGCAATGCCAAATGAGCCAACGGGTGCAATAGCTGCATATCTGTTATGGGGAAACCAACCACCTTCTAATTTGACTGGTGGTCTGCTCCATGGGAGGGAATACATCCCTGATACTGACAACCTACAACAGGGGTAGTCATGAGCCCTAGGGGTGTAATGTCTGCTGGTGTCTGGCTAAATGTATAAACTATGCTCACCAAATTGCCTGGTTAGCACTTCTCTTAATGTCCATGCTTTATGCTATATATTAATATATTAATATATTAATATATTAATATATATTAATGCTACTCTCACTTTTGGTTAGAGAACCTTCTCTTTTCAGATGGCAGTGACCTTGGGATGACTCAGAAAGTACTATGGTGCTGAGAAGAAGTGACAGAGGAGTGCTCAGCACTGAAATATCTCTATTATACTTTCCAAGGCTCAGGGTCCATTGCAGAAGAGGTGGCAGAAAGAATGTAAGAGCCAAAGGAAGGGTAGAACTCCTTACAACATGCTCCTCCAGACACAAAATGGCCTGGATATCCATGACCTCAAAATAAAAGAGAGACTAAGGGGAAGGAATATGATGGAGAGTGGAGTTTCAGAGGGGAAAGTTGAGGGAGGGATGGAATTACCATGGGATATTGTTTGCAATTGTGGAAGTTGTCAATAAAATATATATATATATATATATATATGAATTTTCCCTAAATATTTCTTTGATATATATATATATATATATATATATATATATATATATATATATATATATCAAAGAAATATTTAGGGAAAAATTCATTCAATTTCTCTTTATTTATTTATTTATTTTATTTATTTTGGTTTTCCGAGGTAGGGTCTCACTCTAGCTGAGACTGACCTGGAATTCACTATGTAGTCTCAGGCTAGCCTTGAACTCACAGTAATCCTCCTGCCTTTGCCTCCCAAGTGCTGGGATTAAAGGCATGTGCCACCATGCCCAGCTTTTCATTCAATTTCTTGGAACACTTTCCAACATCCCTTCCCTGTGCAGTACTTTATATTCATATGCAGAGAAGACAATTTATATACTAGGTGATATTTAAGTTGAATTTCAGGGATTGTACTCCAAAATGGTAGATTTGCTGAAATAGCACATAAACTTTGAAAATGGAATTTCTAATCTAAATGTCAGTAGTATTAAAAGGAATTATAGACCTGGAGAGATTGCTAAGTGGTTGAAAGTGCTTGCCTGCAAAGACTGATGAGTTTGATTTTCTGTACCCATGTAAAGCCAGATGCACAAAGGCATGCATGTATTTTGAGTTCATTTGTAGGGGCATAAGGCCCTGGTGTATTCTTTCTCCCTCTCTCTCTCTATTAAATAAGTGAATAAATGTTTTTTTAAATTCAAAGTAAGGTAGAGAAAGACATGAACTATGTATCTTGTCTGGGGTGTGGCTCTTATTTAAGGTCAACTATACTCAGAAATGAGGGGATGCTTTATTTCAGTAATCATAGTCAATCTGTATTTCAACATAAATTAATAAAAGTATTATAAATTGACAATTTCATGGATATATATATATATATATATATATATATATATATATTCTAGAAGTCATTGAGCTATTTTGCCATATTCCATCATTAGAAAAGAATCCCTGAGTCTAGTCTATATTTGGACAGAAGTGAATTACATACTCCTTGGAGAAGACTGGTATTAGTTTTATGAAGCAAATTATCATAAATGTAGTATCATATAATTCTCTTGGTTTTGGGTTTTTTTTATTTTTTTCATATAATTCTCTCAGTTATAATGCAATAAAAGTCCCTCTGACCATATTCATTTAGAGGATAGAGGACAGAGTGTGTTATCTTAGTTTTTGTAGCTTCTAAAAACTTCTGGAACTTCTCTAGTTGTCTCTTTCTATAATAAAACCCAATGGTGGTGCTCTGAGCTTGTTTCTCCATCGACCTTATTAAGGGCTTTTGTTATTGCATTTGAGCCTTCCTAGATAACCGCAGATAATTAATTTAAAAGTCAGTTTAATTTCTCTTTGCTACATAGTGTGACAAATTACTAGGTGCACTGAACTAAAGTGTTCTTATCTTCAGGGAACTATTCTGCCCATCAAAGCTATGAGGTAATTTGGGGGAATATATTTTAAATTGCCAAATGAATCAGTCACTATGAAATGCAGTCTTTTCTATACATCTACAGATTACTCATCTGAAGATTCAGCTAACTTCAGATTGAAAATAATCTGGAAAAAAAGTCCAAGAAGCTCCAAAAGGCAAAATTTGGACTTGTCCCATGCTGAGCTCTCTACTGGATACTCACAGATGAAAAGATATATGTGTGTGTCATGGGGAGTATGTAGCCCTGCCACTTCACAAAATCTTAACTTCTGCATTGGCAGGGACAATGTTGGGCCACACTTCCCATGCACATTCTTTGTAGTTAGGACTTTACCAAATACCTGTAGACTTCTCTTCTTGACCCAATTCTCCAAACAACATGGGATAATAACTGTAGTGTTTACATAGTGTTACATATGATGAGAAATCTAGAGGTGCTTTGTACTTCACAGGAGGGTATGAACAATGTTGTATGCCAACACTATGCTGGACTAAGGGACTAAAACATACACAGATTCTACTATTGTTTGATGGTACAGAGATCAACTTTCTACAGACTGTGGAATGAATGGATACACAATTAAGAAATCCTTCAACATTCATCATTTTTATTTGTATTTGTAGTATGTGTTTGTGCGGGGGGATGTATAAACGTATTGGGAGATGTATAAATGTGTGTGTGCAGATGCAATCTCAGGTGAAGGAAGACCAGAGGAGAATGCTGGTTTCCTTCATTGTTCATCAGGGCATTTCCCTGAGAGGTTTTCACAAGACTGCAGTTACAGATATGCATAGCCACACTGAGCTGGATGTAGGGAATTGAACTCGAGCAGTCTCAGGCCTTCATGTTGGCAGCCAATTCTCCTACTCTTGTGGGCCATCGCCCCAGAGCACAGCCACCATTTCTTCAGAACTGTATACATGGAGAAATTTGTTCATTGGTTTCATAATTTACATAGTGTAATGTTCTTTATATAGAGGTTTTCTCTATAATATCTTCTTTAGAGATAGTGATTGAAATCTTGACAAAGCATAATACAAAGATATTTTAGTTACCGTATAGTAGTAAATCCCCAGCCAATAGAGATGACTGCCATGCTTCTTTAGCATGATTCTATACATGTGTACAAATGACAGAAACACTCACATACTCTCATATTTTTTCTCTTTCTTTCTCTCTCTTCAGAATTTTCACAAAAGTCTAATCAGACTAACTCTGGCAGGAAGCCACCTGCACTAAGTGACTTCTGAACCCAGTGGAAACAGCCTGCTTTTTGCTTTTATCTCTCAGCCATTCAAAGCTACCAAGGGCAATAAGATAAAATTTCTTCTCCAATGTGGGAGGAAGTAATTGGGTGTAGTTTAAGCAGTGTAACTCTGGAATCAGAAACACAGCTTGAATCTGAGCTCTGTTAACATGCCAGTTATGCTTTATCCAAGTTATTCTCTCTTGCTTGTATTAGTACCTATGACATGAGAATGATACTGATATTGCAAAGATTCTATACACATTAGCTTGCCATTCAGAAAGTGGTTTGCTCTTCAACTTTCTCTTGTTGAGTTTTTTTAAGTTGTCTTCTATTAACATTGCTAAGTATATTTTATCCTATTATCTTCTTATTTCTGTTGACCACTAATGAACAATAGTGCTTAACACAATATTTATTCTGCCAGTGACTTCTACCTTGGAGATCACTGAGCTACTGACCCTTGACTTAGGTGATCATTTTTAAGGAATCACAGTTTTTCAGCTGTCTTGTATTATGTGAAGCTCTCATCATTATCTTATCATTATTGCCTAATTGATAGATCTCTGACAGGCCATCAGCTAATTTATCTCTCAACCTTTACATAGTTCTTTAATAACTAACTTCTCTTGTTTCTACAGCTAAAGTTAAATCTATAAAATTAGCAGTATTATAAATTTTGTAAATGTAGGCCTGATAAAATTATGTGGTACTTTATAATCATAATATGAGTATGAATCTGTGATAAACACACCACAGTGGTAAAAACGCCATTCTTAGCAAATTTTGAAACCCATATGAGGAAGTTTGAATGTAAATGCTCTTTAACTTTCTCTTGTTGAGTTTTTTAAGTTATCTTCTATTAACATTACTAAGTATATTTTATCCTCACAGTCTCTTGTGTTTGTGATAAATATTCCTATTTATTCTTTACCTAGTGGAGCCCTTTAGATGTGGAGTCTTGATGGAGAGGTATGTTTCTAGGGGCAGAGCTTGGGGCTGATTAATCCAGCCCTATTGGGCATTGAGAGCTAGCTCATACAGAGGATTTCCTTCTGCATCCAACTATACTTTTCTCCACCATGATGAAGCTTCCCCTCAAAACTGTAAGTCAAAAATATATCCTCCCTTCACATATGCTGCTTCAGCTCAGGGGTTTTATCCTCTGAGAACATTACTACACCATAGAAAAAAATGTACTTGGAGAGGGTTAATATAAACAAATTATTCATAGTCACAGTCACACACCATGATATTCTAGCCATTTATGTAAGCTGAACTTTGTCACATTTTATAAACATTATATGTGCATGCAGCCACAAGACAGAAATACAAAGATCCAGGTGATGAGTCAGACTGAACTCAAAAGGAAACATCAACATGTTCTTACAAAATCTCTTTTACTGTATACCACATTTGGATGTTAGTCTGTGAAAGAACTACCTGGTAAATTGTTTACATTTTGGTTGTACTTGGTTAGGCATTAACTGAAGATCTGAAATGAAAATGTTCCTAAAAGGTCAAGTTTGAAGTTTTTCTTTTAATGTCAATGATTAAAACCAGATGTCATGAATTAAAAGACTGAAGCAAGAAAGGAGACAATGTGTCAGTCAATGAGAATGCCCAAGATATGAAAGATTTAATTTTCATGCCTGTTGTTAAGCTTTAAATTTTCTTGACTTGAAGAGAACATCTTTTACTGCAGATTCTACTTATAATTAAATTGTTATCTTGTATATCAGAGTGGGATGGAATGGAGAATGCCTGTTATTAGGTGGCATCCACAGTCACTGCAACAGAAGAACATTTTTACATGTTTGACAGTCTTTATCTTGTTTTCCACGGAACGTACTCTATGAATGTAGAAAACGGTGCCAATGGAAATATTTTGACTGAAGTATTGACACATTTCATTATAAAGATGAAAATGTGGCTTTCTCTTATAATTGGCTCCAAGCTTGTCGTTTCTTCAGCATCTTAGCAATAGGATTTGTGGTGGTTTGAATAGAATAGATGGCTCCCAATATATGCAGTTGTTTATTTGTTTGTAGTTTGCATCTGCAGCCACCTGGCTGGAGTCAGTGCCATTGTGTGGAGCTTAAGGTGTGGTGGTAGGTTTCAGATTTCAATCTAAAGATATGCAAAGTGTGCCTAGCTGGAGTTCCTGAAGTATGCTGTGGCTTTTGACCTTTAGGCTTGTACTTCTCTCACTCTGCTTGGTCCTGTGAAGGCAGACCAGCTTCTTCTGCCATTATGGAACTTCCCCTGGATCTGTAAGCTTCAATAAATATCCCTTCCTCCATAACTGTGCCTGGTCTGGAAGTTCATCTCAGTGAACCTGAAGCTGTCTGCTACAGAATTTGGTACCAAGGAGTGGACTGAGATGAACGTGACCATGTGGATGTTGATCTTTTGGAACCTTTGTTTTGGAGGAATAGGCATGGACTTGGTGCTTGCAACTGAAGATGTCTTCTGGAGTGGTAAAGTAAGTTTTATGGACTATTCTGATGAGAGTCAGAGAATGCTATGTGCAGACAGCATTGAACTTCGAGGCTTAGCTTATGAGCTTTCAAAGGGGAAGGAAAGACTGCAGAGGACTTTGTTGGAACTGGGCTACTGGCATAAGGGCTGGCTGCGTCCTACTGACCAGGCCCAGAGAGTTTGATAAAGGTTAAATTTGGAATGGACTGATGTGCTTGGCTAGAGATATTGGACTGAGATTTAAGATTTTAAGCTGGAAAACCTCATACAAGTTAAAATTACAGGCACAGAGACTGGTTTTAGGTTACTGAACCTGCTATTGTCAAACACATTAGCAATCTTAAGGAAGATGGTCCAACTGCTTTACATTAAAACAATGGAAAGGATGCCTGAGAAAGGACTATCATAGAAATGCAAACTCTTTTGGAAAGAGTTGACTGGAGAAGGAACCTGCTTTTCAAGGTTATGATTTATTTCATCTGTGAATTAAGAATATGGCTGTGTCCTGCACACCTGGTATTGGTTTCAGAAGCGTGAAAAATGCGAGGACTGGTCGTGAATTGCACATGCTTCTAGGAGCTGCCACTGAGATGTGGCATGAGGTAGGGCCGGATGCCCTGATAGTCTGAAAGAGCCTTTGGAAAATGTGAGGAGTGGTCATGAATTGCACATGGTTCCAGGAGCTGCTGCTGAGATGCAGCATGAGGCAGGGCAAGATGCCCTGATAGGCTGAAAGAGTCTTTGGAAGATGGACCGTGGTTTGCATGAAGACCTGAAGATGTTTTGTATATACCAGGACTATGCAAGTACTACCATAGAGTGCACTGTTGGCCTGAGATGGAAGTGTTTCCTGGCTACTCTGCCCAGCAGGAGGGGCGGAATTTGGAAAATCTGGAGACTGTCAGTCTCTGGTTATGTTGAACTTGAACTGCAGAAGTTTGATGTCTGTTTGATGGTGGTTGAGTTTGCATTGTTTTAGTCTCTCCTTGCTATGCCTTATACAGTTGAAAATGTTTACTCTGTGCCTTTATCTGTTAGAAATTTTTAACTTGTTTGATTTTACAGGTCTTCATATCTTAAATTGGTCAAGACTGTGGGGACCTTTGAAATTGAACTGAAGTACAATTTACATGTTTGATGGTTATAAATCTATTGGGGGCCGGGGGCGGAATGTGGTGGTTTGAATAGAATAGATGGCCCCCAATATATGCAGTTGTTTATTTGTTTGTAGTTTGCATCTGCAGCCACCTGGCTGGAGTCAGTGCCATTGTGTGGAGCTTAAGGTGTGGTGGTAGGTTTCAGATTTCAATCTAAAGATATGCAAAGTGTGCCTAGCTGGAGTTCCTGAAGTATGCTGTGGCTTTTGACCTTTAGGCTTGTACTTCTCTCACTCTGCTTGGTCCTGTGAAGGCAGACCAGCTTCTTCTGCCATTATGGAACTTCCCCTGGATCTGTAAGCTTCAATAAATATCCCTTCCTCCATAACTGTGCCTGGTCTGGAAGTTCATCTCAGTGAACCTGAAGCTGTCTGCTACAGAATTTGGTACCAAGGAGTGGACTGAGATGAACGTGACCATGTGGATGTTGATCTTTTGGAACCTTTGTTTTGGAGGAATAGGCATGGACTTGGTGCTTGCAACTGAAGATGTCTTCTGGAGTGGTAAAGTAAGTTTTATGGACTATTCTGATGAGAGTCAGAGAATGCTATGTGCAGACAGCATTGAACTTCGAGGCTTAGCTTATGAGCTTTCAAAGGGGAAGGAAAGACTGCAGAGGACTTTGTTGGAACTGGGCTACTGGCATAAGGGCTGGCTGCGTCCTACTGACCAGGCCCAGAGAGTTTGATAAAGGTTAAATTTGGAATGGACTGATGTGCTTGGCTAGAGATATTGGACTGAGATTTAAGATTTTAAGCTGGAAAACCTCATACAAGTTAAAATTACAGGCACAGAGACTGGTTTTAGGTTACTGAACCTGCTATTGTCAAACACATTAGCAATCTTAAGGAAGATGGTCCAACTGCTTTACATTAAAACAATGGAAAGGATGCCTGAGAAAGGACTATCATAGAAATGCAAACTCTTTTGGAAAGAGTTGACTGGAGAAGGAACCTGCTTTTCAAGGTTATGATTTATTTCATCTGTGAATTAAGAATATGGCTGTGTCCTGCACACCTGGTATTGGTTTCAGAAGCGTGAAAAATGCGAGGACTGGTCGTGAATTGCACATGCTTCTAGGAGCTGCCACTGAGATGTGGCATGAGGTAGGGCCGGATGCCCTGATAGTCTGAAAGAGCCTTTGGAAAATGTGAGGAGTGGTCATGAATTGCACATGGTTCCAGGAGCTGCTGCTGAGATGCAGCATGAGGCAGGGCAAGATGCCCTGATAGGCTGAAAGAGTCTTTGGAAGATGGACCGTGGTTTGCATGAAGACCTGAAGATGTTTCGTATATACCAGGACTATGCAAGTACTACCATAGAGTGCACTGTTGGCCTGAGATGGAAGTGTTTCCTGGCTACTCTGCCCAGCAGGAGGGGCGGAATTTGGAAAATCTGGAGACTGTCAGTCTCTGGTTATGTTGAACTTGAACTGCAGAAGTTTGATGTCTGTTTGATGGTGGTTGAGTTTGCATTGTTTTAGTCTCTCCTTGCTATGCCTTATACCAGTTGAAAATGTTTACTCTGTGCCTTTATCTGTTAGAAATGTTTAACTTGTTTGATTTTACAGGTCTTCATATCTTAAATTGGTCAAGACTGTGGGGACCTTTGAAATTGAACTGAGTACAATTTACAATGTGTGATGGTTATAAATCTATTGGGGGCCGGGGGCGGAATGTGGTGGTTTGAATAGAATAGATGGCCCCCAATATATGCAGTTGTTTATTTGTTTGTAGTTTGCATCTGCAGCCACCTGGCTGGAGTCAGTGCCATTGTGTGGATCTTAAGGTGTGATGGTGGGTTTCAGATTTCAATCTAAAGATATGCAAAGTGTGCCTAGCTGGAGTTCCTGAAATGTGCTGTGGCTTTTGGCTTTTGGCTTTTGGCTTTTAGGCTTGTACTTCTCTCACTCTGCTTGGTCCTGTGAAGGCAGACCAGCTTCTTCTGCCATTATGGAACTTCCCCTGGATCTGTAAGCTTCAATAAATATCCCTTCCTCCATAACTGTGCCTGGTCTGGAAGTTCACCTCAGCGAACCTGAAGCTGTCTGCTACAGTATTTTAAGCTAAAATTACATTTATATGCCAAAAAAATTTTCCAAATGTTAGCAGTGACAAAAGTACTAATGACAAAATACAACTTTGAAACATAAATGATAACATTTATGATAAACAAATAAGATAGAAATATTAATTTTAGGGCTATGGAGATGGCTTAGTGGTTAAAGCACTTTCTTCCAATGCCTAAGGACCCATGCTTGACTCTCCAGGTCCCATGTAAGTCATACACACAAGATGATGCAAGCATGCAAGGTCACACATCCTTACAAAGTTGTGGATGTGTCTGCAGTTCAATTGCAGTGGCTAGAGACTCAAGCATGCCAATTCTCTCTCTCTCCCTCTCTCTCTCTCTCTCTCTCTCTCTCTTTATCTACTCTTTCAGAATTTTTTTAAAAATTAATTTTACAGAAAAAGACAAATTGCATAGCATATACAATAGGTAAGTTAAAAGTGAGTAAAACACTTAGACAAAACTCAATTATGTCATTTTTAATAATCAAATTATAAGTTAAAATTTATTTTTAATTTTGCATTGTTCTAAACACAAAACATTTTTAAAAATCTTTAGTGCAATTTATACAACTAGTGATTTAAAAAAAAAGCATGTTGTTGGGTTGGAGTGATGGCATGGTGGTTAAAGCACTTGCCTGTGAAGCGTAAGGACACTGGTTAGAGGCTCCATTCTCCAGCACCCACGTAAGCCAGATGCACAAGGTGGCACATGCATCTGGAGTTCATTTGCAGTGGCTGGAGGCCCTGGCACACCTATTCTTTCTCTCTCCATGCTCTCTCTCTCAAATAAATTTTTAAAAGCATGTTGTTGATTCATTAATCATGGTTTTAAAATTATATAATTTTAATACTTTTGTGTCTCTATTTCACTCCAAAGTAATAAATTTAGATTGCAAAGGTGACCATTATATCTCTAACCTCATTCATGCCTCAGTTGTCATAGAAATTCAGATAATGCAGTCATTAACTAACTGGTTAACTTATGGACATATTGAAAACTTACTAAGCCTCACTCATCAACCACCTGAATAAACCAAAAGTCCATGAATTCATTATGTCAGGAACAGTTATTTAACAGTAAATAAAAGATATAACAAGTACATTATAGCATCATATACTAGGAGATAAATGCTTTGGAAAACAAAACTTCAAGCAGGGTTTGTAAGTGTGAGTAGTTGTGGATGAATCTTTGCAGATGAATAAACAGTGAGAGGAGGCACTTAGCACACTCAGAAGGATTGTGGGAGTTTTTCATGGATCATCATAGAAAAACGAGCCAAGCAAAAGGAAGCAGAAAAGAACATTTTCTAGAAGTAATCATGAGCCCAAATGCAACTGAAGAAAATGGGGATGATGGAAAGATGGAAGGTTAGAAGCACAAGAGAGGTGCATGGCTGCATAGAGAAGGTTCAAGGATGTAGATGGGGCAATGTTAAGGCATTCTGACATTTGTATAATCAGTATCTTGGAGAACGTTTTCCTGGTTGAATCTTATGTATATTTTCCTTTACCTTAGTTTGGTGTTCAGTTATTAGATATCAGTTTTCTACTTTGGGGAAGGAATGTCTTCTTTGAGATGTATTTCTTTGCTGCTTTTCTCTGTAATTCAGGTTTGTATTCAGTGCAAGGAACTCTTTGAAGTCCTGAATTCATAGGAAATTCTTAAGAATAAGATTTAGTTATCAGGCATGGTAGCATAGGCAGATAATCAAAACATTAGGGAAGCAGAGGCAAGATCAATTGTTTTAAGAGCCTGGGCGCATAAGATTCATCTCAAAACTAAATAAATTCATAGGTTGAGTTTAATGGTTTCCTGCTTCATGTGTGTGCATGGACACTTTATAAAAAAAATCTCTTTCAAATAAAAAATTCTAGATAATTGATTATTTTTAAATAATTTTTATAAATTATAAAAAAATGGACTTTTGAAATTTAATCTCAGAGTTCATTTAGATAACATAGTGTATTTGGTGAAAAATTACTGAATGAAGAGGCTTCTTGGAATGACTACATTTGTAATATCTTGTGAAAATAAAAATGCACACTTTCAGAATGTCAACTTCTTTTTTTATTTTATTTATTTATTTAACTGAGAGCAAGAGACAGAGAGAGAGGAGAGAAAATGAGCATACCCCATGGCCTCTAGCCACTGCAAACAAATTCCAGATGCATGAGCCACCTTGTGCATCTGGCTTATGTGGGTACTAAGGAATTGAATCTGGGTCTTTAACTTCACAGACAAGTGCCTTAACCACTAAGCCATCTTTCCAGCCTAAATGTCAACTTCTGTAATGGAAAATCAACAATAAAGCTCACAAATTACTTTGTGCCTTTTTATATGTGCGTGAAAATTATATCAGCTATTAAATGATATATACATGGTTTCAATTATTAATATCATCAGAGATGACATCAAACTGGCATTATTACATTCTAACTCTGTAGCAAAACATTTTTCACATGTCTTCCTAGAGGCTTTCTTTTGTTGTTTTGAGTTCTGACTACTCTTATTTCAAAATTCTTTACATATACTTGAAGGAAATGTCACATTCCAGGGCTACAACTTGCAATGTGCATTTCTGTCATCTGAGTGTCTTGTCAAAATGCAGATTCTGCTTAACCAAGACTGAGGTGGAGTCAGGATTCTGCATTTCTGATGGGCTCCTACACAGTACAGATGGTACCTGTCTTCCAAGCATATTGTCAGAGGTATATACAGCTCTCCACAGAAAACACATTTGACATCCCAACCTCGGTGCTGGCATTTCATGAGACTTATGAATAACAAAATGCCCAGCACAGATAGAGTAATTTCAAAGAAGACCTGAGAGTAAATGGTTCATAGGTTGTACACATGAAAACTAAAAGCAAACAAAAGAAAAAATCAAAGAAAAACATATCTAAGTTTGGGTCCCTGTGGCATTGATGTACAAATCCAAGTGCTCCAGCAAAATGGTCTTTCATGCAATTTGATTGAATTTTATTATTTTAAGGAAAGGAACACTCTGTTCCAGTATAAGAATAAATATTAGGGTGATGAGAAATCAGTAACATTGACTATATATTGTTGACAAATATAGCTAAATTAGTTTTCAACATTTAGCTTTGTTCATAATTATCATAACAATTGTCTCCACTCTTGATGCCAATAAATCATTCAGCATATTTGTGAAAATTTTCAGCATTATCCTTCATATAAAGAAAGTACTACTCATAAACATTTATCTGGATCTTATGGTTGATTCATTTGGGTTGTGGGATATACCTCTTTATAAAACATGTCATTTTCACTTTTAACCTGGGCAGAGATAAAATTATTTCATAGGATATAAAAAAAACATTTATTTAGAAAATTATCCTAGAAAAAATAAAATAATTTAAAATTACTATCAAATTTACAATTCATAATAATTAAGTTCAAATTTGGTTATTATTAAAGCTGGATATTCACTTTGTACCATGTATGAAAATGTGACTCTCTGTTAAACAACTTTAGATTGTAACCGGTGGCCCACTCACAAAGTTCCAACTTTAAGTTATTAGTGTTTTCAGAAAATCAATTGCATTTTGATAGTATTAGGATTTTTGGTTGGAACAACACAGTCAAATAAAGAACAGAAACAGGTCCAGCCTGCTCAACTGATGGAGCTAAGGCTTTGTCAGTGATGGGAGAAGTGATTCTGTGAAACATCCAATATTAGAACTGGTGTCTTGAGGAAAAGTCATGTTGTACACTATGAGAGTACCCTGAAAGACATTTTTTTTTTTTTTTGCTACAGCGAACAATGTGGCATGCTACCAATACATGAAGTCTACTTCTTTCTTGCTCAGTGCCACACATCACATTGTCCACAGTGAGCAGCAGGTTGGTCTTTCTCTGTGGTTCCCTTGAGCCTGCATTCTTTTCATTTACCCAGGGCTTAGCAGGTCTCACTGCCGTTTGTATGCCCAACAATGAAAACGAATGACTCATTACATTTAAAAAAAAATCTTCTTCCTAATAGAATTTCTATAAAGAACAGTAAATATCAAAGAACACCCAAGTGTATGCTTCCACTTGTTTTCTCTTCAATTTCTCTAGAGGGGAAAAAAATTAGTTTGAATCTATATAAGTCACACACAAGGATCAGACTTACCAGATCATTAGTAAGAAGTTGAAGTTTCCACTTTTATTTGTCCTTGCAAACAGAGCCTGAGAGCACAGAGTATATTCTGGTAACAAATGGGAATCTGGCCAGCCAGTGATCTTTGCATTAGCATTCTAATAACCAGAGGCCAGCGTGCCAGAGTGCTGTGTCAGAACTAATTTATGAAACTAGGTCCACAGGCTCATTAAAGTGGTCACAATTCAGTGGCTGCCCAGTAAAATTAGACTACAGTTTCATTCTCATAGCAGTGAATATTTTAACATACTATTAAAGATATATTTTATGTGTTAAAATCATCTTTGATTCTGAGAAGGAGAAAACAACAAGATTATGCAGCCATTTGGTTTTGCATTATAAAATTGGTTTAACTCTCTGTTTTTGGCTCAAAATGCATGGAATGCTCACATTTTAAAGTACAAGGTAATAGCACTTGGCATTTGAAAGGGTGATGCATTTTTTCCCTCTGACTGCAAACACTTCAGTACAACTCAAGCAAACCTTATGGTCATGAACCTACCTAGCCAGGAAATCTCAGACGCTTCAGTCTAGAGCCCAAAGTGCTTCTGCCATCATTGTTGCGCAAATCTCCCTTGGAAGAAACTTCATCACAGTGTCAGAAATCCTGCAAGGTCAGAGTGCATTGCTCTGCAAGCTGACTTCTACAGCCAAAGTGTGTCTGAGTGGTTTGAAGACATCCAAAATCTTGTCATGAGCAATGAGATACTACAAGGAAAGGTCAGAAACTGTAAGATTAGTACAGTCCTACTCAAGCCTGAGTCTTTGCAGGGACAGGGTATTCCCTCTCCTGTTAGCTGAAGGTTTGGCACATATGCTGAGCTCAGTAATAAAGAAGTCTGTAACAAGCAGAGCACATGATATTAATATGAAAGCCTTTTAATTTCTTAGCTTCTCAAATGCCTATATACATAAAGTGGGAATAATGATTCCTGCTGTATTTACTTCAGAGTATTGTTCTCAGAATCTAAATGAATAATAATTTTGAAAAAAACACTTTTTAGAGGTATGGGGCTTATCCTTGGGTAGTATATAGTTATATCTATTCCCTTGTCAAATATAACAGATTGTTTTCTTTACCTGTTGAATTTTCATTCAATGGAACAGTAATGATTCTTTAAATCTTCCGAATGTGAACAATAAAAGACTGAATGACTATATCTGGTAGTCTATATGCCATGGCTAAATTATTTAGACATCCTGTTTAAACCTTGGAGGAGAGGGGGCATCTAAGAATAAATATTTTCTTTTTCAAGAACTCCCTCAGTAAAAAAAGTATTGCTTTTTATTTAGAAGACAGTGTTGATATTTAAATGTTTTACTATACTAAACATTTCTTCTACATCAAGGTTAAATATAGCTAGGTAGTGATAAAGGATAGCAGTGATCACCATGGTGTAAAATTACACTAACTAGTGTCAGTTTATTGCAGCAATCTAAATATTATGTAATGTGAAAGATTACATTAACCTTTAAAATCGGGATGCTTCTAGATGAAACTTTGACAAAGAAATATATTGTAAAATAGTTCTCTAAATATCACAAGGTATCTCAGAAATTGTGAAACAGCTCTGTTGTACTAGATGGGGAAAGGTGTGCTATACAAAAGTATTGCATATACACATAAAACATCTGAGTTAAACATGACTATTTTTTAAAATATTTTATATTTTTATTTATTTATTTGAGAGCAATAGAGAGAAAAAGAGGCAGAAAGAGAGAGAGAGAAAGAGAGAGAGAGAGAGAGAAAGAGAGAGAGAGAGAATGGGTGCACCAGGGCCTCCAGCAACTGCAAATGAACTCCAGACGTATGCACCCCCTTGTGCATCTGGCTAACGTGGGTCCTGGGGAATCGAGCCTTGAATCGGGGTCGTTGGGCTTCAAAGGCAAGCGTTTAACTGCTAAGCTATCTCTCCAGCCCATGACTATTTTAACCTTTCTCTTTTACATGATTTTACTTGGTAATATGCAGTGCAAAAAATATTCAAGAGTAAGATACAATGTAACATTTTACTAAGCTATTTTACCTTAACAACATCATGATTACCTTAGCATCATCAACATGTGGTTGAAACAAGCATCACTTCAGCAAATGTATCCACAGAGAAAGTTTGCTTTGACCCCCTAGAACCCATGCAAGGATATACTTTCCTTCTGTAAGAGGAGGCCTTCCAGCCTATAAATGTTATGGTGGCAATAGAACTACCAAACGACACTGTAAGAGCTAAAGAGTCAGCCCACTGGTAAGTATGAAAACTAGGCCAAGTGAGGGAATGTCACACAAGTTCAGTGTAGGATTAAAGCATTATTCAAGTACCACTTAGGACAAGGTCTGTCTCATTTGTGTCATCATGTCTGCTTCTAGGCAGAATCGCTTCAGCGCTATTTCCAGTCGGGTAGCTTGACTGCTGCTTCTGTCATGGCATCATGATACTGCTTACTTAGCTAAAATAAAAAGAAAAAATGGGCTAAATTTTGGAGAATAATTATATTGTTTGATTAATTCTTCATAACTTTACTTTGAAAGGGGCAGCATAGGCCAAAAGATTTTTCACTTGAGATTTAATATGAGAAGGAACTTCTCCAATATTTTCCACATTAATTTTAAATACTAAAACAATTACTTAAATTGAAATTAAAGTTAAAATAGTTATGGGTCTGCCTTCAGGGTATGACTACAGTATCCTTATGACAAAAAATGCAATGTGCCATTCATCCAGGGAATGGCATGTGTTTCCACTATATCTCCTAGCCAGGAGTAAAATGGGGTTCTCTTCTACTTCTTCCTGGGGCTAGGCAGGGTGAGGGGAAGACCTACCCAAAATGTGTCAAGCAGTGGGCAGTGTCCCCAGTCCGGCTGGCTTTACCAGCACTTGCCACAAGAATATGATTCTAACAGCCGGATAGTCGGGGCCACCAGTCAAAGGGTACCTTATAGGAACTTGTGGAAAATTGCTAGAAGCTTATATAGGACTTGGGGGAATATGCCAAAAATCACTTGCTGAGAATGATTTAACCCATATCATTTCTTAAGGAAAATTCTAAATATTAGTATTTATAAGAACCCATAGGAACCACAAGAACCTAAGAAATAACTCTTTAATTTTTTTCTGTATCTCAGTATATTACTCCAAAGTTCTTATCTTACGAGACTGCATAGAAATTGAATCTGTGATTTAATGACTTCCACTGTGTTTCTAGCATCATTGCTGCTGGTATTCATGCCAAGATGACATGTGCCCTTTTGTGCAGTCCCTACAGACCATGCACAGAATCTGAACTTTGACATCCAGTTTACTTTTTTTGGTTTTTCGAGGTAGAGTTTCGCTCTAGTCCAGGCTGACCTGGAATTAGTCTCAGGGTGGCCTCGAACTCCTGGTGATCCTCCTACCTCTGCCTCCCCAGTGCTGGGATTAAAGGCGTGCGCCACCACGCCGGGCTTTATTAGTTAATTTTGTAGTCAGCAAATACAGTCAGTTTGGTACCATTATTAGGCTCATCCGTGACCTACCCCCTCCCCTTGGCCCCTCATTGTTGAGGTATGTGGGTCATGCATTGTGGAGTTAGCCCACAGTTATGGGTAAGATAAATGTCTCTGCACATCATGACCCAACATGTGGCTCTGACATTCTTTCCACCCCCTCTTCCGCAAAATTTCCCTAAGCCATGTTGGATTCATTTGTGGTCTGCTTCAGTGATGAGGTGTTGGGGGCCTCTGAATCTCTGGCTCTTGGATTTGGTAGGAGTTGATTTTTCTCTGTGTTGATCTCCTTCCCCGTTGTGCTGGTATCCAATTCATCAGGAAAACAGTACCCTTGCTTGTTTCGCCAATTTTTCTTAGTTTCAGCCGGGGCCCTTTGGAGGTATGATGGGGTGACCAATATCTGTCCAAGCAACTCATGGTCTAACCTACTTATTAGCAAATAACTTGTTGTGATGCCCACACAAGTGCAATAGTGGCACACAGCCATGGTGGGGAACCAACTGCTCTTAGTTTGGCTAACTGATCTCCTCAGTGGTACGGGGCCCCTAGCTGGAGCTGGGAAACAAGTCAGAACCATATCCAAACATAAGCCCACTCGCCAATATCAGGCTACCATCAATAAATTGCATTTCTTTTTTATGTGTGCATAAGTGCATGTTTCTGCATGGGCAGGTGCACATATTTGTGTGTGTATGTTTGAAGGCCAGGGGCTCAACTTGGTTGTCATTCCATGGGAAATTTGCCCACCTTTTTTTGAGACACTCATTGGCCTGGAGCTCACCAATTCATCTATAAGGGCTAGCCACTGAGCCCCAGAGAAACTTGTATATCCCTCCCCTCAACTGGGATTACATGCACATGTCATGGCTTCTGGGATCAAACTCAGGTCCTCATGCTTACAAGGCAAGCATTTTTCTAACAGCTATCTCTCCAGCCCTATATCTTATATTTAATTTAAAGAAACCTTTGTTACTAAGGAAAGAATAAATCATTGAGACGTTGGCCAGGCTTTCTGTTCACTATGGTTAACTTAGTCACTGTCCCTTCCCCTTCTTTGACCCTATTCCCTTTCCAGCAAACCAGGTTTGGGGTGAGAGTCAACAGGGCACTGCACACATATCAATATTCATACTTAATAATAAGTTTCCATACATTCATATGAAAACTCTGCATTTGATCACTTCAGTGTTCAGAAGAAACAAAGACCTTTCCTAGGCATGTATTTTTTTATTCTGCGAACAAAGGCTAATATCTGAAAATACTGATTTATGGGCTGGAGGGATTGCTTAGCAGTTAAGGCATTTGCCTGCAAAGCCAAAGGACCCAGGTTCGACTCCCCAGGACCCCACGTTAGCCAGATGCACAAAGGGCGCATACGTCTGGAGTTTGTTTGCAGTGGCTGGAGGCCCTGCTGCACCCATTCTCTCTCTCTCTCTCTCTCTTTCTCTCTTCAAGTAAATAAATAAATATAAACAAATAAAATGAAAATATTGATTCAACAGTCTGTCATGAAAGGCTTTCTGTGGTATGAATATGCTGTCAACTCCTAAATGTATTTTCAGAGCCACTGACAACACATTATGTATATATAAAAAGAACTTAGCAATATTATCTATTGGAAAACTTGTCTCTAACCTTTAATTTACTTAAGAGGATAATTTATATTTTTATTTTCTAGATCATAGAATCTAGAATAGAATTATAAAAGTGATGTCATATTTTCATAGATAGGCAGCTTCTGTTGTCATTACAGGTTTTTCACTGTCATTGTTGTTCCAACTATAACACATAAGAGAGATTTAAACAGATGTGATATCAACAGTGTCTTACTCTAAATTACCCAAGATTCACTGGTTTTGTGATTTATTTTTAGGTCTGTCCTCTACTCACAAGCATAAATTATGTTTCACTCAAATCAAATTCAAAGTTCTAATTGGGGTTTCTAATGATCATTTGGTACTCAGTAATCTGCACTGAATGTATTCTCCCCATGCCTGGTAGACCAGCTCACAGCCTCTGCTAAATCCACTTGTCACCAATACCAGCTGCCTCTGACCCACAAAATCATCAACATAACTTACTATTTTTATTGTCACTTTTTAAAACTATTAGTTTTCAATCACAACATAAAATTTATAACGTATTTCTCTCTACTTAATCTAAAAAACTTTAGAATTTAATTTCAAAGTTCCTTTGTTGTCCCCCCTCAAATAATACATCCTTTCATAACGTCTTAGAAGCATACTTCTGTTGAATTTATTGTTCATTTCTGCTTCTTCCCTTGAATCCAGTTGTATATATTTAATTCCCACAGAGTATTTAATTTTACATTTTTATTTGCATAAAAAGATTATTTTGTCAATGTTTGTCTTGATGCTATTTTTGATCTGTGCTATGCTTCAGCTGCTCATCTGTGAACCTGTGGTAATTGTCAATGGTTCTAATTCTGTATTCATCTCTGATTATTTTTCTACTATGCATTATACCTTTGGTAAAATTTCACAATGCAATTATGGTATTAGCTGCCAGTGGGTGTTTGTGGTTTTCCCTTGAATATTTTTGGTGTCTGGTGTTCTACACTGAGCATCCTTTGACATACCTCCCATACCACAGACTGTAAGTGGCCCAAGTTTATTACAAACTGACAAGATATTTCCAGGATAGTTTTAATAATTTACATGTATACCCGTAATGTATATGTACATTCCAGTTGCTCCAAGATCTGGACCACACTGGATACTGTTTGTTTTTGTGTATCATGGGCTCCATGGGCTTTGTCTTAAATTTTGACTTAATTTTGACTTAATTTCTTTGACTTAAATTTCCCCTTATATATGAGGGTAAGGTTTTTTTATATATATTTATTTATCATGTTTCTTCTTCTATAGTGAACTTGTTAGTTTTGTTTGCTTACTTTTTATTCCTGTGATGTAAATGAGTTCTTTATATATGCAATAAACAAATTCTTTGCTAAGGACATTTTGTTGTTTGTGTTTCTTTTTACCGTCTTTATGTGACTTTTGATTAGTAGAGCGTCTTGATTTTAGTGTACTAGGACTCATCAATTTTATATTTTACAGCCAGTGCTTGTTATGTGTGGTTTAATATTATCAATTTGTATTCTGAATTCATAAAGATATTCTTATGTTACTACCAGTTACTTTTTATATTTTAACTTTCATAGTGGAGCATTCGTAATAAATTTTGTACACTATAAAATAAGGTTCCAGTTTCATATTTTTCCCATGAGTATTCAACTGCAATTACCTTCTTCCTTGAAGGTCTATTATGGTGATCCATGATTTTGATCCCAATTCTCAGGGGTTGAAGCAAGAGTACTGGGATCTTGAGGACAGCCTGGGTGCATTATGAGAATTTCTCTGAAAACAATCTCAAAACAGGAAGATACCATTTCCTCTATATTAATTCAGACATCTACAAGCCTCAAATGTATGCATTACAAATTTTCCATACAGGTTTGAGTATATAACAATTTGAGAAATTTGTATTCTGTTCCACTGGTCACTTTTATCTTGTATCAATCTTAGAGTCTTAGTGAACAGAGTTGTAAAATAACTAAAATTGATAATGCCATTTTACCCACTGTGTTCCTCTTATCAAATATGTCATGGCTATGTTTGAACTATATCACAAAGAAAAGCAGGGAATTTTATTGGAAGTATATGTAATTTGCAATTCAAGTTTATTATTGCTAGCTGTTTATTTTATTTTTTTCCAACATTTCTGCAACATTTCAGATTCTTGAATGTTTTGCACTTCTGTGTATGTACCATCATGTATTTAGGAATTGAGTCTATCTTGGCTTCTCTATGTGTGTTATAGTTACCTTTGCATTGCTGGCACAAAGCACCAACCAGAAACAGCTTGTGAAAGTAAAGTATTTATGATGGCTTAGAGACTTGAGGGGAAGCTCCATGATGTCAGGGGAAATGATGGCATGAGCAGAGGCTGGACATCACCTCCTGACCAACATCAGATGGATAACAGCAGCAGGAGAGTGTGAAGACCTAACTAAATGAGCAAACTGAGGGTTAATAAAACTCAAGGCCCACCCCCAGCAACACACACTTCCCCCAGCAAAGCTCCAGTTCCCAAACTGCCACTAGCTGAGGACCTAGAATTCAGAACACATACATTTATGGGGGAAATTTGATTCTAATGACCACAGTCAGATTTTCAGTTTGTAAACCACCTTAGAAACACATAACACTACATTCAAGTTGCCAAGTACATTACATTGCATCCTAAATAATGTATATGCAATGGGGAATTTAATAACTACTCTTATGAACAGAACTCTATTCCATACAAATATTTATGCATACTGAGAAATTCTTTTCTTTCTTTCCTTTTTTTATTGTTTTAGTTTTTTGAAGGTAGGATCTCCCTTTAGCTGGCTTTGTTAAGTGTAGCAGACAGCTTCAGGTTCACTGAGATGAACTTTCAGACCGGGCACAATTATGGAAGAAAGGGATATTTGTTGAAGCTTAAAGATCAGGGGAAGTTCCACAATGGCAGAAGAAGCTGGCCCTGCTTTCTCAGATCCTAGCAGAGAGGGAGAAGCCCCAGGCCAAAAGTCAAAAGCTACACAGCACACTTCAGGAACTCTAGGAGCAACTCAGCACTTTGCATATCTTTAGATTGGCATTTCAAACCTACCACCACACCTCCTCCAGCCAGGTGGCTGCAGATTCAAACTACAAGCTAATGAAATATTGACTATATTGGGGGCCATCTATCCAAACTACCACACCTGTGAAGCCTAAGGACCCAGGTTCAATTCCCCAGTACCTATATAACCAGATGCACATGATGGCAAATGCATCTGGAGTTCATTTGTAGTGGCTAGAGGCCCCAGTATGCCCATTCTCTCTTTCTATCTACCTTCTCCTGTCTCTCAAATAAGAAAATAATTTAAAATTTTTTTAAATGAAAATCAGAAATATATCTCATTATCCTTTTCCTTTTTATCACACATTCTGATTCCCTTTAAGTTCAATATTTTTCCACAAAACTCATCACATTCCATTATATTATATACTTTTTCTGGTTGATGATCCTTGTTCTAATTGTGTATCTAACACCAGTAGGAAATAAATTTCAAAAGAGCAAAGATCTAATCTGTATGTTCATCACAGATAGCAAACAGTCTTAAGTAAACCAGGTGTTAAATAAATATGTGTTGAAGAAGTGAATGACATACAAGATTTAAATAAGCAAATGTAAAAAGAAAAATAAAATCACAAGATTTACTGTTCTCAAATGTTTCTAATATTTTTAAATGGTACTTTTTTATGTTTTCAGATATTAACATGGCAGGGGAACCCAAACCATATAGACCCAAGCCTGGGAACAAGAGGCCCCTGTCTGCACTCTATAGGTAAGTAACCTAAAGCAATCTCACTACATGTGTGAACATTTCTTATAGATTTATAGGACAATATGATATATAAGGTATCAACTATTTTTGTTCATATATATGTATATATACATATATATGCATATATATTATATATAGCAGCTTTGACCTATACAGCAGATGCTTAGGATTCTTCTTGTATATGATTATATCACTGCTACTGCTGCAGTTACATCCTATTACTGCAAACAAAATATTTGAGAGGAATAACTTGAAGGATGGAATACTTATTCTGTCTCTGGTTTCAGTGTTTCAGTTCATGGTCAATTGGATGTATCACTCTGGGCCCCTGGTGAGATAGCATATCATGGTGAAAGGGCTGATCCAAACAAACATGTCCACTTAGGACATGACAGGATAAGGTCAAGGACAAGGCATACCTTCCAAAGGCATTCCTTCTTTCACCAGAGCCCATATCCTGATAGCCCATTAATTATCTAGTCATCAGTAGATTAATCCATTTGTGAAGTCAGTACACTCATGATCTAATTCCCTCTCAAAAATGCCTCCAAGGTTGGGGAGATTCCTCTGTGAGTAAAGTGCTTGGTGCACACCCATGAGGCCTTGAGTTCAGAACCACAGCACCCATGTAAAATGCCAGGCATTGTAGTGATCAGTCATGAGGGGATCTTGCGGTGGCTGGCTACCCTGCCTAGCTAAATTAGGGAGTTTTAGTTTCATTGCCCTGTCTCATAAACATAAGGTGGAGAAGCAATAGAGGAAGACACTTGACATTGATTTCTGGCTTCCACAAGGGCACACCCTCGCCCTCATCCCCACACACATGGGCCCACATGCATACACACATACATGTACTTATGCACACACTGCACACATGCACACAGGCAGGAAAAAAAGCACCATTATCTGGGGACAAATCTTTCAACACATAAGGTTTTTGCAAGGACACTTCATATCCAAACCATATAAATGAACATTCTGCAAGATTCTTTCTCTAATAAACCTTAGCAAAAATAAATGATCCTTTCCAACAAGTTGAAAGGACACTACTGCTGTTGCTCTATCTTACATGCAATGTGCTGGCAGTGCCTAACATACCATCCTATGAGGTAGAACAAGAACTCAGGATTCCACTTAGTGATTTTCCAAGTCCCAGATTCTATCCATTTATACTTTCAGCCTCTTTTG
The DNA here is from genome assembly GCA_036346955.1 of Dipus sagitta. Taxonomy (NCBI): domain Eukaryota; kingdom Metazoa; phylum Chordata; class Mammalia; order Rodentia; family Dipodidae; genus Dipus; species Dipus sagitta. The sequence goes on from CM070771.1 coordinate 151,950,613, forward strand.
TGACTAAGTATGTATAAACACATTTCTCCAGAATGGCAAATATTGTTCTCTTCTCCAGAGGGACAAACTCAATTCCTTTAGCCTTTCCTAGGGTATGTGTCTTAGTTAATCCACAGATTGCTTTTCCCCTCTATCTACTTCAGTCCATCAGTGTCCACAGTAGTTTCCAGAATGCCAGGTTGACAGCATAGATTACATTTCACTCCTTCATCACTCTGTCTGTAGGTATATTAATGTCAGTAAAATTTACCTGATCAAGGAACCTCATATACATTCAGTTCTTTAAAAAAAAAAAAATTGTAAAACATTCTGTTCTGCTGTTAAGCCATATGTCCCATTTCATGTACTTTTGCCACTGGTTTTTGTACGCTAAGTGCTGACTTTGCATCTGTCTGTAAGTTTTTTTCTTTGTTGGATTGAGTGAGTTGTTCTAGGCTATTGAGATCCCTATCATCCAATTTTTTGGGACCTATCTCAGATATGTATCATCATTCAACTGGAATCTACAGAGAAAGAGCTAAGAAAAGTGTTGAGCAAGTCTCACTTTCTTGCTGATATCATTTTGATGTAGAAGAATTAATTTATCTGTGTTAAAATGTACTATATTCTAACAAATATATAAGAAAGGTGTTCATAAGAAGGGCCTAAACTGTTGCCCTGTCTTTATTCTCTGCTAAGTAAGATATCTCCTTTAAAGCCATACAGGCTTCATTTTTCAAACTGCAAAATAAATATCATAAACAGATCACTGATAAGGTCCTCTTTATACCTAATATCCCAGGTCTGCATGTATGTGACAGTTAGATACATTTCAAAGCTACTATGGAAAAAAAATAGATTAATTTCTCTTGGTGTTTTATATTTTAGTCTATTTAAACTTTTGAAACTATTTTAAGGCTGGAGAGTGGTTTAAGCTGGTAAGAGCACCTGCTGCACAAGCAAGAGGGCCTGAGTGCGATCCCCAGAGCCCATGTCAAAAGCCAAGTATGGCCAAAAGGCTGTAACCCCAGTGCAGAGTGTAACAGAGACAGGATGAGAGCTGGAGCTCACTCATCAGCTGGTCTAACCAAAAAGTGGTGCCAACTCCAGGTTCAGTGAGAAACTCTGTCTCGGGAAATGAGGCACAAAGCAGTAGAGGAGAACATGTGACATTTCACTCTGGCCTCTGCACATGTGCACGTGGAGTGCATGCGTCTGCAACATGCATACACCACACACACACATGGGTGGGGGAGAATATTTTACACGAAATAGGGAGCAATAGGAAATAATCAGTGTCGTTAGTGCCATAGTTTTCATTGACATGAGGAAACAGAGATGAAGTCATTAACAGAAGGCACATGACACTTTGCTCATCTGAGGTACAAGACAGTGCTTGGAAATCTAAACCATGCAAACTATATTCTGATTAGCTTCACTTTAAGTATATGCATAGAGCTGCACTAATGCAGAACATTTGAGAATTCACATCATCAATTATTAGCAAAAAAAAAGAAAGCTGGAAAGGCCTAGACTTTTCACCAGCTGCAAGTGTCTATAGAATGCTGCCACATGATGATTTATAGAGTTCCCTGTTCCAAGATTGTTTTTGCTTTCCTCATGGGAAAGAAAGCTCATGACAAGAAAAAGAAAAAATGTCTTTTTAACTGCTCTTTCTCTATTACCAACTTAAGTTGAATTATAAATTCAAAAGAATCAGAAACAGTTTCATTAAAATTTTCTATGTTGCATGTAAATTATATTAGCATTGGAATCTCATTATCTTATTTTCATTGATTTGGGTAAATTAAAATTGAGGTATATCACAATTGAAAGACAATGACAAGAAAATAAGGGAATGTATGCGTAGCTGATTTAACCCTTTTAGACACATTTTCTCCTTCTTACATAAGCTGCATAATACTTTGTTTTTATGTGGAAAGCTATTCCCATGGTCATTGTTCATCTGTTTATTGTAGAACTCCACAAGGGTGAAATTATATGCCTTGCTCTATAAAGGAAAGGTCTGCTTCCAAGACAATAAAGGACTTTTCTCATAGTAAGATAACAAGATTAGGAACTGAACTCTAGCTTTTGGCACTTGAGTCTGGTATTCCTGCTACTAGATCGCAGCTCAGGGCATCCACTTACCTGAACAATACAGTGTATATAAAACAAACCTTGCCCATTAACCAAGACCAGTAATCAATCATACCTCTGTCTATGAATTCCATACCAGCAAATGGCAGAGAAAACACTTCATACTAGATATGTCATAAGAGCACCTGCCTGTGTGATGAGAGATTTTGTGTTTTGGGTTGTCGACCCAACACCATGACTGCATCATCAGTTTTCTTCCCTTTTTTCTTTTCCCAGTTCTGGCAATGAACCTAGGGCTTACCAATGTTTTACTCCTGAGCAAAATGCCAAGTTTCTTTTCCTTTTATGGTGTTTTGTTCCTTTGAGGCAGAATGTCACTAAGTTGTCTAGATAAAACTTAAAGTTGTGATCCTCCTGTGTCCATTTTCTTAATAGCTAAGATCACAGACATGTACTACCAGGTCCAGCTCTGATTTCCTGTGAAGGAAACTATGTGTAAAAATAATGAAATCATCTGCTCAATTTGTCAAATAAGGTCACAGCATAGAAGGGATATAGTCTGTATTTTCCTGCTCTTTTCATCTTTGGATCTATTTTCCTTATCTTAAATGAAATAGCTATGAGTTACATTTGTTCTTTTATTGTTCCTTCATTCATTCACTGAAGAACTATTTAATGTTTCAGCTATTGGCACAGAAAATATAAAACAAATGGCAGGATAAAGAAAGAGAATAATGAAATAAAAGTACTTTATGTGTAGTTAGTTAAAAGCAGTTTCTAATATACTTTCTTGTTCTAAACTTCTAAGTCTCTGTAACTACACTCTGTTGGCCCCTCTGCAGTTGGTCTATGATCAGATCATCTTCACCTCCATCCTCTTTATCACCATCATCTACCACAATCTGTTACTCACATGGAATAGCCCCTGAGACATGGGTTTGTTTCCTCTTTAAGGGGGTTTTCATATTAGTCAAACAACTTCATTAAGTGCATATCCTGTGCTTAATTTACATGGACTACATGGAAGATGCAAAAACAAAAACAGAGTGTGACTCAAAATTCATATTTACATACACAACTTAGAAGCATAAATAAATGAGGGCAATCCAAATGTCCGCAATGCTTCCATAAGAAAAATAGATGAAAGCACTACCTATTCTGCCTAAATGAAAAGAAGTAAAGTCTTTGGAAGTGGTAATAAGATGATACTTGAGCTGCCTCTAAAAACATGGGGACAATGGGAAAGAAGAACAGGCTGAACAAAGAAGACATGCACGGGGGAGCAGAGTATGTCATGGTCAGAGCGAAGACAGGTTACTTGGTAGAGAATGATGATGCTCCGATGTTGCAGGCTGTTAATACCCTCACATTAAGGAGATTTTGATTTTATTCAGGCATCATATGAACATGGTGACTGACTGAATTTGGGATGTGAGGGAGAGGGACAGTCACAAATGGCCCAAGTTTCTTATTTTGGCAAATAGGAAATAATCACATGAGTCAGGCAAGGGAAACAGAAAAGACATGATAAGCACTGAAAGCTCAGTTGTAAAGCTGGTTGAAGGAACCAAAAATAAATGACTTCTGTCCTGAACATGAATTCATAAAGACAAGCAATTCATTAAAATAGCCCTTGCAATAAAATGTCTCCCATTAGAGTCTATTTTATAAATGAAACATAATTAATCATTTCTGAAGATTTCATAAATATTGGACCTAGCTCTAATGGTGAATAGCTAATCCATTCTGCAGGGAAAATATTGTAACTTTTAATAAATTGCCCCTTCAAATGTTCTGTGTACATTACAAAGTGTCTACAGCATGCTGAAATTTGAATTCCCTCTTAGGAAATAAGTTTTCCAGAATGTTAAGTTCCAATTAATTCTAAATAATTGGTAAATAAGAATAATTGTGTGATGACTTTGCTTCTGCTTGTAAAGCAGGCAGACCTTTCCTCCCTAGCTGAAGTAAAACTAACAAAGATAGCAGAGAACAAAAGCACTGTTCATCAGAGCTAAACAAATGCATGCTTTCCATTAAGTAGACACAGATTCTCAGCTACTGGGAGCACAGCTCGGAAGACACAAGTACATCCTTTCGTTCCCTTGGTTTCACAGAGGTTAATGGGTGCCATCACACAACTGCCTTGTATAGTACTCTTCCTACCCAAGAGAAGACCACAGGAATCAAGACTACAGATAAATTCAAAGTTTCTTACCACTGGAAAATCATTGTTTGGAGCTATGAGCATCACCTTTTTCAAATTATCTGCATCAGTGGCGGAAGTCATGAATGTGAGCAAAAGTAACTTTGATCACCAAAGAGCAGAGCCTTGTCAAGTAAGGTGATTGCCACAAGTATCTGAGGGGGTTTATTTTCCACTCCGTCCTCATAAGTTTAGGAATCATTCATAATGGCTCTGGCAGATCTCAAGGAAAATAATCCTTAAGAAGACAGAGTGTATCCTTAGCCCTTGAATGTGGACATCCATGCTCCATGTAATCCTTAATATCATAAGGTCAATATGGGGAAAACATTTCTTGTACTATCTTGTTGACCAGAACAGCTTACTGAGAAATTATCACCAAATAGTTGTTGATCACTGTATTTACTTTTTGTTTCCTTTTATAATGTAAAGCATGAAACACCTGCACTTTCAGAAGCTTGATATTTCCATTGTCTGCTTGGCAAAGGCTTTCTCCCACTTTACTTCTCTAGCCAAGTGGGTCTACTGGAACTCAGCACTGAATGGGCTCCCTGGTGGAGCATGAGGAAGTGGAACATGAGGAAGAGAGGAAATGTTTTCTGCTGTTGCTGCCCTAGATACATTTTGTCCTTCTAAAATAGATAGGAGCCAAATGCTGACCTCCCTACCTAGTTTATTTTGAAAGTACAGTTTTGCTGGGTCTGTGTAGAAATTGTAACTATTTTGTTCCTAATCCAGTCATCCTACAGAACCAAATTACTGACACATAGTTACTAAAATCCATAAATGAAAATTAGAAAAAGAAGTACATACATCTGAGTACTTGGGGCTAATTCTATCTAATTCAGTTTCCAAATAAATGTCTGCTGAGATTCTTTTATACCAGAACAGGTTCCAAGTATTCACTTTATTGATAGTTTAAAGTTATGTGAATGTTTTATGCGAATATCGTGAGGTAAAGATAGATAGATGAGGCATCTGAAACAATCATAGCATGACCTATGGATTGTCTTGAACTTCTTGTTCACCAGCCACTTTGACTACATGAGGGAGAAATAACTCTCCAGAAAAAAGGATAAGCTTAGAAGTTCAGAATTGTTATAAATCCTCTAAAAATCTTAGCTATGCCATTTATTATCCTTCTTCATTGAAAAGTCTATAGTAAATATTAAGAGATTATTGTAATTGAGCATTTTGTTTGATAATGTAGATAAAATTCACAGTTGAGTAAATTAGTTAATATATTCTGGAACTTGCTTAAAAAAAGTCCATTTTTACCAAAATGCTTTTATTTTTAGCATGCCCCTCATAATTTAATAACAATCAAATGTAAGTTATATATCTTTTCATTGAAAATGTTTAAAGAAGTGCTGACACAATAGCTATAAAAATAATTCTGCTGCAGGCAATTCTTTATTAGGTTAAAGAATGGCTTCTTTGCAATTTTCTGATAGATTTCCATGCAAAAAATATCCTTGATTATCTTCTTGTCCATGAAGCAGGACATGGATGAGGTAGAGGGAAAACTATGATGCAATTACTTAGAAGAGGGGCCCTTCTGGTACCTTTGTGCTTTATGTTACTAGAAAGCCCAACTTCTAGGTGTTTCATTAGAGGGAGTTCATAAAAAAATAATGGCACAAAACTATGAACCCTATTTTATAAACATGGAAGTAATAGGACAGTAATCAAAGAGAAGGTAAGGAGTTAGGATCAGGCAAAGCGTTAATTATATGAAAAAGTGACAAATGACTACATGAGAGCAACAAAGTCAATGATGACATTTCTGGCAGTGATGATAACAAAGAAAGCATTAATACTTTTTGTAACCATGTGTTAAAGTTCTCTGATATGTGAGAAAACTTCCCTTTTTTCCACCAATCTCTTCTACTAGGTACTTATTAGGTAGGATTTTATACAAAATCATCTAGATGCAATATCAGGTATCACCCATGTAGCATTTACACACACGCACACACACACACGTGCACAAGCATACAAACTTTTTTCATGAAGTTTCTAAAAATAAAGGACCAATAGTAATAAAACAAGCCATACAGGATTCCTTTATACTTTTTCTTTTTTTCTTTTTTTTAAGGAATGTATTTTATTTAATCTGCCATATCCAAAGAATTTTCATTTGAATGTGATCAATAAGAGAAATAGTGTGATTTTCACATTCTTGTCCACTAAGCTTACAGTCTTGGAATATACCTACACTAAGGGCATCCCTCAGACTAGCCCTACTGTAGATAATTTAGACTAGCTGCCTGTCGCTAGCAGCACCATGGTAGACTACCAATGTTTCTTGCTTTTGTTTCAGCTTAGTGGCCCAATGTTATATTGCACAGTGAGAGATCAAATTCTGCTTGGTACTCCTAATAACTGGAAACTTATGAGTTCACAAGAAAAGCTTGCAGAGGGCTGGAGAGATGGTTTAGCAGTTAAGGCGCTTGCCTGAAAAGCCAAAGGACCCAGATTCAATTCTCCAGGACCCACATAAGCCAGACGCACAAGGTGGTGCATGCATCTGGAGTTCATTCACAGTGCTTGGAGGCCCTGGTGCACCCATTCTCTCTCTTTCATTCTATCCACCTTTTCTTTCTCTCCCCCTCTCACAAATAAATAAAGAAAATATTTCTTTAAATATGCTTTCAGAGAAATCATCTCATTAGATCCTCATAAGAACTCACAAAATGGACGTGGTGAATTGAATGTAAAGTGTTCCCCAAAGCCTCATGTGTTTGTGATTAAGTCCCCAGCTGATGGAACCTTTGGGAAACAGAGCCTTGGTGAGGTGTGTCACTTGGAATGGACCTCGAGGTTTGTTGGTCTAGCCTATGGGGAATGCAGAGCTCACTCACCCTTGCTATTCCTGCTCTACTGCTGATGGGTGGACATATGATGCCCAGCCTTTGATCTGCCCAGATAAAACTGGTCCTCATGACTGTGAGCCAAACTAAACCTGTTCCTCCCATCAGCTGCTTTTTTTTCTTTTTTTCTTTATTAGTTAGTTTTGTATTCAGCAAATACAGTCAGTTTGGTACCATTATCAGGCTCCTCCGTGACCTACCCCCTCCTTTTTCTAAGGCAATTTACTATCCTATGACTTACTCTGATGAATTTACCATGAAATAAAATTTTCAGAATGGTGTTCTAGATACTTGTAACTTCAGTTATCCTGGAATCAAGTTGTCTACAAAGCTGCATACTTAGAGCAGACAGAAAGGAAGAGTAAGCCAACCACTCAACTGGCTTGTCCAAGCAGCCATCAAGACATAAGGAAAAGGCTAGGCTTGTATATCCTCAACCTCTTAGACAGTGATCACTTAACCTGCTGCTTTATACTTTGGCTTTGATGTAGTAAGAAATGAAAAAGGAATAGTAAACCTGCTATTATATAGAAGGAGTTGAAATTTTGTTTCATCCTTGCACTTAGCAGGTACAAAAGAAGATAAGGGCCTGATTTTCCTTAGGTGGCTGGAGCTTATCTTGTATGAGTTGATTTCGTTCATAAATGAAAATAGAATTAGTTGAGCCAAGATATCAATGTATATTAGCCTTTTATTCCAAGTGTCCCTGGCATCTCACTCTTTGTTCTTGGATTACCTTAAGAGGTGTTGAGCTTATAGCATAGAAGTGCCCCCTGCTTAGAAGGAAGGTGCTTGGTGGATCTGGCTTTCCCAAGAGCAATTGTCATTCCTTGATTGTAAGTTAGAAAATCTTCATTATCAATATTGATTTCACTTGTTTTCATCAGTTTTACTGCATTTTACTGCCTTTTGATTTGGTGACCTGTTTTTATTTATTTATTTATTTATTTATTTATTTATTTATTTAGTGCTAGGGAAAGCAAGCCTTCCTCACATCAGACTCTAGAAATTTATTTTGTATCCATGTCATAACATTCTGATCCCTGGTTCCCAGAGGCTCATGTCCATGTCATAATGCAAAACCATTTATCCATTTCCAAAGAGTACAATACTCTCAATACTTCCATCATTGCTCAAAAGTTCTAGTTCAAACACTTCTCTCACACTCATGAGAAATTCCTAGGTCTGAGTCCCTGTGATAGCAAACCCCAGTGTCACAAAGCTGACTCTCTCAGCCACCAGCAGCACAAACAGTGGCCAGGTTCCATTGGTCCACAGCTATAGTAGCCTTTAGATGCTTAGATGAAGTAACATGGAGATAAACTTCCTTGGGAGATCATTTGGGTGCAAGGTTACACCAGAACTCTATTGTGAAAGCAAAGCCTTTTAAATAAGTTTATATCATTATGTCCCAGAGCCTATGATGGTAGGAGTTTGGCCAATTCCTGATATCCCTTCAAGGCATATGTCCTTGTGACTCAGTGCAAAGTATTTGGCTTAATTTAAATGGTGCTAATCTCTTTAGCAATAACACATTTATTGGCTCCAAGCTTACTCTTACATATTTTCTAACTAAATTGTAAGTTTTTAAATCCATGTACTTTTTTTTTTTTTTTTTGGCTAACAGATATCACTGTGATTGTGACTAAACTGCAGACAGTAATGACTAGCTAAATGCTATACTACCTTGAATTTTTTCACATCAAATTAAGTGGTCTTTCACTTTTAAATTAGCTTCCCATTACCCACAAAGTCTAAAAGCATGTACAAAATATAGGCAAGTTATCTGCCAAACACAGTCTGAATGGCGGTAGTCCAGTTCCCAACAGAGTCTTTATTCTAATCTGAAAGTTCATGAACACAGGTTTTTTTTTTTATTTTTATTTTTTACTTTCTATACCTCTATCACCATTCTAGTCTTCAACTTTGCAACAGTATACTCATTAATCTCTTCTCATAACACTTTAGTGCTGCTAGGGCCCCCATTTTCTAACTTTTCTCTATTCCTTCCACAAACCAGTTCTAAAGTGTTCTGTACTATCGTCAGGTAGCCATGGCAATATCTGCACTCCTTGTGCAGATTTTATGTTAGTCAGGCTTTTGTCACTGTGACAAATATTTAAGAGATATAATTTGAAAGAAGGAAGACTTATGTGGGCTTTGCATTGGGAGGAGGTTTCAATATATAACAACTGACTCCATTCACTGAGCTTGTAGCTAGAACATCATGGTCAAGGCAAGATGGTTGGCCAGGTGGAGGTGAGGAATCATATAGAACCACAGTAAGAGATCAGGGAGAGGTGCCCTTCAAAGACACACGCATAATGATCTATTCCCTCTAGCCAGGCCCCACTTCTTAGTTTACACCACCTCCCAATACTGCCATTAAATAGCAAATCCATCAATGAGTTAACTCTCTGAAGAAGTCTTAGTTCTCATGATCCCATAGTTTACCAAATGCCACACCTCTGACATTACTGATAGAAACAAAGTGTTTAACATGAGCCTTTGGAACTCACTTCTTGTTTAAACTATAAAGGAGAGAGAGAGAGAGAGCAAGCTAGAAAGCTGAATGATAGGTGTCCTACATCTTTTGATGTTTATATTTCAAAAGGAAGACTAGAATTCATGAATAGAAAACCCTCAATCATATAAAACCAGCAAGTTGATCATCTAGTCTTTAAAAGGACACACACACACACACATACACAAGGAATAAGTAATTAAAACATAGTTTTCTAAAATACGTATTCAAAGAAAAGGGAAAGAAGAGAGTCTCTCATCTATAACAGAGAGAATCAACGCTGTGTTCTCAAGCTATACTCTTCCTCAACAACATGAGAAAAAGAAGGTATTGGGTAAGCAGCTGACAGAACATCTCAGAGCTGGAGTTGCAACCTAGTTTCCTCGCTGCCAGTTCTAAAAATCATTGTGCATATATATTCTTTCATTATTGAATTTTGAGAGGTTTTGTCTTATTTTAATAAGAAAATATAATGGAAGGTTCAGTTTTAGGACTGGCTTGTGCAATATTAATGAGAAGTTCTTCTTATCATCCCATTCCTCCAATAGTTGGAACCCTTTGCCCACCTTCCTGATTGCTCCTTAAAACCTGAAGCCCAAAGATGGCCAGGTTTCTCCAGTGATATTCTTATAATACACTCTGTAAGGCTTTGGAACAGATTGCTTATCTTATACCATTTAAGAAGGTAATGAAGTCGCAAAAGAATGGTTTAGCCTATTTGAAATAAGAAGATTAAAGAAAAAATATTGACAGTATACAAGAATGTGATTGGAATAATGATAAACCAAACAGCTTCATGATCTAACATCTTGTCTCACCCTTGCAGTACTTTTAATACTTTTTTTAATTTTTATCTTTTTAGAAAGAACAAGAGAGAAAGAGGGGGACAAAATAAAACAGAGAGAGAGAGAATTGGCATGCCAGAGCCTCAGCCATTGAAATCAAACTCCAGATGCTTGTGCCACCTAGTGGGCATGTGTGACCTTGTACTTGCCTCACCTTTGTGCACCTTGCTGAAGTGGGTTCTGGAGAGTAGAAGATGGGTCTTTGGGCTTTGCAGGCAAGGGCCTTAACTGCTAAGCCATCTCTCCAGTCCTGGATGAGATTTTTTTAAACATATGAACCATTTTATAAAATTTGTTTATTCTATTGTATTTATATTTTGTTCTCGTCAACTAAGTTTGAAAATGTTTCTCAAAAGGGAGCATTATATGTTAGGTTACAAAGTCTTCTAAGATGTTAATTATAAGCAAGTTCTGAACAGTAGAAAAGTGAAGTTTACAGGTATATTAGCCTTGATTTATTTTAAATGTATTAATTAGAAAAAGAACACAATTTCCATGTTACAACCAAATCTGGCTTGTCTTTAGAGCATTTTTTTGGACTGAGTTGTAAGTACTAGAAATAAACCTGAAAGTGCCTTCCTATCCCCTACTCAGAAAGCAGAAGGGACAGAGGCAGGCTGTGCTCACTTGGTTGGTGGTTACCCCTGTGAGACAAGTACTTCACACACACACAAAAAAAATGCATTCTTTGAAAAATTAAGTGGTTATTAAATTTTCAAAAGTTCTTTCTAGTGGAATGAAAGTATGATTGGTAAATCATTTTATTCATATTTATGCATTTCATAAAACTCTGTGATCTTCTTCTAAGCTCAGAGCTGGCATCTATTTTGTTTGTTTTCTGTATAGGAGAACCACAGGGAAGGGCTTATTCAAACTAAGTGAATTACTTTGCAAATGAACCCAAGATGCCTCAAAGTTTATATTTTAACATTTGAGGTATTCATTTTGGGGGGGAAAGTTCTCCTCTAGTGTCAGGATCACCTCCAAAGTATCACTGAGCTGGAAGTCAGAAAACCTGCAAGCAAGTTGTATATCTGATGTTAACTATGCACAACAGCCAGAAATTCAAAAGCAGTTCAACCACTTTTTAAATAATTGTTTGTTTTAAATAATTGTTTAATTGTATGTATACAACACATTTTATTCTCATTCTCCCTCATTACTTACCCTCATCCCCCTTCCTCTCTAAAGCCTGTCTCCTTCCCATTTAACCACTACTCTACTTTCCAAGAAGGGACAGAAAGAGTATAGGAGCAGGAGGAGGGGGAAGGGAGAATGTGAAATGCTGTCTTCTGGACAGGACATGGTTGTTACACTCATGGGCAGATGTGCTCCCTGAACAAGAATGAGCCTGTCAATATTCCATCATAAATAAGGAGGGGTGCTCATGAGCCCCTATACCTCCCAGAGTAGCTGTGGAGGTCAGAGGTTGTTGATATTAGGTGTTTTCCTCACTATGTCTCCACTTTATTTTATTGAGACAGAATCTCTTGCTTGAAATCACAGCTCTCCAAATTGGTTAGACTAGCTACCAGCTTCGCTGGGGAACCCACTGTCTCTAGCTCTGGAATAGTGGTATTACAGACAGGCCACTACACCCACCCAGTGTGGATGTAGGTGCTAGGGATCCAAACTCCATTCCTTGCGTTTTTGTGGAAAGTGCTTTATCACTGAGTCATCACCACAGCACCATTCCCAAATATTTTTTATAATGTAACAAATATAAAACTTTTCCCAAGGTGCTTTTTGTAGTTTTATTTATGAAAGCAAGCTAACCTGATCCAATCAGAATATAAAGCAACATTGCACCTGTTTATTACATTAAATGGGATACTCACAAATATTCATATTGACATGGAAAAGGGTTTACTATTTGATTTAAGAAACAAAAACAATGGGCTGGAGAGATGGCGTAGTGGTTAAGCGCTTGCCTGTGAAGCCTAAGGACCCCAGTTAGAGGCTCAAATCCCCAGGACCCACATTAGCCACATGCACAAGGGTGTGCACGCATCTGGAGTTCATTTGCAGTGGCTGAAGACCCTGGCACGCCCATTCTTTCTGTCTCACCCTCTCTCTATCTGCCTCTTTCTCTCTCTGTCTTTCTCAAATAAATAAATAAAAATAAACAATTTTTAATTAAAAAAGAAACAAAAAGTGTATAGTCCACAATGCATGACCCATATACCTCAACAAGGAGGGGCCAAGGGGACGGGTAGGTCATGGATGAGCCTAATAATGGTACCAAACTGACTGTATTTGCTGAATACAAAACTAATTAATAAAGAAAAAAAGAGTATAGTCATCATGAATAAACCTATTTAACAAGCAAAGCATATGTGTAAAAACATAGCACTATATTAACTCTAATTGTCTTTGGATAATGTTTCTCTTCTAACCTCATTGCCTAATGCTAACCTTTCTTTAGGGGGACTTTTAAAAAAATATTTTTATTTTTTCATTTATTTATTTGACACAGAAAGAGGGAAAGAGAGAGAATGGGGGCACCAGAGCCTCCAGCCACTGCAAACGAACTCCAGACACATGTGCCCCCCTCCTTGTGCATTTGTGGAATCGAACCTGGGTCCTTTGGCTTTGCAGGCAAACTTCTTAACCACTAAGCAATCTCTCCAGCCCTAGGCGGACATTTATAACAAAGAAAGACATGTATTTCAAAACCAAACTTTTGCAGTAGCACATGATTGACATCATTCAAAAGCATTCAGGCAGGCAACAATGTGGATTTTTTTATATTTGATACATCCTTGCATCTTCTCCAGTCACCATGGTTATTAGAAAAGTTAATTTTCTGTAAGGGCAACTTCATTAACTTTAGTCTCACAGTTCATTGCCAGCCTGCACCTCATGTGAGGACAATCATTGTCATAGCTAAGTGACAGAAGTGGCATGCCAGGTACTTAGAGGTAGGGCAGGAGGAGGGTCTCGGCACATGAGGGGAGTATAAGGAGCAGAATATAAAAGGAGAGTAGCTAAGTCATCGCATCTTCAAAGCTGAAAAAAATGATGAGATTTAAGTGGTGCAATGAAATAAGTTGATGAACATTGATTTAGCAGTGTGAATGGATCCACTGGAATAATTCTGCTCTTTGTGGTGTTAAGATGGCTACCACAAGTCGCACCTCATACTGCCATGTAGTTCTAGGACAGCTATGCTAGCTGAACAGCATTCTTTTCATGGCCTTTTCCTTTGTTAAGCAATGATTTTTTTTCACATCATGGTGGTCTACAGGCATCCAGTATTGTTGTATGGTGACTAACTTCAAGAATGAGAAAGGAGGGCTGGAGAGATGGTTTAGTGGTTAAGACATTTGCCTGTGAAGCCTAAGGACCCAGGTTAAATTCCCGAACATCCATGTTAATCAGATGCATGAGGTGGGACATGCATCTGGAGTTTGTTTGCAGTGGCTAGAGGCCCTAACATGTCCACTTGCTCCCACTATCTTTCTCACTCCCTCTTTCTCTCTCTCTCTCTCTCTTTCTCTCTCTCTCTCTGACTCTCTCTCAAATAAATAAAAAAATTAAAATATTTTTAAAAAATGAGAAAGGAATCTGAAAATGGTGTGCATGTCTAGAATCCCAAAAATGTGAAGGCAGAGTCAGTAGTAGGATATCAAGTTCCAAAATGTCACATCTGACACAAAATCACAAAAACTGAGACTCCATTCACCTCTTGATATATGGAGGAAAGGAAATGAAGGTTGTCAGACTGCTTAGCAGACATGTCTTCATAGTTTTAGGAGTGTAAGTATGAATACATGAAGTCATAAGTGAACAAGGTAAGAAAGGGTTTTGGATGAGGTTGGAGTAGGCTGCAGAATGTGGTAACACTGTTCAGTGGGACATGTTAAAGTTGAGAGGAAGGGAAGACATTAGGAAGAAGGTATCCACTCTGGAGTTCAGGAAATAGGTCTGGATGGATGTGTATATTGTGTGAGCCAACAGTATAGCAGTGGAGTTCAAATTCTTCAGAACAGAGGAGAAGAACAAGGGCTGTTTTGTAAAGAGAGTTCCACAAACTGAACACTAGAACACTCTAATATTTGAAAACAGGAGCTGGCAAAGTGGCTGCAAAGAAACAACTAATGAGGTATTTGGAATGGTATTAAACCAGGGAAGAAAAATGTTTTCAGTAAAAATCACTTGGGTCAAATGTTCTTCAAAGTTCACTTTAACTTGTAATTCATCAAAGACTCAAGATTGTGGAAAATAATTAGAGAGCGTGGCAGCTATAGATGCAGGAGGATAGGTAATCTGTTCGAGATCCTGTGCAACCCAAGAATAGCTGGCACTGACTAGCATAGTTTAACGATTGGTATCACCCAGTTTTATCAGTGTGAGGCAGTTTAGATCACGGAACTCTTGAATTCCAGGACTGAATTTGTTCAAGTGCATGAATTTAGGTTCTTTCAGAAGGTGGGAATTTGCATGCTAAGTTAGGGTTGAAGAAAGTGTTTTCCAATACAGGAACCCATAGAACAAACACACTATGAGTATATTGTATGTCATGAAAAGTATGCCATGAGGAAGACAGCAGAAACTCGGTGAAGCAAAATATGTATAAAAAATGATTTTGTTCCTGAAAAGTGTATCAAAGATTAGCCACAACATAACCCAAGTGATTTTTCCATACTTTACTAAGAGAAAGGGAGAGGCTGAGGTTGAAAGTAGGACCTACAGAAGGCGAGAAAGTTGGTGGAGGCAGAAAAGAGTTTGGGAAGAGGAAGTACAGGAGACATGCACTGGAAGTTAAAAATCTATTGCTGATTCCACACCCCGCCCCCCCCACACACACATACTGTGTGCTGAGGACACAGACTTAATCAATGAGCATAATTCATCCAGCACAACTTAGCAGAAGTGGTAACCAAAGGATTGTAAAGAACTGTATTGACTCTGATATCTTTATCTTCAAATGGAGGGTGGGGGGGAGACGAATTGCCCAAATGGCATCATGACTCTGCAAAGAATAGAACTGGGTGTTTGTATGTGAAACTCAGTGGATGATCACCTGCTTCCCAGAAGGCACTCTGCACAGATGAAGTTTCTCTGTGGGATTTAACAGCCATTTGTAAGCAACTGAATGAGACAGTTGAAAGAGATCATAGAGAAGCCACTTGCTACTTGTCATTGCATAGGCATGGAACTTACATGAGAAAATCTCTCTACATGAAAACAATTAAGCCAAATAGTATTCATTTTCAGAAAGTTAATACTCTTCATTTAATAAAAATGTCTACAGAGGTGTACACATTGGTTTCAGTGTGGAATGGTGAGTTTAAACCTGTCATCACACTCAAGAAAGGATGAGATCCCACGCTGCCTTTGGCAAATACTCCCACCAACCCCACAAATGACACCAGAGCTCTCAGGGGAAGTGGTACAAGGCTCCCTGTAGAATCAGACAAGGGTTAATAATATTTCTTGAAAAAAAAAGTGCTGCTAAATTTTTTGCCTCCATTCTTACTGTAGTCCCATCCTCCCAGCAGAGTTATGAAAGAACATTACAGCCTGTCCAAGGGATATGAGCCCTGCAGACTCAATTTCCAATGTGGCAAAAGTCATGGCTATGAGTGTCAAACTGCACTGAGATTCCTCACTGATCCTGCAGCCATCCATTAATCTATCCCTGAGGATAGTGGCACAGATGGTGATAACTGCTAATGAAGCACACCAGTGATGCCTGATCATAGCCCTCAGCAGAAGTTTCGATTAGCCATGAAAGCCCTTGAAAACGCTATCACAGGAAAGTAGGCACAGCTACTTTTATTCCAAAGAAATTGAATCAACTGTAGGCATACCCCAACACAGAAGTGAACAAACTTGGTTCTCTTCACAATTGCAGGAGAGTTTGGAATTTTTTAATGGACCACAAATAACTACAGAAAAGAATCTAAATATATGACAATATTAAAGGTTGAGGTATACTTGCACTATCATCCTGTGCTTGCTTTTGTAGTTTTAGGGCTATATAAAAAACAATCCTTTCTGTCTTTATTTTGTCATTTGTAAAATTCAAATGACCATGATAGCAAGCTCCCAAGAGATGCCTAAGGATCAAATATGTTAAAAATCCTTAATGTCCAAGTTAAAAAATGCTCACTATCATGCATTAGAAACTAAATACACATTATTATTTTTCACACTGACATGTGGTCTACAAATCTATGTCCCACTGTGGAACTTATACTTTTTCATTACTTTTGTAGACAAGTAAATTCCTGTAGCTTCTATTAGGACAAAGTGGATAAATACACAGTTGAACATCATTCTTTTCCTTCCTTTCTTATTGTTATAGCAGACAAAGGTTAATTACAACCCTCAACGCAGGGACTCAAGACGGTTTTAGAACTCTTGTCAACACATTGTTCCCAGCAGCCACCATCAATGAGCCAAAGCTGACATGAAAATTACAGCCTATTTGACCTCTCAGCCCCAGAGCACACAGGCTCCGAAGGAAATGGTTGCTCTCCTTCCCAGCCTCCTCAGACTTTCCCTTCACAGTCAGAGGCTGTCTTTGTCACAAGTTTCTGAATGTTGTTGATTGAACATTACTACACAAAGGATAATCCTTTGGCTCCATCTCAGCACTATACCTTTGTAGGCTGCTGCTGTGGTATGAATGTAAAGTGTTCCTGTGGGCTCATTGTCTGATCCCCAGCAAAGAAGCTCTAGTTGGAAACTTTACCCATGGACCCTTGCTAGAGGAGCTGTGTCACTGGGGGTGGGACTTGGAATGTTAAAGCCTGGCCCTGCTTGCTAAGCTCGCCTCTCCTTCCTTCCCCGCAACTGTACTCCCCTCCCCTTTCCTCTCCTCTCCTTCTTTTCTCTCCCATTTGCTTCCTTCCTTCCCTCCCTCCCTCCATCCCTCCCTCCTTCCTTCTTCCCTTCCTTCCAATATGATGATGTGAGGGTCTTACTGCTCAGGCCTTCAAAGTAGCTGATAAAGCAGCTGTAACTGGAAAAAGCACATTGTTGGACTTCTTTCAGGCAGAGATGGTAACCTACAAAGCAAACACCAATGTCTGTGTGGACAACAGTGAGGATGTCAGTACATTCTACTCTGTTAGTAGAGGAAGCTTCTGTTTTTCAAAGAAGCTTCTTGTTCCCCTCAAAGTGTGTCTCCGAGGCATGCAATTATGTGAATGGCCAGCACAGGAACTTGGGGCTTTTTGTTTGCTTTAAGAGAATAAGAACATATCTAGCTTTCGTCAACTCTCAACAAATTCTTTTACCATTGCCTATGAATTCCTGTGCCCATTACATGAAGATAGCTTTTTAAAAATAAAATCCTATGACAGGAAACGACTGTTTAAGTTTATTGATACAAGTGTGGCAATTTTTAATATCAAAATATTTGAAATGGAAGAGATATGAGTCATTTTATAAGTGTTTATCTTTGATCAAATGTCATCTTTTGGTCTCATTTAATCATTTACCCTATGCAAAATTATGCCACCAGAATGAATGGAGTTCCGGGTGCATTTATTTAGATAAAAAATGGTTAATGATGGTATGTACACTATATTTTAAATACCAAAATATGTCTCTTATAAACCTCAAGGAGTACACCATATTCAATAATAAGCAGCAACCTAAGGAATAATTCACAGTTACCTAGGCAACATCATCTCCATTGTGAGGCCAAACAGACTAAATGCCAGTCAATGTAACAAGGACCATGTTTTTTTGTTTTGTTTTGTTTTAATTTTCACAGGTAGGGTATTTAGCAGCAATAAAGAGTGTAGACTTTGGAATCACCCCTGTGACTAAATTCAGCTCACAAGATGAACTTATCTTGTTCATTCAGTTTTAGAATGTATACATTTACTTACTCACTTCTTACGATTTGGATCTTCCATTATCTCCATTTTTTACATGATATAATTGAATCACAAAGATAAGTGCCTTGCTACTTCTGAAGCCACCTAGTCAGAGGTAGACTAAAAGGAGGCAAACAGTTATAGAGCCTATGTCCTTCAGCTGTTTATTGCTATTTATTTTGTGAATCTTAAACATGGATCAGGACAAGGGTCATTATTACTAGTGAGAATGAATTAGGTATTAGTGACTATTACTACTTCCTGGCTTTTTTTTCTCTGATTGTGTGTGCATGTACATGCAAGTTATTAGCATGCCCATGTGGAGGCCAGAGGTTAATATCAAGTGTCCTCCGTCATAATCCTCTGTTATTTATTAAGGTAGGGTTTCTCACTTAAGCCCAAGCCCAATGCTCATTGATTGGGCTTGTCAAGCTAACCATCTTACCCTGGGGGTACTCTGTTTCTGTGTGCTAAATCCTGGGATTACAGGTGGGCTGCCATACCTGTTCAGCATTTACATGACAAATACTTTATATACTGAACCATCTCCCAGCCAATTTTCCTGGCATTTAGCTATATTATTCATAGATATAAAAGTGGTACACATTCTTATAAGATGTGTTAGATCCATAGTAAAATATTAGTCTTTAAACATTTTTTTGAAAATATTTTCTGTAAAAACACAGTACAGAATAAAATGCAGGGTTGTAAGGAGTCAAGATGGCACCCCTCTAATGAGCATTTGGCTCAGTATAATGCTCTATGCCACCATGATAAAATACAAAGTTCAGGAAGTTATACTGGACCCAAATTTTGAGTGAACTCTTAATTAGTTTAAGGATCTTGACCTTTACCCTCTAAGCAATGATCAGGATTGGGGCATGGGACAAAGCTGTGAAAATTAACCTGACAAATCACTCCTGAGAGTGTATGGCAAAGAAGGCTGGGTGTGGTGGTACACGCCTGTAGTCCTAGCACCCAAGAGGCTGAAGCAGCAGTATGGTGAGTTCATGGCTAGCCTCTAGCATAAAGTAAGGTTGTATCTCAAAATCACAAAATAAAACAAAAACAGACAAACAAAAAAGGCACAGTCCTGGGTACTTGAAATACAGTGAGTGTCCATTTTTCAGGAAGTGCAGTTTTAGATAGGAACCTGGTGATTAGATGGCTGACTTTTGACACTATGGTTAAGGATTGCAGGGAGCTCTGATAACAGCCATGAAGCAAATGATTGTGCCTTATAGAATCACTTTCTGGCAAGCATTTAGAACTGCAATAGGAAAAGGGACATGAGTGTATCTAAAGACAAATGGGAAGACAATTCTGAGCAGAAGCTGCCATTCCAAAGAGATATTAAAAGAGGAAATACACTGAGGATATTTTTCCAGTAGCTCATATAAAAGTTGATATCATTTGAAAAATGATATTGAGATGGAAGCAGAACAGAAAGAGGTTGGGAAATTGCTCAACACATACTTTACTAGTATATTGGCCTGAGAGGCCCTGAGACTGCCTGAATTTGATTTCCCAGAACCTACAAAAATAGCTGAGTATGGCCATGCTAGTCTGTGACACCAGTCCTATCGAGAATGAGAGCATTGCTAAGGCCTGCTTCTCAGACAGTTTGACCTAACATGACAGTTCCAGTTTCATTGACAAACTATATGTCAAGAAAATAGAGTGATATAGGAGCATACCCAGCATTCTCTTCTGGCTTCTATATGCATGAACACAGGGTGTTAAGCATCTGTCCATACATGTGCATGCATCACACATATACCACATCACATACTAACACACACACACACACACACACATGTGCATGCAAACACACATACACATATATCTGTAGATAAATAAGGCGATACTGTAGGACAAAAGCAACAAAATTTGGAAGATTTAGATGTGAACGTGGGGCTGGGGAAATGGATCAATGCTTAAAGGCACTTGATTGGAAAGCCTGGCAGCCTAGGTTTGATTCCCCAATGGCCACATAAAGCCAGAAGCAGAAAAGTGGTAGATGCGACTGGAGTTCATTTGCAGAGGCAGGAGGCCCTGGCACACCCATCCATTCATTCATTCATTTCTCTCTCTCTCCTTCTCTCTCTCTCAAATAGATAAATAAATATAAGTAAATAAATAAATGTGAAAGTGGCTCTGTGGGCACACCAGAGGAAAACCCCCATCTTTGTAGTTTGGTGGCTTGCATAGCTTAGTGTTCTGAATTAGATAAAAATAATGAAGAGGCCAGGCATGGTGGTACATGTCTTTAATCCCAGCACTTGAGAGGCAGAGGTAGGAGGATCACCATGAGTTCCAGGCTACTCTGAGACTACACAGTGAATTCCAGGTCAGCATGGGCTACAGTGAGACCCTACTTCAACACCCCCCCAAAAAAAAGAAACAGAAAGAAAGAAAGATGATAGATAGGTAGATAGATAGATAGATAGATAGATAGATAGATAGATAGATAGATAGATAGATAGGAAAGTAGAACTAGGGCTGGAGGGATGGCCAAGCAGTTAAGGCATTTGCCTACAAAGCCAAAGGACCCAGGTTCAATTCCCCAGGACCCACATTAGCCAGATGCACAAGGTGATGCATGCATCTGGAATTCATTTGCAGTGGCTGGAGGCCCTGACATACCCACTCTCTCTTTCTCTCTCCTTCTCTCTGTGTCTCTTTCTCTCTGTCAATAAATAAATAAAAATATTTTTCAAAAAGAAGAAAGAAAAGTAGAACTAGATGTGGGCATGGATTTCATTTGGACCTCTCAAGTTAAAGAGATGCTTAGCAAATACTAATATTTGGTGGGTACCCATGGCCACATGTCATAAGCAAAGCAATGCTAGGACGATGAGCTTCAGAATATGAAGAGCAAATGCATCACACTTGAAGCCAGAAGAGATTTCTGATTAGAGCATAGAAACATCAATTTTGTAGACGCAATGCACCATAGGAGCATGCAAATGAGGCAAGAAAAAGTAACATACAGGAAGAACTGCAATGCAGCTCACTCTGTCACTCAGGAGGCAGAACTTTGCCTACTTTGCCATCCAAATGCCTGAATGTAATTAGAAACCACTTGCTGGCTGTGTTACCCTGGGCAGGTACTTGGTATCTTTTGGTCTCTGTTTATTTACCTGTTAAATAATGACTACCTCAGGTATTGACCTCCTTAAATTATTCAGTGTTTATGAAGTAATATGAATAAATATTATTTATTAAATATTGCTTAGGTTTTGGTAATGCATAAAGAATTATAGCCTCTTTAATCCTCTGTACTGGTCTTAATTTTGTATCTTATTTTATTTCTCTACAAATTATGATTTTTCCAAAGGCTATAGTGCACTTATTTTACTTTACACCTAAATTCTCATGTACCCTGAATGAAGTATTATAAAATTTATGACTTACTACTTCATGTGGAAATAAGTCTTAGGAATGATAAAAACCAATCCATTTCTACACAAAACAATTACAGAATCTCATAGGAATGTTCTCTCTGGGCATAGCACATTGTAATCACCCACTTCTAAGTATTAAACTGATAAACAATTTTCTCCAAAGAGATGTTTCCCCTGCTTCCTTCTTATGCACTTTTTCTTCAGTTTTCAGGACAAAAATGGGTTTGCTATATATTCAAGCACATTCCGTGTTTAGCATTCCTAATTTGTCTTTAGTGATAGTCTATACCAAGAACAGTCATTCTTAATACCACATTGCTTATTGTTCACAATAACTTTCTGAGTTGGCATGTTTACTATCTAAGTGATCAGAATCTCTGACATCTCAAGGTTGGGGACTGGGACTCAAGGTGATGAGCCACAACTGAGCAGTGGTACCAAAGCAAAGGACCAGTCACAGGGGCTTCTGTCCTCTTCCTCTTCCTGAAGATGAATAGGAGGACAGTTTCCTTCAAGGTTCCCTTCTCTGCTTCATCACTAAAGGTGCTTGGAGGTTCTGAGACAGACAGTCTCCCTTCTGTTGCTTAGACTGACCACTGAGCAATATTCTGCCCTTGCTACTCAGTCCAGAGAACCTCTCCCACCTGGGTCTACTGGAGGCTAAATATAGAACTGTCAAGAATCTAGTATCCAGGTTTAATATTTTTACCAGTCTTAATGAGACACTGATCTGACTTTTAATCTATCACTGTTGCCTCAAGTCTGCCATAGTGATGGAAATATGCACTAAGACCTCAGGGATATACTTATCCTACAATGTGAAAGTGTTAAAGAAGAATGATTGGGATTTTTTTTAAATGACCATGATTTTTTATTTTTAGTTTTTATTGACAATTTCTATACTTACAGGCAATAACCCATGATATTTCCATCCTCTCCCCCACTTTCCCCTTCACAACTCTGCTCTCCATCATATCCCTTCCCTCTCTCCATTAGTTTTTCTTTTAATTTGATGTCCTCATCTTTTTCTCCTATTATGAGGGTCAGACACTGAAACATCTCTTTCACACCCTCCAAGACTCAGGGTCCAATGCGGAAGAGGTGGTGGAATGAATATAAGAGCCAAAGGAAGGGTACTACTCCTTACAATGCTATTGTCCAGACAAAAATTGGCCTTGATATCCATGACCTCACAGTGTCTAGCAATACCTACATAAGGATCATGAATTTTTAATGATAATGTTTAGATATAGAAATAAAACACTAAAGACACCAAAGCAAAGGTGAAATAGATGGCATCTGATAACAAACAATTTCCTTGGGAAAACTTGCTTAGCAGGAAAAGGGAGATAAAACAGTATGTCTGTGAAGCATTAAGAGGTTTGAGAATCATCCTGGAGGTAGGGAAGTTGTCAGAAAGGTGGTGAGATGAAGGAAGCATGGTGGAGGAAGGTGAATGGGTCATTAAGGTCAGAGGCCAAATTACTGACATAGAGAAGGGTTTAAAATTACTTTATACTTCTAAATCAAGGAGAAACTTTGATACATACTAAAAAGAGAGTGCCTATTTTTTAGAAGGGTGATTTCATTTCCTTCTAACAAGATAATTACATAGCATGCATAGAAATGATTTTTCTGTGAAAGACATACAATAAATATTGTAGGTTGGTGAATAACCAGTCTCTGCTGCAACTGCTCAACATGCTGCTACGTGCAAAGCATCCTTAAACAACATGCAGGTTAAATGTCATGGCTGTGTTCCCGCGAGCTCTTTCCATAGACATTGGGATTTTAATTTTCTATGATTTCACCTGTGACAGAATATCATGTCCTCTTAGTGTTTTCCAAGCATTTGAATTTGTGATTACTATTCTTAGCTTCTGAATTGTATAAATCATATAGCAATCAGCATTCCGCCTGTAGGCCAGAATTTGCAAATCCCTGATTATAAAATTACCTCTACACTCTTCAATCCAATATCATTTAAAAACTTACAATTCTCTGAAGTCTTCTACAAAATATTCATAGGTATATTAGTTACTTTTCTTATTGCTGTGTCAAAAACACCTGAAAAGGGCCAGGGAGATGGCTCAACATTTAAAGGCACTTGCCACAAAACCTGATTTCTTGGGTTCAGTGCCCCAGTATCGACCTAAAGCCATATGTACAAACTGGGACATGTGTTTGGAGTTTTTTTGAAGTGACAAGAGATTCTGGTGTACCCATACACTTTCTCTCTTTCTCCTTGCAAATAAATAAATAAAAATATTTTGAAAAGTGAGAAAAGAAATCTGACATAGGCAACTTATGTTTTGGCTCACAATTTGAAGATGCAGTTCATCAAGGTGGGGAAGTCGTTGTGACAGTTGTGTTAGGCAGCTGGTCTCACGTCTACCCTCAGGAAGTGGACAGAGATGAATGTGGGTACTCAGCTCACTTTCTCCTTTTCACTCACATGTGGACCTCAGCACATGGAAGGATACCAGCATATTTAACACAAGTCTCCACACCCCAGTTAACCCAATCTAGAAATTCCCTCACAGTCATTTCCAGCAATTTGTTTCCTAGGTGGTTCCAGATCCTATCAAGCTGGCAGTCAATATTGTCACAGGAGATAAAGTGGAGAGTGAAGTAGTAAGACAAGAAGCACAATCAGTGAGCCAATCAGACCAACCATATTGACTCCTAAAGCACAAAACAAGACACATCCCTGGATGTCCTAATTCAACAGCTACATGTCTAAAAAAATATATAAAATTCAATCAAAAATACTATTTCAAGCATTCTGAACTTGGATACTTGCAAACCACAGGCAAACTGGTGGCCTATTCAAGTTGTGTATGACTCTCTAAAAAACTGCAGTTTGGTTCAGTCCTTGAATGAAGGATGTTAGACTCAAGGGCATTATCATACACAAGCACATCACACACTTACACTAAAGTCGTCATTTGGACTGAAATCATTGTCTAGTTTTGGAGAAGCAATGCCATTAATACTCACATAATCTCTGCTTCTCAATGTTATTAGATGGAAAACAAAGAAGAATGGTCCTATTATGATAGAATAAATTAGTATACTCTGTCATATTACTTATCTTTATCATTTCCTCTATTTCTGTCATGTAAAAAGAATTTAAAAACATAATAATACATTCATTTACCTGAAGAGAGAAATGTAAATACTTGGAAATCCAGAGAAGAGAAAGGCTTTATTAATACACATCTTCAAACCCTTAGCAGCAACTGTTGTTTTAATATGCTTCTCCCTGTGGATAGCTGTATCCTGCAATTTTAGGGCACTGGCTCTTCAGGGTGCCTCTGTGCTGTGAGTGATCACCACAAGTAGAATAGCCAATGTCATAGGTTCATGCTGGCTCTGTAGCACAAAATTAAGCTATATTTTCATATATGGAAAATTCGTTGGAGATAACATAGTCATTTAATCTAATTTACTCTTATGCAATCACTTATTTCAGTTACCCAATTTTAGATGTAAAAACAGCCAGTGGGATTAAATTTCCCATAATTTTCTTATACCTACTTATATATTCAAATGACAATATTTACTTTAAATATCTTCACTCATTTCCTGCATTTAACCAGTAACTATATCAGGGATGTGCAGTGAAAATATTCACCAGCTAGATCAACTCCTTGATTATTAATTCATAAGCATTTAGAGTGGATCCTTTTATGACTTAGTTGCTTTCTGAAAAGAATATAGAATCATTCTATAGCTGGGAGCAACCTTCACCATTTTATGATGAGAAAAATGAAGCTGAAGAATATTTTTGAAGGGGTTTTATGAAAATTTCAGAAATAACTGGGAACTTAGAGATTTTAGGAATATAGAAAATGTCCAGTTTGGTGAAATAAGGACCCAAACCTGTGACTTGATATTACCTCTTTCCACAGGGTGCTGCTCCAGTACATGATCATGTATGGCATGCTGTGTCTCTCTTCACTACTGTAAATTTACTCTGGCAATTAGTTATCCAGCCAACACATAACTAAATACATTATACATTTATTTACTGTTGTAACAAGTAGAAACATTGAAATGTCTAGAAGCAAATTATCAAAGGTAAAGAGAGTAAGTGGATGCACACATAAGATTAAGGCAGTACTGCTGTGGTGATAATGTCCTGTTTAATGTTGCATTCCCATCCCCGCTTTTCACTTAATTTAGCCTCCTCATTAATTTACCCATAATGTGCATAGTTTGAATTAGGCTCTTATATATTATTTATAGCTTTCAACTCTTGCAAAATTTACATATTAATGCAAACAAGTATAATAATTCTGCACACCCATATAAGAGCAGTTTTGAATGTACTGCAAATTATTATATTAAGATAATGTTTTTATATTTTTTCACAGACTTGAATCAAAAGAGCCATTTCTGTCTGTGGGGTGAGTATGCATCTAAGTATTTTAAATTTTAATTATTTAATTAAAATTAAACAAATCTTCAATGATAGTTATAGTCATATAATACCATATCTAAAACCGTTACTATCATTTCATGAAATATTGCCATCTTTCTTACATGAATACTTAACTGAAATTCAACTGAAGCTGTTTTGTGACCTCAGAAATTCAGCAAACAGATTCACAAGGAATCTACCTTCTATAAAGCTTGTCCAAGTTATGGTGACTCTTCTTCTGCTTATCACGAAAGATAGGCTCTGACTGGGTTTTAAATTCCTCTGAGCTACAACCTCACTATGTCTACATTATGTGTTATTTCTATTTTTTTATTGGCTGTATTCATTGCTTCTTCCTCATCCGCTAAAGCTATCTTCACAACCTCTATCTTGCCTCCTTTTGACCAACTGCACCTATCCCTCCAATTCACTCATACTCACTTGTTCTGTGGACATATTATTGAGGAACCCAAGGCTGATCCAAGGTGGTGGGCATTGTCTCTGCAACATCAGATATTTTCATAGGAATATAATGCTGACAGGATGAACATGAACTATTTTTAGGATCTTAGAACTAAGGATCAGCCATGTTGTTTCCTATTGAGCCTATTAAGTCACCCTTCACTGACATATAAAATATATGCTATGGGGCTGGAGAGGTGGCTGAGTGATTAAGGCATTTATTTGCGTGCAAGCCAAAAGATCCCAGTTTGACTCTCCAGGACCCAAGTAAGCCAGATGCACAAGGGGGTGCATGCATCTTGACTTTGTTTGCTGTGGCTGGAGGCCCTGCCATGCCCATTCTCTCTCTCTCTCTTCCTCTCTCTCTCTCTCTCTCTCTCTCTCTCTCTCCTCTCCTGTCCCTCTTTTTGTCTCTCAAATAAATAAAATATATTACATAAAAAATATACTGCCAGGCATGGTGTCACACGCCTTTAATCCCAGCACTCAGGAGGCAGAGGTAGGAGGATAGCCATGAGTTCAGGTCCACCCTGAGACTGCATAGTAAATTCTAGGTCAGCCTGAGCTACAGTGAAACCCTACCTCAAAAAAAAGGACAAAAATATATATATACTATGGCCAGGTGTGGTGGTGTATGCCTTTAATCCCAGCACTTGGGAGACAGATGTAAGAGGATCACCATGAGTTCGAGGCCACCCTGAGACTACGTAGTTAATTCCAGGTCAGCCTGAGCTAGAGTGAGACCCTACTTCATATTATGAAGGGAATTTGCATACTTAGCATTATGTTGGTACATAAAAAATTGTAAAATGTTATTATGCCATATTTGTTGAGAAGGAAGATCATACACATCCCAGCCACTGTGTAAATGCTTAGTGGCCACATACACATGGTAGAGACAGACTGTCAAATGACCAGATCCATTTTCTTATATTTCTTCGTTCCTAACTCAGAGTGTTTCTATCACCCATTGAACAACATAACTCCCAATTCCCTTCTACTCATCAAAGTATTTCAGAAGCAACTCACTTCTTGTGAATCAACATAATTGTTGGAAAATGTGGAAAAAAGAAACAAAGTAGATGCATTTTATTGGAGCTAGTTTGTGAGAAAAGAAAGGTCAAGTTGGTCTGGTCATAAAATATCATTGCAGCATACTTCTTTCCTGCATTGTTCACCAGCTCCTACTGTCAAAAGTCTCTAACCCAAGGAATCTTTTATTTGAGTGCATGTGTCTGCCCTCCAGTCAAGAGGGCTGAAATAGCTTTTCTTCATGCCTTACTTAATACCATTTGTCTGCATCCTTTTCTGTTCTGACTACTTTGAGATGGATCCATTTTTCATTGCACACCTCAACTGAACAAGTGCAGAACCTAAGTAATCTTTGTTTCAAACTCACCAGTGTTTAGCACTCAGTATTGGAGCCCTAAGTCTAGTTCAAACAATCAAAAATAAAAAAGATATATAATGCAGCAATTAGGAATATTGACATGACATTAATTATATACTTTCATTCCTTATATGTCCTAAAAGTAAAACCTAGTTAAACAAGTTTCTGTTGGCCAGATTTTGTAATTTACACAGTTTGCATAGTTTAGTCCATCCACTATCAGTAGATTAACAGTGCTTGCTAATATGTGTTTATAAAAGTAGCTTTGACCTTCTCGGTAGTTGACAATTGTAAGCTAGCTGCATTTTTAGATAGTTTCTCAAACCCCTAAAGTATCAGATTCTTATGTAAAATAGAGCTTCAATAAAATAATTGAGATTCTGCTTTTAGCACTGTTCTTGGCACATAGATACTGTTCACAATGTCAGCACTTGTTAAAATTCTTCATGATATTTAGACCATTCTCTAAAAGCTCAAAGGTCTCTAGCATAGTTCAGAGAATAAAGCCCCATGTTAAAATGAAGTGTTGTGAGTGACATGTGGAAACCAAAAAGAGATGTAATAAAGGAGAGAAAAATGTTATGAGCTGTCAAACAAAAAAAAGTACAGCTACTATTTCAGATGTTCATGATAAACACTAAGACTAACCACTTAATTTTGTAACAGAAGAATGATTCTTTTTAATATGCTGTTTTTCTTAATGGAGGTAAATTCTTGATAAATGTGAAATTCTATTTTTAAAACAAAAAATTAAATGTCACAACATAAAATCAATTTGAATATACCAATGAGGAATGAAACTATCAAAGTTATGGGGGGATGGAGAGATAGATTTATGGTTAACGCATTTGCCTGCAAAGCCAAAGGACCTCGGTTTGATTCTCCAGGACCCACGTAAGCCAGATGCACAAGGTGGTGCATGCATCTGGAGTTGGCAGTGGCTAGAGGCCCTAACGTGCCCATTCTCTCTCTCTCCCTCCCTCTCTCTCTCTCTCTCTCTGTCTGCCTCTTTCCCTCTCTCACTCACTCAAATAAATAAGTAATTTTTTAAAAGTTATGATACAAGGTAATATTTTCTTTTTGAGAAATATCAGAGCATTACGAAATAAAATAGAGTGAAATTTCATATTTCATAATCTGCAAATGTATGTTGGAATAGTAAATATTCTTTAACCTATGCCAAGAATTGATAAAGAGTATGATATCAGTAGGAAAAATAAAAAGTAAACCTTAGGCACTTCGTGCTTCACTTGATACATTTGCCCCGATATGTACCTAAAGTGAAGCATGAATTGACCTCAGAGTCAGATTATTTGCTTAGGATAGTGACAATGTTCTCAACCTGCATGGTATTGATTCCAGCAAAGCCTTGAACTCCTATCAACATCTGTTACCCTCCGTCTTCCCAAAACACACGTACCAGTTACCAGTTCTTTTACACATATTGTCTGTATAATTTCTTTAGAAAAACCTTAAGACTCTAACTTCCCATAGTTCATTTCTACTGGAAGATGACCACAGCACTATAATGTTGCTGTAGAATTTGTGCACCAAAGAGCAGGACACATGCAGAGAGCTTAGAAAGGGTGTCATGGAAGTTTCCACAATGCCTATGCTAAGGCATAGATCTCATTTTAATGTTGCCCTAGACCTAGGGTTGATTCATAATAAGAACTAAAAAGAATGTAATATTATCTCAAAGTAAAAAAAATCACTTAAATATTGACTTTTAATGAATATCTATAATGTATTAATAATTTATAGAATGTTTAAATTTAGAAAGTGTATATACCCTTAAGTATATGGCATATCAACAAAATAAATAATATTAACATTATGGCACATCACACTTGTTCAAAGTAAAAGACTAAGTTAAGGGGCTTGAGAGATGGCTTAGAGATTAAGACATTTGCCTGCAAAGCCAAAGGACCGGGATTCGGTTCCCCAGGACCCACGTAAGCCAGATGTGCATTTATTTTCAGCAAAAGATCCTGACAGACTCATAAATCCACATGCACATACAAATAAATAAATAAATAAATAAATAAATAAGTAATCTCCCAATCAAAAACTGTCTATGGGGCTGTACAGATGACTTAGCAGTTAAAGTGCTTGCCAGCAAAGTCTAAGGACCCAGGTTCATTTCCCCAGGACTCACCTAAGCCAGATGCACAAGGTGGCACATGTGTCTGCATTTCATTGGCAATGGCTAGAGGTCCTGGTGCAACCTTTCTCTCTCTCTCTCTCTCTCTCCCTCCCTCCCTCTCTCTCTCTCTCTCTCTCTGCCTCTTTCTCTCTATCTCAAATAAGTAAATAAAATAAAATAAAAATAAGTTGAGCACCTTTGTTTAACAAGGTGAGGCTTAATATTGGCTTAAACAAATATTAAATAGCTTATTAAATAGTTGATCATCTTTGAGACACTATAGTTCAGAGAAGTTAATAGATTTTTTTTTAATAAATTCTTTTATGACACAGTAGATAAATGTTGATTTTGGAAATGAGCTAGGAGGAATCAGGAATCAAGTTGGCTTTTGCAAGAACAGTGACTTTCTCAAGAGTCTACGATACAAATTTGACCTAAAAGTTGCCTTACCTTGAAAAAAATCTATCACTACTTTCTCACTGAAAATGCAGTGGAAGAGAATTACAGAATCTATTATTTGAAGCTTGAGATCCATGTTGTAGATGTAGAAAGGCTGTTCAAGAAAATCCATGAGTTCCCTTGTACCACAACACTAAGACCATTGACACTTCCGAATTTGAGACATGTTTAAAACACTGTCAAGAAACCAAAGGAAAATTTCCAAGTGAATGATATTTTCCCAGCTCTTCAGCATGAAGTGGACCTTCTTAAATAAGACTTTCAATATGAAGCAGTTGTAGCTTGGAACTGAAGCTGAATTTTAATAATCTTCCATTTGATGAGGATTTTTTTTTCTTTCCTGAGTAGCTTTATTTTGAGGATGGTTACTACATGGGTAAATCTTTCATAGTTATTTTGCTATATCAGAATAATTTAAGGGCTCTGAACAATCTAAAATTTATATTGATATAGCTCATTAAAATATATCACTATCACCCAGGTTTAGTTGTGAGACTTTCAAAAATACAGGAAGCACAAAATAGCAGAATTAGCATATTCATTTGTTTGGTGACATAGATTCAACATGGTATCTGTCCTGCTAAGAGCAAATAGCAGAGAGCAACACCTACTGGAGCACAGGGCTCCCATCAGTGCCCAAAACCCATCACATGACTGCTAGAGGCAATGTTCCACTAAATGATTTTTCTTGCGGGATGTTTACTGCCTCTCTGTCTAGTTTTGAATGTGAATTTGAGCCTTCAGTATACTTCTGCTCTGAGACCTTGACATATTTATTAGTTTAAGGAATCACCACACTATTTTACATTATTCCAGGTTTTACATGTGACCTTGTGCTGTGCAGATAACAAACCATTTCAGTACTTTAGCCACCTACTTCAAGAGCCT
This sequence comes from Dipus sagitta, assembly GCA_036346955.1. Classification (NCBI taxonomy): domain Eukaryota; kingdom Metazoa; phylum Chordata; class Mammalia; order Rodentia; family Dipodidae; genus Dipus; species Dipus sagitta. The sequence continues at coordinate 151,982,156 of CM070771.1, forward strand.
AAACATTATTACTTGTTTTACTTTGTTTGAAATATATCTTTTTTTTTTTTTTTGGTTGTTTTTTCAGTTTTTTTTTTTTTTTCGAGGTAGGGTCTCACTCTAACCCAGGCTGACCTGGAATTCACTATGGAGTCTCAGGGTGGCCTCGAACTCACAGTGATCCTCCTACCTCTGCTTCCTGAGTGCTGGGATTAAAGTCGTGCGCCACCAAGCCCAGCTTGAAATCTATCTTGATTTTAACTAGGTATGCAACTTGGGAAATTGTTTAACTGGTCTGCGAATCTGTTTTTGCACATATGGTAGAATTTAACTCTTATTATGTATGACACATTGCTCAACATTCTTAGAACAATGTCTGGCATATAGTAAACAGGAAATAAATGTCAATTATTGTTAATATTTTGCATCATAATAAAGTTGTATCTTTCCTGAAGAAGCATGCTCCACTGAATCACAAAAATTCCAACTAGGAAAATCCAAGTTTCTGAATCTTCTGGAAGGGCAGTGACATGACTGAATTTTGGGGAGAGAAGTGCAGAAGAGAACACAATGAGAGTGGAGTGAAATACTGTTCACTGAGGGGATCTCAGTGGGAGAAAGACAGGGGGGAAAAACAGAAGCATGAAGTTAGCAAGGCCATGCCATAATGAACATAATTAAGTTTATATACAACATGCAGTGTGATTTTAACACCTTTAGTAATAGAAATATGAAGGGAACAAAGCATGCAAAAGCAGACTTAGGTGAATCACTTCAGATTTAGGAAGCTTTTATTAATTTATGAATTGAGAACTGTAAAATATTGGAAATGTGTTCAAGATAAAAGTAGAAGCTATATTTATCTGCAATGTGAGAAAGGATTGGAATAGCATAAGCATGGCATTCCTAGGAGGAAGCCTTGGGTGTGTGGTAGCAGAAGAAGCCATAAGAAGGGATGGTTAGCAAGCCTGAGAAATTCACAGAGGCAGGAGGGAGACAAGACTGACAGGAGACACTAAAGCGTTCGTAGAAATTAAAGTAATACAAAAGCTGATTGTTCATCTTGTAGATGAAGTGGCCATGGATTCCGGGTGGTTATCTGCTTTCCTCTGTTTGTTGTTTCTAGCTGGAGTGAAGCTATTCAAAATGAGGCCACTGTAGAGCCACTTAGAAAACCTACAGTAGTTCATACATCACTAGAGAAGGTACAGGCATGAATGGTTTGAAGTAGGAATGGAGAACACTTGCTGCAAACTTTATCTTAAGGACATCAGGATCAGTAAGTGATTCAGTGAGGTCTCGGACATTTCTCAGTTGGACTGGGTTGGGGCCTGGCAACTAGATGACACGCTAAGATCCATTTTCCATGTAGACATAGAGGGAAAGTAAATAACAAACCATCTCTAAGCTTTAAACATGACCATCTCACATCATGGACTCGCTAATGGTAAATTCAATGCCTATCTTTGAATCGTGAGGTTTTAATTTTCTCTATGTCTCCAGGGGGGGAAGTAGAGGGATAATGTCATTTTCTTCTCCTAAAAGTCCATTGTTGCTCCTGATTTTAGACTCAACCAGTGCTACCACAAAATTAATGATTTCTTTAGCAGCTGCTGCTTTATTTTTTCCCCAAGGCCCTCCGGGCTACTTCTCTGGAGAGTACACAAAGTTTCCGCAGCGCTATTTTTGTCATCTAAAGCAGTTGTGTTTTCAGGCCTGATGCTACAACTGTAATTTTAATTTATCAACCTGCCACTCAGTGAAATGCTGTAAAAATACTTGAACACTTAAACCTATCATTTATTTCTGTACCTGTCAATGAAACCCTTCGGTACTTGTCAAAATTATTTAAACTGCTCTGTAATGTCATATACAATATCACAAGTAAATTGGGTAATCAGTCATTTGTGTGTATATTGCGACAGTGGTGTCTTCAAAGCATGGGTTCCAGGAACCATTTTTAAGATGTGGGAACTTATTATTCTTCAATAACAAAATAAAATACAGTCATCTGAAAGAGTCTTCTTCAGTCCCTACAAACAAACAAACAAAAAAAAAAAGTTTTAGGAGACAGAGGAACTGATCGTGACTGAAATGGCTTTTATTTCTTCAATGAGATTTTCTCCTCAGGGAAAAGGAAATAGTTGCAGATTATAGCAGACAGGAATATAGTTACATGGAGAGAGGAAAATGCATGAGATCATTAAATAGATTTATTTAAGTTCCTTTTATAAAGAAAGCAGTGGTGCAGGACTTTATAGCTGATGATATTTCAAAACAGTGTTATCAGCACTTCCACTACTGTCTAATTTTTTTCATATAATAAAGTGTCACATTAACCCAAATGTCATAATCTATATCAGTTCTCTCTTTGAGAATTGGTATTGCTATACATCATAGACAACCTCTCCTTCACAAAAGTTCAGATAAGATCATCGTTCATCATTAGCTGAGAGAGGGAGAGACCCTATCTGATCAGTAAATTCATCCAACCCGCTAGCAAATCTTATATCCTATATTCTATGTATGTGTTTACTATAAAATATTGTTAAATTTGTAAACTTACCCTTGGATAAAACATTTAACTATGCCATTTAAACTCCTTTTTATAGCAACCTTCAATCCTTACCAGTAATGATTTGAAAAGGCTAAGTTACTAATCATCTATTCAGGACTCAACACCACTTTGCACCATGCAATTCTAAATCAGTTCATAATTTATAGACATCAAATACTCATACATATGAAAATAGTAAGCATATTTAATATATGTGACATCTCACCCATGAATATAATTAACTGCATGGTAAATCAAATTTAAAACAACCAAAGCTCTGGGAAGTGTATTATCTTATTGCCATGATCTCCTTATTGGTACCAGAATTTTTTCATGGCTCATAAGTTTGATTTTGTTTGGGGTTTGCTTTTTTGTTTGTTTTGGTTTGGTTTTGGTTTTTCAGTACTAGATACTAAATTCAAGCTGGTATACATGTTAGGCAGGTGCTCTTCCATGTAATTTAACTCCTAGTCCCTAATCATGAGGTTTTAACAGTGTCAGGCAACATTGGAAAAGGTAGGCACATTATTTAAGAAATGACATATTTGTTGAATATGTGTATGAATAAAGGTATTTTAATGCTATACATAGAAATACTACATGAAGAAGTTGACAGTAATCAATTTAAAATAAAGTCATACTGTACTCCTGCACGCTTTTAAAAGTAATCTTGAAAAGATTCATTCACTTGAAACAAAAGAGCAGAATAACATGCGATTTCATTCATTTGACTACCTTTGTTACTGGAGATCTCTGTCGGTTTCTAGTTTCTTGGCCTCTTATTCAAAGGATTGAAAACACATACGCAGAGAGAGAAAGAGAAAGGGAGATGGAGAGAGAGAGAGAGAGAATAAAGCAGCAAGAAATTTTATTATGCAGCAAAGATACAAAATGGTGGGTCAGGGACACATGCACTTAAAGAGAGAGGCAGTGGGGTCCTTGAGCTAGAGAGCCCAAGAGTAGTCACTTACTGTTTGGGGATTCATTTTATTTTCCATTTTTTAAATATTTTATTTACTTATTTGCAAGCAGAGAGATAGGAGAGAAAAACACAGAGAGAGTGGGTGCACTAGAGTTTCCAACCACTGCAAATGGACTCCCTCCAGATGCATGTGCAACTTTATGCATCTGGCTTTACAGGGGTATTGGGGAATCAAACTTGGATAGGCTCTACAGGTAAGTGCCTTAACTGCTGAGCCATCACTCCAGCCCTGTTTGGGGTTTCTTTTTATATGGTCTTGTTGCTAAGGGGAGTAGTCTGGGTGGTTCTCTATTTTGATTGACAGACAAGCTCTATAAGCTTTTCTGGGCTGTGCTTTCCCATGATGTATTTGACTTTGATCATATGCACACCCAATCATGCATAATATAAGATAGAAAAAGGGAAATTTTCTTTAAATCTACTCCAAGGACAGTTGCTTTTACCTTATGTACACCTCAAACTAGTCTGGCCAGAATGGGTCCCTATCTTCAGATCCCAAATAAATTTTAGAATATATTTGAATAAAAATTGACCACAGAAGAGGGTGGTAACTAATGGTCACAAGGGGAAGGGAAACTCATTCCATTGTTGGAAACAGGGTGTATAGACAACTAGATGCAGTTGGGGATCCCAGGTTGCCAATAGGTTGCTAGGTACATCTTTAGGAAATGGGTGTATTAACTGTTCAAGCTAAGAAGTGTCCCAGCATTGCAGATTTTCTTACCTTAGAATCCTTTGTCTTGTGACCCAGAAAAAAATAAGCACAGAAATGGCTATGGATGTGTAAAGAAAGGGTTTGTTGAGAAAACAGTGAAAAACACCCAGAGTTACATGGCAAGCATGCTTGGGACTTCAGCTAGCATTCAAAGAAGTGATAGAAAAGAAGAAAAGTTTATGCTTTTTGATTTGAATTCAGAAAAGTGGACAGGATCAAAATGGAAATCTGTATGTAACCACACAGAGGAAGAGGCTTCTGAGTGGGGGAAGGAGGTTAGTCCAAATCTCATTAAAGAAATAATTACACCTCCCATCTCCTTAATATGTCTTTAGGGGAGGGGTGATGAGGGGTGGTCTCTGAAGCAGGTAATTCACAGACTCTGTCGGGTTAACCCTTACAGGAGAAACACAGAATCTCATATTTTCGATAGTTTATTCTTTTCCTGGGACCCTGATGCTTCCATAAACACCCCTATGTAGTATCTTAAATCCTCTGGGGAGGCAGATGTGATGTTTTCTTAATGAATGTAACCAAAGAGATCGGAGCTGGGTCCATCTATTGATGCTCTCTATGCCTGCTAATGTCTGTCTAGCTGTTAGAAAAAGCAGGCAATGAAAGAGGGAAGACTCAATTGGTTCAACAGCAGAGGCAAGAGTTACTTAGGAAAATCCTGAGAAGGGTTATAACCAGGCAAGGTCAGAAGCAACTTTCCTTACAGACTAAGGGATACTTATGGAATGTGCAGCCATTGGAATTCCTTAGTTGCAGAGTAGTCCACCTTGCTTGGGCCACTAGAAGGAAGTAATAATGGGGATGGGTGCTCTGGATCTTTCAAGCAATCTAATAATGTGGAGGGGTGGTTGGGTCACTCTTGGGAAACAGAGAGTTACAAGGAAATGTCAAACTCCACAACTGGAGTCATTCTGGATCTAACATTCCCAACTCTGTCATTATATAGAAAACCAGACTAGTAGGATGTTACAGAAGCTGGTTTGGTCACATGTTCTGATGATGGGGGCTGAATTGAATGTGTGACCCCATGGGACTACACCAGGAGTACAGATTTAATCTGGTCCTGAGAGGTGGCTCTGGAAATGGCTGTGATCCTATTCATTCATTAGAAATCTCTGGGGGGAAAAACTGATAAAAGCAAGGAATAAAACAAGACACCCAGTAGGATGGTATAAATGGAGTTAGTAAAAGGCAGAATCACATATGGAGGGCAGTATGTTCTTATCATGCCCAGTCTGAATGCAGTTCTTTTACACATTCTTGTTTGTTTTATCCCATCTCCAACTATACCTGACTTGTCAGTATAGAAATAGCAATCTTCTCCTAGAAAGAGACAGAGACCCCTTTCTTTCTACAGTCAGGAGGTGGAGTCCTCATGGAGTGTGTAGGACCACTGTTTCCAGTGAGCCAATCTTGTCCTGTTCAGCTGCCAACTGGAGAGAAATGCCGTCCAAGCTTTCTTGAAGAGCCTTCAATAGCTGTAGTTCTGTGGGTTGTGATGAGTGTGAGTGTGAGAAGGTGGAGGAAGTGAGGGGGGAAAGGCATTGGGGGATTTCCTGTCTTAAAGGAGCACATGGAGCCCACATACCAGCCTGTTTGTTACCAGATGAAACATAGCTTTCATCTGTCTGATGTCTTTTACAGGAAATGAAAAGCAGCATTCCTGTGTAGGAGAGCTGCCTCTAGTAGGCTTGCAATAATCTTACCATTTACTACTGGTATCCCCTTGGCAGTGTGACATTCACATTCTTTCCCAAATCTATGAATTGGAGTAAATGAAATTTTAAGCATATTTGGAATCTGTGTATCTGTTAATATGCTTACCCTCCACTAAAATGAACACACAGGTTAATGCAATAAGTTCTGCCTGCTGGGATGCGGTGTGAAGTGGGAGGAGATTGTGGAGAGGGATTGGCCTCTATGACCCTTCAAAGCAGGAAGGTAAATTCTTTGTCCTGGTATCCCTCACTAGCACATGCCCATACTAGAAGGGTGTCTCTTTAGAAAAACTTCTATCTATAAACCAGTGTAGTGCCCCTGAAATATGGGTGTCAGTGAGATGATGAAAAACAGTCATAGAATTAGCTAAGATGTTGTGGTGGTTTGAGTCAGATGTCCCCCATAAATTTAGGTGTTTTGAATGCTAGGTTCCCAGATGTTGGAGATTTGGGAATTAATGCCTCCTGGATGGAGTGTATTGTCGGGGGGGGGGGGAGCCTTATGGGTGTTTTAGCCAGTTTCCCCATGCCAGTGTTTGGCACACTCTCCTGTTCCTATTGCCCATCTGATGTTGGTCAGGGGATTATGTCCACCCTCTGCTCATGCTATCCTTTTCCCTGATATTGTGGAGCACCCCCTTGAGCCTGTTAGCCAAAATAAACCTCTTTTTTCCCACAAGCTGCTCTGGGTTAGGTGATTTCTACCAGCAATGAGAACCTGACTGCAACAGATGTCATTACAAGGAGGGTGAGAGTCAAGTGGGAGGGGAGTAGATGAAGGGAATAAAGTAGCTGGATTAAGATGGGAATAAAGGTGTAGAGATTCTGAAGGATGAAGAAGGGCAGAGTGGAGGGATTGGAGGTGTGAGGTAGAGGTGGAATACAGGCCACAGTGACTAAGCATGTCATGTAGTTGGTGAGAAGAACAAGACAGGCTGGGAAAAAGTGAGTTTTGAGGCTTCTGGAATAAGAAGGGAGGCTATGGCTAGAACTTTAAGGCAGAGGGATCACCCCTGATAGATGGTGTTGCAGTCAGGTTCACATTGCTGGCTAAAAACACCCAACCAAGAGCAGCTTTCTGGAAAAAAAAATTTATTTTGGCTTACATACTTAAGGGAAAACTCCATAATGGCAGGGGAAAATGATGGCATGAACAGACGGTGGACAATACCTCTTGGCCAACATCAGATAGACAACATCAGCAAGAGAGTGTGCCAAACACTGGCAAGAGGAAGCTGGCTATAAAACCCATATGCCCACCCCGAACAATATAACTGCCTTCAGAAGGCTTTAATTCCCAAATTGTCATCAATTAGGTATATAGCATTCAGAACACCTAAGTTTAGGGGGACAGTTGAATCAAACCACTATATTCCACCCCTGGCCCATATAAACTGATAACCATACATGATATAAAGTGCAATGCATTAATCCAACTTTAAAAGTCCCCATACATTTTAATCAATCCCAATCATATTCAAGCATTTCCATAGTCCAAGATCTTTTATCTAAGCCATAATACCAAAAAACCCATAATGGCACAGAATAGACATTCATACTACCAAAGATGGTATTGGACCTAGCAAAGAAATGTTCAAGCAAGGAAAGCATCAAACTCTGTACCTCCAATTCCAATAACTCTATCCAGTGGCAAGTTTCCATTCCCAATAATTCTAACCAGCAACATGTCTCTGGAGTTCTAATTCCGTCCCTCCAGCTAGGCTACACACAGTCCTGGAAAACTTCATCTGGTGCCGGCAGCTGTTCTTGGCAGCCATCCCATACTCCTGGCATCTCCATTAGGTCTCCACTGCAAGCCATGGTTCATCCTCATGGCTCGATCTTGTCTCCACACTGGTAATTCAACAAGCCTGCTTCACACAGCCCATGGCCATTTCCAAAATCATGTTTCAAATTCAATGACCCTCTCTTTCCTGCATATTTTATGCTCCATAATATCAGATGGGCTACCAACTTGTTAATCCAGGGAGGAATAAAGCAGACTTAAGGGCAGGATACTCGTTTGGCTTTTAGGACCCTTCCAATGAGTCTGCATTCTTCCTGTTATTCCAGTGCGTGCCAACTGGCCCAGTCTCAATAGATGTAATCTCTCAAAGAATTGCAGCTGAATGGGCTGAAGTTTTGACCCAAAGATTTCATTTTTTTCTGTGCCATATCGGTCTGCCCATACCAGTCCATTTCTATGCAACGCAACCCTGAACAAGTTTTCAAGACAGAGGCATGACAGCAAGCCTGTCACACAAACTGCTTTTAGCCCAGTCCAGGCAAAGCTCCTTCTCACCCTCATAAGCCAAACTTCACAGTCCTTAGTTCTTACTGCATTCAAGTCTTTCAACTCTGACCAGAAGGGTCCATCAATCTATACTTGCAGCACTACAAGGCATTTCTCAGTCCAGAGTTTCAAATCCTTCTACATTCCTCTTGAAAATCAGCTCCAAAAGGTAAAAACCATGCCAGCAAGTTTTTAGCAGTAATGATACTACTTCTTGGTATCAACTTTACTATTGCAGTCATGTTTGCATTGCTGGTAGAAATCACCCAACCAAGAGCACCTTGTGGGAAAAAAGGTTTATCTTGGCTTATAGGCTCAAAGGGAAGCTCCATGATGGCAGGGGAAAATGACGGCATAAGCAGAGAGTGGACATCACCTTCTGGCCAATAGCAGATGAACATCAGCAAGAGAGTGTGCCAAACACTGGCAAGAGGAAACTGGCTATAACACCCATAAACCTTCCTCAACACACTGCCTCCAGGAGGCTTTAATTCCCAAATTGCCATGAGCTGGAGATATAGCATTCAGAACACCTAAGTTTATGCCGGGGCGGGGGGAACACCTGAATCAAACCACCACAGATGGAGTCTGATTGTTTCAAAAAATATGTCACAGGTTGGAGTGCGTCTCCAACTGGTAGAACTAGGAGACCTAAAGCTTGGTTTTGGGCACTATGCAGATAGAGGTGGAAAAGGTAGGAGGAAGTGGGGAGACTGAGGGCAGGGGGCTGAGATATAGTCTGTTTAAAGGTAGAGAAAGCATGTTGTATTTCAGGAGTATTCATTAGATGTCAGGGAGGGATTCCCTCTGCTGCATCATGTAACGATTTGACAAAAATGGTTATTTGGCTTGGCGTGGTGGCACAAGCCTTTAATCGCAGCACTTGGGGAGCAGAGGTAGGAGGATTGCTGTGAGTTGGAGGCCACCCTGAGACCCCATAGTGAATTGCAGGTCAGCCTGAGCTACAGTGAGACCCTACCTTGAAACACAAAAACCAAAAAAAAAAGAAAAGAAAAGAAAGAAAAGAAAAGAAATGGCGAATTTGGGAACCAAGACACAGAATAACCCCACCAGGCCCAAGAAGGAAAAGAGACCACATTTAGTTTGGGGAATGGCACAGACAAGATGCACTGTTTGTGGCAGGGCATCTTACACCTCATTGGTAGTAGAACTAATGATTAATCCTAGGTGTTACCCAAGGGGATATGAACTGGGCCTTGGACCTGGTCACCTGATGTATATTGTTAGCTACGAAATTGAGGAGAATAACAGTATGAGTTTGGCAAAAGCCCTTTGAGGGAGAGCACAGAAGCAGGTCATCTACACATGGTAGGAGGGAGCCAGAGATGGGGGCAGGGAGCTTCCATCTGTTGGAGGGACTTTCCAAAAATGTGGGGGCTGTCCCTAAACCCTTGAAGGAGGTCTGTCCAAGTGACCTGTTGAGAGAAATGGGTGTCATGGATAGTCCAAGTGAAAGCAAGGAGAGATTGGTATGAGGGGTGAAGGAAGATAGTGATCAGTCGGGCGTGGTGGCGCATGCCTTTAATCCCAGCACTCGGGAGGCTGAGGTAGGAGGATTGCCAAGAGTTTGAGGCCACCCTGAGACTACATAGTTAATTCCAGGTCAGCCTGGACCAGAATGAGACCCTACCTCAAAAAAACAAAAAAAGAAAAAAACACCCCAGATCAGCACTGTAAAAGAGCTAAGATAGTTTGAAAGCCTCACTTTAAGGTTACATTTTGATTTTGTTCACTACAATAAGGATGACAGATACTCATGTTATCAGTCTCAAAATGTGATCTATGCAATGCAGTTAATCACACTGAGTGCAGAAATAATTTTGATTGAAAAGATTTTCTATTTTACTCTGTAAGAAAATTCAGTTATAGTAATATAAGTGATGGCTGACAAATATTAGCAAAAACCAGGCAGGTAGCACTTATGCCTACAGAGGTTCTTGGGATATACACACACACACCACAACTCTGAGAAACTTTTGAAGGCTCCTAGTAATGTAAATATTAAAATGATAAGTGAATTCCCAAATGTTACATGTTTGTAAGATCCTTGTTGTTTCTTTGCTGACATTTTAACTAGGTCATATTAAAAACAAATATTTAGCAGCTCATGGCCACATTCAATTCCAAGATGACTAATGTGCCTATTGTTCAATGCAACAGTAGGTCACCCTTAACTGAAGCTTCCACTAACATGAATGCAATGCTTGTAAAAGATGAAGCTCTTGATAAGATATTTCTTCTAGATACTGAACAAATTATCATATCATGTAGACAGTATTTCAGTGAAATATGCTACAGCCCAATTGTATGCTAAAAATCTCGAAAGCCTGTTAAAAAAGTAAGCCTCCTTAGAGAAGTAATTTTACAGTTCTATGAGTCATGGATCTTTAATTATCCATATCTGTCTCAGGAGGTCTGGGCAAAGTAAGTACTCCAGATTCCTGTTAAAAGCAGCCCACTCATATATTAAGGAGACTCAGAATCAATCAAAGCAATTGATCCTGTTTTCTGAGATTCCAGTTTTGAGTTAAAGATCTACAGAAAAAAAATCTGCTGGTATTGCTGGCTGCTGTGCTATGAACAGCTGTCTAATTTCATTAAGAATAGCAATTCATTTTCTGAAGGGCACTGTATGTGTAAAAGCTGCTATGACAATGTTGACCACTTTTATTGCATCCAAAAGACAAGAATGGTCTTTGTAGAACACTCACTTTCCATCATAACACCAAGTTCCCATTCTTCTTTGCAGGAGAACCTAGCAAAGAATTTAGCAGTTATTTTTGACAATATCTCATAAATGATGTGACTAAATATAGTTAGAAAAATACCCAATAAGTTCTTCCCTTTCTGCAATTCATTATATTAAGAGCTTTGCCCAATGCTAACACCTAAGCCTCCTAAGTAAAAAACCACACCTCACAAACAAGAAGTAGATGTTGTGATGCATGCTAATTAAAGTTTCATTCCCAGGATATTGTTATTGTTTCAGAACATCAATATATTTGTATTTATATGAAGCATACTCATGACAGATTCTGCCCAAGCCAAATTGGTCGAAGTGAACTAAAATGCAAAAGTGAATTAGATGGTGTGCCTGTCACAATGGGTTCAGCAAAACAATGTCAGTGATTGCTGTTTTAATGTTTAATGATTTCATAAATACAGGTAGCAAGAGTAAATATCTAAGCCACATAGCATGTTGACTGTGCTATGGCATGTAGGTATATGATGTTGTGAGGAAAAAGACTCTCAAGTGGTGACAACTTGGAAATATTTTAAGTAAAAGATTAAAAAACAAATCTATTATCAAAGTAAGTTGGGAAGCTTTGGACAAGACAAAAACTAAATAAAGAGTTAGATGTACCACAATGATATCAATGAGGACCTGGGTTAGGTGGGCAATTCTAGAGGGAACTTCAGGTTCTAATGTCCTGGAACAAGGAATTGAGCAAAGAGACATAGTTATAGGAGAAGCAGGAACAGTTTTTTTTAGGAAAACATACACTTCCAAAGAAGGAATACAGTTATAACAAAGAAAGTTTAGCAACTCAAATTGCTCTGCTACAGAGTCAGGGCTTTTGTGTCACAGAATGTGAGCTTCAGGGATCATTTTATGACAGAGAATGTGGCTGTGGGGATCATTTGCATAGTGCAGGCTTTCTTATACATGCTCTGCTATATGCAGTTCTAACTACAAGTTCATGCATCGTGTCTCATTAGCATCTTAAATCTCCAAGAAATGGTGTGTGTTTTAGAATTATAATGAGCAATGGGTCACCTTCAGACACTCTGGAGTACCTCTATGCTGGCACCTATGACTAGTGGCTATATTTACTTGTTGGGGAGAGAGATGCTTGCTATGTGTCATCTTGTTCTTTATATATCATAATTTGTAAAAAGCCTTCCAGTCCTCCTTCTCCACCCTATTCTCCTGCCTCAATAAAGCATGACTTACTACTTCTTTAAAAAATTAATAAAAAGTTTTGGGCTATTAGTATCATGGGCCCCAAAGCCAAGAAGATTTATACCAATACCATTTTGTTGTATCAAAAGGTGTCTTAAAAGAAAAAATGGATAAAACATGGTTGAAAATTAAACAATGACCACATGAAGGGCAATGGAAAATTTTTGATGTAGGATGGAGAGGTCTGTGGGATTAGAGCACCCATGCCATAGCTCTCAAGCCTCAGGGTTCTTATCTATTTATCAAAGGATTAAAAACACAGACTCATAGGAGGAGTAAGTTATGAAATTCATTTTAGGGAGAGTTAGGATTAAGAGGGAAGGCAAGCAGGAAAGCCCAAGCCAGGAGCAATTCTCCTCCTTCCCAGCCTAGCTGGAAAAGGGGAGGAGAGACTGAGGAACTCACCCCTACATAGAGAAAGGTCTCTCTCCAGGAAAGAAGCCTCTCAGGGAGGGACACACACACACGCACACACACACAGAGAGAGAGAGAGAGAGAGAGAGAGAGAGAGAGGGAGGAGAGAGCAAAATAGGAAAATGCCCAAGCAAAAAGAAACTCTCCACCTTTCAAGCCTGGTTAGGAAAGCAGAGTGGGAAGGCATATGGGAGTCAGAGAACAGCCCCTGCTCATCCACATGTTTTAGGCTCATTTATCTGAGTCAAATATCCAAATAGGATGAGACTCATCATCAGATTTAGATGTGCAAAGGGGCGGACCTGAGTGGTTTCTGGAAACAAAATGAACACTGAATCAAGAATGGTCCACCCATCAGGTTAAACCCATAAAGCTGAGGAAGAAACAGGAAGTTATTATTGCTGAGAGATGGGTAGAAATGTTATTAATTGTAGCTATTTGGATGAGACTGGGTCTGATGTGAGTTCTGGTCCTGCCAGAGCAGACAAGATGGCATCCATAATTTTTGTGGACCCAACTAACTGTCTACCAGAGAAAAGGCCTACCTTGCTCCTAATTCATGTTATATTCACTCTATTCAAGAGCATGGACTTTCCTGTTCTTTAGCCTTCTCCTACCATCTCTTGCTTCTTTAAATGGGGGTGCCTGTTTGCTTCCAGATCACTGATCCTTTGTTACCCAACCCTCTCTTCTCTATTATCTCTCCTCCTCTTTTTGCATTTTGCTACTCTTTGTTTACTACCCCTGTTCTTTCCTCCATTGACTTAATACTCTGATTCTACTTCACTGTTTTTATTTCTTCATTTTCTAAAAAACAAAAATGTACATTTTTGCTTATATGTATAATGTGTATGTGTATTTGTGTGTGCTCATGTGTGAGTGCCAGTCGGCATGGGCCATAGTGCATGCGTGGAAATCAAAGGATAACTTTAGAAGTTATCCCTCAAATTCCACCTTGTTTGAGTGGGAGTCTCTTGTTTGCTGCGACTGTAAAATAGCTAGCTGGAATAAAAACTTTCCAGAGATTTTCTTGGCTCCACCTCTCATCTTGCCATAGATGTTTTGGACTTACAAATACTTGCTATTGCCTTTGGGTATACGTGGGTTCTGAGGATCAGAACTCAGCAACTATGACTTATGCAGCAAGTGCTTTTACCTACTGAGCCATATCCCCAGCCCCTTCATTTTCCTTTATGTTAACTTCAACAAGGAGTTCCCTTTATATTGTAATCACTCTCTCCATTAGAAGGAAAATGAAAATATTTGAATATTTGGAAGTTACCAGAAGTTAATTTAATTCCTAACAATCCAACCTACCTTCCTATTTCCCAATTGGTGCAAAACTTTACCACCATGTAAAAACCTATAGAAAAGCTAGGATAACTCCAAAATGACATTATATTTTAACATTAGACTTGAATTGTCACTCTCCTGGCAGTAACAAAGATATTCTAAAGAAACATGCATGTGCCCCTCCATTCAGCTATCAGACAATGGTCATGAAGGAATTGAAATTTTCTAGGAATCTCATGCTCAGAGAAAGAAAACTCAGAAGCCTGGTGGCAGCCAAAGCAGGGGCTTGTCTTTCAGGAAAAGATTACACACAGTTGTGACAATGTGTCAACCCACTTTGCAGGAGAAACTGGAGCAGAGATACTGATGGGTCAACGTAAGACAGGACTACAACTTGGGTATGACCACAACTTGTCCAGGACTGCTTAGTTTTGCATGTCCCTTTTCCTTCATTTAAATCTAAGCTTCATGGCTGGGATACTGAATAGGAATTTAGTGCCACTGAGCCTGTGCCAATGTGGTCACACTGAATAAATCTCCTTCTCTGGTTTTCACTGTTTCTTGTCTCTCTTTTTGGTATAGAAAGGAAGAATGGATGAACCTAGCTTGTTAGAGCTAGGACCTACAGTAACTTGATGAGACTTCTCTACTGAGAATTAGCAGTTTATAGATACTCACATTTGAAATTCTTAATGTAAGAAACTGCTCCATCCCATCAAATTCCACTGAGTCACCATTTAACAAGCCTATGACACATCTGTGTCTGAACCTGCACATACAGACACACATGCACACACACATGCACACATATACAGAAACACACACACGCACACACACACACTGCTAGAGCTTCTAGCCACTTCTTTGTGAATTGCTCTGAAAAGTAACCAATAAACAAAGAATAAGTAGATGTGAAAGAGTGCCCAAATATGGAAAAAGAAAAAAACTGAAAAAAAAATAAAAATTCTACGGATACAGGTAGAGGAAACATAAAACTAAAGTGAACTAAACAATTAAAGATAAAAACACCTAACATACATATATGCAGGAAATAGGAAAGTATATGAGGTCTATATTTTAAAATTATTATTAAAATATTTTTAATGAAGAACAAAGAAAAATCTTGGAAATTAAAAGCTAACAGATGAAAAATTCTGTAAAAATTTGGAATGGGAACTTAAAATATCAAAAAGAAAGATTTTAAAACTATGAAAAGTTATCTTAGGAGTTCAGTTATCTTCCTGATAGTTCTTTACGAAAGAGAAAACAGTGAGCAAGATACCAAAAATTAAGTACCACAAAAAAAAGTTCTACAACTGAAAGGTGAGCATTTCTGCTCTTCTCAAATACTTCTACTTGTGTAGAAAAATAAAACCACCTACCAAAGACTTGCAAACAGAATGACATCAAAATTACACAATATTAGCAACTTGTACAAAATAGAAAAATGTCTTCAAAATTCTGAGGCAAAACCATATCTAATCTGAAGGCTCAAACTGTCAACATAGTCAAACACATTATCAATCCAGTCATGAAAACAGAAAAAGAATACATTATTTTTGCTGGGTACATTGCAAAAGTCATGGCAAACTCTGCATTAGAAAACACTGAGCCAGTGTTCCCAGGGGAAATATAGGATTAGGATTCTGTAAGCCTCTGGTCACAATATTTTTGCCATTTGGTCAATAGATAATCTTGCTTTGGTGCGTTTCTCTTCAATCATATGTTACTTAATAAGTATTGTTGACTAATGGGCACTGAAGCCATGGCTGACATGAAACATGACTTTCCTTCGTAAGGTACCTCACTACATCTTTTCACTGGGGAACACTAGCCCACACTTCTGCACCAGGCTTGGGGCCATTTAAAACAGCAAAATTACTATCACACTCACACAAAGATTTTAAAAAATGGCAAAATTTAAAACCAAAACATAACATGGCATTAAATAGCCCCCAAAAGGAGCTGGAGATATTGCTCAGTGGTTAAGGTGATTGCCTATAAATACTAATGGTATTTGGTCCAGGTTTGATTCCCTAGTGACCACATAAAGCCAGGTGCACAATGTGGCACACGCATCTAGAGTTTGTTTGCAGTAGCTAGAGACCCTGCTGTGCCCATTCTCTCTCTCTCTTTCTCTCTCTCTCTGTCTGTCTCTCTCTCTCTCTCTCTCTCTCTCTCTCTCTTTCTCTTTGATTATGAATAAACAAATTTAAAAATATAGTTCACAAAGGGATACCAGTGTACAGCATGAGTTAAAACAAGGTGGCCAAGTGTCATCTTGTGCAACTGTGGTTGGAAACATGTGCATCAGGTGACTAAAAGTCTTTGAGATGATTTCAAATGTGTATGTGATTGTTGAAAGATCTCTGTCAGTATTAATTTAGGGGTTAAAAATAATTATGCAAGTTAGCAAATATGGAATCCTCAAGTAGTAAAAATCATAATAGAGATGGAATCCAAGTATAATAAGAATTAACTCTATACCCAGAAAGTGAATGACTCATAAACCCTTTCTAAATAATCTACAGAAGCTTACTTGTGAAAATCTTGAATGAACAAATCAAAAATGAGATGGAGACATCTAACACAAAAGAAAAGCAAGCCTTCAAGTAGGAAACTCCAGGATGGTAGCTTTGCAGCAGACACAAAGGCCACTGGCTGGTCACAGCAGGACAATGGAACATTCCCTTAAGAATGGAAACAAGAGGCAAATTTCATTGCCAAGTAAACAACAAACTGTACAAAAGGGAATTTAATTATTGCCCAGTTGCAAATATTTACATAGTCATAACAATGTAACCTCTAATTTGTTGACTTAACTGAAACAGAAAATTATTAGCAACTAAAAATGCCATGAAAGACATGAAAAAAATCTTCAGCACAAGTAAACAGAGCAATATTCTCTATGAGAATTCAATCTTCTGAATTAAATTTGATTTTAGTCAATGAGTAATATTACACAATAGTCTCTTTCTTTAACTCAAAAATATTCAAAATAAAGTACCTTTAAGTAACAATAGCTTGGGGCTAGAGAGATGCTCAATGGTTAGAGGCACTTGCTTCCAAAGGCTGCCAGTCTAGGTTCAGTTCCACAACAAGACAAATGCAACAAGTGTTGTATATGTCTGATGCTTGTGATTGTGTTTGCAAGAAACCCTGGTGTATGTGTGTGTGTTTTGTCTGTGTTCTCACACACATGCAAATGAATGATTTTTAATAAGCAATAGAAGCTTATAAGAATGTAACAGGTTTTGAGGGTTCAGGAAAAGTCCTTAAACCCCAAAACCTGAGATTCAGACTGAGAATGTTTTGTAAACCATTGCATTTTATTCATAAATAGTAGGAATATGAAGGAGTGGAAGGATTAGAGAACCAAGGAAGGGAAAGTGGATACCCCTCCATGGTCCAGGGAGAGCAGAGTTCACAAACCAGGGAAAGGGGAATGGATACATTCATGTGGTCCAAAAGCCCATGTGGGAGAACAAACATGGGCCCTGGATACAAAACTGTGAAAAGGGATTTTCTAAAAAGGCCTGTGTCTTCAAAGAAACTAAAAGGCCATAAAAATATTAACAGAGTAGTATCCCATCCCACTCTGGCAGCCAGGTCACAAAAGTGGGAAGGACATAGTCTTACCGGCACAGGGACCCAAGCTTGGAGATGAGAACAGCCAAAGAGGCAGAAGCGAAATTCTCCCTCCATGAGCCCCCAGGTAAGCTGTTTGGAATCAGGACTCTGGAAGAGGTACAAAAGCCAGTTGGCCTGTGCTCAGAGAAGGGGTCCACTCACACCTGGGTGGGGTGCATCTTGACAAAAAAGACCTGATTGAGTGAAAAGTACACAGGTTGAACTCTAGTCCTGCTGGAGCAGACTGTGGGGCTGTGTGACATAAATCAGACACTTGGTTACAGGCAACGAACGGAAATCAATTTAAGATTTCTCTTTTGAGCCTTTTTCTAACGACGTATCTAATAATTATCTAACTAGCTCCCTCTCAGGAAGCGAATGGTCTTTAACAAAGCCCCTATGTTGTAGGTTGAATGAGAAACATTTCTCACCAGCTTATATATCTGAACTTGGTACTCAGATGGCCAGTGCTATTTGGAAAGGTTGTGGAACTTGAGGCAGACCCTCACTGGAGGAAGTGAGTCATGGGGAGTGAGGATGCCTGAGGTTTTACAGCTCATTCCTTCTTTCTGTTCTTTCTCAGCTCCTTGATGATGAATGTAATGTGACTAGCTGGCCCCCTGCCACCATGCCTTTTGAACCATAATGGACTATAGCATCTCAAACTGCAAGCTGGCATAAACCCTTTCTCCCTTAAGTTGCTTCTGTTGAGTATATGGTCACAGAATTATGACAACTAATATAGACAACTGGGGTCAGGAGGGGGATTGTTACTTTGATAAATCAGACAACATGGTGCTTTGATTATTATTATGGAAGGGTTTGGAACTTTGGTCTAAAAAAGTACTGAAATCATGTAATCAGAGTTTAATGAGTCTGTCTGGTGGGAGTTTGGAAGGCCAGATTGGCAAGAAAAACATAGACAATGGAGGCCAGGTTCAGGATGTTACAGAGGGAAACAGGACTCTTGAGAATTAGACCATGAGTTGCTTGGACAGATACTGGTCATTTTCCCCCAGTCGCCCATGTAGCAGCTTCTGGCACTAAACATGCTGACTGTCTGGGGACTGACTCTCTTCCAGCTTCCAGCCATGTATTCCACTCTCCATCATATCCCCTCCCCCTCTCAGTCTCTCTCTCTCTCTCTCTCTCTCTCTCTCTCTATTTTGGGAGGTATGGTCTCACTGTAGCCCAAACTGACCTGGAATTCACTATGTAATCTCAGGATGGCCTCAAAATCACGGAAATCCTCCTACCTCTGCCTCCCAAGGGCTGTTATTAAAGGTGTGTGTCACCATATCTGGACAGTCTATTATTTTGATGTCATCATCTTTTCCTCCTATTATGATGGTCTTGTGTAGGTAGTGTCAGGCACTGTAAGGTCATGGATATCCAGGCCATTTTGTGTCTGGAGGAGCACCCTGTAAAAAGTCCTACCCTTCCTTTGGCTCTTACATTCTTTCCGCCACCTCTTCTGCAATGGACCCTGAGCCTTGGAAGGTGTGATAGAGATATGACAGTGCTCAGCACTCCTCTGCCACTTCTTCTCAGCATCATGATGCCTTCTGAGTCATCCCAAGGTCACTGCCATCTGAAAAGAGAAGGGTCACTAACAAAAAGTGACAGTAGCATTAATATAAGGGTATGAACATTAAGAGAAGTTCTTACTGGGCAGTTTAATGAGCATAGTATATATATTTAGCCAGGCAGCAGCAGATGTTACACCCCTAGGGCTCATGACTACCCCTGTTTTAAGTTTTCAGTATCAGGGATATATTCCGTCCCATGGAGCAGGCCTCCAGTCCAATTAGACGGTAGTTGGTTTCCACCCATAACAGACATGCCACTATTGCACCCATTGGCTCATTTGGCCTGGTTGGCCAAATATAAGGCTTGCAGTGTCCACTGTTGAGTATCCTCACTGGTGATTTCTCTCTTTCCCATTGAACTGCATGCAGCATGGCTTTTTCCAGCTTTTTATCAGCTGATCTACATAGAAAAGGTTTTCAGCTCAGTTCCAGCAGGATTTCTCAGTGACCTTGCAGCCCAAGTATGTGGAGTTTTCAGCAGTAGGGTCTTACCATCTATTCCTGGTGGGAAACCAAGGGCCTCGGCAATGGCCTATAATGTTTTGGGAGCATCAGGGACTGCCCTGGCGAACAACTCACTGGGAGGTATCCCATCCTGGGCTCTAAAAATTTTCTAGTAACAATCTATGGCTCCTGAGTGTTCCATTGTCCAAAACAGTAGGTTTCCATATGATTTATTTATATCCTCTTAGATTTTGATTAGCCCTCCCTCCACCTTTACTCAGTCTCTTCAACTGACCTCATTTGGGCCTTTTCACTGCCATTAATCTGTTCCTCTACTTATAAATATATATACAATACCATCCTATTAAGACCCCCTGCCTTACTTTCTATTCCCTTTGTATCTCCTTTATAGCTTACTGGCCTGTGCTACTGAGTTTTCTTTCTACTCACATAGAAGTCTAGTCATTTGTAGCTAGGATCCACATATGAGAGAGAACATGCAATGTTTGGCTTTCTGGGCCTGGGTTACCTCACTTAGTATAAACTTTTCCAGATCTCTTCTATAAGTGCACGATTTGGAGATAAGAATTGCAATTATTAAACATTGGATGAAATAAAAGCTAAAAAATAAGCTTTGTTTATACCAGAAGGTCATAACTCACAGAGGAAAAGCCAGATAGTGCATATTCAACATGCCTAACATGTTAAAGGAGATACAGTAATATGTGTTCTTTACAATATTTTTCAATAAAAGGACACAGAGGAACAGAGGACATTCATGAGAATGTAGGAATTCTGAATGGAAAATTCAATAAGCCAAGTGCATATATAGGACAGGAGAATGGTGAAGTTTACCTTATAAAGATTAGCTCAAGATCCTCAACAGATTTTTATTAATAATAGCCATAAAAGCTATACCCCTGATTTTAAACACTTTCACTATTTTAAGGTACAATAGTGTGAACATTTTACATGTGTTTGGGGCACATAGGATGCTCTTTTCAGTAGTTTTCTTAGTAAATTTTATCAAATGCCCTTAACATTGACTGAAAAAAAAAATCCTATGCTTCTCCGTTTACTTGTTTCTACATTAGATTGTGGTGATACATTTCCAGACTTGAACCTGACATTAATTTCCTGACTGATTTCTTTTATTAGGTTCCTTTTCTCCTAAGGAAATTACAACTGAAATCTTTTTGTTTTCTTTGTTTAAGAATAATGGCATCTAAAACTACAATTTTTTTCCATATCAAGATTTTATCCCATAAGTTTTAGAAGATGCATTTTTTTATTTTTCTTTACAGATAATGTTAAAGTATTTTTTAACTCATTGTGTTGTGCTTCAATTTGAGGAGAATTAGAGTGGAACTGGTATGAAAGGTAAAGAAGCCAGATCCTCACTGTCCACTTCTTAAATCCTTTATGTGAATTCCTACAAGTTGCATTTCAGCAATTTTATTTCAAAAGTTATGAAATTTTAACTCATGTGGTATCCCAGAATTATGTAATGCATTAAATCTCTTAAAAAATCCTTAACAAATGTGTTTCAGGCTCATCTTGGGGCATATTGTGTTTGTGTGATAAATTACACTACACAGGACTTTGGTGGGGGGGTATTTTCTTCCTTGTGCTTCCTCTGTTTCTGAAACTACTGGGCACCCAAGGTGTATATCGAATACATTATTCTATTCTTTTCCTATATTCCGCAGTAACATTGCTGCTTACAATTTCTAACCTTCAATACTTCTGCTTTCTGGAGCCATAATGTAAAATCATTCTTTTTCCACCTGACAGCCTTTGAAATATTTAAATAGCCTCCTTCCTCTTTGAAGACTGTTCTCTAGACAGGGCACCCTTATATTATGACCACTTTCATGTAGGGTCAGTGTTTTGAGATATCTTGCTGTCCTAATTGCCTCTATCTTCATGCATTCTAGATGTCCAAGTTCTTCTACAACTGTCCCAATACATTTTAAACTCAATATAACCAGTGATGTCTCAAATATGAAAGTACAGTAGAAATGTTACTCACAAAAGGACTGCATTTAATGCCAACTAAGTTGTTAGCATTGAAGTTTTGCATCATAGTTGTGAGTTATGATAAGATTAAAATTAAGAGAAAGACCTAAATATTTCTCACACCAACATCTAGTAAACTATAGATAATCTAGGTTATCCAATGGACTTTAATTGGTAACATTGGTGCTTGTTTTGTCATTTATAAAACTATAATAATAGTAATCCAGCTCATGAAATTTTCAAAACAATTAAATGATTTGATATATGTAAGCACTAGAATATAGCAGATAAATGGGAAGCATTTGTTAAATGTTAACTGTCACCATTAATTATATCATTAGCATCCATTTGACATCATCACCCAAATATTTTTACAAGCCAGATTCATCATGCTGAATTATGCAGGTAATATTTTTACTCTTGAAAGAAATCTTTAGAAAAAAATAATCCAGTAAAATTAAATGATAATGGCATGAAGCATTGAAAAGGATTTATTTAGTAGCACATGTCCTGTGATGTAATCTAGGAAGTTAAGCTGTTATAATAAAAAACACCAATAACATGAACTATGAAACAACTTTTTTATATAAACAGATAGCATAGTCCTTTTAATTGCATGTTACAAGAGGCCACTTCAAATGTATACAATACAGAAATACAGAAATGTCCAAAGTGGGTTTATCAATTAGAATTTATTAATGGAAATAATAGTAACAGCAAAATATATAATATGAAGAATTATAAACTAGTAAAATAGGCCCCTTAAAAATGGAAAAGAAAGACTGTTGCAGTAGAAAACAAAAGGAACAAGTTTGAGACCCTTGAGCCTGAGGTTCAGTTTCCATGGAGAGGGTATGACTGCAGAATGGCAAAAAAAGTTGGTTGGTACATTGGTGGCCTACACGTAATAGAAAGCCCATGCTGAGATGGCAATGATTGTCAAGAGTGTCTGGCACCTGCAAGTAGTAAGAAGAGGGAATAGGTGACCCTGTCACTTCTGTGATTTGAGGCTTTCCTCCAGTACAAAACACAACATTGTGCCCATGAGGAAAAATGTTTAAGAATTCCTACTCTTTCATCACAATACATTGAGAAATTGAAGTATTATGAGCCAAACTGGCAATTATAATGGCAAACATCTTCTCAATGTATATTTGAAAATTCTAATATAGATATTTTGTTGTATTACAAAAATTGAATTCTATATGCAGAAAATTTTCATAGAAATTAAACACTGAATTCACAAAATATATTTTGGGTAGCTGAACACACTCTACCTTGTCTGAGCTCATCCTGTAGGGAGACAGCTGCATCAGTGAGTGGTCAAATACTACTATCCCTGCTTAAAGAGAATACTGCAGAAGCTCTAGGAATGAGACCTTTTCATTAATTATGAAATGTAGTTGAAACAAAGAGGTGGATGATAATAATTAACCACATCTTCACAAGAGTCCTTCTAAAATATTTAACTGAAAACTTCAATGTTAAAAATTCAACTAAATTAAGTTAAATCCAAAGAAGAAAGTCTCAACAATGATTACTGGAATGGAAGTATTGGCTTGTAACAGAGAAAGGCTGGCAGAAAAAAAAAAAGCCTATAAAGATTAACTAAGGGACAAGAAAAGTGGAGAGCTGACAAGAGTGAGTCTGACATCAAAACAGAAAGGCTCTCATAAAAGAATAGCACAGTGTTTGAGATTTAGTCTAACTTAATAAATTTTGTAACTGAGAAAAATGTGAAGCTTGAGTGATAACCTGAAGAATCTATGCATTTCCAAGTTGAAGAAGACACAACATATGCTGACAGATGGAAAGCATAGCAGGAAACTTGCTGCTGAGAAATCAAGTGAACCAATGCTAACAATTGTAATTATGAGTGATACAAGCACGTCTCTGCCAGAGAGCAAGAGTTTTTCTCTCCCAATGTAGGGCCAGGCCAAGAGCAATTGCTGAGAACTGCTGATGGACTGAGCTATCAAATGATAGACAAGGTCAACTGGAAGAGGGGGCTGCATTTTGGAGAACTGCTTAATGCTAAAGAATATGCACCTTATCTTATGAAACTAGGGCTTGTAACTGAAAGGCTTTTGTCATTGGGGTTGATGTTAGCAGCCAACATGATGGTTAGAGGACATGGAAGTCTTGCAGAACAAGATGCACTGGAGAAGTAGAGTTTGTGTGCTTGAAGATGAGGTCTGGAAGATACCAAATGATTTGTTTCTCCTGCTTCACATTTATAGTTCTCTGACTAGATATATGCCACATTGTTTGTGGAAATGAAAAGTTCATTCTCATTGCAGCTATGTAAAGTAACCATGAATTAAAAAAAAAAAAACATGAGTGCATAAAGTCATAAGTTGAGGACATATATACTCTTTCTCATTCATTGTAGACCACAAGATGGAAGAGGAAAGAAAGATAAACTCAATTTCTGGGATAGCATGTTTTAAGTGTCATTCCTCACAGAAAATGACACAGGGGAGGAGATCAGTGTAATCTATTCAAGGTAGCACTTTCAAACTCAAATCCGTGCCAACACAGTCCAAATTCACTCTTCGTAGAGAAAATCACTGATCTTGTAATTAAAGTCATCATTTTTTTCAATGTGTCAGACAGTAAAGTTAACACCCAACAAATGGAAAACTGAGAACTCTTAAATGCACTGTTTGTATGCTAGGTTTTTGTTGTTGTTGTTGTTGTTTGATTTCTGGTTGGTTGTTTGAGGAGACTGGGTTTCGTATAGCTCTGACTGGCCCTCACTTGCTCTATTGCTGATGGTAACCTTGAACTTCTGATCCTCCTGCCTCCATATTACCAGTGTGAGTCATCAGGCCTTGCTAAGGAGGTTTATTTCAACTACTTGAAGTACTTAGCCACTTTCTCTTTGTAGCGTGATAGACTGTGGTCTACAACTAGCTACTATAGTATTTGTGACACTACATGACTGTATCATTCAATATTACACTCTATGAAGTGTCATAATCCTTTGGGTTCTCACTCATCATCTCCTGTATTCCAAAGGTTCTTAAAATAACCATACTGCAATAAAGCCTAGCCTAAATAGCATACCTGTTGTTTTTAAATTTTGAAGATTTTTCAACATTTTCCACCTGACTTTATACAAGATCGAATAAAGAATGCCCTGTCTTCCATAAAGCCTTGTTTAATCACTGTGTGTGTCCCACCTGTCACTTCCTAGTCCTTCCATCATGAGCTCTCATAGCAGATTTCACTTCTACTGGTCATGTACTAAATTGTGTTTCAAGCTATATTTATTTGTGTATTTGTCTAATACCTTCTACTTAGCATGGAATTCCTTAAGCTTCTCTAGATTTTACTATGCACAACTCCCATTAGTGTACCTCACTTAAAGTAAGAACTCAATAACTGACTATTCAATTTAATTTGGGAAGCAAGAGATAGTAATTAAGAAAGCTCTTATAGTACTTATCATTGGCAAGATGGCTGCTAAGAAACCAGTAAAAGGCTCTCTGCTTGAGTTAGGGAATTTATTAATAGTTTTCATATTATATTTTTATAAAGTTCTGTGGGAGAAAATAAAAAGAATTACTTTATGTACTATTAGTCTTTTCATATGAAACTGGCTTTATGAATTCAACGGGATTAGATAAAAATCAATTGCATATGTTATAAAACCCAATGAGTTGTGATTTCTTCTTCTGTAAATGAAAAACTTTAAATGAAATTCCAAGAAAGTTATTTGGTTCTCATTTAATCTTCAGTAATAAAAGAAATAGTATGACTATGTGGTTGAGCAATTACATCTCTAACTTCTATTTCCCATTACATTTTGAGGAAATCTGAGTAATTAGAATAAAGGTACATTGATGAGCAGAATAAAAGTTATAAAAGAAGACCATATTTTAAATAAGTAATACTAAATATTTATTCTTTGTGTTAAGCATTTTACTTTGTTCTGAAACTGTATCATGTAGCTCAGACTGCCTTGATTTTGCTGTATGAGTTAATGACCCTTCTGCCTCTACCTCCCAAGTTCTGGGATAACAAGCATATGTCACTACTGCTGGAGATGGAACCCAGGGCTTCTTGCATGCTTGGCAAGCACTTTACCAACTTAACTACACCCCAAAACCCTGTGCAAAATATTGTAAACCATCAGTGTACTTTTCTAGAAAACCAGTTATCTGCTCCTGGCCACAGTGAACCAGCCATCAAAACTATAAAAATCTTAGTATTATAATTCTCTGGTTTTGATTTCCTCCTGGGCAGTACTCTAAACATCTAACACATTATTATCTTATTTTCAGTATTCAATGAGATTGAATTATTGTACAATACTATTGAGAAGAAAATTGAAAAAATTCTTGTCTCAAATCCAACATAGATTTCCTCATAAGCATATCAGTATCTCACTCCATTAAAAAAAACAATGTAGGTTGATATGGGTTTTAATTGAAAAACACATTTTCCCTAGGAATGCAGTTCTGTGATACATAAAACACCTTATAAATTCAAATGTGAACCAGGTGTGGTGATGCACGCCTTTAATCCCAGCATTTGGGAGGTAGAGGTAGGAGTATTGTTGTGAGTTCAAAGCCAACCTAAGACTACATAGTGAATTCCAGGTCATCCTGGTCTAGAGCAAGACACTACCTTGAAAAACAAAAACAAACAGATTTAAACATGATTCCTAGCAATGCCATCCTTTGAAAGATTTCAAATAGTGGTTTACATGGAAAAAGAAAAGTATGAATTTTCTTTAAAAACATAGACTCTAGCCAAACAACAACAAAGACAAAGAAGGAGGGTATTAGGAACACTGGTGAAGTTTAATGGAAATGAATCAGAATTACCCTGGGTTGACCTTTGGGTACTTAAATCTCTTTCACTTATCTTGGAAATGCAACTTGTGTCTAATGTCAGGACCTCAGCCAAAGTCTGTCCTGGCATTTCTGCTAAAAGCAAAGCCATTGAGACAAAAGCAACCCTGGAGTGGTTACTATAGCAGGTTCATTTGTGCATTTCAGTTCCTTTTTAACTTTGACAAGTAAAATAGAGCTCAGGATGACGGGATCACACAATTCAGGACACTATGCTTTAGCCGGTTCTCCTAAACATGTCTTCTGTAGTCAAAAGTAAGCAGGTTGGACAAGATAATTTAAAAAGAAAATGAGAAAATAAAAATGAATTCTCTTTGCTCATGCACTCTAACTTTTCTATAAAATCAGTAAATTAACAAAGTATTTCTTGAAGGGATAAGGTACATGAGTGGAATCATAACTGTTATATGCATTAACAAATCTTTTACTAATTGGCCAGTGTGTCATAGTTGTGTTTTTTTGCAATTAAAATCTCTGTCTGATATAATATAAAAAAGAATCTAAGAAAAAATTATAAAAAACAATTTGCCCACATATTCTTTCTCTGAACTTATTTGGAGATAACTCTAGGCACATTGGAATATATTCAGAACTTTCATCATAGAAAAAGGATTTTCCCATAATTCAAAAGGTATTTAATGAATCTCCTATCTCTATAATAATGTCTGGTACCCATTAAGTGCTCAAATATATCTATCAGAATTAGTAAGTCCTCAGCATCATTATATTGGTATTGCTTTGATTTATATGACTAAGACTTTTTTATTCTAGACATTATCAGTAAAAGAAACTGGGAAAGAATATATATGTGGTACTTTTGAGCATAGGGAGTCGAGAGAGAGAGAGGGAGGAAGTAAAAGAAAGAGGACATATGTAAAAACTAAATTGCACATCTATACTTGTGTCTATGCAGTTAATCATAAACCTTAAAATGTTCTCTTTAACACCTCAGGAAAAATAAATTTTATATACTAAAGCATTAATGTTAGTATGCCAACTTAAGTGAACAAATCCTCCAAGAAATGTGATGTTACAGGGAAAATCCAAGAAACTTTCAATCTTAGCTCTATGAAAAATGATAAATGATTTGTAGAAATCATGACAGTGGGTAAAAATCCCAGTTGACACAGAGGGTTCAGAAATATTAGATAGTTCACATCTAGTAAGTGGACAATGGACCCACTCAGAATGATCAGTGAGCAGCTTCATCTCTTGTCCACCTCTGGCCCACCTCTTGTCCTAGTTCTAATTTCTGAAATCCACAATACTAATCCCTCCCCTCCTTCTCCCCATATCTACTCACTTTTTGATTAGCATTTCTTTTCTATAAATGAGCTTACAACTCCCAGAATTATATCCCCAACAAGCCCTGTAGCAAGGTCTTCCCTCGGTCAGGATTCCTTTACATATTCATACCCAATTGAGTCAGTTTCAGAGCATTCTCAGTTTAGGATAATCTTCCTGAGCATGCTCAGTTAAAAATCCTAATTTAAAAAGAAAAGATAGTAGACAGTTTTGGGAGCTATAATATTACAAAGACACAGAGTACGAATGTAAAAGATTAAGGAGAAGACATGAATATCTATAGGCATGCTCACTTTGAAACCTATAGTTTTACTTGAAAATAAAGGAAAGACTATTTAAGTTTTTATTATTATTTTTTATTATTTTATTATTATTTATTTAACACAACTTTGTGAATGTATTTGACACTGAATCATGTATTTAAAATGGTTAGTAGTTAATAGTATAGTGAAAAGTATGCTCAAATTATATGCTGAAAATTATTGGAAAGGCAAATTTGATGCTCTCTAATTTTGCCATAATGAACAAATTAATGAATAAATGAATAAACATGACTTCTCTATATTACAGGCACTACATTAGTCATAGGAATTAAATTTTTCAGCTGGGAGAGAGTTAAACCATGTGAAAATGGATCCAAATGAGGATTCAGAAGTTTTGTTCTGAAATTGTAGCTCTTAATGACAAAAATGCACTCAACTTACTTATGTGTCTTACACATTAGGGACACTGTATGACAGAGGTGTTCTGATGACTAATACTAAAATATACACATGCCTTACGCCATTATGCAAGAGGAGGTAGGCATTTCATTGAACATTTTAAGGGAGTTTAGCAAGCATAACCAGATCACTGAAATGCATGTATCATTTCTGTATAAATGCCCTAAAATATTACCTTGTTGGCAAGGTTCAGCCAAATGACTTTAAAACAAAGTTCCCTAAAATATTTATTCAGGATTTAGTATGAAAACATTGCTGAATTTCTACTTACATTTTCCTCTAATAAATGGGTCATTCCGCCTGTCCACTTGTTTTTTACTTACTTGAATTCCTTTTGTTCACTGTTCAATCTCTTGGGACATGCTTTAGGAGAAACAAAGAACTTTTTTGCCTTAGAAGAGACAGCTCTGCTATAGCTTGTCTGAGAAACAAAATAAACACCTGACTCAATTTTAATTAGAAGAGTTGCAATGTTTACTTTGCTGTCTCATCTCATCCTCTGTTCCAAACCACCCAGTTATCAATCTCTGCACTGCCAACTTTTAATCATAATTTGACACATTATATCAACTTGGACATAAAGTATTTTAAGATGCATCACATTACATCGAAAACAAATGGTTTAAAAGTAACATGAATTGCTTGCTATAACACCAAAAGTAATATATTTTAAACAAATGCTAACTACTTTTTTATTTTCCTCCTCAGTGGTTATGTCTTTGACTATGATTACTACAGAGATGATTTCTACAATCGGTAGGTGATTTTTTTTTGTCTTTTCCCCCCTCTATGAGTTAAATTGTCTCCTATGTAGTATATTTCATTCACTGGTAATCTCAATGGAAATATTTAAGAAACACTTTATTGTCAAAATACAAAGGTATGAACTTTCAGTGGCTGGGGATATGGCTCAGCAGTTGAAGGTGCTTCCTTGCAAAGCTTGTCAGCCTGGGTTTAATTCCCTAGCACCTACATGAAGCCAGACAGGTTTCGCAGTAGAAAGAGTCTCTGGTGCACCCTTATGTCCCCTAAAAAGCAAACAAATTACACATGTATATTGTAATTTCAATAACTATAGCATATGAATATTTTCTCATTACTGTTACATTTATTGACAAATGATAGATATTATAGACAACAGAGTTGCCTTAAGCCTAAATTTTGTTTGTAATATTTGCATAATATTTTAAGAACTTAATTATTTTCCATTGTCTTAGAATTCCAAAGATTGATTTTCTTCACTCTGAATAAAGAAAGAAAAAGACTGTAATCATCTGTTTGTCTCCAGACCACACTGAAAATACTATGTTGAATAGATTCAACAGACATCATTGATCATTATTGGTCAACATGGTAGCATAGAACTGTAACAGACTCTAGGCAAGACAAAGCCATGTAAAACATTGTTAATAATGAGCAAGAAAAATGGGCTTTACCCAAGATCTTTAAAAATTCTATTAGAGTTTAAAAGTTCTTTACTCTCTTCTCTATAGATACCTGGGAATCCACAGCAAAACTGATAATTACATGCCATATTTTAATTTAAAACAAAACCATTGAGAGTTCATCTTATGTATTATATAAAATGTATCAAAAGCATTTCACAGATTATATGCTCCTATCCTCCAGAATCTTTGGATTTGGAGCATGTATCTATTTTGCACCCATGAACTGTCTTGTAATTTTCTGAGGCTGGATCAGCCTCAATGTCTCATCCTATCATGAACTGTCTCTCTCTGGGTCCTTCAGGGAGTGTGTAATTCTCTGCCAGCTTCACTGTATTTCCATATCTTCATCCCTTTCATTATATCATACCTACCTTCCTTACTTATGGCAATGTTTTCATTGGTTAGTTTCCTTTGGCTCCGTGTCTAGGTACTTTCAAGAGAAGTGTCAACAACCTGATGGTCTACTATCTCTGATTCATCCATTTGTATCCAGTATTATGACGTTTCATTTATTAGCTGCACTTGCATCATTGGTGATCAATTCTCTCTTTCAATTATCCATTTTTTGCTAAATGTCAGATGAGTGTATCACACTGGGAGAGAGAAGGCATTCAAACTTTCTCATCACTGGCTGTGTGCAAACTGAGGGAGACTGAACAGCAACCACGGACGGATCTGTCACAGGCTTTGATGAGTGACGCAGTTGGTCACTGATCAAGATACACATTTGTTATTTACAAAGTAATTTCTAGATGGGAAAGTTAATACTTTATGAATTTGTCACAGGTAATATATTTTGACATCAGAAATATTATGTATGTTGTTGGAAAATATATTCTGTAACTAAATATTGATATGAAAGATTCATGCCTATAACAGAGAGAGAGACCAAAGGCCCACTGTAGATGATAAGTGGACTAAGTAAATGAATAAATAAAGAACCAAACAAACAAAGCACATACTTATTAAGCATTTAATTATAAATACCATTATGACAGAGGATTCCAAGGCATAAAAACTGAAGCCTCAAGAAATCAGCCTTTTAAAGAGGAAAGAAACCGTATGAGCCCTGGAAATGGCTTTCTTCTCTGCTGAAAATTCACTGATTTCCCCTGGCCCACGAACACCACTTGCTCCTTCTTCTATGTTGTTTCAGGTCCTCAGACCTCCGTCCACTACTTCATTAACTTGACTTCCTCATACTTCAGATCTCCAAGGGAGCAGCACTCCCAGATTACAGCCACCTGGCACTACTTCCTTCACACCTCTTCTCATTTGAATTGCAGGTCTGTAGTGCAGACTGGATTCCTGTGGACCTCCCTTTCCTCGTGATACCTGTTCTGGCTTATCTTCATGAGACTTGTAGTAAACCTCACTAACAATGAATACTTAGGTTGTGTTGTTAATGCATTTCTTTTAAAACATAGCCATGATGGCTAGGTCACTCGGCTCATTAGAGACAAGGTACAATCATAATTTGGGCATTCAGCATTCGTTCTGCTTTCACAGCCCTCCTTGTCAGCATGCAGTCCAGAGGAGGAGCAGGCCCAGGTGGATCTGAGATAAAGGGACAGCATTGCTCTTCGGGAGACAGGCCTCCAGCCATGTAACATCACACTGTGGGCACATGGATGGGTTTATCTTTCACTAGTTATACTGATATGCAAAAGCAATACCTAAGGAATGATTTTCTTCAAGTTTTATAATTTAAATATATAAGATTGTATTTAGTATTTAGTAGCTAATAATCCCATTTACTGCACAAAAAAAATAACATAGAGATGTACTGTTTGAAAACCTTAGTTTTTGATCATTTAAAAAATATTTTATTTATTTATTTATTCATTTGTTAGAGACACAGAGAGGAAGAGGCGGATGGACAGAGATAGAATGGGTGCATCAGTGCCTCCAGCCACTGCAAAGTCAGATGCATGTAACATCTTGTGTATCTGGCTTATGTGGGTACTGGGGAATCGAACATGAGTCTTAGGCATCAAAGGCAAACACCTTAACCACTAAGCAATTCCTCCAACCTCAAGTTTTTGATCATTTTAAAGACACTACCCAATTCTTTTTTTTCTTAAGCATTTTCTTAGCAGGATGTTTTCTTAACTACTCTGAATGAAGTTTTTAATTAATACATACTGACTGTCTTCTACTATGTCAGTATGAAAATGTGTTAGTAACTTTCCACAATTGTTTTCTGTCCTGTGAATTATTTGCATATCAATGGAATTTCTTCCTAAATGGAGTTTTGCTCTAGAATGTAGGAAACACAAATTGGGATAACAAGACTTTAAACTTTGTGCTCATCAGGTTTTCAGTTTTCTCATCTGGAAAGAGAAACCAAACATAGATTTGACATTTTATAGACAGACAGACAATAGACCTTAATCCTAAAAACACATGAGCCTTAAACAAAGTGCTACAATGCCCGAAGTTCTCCAAGGACCCTGCACTATGCAAAAAAATAAAAATAAAAATAACTCCAAGCAATTTCCAAAGTCATTTATTTGTCTTGTACAATCTGCTTAGCTTCCAAGTGTGCAGTAGATCAATATGCTTGTATTGCGAACAGACTATCAAACAGTCTGCATTCTCATTAGTTTATTTTTCATTTTTTTTTACACTTGGCTAAGAAACACATAAGCATCTGCCATAAGTGAATATCTCAACAGCTTCCTAGAAACACAGAAATCTATGAAAGGAAGTCAGCCCAGAGAGGCTGGACAAGATAAATCACTCAGAGGCATGTCAGCATTTAACCACAGTAATTCCTCTGAGTTAGGCACTCAAGTTGTGTTTGTATTGTATTTTTTATTTTTTTCATAGACATGCAAACTTGTCCAAATTATTTATATTATAAAACCTGTTATCTCTCAGTTGAGCATTAAATACACTTAAATTATCCTGAGTATTATACTGTAAAAATCAATGCAATATTCAATAATTATTTTGTAACCTTCAACAGAATCTCCTAAATATAGAAGATTGCATATAATTGGAACTAAAAATAAAAATCAATATTCTTCAAAGTATATTAAAAGGATATGTAGACATAAAATATGATAGCTATGCTCACAAGTGTTTTCAATTTCTGAGATATTAACTATTTATATCCACTCTTAATTTCAATAATACCAGAAAAAGTGTTAATAGTTTACATGCTCTAATGACAACTAAACTTCCTTTAAGAGAGAAAAGAAATTTCAGAGGTATTTTAACATGCAAAAAGTCTACATGCACCTTTTACAAAATTCCAAATGGGCATTGTTTAGCTCAGGAACCATTCAGACTCTATATTTATTAACTGTAGGATAGCTGGTATAATTTTACAGTTAAATAATAGAACTCTAAATCAACCACTATCTTTTCGGATAACTAATTAGAGAACACAAAATGTGTGTGTGTGTGTGTGTGTGTGTGTGTGTGTGTGTGTAGTGAACAACATATTGTCAAGGAACAATACCTGATTCATTATGCAAACTTAAATTATCCTCCAGCAAAATGTTATTCTGCATTTAAAGTTTGATATCAACATCATGTTCAGTTGACAAAGGTTGTGATTTACAGTCAGATGGCATGTGTGCTACATCTAGATGTGTATGTGCTGACTTGAGGAAGGTGCCTCCTGTTTTTTCTTCATGGACAAAATGGTTTAAAACATCAATGTTACAGAATTACAATTATTAAGGAAACCATATTAGTGATTTCTAACCTTCCAGTGACCATTTCGATGTAATAACTATGCAAAATAAAGCTTTGTGCAAAATGAAAAGCAGATAACAATGTTGAACAGAGCATAAAAGTTATATCCAGGTAAAATATTACAAAAAAAGATAAATCAAGTTTGCAATCAACTTGCCTTTAAAAGCATGTTCAAGAAGTATTTCCACGAGGTTTAAAGGGAGAACATCAGTGAAAATCCTAAAAGGTTGAGCTACAACCAATCATCTTCCAGTTGAGGATAAGAATAATTTGAGTAGGTTTCAAGTGAGTCCTTAGAGGATAACGGAAGTTGTTTTGTTGTACAAAATTGAGAGTTGCAAGGTTTTGTACACATATTTTTCACAAAACATTTTCATTGTTAAATCTTAGTAATAAACTACTTTAGAAGTACTTAAAATTATATTCACTTTCTATGCTAATGTAACATTAAGTTGCTTTTATCCCAAAGAAACCTGTTTTTAAGGACAGTGTATGAAATCTATTATTATTATTATACCCAGATACTAATTATGATATTAAGTAATTAGTATTAAATTAACATTACAAGTTTTCAGCTGGTAAATAATGATATTATTCATCTTGGATATTATTTAAAGCAAAAGTCAAACAAAAATGGTACCTGAATAGTTGAAATATTTCTGCAATAAAACAAATTATACTTTCAAAATTTGTCTAATGGTCTCACTTATTAAATTTACTGTATTTATTTTATTTGTTACTTGAGGGCAGATTTTTTGAGATTTAATTTTGAAATTAAGCTTGGGGAAGAGAGAAAAAAAAAAGGTTTGTCTTAATAGTCAAACATTATCTATTTGACATGTAAGTATTAGGAGGCAAATTATTTTGAACAAGCAATATGAGAAAAAAAACAAAATACTACTGAAGGAGATGAGAGGAAATACAGATGCAAGGATGAATGAGATTAAAATGACAAAAAAAAATAGAAAGAAATAAACTGTAAGATTTTACCTGATCTTTGTAATTTCAATTTCAATTAATTCTGCTTATGGCCACCTTTGTTGATAGTTGCCTGTAGTTTTAAATGGGCTATCCTTACTCCAACACTATTTTCCCATCTATTTATAAAGGCAATTTTTTTTTTTTAACTAGAGTGATTCTGATGAAAACGCCAATGCTGTCTCCTTCTTTTCCTGCCTTCCCCACTTCACTCTGTGTTTAGAACCTACATCCTATCTCCAAATCCTGGATCAGATGAGCACCGTTTTCATCCTTGCCATGTCATGATCGATGCATTACGACAATACCCCAGGCTTCCTTCCTTTTGTTTCTGGTAAACTCAAATACACCCAATGAAAATTAAGATGTCATAAAATTAAAAGGTCTGCCCACATGTGAAGTCCCCATGCTATTTCTTCATTTGTTTATGAATTACATCCTTCTTAAAATACTTAAATTCTGGGCTTGAGAGATGGCTGGGTGGTTTAGGTACTTTCCTGCAAAACCTCAGGTCCCAGGTTAAATTCCCCAGTACCCATGTAAGCCAGACACACAAGGCAACACATGCATCTGGAGTTCGTTTGCAGTGGCTAGAGGCCCTGGCGTGCCCATTCTCATTATATATATATATATATCATATATATATATCAATTCTAATGTGACCCCCATCTCCCATCAGAATGGTAGAGGAACCAGTGAAACATCGTTGAATTCCTTGACAAGGAAAGCCACTTCCCTTAAAGCAAATCACCAAAATATTCAGAGGACAAAGGGTCGTCTCCATAGAAACATGCAGCAAAGAGCATGGCACAGCAACACTATGTCACTTAAAGGCATGCCACATACCACAACTAGGCCACAACTACAATGACCAAATACAGACCTCTTTTCACAGCTTAAGAGTAGCGTACTACAACCTCAGAAGCTCTGGAATTCTTACTGGAGATGCAATAGAAATACTGACAAACATTTAAGTGACCTAGAAAATGTCATTAATGTGCACTTTAATTGCAACAACAAATATGGTAAATTTACCTTGGCCTGAATATCCATTATACCACGTTCATATCTCTGTACTTCGTGCTTAAGAGATTTTCTTAACGCAACTTTATAAGCTTGCTTATTTAATGACCATCTTAAACTGCACATGCAAGGCAGGAAAAACTGTCTCTCCAAAGACCTTACCTTTAACCTCAAGGTGGTAACTTCTTCTCTCAAGAGATGAGTATCCTGTCATATTTTCTTTGTAGCTTGTGCAAAATGCCTTGGTATTTTGAATCTCTGACTTAGGGAGTTCTGTGAACCCATCTTATAAATAACTAATGCAGACCTTGTTTTGTGATTGAAATGAGGGGCAGGTTTTGTTGACCCTTCTGATTTTCAAGTCTCTGTTGGCATGGATGATACTTAAACCCATTCAGCCTCATCCTGCCTTTGACTTTGAAGTAAACCCCAGTATGCTGCCACACATGACCTGCTCTTTGCCAGGAGTTCCTTGGCTCTAATGGGCCTTGCTAATTCACACAGGATGAGACCTGTCTTGACCTCTGCCTCTTTCACTTCCCTTCTTTTCCAGACATCACAGATTTACATGAGTATGTTTCAAAATGAGTGTCAGATACTTTATTCACTAATGCAGGAGATATTCCTAGTGGAGAGTTTTACTTTGCACTTTGTTTAAATATTGTCTTTTTTCCTGTCATGTAATACTTTTAAATGATTTTGAATGAATAAGTTAACAGCAGTCTATGTGTTTATTATATTTTATATACTATGTTTTTAAAGTATGTACATATCAGATGTAATTTTATGATATAACCTCTTGTAGAAATTATATTCCTCCTCTTCTAGTTGCTTATTTCTAAATTTTATATTGGTTTATTTTTATTGTATGTCTTAAGTCAATTCTAATATCAGAATTCTTATAATGGTGTCAAAATAAAATATATGATTCTGACTTAATAATACTGTTGTATTAATGATAGTTATGATAAAACATTGATTCATATGAGCATATAGAATAAGCAAGTTGAATGTATAAATAACATATATGAATTAGCTAATTCTTACATTCTTATTCCTTTTAATGTTTTATAAAAATGCTTGTTTATAGCAGTTTATAACAGACTCTTTTTTTAGCAAAATTAGGATGGTTACTTGATTTATTTTTGCTCAGGAACCATGTCACTGTGTAATTTTATAAATTTCTCTAGTCTCAGTTTGCATGTCTGATAAATGGTCAGAATACCAAACTGTTCTCACAAATCATTCCTACCAATGTTTAAATGTCTGCTTACTTTTTCTGTGTCCTTCAGACTCAGCCTCTTTTTTTCCACAGTTGGAAGAGGCTAATAAAGTCACTAATAAAGTCATTAAAGAGAGGTTGTGGCTACCATGCTTTCCCTTTAAACTGGTTTTATTGCTACAATTACCTTTGCATTTTGTTTTCTGAACATACTATCGTCAGCTTTGCCCATAATCCTGCATAATTATTTCCTCTTTAAAGCTAGTGCAGTAAGAAGAATTTGGTGTAAAAGAGGGAGACTTTTGTTCAGAAGGAGGATAAATCTGTTTACTCCAGCAAAGCATCATATACTTGGGAACAAAGTTCAGCCTGGTTTTGACAGAGTTCATGGTGCTACTAGAGCACAGCTACTTGTCCTTTCTTGTCTTACAAATGAGTTCATACCTGTGTTAAAGGCTACAGTCCTGAAAGCACAAGTGACATTTGCATCCTATTTCCTTTTGAGAAATGAGTCGACCAATAAATACCTTGTCTGAATATTAAACAACAGCAAAATTATATATAACAAATTACCATAAAACAGTTATATATTTTACATACTTAATAAAGTTGGTTGATGTTTAATCAACTCTTGGCCCCTTTGTGTTTGTGAAGGTTGTTTGATTACCATGGGCGTGTGCCTCCACCTCCCCGTGCTGTCATCCCCCTGAAACGACCCAGAGTGGCTGTCACCACCACACGCAGGGGGAAAGGCGTGTTCTCCATGAAAGGAGGAGCCAGATCAACTGTCAGTGGATCATCCTCATCAGGCTCTAAGTGTAAGCAATTTTTCTTGCTTTATTGACCTATAAACAAAAGTAGGACTAGCTATGATTCTGTGAATGCCTATACAGGTAGTGAAGTTACCAGACAATTGTTGAATAAAATTATACATAATTAGTTATCACTGTTTTCCACTACATGGTGCCACAGTTGAAAAGACAGACACAAGCATGACTGGATACAAATGTAGAATGGATTTTAATAGAATTTTATCAAAAAAAAAACAGGGTCTGGAGAGATGTCTCTGTGGTTAAAGGCACTGGCTTGCAAAGCCTGACATCCTGGGTTAGACTCCCCAGTACTCATGTGAAGCCAGATGCACAAAGTGATGTATGCATCTCAAGTTTGTTCACAGTAGTGGGATGCTCTGGTGTGCCCATCTTCCCCCACTGTCTCCCTCTTTTTGTTGTCTGTCATTTTTAAATAAATACTTAAAAATATTAAGAAAAACACTGCTCTCAGCCTGCTTATTCTATGATATGTTAAAGTCCTGAAACAGAACATGTTGCTTTTAGTAAGGAAACAACTTCAATTGAAAATGGAATACATAACCTATCTTTTCAGAGAAACATTATGTGAAATTAGTGTGTGCTTCGAATGCTTGAGCACTAGAATATGTATGATAGAAAGAAAACAACAGAGATTTTAAGCATAACTTACCACATTATTCTAAATCACTTGAGAGATATGTATCTGAAAGCATATTTAATTTCATAAAAAATAAGATTACTTGCATAATTTCATATCATTCAGGAAACCATAGAGATACAAATTTTTTAATTAAACAAACACATTCCTACATTTTTATATGGACTGCCTCAGTAAAACTTAAATTTTTAATTAGGGTATGATAACTAAATAAAAAAGTATTTCCTATATTTCTCAAGATTACATTTTAGCATAGTAGCAGTCTATAAGTTGATACTTTATTGGTATATGCTAGAATATAGTCTTCAAGAAAGTGGTAGCTTATTATTTCATACAATGACCTATAGCTACCTCTTCTAAGGTGAAATTTGAGCAGAAACATGAGGGAACTGAAGGTTCAGGACAGTGAGGTCCAGATCCACCAGGCTGGAGCATTCTGGGGCAATGAAATGGTCAGTGCAGATACTCTATTTGTAATAATCAAAGAGCAGCTAGGAAGCTAGGGGGTCTGGAAGTGAGTCAAAGTGGGGAAGTGTGGCTGGAGATGAGACCAGAGGGAAAGTTCCAAGGCAGTTTGGTAAGAGTTATATTTATTTGCATCCCGATAAGTAAGGCAAATACATTTACTACACTTTAATTGGTGAACAAAAGCAGAAGCTCAGTACTGGTTGTCAGTACTGGAACCCAGATCTCTCAATACTATGTCAAGAAGTTAGGTGCTTTCGAGGGCACCCTGAGACTCCATAGTGAATTCCAGGTCAGCCTCACCTAGAGTGAAACCCTACCTTGAAAAAAAAAAAAAAAAAGTTAGGTGCTGTGGACACTATCTTTCTGTCAGCAGCAGCAGCAGAAGTACTCAGATGCACTACCTTATTCTTAACAAGAAAAGAAGCACGCTGCCTTAACTGATAAAATCTTTAGAGCAAACTGAATAAGTGCACAGCTCTATGTATACTTGTTTATTCAATCTACTCTTGTGTGAAGCTTTTCTCCCAGGACAGATGCAAGCACCAGCTTTACTCAGATGACAGACAAAAGTACTATTGCAACAAAGCTAGTTTTGGTTGACCGATGAGTTTATTAGGGTCACTTAAGGAGCAGGGTGAGAGATTACAGGAACATGGATGCTTCAAAGGCAGCTGCACCACTGAAAAGCCCACCCCAGCATAGGTGATGACTCAAGGAAGCTGCATCTCTGGAGCTCACTGCACGCCTTTCAGACAGCTCGGCTGGTCAGAGCCTCCAGTGCACTGCACACCCTGCAGTTTGCCTGGCAGGACAAGGCAAGTCAAAAAGTCTTCTCCCAAGTACACGTTTACCTTTGTATAACCTTATCCTTGCAACCTATGTCCCACATTTCTTGACCTCTTGACTCTCTCCTCTTCTCAAGAAGGAGTGTTTTATAAATTCAGAGAAAATTTCCTTGCATTAGCCTACCCCTCCACAGTTGGTTACTGCTTCTATAACCTTGGGAAGTGGTCCTGTGACCTTTTCAGTTTCTGCTCTCCCATACTTGTTGACCTCTGGACTCCCTCTTCTTTCCAGGAGAGAATATCAGAGGAACTTGATATGCAATTGTGTAAATAGTTATAGAAAGAGGAGTAACTTTTGAAGTGTTAGAATATGACAAAATGAAGGTCTTCTGCAATCTCTGAACATTCTTACATGCTCTTATACTGTTACTAAAGGCAAAGAAAGTACTTGAATTTGGTTCCTATGGAAAGTGAAGACTGAATTGCCTTCTAGGTTCGCACCATTCATTATATTGACTTTGTTTGGAACAGAATATCTAAAGCACTATGTACTCTGAGTAAGAGGTCAGTGGAGAAGCCATCCATCAGTGGCAGCAACACCGGAGCCCCAACAGGACCGAGCAGTGTCCTGAATAGTACAGAACATCTACCTTCCCTCTTCTCTTACCCTGCAGTCCAGTAGCACGCTTCGAAGTTTGTAACTATAATAATATTTATTTCTAAATGTTTCCAAAGGAGCTGGAACTACCCTAGTTTAGAACCACTAATTTAGAAACATGCTTGGTGTAGTGGTTTGAATAGGATAGATGGCCCCAATATATTCAGTTGTTTGTTTGTAGTTTGCATCTGCAGCCACCTGGCTGGAGGCAGTGTCACTGTGTGGATCTTAAGGTGTGGTGGTGGGTTTCAGATTTCAATCTAAAGATATGCTAAGCGTGCCTAGCAGTAGTTCCTGAAGTGTGCTGTGGCTTTTGGCTTTTGGCTTTTAGGCTTGTACTTCTCTCTCTCTGCTTGGTCCTGTGAAGGCAGGCCAGCTTCTTCTGCCATTATGGAACTTCCCCTGGATCTGTAAGCTTCAATAAATATCCCGTCCTCCATAATTGTGCTTGGTCCGGAAGTTCATCTCAGCGAACCTGAAGCTGTCTGATACACTTGGCTTGCCTCATGGCTTGTGTCTGGCAGGTGCCACTGTGCAGAACATAACCATTCAGTTGCCATGTGTTACCAAGAAGAATCTAAGGAGAATAGTGACTTTTGAAAGTTATTTTAAGTAAATATCACAAAATTCAAATGTTTAACCTGGTTTTCCTCCTTTAAGTTTTGATTCAATTTTTATTGTATCTTTCAGTGAGAGTGAGAAAAATAAAATGTTTTGGGGGGGATCTTTGAAAGAATTCTTCTTGGTTTTGTAATAATCAGATTCCCACACAGGCAAACTTGCTTTCTCCTGAAAGTGTATAATCATGTGTAGTGTTAGATTGCTGGTTGGATCATTTAAAATCTTTTAAGACTTTCTTTCCGGGTACATTTTTTTAATTTTTATGTCAGATTCTCAGAAGGAAATCCTCTGCTATGACAGTGATTTTATGTTGCATACATATGTGGTTTTATTGAGGTGTTATCTTATACTCTACAGTCCTTGAGTCCCTTGGATATTTTCATATAATAGG
This sequence comes from Dipus sagitta, assembly GCA_036346955.1. Taxonomy (NCBI): domain Eukaryota; kingdom Metazoa; phylum Chordata; class Mammalia; order Rodentia; family Dipodidae; genus Dipus; species Dipus sagitta. The sequence continues at coordinate 152,023,450 of CM070771.1, forward strand.
TAAAAAGCAGTATATAATTTGTTTTTAGTGTTTATGATAGCACAGCTATTGCTTCAAGGACTTTACATATGAATTGATTGGTTCCTCATAAATATCCTGTGAATATTCCTATCATTTCCTTCTACAGATGTGACAGAAAAAGAAAAAAAAAACTGAGAAATACCCTGAAGGTAACAGAGGTGCTAAAAACAAAGGCAGTCACTATAACCTGGCAGTTGGATTCATAGCATAATGTCTAAGAGCCTCATTATGACTTCTAAAGAACTGTGACTTTTACATTATATGATATCTCATCTACTATTTTTAACCTTGAATTTTACTTTGATACTTCATTTTATGCTTTCCATCTGTCTCTCTTTGATTTTCATTTCCTTCATCCATGCACTTGTTTCTCACCTTTCCCTCTGAAACAGTTTCTTAGAGTGCTGTAGCAGATCATCATAAACTGAGCAGTTTAAGGCAAAATAAATTTGGGGAATGGAGGTCATTGGCCTCTCTGTGCTTAAGAGGCATCACTCCAGCCTCTGCCTTTGTGGTCACTTAATACACTACCCTGTGTCTTTGTCTATTCTCTTCTTAAAAGGACATGAGTCATGTTGGATTAAGGATCATCCTCATGATTTCATCTTGATGTTCTTAGAAATATCAATTTCCAAATAAGGTTATATTCACATGTACTTGGGATTGGGAGTTCGACATATTTTTTGGGAGAATATAGTTCATAATACTTTGTCACTTTAACTTTGTGTATTTCCTGAAAACATTTATCTGAGCATGGTTTGGGAAAACAATTTAAAAGGCTGTTTTATACGTAAATTTAATCCTGCTCAATTGAGCAATACATTGAACTATATTCCTGTCATCCTTAATTTGGTTGTGTTTGAAATTATGTATGTTTATTAAAGGTCATTTTGGCATTTTATTAATTCTAGTATGAGTTGTATCTTCCTACTATATCTACTTCTTTTAATATGTTTGATCTCTCACCTATGAGAAAGTGTTCTGTTAATAGCTTGCATTTTTATAAAATTCCAAAATTTTGGACCTCCCTGTTGACATGTGAGAAGGCAACCTTGTTCTTGAGTTTAAACTGAGATAGTATGCTCCCTCAGCAATCCGATTCATTGCATAAACTCCTCTGGAATCCATGAGACCCTCAAGCTGTAATGATTAGCTACTGCGGAATGATAGTTCTACTCTTTTCTGCACTATAGAACAGTTGCCAATTCCTTCTACCTAAAAACAAGGTCAGGAACATTCTTCTTTGGCTTCTAGTTTTGGCAAGCTTCTTTCCAAGAACCTCTTTACTATCTTATTCTTACATCAAATGACACAGGATCATTAAAGACAATTACAGTTTGGTGGGAATACCAGAAAATAGAAGACAATTTCAGTATCAAGTAATAGTTGCTTTATACTTATTTCTCCATTATCTACTTTATACTCTTACATTTTGTAATATGTTTTTATGAATTTTTCCAACAATAATAAACTCCACGAAGCCAGGAAAGCAGCTCATTGTAGGTTGCTTATAGCTCTGGGGTAAGGGGAGAAAAATCAGACCTCTGGCATTCTTCCCTAAACTTGATTTGGTTGCCTTTATGCAATATAATTCTAAACACATTACTTAGCTTCTTTGATATTCAATCCTAATCCTTACAATAAGTTTAGTAACACATGCTTTACATATTTATCATAAGAAATAGATGTAATTACAGGTATCTCACAGCAAAATCCTGGATGATTGCATGGACAGAGGAGACAATCAATGAAGATACTGAATACCAATGAACTTATTATCCATTCCCTTTTCTCATTCTAAAAACATAGTAAGAATGAATATATACAAATACGCATAAGTATTGTGGATGTATACATATACAAATACAAATATATGGATTTTTTTCCATAGAAAGTTTCTTAGGAGGACAATCAATTAACCTAAGATATTTTAGGAAAATCTTTTAAAATCTGGTTTTCAAAATTAATTTTAAGTTTCACAAATTAATTCCTACTCATTTTTTTCTGGATGGAGCTGTTGTAAAGACAATTTACTTCATAATTAAGGAAAGAACTGAAACTGGGGATCATATTTTTCCTATCAATTGAAGTTGTATGACATAACATAATGGAGAGGTTTTAGTCAGAAGATCTGAGTTTCAAGTTCTTCTTCACACATATATATTATCTGACTCCGAGAATGTCACATAAATCACATTCTAAGTCTTCTTATTGGTGAAATAGTATACACAGAAATGATCAATAATTTAACTTATATGCAAATTTATTTGTCATATGTAAGTAATTATCAAAGACTTGTAAAAGTAAAATGTATTATAAGATAACATGAATGATTAACAATGTTTATGTGCTTGCACTTGTAAAGTAGATAGTCTCAGTTCCTTCTCTGTGGTTACAACTAAGACCAATGTCCCCATTTTCTGTTGCTGTAACTGAATTCCATAGATGGAATAATTCATCAAAAGAAAAGGTCTATAGTTGAGGAGATGGCTCAGTGGATACAGTGCTAACTGTGCAAGTGTGATGTCCTGCGCCCAGAGCCCCAGCTCCCATTTAAATCCTGGGCTGTCTGTAATGCCAGCACTTGAGTTACAGAGACAAAGGATCCCCAGAGTACGCTGGCTAGTTAGGCTCTCAGAACTGGCCAGCTCGGAGTACAAGTAAATGACTGCATCAGTAAATACAAAGATACCTCCACATCAACCTCTAGCCTCCATTTGTACACGGACATGCATGCACATACACCTACATACATGTGTACTCACACAAAAATGAACATTCACATAGACATGTATGAACACCACACACACAAAGCAATGATTTATTTACCTCATGGTCTGGGAAGCTGAGAAGTCCGAGATCATGGCCTACTATCAGCCCAGTGTCTGGTAAAGGCCTTTCTGCTGGGTCATGGCTTGATGGAAGGGATTAAGACAGCATGTTAGTTCAAACCTTTCTTCCTCTTTTATAGAACCACTAACTGCATTGAGTATAATTATGACATTAGGCACCATCTTAATAATCTCATTGATCCTTCCTTCACTCCAAACGATATTACCTACGAATACCATTAACCTAAGACTTGTTATTAAGATTCTTATATATAAATGTCAGGCACACATTCAAACCATGACACCTGGAATTTCAAAGGTTTAGCACAATTGACATCTGTTGGTCACATAATGATCTTTATGATGCCGGTAGCTATCCCATGTATTGTAGTCTACTCAGTGGGCCAAATGCTCATGAAAGAACTATATCATCACCACCAAATTATAACATGCAAAAATATCTCAAGACATTTCATCACATTCCCTACAGTGAATATTCACTCTCTGATAGAACTGATCTATAAAGTTAGCTAAAAATTATTTATTTGTCTCTGAATGGACTTGACCCAGGAATGATTAAAATAGATTGAAATATTTTTTTACTACATAAATCAGAAATGCACATTTTCCATATAAGCAGATGGTGTCATCCTGTGTGTCAAATTTCCATTTTAGGTTATATCCCATGTTGCAGTAAAAGGCACAATCATCACTTTGTTGACAGGACTGAAATGTAATAATATTTATCACAAACCAGTGAACTCTAGAGAGAACAGGCTGGAAGTGATTTAATATGACTTCTCTTTTTAAGAAAACTTCTACAGCAAATTTTTTAAGAAAATTATTTAAGGAAAAATATTTAAGGTTACCTGAGTTTTGGAACTTGACTCCTAGTTTCGTTGATGTCATTTTTGCCTAAAATCAAGCCAGAGCATATCAAGAACTTCACTTTTTTTTTCATTTATTACTTTGCTGATCTTATTTGATAATTATAAATTTAAGCCTTAAAATAATCTACAGAAAAGTTAAGTCATATTCACCAGGACAAAGCAGTTTTATTACGGTAGGATATCATTTTTTTCTGTAATGTTTTTAGAAAACACATTATTGTATCATTTATGTAGAAAAAATAACAAAAGACATTATTTATTTGAATATACTGTTACTAATGTCTTCTAAAGCATCCTGTAGCATATGTATATACTTCCGCTCAGAAAGAGTCATGCTGTATATTAACTTAGGATGCTGCCTATGACTGGAAACTCCCTAATTTATTCTTTCGCCTTTGACATTCCTTTAAACTTGATACTCACATGCCCAGCTGCACCTTTATCAACTCTGTTAGGATAGCACCATCCAAATGCTAATACCTTGGTCCAATACAATATATCATAATCACTCCCTTTAAACTATTCTCAGAGCCTTGGTGATTCACTGATTCTCCCTGTCATCCCATAGGCTCTTCACAAGAGGAAGTCAGGACAGTTACTGTAACAGTGACTCTTAAGGTGCTCAGAGTAAATGCCAAAGCACTTACTGTGGCCAGTGAGAGTCTTCTCTCTATTTCTTCCACTTTCTCCACTCTCTACCCATTGGCCTTTTTTTACTCTTTTGCTTGTTCATTCCCCTCTAGCCTCGTTTTGTTCATTGTCCAAAACAGCTGTATATATTGCCTTGGTCCTCTGTGTATAATGTTCTGTCTCATAGCTTTCCTACCCAGCACCTCCCACACTTGTTTCCTCCCATCATTAAGACTTTTACTCAAATATCTATTGTGTTAGCATTGAATCTTCCACTGATTGTCCTATATAAGATAAAAAGTTTCTCTGCAAGCCAGGCCTTCCATATGCAGCATGCACATTTGTTCCTTGTCTTCTACCCAGAGTGGAGTTCCATTAATGTGATAATTTTTAAAAACTATTTTATTTATTTATTTATTTGGGAGTGGAAAGAGAGAGAAAAAATGGGCATACTAAGGCTTCTTGTAACTGAAAATGAACACCAGATGCATGTACTACTTTGTGCCTCTGGCTTTACACGAGTACTTAGGAAAAAATTCTGAGTTGGTAGGCTTTGAAAGCAAGTGCCGTTAATTGCTATGCCATCTCCCCAGCCCAGTACTTTTTATTTATTTTATCTTTTGCCAATTTTATACATGTACATAAAATATTTTGATCATATTCACCCCCTCCCCTTTACCTTCTCAACCCATCCATGTTCAGTGTTGCACCCTTAATTTCTGGGAAGGGGCCTGATAATAATATTTTACATCAATGTCATTCAATAATATATTATATACTTGAATTATAAAGTAAAATATTCCTAATCTTGTCAGGGAAACATTGAAAGAAAGAGGAAGTTGATGTATCATCTATAAGAAGTTTGGTTTGGAGGAAGATCAGTTTTTGGAAAAAGAGGATCAAAGGAAAGATGATTTTGTGTTGGAAGTTTGGAGCTGAATATTTAAGGATTAACTGATATTTTTAAGATGGAGGTAATGGAAATGTGGTTCAGAATAATTAGGTAAGGATATCTAAGACTACATGGCACATTTAAGGAATTTATGTAGAATAAATAATAATTGTGAATAGAGATGCATATAATTGGAAAGATGAGCAGAAATTAGATCAAGAGAATGTATTCCAGAGAAGAATGAACAGTGAAGAGTTTTCACAAATTATTAATTTAAAATGATGTATGTGTCTGTGATATGTGTGTGTGATGTGTGTGTGTATGTGTGTGTGTTTCCAAGTTCATGTGTGCGAGTGCATGTGTGATCATACTATGGTGTGCATGTGGGAGTCAGTGGAGAACTTTGTGTTTAAGCAGAGTCTCTGGTTCTCCTCTTTCAACCTCCTTTAGATGTACTGGGATTAAGTTTCCTGACCCAATATTTACCTTTTACATGGGTTCTAGGGATGCAAATTCAGGTATGCAAGCACTTTACACACAGCCATCTCACCAGTTCCCTCAAATTCATAATTTTTAAATTACAAAATGCAGCATCTTTAGCAATTACATCTAATTTTCTCCAGCTCCTAGTGAGACTTTTACTATAACAAGTTGATTAGAAATATTCAGTCCTATTAGGAAAAAGTATTCCTGATGCTCACTATGTCACTCTGACAGTATGGCATTGTATGCTATGCAATGTATGCCCTGAGGAAAGGCTAGGGATTAAAGAACTTGGGAGACTGCAAAAAAAATTTTCTTTTTAATTAGTGACAGCAGGCATATTTCATTTTCTTTTTCTTTATATATTTTATTTATTTATTTATTTGAGAGAGGGAAAGAGGTAGAGAGAGAGACAGAGACACAGATAGAGAATGGGCATGCCAGGGCTTCCAGCCACTGCAAACGAACTCCAGATGCCTGTGCCACCTCGTGCATCTGGCTTACGTGGGTCCCGGGGAATTGAATTGAGGTCCTTTGGCTTCACAGGCAAATGCCTTAACTGCTAAGCCATCTCTCCAGTCCCTCATTTTCTTTTCTATAATAGGGTTTGTTAAAGCCCAGGCATAGTTACATAATAACTTTTTTCTGAACCTCCTATCTGTTTACTGTTAGCTCTCAGGATGTTTGTTTTATGATTTTAGTACCTGGTACAGATGCAAAGGTTTTAAAATAAAGCATGCTTTCCCAGTTGATACTAGTAGAAGCTAACCATTCCTGCATATGCATCTACCGACAGAGTTTGATTCAAGAGAGCCATTGATGGTGTGAGTCTGCTAATATCCATGGTACCATCAGAGATCTGAAAACTGTATGATCAGGCATCTTAATAAGTGTCTTTGTTTCTGATCTATTACTATATGAATTATTTATTTATTTCATTTAGAATATCTAATAAACCTATTAATAACATTTTTACATAAAGGAGGACAAACGTTAAGCCCTGGACATCCCAGCAAACCCCAGGAGCCTCATTAATCAGTGGAGGTGATTATCAGAACACACACAAAATATTCAAAAACAGGCTCGTAGAAGTTTCTCAGTGCCTAATCATGCAACATTCACTCAAGTAGCTCATAATTTGGTATTAAAAATAGACATGTAAAGAGAGTCAATAATCAGGACACATGTAGCAATAAATGTGAGATGTCATTGAATATATTACACATGACAAGTGCACTTTTCAGATATTAGTGAAATAGGTATGCATATGGCAAGCAAAAATGAACCCTGAAAAACATGGGTGAGGTTTTGTAGATACATTTGGGAAAGAGAAAATATATTTGCTGGGAGAAGCATGTTTACATAATAATGCATATAATAACAATAGTATTAATCTTAATATCTTCTGCATTTACCATTTCTCGGACCTATTGATTTTCTGGGCATGGCACTAGAAGGTGATACTCATTTCCTCAAAGGTAGAAAATAGAAGTTAAGCAGTTGGAGACCCTTCATCTAGTTATTCCAGGTAACTTTTCCAAGGATCATAGATGTGAAGCAGAGGTCATTTCATTCCACAAAACATTTGGTTAATTAGGCTATTTTGTTCAAATGAAGAATTGGCTTTTATAGACATGAAGTATACAGCAAAACACATACTTTAAGAAGACCCTGAAAACCAGTTTGGATAGTTTGACTTGTGCATCAGTTTCTTTTCCATCACTGAAACAACCTTAAAGAAACAAACTAAAGCAGGAAAAAGTGGATTAGGCTCATGATTTCACAGGGGGGTTCACTCAATGGTTGCTCAGCACCATGTGTTTGACCAGAATATCTTGACAGTGAGAACATATGATACATGACTGATATTCACATCACTATGGATCAAGAAGCAGAGAGCAAGGCGGGAAGTAGACAGGAATAACGTATGGATGAGGACTTACCGCCAATGATTGACTTCCATGAGTTATACCCCAACTCCTAATGGTTTCGCAGCCACCTTGCATTCAAAACCAAAGCAGATCTAAACCAAAGAGACACAGCTGTGTGATTGGGGTCTTTCTTCCAATAGAAAATAGAGACATTGTGGAAATGTTCCAAGGACATTTAAATTAAATTACAGAGTTAAAGGAAAGACTCATGTTTGTACACATTACTTTGAGTGCTCTATGAAAGAGGCCTGGCAAATGGAAAAGAGACCAAATTAAGAGTCAATGAGAATCATCAGGGGCAAACTGAGCCTAAAGCTGTTCCTAGTTCTGATATAACATATATATATATATATATATATATATATATATATATATACATATATATATATATATATGTATATATGCTATATATATTCTTCTTTATATATTATATATATTCATGTATATATACATATATACATACAAATATATATGTGTATATATATATATATATATACACACACATATATATATATATATATGTGTGTGTGTGTGTGTGTGTGTGTGTGTGTGTATGTATCCGAAGTTGCAAGCTTTCAAAATTCTAAGTTTATAAATGCAGAGTGGCAAACAAACATCTACTTTGACAAATTAACTGAAAACAGACAGGGCTTTGATGTGTTTTAGGGAAAATGTTGGCAGTACAGGCAAAGAGTATCAGATGAGTGGAGAGAAGAGTTAGAGAAACAAAATGAAGACAGAGGTGCTCCCTCCCATGAATTTCATCTAGGAACCAGGCATAAGAACACAGAACCAGAACCCATCTTCACATAGTGACTGACTGGAGAACAGCAGAGGACCACAGCTGACTGCAAGAGCAAAGGCAGTCTTTCTTCCAGAGAAAGCTATGAGATGAGGAACTGGCATCCACAGCTGCTGCAAAGGTGGCTAGAACTATTTCTAGGACCCACTTTGTAGGACGCTGATCAGAATTTGCTGTTCTCCAGGCCAAGGGAGGAGCCAGGCAGCCTACAAGGGTCTGGGGACTCCTTGCATTATATCATGGGCCAGGGAAGAGCAGACAAGATTCCAGATTTATTGTTTTAAAAATTGCTTCCTGCTCTCTGGCTTTCTGATCACTTAGGAACTTCCAGCTGTGGGTGAGTTTTCCCCTCCACTTTCTTTTCTTTTTCCACACTTTTTTCCCCAGATCCCTATCTGGTCACATGGACTCCTGAGCTACATGTGGCCCACATGGGCTTTTGGGCTCCATGTAGTGTACTTCTCTTCTCCCTACTTTGTTTTCCCCTTACCTCTCAGCCTTCCCCTTTCCATACTCCCTTGTAAAATCTGAATAAAATATAGTATCTTAAAAGTCAAAAAAATTGCTTCCTTATATGTTTGAATGACATTAACTAATTAGACTTAAATTTTAAGATACTTTGGCTCTTGCAAAGCCTACGTACACTGCTAGGTATGAGTGTGTCCAATTGATGCTCCCTAGACACTTCTTCAGATTTCAGATTTCTACTTGTTCTCTTATGTGATTTTTTTTTTTTTTTTTTTTTTTTTTTTTTTTTTTTTTTTTTGGTTTTTCAAGGTAGGGTCTCACTCTAGCCCAGGCTGACCTGGAATTCACCATGGAGTCTCAGGGTGGCCTCGAACTCACGGCGATCCTCCTACCTCTGCCTCCCGAGTGCTGGGATTAAAGGCGTGCGCCACCACGCCCGGCTTTCTTATGTGATTTTTGTAATGAAATTTGTTAGTGACTTATTGGTACATGTTTTTTCCAATATGTTAAATACATTAAAATTAATCAACTACATCACTGACTTGAGGAGCATCTTTACTCCCTAAGGAAGATCCTACTAGGTTATTTCTTTTTCATTATGGATGTACTTAGTATGAATACAGCATGTGTTGGTACCATCCTTTCCCTCCTCCCTGAACCCATTCCACGGGCAGCCCTCCTCAGTGTGGTTCCTGGTATTCTTATGGTGTTCTGGGTTATGTCTTGTGAGAGCAGCAATCAGTTACTGGGGAGAGGCAGTGCCTCTGAGCATGATGTTCCAACCTGTGGCTCTTACACTCATTCCGTCCCCTCTTCTGCAAAATTTCCTGAAGCATGGTGGGTGAGTTTTAAGTCTGCTTCAGTGATGAGCTCTTAGGGATCTCTGGATCTCTGCTTTGGTAGGTGTTGAGGACCTTCAGGGTCTGTCTCCCTCAACCTGATGCTGATTGTCAGGCCCACCATGGAAGCAGCACTCTTGCTCTCTCCCCAGTTCTGTGGATTCAGCTGGGGCTTGGTTGAAGTGCAAGGGGTGTTTATCACCTGGGGTCTCACTGCCTTCTGAAAAAAAGTCGACAGCACAGAGTTAAGTCTGCACAGATTACGTGGGATAAGTATTATTAATTTAGGGAGATTTTGATGGATATAGACTCTCTTTTGCCAAAGACTAGTGGAAGCTTGACATTGAGAACCATAATCTTTGTCTCCACAGGATTCTGACCTAGATATTCTAGATATGGATTCTTTCCACTGAGCAGATCTCTTAGCCATTCAGAAAGCTACTGGTTACCCATCAAGGCTGTGTGCCACTATTTCACTGGTCTGTACATCTTGTCAGTGTGTTTATTTCTGAGTAGCTTAGGCTCCTGGTTGCTCACACCACTGTTGGCCATTCTCCCCCAGTAGCTCATGTAGTGCTTTCTAGCACTAGACAGGTTAACTGTGTGGGGACTGGCTCTCTTTCAGATTCCAGCCAGCTCCCTCCATGTTCTGTGTCAGTAGCATATGGTGTCTTCAGCACTGGGGTCTTACCTTTTACCTCAGGTGTGAAATCACGTGTTTTGACAGAAGCCTGTCTTGTTTTGGGGATTCGTTTTTAGCCAGTTTCATTTTTCTGCATTGACTCTGTTATAAGATTAAATATTTTCTATTAAACTTAATAGGTTTACGTAAAACTACAAGAGATGTTTCCATCAAAGAAAAAAGTATTATTCTTCAAAGATTAACCAGTTCTCAATTGTGACAGATGATGTTTCTCAAATTTAGCTGCAATTCAACAACAGTACTTTGATGTCTGAAATAATTGACATAAAAAATGATTCACTATTTTAAATTACATTCTCCTTACACTGTGATAATAATTAATATGACACTCCAGAGGGTTCCTGAAACTTTCAGTTTTGATTTTGTAAAGTACTTTGCATCACAAAGAAAAATTCACCATGAAAACATGTTTTAGGTAATAGAAACATATTTCTCATTTTCATACAAGAAAAATACTCTGCTTTGCCTTTTTTCTTTCAAAGTAGGGTCTCACTCTGGCCCAGGCTGACCTGAAATTCACTCTATAGTCTCAGGGTGGCCTCAAACTCAAGGAAATCCTCCTACCTCTGCCTCCCAAGTGCTGGGATTAAAGGTGTGCACCACCATACCCAGCCTGCCTTTGAAATTTAATTGTATCATGAATTTTATGTATCAAATGTCTTAATCAAAATGTATCCTATTTTAAGCAAACATAGACTTATTTTATTTTTATTATTTCAAATATTCTGAAACCTAAAACATGAAACTTAGCTCTAATTTCTTCAGAATTTCTAGAGGCTATGTAAGCTGAAATCATTACAAATCTTAAGTTAAAGTAACAGAGAGGAGACATCCACTGGATTCAAGCCATGTGCCCCAGATATGAAGCACAGCAATCTACTGAAGCCTGTTTATTTCTCTTCCCACCTAAGGTAGCACAGAGGCTGGGAACCATACCACAATGACACCTGTAAACACTTCCCTCTCTGATTTCTATGGTCTCGACAAAACTGCCAGTGTTTTCCAGAAACATGAAATAGAATAATGCATTGCATTTCTCATAAGATAATTATCAAATAATTTATAATCAATTATTTTAGTTTGAATAATTAGCATTTTAAGATGAAATTCTCCTTTCCTAACCCCTTTTTAATAAAGTGGATATTACACTTAGCAATGATATGTTTGTTGTCTTAACAACCTTACTTGACAATGAAAAGTTGTCAACTTTATATTAGCCCCCATTTTCTTTCTTTGAAACCAGACTGCATACTGAAAATCTAGAATGAGAACACACTACTGTAGGCTTATCAGTGGGGATGGACAAGCAAAGCCAAAGGACCCAGGTTGGATTCCCCAAGACTCATGTAAGCCAGATGCACAAGTTGGTGCATGTGTCTAGAGTTCATTCGCAGCAGCTGGAGGCCCTGGTGTGCATGTCCTCTCTCTCTCTCTTTTCTCTCTCTCTTTCGTTCTCTCTCTCTTTCTCCCTCCCCCTTTCTTGCTCTCTCAAATAAATAAATAAATAACAATAAAGTATTTTAGAAAACAGGGAACTTCAAAGATATATTATATGCCTATTATGATTTGAATACTCAAATCTTTCTGACATTGCAGATTCATTACTGTCACATGGCATCATTCTGTTATTTTATAAAATATTTTGAGGTTCTTTTGTCCTTTTGCATGACTTTCAGTCATAAGACTGGGTATCAAATTCTCTTTTCACTAAGAATCCTTTTTTTTTAATTAGCAATGCCATTCACTGTTCAAGGATTACAACACGTGATGAGAAGCTGATGAAATTAAATAGAACCCTGTGTGACAGTCTTGAGAAATACAGGAGTCTTGAATTGTGGTCTAAGTGAGATATGGGACATCTGATGTTTTGTTGTTCTCTGTCTACTTTCCCTTTCCTAGTGAAATCTGATGAGTTACAGACAATCAAGAAAGAATTAACCCAGATCAAAACTAAAATTGACTCCTTGCTAGGACGCCTGGAAAAGATTGAGAAGCAGCAGAAGGCAGAGGCAGGTGAGTGAAAATGAATCTGTCGCTACAGACAGATTGGAATTAAACCAACCAAACACCATCAATCACAGAATGCAAGGCCTAGGAGACATCATCTAAGTGCACTGAGTTAATACAGAAGCACACATAACCCCGTAAGCCAAGAGTTACACTGATGAATAGGACTACACTTGGAGAACATGAACCAGTATTTCCAAGATTTATATCAATAAAGGACAATCATTTTGGTGGAAAAATCAGCAGTAGCTGAATCATAATTCAAAGTTTCTATGTCACTATCAGGGAATTTTTAAGGTGATTAAAGACACTTAAAAGGATAATACTAGCAGGATAAAGAAATATTCATATTTCATTAAATTAACCACAGCAAAATAAAATGTATTTCTAATATTTATCGCAAAGCCCAACTCTGATCTTTGCTGCCACCCTGTAAATTTCTGTACCTAATTTCCTGGAAGCCAACAGCATGTTTCTGGTCATTAAGAGGCCACGCTCATTGATTAATTCTTTACCACTCAGTGGCCTCTGTATTTTCAGCCATGATCCTAGCTACATTCTAACTCAGCTCTCTACCTCTTTATCTGTGTGTTGTTTTAAGCTCACAGGAAATGAAAACTGGAATGAGTTGAGAGCTTTTGGAAATTGTGTTTTGCAAGGCAATAGATGTCTCACAGGTTGTTGCAGAGATGAGATGTGGGTTAAAAGCAGACAAACACATACTTCCTTCACCTTGCTCCAAGGAATGTAACTCTCCCTCTGTGTTGCATTCTAGGATTGCATACAAGACCTAATTTACTAAGAACTTTAAATCGTAAAATGAAATGTATAATATGATTTTGAAAAGTCATTAATAAATCTAAGCCCTTGATTTTACAGAAGTCAAAGCAAAAGCTCAAGAAGTAATTTTAATTTTTCTACAACTACATATCTAGTTAGTGATGGATCTGAGTCTCAAACTCAGAACTTGTGGCCAAATTTCAAATTTTACCTAGGGCTGTATTCCAGGTTTTCCTAAAGTGAGGTTATCTAGGTAACAACTACTAGTAAAAAACATTGAGGCCTAATGCTCTTGACTGGAGTCTAGACATCCTGGTTGGAAGCTTGGACTCTTGGTTGGAACCTAGAGCTCATGGTGGTTGGGATTCTAGAGCTCCTTGGAAGAACCAAGGGCTTCTGGCTTGGATACATTTATTGCTTCTGATTTAGGTATGGGATCCATGGTTATTATGAGCTCCTTGTAAGGATCCAGGGCTCCTATTTAGATCTAGGACTTGTTAGGACATAGGCTTCCTGGTTGGTACCTAGAAATCTAAAATATAAGATTCAAAAAGTTCTGAAAACCAAAACTGTCTGGGTACTGATTTGATGCTTAAACATTTTGAAACTTGGGTCATTTGAAATCATAGAATTTCAGACTAGGGTTGCATACCCAGTAAAATACATTTTTTTTATTTTCAAATAGTATTTTCATATTGTATTTTCAAATAGCCTATTAAAAATATAATAGGTCATGTGCTTATTATACGATTCATTCTCACCAGTTTGTTAATGTGAAAAGCTAGATGACAGATTAAATGGAATAATTTTTACTAAAATTATTATTACACAATAACAAAAATATTTTATTATGAAAAGAGATACACTTCCCCATACTACTTAGAACAGAAGTTTGGAGTCTTAGAAACTTTTTATGTGCTATCTCTGGCTATCATCTAAAGTGTTGCTGTAACTGAAATACCCTGTGATGTTGCCTAAATCAATATTTCCCTTTGAGGAACTTCTGTGAAATCCATTACTATGTAAAACAACTCTTAGCACAAACGACTTTGATAACCAATTTGCACTTCAGTTTAAGGGATTATGGAGAGCTCATTTAAATATAAATCACCTCAAAGAGAAAAATGTGATCCTTCTTCCAGCATATTATACCTCCTAGTACTCTGTAATGAGGAATACCTGCCACAAAATCTTCTTGGAAGATCATCTATAAATGTAACACTCATTTCAAATCCATTTTTTTTTTAATGAAAGCTGTCATCTTGCTTTAACTCATCTTTAAACTTTTCTAGTCATGAGACAGTTACCTTCATAATGACAGGCCTTGTAAGCCTTTAGCTAGTTGCATCTTTCTTATCTTAACATGCTACAAAGAAAATGAAGGTATTTAATTTATAACATCATTGTCTTAGTCATTGCCTACTGAATAGCATCTAAATTTTCAGACAATATGAACAGATTCTACTTTTGTTTGTATTTCCTTTATGGAAAGAATTTAGGACGGTATGGAAAGAGTTAACACTACATTCATTAAGAGAGGAGTGAAATGCATTAAAATTCATTAATGAGTACTCAAAGCCTCCTTATTAAATTCAGGGACACTCATTTTAAAGCTTAATTAGTTGAAAGCTAATTATTTGGTAGCTAGCACTTACTTTCCATTATTGCTCTTTTATGCATCTCTCATTCTTACTTTGAGGCATTTGGTAAGGAAGTTTTCCAGCACAGGCATAGTGACAGGAAGAAAGTGGAAGGCCGGGGAGAAAATGCCAGCCACATACAACAGAACACTTTCTGATCAAAAAGGCAGATCATGTTCTGACCAAGTTTCAAGTATTATTTTTTTATTTTGTCTTTCAAGTAAAACTCTCAGATGTTATCACAATATAAAACAACTAGATTATTAGTAGATATTTCTGTTCTATCCACTCTCTTCCCTTGAAATTGTAAACTTGCTAAGAACAAGATCACATTTTGGCTTCCCTAACTCAACATAAGACCATATGCGATGTACTAGGCATAAAGGAAGTCCCAATACCCTTTAGTGGAATCTGTAGGATTGTATAATGGTCTCCAAAGCATATTCCAGCACTTGAAAAGATTAATTTGACATTTCTGTGCATACATTTCTTCCCCTAAATAATACAATTTTTGGAGAATGAAGTGACAACAGTGGAAAACAACAATTTTTACTCATCAATTCTGCCTAAAATTGCATCTCACTTTTAGATGATTCTGTGGAAAGAGCCAAATATAAATTGTCCTATAGACATAGGACAATTTATACAATTTACATTATGATGTTAAATAGCAAGGAAGGGTAGATTGTAAGAAGGAAAAGTAGGTTGTGTATTATACAGGAAAATGTACTCCACAAGTATCTATACTTTTTAAAGTATTTATTTGTTCATCCGCTCACTCATTGTGTGCATGTGTGTGCGCGTGCATGTGAGTACAGTCACATGCGTACCCTGTGTAAGTCAGAGGCCAAATGTCAGTCAGTCCTTGCTTTCCCCTTTGTGTTACACAGGGTCTCTTATTGCTTTTTACTATACTTTTTCATGACACTTAGGAAAAATTTTCATGCCTCTGCCTCCCTTCTCACATACGAACACTGGGATTACAGGTGCCCACTACATCTTTTGCTTTTAGGTGAAATCTGGGGATCAAAATTCAAGTGCTCAGAGTTATGTGCCACGTGCTTTAACCACTGCTCAATCTACACAGCCCAGCAACTCCTCCATTTTTTAAAGAAATTTCTTGTCATTGAGCACCAGGAGAAGGACATCTGACATTCTCTGACCTCTGCATGCATGTGCATAGGGCATATATCTGCAACACATACATACATACCACCACCATACTATACACCACGCAACACATATACTGCATACACACACACACACACACACATGCAACTGCACATACTCTTGTGTACACACACATGCAAACATGTATATACATATGCACACAAACACACAGGTAAAGGACACATTTACAACACAGACTCTGGAGGAGTGAATGAACATTACTTAGTACAGCTTTAAACTGAAAGGCATACCTGATATGGAGCAGCTAGTCTCACTTAGACAGTTCCTGTGATAAACTAGAATGTGACACCTAAGTTTTAGAGAGGTCACAAGATGCAATCCATAGAACAAATTCATCCTATCCATAAGTTTGTACAAGTTAAAACGAATGTCCCTAAATGGCCAAATTAAAAATGAGTGTCAAGCTATATGACTTCTTATGAAAAACTGGATTTTTTTTATTAGTTTTGTACTCAGTGTATACAGTCAAGTTGGTACCATTGTTAGCCTCCCCTCTGCCCTCCCCCCTCTGCAAGGACCCTCCTTGTTAGGGAACATGGGTTGTGCATTGTAGGGTTAGCCATCAGTTATGAACAGGAAGCAATGTCTCTGTATCATGACCCAACGTGTGGCTCTGACATTCTTTCTACCGCATCTTCCTCAAATTTCCCTGAGCCATGTTGGATTCATTTTAGGTGTGCTTCAGTGATGAAGTTTTTGGAGCCTCTCTGTCTGTGGATATCTGATTATGTAGGAGTTGATTATTCTCTGTGTTTACCTCCTTCACCCTTGTGCTGGTACCAGGTTCACCAACAATGCAGCACTCTTATTTCCCCAATTACTCTTAGTTTCAGCTGGGGCCCTTTGAGGTGTGATGGTGTGGTTCTCTCCTTAGGACATGCATCCCTCTGAAAAAGAGAAGCAAATTTTCCAACAGAGAGTAAAGTTAGCATGAGTTAAATGGGATAACAATTTTTTAGAGAGAATTTAATAGGTGTAGCCCATGATTGGTGGTGGCTTGATAAAGGAGAGCGGGCTCATTTTTGGATATGATTCTGACTTGTTTCCCAGCTCCAGGTATAGGTTCCATTCCACTGAGTGGATCAGTTTGCCAAATCAAGAGCAGTTGGTTTCCCACCATGGCTGTGTACCACTATTGCACTTGTGTGAGCATCACATCAGGTTGTTTACTGCTAAGTAGGTTAGACCATGAATTGCTTGGACAGATATTGGTCATTTTCCCCCAGTCTCTCATGTAGCACCTTCTAGCACTAAACAAGCTAACTGTCTGGGGACTGACTCTCTTCCAGCTTCCAGCCATGTCACTCCATGGAATATGCCAACAGCATATGCTGTCTTCAGCAGTAGGGTCTTACTACTAACCTTTGGTGGGTCATCAAGTAC
Source organism: Dipus sagitta (assembly GCA_036346955.1). NCBI lineage: Eukaryota > Metazoa > Chordata > Mammalia > Rodentia > Dipodidae > Dipus > Dipus sagitta. The sequence continues at coordinate 152,040,941 of CM070771.1, forward strand.
TCTGACAGAAATCTGTCTTCTTTTGGGAAACCTTGTAGATCTCTCTGATCAAGAGCTCATTGCGGATGATAGCCACATGCTGCTACTGGGAGTTACAGGTCAGCACCCAAGAAGAGAAGGAAGAAAAAGATAAGTAATATAAAAGAGATAGAGAGAAGAGGGAGAGAAAGAGAAACAGGAGAAGATTAAGGTCAGTCTTCATCGTCCCCTTTCCAGGGCCTTGTGATTCAGGTATTCCCTATGAGGGCCTGGTGAAGGCTCAACCATTTAGTCTGTCTTTTAGGATGTAGAATTTTATGGTAGCATTGCCATTTGGGTCCAGTTTTGTGTCCCTCACCCCCACTCTAATCCTCCCTTCCCTCCCCACCTACCCTATTGTCCAGTTCTGAAGATACTTTTTAGGTATGTCAGCATCTCGGGCAGATTCAGGTTAGGAGCTGTAGATGAGAGAGACTATGAGGTGATTATCTTTCTGTGATTGGGTGAGTTCACTGAGAATGATCTGTTCCAGGTTTGACCATTTTTCTTCAAATTTCATCGTGTCATTTTTTCCTTACTGCTGTGTAGAATTCCATCATGTAGATATACCACATCTTAGTTATCCATTCCTCTAATAATGGACATCTGGATTAATTCCAGCTCTTAGTTACTATGAATTGAACAGCTATAAATATGGTTGAGCAAATATCTCTGAACTGAGTCATGGAGCTTTTAGGAAACATGCCCAGTAAGGGAATAACTGAGTCTTTTGGTAACTCTGTAGTCAACTTTTTTTAGGAGTATCCCTATTGCTTTCCAAAGTGGTTGTACCATCTTACATTCCCACCAACAGTGCATGAGGGTTCCTAACAAACTGGATTTTTTAAACTTGATATTTGCTCTACACATGGTGAGAATGTTTCAGTTAACATTCTTACTCATGCAATTTACATATTTGTTATCTAATTGGCACCCACCCATATCTGTGTATGACACCCCTATGGTAAGTTCTCCCTACACTGAGTCATATATATATATATATTTTTTTTCATCTTCTTGGCTCAGCCATTCTTTCTATGTCCTAAAAGAAAACTTAATGTTTAACTCCTTCTGATTATAACTAGCAACTAAGTATTTATGGTGGTATTTAATATGTTCAACTTTCCAAAACTTTAGAATAGAGTTATTTGATGAGTTCATGATATTCACCAAAGCTGTATTTAAGTTTTGGTTGAACATCCTTGAAGCCTCTCTTTGTCTAAAATATTATCAACATGTTCTTGACCTACTTGTCTGGAACATTCATTTTGTAGTTTGAGCTATTGTCATCTCTCTTCTATGAACATCTATGGCTTGTCAAATACAGATTGTGGTACTCAGATAAGCAATGTTGCCCTAGATAAGGTTCAATTGCTGCAGCCTCTACTGTGACCTCTGGCCCTGTTCTAAATGTTGTCAGACTAGTGCTGAATGTTCCTGCTGTCACTACCACTTTGGACTCAGTCCATGAGGTCATGCTTCTAGTTTCAAATAATGAACTGAACACATGAACTGAGATCTCCTTTTCCTTGATTTGCATGACAACAATTATGGTGCTTTTAAAATAAAAGTCCATTGGTATAAATTAGACCAAATGTAATATTTAAGAAATAGGACAGCACATGGATAAATATGTCACTTTTATATGTTCTAAAAATCTAAATCTAATTTTAATATCTGATTTCCCAAAAGGGCAATAACTAAATGTACCATATTCCTCTGGACTAGATGTGAACTGGTGAAAAATCTAAGTAGACATCAAATTCTAGTGTCCTCATTCTCAACTGTTCCTGCTTTACTTTGCCAGCAGACTTTAGATTTCTCTGGAAAAGCTGAAACAGTAACTGTCAGGGCAGACAACATATATAAAGGACAATAGAAAGGGGGAAGCTGACACAGTTATTACAGAAGTACCAGGCTGTCTCCTTTCAGTGCAGGATACTAGATGCCCTTATGTGCGAACAAGAGCAGCCTAAGAGGAAGCAAAGATATGGAGAGACATACTTCCTAAGGAAGTGGTCAACAAGACCACCCAATCCAAGGTGTATCTCTCTGTGCTGACATATTTGTCTGTGAATATCTTAACATTCAATAATGAAATGAGAGACTAAGAATCACCAGATAGAAGAAAATATTTACACATGAAAAGCAATTAAGAAAATAAAAGAACAAAGGGATCTAAGATAACAGAGTAGGTAAACATTTTTGTTGTTTAGGGTTTTTTTTTGTTTTGTTTTGTTTTTAACTTTTGCAAAAAAAAAAAAAACCTAAACAACAAATATGATTATTATCATCAGAGAAATGAGACCACACTATTTATGAAAAAAAGAACCCAAAACTATAAAACTTGGTGATCAAAGGACAGATAGAGTTTTTGGAAAATAATATTGTAAAAAACCCTAAATAGAGATGGAAAATAAGAAGAAGAATATGAAAACTATAAAATGGATAGGAATGACAAAACTCTGGAAACTAAATGGAGCTAGATGAGGCAGAAGAACTGGAAGATATAGTTAACCAGATTGAGAAGATACATGATGTGTCTGGAGAAACCCATGAGGCTAGATGCCATTATGATTTTATTATGATTTTGTGTTACATGGGCTAGAGAGATCTTGCAACCTTGGAGGGGAGATAAGAGAAGAAAAGAAAAAAAGAAATAGGAAACAAAAGACCATAGCACAGAGCATATCAGCAGTCATTCTGAAAGCTAGGAGACAGTGAAATCATAGCTACAGATTCATAAGGACAATCATTTAGAGCTGAATATTCTACTACTAATACCCAAGAAGCTTCATAAGAGGCAAAGTTCAAGATATTTTCTGATATACAAGGTATCAAAAGGTGTACTTCTAAGTGACCTGTTACAATATATATTAAGAGAATAGGGGAATGGCACAGAGGGTAAGAGTACTTGCTGCAAAAGCGTGAGGGCCTGAGAAAAACTCAGTTTGATCCCCAGCACCCAAGTAAAAAAAAGCCAGGTATGGTCACACATGCCTGTAACCCCATTCTTGTGGTGAGCAGAGACAGAAAAATTGCCGTCTTACAGGTCAGCCAGTCTCAGTGAAAAATGGAAGCTGCAGGTTCGGTGACAGAAACAATGAAAAATAGCAATAGAGGAAGATTCCCAACATTTTTGTGTGGTGTCTACATGCATGCACATGGGGTACACACATATGTACACATGCGCGCATATCTAAACACACACTACAGACACCCATTACAGCACAAATACTACACACATATACAAATTAGGCATATTAAAATTTTAGTGAGATTATTTAGTATTCAATGTTTACTGAATATCCAACTTTATACAAGCTATACCAGGGGCACAAGGCGATTATGTGTCCTCAGAAGCAAACCAAATAAAGTGTACCGATAGGAAAGATAGAAAGTTACTTTAGAGGTAGCAGCAAATTTCTGATTGATTGGCTAAGTATAAGTATTATTTTTTTCTTAGAATATGTCTGTTAACTCAGAGCTGTATTTCAGTTTCTTATATAGGGAGCCAAGGCAGGGGGCTGCCTCAGCCTAGTGGCTTCCTACCTAATTGTTTTCCTATAGCCCTTCTTTATAAAATATCAGGAAACAGACTTCAAAACAATAAAGGTGGGGGTTGAAGACATGTCTCAATGTGTAAAATGCTGATGTGCAAGAATGAGGAACTATGTTTGGATCCCCAGCACTCTTGTAAGAGCTGGGCATGGTGGTGCTGGGTGCTAGGGAGGTAGAGACAGAAGGAAACCTAGGGTTTACTGACTTGATAGCCTAACCAAATTGGTGGCTCTAGGTTCATTATGAGACTACCTAAAAATAAGGTGGAAATCTATTGAGAAAGGCACCCAATGTTAATTTCTGTCTTCAATATACACACATCCATCAATCCAGCACACATATGTATGTACACCACATGCAAACACATATACATGTACATGCATTCATACACACACACACACACACAAGCAAGGAAAGTTTTGAAACCAGAAAAAAGGAAACACAGCTTTCCTACAGCAGGGAAATTGAAAGTGGCAGAATAAATTGGGTCCTTGGGCTGGAATTCCTAGGAGATGAGCTACACAAGAGACCTGCAGAGAAATGAGATGCATACCAGATTCACCAGAGTTCTGGAGACACTAAGGACAAGGAAGTTGCGAGACTAACTAGTGGTTGAGATAAGATGTGTGCAGTTGTGTAAGGGAAGGGTAAATTTGCATAAGTATATAAAGAAGTTCCAAGAGAAATATTTTTGAGCCATAAGGCATCTTTAATTCTACTGGGTATAAATAATTGTACAAAAAAGAAAGTATTCAGTAATACTAACAGCTTAGGAGCTAAAAATATTTTCAATGTTCACAAAATGGCCTGTATATCCATGACCTCACAGTGCCTGACTACCTACACAAAACCATCATAAGAGGAGGAAAAGATCATGACATCAAAACAAAAGAGAGACTGATTGAGATGGGGAGGGGATATGATGGAGAAAGGAGTTTCAAAGGGGAAAGTGGGGGAGGGAGAGTATTACCATGGGATATTTTTTATAATCATAGAAGTTGTTAATAAAAATTTTGAAAAAAATTTCCAATGTTCAAAATTATGCAAAAATTTATAATTCATCTAACCCAATTTACAATTTTATTCTTTAGGAAAACAGGAAGTGAGTATGAAATGCTTGACCAATAACCAAGCCTATTAACACATTAAGAATAATGTAAAAATATGGTGTATAAAACTCATCAAGAAGGGGATAATTTGAGACATGAGGGCATAAATTTAAAAGAATCTGCTTAGTGGGAAGCCTTCAATGGTCTGGAAATGGTTAGGAGATAGACACAGGAAACTGCTACTTTTCATAACAAGTAGAAATAGAGAATTATAAAACGTAAATGTTTTAAAGATTCTAGCTTTAAGAAAGCAAAAGTTGCTGGGCATGGTGGCGCATGCCTTTAATCTCAGCACTGGGGAGGCAGAGGTAGGAGGATCACCATGAGTTCAAGGCCACCCTGAGACTACATAGTGAATTCCAGGTCAGCCTGAGCTAGAATGAAACCCTACCTAGAGGAAAAAAAAAAAAAAAGAAGAAGAAGAAAGTAAAAGTTCTTTTTTTCAAAAGTTGATGGAGTTGTCCTCAAGCAAATACATCGAAACTTTCCCAACTGCTTACTAATAAATACCTTCCACTTGTCCCTCAGATGCTTGTCAAAGTAACATTGCACTGAACACTTGTGTAAAACAATGAGAAAGATTTTATTCAGTATTGTTGCAATAGGAGATGGCCACAGAAATCAACATGCAAGAGGATGTTTGAATAACAGACAAGCCAATGGAACCATACTATAGTGTATTAGGAGATCCTGGTCAATATGGTTAGGCAAACTGTGATTGATAAATGTTCGTAGCAAAGTTGGGCTCCTTCTTACCACTCAAACCAAAAAGTAGAGGCTCAACATTGTTCTTGACAACAACTGTCAGCATTCCTGAGTGGCAAAAGATGTACATCTTAAATGGTCAGAGAAAGAAATTGCAATTTTATGCTTTCAAAGTTTGTAACCTAATGAGATTTGGGGCCTATGATCAGCAGAAGCCTAGCTGAAGTTTAATTATTACAGGTGGAAATGAAAAGTCTCTTGGTAATAGTTCACTTGCGTTACTCCAAATTGTATCTCTTTCTCTACTCTGTGTCTTGTGTCTGTCACATCCAATTCCATAAATCTCATCAGCAAACTTGCCCCCTTCAATATTATCTTCTACTAGTCTGATATCTGGTGGCACTTCCCAGTCTTAACACCACCCTAACCCACCCATCTCTCTATTTTCCAAAGGCATTGCCCATACCCAGTGCTGATCTCTTTTCACTCACATCATTTAAATACCCTTGTTGAGGAATATTTCACATAGAATGCTTTTTTTTTCTTTTTGAAGAGTAAAATTTTATGACTTTATCATTTTAATCACATAGGACATTTTCCTTCCCATAAGCAACTAGTCTTTTCACTTCTAAATTGTTTAATCTCTAATTTGTTTTCCTATGGCAAGCAGATTCACATTACTGAAACAGAAGGCCCCAGGCAAAAATGAAACAGAAGCTGGTCAATATCCCACCAGAGATTGAGTTCAACTCACTGGTTCTATGAAATTTGGAAAAGTATTCCTAAAATTTCCAAAGCAGCAAAATAATATCTCTCTCAAAATTATTGTGAGATTTGTATAAGCACAATATGTCAGTAATTTTTTATATGATGTATTGCAGTTTGGGTCATGTCTAAAACTAGATATTTTATATGAACAACTATTTTTCAATAATGCATACATAGGACTCATATTTAATCTGAAAGCATTTCTTATACAAGATTTTCCTGGAATTCACTTGTGTGTGTTAATAATAACATTCATGATAAGTATTTGGAAATGATATTTGTTGGAGTCACTGAACTAAATTCATACTATATATACATGTTTTAATATTGAACATTTAAAAAAGTTTCATGCTAGTATTCACGAACAATGATTATAGAATACTGTCTTGGGTGTAATAAATAAGGCGAATGTTTTGTATCAACATTATTTCCAACCATCTGCTAAGTACAATTCAACTAGTAATTATCTAGCAATTAAGCCAGCATGTCAAAAAACTTAATTGCCAATTCAACCAATTTTCAGAGTCATATTAATGGTAATGACTGTGTAGGAAACATGATTTAATAAAATGCTTTGAACATAAATCCCAACAATTGCATTCTGTTTTATGAGTCATATGCAACTTTGGAAATAAAATGAGATGTGCAAAATAATTTGGACATGAGAATTAAAATATATCAAATGCTCTTCATTCTTGGCATTTTACAGCCGTATGCATTTCAGTTAAATGAATGGAAGTACCTGTCATTTGCAATTCTTTTCCTTTGATAGTTATTGTTTGGCTAAATATGTGCCCTAACTAAACAGATTGCTACAGTCTAAGCCTGAGGATTATCTGGTTATTGAAGACATGTAAAGTGTCTTCCCTGTGAGTCACATTTTAAATCCTAGAAATGTGAGATGCATTAGAAAACAACTTGGCCTGGAATAAGGTAATCTCAAGTGGAATTCTAGCTCTTAAACCTATTCTTATGTTCCTTCGACATTTCTCTTTACTTATGCTTCAGTTTCTTCATCTTAAATGGTTGATGCTATATTGAAATATGTTGCAAATACTAACATTCATGAATGTCACACAGTCAGCCCTTTTATCATACCTCAATACCTCACTAACTAGTAGATATTATAAATTGTTATTTTTGCTGGGTGTGGTAGTACACACCTTTAATCCCAGCATTCTGGAGGTAGAGGTTGGAGGGCCACCATGAGTTCGAAGCCGCCCTGAGAATACATTAAGACCCTACCTCGAAAAACCAAAAATATAAAATAAGATGTTACTTTTTCCTATTGTAATCCATAATTTAACTAGTATTAGAATTATATGTTAGCCATAAACTGTTGAAATCTATAATCCTAAATCTACTCTTTTAAAATAAATATAATATGAACTCACTTCTCTGCTTACAAAAGATGTGTGATGTGATGGTCACCCATCAATTTGACAAAGAAACCAAGAGAGACTCCAAGAAATGCTAGCACTCAAAGACAGCCCTCTCTTGCTGGCACTTGAAGACTTCACATTTATTTTTCTTTTGAAGACCAGTCAATATAAATATGAACAAATTTGTATTAAGAAATATTCAGACCTCCCACATTCCACTGGCTTCATGGTGAGGGGGTGCTATACAGAATGTGGCAAAGACATTCGTTTTAATTTCTCTAAATAGCTATTTTACTACAATGTGGCCAGATTCAACTGTCACTTGGCTTCTCTGGGAATAATTTGACACAGAGACATGCGATTTTATTAGCCGACTCCATACAACTCACAAATATATTCAGCAGATCTTTCCATGTTAAAATCTTAAGTTAGCTAACAGGTATAAAGATATGAATAAAAATATTTCTGGGGCTAAATAGATAGCTCGGAGGTTAAAGGCACTTGCTAACTAAAGCCTGTCTTCCTGGGTTTGATTCCCCAGTACCCACACAAGCCAGATGTACAATGTGGCACAAGCATCAGAAATCCATTTGCAGTGACAGAAGGCCCTGGCATGCCAATATGTTCTACCTTTCTCTTTCTCTCTCCTCTCTCCCTCTCTCTCATTGCAAATAAAAAAATTATTCACCAAAGAATCTCTGATAAGTATGAGTGTGTATGCACATGCACAAACACATACACACACACACACACACAAGTGATCTGTCACATACTCTCATAATAAAAACTAAAGTTATAAGTAGAAAGAGAATTAGACAAAAAGTAAATGGGACAAAATTTGGAACAAGCTAAGCAATATTACTAATTTCTAAAAGAAATAATTCAATAATTATTCATGAAAATATCAAACCAGGTGTTTTGTTTCCATTTCAGCAAGATTACTGGATCGAATTTGTTTGTTTAGTCACAATCCAGTAGTGTAGTAAACAAGATCGTTTCATGTGTGATTTTATTCATGGATCCCAACATTGTTCAGTAATTATAACATGTTTCACTGAGACAACAAAGGTCCATGTTGACTAACTCTTACTAAAACAAAGGCTTAATCCATCTTTGTTAAATGTGTATGAATGGTTACCATTATAATTTTTTAACCCAGATACTGTCTCCCAAGCATTAACATTCATGGTAGTGACTGAAGGGATGAAGTTAACTTGCAGGTGTTCTTCTCAACATTGAATTGTTATTAGTACTGTAAAATAACTGCCTTTGGAATACACTTTCAAATGAATCACATTCATGTTGCATGCTAATGCAAAACAAAAAGAAAAACAGAGTAAGGATGCATGATGTATGTTTCAACAGAAATAAAAAGATTTTATCTGTGTGAGAAGGAAAAAACTCAGTAGCAGAGGCCAGTAAGTTAAAAAAGGAGATAGAAAGGGAAGAGAAAGAAAGGGAGGAGGGCTTTTATTAGGTTGGTATTGTATATATATAAGTAGAAAGATTGAGATGGGGAGGGGATATGATGGAGAATGGAATTTCAAAGGGGAAAGGGGGGAGGGTAATACCATGGGATTTTTTTTGTTATCATGGAAAATATTAATAAAAAAAGGAGAAAAAAAAAAGAAAATTTCTTAACAAAACTCATGCTATATAACTAACATGTGCTACTAAAACTCATGAAAAGATGAAGGAAAAAGAATAAAATTTAAAGTATAATTCAAAAAAATAAAAATAAAAATAAAAATAAAAAGATTTTATCATCATATACTCTAAAGATCAGAAGTTATGATTTTACATAATTTATGTTTAGCAATCAAGTGATCAGTAGAAATTCTATTTAAGAACCACTTTGAGCTTTTATTATCTGTGTTGTCTTTACAGTTGAAAGGCATATTCACATCTTTTCTTCATTGAAGAAAACAGTTACTCTGTGAATGTACTGCTATTTCTAATGTCACCTTCTAGAAAAGAAAACTACAGTTCACAGGCTTAATCACTAGCATATCTTTACACCCAATATCCTATCCAAACATCTTATAGTAGCTCCTCTATTTATAAAGAACACATCAAGGAGAAAGCAGTAGATCAACCTGTTTCCTGGCAATAACCAGGATTGTTCCTTCCTGTGTTTGAGGGACATTTGTACTATTCCTTTGAGCTGTCTTGACCTTGGTAAAGGAAGAGATTAATTTTCCAGGAAGCTTAAACACCTAAGCACATTGGATAAAAAACCAACAATAGAACCACAACAGTAGAACTTAACTTGGATGTTGGTTTTATACATTTAGGACAACAAGCTAAAACCTTGGTTAGTTGTACAGTATTTTATAGCCTTCCTACAATTTTCCATGCAACAGACATTTGGACATCAGAGAAAAGAAGGAATCTGAGCTGTCACAGTTTCTTCCATCAGCACACAGTATGTGCCATATGCCATGGAGATGAAATGCACCATTATGTTATGATAAGGAGAAAGTTGAGACTAATGAATAGTTATAAAACATATAAAAATAGAATATTTATGCATATTAAAAGCAGAAGATGTCAGGTCTAGATCATGTTAAGATGCCTATAGTAATCATATGCTCTCCTTATTAGATCTACCAGCTCTTTTAGTCTTCTAAACCAAGGCCTGATACCCACACACTTTTCTTTGAACTGAATAAGCTACAGAAAGATAAATACAACACGATTTCACTTACCCAGTATTTCTTGGAATTTTACAGGAGATGTGAACTGGTAGGGGAATAATTACTATGTTGTTAGCATAATTTACCTGTAGGAGGATTTCTGAAATGTACTGCACTGGTCTTGGCCATTAGAGGGAATTCTATTCATGTAGAGCATAGCTTCACTTGTTGAGCACTTATTATTTGCAAGCCACTATGCTAACATTAGATTTTCAAGAGAAATCCCTAAAAATTTAGGAATTATTTTCTCTAATTGTATGAAAGTGAGCTAGTATATCCTGTTCTCTTTGTACAGCATCACAAATTCAAGGTTGTCTGAAACCAGGATTTTAGCTTTTATCCATGGCAATAAACCATTTTTGCCATTAATTATATGTTAAATTTTCAAAATATTCCATACATAAATATGCCTCTTGAAAGTCACCAAATCTTTCTAAACTTGTTTTCTCAATGAGTGTTTTTATTTACTTAGGTTTTAACTTGTCATTGAGAATTCTGCAGTCTTCTTCCTTAAGTGCACAATTTCTATGTTATATATGATTTTTGGCCTCTGTCTTGGCTTCATTTTCCCTCAGAAAGAGTATTCCTCTTAGTACCAAACAGAAAATGAAGCAGTGAGAAAGATCAGGTCGCTAATATAAACATATATATATATATATATATATATATATATATATATATATATATATATATATTCTTACCATCATGATTCCACAATTCCAATGCCATCAGAAAGGTGAAATTGATTAAATGCAAATGTACACAAATATTCATGCATAATTAAAGGAATGACTATATTTGGCTGAAAATACCCTTATCTGCTATGTGCCTTTAACAGTTCATACTCTTAAGAGTTCCCCTCTATTACCTGTTTCTTCATAGCTTATCCAAATGAATCAGGAAAAACCCAAGGTAGTAGTCATCTGCTTTTTCCCCCTAGAAGCTCAGAAGAAGCAATTGGAAGAGAGTATAGAGCTGATCCAAGACGAGTGTGTGTCAGAGAATGCAGACCACTCCACAGAGGAGCCTGCTGAAGGAGGGCAAGAGGCGGATGGAGGAGAGATGACTGATGGGATAGAGGAGGACTTCGATGAAGATGGGGGTCACGAGCTGGTAGGAATTGAATATTTGCCACCTACATCAGTTGGCTAACAGCCCTAGTATGTCAGCAAACAGTCACTTTAAAGTAAGGAGTAATTCATTTTGAGTTTCTTTTCCCCTTATATGCATATTTTTAAGGGAAGGAGCATCTCTATAGTGCTTTTCACATAATAAGTGCTCAATATTTTTTTTACAAACTTGAACAATGAGTGTTTAAATGAGTGAGAAATAGAACAATATAAATGATATTAGGTTTATCTAAAGTCCCAAATAAAATATTTTCTTCTGTAGATATTTTATCATACAAAGATTCTTGAATTTGTACCATTAGAAGTGAAGTATACAAGGATATAATGCTGATGATGAAAGGCTATTTATTGGAAAATATATAAGACTCCACCTCTAATAGCTTCACTCACTGGTACTAATTATGCATACAAGTTGAATGGCCAATCATTCTTTCTGCAGTCTGATTACTAAGATGAGCCATGAGTGTGATTACCTCACCATTTTCATAATGTTTTAATTATGACCCTTCATTTCCAGGCACCCTTTCTTACACAACTACACCAAGGACATGGCAAATACATGTTGGTGAGACTGCTATTTCTCATATCTCATTAACCATAAAATTAAATACACAATTTTGAAGGGCTTGACTAATAAGAATGGTACAAGATGGGCTGGAGAGATGGCTTAGCAGTGAAGGCGTTTGCCTGCAAAGCCAAAGGACCTCGGTTCGATTCCCCAGGATCCACATAAGCCAGATGCACAAGGAGGCGCATGCTTCTAGAGTTTGTTTGCAGTGGCTGGAGGCCCTGGTGCACCCATTCTCTCTCTCCATCTCTCTGTCTCTTTCTCTCTCTCTCAAATAAATAAAATAAAAATAAAGTTAAAAAAGAATGGTACAAGAGAATGCATATATATATATATATATATATATATATAGAGAGAGAGAGAGAGAGAGAGAGAGAGAGAGAGAAAGAATATGTGTCTGCATTATTGTAAGCATAATGAATAGCTCTTGAACATCTATGGATGATTGTATTCACCTTGGATTATCCAAAGTAATATCATATTCACACTTGTTCTATTACCCATCATTGCTTATACAATTCTGCTTTGGTTATTGTCATTTTTGCCTATCAAGGTTAAAAAGATATCAATAGTTTCAATGAAAGCTTAATTTAAAATAATTCTACATTTAATTTTAGATTCCATATTGTTTAAATGCCATGGCACTTTCATTTAAACTTTTTAAACATGAGTTTTAAAAAACCACCCCAATTTCTAAGAAATTCTGCACCATATTGAGGTGTTTAATATGTCAGATCTGGTTACTGTTTATAGAATTATGCTGATTTAAGCAAAGACAAAAATTAAAGATAAAACGTTTCTCAACTTCTTTTCAGACAGAACCAAAATTTAACACAATTTCTTAAACTCAAGCTAATCTGACTTCTTTTTCAGCATTTTCTTGTGACTGATTCTTCAGTAGCATTTTACCTTGCCATTTCTGTTAATTTGTTTCTCTGCAGGATTTTGCATAGCTGTCTGCACAATTCTATTCAAAGAGTCTCCAAATTTACCAATTGCTCATTCTCATTCTCAGTTTCTTTTGGTGAAAATATTCCTTTCATATTTCCACTTTAAGTATTAGACTAGTCCAGAACTTATGTCATAGACCCCTTCTCTTTCCACATATTTTTCCAAGCTAAACTCATAGAAAAACAGGGCTTTAAATATATTCCCTATAGAATAATGAGTTCTAAATCTCTTTCTCTCAATATCTCTTTCTCTCTCTCTCTCTCTCATATATATATATGTATATATATATATATATATATATATATATATATAATCATATGCATTTATATAATCATCATATACATATATATACATATATGATATATATATATATATATATATATATATATATATATAATCACTTGCTGGAACTCTTGACATTAATCTCTAATGAGCATCTAAAGCTTAACATGGCCCTTCTTTTCAGTTTGGTTCCTTGCCCTATACAATTCATTCCAACCTTTTGCCCTGTGTAATCCAGTTTTTCCAGAAAGATAAAAAATCTTAATTTGCTATGAAGTTGATATTGCCATGCCTTTTTTTGACACTCTACAATGATTTTCATTATACTTACAATTAAAAATCTACCAACAAGTGAATGTAATCTGCAATGATGTTGAATAGAAATGCCAGTAAGAAGGGAGAAATTGTTGAAAGAAATGGGGAAAGTCCCTGATACTAATAGGACAGGAAATTAGTCCAGTAGTACAGACTTGTCTCAGAAAGATTCCTCCTCTGCAAATGACTACTGTTGATCTGAGGATGTAATGGTAGAATTCTGAGGAAGACCCAGCACAAACCATGTCATAAGACTCAAACCTTTGGAGAGTGAGAAAGGACAGGCAGGATCAAAGATTTGGAGAGTACAGAAAAACTTGAGAAAGCTAACAGAAAGCATACAAGACTACTAATTTTGACAATCTGTAAAGATTGATAGTACTATAGCTCATTAAGTTCAAAGAGCTAGAAATAATAGAGTAGTGTTTGTAAGCTTCAAGTTGTCATATTTACCCAGAAAACTTGTTAAAACAGATTGCCATTTACCCTTCTTTCTGATTTTATATACTCATGAATGTTTTATATGCTAATGATCATTTTTGGGAGGGTGTGGTGTAGTTTGTGTGTGTGTATGTGTCATATATACACATATATGTACACATTCCTATGTGTTATATACATTGGTGCAGATGCCAGAGGAGGATGTTTGGTTTGGTCATCCTCCTTTATAGTTTCTTTGCCTTATTTCCTTGAGACAGCTTTTTGTGTGGGTGCTACCAATGGACCTCAGCCTTATGTTTGCACAGCAAGTGTTCTTACCCTCTGAGCCATCTCTCCAGTCCCTGAGTCAAGGAAAAGTTCCCAAGTTATACTGGTGTTGCTGGTATGGACCCACTTTGAGAATCATGGGAATAAGATCATCCATCTGCACAGTTGTGGGATTTTCTGTGTTGGTAGAAACACAGAAAAAGCAAGCCAATTTACAACTGAATTTGTATTAGTACGCTAAAGAAAAACAGCAAATCATGGAAATTGATGAAACAGTTAAAATAATAGGTGACTAAATTGCCCATAGAATTTTTAACTTACAGAGAAGGAAGAAGGGGCTAAAAGGGGGAGGGGGAAGGTGGGTGAGTGAACCAGAACCTCAGGCCAGAGGCCATATTCCAGGGCCACCCATCCAGTTGTAACACTACAGAAAGCAAACAAAAACAATGGCAAAAAGAGAGAAAAGGAATAGAACCAAAAGGGTTACTTGAGGTAAAAGTAAATGAAGCATTTCTGCTCATCTCTGGGGGCACTGACATGAACATTAGGCTTAAGTAGAAGGAGAATTGAGGTTGAGGTAGGACGTGTTTCTGATTCAGCAGTCCTGGTCAGTTCGTGAGCTGGCTGATCTGTTTCTGCAAAATGGCCCTAGAAACATCCTTGTCACAGAGGAGACAATCCAATTCCCTTGAGATGGCTGCCTCTGTTTAGTGAAGATCTCTTCACAGGATAATCTTTCTATGAGGCTATGCCATTCCCAACATCTAAGGTTAATTCAGCTGAATGACCAGAGTCTATCAGGCGATTTTGGAGGGGGGTTTAGAACATGGCATTATAAACACTGACAGTAAGATTCTTTGGTTACTCTTATTGTTTTTGCCTTCAGCCTGAAAGGTGGATGCGATAAGTTAGGAATCACTGGCTTTCAGCCAGACACTCCTTGAACGATGTAAAGTGTCTATGTGAAGAATTACCCTGTGTGTGGCCTGCTGGAAAGGAGATAGACACAAAATGAAGTAAGAGATGCCAGGCTTTTATCCTGCTGTTAATGACCCTGTGGGTCCAAGTGAGGCATTAATGCTTTTCACCAAAGCAATTTAGAACAAGGGGAATAATATTTCTTAAGTGATTAAGAAGCCGAGAAATGACAGCTAAACCAATAAGAACTGAGGTTTATGTTTAAAGATGTAGATGCTGCAGAAAAGCAAATTATAGATGGTGAACATTATCCATGCCAGTGTTGATGGAAGGAGTCATAATAAAACAAAAAAGCACAGCAGATTAAAAATAAACACTCAAGGGCTGGAGAGATGGCTTAGCCATTAAGCACTTGCCTGTGAAGCCTAAGGTCCCCTGTTCGAGGATCCATTCCCCAGGACCCACGTTAGCCAGATGCACAAAGGGGCGCACACATCTGGAGTTCGTTTGCAGTGGCTGGAGGCCCTGCCGCGCCCATTCTCTCTCTCTCTCTATCTGCCTCTTTCTCTCTGTCACTCTCAAATAAATAAAATAAACCAAAAACATATTTAAAAATAAACACTCAAGAACTGAGGGACTCAAATGCAAGATGGATCATCTAAATATTCAAAACATTGTTCCAACTATTGAATAGTACTCCTGGTTTGACATGCCAGAATTTGCAAGCCCGCTTTTAGTTGCAGGTCTTCCACTTTCCAAACAAGTGGAATCACTTTAAACCAGTACTTGTGTTGAGTCTGAAGTTTATTATCTGCAACATAATAAAGCTTGTCATTTGTTTTTGCTCTAGAAGTTCATGTATCCCAGGAGCAACATGTGTGAAGGGACAAGTTTTGACCATGTATGCTATATAAGTAAACCCAAGCTATGAAGCCATGGGGAGTTATGAGTATTTCACACTCATAGAGAGTAATGGATCAGTAATGCTGTGACTACCAGCACTAAGATATTTGCCCTAAACTTTGGCATTATAGTTGGAGGGTTTGAGAGCTAATGAACTAAATCTTATCTCTGTAACATAAAACTATGTTCTGGAATTTGGAAGATAATGAGCATGGATTGTTTATACTCAGTCCTTCAGACATAAATGAAAACTTTGGAGTCTCCCCCAGTGACTGACCAAGAAGAAATTCCCTAGTATTGTTTCCATTGATTGGTTTTCCTTCCATAATGATAGGAAGCAACTCCTGGTCTTTCAAAAAGAGAAGTAAAAACACAAGTCTCTTTTGTCATAAGGGAGGGCATTATATAAAGAGCCATGACACACTGATAAGGTACAGCAGGTGTTAGAAGTCAAAAATATTTGCTACCCAAATGCCCACATGACAATTCAGACAGAAGGAAACATATACATTGAAGACAGTGAACAAGAAACTAGAATCAGATGAGAACCAACTGAGGTCCAGCACAAAGTGCTACTGAGGTTGTGAGGGGTGTTTGTGGAATAGTGACAAGCTGAGGGCATGCACACTAGCTGACCATTTATCTAAACATCCTTAGCAGATATGTCCTTAGCAAAATTCATTTCCACATAAATTTACTCATATAAATGTAAGGAACCTATTATGTGTGAACCAGTTTTTCCAAAAGTGCAGAAAAAAGGATTCCTTTATGTGTGTAATTAAATGTTTTAAAAGATGATTTCATGTCTCATGTAGGTTAGTGTCTTAAAGAGACAAGACTAATTTCCTATACAAAAACAAAAAAGCAGGCTTGGACTTTATTATATATAAAAATTGTTTTAAACCTAAAAATCTATGAATCTACAGTAATATACAACTGTTTATTTAAAAATTAAGGTTTGAGGGCTGGAGAGGTGGCTTAGAGGTTAGGCGCTTGCCTGTGAAGCCTCAGGACCCCAGTACAAGTCTCAATTCCTCAGGACCCACGTTAGCCAGATGCACAAGGGGGCACATGCGTCTGGAGTTCATTTGCAGTGGCTGGAGGCCCTGGCGTGCCCATTCTCTCCCTCTCTCTCTCTCTCTCTCTCTCCCCCTCCCTCTTTCTCTCTCTGTCTATCACTTTCAAATAAATAAATAAAAATTAAAAAAAATTAAAAATTAAGGTCTGAATTCATCTAAAATTGACATCTTTATGAATGGAATATACACACATTGTCAAAAACTATTTTATTCCTATTATTTCTTTTAAAAATATTTTTATTTATTTATTTGTAAGCAGAAATAGAAACAGACACAGAGAGAGAATGGGAGCACCAGGGCCTCCAGCTGCTGCAAACAAACTCCAGATGCATGTACCATGGATACTGGAGAATCATACTCAGGTTTTTAGAATTTGCAGACAAGTTCATTAACTTCTGAGCCATCTCTCCAGCCCTCTATTCCTATTTCTGAATAGATATACTACCAAATATTTATCAAGGGATAATTAAATGAATGCCAATGAATTTATATTTTAAGAGTAAGGAGAGCCGGGCGTGGTGGCCCACGCCTTTAATCCCAACACTTGGGAGGCAGAGGTAGGAGGATAGCCATGAGTTAGAGGCCACCCTGGGACTCCATAGTGAATTCCAGGTTAGTCTGGGCTAGAGTGAGACCCTACCTCAAAGAAAACAAAACAAAACAAAAAAAAAAAAGTAAAAATCCTATTTCTTCCTCAATACAATAAGTATTCACTGAGGGAAATGCTCACAGCTAGCCATGGTCAATCCAGAATTCCTGGCAGAATGAAAAAGAAGCTTGACAAATAAATAAATAAGTAAATAAATAAATAAACAAAAATTAGTGCTACCATTAAAGAAAGAATCTTCAAAACATCCCTCATTGAAATGAGATCATTTTATAGAAACCATACTTAAAACTGAAAATATATAAGATATTTTATACAATAGGACAGTAGGAAAATAAAGATTTTTAAATAAAACTACCAGCAAATTCACCATTAAGACATTTGCCTTTCAAGCTCTTATTCTCTATAGCACCAAATTTATGTTCCCCTGATGGAAAATAGCATAATCAGAGGTCAAAGTGCAACAAAACTATCAGTCTTCTGTTGGTTCTCAAAGATAAATGAATCTTCCCAGACGCCTGAGAGAAGTAAGCTTCAGGACAGTACAGCCGAGAATGTGTGTGTGTGTATGTGTGTGTGTGTGTGTGAGAGAGAGAGAGAGAGAGAGAGAGCGAGCACATTAGTCTTCTCCTGTGTTCCTCCTGTGTTCCCAAAGAAAAGTTTTCCTGTTCACTTATATCCAGTACATCACTGGATTGTCACAAGGGCAGTTGAGACACAGGCCAAACAGTCCAGGATTGTGTACTTGCATCAGGCTAAGGCTTGAAAATACAGACCTAAACAATCAGACACTTAACTAGATTAAGGAGAATTTGAATCCTTTTGAATTCCATTTGTAATGACTTTTGTTGTGTTTTTTTTATAACTACACGCAACCAAATCAGGCACCTGCAGTAAGAATCACTGAAGAATAATATAGCCGAAGTATATTTAGGCATGCAAGCTGAGTACTGAGCTCTAAGACCTCTTTCAGAGTTTAACAAAGCATTCAATTCAGCAGTCACCTGAGCCTAACAGCTATTGAACTTCTTATGCATGTTGAGAAAGGTCTGAGCACTGTCTAATGCTGCAGCTGCAGAAAGCTCAAAGTGAACATTGTGGTAACATCATTGAAAACTGCAATGCACAAGGCACTCTGATCAATATTTTCCTTATGAGCAAGACTGGAGCATCTCCTTTGGAAACTTTTTTATTCCTTTCCTAGTAAAATCCTTCACCTAGATGTTCTCTTTGCTTCTTTTTGTTCTGGAAATCATTTAGTCTGAATGCTAGCCAGAGGAAAAACACCAGCTGTGGTATGTGTTATGATCCAATTTAATTAGAATTACAAATCACAAGGAAGTAATTCTTTAATCTGTTTGATTTGAGCATCTTTTTCAGCACAGCATCCAGAATCCTTTGTTTGGAACTCTCAGTCCATCACATGCAATAGTTTCTGTACTCTTTAGGACATGGCCTGGGTCACCTGCTGCCAAGGCTTGAATGATACAGGCCCTGATAACCTGTTGCTACATCCATCATCTCAACAGACATGTGATTTGACTAGGCTAAGCCTTTGATATGAGGTCCGAGCTGTGCAAGAAGGATGGACCTATGGGGCCAAGCATGGGATATTGTGTTTTAAAGTGTGTACACTTGTGTTAACTATGATTTTCAACTTGATTATATTAAGGAACACCTAGGGCATTAATGAGGCATACCTTTGGATGAGTCTATAAGGGTGTTTCCAGAGAGAGGGAAAATCTTCCTGGAATGTGGGCAATGGAGAAACGAGAAGCAAATTGACCACCACACCTCCTTTCTCTACTTTCTGGTCTCTTCAGATGTAAGCAAGCTCCCATGGTCATGTCCACAGCCTTGACGGACTGTACCTACAAAGTGTGAGACAAAATAAACCCTTCCTCTTTTAAGTTGATTCTCAACAGTTATTTGGTGATAGCAAAAAGACAAGTACCCAATACAGGAAATAGCAATATTATGGTTCCCACACTGGAATCCTGACTCTTGCAAAACTGGTGTCTCAGTGAGAAGGCTTGCTCATAATGAATTCCAGACCTGCTACTCCTGGCATCTCAGTTAATTTGAATTGTTTTTAATTTAGGTAAATAACATGATCTGGTTCATTAAACATTCTCCCCCCTGGAGCTGGATGACTTAACTTATAAGGAAGAGCTCTGCTATAACTAAAGCAAGTTCAAAGCTCCATATCTCTGTGGCCTCACTTGCCTCTCTCTCTCTCTCTCTCTCTCTCTATATATATATATATATATATATATATATATATATATATATATATTTGGTGTTTTTTGAGGTACGGTCTCACTGTAGCTCAGGCTGACCTGGAATTCTCTACATAGTCTAAGGGTGGCCTCGAATTAATGATGATCCTTCTATCTCTGCCTCCCGAGTTCTGGGATTAAAGGCGTGTGTCACCACACCCAGCAATGTTTTCATTTTTAAATGTGATTTGATTTGACAGTAATATGTTTGACCAAGAGTATTTGTGAGATAAAAATGCTAAAATTCTGTCAAAAAGTAGACATTTAGTTAAAAAATGCTGCCTTTGTATTTTAGTGGTAAGACTATATTTTCATTTTATTATTCTCCTTCAATTCATTTAATTGCGCTATTCTAATGTTACTAAGACATCCCATAACTGGCATGGTAATAGTCACAGCAATATTAATAAAAATATGGCCTTCATATTAGTCTTCACAAAGCTATGGTGTACTGCTCCCCCACAGAGGGTCGCCTAGGTGTTTCCAGGAGTGACTCAGCTAAACAAGTCCTCATTCCTCTACAGATTGGTCTCTAAGGGGCTGCCATTTGGTCCTGTAAAGCTCAAGATAAACCAGGTCAAAATATCCCAAAATTGCCTCAATCACAGCAGTAGCAATTTACAAAGTAGTCATTAACAAAGCCCTCTGTGATATGAACTCTATAATCTTTCTGGTTTAGCCCCTAGCTCTCTCTCCCTTACCCCATATCAGGCACACTGCCCCCAGGCACATCCACTCAGTTCCTGCCACAGGCCCTTGCCAAGTGCTGTCTCTCTGGATGTGGAAAACAAAAACACAGAGGGGTTTTATGATGCTGTGCACAGATTTCAAGTTCATTTCAAAAAATTCAAATGACTAAATTGAAAGTGCTTGCATAGAAGAGAGAATTAGAATATGCTCTACTCTAGTGGCCCAAGCAAAATTTTTGTGGAGTCAGATAGAAATAGGCTCTTCAGATATTAACAAATGAATTAACTAGTCAATAATTAAATTAAACTAGCATTTCAAAAAATGGAATACTTTTATGAATGATCAATAGGATATATTTATACCATAAAATTTAATTCTTATTTGTCTAAATCTCAAATTCAATTGGTCTCCTATAGTTTATTTGGCAGTCTTACCAAGAACTAAGATTGAGTATTGAAAATGAATGCATCATTTAATTTCTGTCTTAGTTATTATCATTATCAAATTAATACATATAAACAAACTAAGAAGGTTATTTTCTCTTTAGTGTCTGTGTGTGAGAAAGAAAGAGAGAGAGACAATATGTGTGGTAAACAATTGGATCCATAACCCCCACACACACACACACGCGCACATAGTCTGTTTCTGAGCTATACTGCTACCTCCTTATACATTCTTCTTAGGAAATAAATGTGATAATGTATGGACTGCACTAACTCTGGCAGAAAGAAAACAAGAAAATTATCTGTCACTGATACCACTATTGCTGTTATAACAGCTCAGTTCATTTTCTGTTACAAACACAAAATCCTAGAGACTGAATAACTTACAAAGGAAAAAGACTTATTTGTCTCTCAATTCGGGAAGCAGGAAGGCTCACACTCATGCTGCCAGCATTTGTGTGGAGTCTGGTGACATCTTTCTCTCTGCTTTATAATATAACATGGTAGATGATATCATGGAATAGAAGGACAGCTTAAGTTTCTCTCCCTCTTGTAATAAAGTCAACAATCCGTCATAGTCACTCACCCTCATGACCTCATCTAACCCGCATAGCCTAAGACCCCACTCCCAAATACCACCAATGTGTAAATCTGGAGACTAGGTTTACTGAAAGCCTCTAGGAAACACAATATTCTGTAAATATTCTCTGATTTTCTGATTTTATCTTACTGAATTTTTCTTAGATTTTAGAGTTGGTGGCTTATTGAATTCAAAAGACTATGAGTTTTGTTCTTGAAGCTTTGTTTTCTGGTGGTGGCAGCACAGTTTGTGATGATCACGGCATTTGTTAGATTTTTGCTAGAGATTTGCTATTTAGCTATGTGATCTGGCCATGAACATAAAAACAGCTGGTCAACTATATTTTTTAAGGATCTGAGCATGTGAGAACCCTTAAATATCCCATTCACTTTAACCATTCATGCTTTACAATAATATCTACAAAGAGATTTTTAGATAAAGTACTGACAACCTATTAATGAGGAAAATATTTCTAGCTTCACTTTGAAAATTTGGAGAATAAGACATGGCATGGTCGGGGTAGCAGAGTGGAGGGACTGTAGTCTGGGTGAGAAGCACACCCAAGCTCAGTATGAGAGGTGCAGTCACCGAGTGAATTACTCAGCAGAGCGTGGGACTGAGATGCAAAATGACAGAGGAAATGAACCTAAAATACCCAGCACAGTTTCAACATTTGAGCCGCTTCACGAAGAACAGAAAAGCTGAGCAAGTAAAGATGGTTACATGTGGTCCATGGCTCATCTCATTTAACCCTTGCAAGATCCATAAATCTTTTGCATTCCAATTTCATAGAGGACAAGGCCAAATTGAAAGAAGTTAAATAATTTTTTCAAGGCCTGTTCCATGCAGAATGAATAGAATATAGGAAAAAAGAGAGGTTTGAAAGAATTGAGAAAATTGATTAAGAAGTTACTTACTTAATTTGGCTAAAGCTGTAGCATCCAGCACCCTATGGTGAAAACCTTGAAATACAGTTTGGCTGCATCTATGAGTTTCAAGGTGGCCCCGGGAAATCTGTGTATTGCTAGGCATTCCAGGGGCTGCTGCTTTCTACTGGAGTGTGAGAACACAGTAGAGACACCATCACTGTTTTTACAGACAAGGGGACACCTAGAGAGCACTAGTTTGTTCTTCTACAGCATCAACAATTAAATCTTAGCTGAATCATAGTTTGTGGAAGCAGAACCTGAAGATGCTGTGTTGGGTAATCATGGCCATTTAATCACTGATGTACAGAAAATAGAACATGAAGAAGGGCAAATATTTACCAGAGAACTACAGGAAAATTCACCCCAAACCATTAGTCCTCGAGAAAATGTCAACTGAAACCACAATCACAAACACTGAACCCTGCTCCCAAGAACGCCCAAAATCATTTGGTATCACCAACTGTGGTCATATATAGACCTGTATCAGTGCACTCTTCACTGCAATGTTCAGAAGTTGTCTGAAGGGTCAGGATTAGCAGGAGCATTGACTTCCCTGGGATTGCACCCCATTCTTTATCCTCATGGGCATCCACATTTTTGCCAATGCTCAGCTCTGACCAGCCATCCTCAAGAAACTTTGATGTCCCCATTTGTACACAAAGACATTGTCTATACATCATACCATCTACATTGGAATGTTCAGTACAATGCTTCCACTCTTCAACTAGAAAGAAAACTTTTCAGGGCTGGACTTCTTCATTTTGGGCCTGGCGTGCTCTGTCTGTGTAGGATGGATGGATAGAAGGGCTCTGGCTTCTGGATGCTCTTTTACTCACTAGATGCTGCACCCATCCCAGTATCTGTATAGGATGGGTGGAGAGAAAGGCTCTGGGTTCTGCATGTTCTTTTACTCACTGGATACTGCATCCATGTACTTCGTACACTGTTCCTTCTCCATTGAATAACCTCCAGCTCTTTATTTTCTCTGGAAAATATATTTGTTTTCTTGATGACCATTTTTCCACTTAAGAGTCACCTGTTCCATGAATTGTCCCTGAACAAGGTCAATTTTTTTTTGGTTTGCTTTATTCTTCATTGGCCCTCTTCTGTATATAAATTATATACTTAACTTGCTATGCCAAAAATAAAAATTTCTCTTCTCTTTGGCTCACTGCTTTGCAAATCTCTCAGGGCTTATATCATTTTGAGTTTTTCTTTAGTGTAGCACTTGGTATATGTCAGGTTAATAAATATTTGCTAAAGAAAAAGAAAAGAAGCTGTCCTCAGCTCACCCTCATAACATTATGAGCAATGTAAGCGTATTTTATCATCATGATCAGATTATGTTCTATTACTTTTCTATGCATTTCCTCTGTGCCTTACAGAATTATTACATATAGCATAGAAGCAAACAGTTTTCATTATATCTTATTCCCAAGGTCATTCAGACACAGTCTTCAGCTTAAAGGCACTGAAGAGGAGCAGAAGAAGGTTCAACACCAGCACAGTAACATTAAAGTGGAAGGCTTGACTGTGGCATACTGCTTTTCACTGCTGCTGCAGCATTCCTTCCCAGGAGTGATCAAAATTCAAAACAGAAGAAAGAGGACTTTTTTAACTAAACAAGCCAGAAAACAAAACTGTCTCTAACTTCTGATGTACAATTTTTAAAGGCACAAAGTATATGAAACACAGAGAATAATATGTACATAACAAAATAAGTTACAGAAGAGTTAAAACTAAATTATACCCAGATATATAAGTGAGATGTTTGCTGATAGGGAAACAATAGGGTCTGTGGGGCTAAGGCCTCTGGAAATGCCATGATGACTTTGTTAGACACATAATGTCTAAGCTATCTGTAATGGCACCAAAATGCAAATAATAAACTAGACTAAAGATCTAAACAAAATGAAATGTTTTCTGCCATTAAATTTCTATATATTGGGAACAGTGGAGAAAAAAAAAATCAGGAATGTCCTAAAGTCCTTGCAAAATAAGAACCAATTTAAAAACAACCCTAAAATATACCCCAAAAAGGGGGGGGGACAAGGTACTTTTCCAGAAATGTTACATGGTTCTAGAAGCAAAAAAGCAATTTCTAGTATTAATTAATTCTTCTGGATTTCAGGCTAGCAAGGAAAGATGTTTAAGAAATAAGATTACCCTGCCAACCAGAATATATCTCCATGTCAATACAGGCTCAAACCCCACATTTTCAACAGAGAATGTACTAGCAGATTTACAGGGAGGGCAGTGAGACCAGAATGACTACGTGGTTAGAGTTGAAGAAAGACTTCACTTGCCGAAGATAGATAGGCGACAAAGGTATTTCTGAAGATTGTTTCAACAAGACCCAAAACTATTAGAGTGACTGTGTACAGTCATAATAATTGTAGCATTATTTGTAATAAACACAGTGTAATGGAGAAAAAGATGATTGAGATAGAGAACAGTGAGTGTACTTCCACTTGTTCAAGAGGCAGAATTCATTAGCAGTGGATAAAGTGGTAGAAATGAGCTGGAAGGCTGGTCAATAGGAAAAGCCATCTACCTTATCAAAGTCAGGCTCTTATCCTCTTGCTCCCACAGAAACCAGCAGGTAAGATTTTTCTTTTCTCCTGATGACCACATTCCAAAGGGACATCTCCAAGATCATTAAGGTAAATATTGCTGGGTTGCTAAAGCTGGAAGCAAGGCTGGAAGAATTTAAATTTCTAAGGATCAGAGAAATAATATTTACAAAATGTTCTCCAAAGTCAATGCCTTAAAAAAATGGACAGCAGGGCCTAAAATTAAAAAAAAAAAACTATCTATAAAATTTTGTTAAGCTAAGTGGAACAGTATGACTACATTCATCATGAAAACAAAAATCTCACACATTTCATATAGGAAAAAGAAGGATCAATTATCTCTTCCCAAAAGACAAAAATCATCCCAAAGAATCCAGAATACATCTTAGAAACCACAGACCTACTTCCAGAGCTTCACTTTTACATCTTTCAAATTAAAAACCAATCAAATATGTATTAAATGGTTGTTATACTAAGCCACCATTCTGATTCCTAAAGAAAACTATGGTATAAGAAAGAGAAGAGCACTTTTTCATTGGGTAGGAAGGATATATAAGTAAGCAGTTTGATTCTCAAATAGAAGTATACATTCCAAAACATATTCTTCAGCCTAAACATACTATATTAAACTCATACAATGGCTGGATATTAAATTCATCTTTACTTGATTATTTATTGTTAAGCTTCACTGTCACTTAAACTCAGTCTTTTCAATAAAAAGATGTCTTTGGAATTAATTCATTGCAAAAACAACAGATGAAAAGATATTTTAAATGGAGATTCTACAAAGAATAGACAGAAATACATATGACCATAAGGTAAATTTTGGTAATTATCGTAACTGACCAGTGTCTTCTAACTTTCTTGCTATAATAAAGCAATAAGAAATCAATGTTACATTTAAAAGTTTTAATTTGAACAATGTTCATAAGAAGTAATATATAATTTGAGCAAATGACACCAAGAAAAATAGAACCAAAAGGCATAATTTTATTTCTATAAGAATTCGATTTCTATATATGTAAATCCATGCTTATAAGCTGCTTAGAAAAACATACTGTATGTTGTTGAAAATACCTCCCATTTTTCTGTCACTCTCTTGTGAGAAAGAAATAACTAGCCAATTATTGACACTTTAAGGATTATTTTAACTACAATTACTTCAGCTTATGGCAAAATGCAAAGACTTTGAAAATTGCATTGATTGAAGGCATTTTAAGAAATAGCACTATTACCATGTAAATATCATTAGAGTCACAAAATTTACATCACACATTTTCAATATTCTCTTTGTAGTTTCTAATGAAACATGTTCATTTACTATATTGTATACATATTCCATCCTCAGGACTTTTTAGATATATACCGTTTTTTTTTTTTTTTTGCTTATATATGCATTTGTGTATATGTAGGTTTGTGTGTGTATGGGAAAATGTATTGTGTGGGTGCATATGTGTGTGTATGGAGGCTAGAAGACAATGTCAGGCATTATCCTCAAGGATACTGCCCATCTCTTTTCAAGGAAGGATCTTTCTGTGGCCTGAAGCTCACCAATTAGGTTAATCTGGTTTGCCAGTAAATCCCACGGATCTTCCTACCTCCATCTCCACAGAGATAGAATTATAGGCATGAATCATTATGCCTAGCACATGGGTATTTGGGAATGAGCTTAGGTCCTTTGCCTGTGAGGAAAGCATGTCCCTGGCTGAGCTCCCCAGACTGTCTTTAAATAGACTTCCATACCATAGAAGCTGAAGAGGACATTCAACATGTAGTCTTCCCTCTTAAAACATTTTAAGTGCATAGTACCTAGTACTACACTATTGACTTTTCAGAGCTAGAAAGCAGATCTGTGATTGGACTTTTTCATTTACCATAATGTCCTTAAGGTTCATCTATGTTATCACATACAAAAGTCTTACCTTCTCCTTACATATGAGTAGCATTTCATTACTGTACATGCCACCTTTTGAAACGTCATTCATCTCTCAGTGGATGTTTAGGATTTAACCACATGGAAGCAATTATAAAGTAATTTGAAATTAAAATTGAAGTGATAATTAATGTTTATTTCAGACCATAATTTCAGTTCTACTGGATAAATACATTGGAGTATGATATTATCAATAAAGTTTATTTCTTAACAAACATCCACAGATTATCATAACTGCTCCATTATATGGCATTCCTACAAATCCTGTACAGGGTCCCAATTTCTCCACCTGTCTTTAGTTGAGTGAAGCTCGAAGGATAAATATAGAAATAGTTCCCCTACTCTTATCAAACATTGTTGTATTTCTGATACAATTACATAGTCAGTGAACTTTCTGACACTAATTTTGTGTGAATACTACCTTTTTCCAGTTCTCCATAATAGTACTTTCCATTTCCTACAATTATCTATAACACATACTTATGTGTTTCTGTTACTTTAAGTTTAAAATACTACAAATAAGTAAAGTATCCTTCCAGGAAGTACTAGAAACTATATTTAGGTATATCTAGCAATTCATGTATGTAAAGCCTTAGATAAAATATATTGAAATCACACACAACATTAAATTTATGGTATAGATTAATAGACTTTTCAGAGAACAATTTCTTCATCATAATTGCTGAACTTGTACTTCCTTTTCTAGAACTGTTAAGTGGAGTGGCCCAAGTATTTCATCTGACAAATGACAAGCAAGGTTAATAAATCTTTGTGTTTTTTTAACATCCAACTTATAACTGATCTCTTCAATATTTTCATATGCACAGGACTTCACCATTTTTTTCTGTCTAGATTAAAAAATACTGTGTACAATATACATTAAAAACTCTTAGAAATAATAAAGATAAATTAGTGGACTAAAGGCAACGTACATTTGATAAATATCAAAGTAATAAATTTCTACTTGAACAAACTAAAAAGTCATTAATGGTGTAACTGATGAAAAATAATGTCATATACCTGCTCAAACTACAGTGAATCTAATCATCTGTGACCAAGAAATGAGAAGGAGAATAAAACATTTCATTACATGAGAAATTGAAAGAAAGAATACCATAGTGCTTTCCCCCCAGTTTTATTCATAGTTCACTGGACAAGATCACAATGAAAAAGGGATTTATCATCTAAATGGTGCTGACCTATTACAATCATTTCTTCATACTTTACATTAAATGCTAAAAATGTACATTTTATGGAATGGCACAAAGTTTTTCTGCCATTTGTGGTGCAAAGTGGTTTGCTTCTGCTCACCCTCTGTGCAGCATTGTTAGAAAGGAGCTCATAGACAGTGCCAGCTGGGTGCCCTCTGAACACTCACAGACCAGAACCAAACCACACCACCCACTGACTTCTTTTAAGGACCTTCCTGAGAAGCCTCCATTTTTAGCATGGCTCTGCACAGGGAAAGATCACAGGCTCCATGGCAGTAGAGATGAATGCAAACTGAGGCCTTGTGAAATATCATTAGAATTCTACTAAACCAGAACCTGAAAGTAGTCTGAAGTCTTAACATTTTATGTTGTCACATTTTTAGGAATACATTTTAATAATGTGAAGTAACAGTTCCTAAAATAACCTTGCTTAATCTGTGGTCTACTATGATACTCACCCTCTAACTTACATCTTTGTGAATAAAGTTGTGGGGATGCACGCACACGCACACACACACATACACACATACACACACACACACATGCAGAGAGAAAGAGAGAGGTAGACAGAGAGAGAGGATTTGATTGCATTCCAAATGTAGAAGAAAAGGGGTCCCAGGCCTGGTAATTCTGTAACCTTAGGTATTCAGGAGGCTAAAGCAGACAGATCACACATTCAATTCTAGCCTAGGCAACTTATTGACACTCAGTCTCAAATAAAAGAAAAATACAAAAACAAAGGTCTGGTCAGTGGTGGAGTACTTGCCTAGCATATAGAAGATGATAAACAGATGATAGATAGATAGATAGATAGATAGATAGATAGATAGATAGATAGATAGATAGATTAGATACATGGATAAATACATAGATAGATAGCAGATATTCTATGTACCATTAAGTAGAATAAGGTGATTATCAGTGGGCAAACTGCAGGCTGTAAGCTACATGCTGCTGAACCAGTTTTCTGAGGAGGTCTTTAGTAAAGGCTTCCTCCTGCATTTCACGAGATGTAGGATCTCCATGTTCTTATTTGATAATCACAGATTAGCCCCTAAGGGAGTGAGATAAAGTTCACCCACAAATATTGAAACATAGTCACTCTGTATAGCACAGAAGTACTCGAACACAAGCCATTTGTTGCAGTCAGGTTCGCATTGCTGGTAGAAATCACCCAACCAAGAGCAGCTTGTGGGAAAAAGTTTATTTTGGCTTATAGGCTTGAGGGGAATCTCCATGTTAGCAAGGGAAAATAATGGAGTGAGGAGAGGGTGGACATAGCTCCCTGGCCAACATAAGGTATACAATAGGAACAAGAGAGTGTGCCAAACACTGCAAAGGGGAAGCTGCCTTCTGAGTGCTGGGATTAAAAGTATATGAAACCATGCCTGGCAATATATATATATATTATAACATACAAAACTGAAATCAGTTAGCCAAATTAAGAGCAGTTGGTTCCCCACCATGGCTGTGTGCCACCACTGCACTTGTGTGGGCATCACAACAAGTTATTTGCTGCTAAGTAGGTTAGACCATGCGTTGCTTCGACAGATATTGGTCATTTTCCCCCAGTCGCCCATGTAGCACCTTCTGGCACTAGACACGCTGACTGTCTGGGGACTGACTCTCTTCCAACTTCCAGCCATGCCATTCCATTTTGCATGTCAACCACATAAGGTGTCTTCAGCAGTAGGGTCTTACCACTAACCTTTGGTGGGTCATCAAGTACTCTGACAGAAATCTGTCTGTCTTTTAGGAAATCTTGTAGGTCTCTCTGATCAAAAGCTCATTGTGGATGATAGCCCCACGCTGGTTCTGGGAGTTACAGGTCAGTGCCCACTAAGAAAATGAGGAAAAAGATAACTAATATAAAAGAGTTAGAAGAGAGAGAGGGGGGAGGGAGAGGGAGGGAGGGAAGATGTAGAAGATTAAGGTTAGTCTTGATCCTACCCTCTCCAGTGTCTTGTGGTTCAGCTGTTCCCTGTAAGGGCCTGGTGAAGGATCAGCCATTTGGTCTGTCTTTTAGGAAGTAGAATTTTATGGTACCATTGCCGTTTGGGTCTAGATTTGTGTTTCCTACCCCTTCAATGCCGTCCCCTCAACATTTGGCCAGAATGGTATATGAAATATACCATTAGATATCTAATTTATCTAATTTAATTTTTATATCTACTGGTATATGAAATATACCAGTAGATATAAAATTTTCGTATAAAACTGTCGTAGTTCTATTTGTGTGCTGCAACATTAGAAAATTGAGGATTGCTTTAATTAAATGCAAACAGCAAAATGAAAAGACATGGCTGTCAGAGAAAGAGTTACTTTTTCCACTTTGGTAATGACAATCTAACACATCAGCCATAGGAAGTTAATAACTTATAGACCTACTTAAGATACTGTTAGCCACACAAACTTTTCACAATTAACTTCTATCACAAGTGTCATGTGTCACTACATGTAAATTAAACATCTGTCACTGTCAATAATCTGAAGTGTAAAGGGTTTGAAAAGGCTTGAAGGGGGCTGGACAGATGGCTTAGTGGTTAAGCACTTGCCTGTGAAGCCTAAGGACTTCAGTTCAAGCCTCAATTCACCAGGACCCACATAAGGCAAATGCACAAGGTGGCGCATGTATCTGGAGTTCATTTGCAGTGGCTGGAGGCCCTGGTGCACCCATTCTCCCCCCCCCCTCTCTCTTTCTCTGTCACTCTCAAATAAATAAATAAAGATAAACAAAAAATCTTTTAAAAAAGAAAAGGTTTAAAGGAAAACTATGCAAAAAAATATAGAAATTCTATACAAAATAAATGTTTCATCCAAAAGTGATTTGAAAACATTCCCTTTTAAATTCTGTGAACAACTTCCCCCTTCAGTTTCTTGAACCTCATTTCTCTGGAACTCATATGTGTGCCAAAGGGAATCAGTTTTCCTTCCTGTAAAACATATTTAATATTGTCTATTTTTAAAATTTATCCTTAACTTTTATCTTAAAATGTCTAACTATGAATTTAAACAACTTGAAGCTTATATATGAAAAGAGATCATTGGGAAACCAGGCTTAAATTTCACCCAGAGTTTTAAACAAGGTCAAAATTGAGAATCATTTTATTTTCTAATCTATGTGATCATGTTTGATCTCTCTATGTATTGAAGCTAAGCCACAAAGGGGGCATTTTTGTTTGATCCGTATTTGTAAATATAAAAGTAAAAACTGTACCTGGAACTATTTTTTTTATAATTTAGTCATCTAATTAATGGTTATGTGATATGTTGTTTTCTTTATATAAAGGGATAAAATTGGGTAGTTATTTTAATTTTACAAACATATTCAACCAATGAAACAATTACACTAAAATATTCAATGTTAACTTATTGTTGCATTGTAGTAATGAGTGACTTAGACTCCAAGGAGGGATTAGGTTTCCATAAAAATTAAGAAGATTCCAGGCCCATGGAGCCCAATTGTGGATCTCTAACCAAGTTATCAAAGAATTAAAAACACAGACTTAGAAAAGGATAAACTATGAATTATGAGATTAATCTAGGAGAGTTAGGAGAGAAAGAAAAGCAAGAGAGCCCAAGCCAACAGATCCCCTCGAATAGGGGAGTCATAGAGGACTAAGAGAAAGTAAGGGGCTCAGAGCTTAATGAAAGTTCATACTCTAAGCAATAAAGCAGCCCCCAACAAAGCAGGAAAACACCCAAGAAAAGAAAATTCTTCCCAGAAAGGCTGGAAAGGGATGAAGGAGGAAGCTGGAGACGGGGAGGGCTGGTTACAGGAGATTCCCCATCACTTAAGGAAAGAGACAAGAGCTTACCAATGGGGCCAAGAACCATGTGAGTCAGGGGCCAAGAGAGTTCATACATGTAGCTTACTAAATATATGGTTCAGACATCCAGTTAGGATAAGCCTCATTATCCGACTGATACGTGTAAGGGAGAGAGAGGTCAAGGGCTGACTCCAGGAAGAGCCAGCCCACCCGCGAGCTAATAAGAAGCAGAAGCTGCTGCTGGGAGCAGTAGTTTGCAGCCATCCTTGATGAGACTAGATCAGGCATGGTTCTAGTCTTGCCAAAATAGGCAAGGTGACATTCATGTTTCCATGGGCCAGTCCCCTACTACCTACCAGAAATAAGGCCATCTGGCTCCTAACCCACATCAGTAGTTATATAAATATTCATAGAGCCGTAAGTTTTCCCCTGCGTGCACTCACAACATAGAACAATGCTGTGGCTAGGGATGTACGGGGTGTTTCTCACGCACCATGCCATTCTCCAGCGTACATCATCTGGAGCTCTCTAATTAAATTCAGTCCACACATCTTCCTGGAGAAGTCATCAGAACCACAGGTTGAGGACTCAGACCCAGGAAACACCCATGCTTCCGGTGCCAATGCAAAGTGTATGTTGTGACCTCGCCTTCTGACCCACAGTGGCCTCCTGTTGGGAAATTTACTCATAGCACTCAGGAAACCCTATATTTACCTTTGATAATTTATTACAAAATAAGTTATAAATGAACTGATGAAAAGTCATGTGTCTTGGATGATGTCTGGAAAGGTTCTAAACATGAGAGCTTCTGTTTCAGGATAACTAGAGTCCACCTGATATGCAGATGTCCAGAAAGTGTCTTAAGCCCAAGTTTTTACAGAGCATCATCTCCAGCATCTCCTGTCTCTCTAAAATTCCTGTGTGGGAAGAATGCTCCAGCAGTCTCTTCATAACCTGTCTGGTGAACTGTCCCATCCTAAAGCTGTCTAGGGACCTCACCCTAAGTCCTTAGCATAAACTCAAGTGAGATAAAAAGGGCTTGTTGACTACTCCATCGTGGATGAGTGAAGTGCGCATGAGACCCCAGACATCTCAGAGCCATTACTGATGGCGAATGTATCTAATGGCTACGAAAGTAATAAATGGCTCATAGGAAAGTGGGTTCACCAGTGGTGTAGCCGCTGGTAAATTGTGCATTCCACAGTAAATAATCTTCCACTCATGGTAATGCAAGCAACCCTAATTGAACTTCGAGGGTTAAAAGAGAAGACATGAAAGTTATATGGGGATTAAAAGGGCAATAAGAGAAAGTAATTTGGGGAAAAAGATCCAACTACATTATATAGATGGGTGAAAATGTCAAAAATGGTAAAAAAAAATCTTTTTAAAATTATGTTCTCATTAAAGATCCCCAGGCATCATCCTTATGTCTGGAAATTATAGGGTTTTTGTTTGTGTGTGTGTTTGTTTGTTTTGCTCAGAACTAATGGCTGGATATATATTCTTAGTCACAAGAAGGAAAACTATATTTTTTATTTTTATTCTTTATAGATATCCACTTCCAAAACAAGACTATTACCTGTTATCACCTCAAAATAAATAGTTGATAAGATGAAATCATTGTTGGTTATGGCAATGTTCATTACATGCAATTCTATGTGACCTAGAAGCAAATTTCCTATGTTCTTTCACTTGTCAACGTTGTTAATAGAGAAGGGAATGTCTGCTCAATCGGCTTTCCAGTGCTCATCTACCAATCTCTCCATCAAAAAGCAATTTTTAAAGCCCCAAGAAGCAATGCCAGTGGCAACATCCTAGTATTTATCCAGACAGTTATTTTTCACATAGTTCCTACCAAAAACCCAAGTTTATAGAGGAAGGTTTGTTAGAAGAGCACAGGCAATCCATTTTGTGTTGTACATTTCAAAGCAAGAATCTTAGTTTGAGCCTCATCTAAGGGCAGAATTATTCAGTTATAGGCTGGATTCATTTTGCCACTCTTGCTGAGACCCTGACCAAGTGACTATCCTTGTGCCTCTGACATCCATAAATTAGAAGCAGTGTGATATGCAAATGAAATAATTTGTGATTTCAGATATGAAAAAAGTAAAAAAAAAATCCATCCCAGTGCCCTCCCTCTTGGACATACTGTACAGTCCACAATCAAACCCTGGTGAGCAGAGAAGATGACAGCATGCTATTCAAGTCTGTTAAAGTGTCACTCACTAGAGAATCTGATTACAAGGAAAACATTCCTTCAGATAAAAAGCTGGTTTTCTGATTTGAGGGCAGATTTATTCTCACAAATATTTTAGAAGAAAAATCAGCTTACAGTTAGTTACTTTATCAGTATATTGAACTAAAATATTCCAAGGTTTTATTTTGAACCATGTCAGGATAATCATATGATTGATACTTTTCTTAAATCTGTGCATTTTTTTAATGAAAAAAGCAAAACCCAGATAAGTGAGTTGATATCTGAAATCCATTTAACAAAATTTGTGAATAGGATACAACATAGTCATAAGCTAAAAACCCGTTTTTCAATCCCTTCCACATCTGTTTTAATGATGTAATTTTTATAACCATGATAATCCATGATATGTAAGGCTATAAAATTTCTTCCAGGCCATCAAAATTCTATATATATATAGCATATTTTGAGTGCTCAAGGTATTTTGATAACATTTTAAGTTTTAAATCTTAATATACTTTTAAAGAAATGGTGTTTTGCAAATACATTTATTAAAAACAAAGCCCTACTAATAGAATGATAACAATCATTTTTTCACTTTACTATTTCAAATACTTTCTCAAATTTATTTTACTCAACCTTAAAGCTAAAGCTATTTTACTGTATCATTTTTAAATGATGTAAATAATACACTTAATTAAATGAATTTTTTTTAAGAATCAAGACAAGGACTGTAGAGATGGCTCATCAGTTAAGGCGCTTGTCTACAAAGCCTAAGGACCCCAGTTCAGTTTCCCAGTATGCACATAAAGCCAGATGCACAAGGTGTCACATGCATCCCGAGTTTGTTTGCAGTGATTGGAGGCCCTGGTGCATACATTCTTTCACTTTCGCTCCTCTCTCTCTCTCTCTCTCTCTCTCTCTCTCTCTCTCTTTCTCTTTTTCTCTCTCTCCCTCCTTCCTACTTTCTCTCTGTCACTCTCAAGTAAATAAATAAAATGCTTGAAAATTAAATTGAATAATCATGACAACTTTTCTCTAGCCAAAATAATCATGATTTAATTACCCACTTCAAAAGGCTTTTAAAATTATACCTATAAACCAATCAATTCTAAATCATATTTTTTCTGTTTGACAAGAAATTACTTGAAGAAATATTTATGCTTATGGTGCTAAAGCTAATTCCCCAGGCAAGTATAGAAAGCAATCAAATGTGTGAAACCTCCAAGTGCATAGTAATCTGAGGAGTAATTAGCATTTGGCCTTTTTTAGAACTGAAATAAACCAATTTAGAGTATTTCCCTAAAATATTATTATAATGTCCAGAACAACAAGTAACTAACTATACTGTGTCAAATCAACCAGTGAAATGTGATTAGCAGTGATCCTAAAACATGTATGATCATTATAATCTTCAGAAAATATCATCATGAGGTTTGGGAAAAACAATAGAAATTTTAGTGCATTAATGTATGTGTGACTGAGCAGAAAAGCCTGGTAAGTCACACATTTTAACAATGTGATTAAACTCTCTACAGTATTAAATTAATTACATCTTGGCACAGACATTTTAATAAAATTATGTAACCCACATTAGACAATTATACTCTTTCTTAGTACTTTCTTATATGAAATCTTCATACAAATACTTCAAGCACGTTTTTTCAATAAGATTATTTGAATTTGTGTGGGCAGGGCCCAGGTTGTTCTTTTCATAACAATCTTCATGACAGAACTTGGGCTTCCATGAGAACCTAGAACATTTCAGGATCATGCCATCAGTAACCACCTCCTGCTATGTTTTGTGCATGTGCATGAATATGTGAAATTCATGTGTATAGGCATATTTATTTGTGATCATGTGTGCAGGAATGCATGTGTGTACATGAACATATAGATTCCAAAAGTTGGCATTGAGTGTCTTAGTTTGTAATTTTGTACTGTATTTCTTGAGGCAGGATCTCTCACTGAAATTACAGTTCACCACTTCATCTAGACTAACTATCCAGTGTACCATAGAGATTCCCTGTCTTCACCTTCCCAGCATTTGGATTACACGTGTACATCACAACTTCTGGCATTTTGGAGATCTGAACTGGGGTCCTCATGCTTACACAGCAAGTGCTTTAAGCACTTGCATTCTCCCAAACCCTAGCTCCTCTAGCAGTCTTCTACCTCATATCAGAACTAAGGACCAGACCCTAGCACATACACTTTGTGGACACATGCAAACCATAACATATTTTATAGCCTTCCACATGCCACACCAATGATAGTCATTGTTCTGATTGTGGCTCATACCCACAGACTCACCTGAACTTTGCACAATTCATACTGTATTTGGAGCAAATTGAGGCCATAATTCAGAGGCCCAGACTCTAAGGCATTCTCTTCCTATAAACTTATTGTGTTCATCCTAAGGCATAACCCAGTGACTGGATCTTATTTTATTCCTTTGAACAGATGAGGGTCACAAAATCTAAGTGAACGAAGGTCTTATCATTTGGATTCCTATTTTAATACTATAATGTAGTGCTCACTGCCTTGCTGTCTTGCCACCTTGAAGGATCTGACTTGATTCTGTCATCCATACCCAGGAATTTCTGATGTCTATCCCTTTCAAATTGTGCTCAGAGCTCTGACTTGTCACCATATGCTGTAGGTTTGGACTTAAAACATAGTGTAGCCATTTAGCAGCTTGAAAACCATGATAACAAATTCTAGTCATGATAATCTATGAATGGACAAGCTGCCTTGTGAGGTAAAGGAGGGCATGTCCCTTGAGACAGTTGATCAACAGGTATACAGCTATCACCATGACACTGGGAAAAGCAATGTTGTCTTGGTGCTGTTCTCTCAATCTATTTTAACAGCTCAACTACCCTGTCCTGTTAGTTCTTTGATCTTCAGTTAGAATGGCAATGACAACCTTACATCTTATTATACTAAAAAATAAGATAAAATATATCTCTGTATTGAATCCAAAAGAAAGAAATATTATTTTACTTTTATTTGAAAATAATTTGTGATTTCAATCAAAGAAAACTACTCCAGGAATGAGTAGAAATTATAAGTCTCGCTGTAAAAACAATCACTAAACTAATGTCATCATTAGTGACATCAGTGATTAGACAATGGAAATGGTGTTGTTGAGTCTAAGAGGAGATTTTTATTTAGATTACTTATAGTAAGCCATGTTCCTAACCAAATATTCATAAAAGTACGTAAAGAACATGTTACTTCCAACTATAATTGTATGTTAACAAACTATATTCAAATCAGTATAAAGTTATGTTTATGTTTATGTCATTTCTATAAGCCAATCACATAAATTATGAATACTGCAAAATATTGGCACTTCATTTTCTTATGTTTTTATACTTATAGGAAAACAGTTTATTTATACTTTAAAAACAAGGTTTCTTTAACATTACTCTACAATTATTAAATAAGGTTATTTTAACATTAATCTTTTTATCCTTCATTTAATTATTTTTAATATTGTTTGATAGTTCCAGTTTTAGGAAGAGAAAATGAGACATATTTGCATACTAAATGCAATAATTCTGATTCTATGATGATATATAAAATGACTAATTCACAGAATATCAAACTACTGATATAGACACTTATAATCAATATATTGTAAAGCCCCCTTGTCTCTTGGTCATACCTACTTAATGGAAAGAAGGATAGAGATGAGAGTTATTGGATAGAATATCTTGGTTCTAAGACTTAACAGTTGGAATAACAGGAGGGAAGTTGATAGGAAAGTGTAATGGAGATGCAATAAAATCAGTGAGGATGATGAGGTAGCATTCCCAGAACAGTGGACCTAGTCCAGTGGTGGCTTGCCTTGCAAAAATCACTAGTCTTAATTTCTCATGTGAACCCAATTTAAGTTGAGAGTCTCTACACCTTACATTGAAGACCTTTGCTTGTCTGCAAGAAAACAGGATTCTCAAAATACCAATACACTAAATAATTAGAAGATTGGTAGCAGAACATAGGACACTCCTAACACAAAGGACTTTACTGTTCACAACAGAAGCAGCATCAGGGGACATGTTCAGGCTCATTGAGTCTCAAGGCAAGACCATGTCCCAGGTGGAGGGTCAAGGGGAGATTGACGCAATGTGGTGTGACACAGTCAGAGAATATGAGGTTAGCAAGTAGACAGAAGCCCAGAGGGAGACATGGTACATTTCAGAACTAGATGATGCCTTCTTGAGTTACATAACTTTTCAGGACTGATGGTTAAATAAAAATTTGCAAGAAGTGGCCTAGGGAAAAGAACAGTCAGCGTGTGTGACTGCACACTCAGAAAGATATGTAAGTATTCCATAGGACTGCCTCTGAACAGTAAAGTGATCCCCAGTCTTCCCTTTATCTTTGTACCCTTATTACAATGGGATGAGAAACTCCTCTGCCATTCCCTTCATCCATGATGCTTCTGCTTTACTACAAGCCTAAAGGTAGTGGAGTCAGAAAACCATGCTTTTTCTCAGAGATTTTGGCATTATGGTGTGAACTAACACAGAATGGCCTACAAATTCATATTTGTTAGTCATTTTGCTATGGGCCCAGTAACCAAGCCCTCCAGGTCTCTGGCCTAAGCATTCTCTTCTAAGTAGACAACCCTTTAGACATTACGACAGTATTCTTGGGGAACGTGGATTTAAAGCAGAGCTGGCTGTGGTCAAGCACACTCATACTGATGATGTCTGTAGCAGCACACCCGTCAGTGGCTGGATTCCTCTCTAAGGCATGGACATCTTCAGTAGGCAGTTCTTAAGTGGAAAGAACCAAGTTTCCTTCCAAGACTCTCCTATTTTTTCTGATTTTTTTTATGCTAAATAAGTCTTCCTCAGATCTGTACTGTTTTTTGACGGACCTTTCCACATATTCTAGTCAAGTCTCAAGTACCTGCAAACCTATGATCTGGCAAGAGATGTGGCTTGTCTGCCTTTGTCATTTAAGTGTTGGTGCTGAATATTAAAGTCTCAGAACACAACCCAAGAGTCATCTTCTCACCCATGTCCCTAGTCCCACCATCCTGCACCCTGAATGTGCATCAACTCAGGAATAGAGACTATCCAGCTTCGAGAACAGCATGATGGACAGTTACCTTCATGTGTTTCTATTTCTAGAAGTTGTTATCGATCTTCATTTTCATTCTACTGTATTTTGTTTACGGTGGTTATTTGGGTCGGCAGCTATAATTTATTCCCAATAGCTCATTAATAGAAGGTACATTTTAATTATAATAAACAGTGGATGCTAAAAATCTGCTTCAGTCACTTAGAAACTTGAATCAAATTTCATTTCATTTGTAAAGAGGGCTGCATGAAGCCAAATCACATATATTCATAAGATACACAATCACATATATTCATAAAATATATATCATATATATTCATAAAAAGTCAATGGCTGAGCAATTACTCAAGAAATGTGATGCATTGTGATACAATAAATATCACTGTCCACAAGACTTTCTTTTCTGT
Source organism: Dipus sagitta (assembly GCA_036346955.1). Classification (NCBI taxonomy): domain Eukaryota; kingdom Metazoa; phylum Chordata; class Mammalia; order Rodentia; family Dipodidae; genus Dipus; species Dipus sagitta. The sequence goes on from CM070771.1 coordinate 152,080,750, forward strand.
TAAATGTTATGTGTCTGGCATCACTCATATAATTTCTTTTATATGTTTGCTTTCTAATGATACATAAAATATAAAATGCAGAATTTCTCTTATTTTGGTGCTTATACATCTCAGCTTTAAAATATAAGCATTTATGATACATAAGAAATCACAAATCTTCCTTAAAAATACTATTTATTTTTTGGTACACCTAGAAATCAGGTGTATCTGCCCCATATATTGCTATACCTCTTTAATTTCAAATATACAAATGCATGAAATTGAAGAATAAATATACTTCCCTGTGACTGATGCTGTCTTCATCATATTTGCCAAATAGAAATACACTGCTCAGTTCAATGGAATCCAGTACCACTTGAGCCGTTCTCTTTGCTGCTTTTCAGAAATGAGAGAGATTGGGAGTTCAGAAAGAATTCATCATTAGGAGAGTTTATTTTAAAAATACCCAAGCTCCCATAAAGCAAGCAGATAAATTACCTGCTATTCAAGAGCTCCCAGTTGGTTTTACATTATGCTAAACAAATCATTTAAGTGACTTCCTCTCTTGAAGAAAAAGAAGAGGCAGTGAGGACATCATAGTATGCCCTTTCCCCCAGGTTTTTAGAAGTCAACAGGAAGCCCTTTTTCTGATCAAAAAATTTATGCAAGCTTTATGGATATATTTTTAATTTTAATTTTTATTTATTTATTTGAAAGAGAGATATACAGAAATAGGCAGAGAGAGAGAGAGAGAGAGAGAGAGAGAGAGAGAATGGGCATGCCAGGGCTTCCAACCGCTGCAAATAAATTCCAGATGCATGTGCCCCCTTGTGCATCTGGCTTACATGGGTCCTGGAGAGTCAAACATGGGTCCTTTGGCTTTGCAGGCAAGTGCCCTAACTAGTCCTATGGATATATTTTAACATTTTTGTTGGTAAGAAAAATTACAATCCTGAATTGTGTCCAAGTGGGTAAAAACACCTACTTCACAATGAAGTTGGTGAAGCTTTGTTTTATACCATGGACAGGCTTTGTAGCTTTATGGAAAGAAATAAGATTTCAATAAATTATTTGTGAGACTACTTTTCTTCTCCTCATAATAACTATTTTACATAATTATTTCCAGTTAAATAACCTGACAGAAATAAACAAAAATGTACTAGAGGTGATGGAACCTGATCAAAATATCTACAGGCTGTTATTTCTTCTTAATAAAGTAGATAATTGCTGAACTTCCCAGTACATCTTTTGAAATATAGAGGATGCTTTGAGAATCTTCTAAATTAATGTCCTCTGCCAGTTGTAACCTGGAGAAATGCCATGATTTGTAAATTTTACATACACAGCTGCAGCAACATGTTTAGCATTTTCCATTTGTAATAAGAAAGTGATTAATGGATGCTTTGGGGAAAATTGTGATTACAGTTATATAAACAGCCTTACTACTTTCCTACACACAGGTGTCATCAATCAAAATTCCAAAATTACAATGCATTATTTTTCCACATAAGCATTCATGTATAGGTTAATTTTATTCATAAGATATTCATTTTAAAATTAATAATTGATAATTTAGTATGTGTTTACTTACAGATTATGTATAAATCTTCTTTTGTACCACATAACTGATAGATTGTTTTGCAGCACAAGTTCAAAAGTGTGTGCTTTAAAGTATAATTCTTTTTACTCATACACATAACCACATTATATAATTAGATGATAAATATAAATTAATGTTGTTTTAAGATTTCTAAATGCATATGTATAAAATAAACGTATATGATATATTGGATAAGGAGGAAGAAAGGATGAAGGGAAGGAAAAATGGAGTGAAGGAGAAAGAATATCCAAGTATATTTGTGTCTTATTCCTGAGAGGTTTTCCCCCCTAGGACTATAAATATTTCAATGCATGCTAATTTTTAGTTGAATATAATTTATTAAAGTTTGAAGACAGAATTACTAGACATGTACATATAAATGTATCAAGTCCCATCAGGAACTTAGAAAAGTCCTTTGAATAATGATCCTCCCAGATTAATTATTCAGGTGCACACAACATTGTAAATTTCAAAAATAATCTTTCTGAGAATGAAAAATATTCTTTAAATTTAATAAGTTAAATGTATCAGTATGATGCCCTAGTTTCCTTAGATTTTCCAACATGATGCCTAAACAGAAATATCCTGAGGCATGTCACTGCCCCAGACTAACAGAGCCCTAATTACCCCAGAGCAAGCACCAATAACCTTCTGAGAAGGACCTTCAGAGAAATGGGCACCAGGGGAGAGGGGATATAAGACTATAACCTATGTTAAATAAATAAATAAATAAATATTATTTTTAAAAATTGAAAACTTGTCTCTCAAATTTTTAATTATATATTCTAAACTGAAATCTTGGGTCTATTACTACACATTCTCTTAAATAAGTACTTAGGGGACCAAATATTCACAGACTTTTTTCTTAATGTAACACCATTCATAGTATGATTTATGTTCTCATAAATATTCTATGTTTAGTTTGAAATCTTGATGAACTTCACTTAAGAAGATGGCTTCCCAGTTGGCTATTATGTAGCTGCAGGCATCCATGAGTATTAAGGAAGAATGGGTTAAGGAAGAGGGACTAGTATTCAGGTTCACTGAGTTCCATTTCCAGCAATCCTTAAGAAATGAGATCTGTAGTTTCACATGTTCAGAGTAGTTCTGTTCACAGTACTGTCATGTCCAGTCATCTCCATAACCTCTATAGCATGAGCATCCAAACTCCTGGCTACTCATAGAAGGCACCTTGATGTCCCTGTTTGTGATTCTTGAGATATATGTAGTTTTGTTTTGTTTTTTAGCTATCTGATTTTGAGATCTTAGAAATCTGTGGAGAAACAATAGGTCTGCTTATTTTCTTTCTTTTTAAAATTGTTTCTTTTTGTTTAGACATTTTTTTAAAAGTCATAAAGATGTGATTTGTAGTTTTTGTAAAGACAGTCTCAATATGTAAAAAGAAAATAACATTTTAATCTATACATTGTTTTTTTAAAACTCTGTAAAAATATGTACCTAAATCTTATTAGAAGATGTACATAAAATAAACTAAGCAAAAAAAAAAAATCCTCAGAAGAAATTTATTTTCCCTAAAAGACACACACACACACTTGCATATAACAAGAACCCAGTATGAAAATCCAAGCAGTTAATAAAACTACATTTTTACTTCCTTATTAACCAAATTTAGTTTAAAACCTATGATTAATCACATATTTGAAAGTCATTTCAATTAACCTATTAATTCAACATATTTGAATTAAAAGTAGAAAACAATTATTAACTGACTTGATTTATAAACTTCTGCTTAAGCCCATGCACCACTGCTTAAGAAAACCTTAGCAAATACTTTTAATGCAGCATCTATTTGCAAGAATGAAATTAGAAATATTGAGTCCAACAAAATAAAAAAAATAAAAAATAAAAATAAAAATGAAAAAAAATAAAAGAAATATTGAGTCCAGTTCTGCCTTCAGAATGAACCACTGGTGAAAAACAATTAATTTATACTTTTTTATTAATTCGACAGAGAGAGCGAGGTAGGGAGAATGGGCACACCAGGGCTTCTAGCCACTGCAAACAAACACATGTGTCACCTTGTGCATCTGGCTTACATAGGTACTGGAGAATAGAACCTTGGTCCTTAGACATTGCAGGCAACACCTTAACTGCTAAGCCATCTCGGTAGCCCAGTTTATACAGCTTAAAACAATTCCTTCAGATTGTATAATTGCTAAAGCATTCCACACCAATTATTTTGTGCCAGATTCTTAATGTGGGTTATGTTAATAATATTCTGCTATAGTTTTTGAAGCCATGTGCTACAAGTGGCAATTCTATTTCTCAGATTTACAAGGGTTTGATCAAATGTATATCTGGGTATGTGGGCCAACAGAAGAGTTGAAGATCTCTTTTAATCAAGGTTTCTTGATATAGTAAGTTTTTTACTTTATTTATTTATAATTTTATATTTATAATGAATTAATTGAACTAAGACAAGTAGAGATAGTCTCACATGCTTTACATTGATGCAAGTTTCCTTCATTATGCTGTATCATGCTTGCTAGAAATATGATTGTGAGACCTTGCTACATTCTATGTTTAGAAATCCTATCCAGTATGACTCCATGTTTTTGAAGGAAACTGGAACATGTGATAGTTTACCTACATTTTTTATAACCACATGTTTTATTTTTCTCCACTGTGAATTATTCATAAATTTTAAACTTAGTCTTGAGAAAGCTCTCCAATATAGCTTACATAAAGTTCATTCTAAGCATCTGTGAAGACCGCAAGATTCCCCATATTGTTCACACACATTTAGTTTCTTTCTACTCTGAGTTCATTCATGCTTTCAAACCATACTAGATTAAGAAAGGACATTCTACCTGACACATGCAGGATTTATTTCCTCTGTGAATCCTCTCAATGCATTGAATGTATTGTGATAAGTGAAGGCTTCCCCACATAACTTCCCTATTAATTCTTCCATGACAGTGAAAGGAACTATAAAGTCTAAGACCTAGAATTTAATAATGTTATAAGATAAATATTGGTTTTTGTTATGAAAGTTAAGTATTACCTTCACCTTCATTTTTATTTTCTCAGTTTAGTCATACAATCAGTTGGACTTTGGCTCTCCTATGTGACTACCTCACGTTTGTACTGTGAATGTTTTCATTGCCTCTCCTGCTTCTGGCTTTCTTCTTTTGAAAGCCAGACGATGTAACTCAAAGCAAACATCTACATTGGCTTTTTCTCCAGATGCATAAAGGTTGAGGAAAGCATAGTTCAAAGACCCTTGAAGGAGAAATGTATCCCACAGTACATTCAGGGGCAAATCAAATCTCTTTTCCCAGCCGGAAACTTCAGGGTGATTCCTTCTGATTTAGGTATCTTAGATTCAGGCTGAAAAACAGTTGCTGATCTGTGGCAAAAAAAAAAAAAAAAAAAAAAAATAGCTGGATTAAAAAAACGTAGTTACTATAAAAGTAAGTAATTTTAGGATTGCCTAAAGCAACTCATCTAAGAAAAGATAATCAAAAACATATGCCCTAAAGATGTAATTATTTCTTTATCCTTCTCTTTCATTAGTCTTAAAATCTGACTTCCATTGAATACATACTAATAACGAAGCTCAAATCTCTGTATTTTAAAACAGATTTTCTCTTTTCAGTTTCTACAGATAAAGTGATCTGAAGAAGGTACAATGGCACAAAAGCAGAAAAAAGAAACTGTGACAACCCCCAGAAATGTGAAAAGCAACGGTTTCTTACTGGATAACAGCATCTTTGATTCAATTTATATAAAATCCCTGACACATAAAAGGGACAGTATTGTTCAATTTTAGAAATTCCATTTCTTCTGTGTTCTAAGCTGTACAGTGGTCAAGTTTCTATGGTTTAAACTGTAAATGTGTTTTCCCTCCTGCTAATTATGTTTTTTTAAGTCTTAAATTGTGAAGGACATTTATGAATGGTAAGAGAGACACTGTATACAAATGTATATTTGTAAAAGCTATTTTTATGATTAGCATGTGTCATTGTTGATCACATATATAAAGTGAAGTGATATTGATATTCTACATTTAAAGCTTTTTTTCCAATGTCATGTAAGAAAAGATACATTGTATGCTAGCTTTTATAATTTATTTTCAATATAGTTTAAAGTACTTTAGGCCATAAGGAAAAAATATACTTGAAAAAGTTATATTTCTGCCCTCTATAAGCACCATTTTATTAATGAAGAATGCAACTACTCCAGACATGATGTAACAGTTAAAGGACTTTGGTTTGACTTGTGACTAATTTGAGCATGCTCAGCTCTAGTGAACTGAAACGATACAATTATGACCTAGTACTTCAGTCTGATTGTAAGATTCCATGGACAGGCCTCAGCACTCAAACAGGCGAGAAGTCGACTGATAAGGAAAACATTGTCTTGTCCCTGGATCCAAAAGTTTCAATTTGTGCACACATCACTTCATCTCATCTTCTAGTCCTTGGAACCCTCCATCTCCAAGCATTGCAAGTGTTCTCCAAGTACTGCTAGCTATTGTCTTGTGCTGTGGACATGGAAGAAACCATCTCCACACAGCGTAGGAGAATTCAGCATATAATTTCTTAATAAACACTGGTTCTTTTAAAACAAAGTTGGTGTGTGGCTTTCCTTTGAGATGACTTACTTTTAATATTCAGTGTGATATTTTTCATTATTGTAATGGCACAAAATTAATACAATGATGAAAGCAGTATCGTTATTCAAAGTGTCCTCTGTGCTACATATACTCATACTGTCCATGGCCCGGCCTGAATTTAGGAACACATTAACACGCCATGTAAAAGAAATCAGCTGCTTCTCCACCTTTCAGCAGAGCCAGAGACCAAATCACACTGGAAGAAGCAACATTTTCCTCCAAGTATAGCATATTAAGAAACTCTTTCAGAGCTGGAGGGATTTCTTGATGGTTAAAGGCACTTGTTTGCAAACCCAGCTAGCCTGGGTTTAATTCAGTAGTACCCACACAAAGCCAGGTAGACAAAGTAGCACACTGATCTAGAGTTGGTTTGCAGTGTGACAAGAGGTCTGATGTGCCCATATTCATTCATTCATTCTCTCTCCCTATTCTCTCTTTCTCTTCCTCATTAATAAACATGTTTTTTTTTTTTTTTAAAAAAAAGATACTATTTCTGCCAGGCGTGGTGGTGCACACCTTTAATCCCAGCACTCGGGAGGCAGAGGTAGGAAAATCACTGAGAGTTTGAGACCATCCTGAGACTACATAGTTAATTCCAGGTCAGCCTGAGCCAGAGTGAGACGTTACCTCAAAAAAAAAAAAAAAAAAAAAGGTACTATTCCTTTTAAAAATATTTTATTTATTTATTTGAGAGAGAGGAAGAAGCAGATAAAGAGAAAAAGAGAATTGGCATGGCAGGGCCTTGCAGCCACTATAAACAAACTCCAGACACATGCAACCCCTTGTGCATCTGGCTTAGATGGGTCATGGGGAATCAAACTGGGGTCTTCAGGTTTTTCAGGCAAATGCCTTAACTGCTAACCCATTTTCCCAGCACAAAAGATACTATTGCACAACCAGAATGCCAGAAGTTCCACTGAGGAGGGCCCTGAGTGGAATGGGGACAGAGAGGAAGGAAATGATGTTACCAACACATGATGTGGCCATACAAAATTTCTACTTAATTTCTACTTTATATATACATATACTATTTCAGGATAGAAGGCAAATGTACCTTATAAGGAGATATTAATGATCTATCAGACTAAACGTCTCCAGGTAAATGATCTCATGATCCCCACTAAATGGGAGAATGACAACACCCACCTATGATCAAAACTGTTTAATCAAAACAAAACTTCTGGGGACTTCCGGCCAAGATGGCAACCGCCCAACTACGCCACAGATCCCCAGGAAAGAAAGGCAAGACATTAAGGGTTCACTGGGTGTTTTAGGGGAGAGAAATCTCCAATAGATTGCCAGTGGGAGGGCACAGAGGGGGAAAAACAGGGAATCGCTGATTCCCTCATGGGTGGGGAGCCCACCCCTACCCCCAAGCAGCTGTGTACCCACAGTCCCAGCTTCAGGAAAGTCCCAAACTTACTGTAGGAAAAGGGTCCCAGGCCAACATAGTTCAACTTGCCTCACTGCACAGGGGCAATCACCCTGCCACCGCTGCCCACAAGTGGCCTTGACCAGGCTACGCCTGGTGGCCCATTGGAGCTCAGGCTCCTTTGATCAATTTGTGCGTGATCAATCCCTGCTTGTGGAAGCTTAGACTGCACTGCCCACTCACTTACTGCTCCAGCCACCACATATTCACACCCGAGCCCAGGCCCATTACAAATGCCACACGGGTTCAGACTGTGTCTGTCACTTGTGCCAGTTCAGGTGCCATCCCCTCCCTGTCTCGCACACCGGCCATCCACCATTGTCCTGTTCTGGGGGTGCGCAGACTGCTTCTGGGTCCCAGTGTTCCCTGCCAGAGTTTGGGCTGCTTCAATGCTTGGTACCTCAGTGTCCCTTGTCGTGTGAGTGCAGGCAGTTTTGGTGCATTACTGTGTGAGAACTCAGGCAACTTTGGAGCCACGGCCAGGCAGGAGCTCAGGCAGCTTTGTCAAGTGAGAGCCAAAGCCCAGGCTGCTTGGCAACTGCCTCAGGATGCTTCAGATTCCCATTGTGCTTGAGCCCAGGCTAATCCACCCACCTACATGGCCATACACTGTGATGGGCAGACCACAGCTCAAAGGAAATAACATGAGAAGTCAAATGCAAGAAAATCCAGTTAGATCACTCAGTCCTACAATGAACATATCTAATCAAAACATAGAAGAGTCACTAGGATCAGAACCCAAAATAAAGCTATGAGCAATGCAACCCTGACCAAGCTACTGGTAGAACTTGCAGAAAAGCAACAAAGGACCGATAATGGTGTGGATGCTGCCATCACTAGACTAGACCTAATAGATAAGAAAATGGAAGGAGATCAAACACAGTTAAGAGATTTGAGGGAGATTTGAGGAAAGAAACTCTGATCTGGAAGACAAGATGGAAGAAACAGTTCGAGAGTTCAAAAATTTCAGTTAAGTTCAAAAGTTTCGGTGAACAGAATAAGAGAGAATTGTGGGATAAACATAAAGGTCCTAACATCAGGATCATTGGAATACCACAAGGTGAAGAAATTTAGACCAAAGCCATGGAGAACTTATTTAACAAAATAATTGAAGAAAACATCCCCAGTCTCTTAAAAGAAAGGTACATCAAGATACAAGAAGCCAACAGAACTCCAAAAAGACTGGACCAAAGGAGAAATTCTCCAAGACCTATTGTCATTAAGACCCTAAATATTGACACCAAAGAAAAAATCCTAAAAGCAGCTACGGAAAAACAGCACACCACTTTTAAAGGTAACCCCATCAGAATGACTCCAGAATTCTTAATGGAAACCCTGAAAGCTAGAAAGGCCTGGAATGAAACACTGCAAAGTCTAAGAACCTATGGCTTCTAACACAAACTACTCTACCCAGCAAAGGTATCCCTCATAATAGATGGTGAAAGAAAAAACTTTCCATGACAAAACTCAGCTTTACAATTACATGAACACAAAACCAAACCTACAGACAGTATTTTAGGAAACTCTCTACAGAGAAGAAACAAATAATCAAACTCAAATGGCTACAGGAAGCAGATCACAATAGCCAAACTCACAGTAGGCACAAAACACTTCAAAGTCCATGAAAACACAAACCCACATATACCATCACAATATGGCAGGGATCAAATCAAATCTCGCAGTCATTACCCTAAATATTAATGGCCTTAATTCACCCATCAAGAGACACAAGCTAACAGGATGGATCAAAAGACTAAATCGCTCAATTGGTTGTCTTCAAGAAAGCCACCTCACCACTAAAGACAGACACCTCCTCAGGGTGAAAGGGTGGAAAACAATATTCCAAGCAAACAGGAATAAGAAACAAGCAGGCGTAGCTATATTAATATCAGGTAAAATAGACTTCAAACCAAAAATACTCAAAAAAGAGAAAGAAGGCCTCTTCCTACTTATCAAGGGAACAATCCATCAAGAAGATATTACAATCATGAATCTGTATGCACCAAACACAGGGGCACCACAGTTCATAAAACAAAACCTACTTGACAATAAAACAGAAATAAGCACCAACACCATCATAGCTGGGGACTTCAATACACCATTATCAGTGATCTGACAGACAGGTCATCCAAACAGAAACTCGACAGGGAAGTAAGAGAGCTCAACAAAACCATAGCTCACTTAGACCTAACGGACATCTACAGAACTTTCCATCCCAAATCCACAGATTACACATTCTTCTCAGCAGCCCATGGAACACTCTCTAAAATAGACCATATACTGGGTCACAAAGCCTGCCTCCACATATTTAGGAGGATTGACATAGTTCCATGTATGATATCAGATCACAATGCTATATTGCTAGAAATCAACAACAAAAGATCCACCAAGAATCCCAACAGTACCTGGAAACTGAACAGCACACTTTTAAACAATAAATGGATAGTGGATGAAATAAAAACTGAAATTGCACAATTTCTAGAATTGAATGATAATGAGAACACACTGTACCAAAACTTGTGGGACACAATGAAGGTGGTCCTCAGGGGAAAATTCATAACACTCAATGCCTTCATAAAAAAGACAGAGAGATCCCAAATCAATAACATAACCATCCACCTAAAGGCACTGGAAAAGCAAAAATATCCAACCCAAAGAGCTCCAGAAGGAAAGAAATAATTAAAATAAGAGCAAAAATTAATGAATTGGAAACTAAGAAAACAATTAAGACAATTGACAAAACAAAGAGCTGGTTCTCTGAAAAAATAAACAAGATTGACAAACCCCTGGCCAATCTGATCAAGCAAAAAAAAGAGATGCTTCAAATTAACAAAATTCAAAATGAAAAAGGAGAGGTCACAACAGACATAAGTGAAATTGCGACAATCATCAGGACTTATTTCAAAAACCTCTACTCCACAAAACTAGATAAGGTGGAGGAGATGGATAAATTCCTGTACACATATCATCTATCAAAGCTAAATTCAGAGCAGATTAATCTCCTCAATGAACCTATAACACTCATGGAGATTGAAAAAGTAATTAAAAACCTCCCCAAAAGAAGAGTCCAGGACCATATGGCTTCTCAGCTGAATTCTATCAAACCTTCATGGAAGAACTCAAACCAATCTTCCTCAAACTGTGCCACACAATTGGAGAACAGGGAAAGCTACCCAACTCCTTTTGTGAAGCTAGTATCACCCTAAATCAAAAACCAGGCAGAGATGAAACAAGAAAAGAAAACTACTGGCCTATTTCCCTGATGAACTTAGATGCAAAGATCCTGAACAAAATCCTCACAAACCAAATCCAACAACACATCAAAAGCATTATCCACCTCAACCAAGTGGGATTCATCCCAGCAACACAGGGGTGGCTCAACATACGGAAATCTATCAATGTAATACACCACATAAACAAGGTTAAAAACAGAAACACCAGGATCATTTCAATAGATGCAGAAAAGGCCTTTGACAGGATACAACATCACTTCATGATCAAAACATTGGAGAGAATTGGCATGGTTGGTTCATATCTTAACATAATAAAGGCAATATTCAAAGCTCCTAAGGCCCAAATAACACTTAATGGAGAGAGACTGGAGAAATTCCCATTAAGATCAGGAACAAGACAGGGTTGTCCACTCTCACCTCTGCTTTTCAATATAGTACTGGAAGTCCTAGCTCAAGCAATAAGACAGGAGAAGGAAATAAAAGGGATACAATTTGGAAAGGAAGAAGTTAAGTTAGCTCTATTCGCTGATGACGTGATTTTATATGTAAGAGACTGGAGAGACTCCATCCCAAAACTCCTGAAGGCGATTAGGTCCTAAAGCAAAGTAGCAGGATACAAAATCAGAGCACAAAAATCAGTAGCCTTCCTCTATGCAAACGACAAAGATACAGAGAAAGAAATAAGGGACATGGTCTCATTTTCAATAGCAATAGAAAAATAAAATAACTTGGAATAATGTTAACCAAGGAAGTGAAAGATCTATACAGCTAAAACATAAAACACATAAAAAAGAAATTGAGGAGGACTTGAGAAAATGGAAAGACCTCCCATGCTCCTGGATAGGAGGAATTAACACTGTGAAAATGGCAATCCTACCAAAGTCAATATACAGATTTACTGCAATTCCAATTAAAATCCCTACAGTGTTCTTCACAGATATAGAAAAAATAATCTCAAATTTCATATGGAAAGGCAGAAGGCCTCGCATATGCAAATCTATCCTCAACAAAAGAAATACCTCTGGAGGCATCACCATACATGATCTAAAGCTATATTACAAAACCATAGTAATACAAACAGCATGGTACTGGCATAAAAACAGGAGTATAGACCAATGGAATAGACTTGAGGACCCAGACTTTGGGTCAAGCAACTATAGCTACTTGATATTTGACAAAGGTCCTAACAATATAGACTGGAAAAAAGACAGCATCTTCAACAAATGGTGCTGGACAAACTGGATAACCATATGCAGGAAATTGAAACTTGATCCACACATTTTTCCATGCACTACGCTCAAGACCAAATGGATCAAATACCTCAATATAAGACCTGAAACTCAACTACTACTGGAAGAAAATATAGGAAATCCTTTCCATGATATAGGAATGGAAAAAGACTTCCTGAACAAAACCCCAGTAGCTCACAATCTTAAACAGTCACTCAACCAATGGGATCACATGAAACTGAAGGGTTTCTGTTCAGACAAGCATACAATAAGCAAAGCCAATAGATTACCCACAGAATGGGAGAAAATATTTGCTGGTTATCCAACTGACAGAGGCCTAATCTCTAGAATCTACAAAGAACTCAAAAATCTAAACAGTAAAAAGTCAAACACCCCACTCACAAAATGGGGCAAAGAGCTGAACAAGCAATTCACAGAGGAAGAAATACAAATGGCAAACACACACTTAAGAAAATGTTCATCATCCCTAATCAACAGAGAAATGCAAATTAAAACAACTATGAGATTCCACCTTACCCCAATAAGGATAGCAAACATCAAAAAAATAAAATGAAAATAAATGATGGCAAGGATGTGGAGAAGTAGGAACACTCATCCACTGTTGGTGGGAATGTAAGATGGTACAACCACTTTGGAAAGCAATCTGGTGACTCCTGAAAAAGCTAACTATAGAGATACCAACAGACCCAGTTATTCCCTTACTGGGCATCAACCCTAAAACCTTCAAACCACAGGCAAGAGAGATTTGCTCAACCATGTTTGTAGTGGCTCAAGTCGTAATAGCTAAGAGCTGGAATCAACCCAGATGTCCATCACTAGAAGAATGGATAACTAACATGTGGTATATCTACACAATGGAATTCTATACACCAGTAAGAAAAGATGACACAATGAAATTTGAGGAAAAAATGGTTGAACTTGGAACAGATCATTCTCAGTGAACTTACCCAATCACAGAAAATAACCTGTCGTGTTGCCCACACAAGTGCAATAGTGGCACACAGCCATGGTGGGGAACCACCTGCTCTCAATTCGGCTAACTGATCCCCTCAGTGGTACGGGACCCATAGCTGGAGCTGGGAAACAAGTTAGAACCATATCCAAACATAAACCCGCTCTCCATTATCAAGCTACCATCAATAGCGGGCTACAAGAGGGCCTACACTTATTAAATTCTCTATTAAAAAAAAGTAAGGGTTATCTCATTTGTCTGGTTCTAACTTACTCTCCATTGGAGAATCTGCTTCTTTTTTTCAGATAGATGTAGATCCTAAGGAGAGAGCCACCCCATCATACCTCAAAAGGGCCCCAGCTGAAACTAAGAATAATTGGTGAAACAAGCAAGGGTGCTGTTTTCTTGGTGAACCTAGTACCAGCACAAGGGTGAAGGAGATCAACACAGAGAAAAATCAACTCCTACCAAATCAGAGATCCAGAGACCCAGAGGCCCCCAACACCTCATCACTGAAGCAGACCAAAAATGAACCCAACATGGCTCAGGGAAATTTTGTGGACGAGGGGGCAGAAAGAATGTCAGAGCCACATGTTGGGTCATGATATGCAGAGACATTTGTCTTACCCATAACTGTGGGCTAACTCCACAATGCATGACCCATATACCTCAACAAGGAGGGGCCAAAGGGAGGGGGTAGGTCATGGATGAGCCCGATAATGGTACCAAACTGACTGTATTCACTGAGTACAAAACTAATCAATAAAAAAATAATAAATTAAAAAAAAAACTTGCATCACAGTTTTGTTGTTCTATTTATTTTTGTTTTTCATATACATGCATGTGTCATGTGTGTTCATGTATGTATGTATGTGACTCATGTGTGTGTGATGTGTATTTGCAGGTGTGTAAGCAGTGGAGTGCAGTGGTTGGCACTGGGTGTGTTCATCAACCGTTTTCAACCTTATTCTTTGAGGCAGAGTCTCAATGAACCTAGAGCTCACTGATTCAGATAGACTAGTTATCCATTGGGCTGCAGGGATCCACCTTGCTCTACCTTCTCAGTGCTGGAAATACAAGTACACATCACCATGCCTGGCACTTTTTCATGGAGACTAGATGTCTGAACTCAGTTCTTCATGCTTGCAGAGCAAGCACTTTACTCACACTGAGTCATCTCCCAAGCCCCTTATTTATTATAGGTAACATATCCTCTTTCTCTATTGTTTAAATATAAACAGATGAAAAATAATACAATTGTATCAAAGAAGTTATTGCCAACTAGAATAATAATTGCAAGCTATTATTAAGGAAATATACACTGTGGTTATTTTTTTGTTTTTTGGTATAGTGCTAAGGTTCAAACTCAGGGCCTCACATATGGTAGGCAAATGTTCTATATTGATCACTTCCAATTCATATTTCAAGTCTTTTAGAAGTCTTTACAATAGAACCTAAGGTCCACATTAGGAATCCTCATTCCTTTGAATGAAACATGAAAATCATGGAGTGGTATGCAAGGAACTTCTTTTGGACATAAGTAGGAGAGAACACTGTAGGTATATTACATGTAACTGAGTTATAAAATGGTGTATGGTTCTACATGAGAATTAAATTAGCACAATGGTTTGCTACCAATTAGGTAAATTGAGAATAATCTAATGCTCCAGAGAGAAAGCATGGTGGCACATGCATCTGGGGTTCATTCGCAGTGGCTAGAGTCCCCTGGCATGCCCATTCTCGCTTTTTCTCTCTCTCTCCCTCTCTCTGTCTCTAATAAATGAATAAATGAAAATAATTTTTTTAAAAAGCTGAGAAGTTAAAATACACAACATAAAATCAAGGTTACTAGATTTATTTTTCTTCACATAGACTTGAAATGTGACACTGCTCATCTTTTCTTTTGTCATTACACATTCCTGAATTAAGGATTTCTTTTGCTGAAAATGGCAAAATAAAATACACATTAAATAAACAAAGGTGGGTGAACTGCTATTACATTCCCTGAAGGTTTCATTTAACAAGCTCAGTATGAGCTGTAAAGGGCTGAGAAGAGGTATGTGCTCTTTCTCTAAATAATATCAACCTCATTTTCTAAAGATTAAGAAAAAGAAAAGAGAGTGATGCTTGCTGCATTTAGCATAAAAAGCATTACAATCATTATGTGCCACATATAGTTCAAGAAAAATATGAAAAATTATGCCTAGTGTGTGAATGAAGGTTAACTGGCCACTGCTGACAATGAGAAAAATAACACATGATTTTCCATCCAAAAAAACAGCTGCTACAGAAAAATTCACCACCAAATAAGTGGAGAAATAGCACATAAGACGAGACAAAGCAAACACTTTCATGTGATTTAAAGTTTGGAAAATAAGTCACCAATGAAAGTACCCACAAAACTCTAACAAAGAAATACAGACAAAAGAAATAAGCCTGAAGCAAGTCAGTTGACACTAAATGAAGTTTGAAGAGACAGCCATCTGCCATGACCAGAGGCCACATAGCTCAGAAATATAGAGTGAGGTTTGCCTGAGCTTCCTAAGATGCCAAGAGAAAGTGCACAACCAAAGCATTCGATGAAATACCCTAATGATTTATATCCAGGAATAATAGTTGTAAAACTTTGAAAAATAAACCCACTATAATAAAACACAAGAAAGAATAATCTCAAATATTAAAAAAAAAAAAGAGTAGAACTTAGAAAACAGAAGGAATCATTGCTAGAAGAAAAAAACAGACCAAAGGCAGTTTATGGGAGGAAAGAGTTTATTTCTGGCTTAAAGTTTCAAAGAGAAACTTCATAATGGGAGAGGAAGCCGGATCACTTCATCACATATCCACAGAACAGAGAGAACAGTAAGCACTAGCTGGCTCTGAGCACACAGTGGGGCTGAATTAAACAACAAGGTCTGCCCCCACTGACACACTTCCTCCATCAGGGCTCCCCCAATTTTCTGTATGAATCCCAACAATGTCCCAAAGTCCAAAGTCTCATCTGTGATTAAGGTAGTCTCATAACCATGAGCCTGTAAAATTAAAATGTATGTTAAATACTTATAGCACATCACAGAGTAAACATTCTCATTGCAAAAAAAAAAAAACATGAAATAAGGAAATGTTAGACAAATGTAAGATCAATCACCAGCAAGTTAAATATCTAACATTGGCAGCTCCATATCTCATCTGGTACCCATGATGAAGTTCTTTTGCACCAAAAGAGCTCAGCAACTTTTTGCCCCATTTACCATGCTGCTTGCTCTACAGACAGATCCACATGAACCAGAGATGGTAGCATTCCTTGGCAGGCATCCCACAACTCTAGCTCACCAAATTCCTGGGGTCTCCATTGCAATCTATGGTTCGGCTTCATAGCTCCGCACAATGGTCTTGTTGAGTCTCCATACAGATATTTCAATCTTTCTTCACATTGTCATATCTTAGTGATTCGTGGTAATGTGTGCACTTTATGACCCTCTTGTCTACATTTTTCAACTTTCCAAAATCATTAGCAGGTGGGCAGCATAGCCCAATTTGTAAACCCAGTGGGGACTAAAGCTTGACCTTGCAGAGCAGGGTACTTTCCTTAAGCATTCTTACTTCAAACCCTTTTCCTTCACAAGAATTTGCCTTCTTGCTTGCTTGAGCCTTCCATTTGTTATGTTTCACCCTCAGGGCATACTTACCATTGTTTCAATGCAGAACAGCTGGCCCACCTTTAATGGTGGTAATTGCTTTAACAGATTGCTTCTTAACTGGCCTAAAATTAGTCTCTGTGCCTGTTATTTCAAACTTGCTTGACTTATTTCTTATGACAAACTTTACATCTTCCACATCTTTCTGTTTTATACTTTCACCAAGCATACCAGTCCATTACTTTTAAATTAACTTTGCTCAAATTTTCTGGATCTGAGCAGAGTACAGTAGCACAGTCCTAACAATTTTTACCTTCTCCTTTGAAACTTCATAAGCCAATCTTTCAGAGTCCACAATTCTCTCTATAGTTATGATTTTCAAGCTCAGCAAAACAGCCCATTAAGCTCTGCCTATAGTACTACAATGCTTTTCCAATCCAAATTACAAAATCATTCCATATGCCACCCCCTGCGACACATTCCAAAAGACGAAAAATCACATGGTCAAATTCACTGTAGCCATGACCGCACTATTGGATCCAATTTTTCTGTATCACTTAGTTTCTCATTGCGGGAAGGAAACACCTGATCAAAACCTTCTAGGAATAAAGAGTTTGTTTAAGGCTTACAGTTTTTCTGGGAAACTTCATAATGGTGTAAGAAGCTGGTTCAGTTTATCACAACTCCAGAGCAGAGAAAGAACAGAAGGCACTGGTTGGCTCTGAACACACAGTGCAGATAGACTCAACCACAAGGTCTTTACCTAGTACACACTTTCTCCAGCAGGGCTATATTTCTCAAAGTCTATACCAGCTGAGGACTAAGTAGGAGGCTTAATCACAAACACTTGAGGCTATGAGGAACAATTATATTCAAACCACCACTATATGTATTATTAATATGTTAGGAAAATGATTTGAATCAAATATAGACAATTTTAACAGCTGTAACATACATATGCTCTTTCACTGTTACATTCACCTTTAAATGCACACACAGCTGTGTTTAAAATGTATTTAGTGGTCATTTCTGAGTAGCCTGTCCTACACCTCCTAGAAGATCTAGTCTGTAGGTTAAATTGACTAAATTAAAAATATGTCATACTGGTCTATTCCAGCCATTATTATGATACAGAAGAACCTGGATTTTTCTCAAAATATGTTCATAAATATGCTAATCCCACAGCTGCCTTGTTCCAAGTACCTGAGGCATGGCTCCTTTTCAAGGTTAGACTGCAAATCTTTGAATTCATTTATGGATTGCTCCACCTCTCCTTCATTCATACCAGGGCTTCAATCCATAGCCTTGTATGTGCTAAGCAAGTGCTCTGTCACTTAACTTTGTCTCCAAGCTTTATTTTTACTTTTTTCAAATGTTAAGACTCACTAAGATACCAAGACTATCCTTCAATTCACTCTATTGCTATAGCTAACCTAAAACTTGCAATTCCCCTGCCCCAACCTCCCAATTAGCTAGCATTATAGGCTTGCACCACCAGGCCTAGCTGACTTTCATTACAAATAACTATAACATGCAACCACTAGTTTTTTAAACAATCTAGTTTTACATGTTTAGAAAACCTACTGCCATTAAGAGTCCTGCATCCCTGTGAACTTACTAAAAGACCATCTTTCTAAAATTAACTACACTGCCATTTTCTATTCCACCAAAATAAAATTTGATTAAAAACATCTATCTAGGGATAGAGAGACAAGTACAGACAAGCACTTTACCTGTGAAGCCAAAGGACCCAGGTTCAATTCCCCAGCACCCACAAAAGCCAGAGGTAAGAGGTGGAACATGTATTAGGAATTCATTTACAGTGGCTAGAGGTCCTGATGTGCCCATTCTTTATCTCTCTCTCTCTCTCTCTCTCTTATAAATAAATAAAATAAAGTATTTTTAAAATTCTCTGTGGATTCTTAATTTCCCTATATGTATGTATTCTATTAATATTACTTCTTTATATTTTAAATTTTCTAGTTTTATGCTTAGGAGAGTATATTATTAATAATAATAACTTTTGTTTGTAGGCTTTAACAAATAAAAGCTTGTATTCTTCATAACGAAACAGGAAGAAAAACAGCCATTACCATTGTCTTTGACAATTTATCCTGAGACTGTGAAAGATGGGCTTTTCCTTTGGCTTTCCTCAATTACTTTTTGCTAATATATTAAATCCTTCCTTATCAACTGTAGGATTCAAAGCAATTCATAAGAGATTAGTTCTTTGTGGTTAATACAAAAAGCCTTATCATCTAAAAAGTGTCAAAACTATTTTCAAAAATGCCTAGAAACCAAATGCATTTTCACTGACCTTTATTCTTTTTGAAACTTTCTCTTTTAACTCACTCTTCTCCCCACCAATGTGAGACAAGTATCCCAGCTGGGCATCTGTAAAGGCCTTTGTAAACTCTTCTTCTGTACATTTATCTGCAAACTTTCTACTAAATGCAATTCATATTCTTGCTATATAAATCTTGCCAAAACAGAGATACAATTACATGATTTTCCTTGTTTTAAAAAGTTACATTAAAATTTAAAATCTAACTAGAAAAGAAATATAAAGGGAAGAGAAAGGAAGGGAGGAGGTACTTAATAGGATGGTATTGTATATATGTAAGTAGAAGAATAGATTAATGAGGGTGAAAAGGCCCAAAGTGAGGTCAGGGGAAGAGACTGAGTAAAGGAAAGGTGGAGGGAGGGATAATCAAAATCTAAGAGGATATAAATAAATCATATGGAATCCTACTTTTTTGGACAATGGAACACTCAGGAGCCATAGATTGTTGCCAGAAAATTTTCAATGCCAGGGATGGGATACCTTCCAGTGAGTTGTTTGCCAGGGAGGTCCCTGATGCCCCCAAAACATTATAGGCCATTGCTGAGGTCCTTGGTTTCCCATCAGGAATAGATGGTAAGACCCTATTGCTGCAGACTCCACATACTTGGGCTGCAAGGCCACTGAGAAATCCTGCTGGAACTAAGCTGATAACCTCCTCCATGTAGACCAGCTGACAGAAAGCTGGAAGAAGCCATTCTGCATGCAGTTCAATGGGAGAAAGAGAAATCACCAGTGAAGATACTCAGCACTGTACACTGAAACCCTTATATTTTGCCAGCCAGGCCAAATGAGCCAACAGGTGCAATAGTGGCACATCTGTCATGGTAGAAACCAACTGCCCTCTAACTGGACTGGAGGCCTGCTCCATGGGAGGGAATACATCCCTGATACTGAAAAACTAAAACAGGGTTATTCATGAGCCCTGTGGGTGTAATGTCTGCTGCTGTCTGGCTAAATGTATGTACTATGCTTATCAAACTGCCCAGTAAGCACTTCTCTTAATGTTCATACCCTTATATTAATGCTACTCTCACTTTTGGTAGAGAATCTTCTCTTTTCAGGTGGCAATGACCTTGGAACGACTCAGAAGGCATCATGGTGCTGGAAAGAAGTGACTGGAGTGCTCAGTACTGTAATATCTGTCACACCTTCCAAGGCTCAGGATCTAATGTGAAAGAGGTGGCGGAAAGAATATAAAAGCCAAAGGAATGGTAGGACTCCTTAAAACGTGTTCCCCCCCAGACACAAAATGGCGTGGATATCCATGACCTCACAGTGCCCAGCACTACCTACACAAGACCATCATAAGAGGAGGAAAAGATCATGACATCAAAATAAAAGAGCGACTGATTGAGATGGGGAGGGGATATGATGGAGAATGGAGTTTCAAAAGGGAAAGTGGGGGGAGGGAGAGTATTACCATGGGATATTTTTATAATCATAGAAGTTGTTAATAAAAATTTGAAAAAAAAAAAGTAAAGAAAAACAAAGCCAAAATAAAATGAAATTGCCTGGAAAAATAAAATGAAATAAAATTGAATATCTACACTGATTAGTATCAGCTAAATATCCAACTCAGGATTTAAGGTCCAGAGTACCTTGAAATCAACCATACACAGCTGAACTTGAGTTTTCTTTTTCTGTGTGTTTTTCCCCATGTTGGTAAGATACTAGTAGAAAAATCAAATAAATTTTGTTTTCTTCTCTAAAGATTGAAATATTACTACAATATTCATTTTTTTTAGTTTTTTTGTTATTTTTATTTATTTATTTGAGAGCGACAGACAGAGAGAAAGAGGCAGATAGAGAGAGGGAGAGAGAATGGACACGCCAGGGCCTCCAACCACTGCAAACGAACTCCAGACGCGTGCGACCCCTTGTGCATCTGGCTAACGTGGGTCCTGGGGAGTCAAGCCTCGAACTGGTGTCCTTAGGCTTCACAGGCAAGTGCTCAACCGCTAAGCTATCTCTCCAGCCCACAATATTCATTTTAATACATTCCTCATGACTGCAAAAGCTCCCTCCACTTAGGAGCTAGCCATGCTCTTCTCTCATTGCTGATTTTTGTTTCATAAACTATGTATGGAAGTATTCATTTGCATGAAATCTATTGCATCTGGAATAAAGTGGATACATTATAATTTCTGATTCATCCAATTATTTAGTATGTTTAACTAGCACATCCTATAAACATAAAGTTATGACACAAATCTAAGTTTAAAAAATCACAATATAAGTATGGAGAGATGGTTTAGCAGTTAAGGGCACTTGCCTGCAAAGTTTAAGTACCCAGGTTTGATTACCTAGTACCCACATAAGCCAGATACACAAGGTAGCACATGCATCTGGAGTTTGCAGTGGCTGGAGGTCCTGGTGTGTCCATTCTCTCTCTTTGTCTCTCTGCCTCTTCCTTTCTCTCCCTCTCACTCATAGAGAAAGAAAGCAAGAGAAGAAGCAGAAGCAGAAGCAGAAGCAGAAGCAGAAGCAGAAGAAGAAGAAGAAGAAGAAGAAGAAGAAGAAAGAAGGAAAAAATAACTCACAGTACAAATAAGTTGACAGAAATGCATATCCTGGAGTAAAATCAACATGGTGCTTTTGAATTTAGCCCAGTTGGTTCTACCAGTGGAGAATTCTCTCACTCTAAGAACTACAGAGTGTTGACATAAATGATGGAGGGACAAACTATATACACTCTGTCACCAAGAGCAATAGTTAGCTCCTCATTGTGCCTTTCTTTGGGTCAATGACCTGTCGTTGGTCCAGAGATGCTGTGTTAATTCCCTACTAGGATCCCATTCTTAGTATCTTCCTTCTATAAAGTCTATACACAAACTATGTACATTGATTCACTTTGAATGCTAATGAAAATCACGTTTCTGCCTGTCTCATATATATATTCAGAGAATAAAACATGATTAGAAATCTAGCAGCAATCTAACTATGTTTCATATAAACTGTACTGAATAGCTCATTGTATCAGACTAAACTTTTTTAAGTTTATTAAAGTCAATACCACTGTTCATTGGCCAATTGCAATCAACTAGAATAAACATTTCATTATGCAACCAACAGTTACCTTCTATACAAACCTTTAATAATTGTAAAAACTTAAGATTCTCTTTCCAATATGTTAGCTAAATTGTCATTTTCATATTTAACTTAAATAGAGAAACTAGGCTTGGTCAAATGAACATTTAAAAAAAAACACCTGTTACAGACAATTACCTATCTAATGAAAGTATACTGAAAAAGTATTACAAAGCCAAGTTACTGATTACTGATATAGCCTCAGACAAGTGTAGAATGAAGGTGAATGACTTGCTTTACTTGGCTTCTAGGGGAGGGAAAAAAAAGGTCCATTTTTCTCTTTCTGGAAATAAGCAAAGCCAAATATATAAATGTTTAATAACATTGAATAAATATATCAGGAAAGAAATCCAGTCTCTACCACAAATAAAAGAACAGATAAAAAGAACACAAAGTGTCTGATTCCTCACTCTGGAATAACCCACATCTACTCCAAACACCTCACTACAGGGCCTTAAACTTAGTGGATTTTTTTAGTTCAGAAAGTATTTCAATTAGTCTTTTGTCCGGAGACCATCAGTTATAGGGAACATTGCCTAGATGCAGATTTAGGGGAATTTGATGTCAGACTGGTCTAGCATTGAGGCTTTGGGTAGGCAAGTCTCCTCCATTTCCTGTCCCCACTAGATCTTATCTGAAGCATTCGGGACCAACAAATACTGACTGATTTGTAAGCAACTTAGAGGAAGAAAAGGGAAGAGAAATCCCAGAAGACATTTGTAAAACTGACTCACACAATAATGCCTAAATATTGAAACAAGGCCTTTGGAATAGGCCCAACTCTTGAAAGTTGAAAATTAAATATTTTTATCCATATATTTACTTTTTATTGAACTTGTTAATCATACAGAGTTCTTACACTGCCAAACCATGCCTGAGAATCCAAAGAAATGGTACAATAGACAGCCTCATCCACCCATCATAAAGTATATTAAAACTTGATTCATGTGCATTTTGAGAATTTCACAATTATAATCAAAATTATGCTGAGTTGGAACTTAAATTTTCTACAAACCTTCAGATTTCCAGTACAGCACACCATTAAACAAACCTCTTCACGTTTGTCTCAGTTCTCTTCCTAGTAACAAACCCAAAATTTGGGAGGGGCACACTCATACTCTTCTTCAAGAGAAGTATGTGGCTCAAGGTCTGACAACTTATTAAGGTTTTTGGTGCCCAGAACAGTCTTTAATCTAACCAAGACTCTTATTTCTAACCACTCAAGCTCGCCTTGGTTGGCTCAGATAATACCATTATGGCTCAGAGGTGGCTTGAGGTCCTGTCAGGAGACACCATGGCCCCTGGCAGCCTGTTTCCTGTACTGACACACTCTTCTGGACTGTGGGAAATGGCTCCCAACACCCATACTGGGAGCGTCACTCACCATCTACTTCATTCCTGCCAGTAGCAAGCACCTGAACCACATTCAGAAAAGGGATTGTAATGAACCCCACTCTCTGCCTCTCATGGTCATGAGCCACTCTGGAGAATTTCTAGTGAACCAAAGATACAAGTAGGAAATTGCCAGACCATTCATCAGCTGGAAAGAAACTTGCCAGTAAGCCCGGGAACTTTTTAAATGTCTCTTTCAAGGACTAAATACTACTGGAGAGTTCAACTGTAACTACTAAGAGCAGAAGTGCTACATTTTTTGCCCTGCCTTCTCAAATAATCACTATGAAACACATCAGAGGTTGATAGCAGCTAGCAGAACAAATCACTCCATTTACAGAATATCCAATACCTTAAAGGAACTCTGATCAAAGGTCATCAAGGTCCATGAAACGAGAGGGTGCTGTTGGGTGAGGTTTTGCTGTGTTGCTTTGACTCTAAGGACAGGTCAGGGCACCCTTCACCTGAACAGACAACACACTCCTTCCACAGCAGTTCAGTACACAATTAAACCTGATTAGCTGTGTTGCTTTGACTCTCAAAGCACTGAAAAGATAAAAAAAGAAGAAGAAGAAGAAGAAGGCATAATAAGGAGAGACTGGACCATTGAAAGATCAAGTCGCAGGTGAACAACAAACATGTATCATTCTGTATTTGGAATCTGGGACCGATGATGAAGTCCTTTGGTTCCAAAACATGTAATCAACTTTTTGCCCCTTCATTGTGCTACTTGCTTTCTAGGAAGGTCCACTCCAGCAAGAGATAGCAGCTTTCCTTGGCAGCCAGCCTACAGTACCGATATTTCCATATTACTGGGGTTTCCATTGCAACCCATGATTCAACTTTATAGTTCCATACAATGGCCTTACTTGGTCTTCATACAAGGATTACAACCCTGCTTCACATTTCAGTCTCTTAGCAGTTCTGCAAACCATGTTTATTCTGCTACAGTTACTTTCTCATTGCTGGGACAAAAGCCCCTACCAAAAGCAGGTTATGGGAGGGCCAAGATTTATTTCAGGCTTATTTACAAGGGAATTTTATCATGGAGGAAGAAGCTGGCTTACTTCTTCATATATCCATAGAGAGAGAAGAAATAGGCAGCGTTCAATCTGGCTCTGAGTACACAGCAGTCTAGATTCAAGATCATCCCCAGTAATACACCCTCCTTCAGCATGAGTCTACCTGATGGAGAACAAGTAGAAAGCTTAGTCAAAAATATATGAGTGCTAGGGTGGAGAGAGCTAGTTTCCTTTTTTGGTTCCAGCATGGTATTCTGATGTCCTGAGACCACAACCTGTGGTGTCTTCAGCAATAGGGTGTTACCTTTTAGCTCTGGAAGGTAATCAAGTGTTTTGACAATGGTCTCTACATTATTTGGAGACTTCATGGGTCTCCCTATCCAACAGCTCACTCATAGTGCTGAAGAGCCTTGTTGGAGTTTCCAGAGGACAATGGTCAACAACAGCATAAATAAGTGGGGGACCCTGCAGACTATGAAATCAACCAGCCAGACAAGACATACACACTTGTGGTATAGTGACATGTAGCCTCTTCAGGTAGCCAACTGTTTTCTGATTGGACACCAGGCCCATTCAGTGGGAGGGAGCTCATATCTGGTACTGGAAACCAACTAAGAATCCCAAGGTCAGGAAAGAATGGGTTGGTACACCAAAACTCTAGACAACTTTCCATACCGCCTTTAGCCCAAACTGCTCTCCCACTTGGTTGGAGAATCTGTTTTATTTTACAGATGGCAAAGAAAATGAAAGAGAGTCTAGATCCATTTATAAGACAAGAAGAGAGCCAACTGCCCACCATGAGATTTGCCACCTCTACTACATCTGCCAAGTAACAAGAGAAATTGCAGAGGAAGAGATGTCATGAATACTGCTCTTATTGCTAGCCTGACAACCAGCCCCAGGGTGATGTCAACAGGTATGAAGATTAGTCAAAACCTGTGAAGGCAGATATCCAGAGGCTGAAGAGAACTCAACACTAAGTAAGACTGCTAATATATGCCTACACTGGCTCAGGGAATATTGCAGAAGAGGGAGTGGAAAGATGGTAAGAGTGGTAGAGTGGGTAGGATTACCCTGAGGCATGGTCCCTTACTACCCCACAGGGACTGACCAAGGCCTTCATAACTCCACAGTGAAACCCATAACCCCAAAATAATGGCAGTTGGGACAAGGGGATAAAAGTGTATAGTCTATTATAATATATATGTAAAATAAAAATTTTAAATTAATAAATAGAACTAAGTGAGGCTATGGGGGACATTCACATTCAAGCCACCACACTCAGAATCATGCAGTATGTCCTGGATGAGCAGAGAGAGGAGACAAGTTAATTTATAGCACTGTATTATCTCAGAGCTTTTGCATACTAATAAGTCATTACTATCTTCTTCACTAGCTCAAGTGCTTATCTATGCACCTCGTTTTTTTTAATAAACTCACAGTAAATTTAAGACTGTTTTATAATTACAACAGTAAAGAGATCATCACACTTTATGTTTTAAAATATTCAATCTTAAAATCATACTTTGAAAGTAGAAAATGTCAATTATAGTTAATAAAAATGCAATGTTTTAGAGAACATACTTGAAAAGCATGGGAAAAAACCACTATTTGTGTTAAGAACTTTAAAGACTCTCAAAGCTTACCTTTAAAAGTAAGCCCATTACTTTGATGCTGATAAAAGATGCAAGACACCTGGGTGAGAGACAGGGGACTTCATTACTGTACTTATGAATCCCCTCGCATGGTTTTGTTTGAACAATTCCAGCATCAAAGGAAACTCCTATGATTCACTAAAGAACATCCTTGGCAGATTTATTTTATAGTCATGGGCTAATTCTTCTCTTGAGCCGTGCCTAGAAGTGGGACTCCTAAGTAAGCAGACATGCATATTCCATATGTAAATAACTACTAATAAAGTATACAGGTACATTCACTCTAAGCTACACACTGGGTTGAATTACACAAAACTCAACCATGGAAATCAGAGAGATTGGCATGACATTCAGACAAAGGCATGATTTTCAAGTTGTTAACAGACTACAAAGCAGAGACATCTGCTTTGATTAGATGAGTGTTTACAAAGGAGAATGGAGAACTTCTGGTTTTCTCTCTGACAGAGGTCTTAGTAGTCAGCATTCCCATCTTTCCAATTTTAAAAAAGGAAAAAAGCTAAGAAAACTGAAGAACAGTTTTTTTTCTTATACTCATCACAGAAGTAACTTAGAACAAACCAACACTAGAAAGAGGGAGGAGAGAAAAAGACAGAGAGAGAGAGAAAAAAAACATGTAAATACCAGCCAAGATTACCCTTTGTAATGGAGCAAAAGCTTCTGGAGCCACAAGCTGGTATGTGCCAATGTAGTAAGTAATTTTCTTTAATTGCTTAATGCTGACTTTGGTATAACATGTGTGAGACACTTATGATTACTGGTTTTATGGAAGCCCTCACTTTCAAATATTTACCTCTACTAACCTCACCAAGTTATCAAAGTGACTGTCCAAAAATAATTCCCTCAAGTTCTTGGCATAAAAAATTTTGAATCAGGGCTGGAGAGATTTCTCAGTGGTTAAAGTGCCTGCCTGCAAATCCTAATGACCTGAGTTCAATTCCCCAGTATCCACATAAAGCCAAATGCATAAAGTGGCACGTGCATCTGGAGTGCAGGAGGCCCTGGTATGTGCATTCTCTCTCTCTCTCCTCTTTCTCTCTCTCTCTCTCTCTCTCTCTGTCCCTGTGTTTGTAAATAAATTAATTAATTTAAACGATTTTAAAACTAAAGACTTTTTTTTAATATACCCAGAAATACCTCCTCATAAAGGCCTGCTTTGCAAAGAAATTCAGTGTCAAAGTTGCATCTACCTAGATAAAAGGCAATTGGCCAAATCTAGCCCCCTCTAGACTTTTTGTCTCACTTTAGAAATGGGAAAAATACCAAGAAACACATTTGAAGTTTTATGGGACTCAGGCTCACAAAAATGGGTGTGATTGAATCACAAGATTATGGAATGTTTCTCCTGTCACATTTTACAACCCATCAACAGAGTAGAACCAAAAGTAAGATCCAACTATATGCTGTGTAAAAGAAACATTGTAAGTTTAAATTCATAGAGATTTAAAGTAAATGGATAAGGCTGGAGAGATTGCTTTACACCCTTTATAAAAATTAGCTTAGGGCTACAGAGATGGCTTAGTAAAGGCATTTGCCTACAAAGCCAAGGGACCCAGGTTTGATTTCCTGGTATCCATGTAAAGCCAGATGCACAAGGTGGCACAAGAATCTGGAGTTTGTTTGCCATGGCTAAAGGCCCTGGCATGCCCATTCTCTCTCTGTGTTTCTCTCTTCTCTCTCTCTCTCTCTCTCTCTCTCTCTCTCTCTCATAAATAAATAAAATATATTTTTAAAAATTAACTTAAAATGGATCACAGACCTCGATGGAAAAAGCAATTTTGGGTGTGACATGAGAGCATCAGACCATCAGCAAGTGCTCTGAAAATCAGTATTCTGAAACTCACTACTGTAGTTCCGACACTTCAGTGAACAAGTACCCTGGATGCAACTCAGTTGTCCCTGAGTTCTGGCAAATGCCATGCAGTGTCCGGGGAAGCTGCTGAGAGCATCTAGGACAAATGGCTGCTGCTCTGAAGCACCAGTGCCACGTTTCTGAGTCCTCAGCCTTCAATGGACTTTTGTCCTCCACCACAATCACCAGGACCTTTACTTCATCACTTTCCAAGGAGGCCTGTCACCTGCTATGACACTCCACTTACCATCTCATACAAACCATGGTTTTCCAGTGAGTAGAGTATGTTTCTGAAAGGAGATAAAGCTGCCAGTAAAATCATTGATTACTTCAAACAAAACCACCCTTTCTTTTGGAGGTCCCTTGGGAACCTCTCAAACTCTAAGAGAAAATAGAATGTAACCTCTAAGATATGTCCCTTCCAGGTGGATTGGTCAGATTCTCCATGCTGCACACAAACTGGCTGTTTAAGAGAACAGTATGATGTTAAGAAGTGGACAGGTCACAGTCATCACTCACAACAGCTGAGCCCCTACCATCATTTCTTCTCTTTTGCTCATTTGGATAAAATCTCTCACATAATGATGAGTGTTTGATGGCTACTCTCCATTCTACAGCCCTCACTGTATTATCACATGGAAGGACACTGTCTGCATGGCTTCCCTAGCCCTTGTGACTCTGCAGTGCCGCTTCACTGCTCCTTCATTAAGAGTCCTCTTACCAGAGAAGAGTAAGTCAATGGCATGCAAAGGAAGAGAGGATATTATATGCATATTCTACTCTGTTACCAGGCATTGAGCTCCCAGGTCTCAAGTGGTCTTCTGTCCTCACAGTTACTGTTAAATTACTATCTTCACAAATGGCAAAGTTGACACATTTATCCACCTTGAAATGTTATCTGATTAAAATACAAAAACACAACCCCAAAAGAAACAGAACATGCTCACAATATCACCAGGAAGAAACAGTCTATAAACTGTTGTTAGAGTTCAGTGGCTTTGAAAAATATCCAGTTCCTTGTGAATTTTCAAGTACATTGCCTTTTATTGGCAAGCAATTTTTTTAAGTAGGGAGAGTAAAGAGGATCCTATTTTAGGATCCTGATCTATAAATTCTATCATTAAGCTAGGTCACATAGTACTTAGTCTGCCTTTGTTTCCCCACAGACAGTAATGATGTGTTCTCTTATCCATATTCACTGAACCCTTTCATCCTACTTCCACCTCAGTCCCTATACTTGTTTCCATTCCATGTGTTTAAATGAATCTGTGTACTCCTGGTAATAGTAATAACAATCTACTTTGTTGCCTCATTTTTGCACTTGAGCAAGAAGATTACCTTAGGAAAAATGTGTGGCCTTTGCCTGTTTTCTCCCAACTCCCAATAAAGGAAAAACATCTAGATCTACCATATGTTGCTTGTATTCAACAGCTACACTGATGTGTGGCAGGTAAAAATGAATGAAGGGATGTATGTGTGAAATATGTCTAGCTTCAAAGCAAAAAATTCTGAATATAGTTTAAAAGAAATTAAAAAATAGTGAAGTACAAATACTGTTAACAAGAATCTCAGTTGGGGGCATTTCATCAAAAAACATGTCAGGTTCTGTAGCAGGTGATTTATAGCATCTGTCATCACAAGCAGTATTTCTGGAGCCCCAGGAAGAGAGGCAGAGAGGATTCCAAGACCAATAAGAAAAGTACCAGATGTCATTTGTCACCTGAAATTACGAGGTTTTCTTTCTCTGTGTTTGAATGTGTCAAGCAGCTTTCTGTCACTGTGACACATACCTGAGATAATCAAGTTATAAAGAGAAAAGGTTTATTGTGGCTCACTGCTGTGCAAGTCCCAGTATGTGACTGGCTGACTTTGTTTTGGGTGAGACAGCACACCAGGTGAGAGCACTTGCCTGAGATGTTCACCTCATGGCCAGGGAACAAAAAAGGAAAAAGGGAGAAGCTGACTCCTATGATTGCCTTCAAATGCATACTCTCAGTGACCTAAAGACTGACTACTAACCCCACTTCTTGAAGGTCCCTCCACCTCCCAACAGCCAAGTTGGGGGATCAACCTTTGCATCCATAGTCCTTTGAGAGGCAATCTCGGGGTAAATAATGGCATTGAAAGTTGAGGAACATGACTTTTTAGACAATAGCTATAAGAATTAAGATTTAAATTTCACAGTTAACTTTATATGAACATAGGTACACTCAGTGTTTCACTTCAAATACATGGGAGCTGTGTTGTTGGTCATGTGAGTGATCTTCCCCAATGTTCCATCCCATTTTTCTCTCACATAACACCAAGCATTAACCAGCTATGTTCTCGCTACTCCTTACACATGTTTCCTGCATGGCTCTGGTCACACTGTGTTTTTTTATGTGTATATACTTCAGTCTCCTTCACAGAGCATGAATCGCTTGAGAATAGGCACATAGTCTTATTTATTTCTTGATATGTCCTCAGCATTTAACCATCAAAAAGGGGGCAATGGTTAATTGACTGAAATAAATAGTAGTTGTGCCAAAGTGCTGTGGTATTTTAATAGAATATTAGAAATTAATATAGTCCTAGAAATTCAGAATAAATCTGGTTTAACACATAAAAAACATGCAAAGCTTAGCTCTCCTTTATCCATTCAATCACTAATTTATTCATTGATACATACATACATATATACATATATGTATATAATATAAGATATCATAAACATAAAATATTTCCAGAGTAAAGACAAGGTACTCACCATTTTCAGTTATATTAAAGTCCCATCCTTATATGCACTTCTGGCTAAGTATAAAATTCTACATAGTACTTCTAAATGAGCTGTGAGCTTTACCTTTCTTACAAGTAAAAGAAGTTGTTCCTTTTCTTTTTGGAATTTGTTTCAAAACTATAAAATAATTTGTTTTATAAGCCGATTTTTAACTCCCAGATATGTTGAATAGGCAAGTGTAGAAAAAAAACCTAACAAATTAGTAATCATTTTAGAATTCCTTAATCAAATTGCATATGCTAACAAATCATAAACTAGAATTAGCAGGATATTCTTATATCCTTCTGGAACTACTATCATTTGATAATAGGTAAACACCCACTACCATCATTGAATTTCTAATCTAAATACAATTCTCTGCTGGTTTTGATCTTTTATTAATGGTAGAAAATATATTCCTATGAATAGCATTTGTCTCTAAGCTGCATTAATTAATTTCCCATAGTCATATCCCACAACAGACTTGCTGTGTTTACACTGTGAATATGAAATAATGAAACACAATTTTTTCAGCAAGCATATCAGATTATACACAACCAAAATACAGCACCACTCAAAATAGTCACTTTGATGCACTTTTTTTTAATCAAAGAGTGTTGGTGTCCAAGCCATCTATGATAGAGCTGGTGATGCAAATCTTCTGGGAGGGAATACATTTCCACAAAGATGCAGGAGACCCCCCCCAGATGGCTAGTGAACCCCAACTTTGGGTCCCTTTCCAAGTTATCAAAGAATTAAAACTATGGACACAGAGAAAGGTAAGTTATAAGAATTTTTTAAGGAAAGCATGGAAACAGGACAATAGAAAAAAAAAAAACAGGAAAGAGGAATTCACCCACTCTCAGCATTGCTAGAAGTTGAGAAAATGGGCAACGAAGAATTTCCATCAAGCTGGGGAATGGGCTCTCAGAAGCATCTGCAGGAGACGGAAAAGGAAGAGAGGAGAAGGGGTGCACATATATATTTCAGGCCCAATTATATGAATCATACATCCAATTAGAATGAGCCTCATCAGTAGGCTTAGGTGGGTAGGGAGGAACCTCATTGGCTGGTAGGAACAGGAGGACCTCTGATTTAGAAAGACCCCACCCACAGGGTCTAAGCCCACAGATCTGAGGAAGAAACAGAAAGCTATTGTTGCTGTTGCTGTTGTTGCCATTGCCATTGCCGTTGCCGTTGCTGTTACTATTGCCGGGGAGGGTTAAAGAGGTCGTTGCCTGCATTTACTTTAGATAAGACTGAACAAGATGTGAGTTCTAGTCCTGTCAGGGCAGGCAAGCTGGCATCTATATTTCTGTGAACCTAGATGACTACCTATCAGATAAAAAAAAAAGCTACATTGCTCCTAATCCCTGTCAATGGTAGAGATAAATTTAAATTAGGATGCTAGCCAAAGGAAGGAGTGATGCATTTTATGTGAGTTTTAAGCAAGACTTAAAAGAGGGAATAATATTAATGTTTTGAAAAATAAACAGATGTATTCCCATGAATCAGGTAAAATAGCTACTTGTGGGGAGCAAGCATAACCTGAGCTAATTAATTATCGCTGGTTTGGCATGGTTTTTCAAGAGCAGAGCAGAAAACCAAAGCTGAAGCTCAATATGTAAGCAAAAGCAGGCCACCACAGATCTTATGTGTTAGGCAAGTTTTTAGTAATTTTGCATAAAGCAAGTGGGCATGATAGGATTTGCATTTCAAGACAATAATCCTGTTCAGAGTAAGAATGACATATTATAGAAATATGCTATTATAGGAGGGCTTTTCCCTTTGGGGGACCCCTTGCTGCTTTACATGAGCTCTGCCTTCTGTAATAAATTTTTCTACAAAGAAATATGAGGCTAAAGAAAAGACCAGTTGAGCGACAAATGTGAGATAACTATTAACCTGGAGTAAGGTTTGATTTGAGAATTATATTAGAAGTGATGCAAGTTACTGACATGTGACATAAGGACTCCAATGACGATGGGAAAGTACAAGGTAATTCTTCGAATTTTCGCCTTGTGTGATTGGGTGAATATTGGTACAAATAGAAAGGAAAAAATGTAAACAGGGTCATCTATGGGGAAATGATGCTCAAATTTGAAGATGATGAGCTCAAAGAATTTCTCAGCTGGATTTCACAGCATGAACCTCATACCTAGTGATACAAATATATAAATAATGTGAAAAGAAAACTATGAAACGGACAAATTCACTCAGACAGCATATAAAGAAAGAAGAATTAAGAAGGGTTATTGGGGGAAAAGAAGAACATAATTACAAAGCAGACAAAGGAAAAGTCAACAGACAGAAGGAAACAGCAATCTGGTGTC
Organism: Dipus sagitta; assembly: GCA_036346955.1. Taxonomy (NCBI): domain Eukaryota; kingdom Metazoa; phylum Chordata; class Mammalia; order Rodentia; family Dipodidae; genus Dipus; species Dipus sagitta. Next base: position 152,113,928 of record CM070771.1, read on the forward strand.
TTAAAAGCCAAAAAATGATGGGCTGGATAGATGGCAAGTTATACATTCTTGACCTTCTGAGTACTGTGATGAACTCTCTCACCTTCTTCCTCCTTCCTCTGTTCTGCCTGGGATGGCAATCCTTCCTTTGTATAGCATAATCCACTGGGTATATATTACTCTTCTGCTTGTCACCTGCAAGTTACTAGATCAACTGTCATGAGGTGACATTTTGGGCTTTCAAGTCACCCCCATTTAATTCGACAAAGGCCCCAAAGGGCAAGAGTAGAGGTGTCAGCATTTTGGATATGCCAAAGAGAAGTCACAGAGTACTTCTTTTAATGAAGACAAGATAGTTTTTGTCGTATAGGAAAAATAAGATGATATTTTGAGTTGGCTATCTATAAATTTTGTCTGTAAAACAAGGAAAGAAAAACAGTGTGTTAGGTTCACAGTCACAATTCAAACTTCCAGTCATAGGTCCAGAGTGTGATCAGCGCATGTTCGGAGGCAAAGGCAGTAAGTTGACAGATGGAACACATGAACAGAAAATGTGTTCTAACCGACACCATGCTGCACCAGGACACTTTGAACTTGGACAGTGACAAAAGTAAGGGATTCCCTGAGTGACACCAAGCCTTAACTTCAAGGACGGGATAATCACACAGATCCAAAATTAGGTTTGGGCTTAAATCTACAAAAATAAGCAGAAAGACTTCATTTTATGTCAATGAAAAAAATTGCTGCCAGATTCCTCATTGAGTTGAAGAAGCCAATTAAAGAGAATAGACACTACCGTACACAAGTCTTCAGCCACAACAGAGCCAGGCTCTTCTGGAAGAACATGCTCAAATTAAAAAAAAAAAAAAATCAGTTCCAGGTGTGGTGGCGCACACCTTTAATCCCAGCACTAGGGAGGCAGAGGTAGGAGGATTGCTGTGAGGTCAAGGCCACCCTGAGACTACATAGTTAATTCCGGGTCAGCCTGAGCCAGAGTGAGACCCTACCTCAAAAAAAAAAAAAAAAATCATATAAGTGTGAAGGGAGTGTAAAGGCTAAAACATGTAAGGACAGATTGATGCTAGTGAGTATTGTACAATGGTAAGAATGAGAGGGAAAGCACAATTATATTGTTATTATACTATATTGTTATAATTGTTCTATGATAGTTGTAGTTGCTAACATATTACTTTGCCTGATTTTATAATCACACTGCATGATAAGCATAAGAAGCTATGGCAATAAGTAATGGGTTAAAGTGATAGGTTATATGCTTTATTCTGTGCTATTTTTTCTAATTCTCAAAACATACCCCTGAAGTAAGTGTGTCCCATGCTACCATTGGATAAAATGGACTAATATTCTCAAAATTAACAGAGAAAAACTGGAAGGCAGGACCTATAAATGGTGTTAGTAGTATCTGTGGTAGTTTGAATGGATGTCCCCCAATAGATTCAGGAGTTTATTAAAGCTTGTAATTTAGATTTCCAGCCACCTGGCTGGAGGAGTTGTCACTGTGGGTGGAACCTAGGGTCCATCCCTAAGGTGTTACTGAAGGTGGATCTGAATTCAACCCTAAGGTATGCCGAGTGCTCTGCCTAGAATTCCTTCAGTGTGCTTGTTTGTGGTGCTGCTGGTGGTTTTTCCTTCTGTGCGTATCTGTGAAAGGAGACCAGCTTTTTTGCCATTATGGAACTTCCCCTGGATCTGTAAGCTTCAATAAATCCCTTCTTTCCCAAAACTGTAACTGTTTGGAAGTTCGTCCCAGCACCATGAAGGTATGACAGCATTCAAGGTCAATGATCAACTTTAAAGCCATCCTATACTATGATCTCTTCTGTCTTCAGAATAAGGCACTAGAAGCATAAGAAGCATAATTTCAAATTATGTTCTTTCAGGCTGGAGAGATTGCCTAGTGGTTAAGGCACTTGCCTTTGAAGCCTAAATATCCAGGTTTGATTCCCCAGTACCCATATAAACCAGACAGATGCCCATGGTGGTACGTGCATCTGGAGTTTGTTTGTAGTGGTTAGAAGCCCTGGTGTGGCCATTCTCTTTCCATCTACCTAGTTTTCTCTCTCAAACAGATAAATTTTAAAAAATTAAAATTGACTTTAAAAGGGGGCTGGACTGATGATTTAGCAGTTACAGCACTTGCCTTCAAAGCCTAAGAATGCAGGTTAAATTCTCCAGTACCCATGTAAGCCAGATGCCCAAGGTGGCCCATGTGTCTGAAGTTCATTTGTAGTGGCTGGAGACCCTAGCATGCCATTCATTCTCTCCCTCTCTCTCTCTCTCTCTCTCTCTCTCTCTCTCTCTCTCTCTCTCTCTCCCCCTCTCTCTCTCTCTCCCACACACACATAAATAAATAAATTTTAAAAATTATGACCTTTCCTTGAGTTTGGCTACCAACATTTCAAAAAACAAAAAAGGTATTATTCTTTCAGTAGGTTGAAAATACCCCACTATAATGTCAAGGGAGCTACTCAACACATGTTTTAGGGGATTACTAGATAAAATAAATATTGTTTATTAAAGAACTTACAATTACTTATCACACTAATGTACATCATAAATTTTCACAATGAAATAATATTTCCCAAATATATTTAATTGGGGGAACATTTTATTTCCCTTTTGGCATCCATTGATCTATAGTAAAGAGTGTGAGGAGTGTTACACGAGAGTAAATGCTCTCCAGTTCTGCACTGAAATCTAATTATCTGTGTAACAAAGCTTCAAAGAAGAGCTTTATGCACCAATTTCCAAATAAAGTTTCTCCTTTGAGGGTTAAGACAATCTCAACATAATACATTTAATTAGAATTTGGATTAGTTAAGTTCCTCTGAGAAGTAGACATCAAGACAAGGTTAGATGAAGTAGAGATGCATCAGAGAAAATGGCTGTGAGGGAAAAGGGGGAGGGAAGAGACAAGAACTGCAGTGGCCTGTGAATATGAATGAGAGAAAGAGAGAAAGGGAGGGAGAGAGAGAGACCAAATCACAGAATAGCTTGATCAAACAGATGAGAAGTCCTATAGTCAGGAAGCAAAGTATGCCTCTGCTATCCTTGCCAACTCAGTTTCCCAGAAAAAAATAGCCTTGGGAGAGTGTGGCCTGCATGAAAACACAGTGGGTTAAGTTCACACACAGAAGACAGAGCTATGTGTTCTCACAGTGCCTCAGCCTAGCTTGCCCTCACAGCTCTTCTGTGGTTCCCAGGGATCTGTCTTTCAGTGAGTAAACTTCTTAGAGAGAACTTAGTGGGTCAAACTAAAATCATCATTATTCTAGCTGCTCTGGCACAGACAACTGATGTCATCTCTTCTGACATCCATGATTCACTGGAACAAACTGATTGGTTCACAGTTGTGACCCCAGCAGGTTGTCATGATTTTCCTCCTAAACCTTCATCCCTGAAGGGTCAGAGTGTTTGGTGATCATGGCCTTTCTCATCCTGGGCTTTCTGCGTGTACTTGTTGACTTATGATTACAGAAAAGCAAAGGCATACCAAAAGGAATCTTGTGATGGTTCGCAGTGTAGTCTTTCCGGGTAAAGCAGTCTTTCCCCACTTGCTGGCCACGTCCAATCACCTTTTTCACAGTAACTTCTTTCATCTTCTGATTCTTGGACATCAAGTGTCCTGGTAGCCACAGCTCAATGCTTTATCAAGCAGTTCTTTCACTTCTTAGCCAGAATGTGTCCTTTAGGAAATAATCTCCAACTCTGCTTCTAGAAAACTTGTGGAGGCAGAAAGTATGAATCCCCATAGACACTGGGGATTGTATAGTAGGGGGTATTCCTGATAGCACCCTCGCTTTTGTGAATAGAACACCATCATGTTTCTTTTGTATAAAATCAGCTATTTATGAATGGTGTGTTCACTTCTGTGTTTTCTCTGCTGGAAGGTGGGTCTCCTGGTCAGATGGTATGCTATGTTGGATTTCACACCTACCAATCAGGCATTACAGAAGCCTTCAAAGAGTGAGGTTGGCTGAGAAGGAATATAATGGAGTCAACTTGACAATAAGGGACCCGCTAATCTCCTCGAAGATTTTTTGCCACATGCCAAGAGAGGAAATGTCTTTGTTTATGATATGATGAATAGTTAGAGGTAGTAATTCCTCAAGCACACATGTATGCAATATACCATATATTCACATATGTACACACTATATGTTGCACATCACATACATATCTCATACCATATACAGTCCAAACAGAGTATGCACATATACCACATTCCATATAGAGATTACACCACACAAACACAAACTATATTCTACAGACCATATCATACCACAAAAGACACACAGCACACAAATAGACACATGTTTGACTTATCAATCCTAGTCAATATTAAATTAAATCCGTCAAGTAATCATTCTAAATAGCACATCATAGCACTGTATGTGATTAAAAATATTAGCAATAGTAGCTACCAACAAAATAAATCTTGGAAAAATGACTAAGTAAATTATACTACATCCTTAACCAGAAATTGCATCTATTAAAATAATTATTTAAATGGATTTCCACAATGTTTAGGTGAGAGGAAAAGCAATACCAACAAAAATGTCTTTCATATATATAGGTTTATGCATGTCTATGAATATTGTTGATTTTACCAATTGCTGGAGCAAAATAGAGGATACACACTATGCTATTAATATCAGTTACTTTGGAAGCAAGTAGACTGTGGCCAGACAGGTTATAAAGGAAAGGTGAATAAGAATGAATAACAATAAAGTTGAGAAAAACTGCTCTGAAAACATAGTGTGTACTATACAAACTGCTTTATATTATGAAAGCATCACAAATTTTTCAAATAAAATGAAATGATAAAAATAACATGCTGAATAATTTCTAGCACATTCTGTTGCCAATAAGGTCATTTCTTGTCATTTGGCTATTTGCTTTTTCATACTGATCAAAGACAACTATAGCAGACAGAAAAAAAATGGAGCAGATGGACTCCAGGGATGCAGAAGCCTCGTGAATAGACCTCCCACCAGGCTCCCCCAGAGAAGGATCTCCTTGGGCAAAATTCACCACAGCTCAGTTTTATCTTTAGTACCAATAGGGTGACCATATAACTAATAGTACTGTCTAGGATCTTTCTGAAGTGAAAGAGGACACTGTTTGTCATTATTCTGGGAAAATCAGTGCATGTGCCCACCCTAATCACATGATGGTAGGTATAGACTACTATGAAAAAACAACATCCATAAATTGCCCTCAAGTATTGAAGGCTGGTGAATGAAGACTAATATCCTAGAACAGGCCTGGATATGATGAAAATAAAACTGTGGTAATGATCACCTGGGGCATTCATGGAGAGAGTAAAGGAGAAACAATCTCAGAGCTTAAATTGTTCTTCAAATAAGTGAACCACTGTGATAAAGTGACAAGACTTTCATCTTCACCCTCTTCTTTGCTGCTGTTACAAATCTCACCTGTCAATAAGAGAATAAAGTACAACTCAAGTTTACACCTTCCTTTCTCTAGTATGAAGCTTAAGAAACAGGGCAGCAAAGAGTGTTGGTTGGTATAACCAAACTAGCTCCAAACTAAGCAGTGAATAGAACTTTAATATTTTCATTTAAAGCCAAAAAAAAAGTTATGTTGTACATAGAACAACTATGGTTACCTGGAATTATCACATGAAACCATCATTATTTTCTACATTGGTCTTATATCTCCCTTCTTTGCTTGATACATGAAATTTTTGGGTACAAAGGTATGCTTCTTTATGCTTTGGTATGCATTTAAATCATTCAGGGGTCGTGAGAAAATCATGTTCTTTTTTTCCTTTTCTTTATTAGTCAGTTTTGTATTCAGCAAATACAGTCAGTTTGGTACCATTATTAGGCTCCTCCGTGACCTACCCCCTCCCCTTGGCCCCTCCTTGTTGAGGTATAAGGGTCATGCATTGTGGAGTTAGCCCACAGTTATGGATCAGGTAAATGTCTCTGCATATCATGACCCAACATGTGGCTATGACATTCTTTCCGCCCCCTCTTCCGCAAAATTTCCCTGAGCCATGTTGGGTTCATGTTTGGTCTGCTTCAGTGATGAGGTGTTGGGGGCCTCTGAATCTCTGGCTCTCTGATTTGGTAGGAGTTGATTTTTCTCTGTGCTGATCTCCTTCGAAAATCATGTTTTATAAAGCATATCACAGGAGAACTCAGAATTCTACATGAGCTCCCAGGTGAGATAGGTGCTGCTAGCCCACGAAATTACACTGTGAAAATCAAAGTCTGTTTGCTCTTCTGTCACTCTTGCCTCACACAGCTTTCAGGCATCCTAATCTAAATCCGAGAGGAGTGTAGACTAAACTGAAACATCTCCAGTTAAAATTACACCAATGACCTGAGGTACTTTTTTAATAACTATATTTTTTTATTTATTTGAGAGAGAGAAAAAATGGGTGCAACAGGGCCTCCAACCATTGCAAACAAATTCCAGGTCAGATGCAGGAGTCACCTTGTACATCTGGCTTACATGGGTCCTGGAGAACCAAACCTGGGTCCTTTGGTTTTGCAGGCAAGTGCCATAATGGCTAAGCTATTTCTCCAGCACTGAGGTACAACAGATGAATGACATTCCAGCAGCTGTGGCAGAAATCAAGACTGTGTTTGTTAAAAAGTTTACCAAGTGAGCCTGATATTTTGTGAGGTTTGGAAACCATTGCCTTAAATTAAAGGTGAAATAAAAATGGACACACTAGAACACTCACATAAAGCCTGCTTCTGTGTTCATGTAGAATAAAAATGTTCACTTTCTACATCATTAGTGCTCTTTATAAGCATTGAATTCCAATATAAGAATTAAATGAGGTCTTTAGAAACTAGATGTGAAGAAATCAATATTATTTCGCAGGTAGAACATGGACAATGTCCTGGATTATATATTCCTTTTAAGTGCATGTGAGTCCCCAGCAGGAGCATTTGTAATAATCTCTGAAGTGGAAGGTCAAATTTCCAATTGAATTATTTTCAGTTAATGTAAAATTATTTTAAGAACCAAGATTGCCAAGAATAAAATGTATCAGCTTGTACCATCCTAAGCTAAGAAAACAAATTTGCAAGTATTTTTTTCTAACCAACTGCATTTTAATCATCTTAGTATCCCTTAATAAGTAGACATATCCTGGGGCTTCAGAAAGGTTTGGCAGGATTAAATCAATCTCATACATAAGCCAAATTACCTTGCATTTAATTTACTCACAGAGTACATTAATATTAATGTTGAGTTATTTTGAATAGCATGTACTAATTCCCATGTGCTAGTAACATGCAAGCTCTTTGCTAAAAATACTATGTTTGCATTAATTATCAGACAGAGGCAGAACTAATAATCTATGATAACTACTATTAGAATGGTTTCATGAGTAAGAGAGAACTTCATAAGTTGATCATTTCGGGCTCTGTGACATAGGAACTCTTGCTTTTATTCCATACTTACCTTCATTTGTGCAGGTAACACAAGTTCTATTATACACAAAGCTGAATTGATAAAACACCAATAATGGCCACTGTATCAGTGACTTTTCACTTACTTCAAACCATTACCTACCACAAGCAACTTCTGGAAGGAAAAAGGTTAAATTGTGCATAGAGCGTTAGAGAGTAGAATGCATCATGGTGGGAAGGAGTGAGAGAGAAAACAGAGCTAGCCCCATTGTGTTTGCAGTCCTGAAACACAAGGTGAACAGAAAGGGGAAACCGAGCTGCAAAACTTCAGTCCCTTCCTCCAGTGACACGTTCCAACAAGACTCCACCTCCTAAAGATTTCATAACCTTCCCAACCAGTGCCTCTTTCCTGAGGACCAAGTGTTCAAACACACGAGCCTATGGGACACATTTCACACTCAAACCACAGATGACATATTCACTTAATAATATTAAACACCTGCCGCACTGTCAGTGGTGCCTATCTTCAAGAAACCAAACAAATCATTGTGTATCCTCCAAGGAAATGAGTACACATAATTTGCAGCTTGGGGAGCCTAGCGTTTTAGCTTCACTTCACTCTGCATAGTACAGATTCCATACAAAAGCCTTACAGAGGCTCCCAAATCAAAATGTTCACAGCCTCAACATACAGAGTTGTAGTGAAATAGAAATTTTGGGGGTTGTTGTCCATATACCAATATGCCAATACACAAAAAAATTTAGTATTATGAATTGAAACCCTGAATTGTGTTATGAATTTAAAGAATTAAAATCCATATACCAGAGAGTAAGGTTTAGAGAGACTTTATTTGATGAAGAGAAGGAAAATGAAGAAAGGACAGAGAGCTCCTGCCATGTTGAGGGCACTAAAGGATAGAGAGGGGACACAAGGATTCTCCCCTCCTTTCAGCTCAGCCTGGCAGAGACAAGAGGAGACTTACTAGAACTTGGAGGTTCAGAAAGGTAGCCAAGAGAGCTCTCCCCCGATAAGGGTCTACTTATAAACTCATTGTGATGTGCTCTCCCTTCAGGCTCAAGTGAGCCCAAGAGACGGCTGATTTGTCTAAACTAGAGACTGAGATTAACCAATCACAATGCCAGAATCAGATTTAAATTCTAGGAAAGAGGACCTCCCTCCCAGGAAGTGACTCAGGTTGTTCATGGAAAGACAGGTCTAGCGAACTAGACCTCTGGCAAAGTGGAGACTGCAAAGGACTTAAGAACATTCCTGCCTCTACTCTCCATGGGACAGTTGCCCTAACTGCTTCACTTGGAAGAGAACTTCATTAGCTCCAGTTTATATATAAAGAGGGGCCAAAATACTGGCAACAGACCAGATCATTTAGGGAACTTATATGGACATATTCAGAAGAGGCTGGGAGTCTACTTTGGTGGAATGAAGGACAGGATAGGCTAATTCACAGGAATGAGCTTCTCACTAAATAAAAACTATGGGAAGCAAGTCTGATGCCCAAGTAACATTATAATGACAAAGGGAAATTGCAGTGAAGAATGGCAGAGAGAGCATCTGGGGGAGAAAGAAAGTCACTCTAGAAGGACAAGGTACTGATGTTTACAGGTACAGGAAAGAGAAGGAAAGAAGCAGATTTCAGTGCCCTCCTCCTGAAACAAAATAGAATCTAAAACATCAAGGGGAAACAAACCACAAGAAACAATTTATAAATTGTTTTGATACATGAGTATATAATTCTTATATATAATTAAAATATATATGTATTTTTAAAAAATGCTTCTTTACATACAACAGAAATAATCCTCGTGAAGAAAAAATAAAATGGAAATGATGAAAATAAAAGTTAAGCAAAGATGGTGATTGTGTTAATTTCTTGGGGTTGGGGGGAGCTGATACAGTGATGAATTGCAAACTGAGTGATGTTCAGCAGAAGAGTTTTTTTTTTATCATTCTTCAAGTTGACAGAGCTCAGCACCAAGGTCTCAGCAGGGTCATGAATTATTTCTTGTTTTTTTCTAGCTCCTAGTCATGCTGGCCATGTGTGGGACTCCTTGGCTTACAGCTGCATCACTGCATTCTCTTCACTTGTCGCATAGTGCTCTTCTCATGTGTTTCTTTTTCATGTGATCAACTTCTTATAAGGATGTCTGTCATATTAATTATGGAACCTCTCACCTCCATTATGACTTCATTTTAATGATCCTATTTCCAATTAAGTCATCTTGTGATATACTGGAAGCTTAGACTTCCAGTGCATCTTTTGGGGAGGTAATAGATATCAATAAAATTTATATACATATAGAATTTACATACATATGTAATTGCTGTATATATATTTATAATATAAGCATATACATTTCTCCTTAAAGTATATACACTAAAGAAGTATATATACAGTGCAAGTAAACATTGCCATCAATCGTGTAAAACAACAAGAATGTTAACTTTGAAGGCTATGCTGATAAACTTATGCAACTTCAAGGATAAGGAAAACGTTTTGAATATGGAGGTAAAATTGAAGTCTAAGCTATCTACAAAAGAAAGTTTGATCTTCACAGCTTTTCAGTATAGAAAATCTCAGAAGAATGAACAAGTATGAACAAGTGACTCGTGGTTATAAGTATGGGCCTGGGTTTCCATCTACCCACAATGCTACAGCTCTAAGACGATCTGTAAAGTGAACAATGCAGGCAATATTCTCTCTCTCTCTCTCTCTCTCTCTCTCTCTCTTTTTTTTTTTTTTTTTTTTTTTTGAGGTAGGGTCTCACTCTAGCCCAGGCTGACCTGGAATTCATTGTGTAGTCTCAGACTGGCCTCAAACTCATGGATGTCCTCTGACCTCTACCTTTATAGTGCTGGGATTATAAGTGTGTGCCACTATGCCCAGCTGGGTGAACCCTTTTTAAAGAACCAGAGAAAACATTTACCCAACTGTGGTAGTTTGAATGTTTGGACTCATATACTAAGTCACTTTTTACTAAAATTTCTACTCAAACCCTAGCAGGCAGATTCTTGCTGGGGGGCAGGGGGGCAGCATGCCACTGGGCATGGATCTGAGTCCAACCCTAAGGTGTGTTTGGGAGCTGATCTTCATTGCAGCACAAAAGTGTGTGGAGAGCAATTTTGGTTCTGGCTGTTCATGTTTGTGGAGCTGGATGTCAGCAATTTCTTTCTGCTTGGATCTATGAAAGGGAGCCAGCTTCTTCTTCCACTGATGGTACTTCTCCTGGATATGAAATCCTGAAATAAATTTGTTCCTCCCCCAAATTGTTTCTGTTTGGGTATTTGTCTCAGCAAAGTTCAGTTGACTGCAACAGCTAATTTGGTACCAGAAGAGGAAGATAGTTTCTGAGACAAATTTGGATAAATGGATTTTGAACTTTTGGAACCTGTGTGCTAAAGGAATATGGATGGTCTTGGTACTTGGACTGCAGGAGACTTACAGAGCAGTAAGCCAAATTTTATGGACTATTCTTATGAGAGTTGTAAAATGCTAAATGCAGCGAGAATTGTAGACTCGGAAGGCTTGGCTTATGAACTTTCCAAGGGGAAGCAGAGAACTTGGTTGGGATGAGGTACTGCATGTGGGCTGGCTGTGTTCTTCTGCCTAAGCCCTAAGAATGTGAGCAAGGTTGAATTTAAAAGTAATGGACTGGGCTGGAGAAATGGCTTAGAAGTTAAGGTGTTTGCCCATGAAGCCAAAGGACCCAGGTTCAATTCACCAGGACCCACAGAAGCCAGATGCACAAGGGGCACATGCATCTGGAGTTTGTTTGCAGTAGCTAGAGGCCCTGGTGTGCCCATTCTCTCTCTGTTTGTCTCTCTTCTCTCTCTCTCTCTCTCTCTCTCTCTCTCTCTCTCTCTCTCTCTCCTTGCAAAACAATAAATAAAAATTTTTAAAAAGTAATGGACTGTTGTGCTTGGCAGAAGATACAGAACAGAAAGATGAGCAAGGTAGAGTTTATCACAGGAAAAACTCAAGCAAGTTTAAAGTTACTGGTGCAGAGACTGGCTTTAGGTTACTAAAACTGTGATTGTTAAACAAATTACCACTATTAAGTATAATACATTTTATGCTGAAACAATGTAAGTCCACCCAAGAAGGTGACATTCACCCAGGAAAGGTTGAATGAGTAGAAATACAAATTCATTTGAAAGGAGATGACTTGAAAGCAGAATCCTGCTCAAGGTCAAGATTTATTTTCTCTACAGATTAACAAATTAGTGCTTCCACTGAATACCTGTTGATAATTGTAGAAACATGAGGAATGCATGAAAATGGGTCATTAAGTACACTTAGTTTGAGGAGTCACTACTGAACTGCAGCATTGTAAAGCACTTGTGCGGAGGGCCGTGAGGCCATTGTCTGAAGTTGAATCAGGAGCTTCTTCTCCAATGTGGCATATGAAGCACGGTGATGTCTCTGTATTTTGATGTATTAAAAAGGTCATTGCATGGAACTATGAAGTTGGACCATGGTTTGTAGTAGAGACCCAAGGATTTTTTGCATATACCAGGATTGTGTAGTACCTACCATGGAGAGTTGGTGGCTCAGAATGAAAGATTTCCTCTATATACTCAGCCCAGCTGGAGAAGAACTAGAAAGTCCAGAGACTGTCATCCACTGGTTATGAATATTGGACTTGAACTACAAATGTCTGATGTTTTCCTACAGGTTAGTGACTTTGCATTGGACTAGCCTCTCCTTATTATACCTGTTTGCAATGAAAATATTTTCTCTGTGCCATTGTGTTGGACGTATGTAACTTGTCTTGATTGCACAGGACTTACAGAGACAGTCTTGAATCTCAAATGAGACCTGGGTCGTGTGAACAACATTAAAGTTGGTAAAGCTTATGGGGACCGTAAACACTGGACTAAATATTATTTGCAGTTTAAGATGGTCATTTGTCTATGGGATATGGAGGCAAAATGAATGTAGTAGGTTTTGTTTCTTTGTTTTGTTTTGTTTTTGTTTTTTGTTATGTTTTGTTTTGTTTTTGAGGCAAGCCCAACAGACTGCCTTTTTCATGCAAGAGTTGGAGAGAGGAAGAGAGTGGGAGAGAGAAAATTGTCACACCAGGGCCTCCAGCCACTGCAATCAAACTCCAGATGAATGTGCCCCGTTGTGCGCAGGTGCTTCCTTGCGTGCTGTGTCACTGTCCATCTAGCTTACATGGTACCTGGAGAGTTGAACATGAGTCCTTAGGCTTTGCAGGCAAGCACCTTAACCACTGAGCAATCTGTCCAACCAGAATATAGTAGTTTTAATGTGATAGTTTGAATGCTTGGTCCCATAAACTCAGTAGTGTTTCATTAAACTTTCTAACTGATCTCCTAGTAGATTCCCGTTGGAGGGGGGCATGTCACTGGGGGAAGACCTAAGTCCAGCCCTACTAGGTGTTTTCAGAGATATATGAGCTCTGGTGGTTCCTTCTTTCTGCTTTTGGTGTTTATTGGTTGTTTGGTAGCATCTCTCTGCTTAGATCTATGAAAGGACCCCAGCTTCTTCATTGATGGAACTTCCACTAGATCTGTAAGGCCCTTCCTCCTGCTTGGCTGCTTTTGGTGCTTGCTGGCAAGTGCTGTTATTTGTGTGCATGTCTATCCTTCTCAGCTATCTTTCTTCAACATTGAAACCAAGTTCCCTCAGCCTTCCAACATGGACTGAAGACCATCATTCTCTAAAAAGTCTTCAAGCCTTCAGTGATGGATTGGGATGGCTGAGGCATTCAGCCACGTGATCTGAGCAGCTTCCCATTACCTTGACTCCCAAGCCTGCAGACTCCTGCTATTGGACTACTGTAAACTAACCCAGTAACTTCCCTTTTTCATACAATTCATTCTATCAGTTCTGTTCCTCTAGAGAACCCTGACTAACACACCATCCAATGTGTAATTCTGAAGACTTCAGCAGAGACTTTGTAGTGAGCAATGGACTTTTACTGTAGATATGACTAGAAACCACTGGTGGACTATTGCTTCTAAACCATGTCCGTGGATTCTTTGATGGTCTCTCTCTCAGAGAGCCTCTTGTTGGGTGTCGGCTGCACTTAGTAACTCTTCCAGAAGGACAAGTCCAAAGGTGGGAATGATAGAGTGTGACTTCAAGAACAAGTGATACTGTTAAAAAGCGTAGCTTGCCCCTTATGTCTTCTTCCCTCCTTCCCATCCTCCCTTGCTCCCTCCCTCAAGCTCTTAGTATGTGTATCAGTTACTTTCTCATCACTGAAACAACTTACCTGAGCTGAAACGGCTTAAGGAAGGAAAGGGTAATGTCCAGATTACAGTTTTGAGGGAAGTCTATCACAGCTGGGAAAGCATGGCAGGAGCAGGAAACCAGAATCATACCATCACATCATCAGCAGCGGAAAATGGAGACAGTTTACATTCAAACCACTGCACCATTTTAATCCATTCTGGATACTGTAATCAAGTACTACAGACCAAGTTTGTCTCTCAGCTCAGAGGCAGTCGGGGTAGCCTCAGCATCTATCTGATCTGGTCAAGGCCTCTTCCACATTTCAGACTGTCAGCTCCCCAAGACATGCTCACATATGCCAGAAAATCAATCAGAGGTTTTTGAGGACCTTGTTATAAGGGTCCTAATCTCATTCATAAAGCTGCCAATCTTATGCACTACTGGCATCCCCAAAACTCTGCTTCTTCATCCGAGCCCCCTTGGAATCAAGGTTTCTAACAGATTCAATAGGCCACAGTTACTCTGGGGAATACCAACTACCATGTTATGAGGACACATCCAGGCACCCTATGAAGAGGCACATGTGATATGCATCAGAGCCTTCTGCCATAGGTCAGCAAGGAATTGAGTTCCCTAACTCTTTTTTTCAACATATATATATTTACTAACAGCTTCTCAACTTACAGACAGCAAACCATTGTATTTCCCTCCCCTCCCCTACCTTCCCCTTCATAACTCCATTCACCATCATATCCCCTCCCTCTCTTCATTAGTCTCTCTTTTAATTTGATGTCATCATCTTTTTTTCCTATTATGAGGGTCTTGGGTAGGAATTGTTAGGCACTGAGAGGTCTCAGATATCAAGGCCAAATTCTGTTCTGACAGTTGTATGTAAGGAGCAGTACTCATCCTTTGGCTCTTACATTCTTTCCTCCACCTCTTCAACAATGGACCCTGAGCTTTGGAAGGTGTGAGATGTTTCAGTGCTGGACACTCCTTCATCCCTTCTTTGCAGTACTATGTTGCCTTTTGGGTCATCCCAGTGGTCATCACCATCAGAAAAGAGAAGCTTCTCTAACCAGAAGTGAGAGTAGCCTTAATATATGAGTATAAACACTAAGTGTAGTGCTTTCAGGGCAGTTTGGTGAGAGTAATATATGCATTTATCCAGAAAAGAGCAGGCTTTAATATCGCTAAGGCTCATGACCTCTCCTGCCATAGGCTTTTGATTACGTTTTCAGTACCTGGTATATATTCCCTCCCATATAGTGGGCCTTCAGTCCAATTAGAGAGCAGTTGGTTTCCCCCAGAGCAGACATGCCACTACTGCACTCATTCAGTTATTTGGCCTGTCTGGCCAAACTTGAACTTTCCAGTGTCCACTGTTTTCACCACTGATGACTTCTGTCTTCCGTAAGACTGCAGCACACAGTACAGCTTTTTCTAGCTTTCAGTTGGCTGGGAAGAAGGTTTTCTGCTCAGCACCAGCTTGATTTCTCAGTGACCCTGAGGACACTCAACACCTACCAAAGCAGATATCTAGAGGCTCCTAAGAGTTCATCACCGAAGTAGACTTAAAACTCACCCACCATGGCTCGGGGAATTTTGCGGAAGAGAAGGCAGAAAGATTCTAAGAGCCATAGGTTGAGACATCATGTACAGTGGCATTCCCTGCCCCCCACAAAGTAACTGACTGCTGCTCCCACAATGCATAAACCACAACCCCATGGGAAATACCTGCAACACCACTGAGAAGTATCCCCAGTGGAATAGGGGCAGTGAGGAGGGAAAAAGAGTGTACCAACACATGATGTATCCATATGAAACACGCTGTTAATAATAATAATAATAATAATAATAATAATAATAATAATATCCATTGAAAAGAATGTGAGTGTGATCATGGAAAAATCCAGGAAGACTTTGATAAAACGATTAGTGAAAGCCTCAAGTGTTTTAATTAACTCTTATTAGAATTGTAGTCTTTAACGAGGCTTCTGATGAGGATATGGGGGGAGATGGGGGACTTGTTAAAATGGAGATAGGGGACTATAGGAAGTAATTCTCTTCTGAGGCATAGCTAATAGTAAAAAGACAAGGAAAAGAAATAGAGGGAAACTAAGGGAGTATTAAGAATGTAAAAAAAAACATAAATCATATATTAAACCAGAGGAAATGGAATCTTTTGTGATGTAATAACAGAAAGTCAAACACCACTGTGACTTATAGTCAGAAATGTAGAAAGAGTGAACAGAGCAAGAGAGCAGGGTATATTTTGGCCATACATGTTAGTATTGCCATCTGAATTCTTACAATAAAGTAAAAAATAACTTAGTTACTAATACTTTTTAATTCAATCAGAACTGGCTGTTTTGAAGATTTTAAACCTTATCATGTTATAATGATGTTAAAGTGAACAAATGAATCACAAGCAAATAGGACAACACACAGTATGGAAACTTAATGTACAAGGTGGGGGTGGCTCCAGTACTTATCACAATTACTTTCAGGACTTTAAAGAGATAAGGTGGGAACGGAAGTACATTCAGTCAGACAAAGGGCCCTATAAAGAGTTAAAGCCTTGCCTTGCTGAGGTGTCTCAATAATCCAAGATGCCTAAAGGCCACTTCTTCAGTACTGGCAGAAGCTTAAGATAGAGAGAGTGATTCTGTCCTGAGAAGATATGTAGGCATATCTTTTATCTAATAGAATTAGGCTTCAGTAAGATTAACAAGAAATTTCCACAGCTTTTAATAAAATTTTATTTCAGAAAAACTTCTAGCTAAGAGCATAGAAATACAGATAATACATAATAAGAAATATTTAAATTAAAACCCCAAAATTCTAGCATGAAACTAGACAGCATCAAACATTCTTGTCAAAGGTTATGTAACTGGGGGGGGGTGCAATCCTGAGCACAGACAGTGTACCTGAGCATCATAGAGGATTGTTCTCTGGCAGAATTAGAACTGTATCCTGACTTTAAGGAATTTCCAATGTCTGCCCACATGACTTTTCATAATTACTCTAGATGAGTAATTCACTCCTTCTCAAATTTCCTCTCTCTTTTTAATAGGAATTGCTTAATTGTTATATACTACAGAGCCTGCCACAATATGATTATCAACTTAGGGAGAAGACAAGTTCTCTCTTGAGCTTATAGACTTTCACATCTAAAGAAGGTGTATTTCAGGAACTATGGTAACAGAAGTGTATTTAGACAGCCTCCTATGCACCTGTATCTGATTTAGATGACAAGATTCTGAACATAGTCATATAATGTCATAAGACCATTTAACTACCCTGGAAGAAGGTATGTTTTGTATATGAATGGAATACTTTGCATCAAGAAAATTGATGCTGTGTTTTTTTTCCCCACAAATGTCAAAAAAATTCTGATGCTTTCCCTTTAAGAGATATAGCCCAGTGTGTAAGAGACATATATCAACTTGCTTTTACTAAACATTAAAAATCCAGACATGATGGTAATGGTTCTACCCACTAGTTCATAGACAACACCTGCAGCTTTCTGTTTTTGTATTATGCATCATTCATTCTGTAAGATACAGCTGTCAGGTCACATGGTCAATGAAACAACCTTATCATGTTATGTCATGTTACATGGGCAGTGAAACAACCTTGAGAGTGTGTAAGAGACATATATCAACTTGCTTTTACTAACATTAAAAATCCAGACATGATAGTAATGGTTCTACCCACTAGTTCATAGACAACACCTGCAGCTTTCTGTTTTTGTATTATGCATCATTCATTCTGTAATATACAGCTGTCAGGTCACATGGTCAATGAAACAACCTTATCATGTTATGTCATGTTACATGGGCAGTGAAACAACCTTGAGAGGAAAAGGTCATATGAGGAACTGAGGCCAACAACCAATCACCAGTGAGTTGCTGGGTGAAGGAACTTAATGAATGGTCTTCTGCTTCAGTACAGCTCACAGACAGTTGCTTCTCTGGAGAAGAACCTGATTGTTACTTACACACCCTTGAACCACCCAGCTGAGCCTCAGATTCTATATCACATAATATTTGCTTTGTTATTTTAATCTTTCTTTGAACTTTCCAGGATGATTTGATGCATATCTAAGGATGAATAAATGTGGGCATATAAATTGGGATCATACATGGGGACATAACATCTGATAATGTACAAATAGCAAAAATAAAGCTAAAAAAGTCAAGTTGGATAGATGGGTAAGTAGGAAAGGGGATTTTCTTGCAAAGCCTGTCACCTTGGATTTAATTCCTCAATACTCACCTGAAGCCAAACATACAAAGTAGCACATATGTCTGAAATTACTGTGCAGCGCAGGGCATCACGGTCTGCCCATACTCTGTCCCTCTCCCTCCCCCCATCCTCCTCTCTTCTCTTTCATCTTATATAAATAAATAAGTAAAGTAGCCTAAAATGAAGAAGTGGTGTGGGAAGAGGAAACAAATGATCAGTCCATTGTCTCAACAGTCAGCATCAAGTAATATGATAAGCTGTCAAATCAAGTCAATCTATAAATAAAAGATATACAGTTAGAGCTAATACTATTGGCCTAAACTCCATGAGAAAAGAATAAGTTACATCAGGTCAGAACTCTAATCAGGTAAAGTAATAAATGAATAAAATTGGAAATTATTTATTAAAATTGATTAGAATAACAAACAGAGAAAAATCAAATTCCTCACCAAGATGATAAGATTTTATTTTACTCAGTTTATGTTGCCTAGATGTAAGGTATGGATTCATTATGAAATAAGTTATATTTTCATCCTATGAATATGCCCAATTCACTATAGGTAATGATCTGGCCATAATCCAATATCTTCTCTAAAGCAAAGATATTCCAATTATTTATGTGTTTTTTCCTGCATGACTAACACTATACTATGAAGAGTACATTAAATTTAGAAAGACATTATTCAGTCTCTTTCATAGATGAAAGGAAAGTTATAGCCCCCTAGATAATAAAAATAAAATAGCCTAGAATATAATATGGATATTAAAACAGAATTTGTGAAAATGAAGCCTGCTAGATATTAGAATAAATGATCTCATTATAAAATCCTCAGGTCCTCATTTCTTGGAAAAGCCACAATTACAGCCTTATCTTCTTTAGTGACCAATTACCGTATTCATAGTATTTTTGAAATAAATGCTTTGCTATTTTTATGGTAGAAAACTGCAATGCAGATATTTCCATAAGTAAGAAATCTGAAGTAAATGACACTATTCAATCAAAACAACTACAAAACCTTTGAATTTTAGATGAAATGTAAAGAGAAACCCTTTGTTAGCAAAAATAAGCTATTTAAGATGATTACCTTAATATCACTTCAATTTATCAAGTCAGGTCATTACAGTCTTTACAGTGACAAGAAATAATGTCTTCTATGCTGCCCTGTGTAATCTGGACAGCTGTTACGAGTGGTTCCCTGCAGTAATACGGAAGAGAAGCTGATTTGCATTCTTGAAATTCATAGGTTTAAAAATATTATTCTGAGAAAAAATGGTTTTGTCATATACAATCTAATTGTCTTTCCATGTTATTAAACAAGACCTTCACAATGCATGTTTGTAGGTATGGGGGTGCCAGGGACAGTGAGGTGAGGAGTCTGGGTGGGGGATGTGGTAGCACCCTTCAATACACACCTTCCAATGTTCATCCTGAGGAACACCACCAGGCAAAGAAGCCAATCCTCCAAAGAGGTCACTGGCTAACATTTCACCCCTAACTAGTCTCATGGAGAATACACACCCTACTGTCCCATGTCCTCTGCAGAATGTACTTGGTATCTGAGTGTCATTTGAAAGGCAGTAGACCATTACTTGAAAAGTTGCAAGTCTACCTGTTAATTGATATGAATGAATTTCTTTGCTCTAATGTATCATAGGAGAAAAGACCCTCTCAGTCAGGGCTGACATAATCTTTCAGCTTTCATGCTGAGCAGGTTAATGAAGATCTGCTGAACTAACTTAGAAAGAAAGTCAACCTAGCTGAAGGGAAAATGCCCTGAGGGGAAAAACCTAGAATATATCAGGCCATCTTTTTCAGGATCTTTCTTTACTAAACGTGTTCTGCTCCAATTGTGGTTTAATTTTTAGCTTCTGAAATTATTTATTTTCTCTTACTCAATGAAAATGAGAACAACTTTGCCACTAAGAGTGCCAATACCTTAATATAAGCCTGTGAGGGGATGATGGAATGCATGCATGTATATCCTATTGGTTCTGTTTCTATGGACCACAATACAAGTGAGCTGGTCTTTTCAGAGGAACAGCAAGGAGGAGGAGAGAGAAGAGTTTGGACATTTTTGCCCAAGCACAAAATCTGGTAATCTAGCACACAAACACATCTTAATTATTTTGAGTTAGTCAGTGACTCAGTATGTGAAAACTTATGTTGATTGCATTCATTTCTCAAAAGACAATAAGTATTCAGACCCAGGCCACAAAAAGTATACACTTTCTTTCTCCAAAGCTTTAGGTTAATACAGATCACTTTATTGACTTTCCTGGTCTGTGAAATTAAACAGTCTAACCCTTTAGTCTAACATCTATCTCTTTCTTCTAATTCTATTAGCTTTGTAACAAAATTTCACTTCTATTTAATGTTCAATCTGTAAATCTTTCACTTGTGGTACATGGTTGTAGATGAGAATTATGTTTCTTGGATCTCTTTTTCATGTGCTGAAGGTTAGAACTAGCCAGAAGAGGCAGTTGGACAGACCTTAGAAGGCTAACAACTTCCTCATATCCAGACAGGATAGCTGACATTTGAGCACATGCCAAGCATGCCCTAGTGTACTCTGTATTTCACAGCCAGTTCATCCTAGTCACTTGTCTTGTTGCTCCTGGCCCAACACAGACCTGTGGCTGCCAATATACCCAGCAGGTGTGGGGGCGGCGCAGCAGAGTCAGCTGCAGCAGTCTTCTGTTCAGCCACTTTGGTAGTTGCTTTCTCAGTTGTATGTCTTAATTACTTCTCTCTGGACTTCCTCTCTTTTCCTAGTCTATTGTGTTGTTCAGAATCTTTCCACAATTTGACAGATCTATGTCCTGTTTATTTATTTGTTTCTTTTTGTTGCGTGACTGTGCATGCATGTAAGTGTCACAGCATCTGTGCCATGATGCCCTTGTGGCAGTCAGAGGACAACTGTTGGGATGTTCTCGCCTTCCATCTAATTTGAGGCAGAATTTCTCACTGCCCTATTTACTGGGGGAATTCTCCTTTCTCCACCTCTTTTCTGTTCTTCACAGCTTCAGACTTTTATATGGGAACTGGGGATTTGAATTCAGGTACTCAGAGTTGCACATGAAGTGCTTCATCCCCTGAGCCACCTCTCCAGCTCTCTATCTTATTTTTAAATTCCTCATTCAAACACATTGAGTGGGCTGGATAAATAGCACAGTAAGTAAAATGCATGCTGTGCCAGTGTATCAACTAGAGTTCAGATTCATAACACCTAGGTAAATGCCAGATACAATAGCATATTTCTGTAATCCCAGCACTCTTATGGCAAAATGGAAGTAGAGACAGGAGTATCCAAGGACCTTGCAGGTCGTCTAGCCTGGCATACATAGCAGTGAACAACAGAAGACCTTGCTTCAAAAAAAAAGTGAGGACCAGTACCTAAGCTTCTCCTCTGACCTCCAACACGTGTGATGAGATGCTTGTACCTGCACTCACCCACATGAACACACACACACACACACAAACACACACACGTGCAGATACCTAGGAAGAAAACCGTATGACTAGTGTACTACAGCTATAAGCCAAGGAGAACCATGGATTGCTGCAAAACCAGAAAACAAACAAAGGACTGTACTCTGCAGCCATCAAGGAGAGCATACCTACATGACTCCACTGTCTGGGACAGTTAAACCCACAAACTATGAAATCATGAATTTCCATTATTTAAGCAGTTCCTGGGGTGCTCTATTAGCACAGGTACACTGTTTTTCATCATGATGTCTGTTGTACAACTCTGCTCTGTTGCCATCAGCAACACCAAAACAAACAAACAAACAACAACAACAAAAAAGGTGCTACTGCACTCTAATCTCAGAAGAAAACTACCCTCCTTGCAGCAAGGAATGGAATAGTTCCCTAATTATCCATGGTGCAATTCGTCCTACATTATGGAGTTAAGTGATAGGTCACTAAAGGCATAATAAAGGCACAAGTCAGAACAGAGAGTGATTGACAACTTTAGCACTCCCAGACCTGTCTTGCATTTCTGAACAGGCCAGGGCCAGACAGCCTGTTCAGACTTGATCTCCTTCCCATGACCCAGGACAGCTTAGTACTATATCCAGCATCACCAAATAAACTGCTTCTCACAAATTGATCCCTCACTTGTCCTTACTCTAAAACCATCTCAAGAGCCTCATTATGACCTCTTCCCAGACAAACTGAAAAATATCTACACTCCTCAGCAGTACACTCCCATCTGTCCCAGGAAAGAGATCTCTGTGCTACTAACACAAGTTATCCATTCCAATGAAAATGCGTATTGTTTGGTCTAGGTTAAAAACGTTTAACCTAAGGCAGGAGGTGGGGGTGGGTGGCTGGGAAGATGGCTCAGGTTAAGAGTGCTTGTTATGCAAACATGGATACCTGAGTTTGATCCCCACTAACTGCATAAAAAGCCAAGTGTGGCCACCCATGCCCATAACCCCAGAATTGAAGTGGGCAGAGACAGTAAGATCACTGGGGTTCACTGTTCACCCAGTTTAATTGAAAATGGTGAGCTCCAGGCTCAGTGAGAGTCTCTCTCTCTCTCTCTCTCTCTCTCTCTCTCTCTCTCTTTCTCTCTTTCTCAATAGAGGAAGACATTCCTCAGGCATCTGCACATGTCCACTGGGTACATGCATCTGCACACACACATACATATACCACAAGCACATACACACATAAACACACACCACATGTACTACACAAAAAAGAAAAAAATAGTTTAATCTAGTCACTTTTCATATCTTGTCCTCTGCTAATGATCTGAAATGATTAGGATAAAAAATATAGAGTGTCACGTCAGAATCAGTGAGTCAGGACCCAGGACAAGACGGAAATTCAGAGGTGAAAATCTGATATATTTTACCTTTAAGGTAGTAGCCAAATCTAAAACAAAAAGTACTGTTTGCACTAGTTTCAAGGATAAGAATAAAAAAAAAGTTAGATTAAAATAACCCCTATGTTTTTTCTTGACACCCTAAAAAGATGTACTGTTAGAAGGGATCCCCAGCAGTCATAGTCCTCACAAAATTGCATCCCATCTTTAAGCATAAGTCACAAAAATCTCAATTGCTGAAACTGGTGTTAGGAAATCTCCAATATAGTCCATCCTCTTATCTACAGGTTTTATATTTTCAAATCTTCTTACTGACTTCCATTTATTTGTTACCCTTACGTCACTATTCCCAACACCTTTATGCCATTTGTAGTCACACTGAGTTTGGCCATGAATTTCCCAGCTGAGTGAGTAAGATGAGGCTCTGTTTTCTCATACCAGCTCCTGTGGGAGCCAAGTGCTCCACTGGGATCTCCTGAATGCCACCCCCCTACTGCATTGTTTGTTTGTTTGTTTGTTTGTTTTGGTGATGGTGGTTGGTGGTGGCATTGGTTTTGAGTTTATTGCTTAAAGGGTCCTTAATATAGCACTGAAGTGTCTCTAATTACATGAAGGCTGTGAAAAAGCTTGTGTTTGATAAGCTTCTTTCTTCCCAGGACTACTGGTTGTGAGTTCAATGTTAATGAGTCATGATATAATCACTCAAAATGACAGAAGAATTTTGCAAATCTACATATAAGTCCACTCAGGAAAGTACTAAGATTTGTTCTATAGTGTATGGCACAGCTATGGCAAAGATGGAAAGTGGCTACATTTGTGTGTTCATAAGACAGTAAGCAGTAAAAGCAGAAGCAGCCCAGTGAATGGCATCACTTAGATTGCAGACTGGACAGCACTGTGGCCATGTACAAGAGTAAGATGTGGAAGCTCGGCTCTGGAGGGCCAGCTCGCACACTGCCCGAGAGATGGTGAAATCACAGGCAAGTCACTTCACAGGGTTCGAGGGCATAGAAGAATTATTTTTGAGCATCATTATCGACATATATTTCACATATATAATTCTCCCTTTTAAAATGTGCTGTTCATTAGTTTTTTGATTATTCAATTATGTAACCATCAACCTAATCAATTTTCCATTTTTACTAACCAACTCCCCACAAAAATCTATAATCATAAGTAACCAGTCATTCCCCTTTTCTCCTACCTGTAACCACCCCATATACACATCCAAAAAAAAAAAAAAACACAAAGAATCATAGATTATAGGGAAGAATCAGTTTTCATTTTGATGAGATTTGCTTGTTTTATATGGATATTGGCAAACATACCTATGTACCACAAGAAGCCTCCAAAGTTCTCAGCTTTTATTTCCAATATAGTGTCAGACACATTAGCAAAAAATAATATGTATAGTATTTAGAGTTCATGGAGAAGAACTTACACAAAGCATAAGACAAAGAGAAAAGATGGGTTAAAATATTGAAATCAGCAAATAGAGACTTATATTAAATAATTTACTTATGTATGAGGACTTAAAGTATAGATTGAAAGGGACTTAAGTGGTTAAAAATATAGCATATAACTGGGTAAAATAAATAAATTTTAGTAGGGTATATTTGAAAAAGTACCATATGGATGAATTAAAGCAAAGAAATCAAATATGGGAAATTAACATCTTAGTGGTTGAATTTAACATCTGCTTATTCATCTAGTCCAAAACTCTCAAACATGTAAAATCATTGAAAAGATAAAAATACTAAAAGCAAGAATTAAAAGACATCTGTTTTTCTGATATTTTCAGAAACACTAGTTAAAATATTCCCATTGCTGGCCACTGAGTTTTTATAAACTCACAGAGTAACATTTCTCCTCCTTATTATCATCTGTGTCCTCATACCTCAGCCAGCCCTATACTTAGGGACTAGAAAACACAAACTCAGCATTCCTTATTTAAAAAAATTGTTTACTTGGAAACATTCACCTTGAGATACAGCTTATCCTCCAGTTCCTGGACTTCAGATCTCTGTGTGACTTCCTCAGTACTAACCTCTAACCTGGCTGTGACATATGTCACAGATGCTGTTATCCCTGGCTGAACTCTGACTTACCTGGTGGTTTTTGACAGGAAGAAATGTACAATTTATTTGGATTTTGAAAGAAGCATGTCAGCTTCTGTTTTGGAGGTACACAATCATAGTATGTGAGGTGATTTCTATGTGTGCTCCATCACTACATTTCATCTGGCCACTCTAATCCAATCCCTACCATCTTCCATGCCCTTCCTTTGCACCAGTGATTGTGGCTTATATACCTACCAAGTAGTCTCCCTGCCCACAAATGGTAACTGAGAACACTGGAAAACCATCGTTAGATATACATTAAGTATACCACAATCAACATCCAACTTGAGTTTTTCTGGAACCTGCTGTGTGTTCTGTATCTGTTCATCCAAAACCATCTCTCCCTATTATTCATATTCCATGTTGTTTAAAAGTCCTAGCTTCACTATTAGAATAGGTTATGGCATCTAGAATTAGAGCACCTTGTACTGTCTGTTTCTAAAGTGCCCTGGAGTTTTAAACTTGAAACATAAGTAACACAATTATCTTGTCAATAGAAGTGTCATTCGTCTGTCAGTGTGTGTGCCTGGCCTATGGGACTATTCCAGTGTGAGCCTTCAAGGCAGTTCTATGCACAACCATTCACCAACTACTGCTGCTGTGATTCCCCAGGGCAGCCCTGCTGTGCTCTGACGTGAGCTCATGCTGACCAGATAGGCCACAAGGACAGACTAACTGCGTTCATAGTACCTTTGCCACCAGGGTCACGTAGAGATGACTGCGCGAGGATCCACGTTTGCTGTAAAATTGCTCAGTACTGCAAACCTTCTGAAACTCTCAAACTTACAGAATACAGTAAATTCAAAACAAAAAAAATTTAAAAAATAGAAGTCCTAGCTTCTTCCAACAATTTCCCACCACTGAAAATGACTCCATCATGTTAAGGGCCAACGCTTCTTGAGATTGTCAATAGGAAATGATACCACAGTTGATATGTCATGGATACATGTAGTGAATGTTTAAGGCATGATGATTTTTCAAGTTATTTAAAATTGAAGTGAAATGTCACTTGAATATATTTTAGAATTATTTCTAAAGCTCTGATGTAACTCATTTCAGAATCTGATATATATTCCTATTTTCATTATTATGTAATGAGATAATATATCAACAGGAATTATGTCATACCATCAAAATCTGATTGATAGCAAGTGAGTGCCTTCTAATTGAATTTTACTTAAGTAAAGAATCTATCTTCTACTACTTTTGCTCAAAATCCATCAAGTTATCAAGGACATAAAATAACCCAAGTACAAATTAATACCTCATAAGGAGGCCGCTGAGAAAGGCAATCTACATACATAATCAATAGAGAACACTCCATGGCAATATTTCTTATAGTTTCATAAATAGTCAAGTAAATTGCACCTTCATCCAGAATTTTTGAGGGACTAAGGTAAATCTTTCATTACAAGGTATATTTAAAAAAATGACCTAAATTAGTATCTTTCTCAAATGATATGAAATATAGCATTCTTAATCCATCCCTGAATTAATATGTCTAATCTGATGGTTACAAAATCATTTTGTATTTGGACTTCCCATTGTGCCTCACAAACTAAACTGAAATGTTATAAGAGATATTGACCTAATACACTTGGGCAAGAGACACAGAGAGAGAATAACTTATAGACATTGCTTATTTCTACCAGGAAATATTTAGAACTGACTTTGTAGTATCACATCTTAAAGAATTCTTTACAAAGTAAAAAAAGAAAAGAAAAAGAAAAAGAAGAAACAAATGAAGTCCTCATCTTTAGGAGACTCATGTTATACTATCATATACTAGTCTTACCAAAACATACTTAAAGCTATAAGGAAACCAATACTGCCTGACTAAGGGTTTTTATTAATTTTTCTTCCTTTTATTGCAAACTTTCACATAAACTTGATTTTTGTGGCTTTCACTTGAAGATCATCTAACAATTTTAGTTGTGCTTATTCCAGTAAAAATATTTATTACTAAACTTCTCTACAGAACTTACATCAGCATCCAGGTTTACTATGTTGATGTGAGGCCTTCCATTTGGAAAAGAGGAAGGAATCAATCTCATACTTTTCACATGACAATTCTTGTTATGATTTCCCAAAGTCCATTCTCTGGCACTAAAGCTGGACATCCAAAAATCAAATCAAATCTCTCACAAATGGAAAATAATTTTGGTACCACTGCTTCCAAGTAGTGGTCAATGTTGATGGGAACAATGAGTTATTTATCAGAATTTTAATGTATTTCTCAGATTTCCTTTTTAATGATTAAGCAGTAGTTAAAACACTCATCACACACCATGTTGAGGCCATAGACCTTTTTTTTCTTTTATAATTGCATGGCTTAAGAAAAAAAATACATATTCTCAAAGATTGTAACTAAACTGTTTACCAGTGTATTGAAACTGATCATTTACTTAAATTCAAATTAAGGAATTAGAAGTTTCAGTACAAAAGTATTTTGCCCTAACACTTAAAATATGCTAGCTTCAATGCTTAGGTGGAACCATGTAATATTGTTTACAGAAGCAAAGATTATTCCCATGACAGAGGTGCAATCTTCTCCATGTTTTCCAGGTGCTCATGTGTCTAGCTGGAAAACAAAATACTGTGTCTCTCATAAAGCCAGATTATTAAAACCTGAGACTAAATGTGGGTCTTGGCTGTTAACAGATACACCAAATGGGTCTTCCTGAAAGGAGTAAATATCCTCCACTTATATGTACTGCTTGCCTAGAATGTGAAAATGATATCTGGAACCCTGGCAGCTTTAATGAATGAGAGATGAGGTGAATTTGAAGTTATATAAAGGTATAGAAGGTATAGAAAAAAACATGCCAAGTTCTATATTTGTCCCATGTGAGAAAGACATAGTCTGCTGTCTTATATAAACTAGAATTATTGTGTGATTTGTTTGTTTGCTGCAATTATACCCTAAAGTTACAGACTAACTTTTATTTTACAGGAATTCCCCTTTATAAAATAGTCTAGTATTTCTTTGTATTATTCACTAATATTATATGTTTCAAATCTTTCGTGTGAGGCAGGGTTTTATGTAGCCCAGGCTGGCCTCAACTTCTGATCCTCCTGCCTCCACCTCCCAAGTGTTAGATTTATAGACTGTGCCAACACACCAGTTAGAACCTTATCCTTTTTACTTTGTGTGTGTGTGCGTATGTGTATATGCATGTGTATGTGCACTAAGGTCTTTTACCATGAATGCCAGATGCCTAAGCCCCTATTTGTATTTTTGCATCTGGCTTTAAGTGAGTGTTGGGAAATTTAATCAGGGCCAGCAGGCTTTTCAAGCAATCACCTTCAACTACTGAGCAATCTTCTCAGATCTCAGCCTCAGAGCCTTATTCCTAATTCCCATATCCAATTTCTTTTCGTCAATATGAAGAGATAAAATAACCAGTGAATTTATATTATACAGAAAATTCAGAAAGCAGTAAAAGTTCCATACACAAACACATGGATTGCATTATGCTGTACATAAGACACACATTCATTTTAGAGTCTAGCTACCTAAATGTGCTTAGAAATTTGTATGACAATCTATGCAAAAGGTGATGAACCTCCCTCCCCCACATAAGACACAGATGACATTATTCAGGATGGGCATGCATTACTGGATCTTCTAACTTGAATCTCTGTATAACTTTAAAGAGAAATAAAGTTGTCAGAAGATTTTCTTTCTTGTGTATCTTTTTCCTTGTTAAGTGTAAGATGACTTCAATCACTATCTCCTCCTTTTCCAGCTTTATTATAGTGTTTCTACAAAATGCTTCACATGATAACTTATGGTCTTGGGGTCTACACTGAGGGTAAGAATGTGGAATTTTGATCCACTTTCTGATCACAAGTGAACTGGCATTCTGAAACATCAATTTTAAGAAAAGAACAATGTAAGCCAGGCATGGTGGCGCACACCTTTAATCCCAGCACTCGGGAGGCAGAGGTAGGAGGATCGCCATGAGTTCAAGGCCACCCTGAGATGACAGAGTGAATTCCAGGTCAGCCTGGACCAGAGTGAGACCCTACCTCGAAAAACCAAAAAAAAAAAAAAAAAAAAAAAAAAAAGAAAGAAAGAAAGAAAGAAAGAAAAGAACAATGTGAGAAATGCTCTTTGATTTCTTCCTTCAGTGCTTGAAATCAGATCCATGGTCATACACATGCTATAGCTACACCTCCCCAGATGGCAATGAATAGTCTTTATGAGCCATTGAATCGTTTTTTCTTTGTTTGGTTTTTGGAGGTAAGGTTTCACTCTAGCCCAGGCTGACCTGTAATTCACTATGTACTCTCAGGGTAGCCTCAAACTCACAGCGATCCACCTACCTCTGCCTCCCAACTGCTGGAATTAAAGGCATGTGCCACCAAGCCCATCTGTGTTTATGTAACATTTTACCTACAAAACTTTTAAGATACTATAAAAACCTTTTGTTTTTAATTGGGAGAAAAGGTATTTTATATATTATACAAAACTTTATTGCTGCTGGGACAAAATACCAGATGCAGCTTAGAGGATAAAATGTTAACTTCAGCTTACTGTTCCTGAAGGTAGAGTCCATGGTGTGCAGAGCATGGCAGGAGCAGGAAAGCAGTGTCACAGGTACGCATCAGCAGGAAGGGGGTGGAGAAAGAACAGCAGGAAAGGCTGCACTCTAAAGCCTCAAGGCCAACTCCTCTTGCACACTTCTGCCAACAAGATTCCACCTCTTTAAAAATTTCACCATTTGTCCAAAAGGTGCCACCAACTGGGGATTAAGTTATCAACCAAATGAGGGGACATTTTGCATTCAAACCATCCCAAATATTTCTTTCAACTTTCCAAAATAGCTTATTAATAAATAAATTTATTAACTTAGAATGTTTTTAGCCTAAAATCTTCTGTGGGTTTTGTAGAAACTACAATTTCTGGTCTTGGTCTGTTTTTCAGTATTATTCGAAGGTAAAAGATGAGTATAGTAAAACTTTATTTATGCACAGAAAAGCTTTCATTATGATGTGTAAACCCTGCAACATTTTCAGGCAATGTGTAAGTTAAAAACATTGTCATGGCAATACAAAGCCTTATTGGTCACCCTACACATATTCATATTTACATGCTGATGGTATTGGAGCAATACTGGGTGTAAGAGCTACTGCCCTATCCTGTATCAGGGAACAACATCAAGTTGTACTAGTTTTCCTCATCACTTCCACAATCACAGTTTTTCCTTAAAACTCAGTTTCACTTAACATTAATTTATTAGGCTTCCTTCTTGTTAATCTGGCTTTCATTGGGCTTTCACCCCAAAACCTGGCAATGGGTAAGAGCATATATTACTTTTCTTTCTCTGTAAATCCAGACATCACACAAAGACAGCCATCTCACAAGGACACTGAGCTATATGCACCTACACTTGGTGTGACAGCCTTCCATTGAATTTTCCACCACCACCTCACCGATTCCTTCACAAATACTCACAAGTATAACCCTTCCACCTACCAAGGTCACACAGCTGCCACTGCTTCAATCTTTATTTTTCTTGTTCTGAACTTTCCTTATGTGTCTCATGTTCCTTTTTCTCTCTTTGTTTCTCTTTAATTCCCTCCCTCTGCCCAATAGAGAGGTGTTATTGGGGAACCAGATGACCCAGACTGGTAGAAATGAAGACACCCAGTTCCACAGATATCAGGTACTCCTGAAAAGAAAGTTTATTATACTTACTCATTTCTTACCTATTTTAATATATGAACCTGTGCTACCCTTTCTATTACTTCTCTACTTTTTAGTGAAATTATCATCTGAGTTTTTGGAATGTCACTGAAGTTTTGTGAGCACCATATCTTCAGTTTCATTTCTTATATGCCCAGTGCGTTTCACAGCACTATTTTGCATAGCTCAATACTGTTTGAGAATCCATGTGTGCCCCTACAGCAGAACTAAATCTCTTTTCCTCGTGTGCTTTCATATACTTAAAAACATTACTTAAGAAATTCCAACCAGGTTTTCTTCATATGCACTATAATTTCTGAGCTTATTCCAGTTTTCTGTATGATTGAAGGTGTAGGAAAATGCAGAATGACAGCTTTCAAATGATGACATATAAACCCTGACACATTTTGGAGGGACCTGTAAGCTCAAAACTGTTTCTAATAAACCAAAACAAGCATACTATAACAAGTCTACTGAAGCAAAAGTGAGAATGCTACCTTATTTTAAAAAGTATTTGTGAAAATGTACAACACTGTTACCATTTTCACTAAAGTATTTTGTTTGGATAAACATAGCTATATTCCATAGCAATATGTTATTCAGGTTAGACTACAATGTGTTTAACATTGTCAGTTTTTTGTGATAAGAACACTTTCTATGAGATCTACCCTCTTAGCCAAGTCCCAAGTATACAATGCAGTATTATTAACTATATATACAATATAGTTCAGAAGGCTCCTATAATCTATTCAACTTGCAAAATGGAAACACCATTGTCATTTTACTCAACCAATATAATGTATGACTACTTGTATTATCCATTAAGGCTATGATAACAATAGTACTATAAATTGAATGGCTTATAGAGAACAGAAATTTATTTCTGAAAGTTCAAGAGTCCAACACATTCGCCATCAGGGCACCTTCAGATCCACCATCTGTGTTTCTCTGTGGATACTTCCCATCATGAATTTACATGTTGAAAGAATGGAACTAGATCCTTGGTGGCCCTAATGAATCAACCCTTCCCCTAAAGGCCTCACCTAATGATATGATTGCATTGGGAATTAAATCATGACATACTAAATTGGGAGAAGACTCAAACATTCAGACCACAGTAACATTTTTTAATATCTTTATCTTGATTTCTAGTTGGATACCACTAGATACAATCAAAAAATGAAAATCCCTTAAAGGTCTCAACATTTTAAATATACAATAAAACCAAGAAATTTTTTAAGAGCAGTTGGTTTAGAAAACATATCTATAGACCTTTTGATTATAAAAGGCAACATCCACGTGGAAGCAAAAAGCTAAATTTTTCTCTGTGCAAAATCAATTTTCCAATAGTATGCAATGAGAAAGGTTACTCTCTAAGCTTGATGCAGCATTCCCCAGTACTGTGTCACTTCTATGGAAGTAAACTAGAAAGAGGGGAGCATCAAGGAGAGACCAAGCATTCAGAGGTCAGCCAGGGCAGCCCAGCAGGGAAAGTGAAAGGTCAAGTTCACAGAGGAGGATCAGCTCCAGATGCACACCCCTAGATCCTGCCAGGGCTAGAAGATTCCACAGTGCTGTCATGATAATGGGAATTATTCTACTTGATGTATGAAAGTGCTGAATGCACAAAGCTAGAGAGCTTGAGGCTACCCTGGTAGGATGCAAAGAACCCTTATATGCCTGTCAGTTTACCTCTATTCCCTGACAGCTTCACTCCTTCCTTCTGTCTTGGCCGAGGAGCCCATTTCTCAGTTGGCCCTGAAGGTTGAATTTAAAGCCATGATTATAGGCTCTGTCATTACATGTATATCGAAATGCTGGCTCTGCTTTAAAATTTTTTCTAAGGAAATAAGCAGCAGGCAGTGTTCCCATGATGAAATTTTCCTCTGTTTACTCCATTGCCCTTTACCATTTAAAACTCATGTTGCTGTAGTTCCATCAAAAAGGACTCTCCAATGTACTAAAAGTAAATTGAAAGGAAGCAAATGATACATAGGGAACGTTAGTCAAGACATTTCATTTTTTAAAAAACAAAAAATAACTGAATATCGTCAAAGGAAATGAAATTATCAATATCAAACCCATCAAATGATATTAAATCATATACTTTTAACGATGCATTAGCAAAGATATTTTATATTCACTATTGAATATTTTTAAATGTATTTGTATTATCTACATTAATGGGTATCTGTTGTGGTGCAGATGCAACTCTAGGAGTATAGGACAGAGCTCTTCTCTTACCTGTCATTATAATGGAAGTGAAGATTGAACATTTAAATAGGAAATAAGACATGTATGAGGTGAAGCATGAAGCTCTGGATGACACTGTCATTTGGAATTCAGAAAAGAGGCAGCTTCCCAACAGCAGCTATTTATCATTGTTCAATCCTGAACAACATATAACACTGATAGGTGTTGCTATCACTGTGCCAGGATATTGTGAGCATAAATGTGCAAGACCCTGAAAATGACTTATTGAAAAAGTTCTTCCTACTCTAGGCAGCAATGCTGTTATTAACTAGCAATTTTTTTAAAATGTTTTATATATGTTCTATAAATATTAATCATTCTTTCTAGTAGCTTTCTGAAATTACATAGCAATATTTCTTTGCAGTTTTACCAGTTTTTTTTTCATTTTCTTGCTATCATGTGAAATTATTGAAATTTCAGATCTTCTGCCATGAGTCATGAACAGAAGACTTAGGTGGCTTCACCAGCTCCTAATTTTAATAGTGCACAGAAAGTCATGGCAGTATTTTTCAAAGACTGAGAAGGAAGATGGCAAATAATTGTATTTTCTCTGACCAGCACAACATGAGTCACAGTACATTTGTACTCTAGGATCACAAGATGACCCTTTGCAGACAGAGACATCATAATACCAGGTGGTAAAATAAGATTACAATACTAACTTTGGGCCTTTCATATTTCTTTCCAAAATAGAAATAAAAGCAATGTGTAAAAAGGCCAAGAAAGTTGAGATACTATGTCAGTAGTCGAAAATTTTAAGGATAAATTTCTATGAAGACCCAAATGAGCCCCTAATCTTTGGGAGCATGGGACAAAAATCAAGTAGACAGATGGGCTTACATCTAAATATTTTGTCTTATAAAACAAGCCAACAAGTTATTACATGAAATAGGTTTTATACTCCTACCTTTGAGAGCTTAGACTCCTTAGATTGACACCCTGGAGAGTGGAGATCCACCTTTGTGTTAATGCCCACCTCTGTTCTTGTCCCCAGATTTGATATTTTTCTTTGCCCCTTGCATTGACCCACACCATGGATACTCTTGTGCCATGGATATCTATCCAAACACACACAACTAAGCTCCTCCTAACATCCCCATCTCACAACCAGCTACTCCTTTCCAGCCCAGGAGCAAGAGATGTTGTCAACATGAGTGCAGTTCCCCTTTTGGTCTATACAGTCATGCCTGAGACCACACTCAGGGAAGTCTCCCAAAGACACTGGATGCACAACCCTGATTGAAAAAATGTTTTCTAAGTCCAGTAAGTATTAGATGCCTATGTAATTGTACCTATAAGTCTCTGCTTGCATCCAAAGAAAACTTTGCAGTGCCAGAACAGACATGAGAGGTATGCGTTTCTCTTGTCAAGTGTTTGTCTCTTCTTTCCATTGTGGGTGACAATGGTGCATTATGTGTGGGCTAGCAGCACAATCTTTCCACAGTGCTCACATGGAAAACACTGTTTAGGCTACACACATACTTCTTACCATGGCTTCTGTGCTCAGGGTTTAGGTTGAAGCACAAACACTCCTCTAAAAAAAAAAAAAAAAAAAAAAAAGACACTAAATGGTCTAAATTTTTGTGAGCAGTAAAGGAATTTGACAACTTACATTTCCTGAATTCATGGCCCTGAAAACAACTCTGGAAAATTTTCTCTAAGATAAGACAGAAAATGTTTTTAAGTAATTATGAAGAATGTGATAGCACAAGCTGAAAAAAATAGCACTTCTGATTATTAATTTCATTTGGGATTAAATCACCCAGTCGTCATAATTAATAGCCATTCAATCACACTGCATGACACCTCTCACATGTAAACAGAAGGTCTGAGTTGACAATTTCTAATGCATATTGACTTTTCTTTTTCCCTATGAACTAATAATAGGACCCTCACTTTGTGTGTTATTACACTGAGTGCCAAGGTTATAGTCCTTGTTACACAGAATGTTGGATCCTCATTCTTTCATAATAAGTTACTGTATCACTGCATCTCAGTCCAAAGAGAATTGTTCAATCCCACTACGAATGACTCATAACATCCCTCTAGCACAGTTTACTCCCTTAGAAATGTGAGTAAAAGGAGGAAGCTATGGAATAATCTGAGATATATTCCTCAAATATTTGAGAAAAGTAATGTAATTAATAATATTTGATAAAGAGTAAATGCACAAAAAGGCAATATATGAAAGTAATAATCTGTTTTTAAGACATTTTCACCTG
The DNA here is from genome assembly GCA_036346955.1 of Dipus sagitta. Taxonomy (NCBI): domain Eukaryota; kingdom Metazoa; phylum Chordata; class Mammalia; order Rodentia; family Dipodidae; genus Dipus; species Dipus sagitta. Next base: position 152,148,916 of record CM070771.1, read on the forward strand.
ATGAACAATGCTTTCCCATTTGATCATTACAAACAATTTTTTTTTTTGTTTTTTGTTTTTTTGGTTTTTCGAGGTAGGATCTCACTCTAGCTCAGGCTGACCTGGAATTCACTATGTAGTCTCAGGGTGGCCTCAAACTCATGGCGATCCTCCTACCTCTGCCTCCCGAGTGCTGGGATTAAAGGTGTGCACCACCATGCCCGGCATTTAAAAAATATTTTTACTACTTTATTTGTGAGGAGACAGCACACTAGATAATGGGAGGTCTAGGACACTTTTGCTTCTGCAAATGAACCCCAGACATATAAGCCACTCTGTATATCTGGTTTTACATTGGTACTGAGGAATCAAACCCAGACCAGCAAGCTTAACAAGTAAGTGCCTTTAACTTCTGAGCCATCTCCCCTGGCTGTGTTTGATATCCATATAATTCAAATGTTTCTGCCCACCTACATTGAATTCTAGTTTCCTAAAGATCTTCCTAGAAGGTAGAAGCAAAAAAAAAAAAAAATCACCAATTGCTGTTCTCCTATGTCAGCACTCTTGGTACAGACTCTGCCGGGAAAGCTTCAATCCTTCCAATCTCCAGCACTTCCTCAACCAGCATGTTTGGTAGTGCTTGTGTCAGCTGCCATGTAGAAGGTAACAACAGCTACATTCAGTCACTATGCCTGGGGGCATTAAGAAGGCCTTATGTGTATTAACAGCTTCAGTGCTCTCTAACACAATGAGGACAGAGCCACTTTATAGATGGAAAAATCCAGAAACAGAATGATTAAGTAACAGACAAAAGTAGTTATCGAACCCAAAATGTGCTATAAGCAACATAGTCCTTGAAAGCTAAAGATGAATATTTAATGTAATGAACATGACAGATATTGATGATGAGCACCTGATAATCGGGCCTCAAGCCCTGTACACACATCTCCTGCTCTGCAGTGGATATAAACAAGACACCCCTTCCAAATATACTGATTTCAACTTACAGAGGGGAGACTACTATTTAGCTACATAGTACTCTGAACCAAAATTTGAATGCACATTAAGGAAGTACAGTTTAAAGGTTACAAAAAGTAAATACTAAACTGGAATTCTAGTCTGAATTTTGTAGAAATCATCATTTTGTGCTGACAGGAATAGAATAACTGAATTTGTTGAAGACAAGAAAGGTAGCAATGCTTGCCTTTTAATTAAGAAAACAAACTCAAAAACAAACAAATTATTGTGGGCCTTAATTATGTTCATTTGTTGAAAGAGATGTTGAATGATTATCATTGATTACATATAATTCATTACACTACAGAATTCAGCAATGACTTCATTCTGAGTAACAAGTATTGTCCACTTATTGTGGTTAAAATTGAGTTATGAGGTGAAAGCCCCATTAATCAAGTCTTAAAATTAACTCAAAGAATTCAATATTAGGTAGTAGATTGTATTATAGAACCACTTGAAGCAATATAGTGGTAAGCTTTATAATTCTCTTATAATTAAGTTCAGACATTTTTACAGATCTGATTAACAGAGAATATGAGCAAGTATATACAATAAACACAAAGCAATTCATTAATGATTTTCAATTGTATTATGTTGACTGCCAAAAGTTCATCAAAATTTTACTTTCAATAGTAACTAAAGGAAAAGGAAGCTAATCCAAAGCCAAAATATTTATGGAAACTCTTCCAAAAACAGGAGACATAAGATGAGAAACGTGCAAGTCATAATTATCTAGCTTAGTGAGAAGAAATCACAAGAAAATGTGTTATAAAAGTCAATGCAGTTTATGTACATGTGCAGATTCAAATATTGATTTTTTTCTATGACAAAGTATCATCTCCAATCCATGTAAGTCTAAACAATTGAATTCAAACAGCACCAGTAAGAAAGAACAATTACATTTCTTGTACAAATTTAAAAATAAACTCCACTGTGTGCATTTAAGGTATAGAACATTCTTCACCAGATAGCCTCCATAAAAGCAAAGACACTCAAGCCCACAGTACTGATATGCCCAGGATAGCATCACCCTTGGACAAGCTGCCCTAGATTGCTAGATTTGAGATGTGTCAACCACACAGCATCTCAGTAGGAGGAGAACAAAGGGCCCTTAAGGAAATGCTAGTTCAAAAATATTCCCCCTACATGTGTGCAACATATATATATGGGATATATATATATATATATGGGAATATATATAGGATATATTCATGTGTATATATTAGATGCCCACACAAATGTACATGTGTGCTTGTATGTAGTATATGTATATTAATATATATGTAGTATGAGTTTATATGTATGTTGCCTTGCATATATACGTACATATATATATGTGTGTGTGTGTGTGTGTGTGTGTGTGTGTATGTATGTATATGGCTAGAGGGATGGCTTAGCACTTAAGGCATTTGTCTGCAAAGCCAAAGGACCCAGGTTTGATTCCCCAGGACCCACATTAGCCAAATGCACAAGGGGGAGCATGGGCCTGGAGTTCATTTGCAGTGGCTGGAGACCCTGGCATGACCATTCTCTCTCTCTCTCTCTCTGTCTCTTTCCCTCTTTCTCTGTCAAATAAATAAATAATATATATATACACATATATACGTGTGTGTATCATTCTCTATGTGTATAACTTCCATTACTTCTAAAATAGAATCCGATATTTAGAAGCTCCTTGATTTAGTTCTTATAAAACTTTTAAGATACTCAAAAACTCTATATTCAAGTACAATTTTGTCCAAAAAATTGTACAAAAACAAAGTAAAAGAACAAAATGATGTTTTAAATAAACTTGTGATAGAATTATTTACTATAGAAGTATAGAATCTTAACATTTTAATTTCCCATGTAATTTAAAGTCCATCTGGAACTCTCAACATTGCCTATATCATGGAAGTATGTCAATAATCCAATCATGTTACTGTTTAATCAAGCAACATATTTACTTTCTGCTATCAAATACTTTGGATGATAAAAATACAAGCCTTGAATATTCCTCATTCTAAACACAAAGTGCCAAGCAAATATCTGACTATATTTATTTTAGCATTGCTTCTCTCTCCATGTATCTTTGTCTCAATGTCTTTACATTTTTGAGATATTAGTTGTGAATTAGAAATGAATATGATGTGTATATTTTTCAATATTCTAGAAAATACAAGAGAAGAAATAAATAAATAAAAACCACATTGAAAAATGTTCATGCTTATTGAAACTGAGTCATGAGAATGGAGGTTTTATGCAATTCTTTCTGTTTTTGTGTGCTTGAAAAATCTCCAAAATATGTTTGATCTAGATATATTACAAAATTGTTTCCATTAAAAATATAGCACTCTGGGGCTTGGGAATGACCCAGTAGTTAAAGGTTCTTGTTTGAAAAGCCTACCATCCCAGGGTTCAATTCCCCAGAACCCACATAAGCTGGATACACAAAGGTGCAATGTGTATCTGAAGTTCATTTGCAGCGCTAAGAGAACTGGTAGGCTATTCAACCTCCCTCTCTTAAAAATATAGAACTTAAGGGTTGGAGAGATGGCTTAGTGGTTAAGAGCTTGCCTGTGAAGCCTAAGGACCCCAGTTCGAGGCTCGGTTCCCCAGGACACACCTTACTTAGCCAGATGCACAAGAGGGCACACGCGTCCGGAGTTCGTTTGCAGTGACTGGAAGCCCTGGCACGCCCATTCTCTCTTTCTCTCTCCCTCTCTCTCTCTCCCTCTTTCTGTCTGTCTGTCACTCTCAAATAAGTAAAAATTTTTTAAAATGTTAAAAAACATATATAGAGAATTTAGAAGCAAACAGTAACCACAAAATAAAGGACCCACTAAACATTTTATTTCCTAAAGTTTTACAATATAATATCCACCTTCTTTCTATCATTACATTTAGCCAGTCATATGAGACAATGATTTGTGATCATTCTCCAGCTTTTAATTGAATCACCTCACATGGAAATTGTGTCTGCCATGTCCTGTAGCTTTCTGGCCTCAAGTCTATAATATACACAATACACATGTGAACTTACTTATAACTGTTTCAGCATCACAATCATCATCTTCCCTTTCTTAACTTTTGTTATGTGTATGCTATGGTGCGTGTGTGGATGTCAAAGGGTAACCTTGGGTGTTGTTCCTCATCTTCCCCCCTATTTGAAGCAGAGTCTCAAGTTGTTTCCAGCTGCTTACGCCAGACTAAATAGCCTGTGAGCTTCTTGTGATTCTCATACCTGTACCTCCCATTTCACCTTAGGTATACTAGGAATACAGAAGTTCACACCACTGCATCCAGCTTTACATGGGTCTGGGGAACAAAACTTAGGTTATCACACTCTGCAACGAGTACTTTCTCCCACTGTGGTAATTTGAATGGCTATCCCCCAATGGATACAGTTTGGTTGAAGCGTTTTGTATTCCAGGTCCCTTGCTAGAAAAGTATCACTGTGGGTGGATCCTAGGGTCCATCCCTACAGTTTGGGCCCAGATATGGAATTCAGAAAAAAGATATGCAAGGTTCTCTGCTGGGTTCCAGAGTGTGCTTTACTGTGCTTGTGGCGGTTGCTTGTCTCTGTCTACATGGATCTGGTAAAGGGGGCCGGCATCTTTTGACATTGTGGAACTTCCCCTGGATCTGTAAGCTTCATATAAATTCCGTTTTTCCCATAATTGTGCCCAGTTTGGATGTTCATCTCATCAACATAAAGCTGACTGCAACACCCCCTGAGCAGTCTCTCTAGCTTTTCATCTGCTTTTAACTTGTGTTTTTCTTTTAACATTGGGCTAAGATGACAGTCCTCCATAACCCAAATTAAGGTGCAAGAATATTGAGAAAGACAAAACCAGGCATATCCACAACACCTCTGGTGTGGTCTCAATGATTTGGGAAGCTGATGTGCAGTGAAACAACTCATCACTATGGAAAGCATATGGAAAGTGACTGATACCACATACCTTTCTAATGTTCTCAGCATAAAGCCCACTCATTGTCTCATGCTGAACTAACTTTGCTTACATGCTCAACAATTCAGGCAAAATTCAGGTAAAATTATCACATACCCTAACCCTGGAAGACTAGTCTCCACAACTCATGGGAATGAACTTCCTCCAAGTTTAAAACTGTCCTGAAAGAACAGCATGGTTTTATAAATCGGCTCAAACATATTAATATTGTGTCTAGAAAGACCCAAATTAAAACATACTTATCTTATGAGGAGAAAAACTTGGGACTAGTATTTTGACACTCCAAAAGAAAATTGACAAAAATAGCATCTCATATGCATAGTAGTCAACTTTATTGCAGTGTTTTGGACAACTCCAAAATGCTAGGATGAGCATCCAACTAAACACAGTTTAATGGGAGGAATGGGATTTATTTCAACTCACAGGTCCAAAGGAAGTTCCATCAATGGTGGAAGAAGTGGCTCCCATTCATAAATCCAGGTAGAGAAAGAGAAACCACCACCAGCCAGCAAACACCAAAAAGCAGCAAGCAGGACCACAGAGCTCACACCTCTGTGCACACCTTTGGACTGGAATTCAGATCTGCCCCCAAACACACCTTTGGGTTGGGCCCCAGGATCTGCCTCCAGTGATACCTCCTCCATACAGGTAGCTGGAGACCCAAGTTACAAGCTTAATAAAGCACCTGAGTCTATGTGGGATGTACATTCAAACTACCACACACAATAGTTAATATTAATAATCACCCCATCATACCTCAAAAGGGCCCCAGCTGAAACTAAGAAAAATTGGAGAAACAAGCAAGGGGGCTGTTTTCCTGATGAACCGGATACCAGCACAAGGGGGAAGGAGATCAGCACAGAGAAAAATCAACTCCTACCAAATCAGAGAGCCAGAGCCTCAGAGGCCCCCAGCACCTCATCACTGAAGCAGACCAAAAATGAACCCAACATGGCTCAGGGAAATTTTGCGGAAGAGGGGGCAGAAAGAATGTCAGAGCCACATGTTGGGTCATGACATGCAGAGACATTTAGCTTACCCATAACTGTGGGCTAACTCCACAATGCATGGCCCATATACCTCAACAAGGAGGGGCCAAGGGGAGGGGGTAGGTCATGGATGAGCCTAATAATGGTACCAAACTGACTGTATTTGCTGAATAGAAAACTAACTAATAAAAAAAAAAAAAAAAACAATTTCCTTTTATCTCACCAGCCTCTGAAGTGACTAGGTGAAATATATTCATTAATAAAAATAATCTTTATTTTAAGTGTGTAAACTGAAAAATATTACTGGAAATGGCAGCCATAAGTATGACATAATAGGCTATCTGTAATTAGCTTCTTAATATCAATTCCCAGTGATATGGGCAATTATTGTGATTTGTGAAATCTTAGAATGTCTCCAGTTTCCAAAAGGCAATGCTCATTGGTATGCCACTCATATTTACATATTTTCTCAAGACTCCAATTGGTGTAAGGGAGAGATTTCTCTCAGCAGCCCCCTTACCAAATCTCTCAGCAACGAGTTGAATTTTCTTTTTCCAGTAGAAAATAACTAATTAATTCTTTTAAATTCTAAAAAGAAATTAAAGACTTTTTTGAATACTTAAAGGAAATCATTGTTTTCACTGTATAGGAATTATTCACATAAAACACAGTGGATAACACAGAAGACATAAAGAAATTAGTTTGCCAATGACTAACATCTCTGTTTTAAAAAAAAAGTTTATTGATTTATTTATTTGCAAATAGAGAGACAGAGAGAGAGAAAGAGAGTGGGCATGTCAGGGCCTAGTGCCACTGCAAACAAACTGCAGACATATGCACCACCTTGTGCATCTGGCTTTATATGGGTATTGGGCAATCAAATCCAGGCCTTCAGGCTTTGCAAGAAAGTACCTTTAACTACTAAGCCATCTTTCCAGCCCTCACTAACAGCTGTTTATGTGATTTGATTTAAAACCACATGCATGTCAGATGGAATGAAGTGCTTTAGCAATACATAATGCAGTATATTCTAAGTCAGTCAGAAGGACTAAAACATCTAGAATCCAATTATATAAAAGTATGAATTGGTCCAGTTACCTAAGGAGGAATTGGAAAAAAAAGATCAGGAACTAAAACCAGGAAAGGAGAATATTTGGGCTGTCATCTGCTAACATGGAGAAAAGCAGGGAAATAAGAAAAGGAGGGAAAATGACTGAGAGACAGGTAGAGTATGTGTGTGTGAGAGACAGAGAGAAAGACCAAGACAGAGAATATGAGCCAATGGCTCTGGAGCTTTATTTCTACTTGCATGCCAACAAACGAAGGAATGCGGACCAGTTGTGAGCTAGACAAAAGCAGATTAATTAAAGAGACAGTGAGAAGAAGTCCCAAGAGCATGGGAAGAGTCCCTATAAAAGAGGCTGCCACTGTGCTATCTGGTCTCCTGGCCTTTATGGGACTTATGCCAGGAACTAGATAGAGACTGAGATCAGCTTACTGAAGTTGATTATTCTTCACAGCATACCAGGCTAAAGCAAGGAGGCACCTAAAGGATCTGTGACATCCTCTCAGCCCAATCAAGGAGCTGATCACCTGTTCTTCGGCCAGGCAGAAGAGTGGTCAGGAATTGTGATAACTTTGTCTATTTCCTCTTCCAACTGGTTGTGCTCATTCTGAATGCTATTGACTGACTTATTTTTCTTCTTTTGCTATTTGACTATGGGAATGTAGCTTGTAACAGGTTATGTGACTGGCTTGTAATTCATCATGGACCACTGTGCATACTGATCACAGGCAGCTAACTTCTACTTTACCACATGATAAACAGTACTAATGTAGTTCATATGTCAGAAGTACAGAGTGTATATTTAATTCCAATGAAATAAAAGAGCTAATTTGGGTGAGTTCTGGTTTTCTTTTCAGCCACTACCCCATAAAACTGGTGAGAAATATCACAACTCCATCTTTGGCACTGAAGAGACATTCAGGCTATGTGCTAACTTAGCTATATGAATTGCCAAGTAACTTCCTGAGCTTCTGTTTCTTATCACTATCTTATAGCACTATGATACACTCAGAGCACTCAAATACTGACTTACAGCAACAGTTCAATGGATGTTAGCTTCCACTATTGCTCTGCTATTGTTAAAGGAAATGTTTATTTGTTTTTTAATTCTTGAAAATTTCTAAAAATATAGTCTATTCTGTAGGAGGTCTCTGAGTTCCTTGAATTCCTTAATATTCCAGAAAGCAGTTTTAACAAGTAAGAGGAAAACATCACTAGACTTCATTTTTATTTTCAATTATATGACAACTCTTTGTCCATACTTGCCTTACTTCATTTTCTACTGTTGCATTCCTCTCCCTGAGGAAATATGAACAAGTCTCTGTGCATTCCAGGAAGGGCACTGACAGCAAATCAGTTACAGTTCCATCAGAGCCCAGCTTGTTGAACCAGTGGATATATCAGGGTTATATAAAAAAAGAGAATATGACTCAAAAACAGTTGCATCAATGTAAAGCCCAACCTTCACAAGAATGATGTCCTGAGAGATTTCCGGCCAAGATGGCGACCACCTAACTGCACAGCACATCCCCGAGAAAGAAAGGCAAGAAATTAAGGGTTCACTGGGTCTTTTAGGGGAGAGAAATCTCCAATAGATTGCCAGTGGGAGGGTACACAGGGGAAAAAACAGGGAATCTCTGATTCCTTCGCGGGCAGGTAGGTAGCCCACCCCTCCCCCCAAGCAGCCACCGTTCCCATTCCCAGCTTCAGGAAATTCCCACACTTACTGTAGGAAAACGGTCCCAGGCCAACATACTTCCACTTGACTCACTGAACAGGGGCGATCCCCTACTACCCCTGCCCACGAGTGACCTTGGCCAGGCTATGTCTCCTGGGCTGTAGGAGCTCAGACTCCCTTGATCAATTTAAATGGGCCCACCACCACTCTGATCCTGCTTGTGGAAGTTTAGTCTGCTCTGCCCACTTTCCCACTTACTGCTCCAGCCACTGCACATTCATGCTCGGGAGCCCAGGCCAATTTCCAACTCCACCTGTGAGCTCAGACTGTGTCTGTCACTTACACTAGCTCAGGTGCCATCCCCTCCCTGTCTCCCACACGGGCCAACTGCCATTGTCCTGTGGCGGGGGAGCGCAGATTGCTTCCAGGTCCCAGTGTTCCCCCACATGAGAGTTTGGGCTGCTTCAGTGCTTGCTGCCTCTGTGTCCTAGTGTGAGCACAGGCAGCTTTGGCACATTACCACGTAAGAGCTCAGGCAACTTTGGTGCCTTGGCCAGGCAGGAACTCAGGAGGCTTTGGCAAGCAAGAGCCAAAGCCCAGGCTGCTTCGCAACAGCCTCAGGCTGCTTCAGATTCCCATTGTGCTTGAGCCCAGGCTGGTCCACCCACCTACATGCCCAGATACTGTGATAGGCAGACCACAGTGCAAAAGAAATAACATGAGAAATCAAATGTTAGATCACCCAGTCCTACAATGAACATTTCTAATCAAAACAAAGAAGAGTCACTACGATCAGAACACCAAAATGAAGCTATGAGCAATGCAACCATGACCAAGCTACTGGTAGAACTTGCAGAAAAGCAACAAAGGACCGATAATCATGTGGATGCTGCCATCACTAGACTAGACCTAATAGATAAGAAAATGGAAGGAGTTCAAAGACAGTTAACAGATATGAGGGAGAATGAAAAAAAAAAAAAAAGAGGACCTCAAAAATCATCTGGTGATACTAAATGAAGACAAAAAAAAATGCAAAGATGAATTCCAAGAAGCATCAAGAAAACCAGAAAACAATATGAAAAGGGAGCTTGACAGAGGGATGGAATTCATACATAAAAAAGTAGTAGAAAATGCAAACCTAATTGAAAAAGTCCAAAACTCTCTAGAAGCTCTCAAGAATAGAGTCAGCCATGTGGAGGATAGAAACTCGGATCTGGAAGACAAGATGGAAGAAACAGTTCGAGAGTTCAAAAATTTCAGTAAGTTAAAAAGTTCCTGTGAACAGAACATGAGGGAATTGTGGGATACACTTAAATGTCCAAATATTAGGATCATTGGAATACCAGAAGGAGAACAAATTCAGACCGAAGGCGTGGAGAACTTATTTAAAAAAATAATTGAAGAAAACTTCCCCAGTCTCATAAAAGAAAGGCCCATCAAGATACAAGAAGCCAACAGAACTCCAAACAGACTGGACCAAAGGAGAAACTCTCCAAGACATATTATCATTAAGATTCTAAACATTGACACCAAAAAGAAAATCCTAAGACCAGCTAGTGAAAAACAGCACACCACTTTTAAAGGTAACCCCATCAGAATTACTCCAAACTTCTCAATGGAAACCCTGAAAGTTAGAAGAGCCTGGAATGAAACACTACAAAGTCTAAGAACCTATGGCTTCCAACCCAAACTACTCTACCCAGCAAAAGTATCCCTCATAATAGATGGTGAAAGAAAAACTTTCCATGACAAAACTCAGCTTTACAATTACATGAACACAAAACCAAACCCACAGAGAGTATTTCAGGACATTCTCCACAGAGAAGAAACAAATAATCAACCTCAAATGGCTACAAGAAGCAGATCACAATAACCAAACTCAGAGTAGGCACAAAATACTTCAAAGTCCATGAAACCACCAAACCACATACACCATCACAATATGGCAGGGATCAAATCAAATCTCACAGTCATCACCCTAAATATTAATGGCCTTAATTCACCCATCAAGGGACACAACCTAACAGGATGGATCAAAAAATTAGACCCTTCAATCTGTTGTCTTCAAGAAGCCCACCTCACCACTAAAGACAGACACCTTCTCAGGATGAAAGGGTGGAAAACAATATTCCAAGCAAACAGGAATAAAAAACAAGCATGTGTAGCTATATTAATGTTGGATAAAATAAACTTCAAACCAAAAATAATAAAAAAGGCCACTTCCTTCTTATCAAGGGAATGATCCATCAAGAGGATATTACAATTATAAATCTGTATGCACCAAACACAGGGGCACCACAGTTCATAAAACAAAACCTACTTGACAATAAAACAGAAATAAGCACCAACACCATCATAGTTGGGGACGGCAATACACCATTATCAGTAATAGACAAATCATCCAAACAGAAACTCAACAGGGAAGTAAGAGAGCTCAACAAAACCATAGATCACTTAGACCTAACGGATATCTACAGAACTTTCCATCCCAAATCCACAGACTACACATTTTTCTCAGCAGCCCGTGGAACATTCTCTAAAGTAGACCATATACTGGATCACAAAGCCTGCCTCCACATATTTAGGAAGATTGAAATAATTCCCTGCATGATATCAGATCACAATGCTATATTGCAAGAAATTAAGAACAAAAGACCCACCAAGAATCCCAACAGCACCTGGAAAATGAACAGCACACTTTTTTGTTGTTGCTCATTTTTATTTATTTATTCGAGAGTGACAGAGAGAGAAAGAGGCAGATAGACAGAGAGAGAGAGTGGACACACCAGGGGTTCCAGCCACTGCAAACAAACTCCAGATATGTGCGCCCCCTTGTGCATCTGGCTAACGTGGGTCCTGGAGAATTGAGTTCAAACTGCGTCCTTAGGCTTCACAGGCAAGTGCTTAACTGCTAAGCCTTCTCTCCAGCCCTGAACAGCACACTTATAAACAATAAATGGATAGTGGATGAAATAAAAAATGAAATTGCACAATTTCTAGAATTGAATGACGATGAGAACACATCGTACCAAAACTTATGGGACACAATGAAGGCGGTCATCAAGGGAAAAGTCATAGCACTCAATGCCTTCACAAAAAAGACAGAGAGATCCCAAATCAATGGCCTAATGATCCACCTAAAGGCACTGGAAAAGCAAGAAAAATCCAACCCAATGAGCACCAGAAGGAAAGAAGTTACTAAAATCAGAGCAGAAATTAATGAATTGGAAACTAAGAAAACAACTAAGACAATTGACAAAACAAAGAGCTGGTTCTTTGAAAAACTAAACAAGATTGACAAACCCCTGGCCAATTTGGTCAAGCAAAAAAAAAGCAATATTTCAAATTAACAAATTTCAAACTGAAAAAGGAGAGATCACAACAGACATAAGTGAAATTGGGACAATCATCAGGACATATTTCAAAAGCCTCTACTCCACAAAACTGGATAATGTGGAGGAGATGGATAAATTCCTGGATGCATACCATCTATTAAAGCTAAACTCAGAGCAGATTAATCTCCTAAATGAACCTATCACACTCATTGAAATTGAAAACGTAATTTAAAAACCTCCCCAAAAAGAAGAGTCCAGGACCAGATGGCTTCTCAGCTGAATTCTATCAAACCTTTATGGAAGAACTCAAACCAATCTTCCTCAAACTGTGCCACACAATTGGAGAACAAGGAAAGCTACCCAACTCCTTTTATGAAGCTAGAATCACCCTAATTCCAAAACCAGGCAGAGATGCCACAAGAAAAGAAAACTACCGGCCTATTTCCCTAATGAACTTAGATGCAAAGATCCTGAACAAAATCCTCACAAACCAAATCCAACAACACATCAAAAGCATTATCCACCTCAACCAAGTGGGATTCATCCCAGGAACACAGGCATGGTTCAACATATGGAAATCTGTCAATGTAATATACCACATAAACAAGGTTAAACACAGAAACACCAGGATCATTTCAATAGATGCAGAAAAGGCCTTTGACAAGATACAACATCACTTCATGATCAAACATTGGAGAGAATTGGCATGGTTGATTCATATCTTAACATAATAAAGGCAATATACAAAGCTCCTAAGGCCCAAATAATACTTAATGGAGAGAGACTGGAGGAATTCCCATTAAGATCAGGAACAAGACAGGGTTATCCACTCTCACCTCTGCTCTTCAATATACTACTGGAAGTCCTAGCTCAAGCAATATGACGGGAGAAGGAAATAAAAGGGATACAATTTGGAAAGGAAGAAGTTAAGTTAGCTCTATTCGCTGATGACATGATTTTGTATGTAAGAGACCTGAGAGACTCCATCCCAAAACTCCTAAAGGTGATCAGTTCCTATGGCAAAGCAGCAGCATACAAAATCAATGCACAAAAATCAGTAGCCTTTCTATATGCAAATGACAAACATACAGAGAAAGGAATAAGGGACAAGGTCCCATTTTCATTGGCAACAAAAATAAAATAAAATACCTTGGAATAACATTAACCAAGGAAGTGAATGATCTATATAATGAAAACATAAAAACACTCAAAAAAGAATTTGAGGAGGACTTGAGAAAATGGAAAGACCTCCCATGCTCCTGGATAGGCACAATTAACATTGTGAAGATGGCAATCATACTGAAGGCAATATACAGATTTAATGCAATTCCAATTAAAATCCCTACAGTGTTCTTCACACAGAAAAAAAAATGATCTCAAATTTCATAAGGAAAGGCAGAAGGTCTCACATATCCAAACATATCCTCAACAAAAGAAATACCTCTGGAGGCATCACCATACCTGAAGTAAAGCTATATTACAAAGCCATAGTAATAAAAACAGCATGGTACTGGCATAAAAACAGGAGTATAGACCAATGGAATAGACTTGAGGACCCAGACTTTGGGTCAAGCAACTATAGCTACTTGATATTTGACAAAGTCCCTAACAATATATGCTGGAAAACAGACAGCATCTTCAACAAATGGTGCTGGACAAACTGGATAACCATATGCAGGAAACTGAAACTTGATCCACACATTTTGCCATGCACTACACTCAAGATCAAATGGATCACAGACCTCAATATAAGACCAGAAACTCAACTACTACTGGAAGAAAACATAGGAAATACTTTCCATGATATAGGAATGGAAGAAGACTTCCTGGACAAAACTCCAGTAGCTCACGATCTTAAACAGTCACTCAGCCAATGGGATCACATGAAACTGAAGACTTTCTTTACAGACACGCATACAATAAGCAAAGCCAATAGATTACCCACAGAATGGGAGAAAATATTTGCTGGTTATGCAACTGACAGAGGCCTAGTCTCTAGAACCTACAAAGAACTCAAAAATCTAAACAGTAAAAAGTCAAACACCCCACTCACAAAATGGGGCAAAGAGCTGAACAGGCAATTCACAGAGGAAGAAATACAAATGGCAAACACACACTTAAGAAAATGGTCATCATCCCTAATCATCAGGGAAATGCAACTTGAAACAACAATGAGATTCCACCTTACCCCAGTAAGGATAATAAACATCAAAAAAAAAAAAAAATCAAAGAAAATAAATTCCAGCGAGGATGTGGAGAAGTAGGAACACTCATCCACTGTTGGTGGGAATGTAAGATGGTACAGCCACTTTGGAAAGCAATATGGAGACTCCTGAAAAAGCTGGCTATAAAGGTACCAACAGACCCAGTTATTCCCTTATAGGGCCTCTACCCTAAAACCTTCAAACCACAGGCCAGAGGGATTTGCTCAACCATGTTTGTAGCGGCTCAACTCATAATAGCTAAGAACTGGAATCAACCCAGATGTTCATCACTAGAAGAATGGATAACTAAGATGTGGTATATCTACACAATGGAATTCTACACAGCAGTAAGAAAAAATGACACAATGAAATTTGAGGAAAAAAATGGTTGAACCTGGAACAAATCATTCTCAGTGAACTTACCCAATCACAGAAAAAAAATCACCACATAGTCTCACTCATCTACAGCACCTAACCTGAATCTACCCAAGATGCCTTACATACCCAGCAAGCATCTCATGGACTAGACAATAGGATGGGTGGGGAGGGGAAGGGGGTGGGAAACACAAATCTAGACCCAAAAAGCAATGGCACCATAAAATTCTACATCCTAAAAGGCAGACCAAATGGCTAAACCTTCACCAGGCCCTTAGAGGGAACACCTGAGCCACAAGACACTGGAGAGGGTATGATGAAGACTGACCTTAATCTTCTACAGCCTCTCTCTCTCTCTCTCTCTCTCTCTGTCTCTCTCTCTCTCTCTCTTCTCTCTATCTCTCTTATATTAGTTACCTTTTTCTTCCTTTTCTTAGTGGGCACTGACCTGTAACTCCCAGTACCAGCATGTGGCTATTATACACAATGAGCTTTTGATCAGAGAGATCAGAGAGAGGTTTCCTAAAAGAAAGGCAGATTTCTGTCAGAATACTTGATTACCCACCAAAGGTTAGTGGTAAGACCCTACTGCTGAAGACATTTTATGCGGTTGACACATAAAATGGAATGGCATGGCTGGAAGTTGGAAGAGAGTCAGTCCCCAGACAGTTAGCGCGTCTAGTGCCAGAAGGTGCTACATGGGCAACTGGGTGAAAATGACCAATATCTGTCCAAGCAACTCATGGTCTAACCTACTTAGCAGCAAATAACCTGTTGTGATGCTCACACAAGTACAATAGTGGCACACAGCCATGGTGGGAAACCAACTGCTCTTGATTTGGCTAACTGATCTCCTCAGTGGTACTGGACCCATAGCGGGAGCTGGGAAACAAGTCAGAACCATATCCAAACATAAGCCCACTCTCCACTATCAAGTTACCACCAATCGTGGGCTACAAGTGGGCCTATACCTATTAAATTATCTATATAAAAAATAAGGGTTATCTCATTTGTCTGGTGCTAACTTACTCTCCATTGGAGAATCTGCTTCTCTTTTTCAGATAGATGTAGATCCTAAGGAGAGAGTCACTCCATCATACCTCAAAAGGGCCCCAGATGAAACTAAGAATAATTGGTGAAACAAGCAAGGGTGCTGTTTTCTTGGTGAACCTAGTACCAGCACAAGGGTGAAGGAGATCAACACAGAGAAAAATCAACTCCTACCAAATCAGAGATCCAGATATCCAGAGGCCCCCAACACCTCATCACTGAAGCAGACCAAAAATGAACCCAACATGGCTCTGGGAAATTTTGCGGAAGAGGGGGCGGAAATAATGCCAGAGCCACGTATTGGGTCATCATATGCAGACATTTTTCCTACACATAACTGTGGGTTGATTCCAGAATGCATGACCCATATACCTCAACAAGGAGGTGCCAAGGGGAGGGGGTAGGTAATGGATGAGCCTAATAATGGTACCGAATTGACTGTATCTGCTGAGTACAAAGCTAATTAATAAAAAAAAAAACGAATGATGTCATGAAAGCTATGCTATCAGAAACTCATCTTCAATTAAATGTCTACCTCCAGATATTCTGAAACCAACCAAAGTCAAGTGCAGCAGTAATTCAAGTGGGCAGAGGGCTAGAATCCAAAATGAGGGCCCTTTAATCCTCGCAATTCCTTCTACAAAGTAGTATTAAAAACTTTTTATGACACATGTAGTATGTGTAGTATGATATGTGTGCAGATGTGTGTGATGCACACACAGATGCATGAACAGGTGTAAGGAGGCCAGAGGAGGACATCAGATATTCTTCATATAGTGCTTGTTTCCATATGTCTTTGAGACACAGTATCTACTGAATACAGAGTTGCATAATGCATAAGCCCCAATTACTCCATGATCTCTTTTCTCCACAGAATAGTGGATACAAATATGTGTGGTTGCTGGCAAATGAACGCAGATGTCAGACTACCTCAGGCCCTCATGCAGCAAGTACTCTTTCCTGCCAAGCCATCTCCCCGGTCTCCCATTCATCTCTTCTAATTTAGTTTAGGTGTCCATTTATTTCTTCTAATTTTACTTTAAATCTACTTTATGAAATATGAGTATAGTTGCTTTTGTTGGTCTTTTGGCTTTTCATTGCTTGGTATAGCCAGTTCTATCTATTCACTTTCAATCTGTTTTACTGAAGTGTATTTACTGATAGAAGCAAACAACTAGGTCTTACTTATAATCCAGTCAACTATTCTTTACAAAGATTTCTGATTCCAACAATTTTGTTGGTTGGCTAAATCACTTTTTTCCTCCTATTCATGATAAGAGCTTCTTGGTTTATGAGTTTTGACAGGATTGAGTGAATCTTTCTTAGTTCACTTCTGTTCATTTATTCTTTCAGATAATTTTTTTTCTTCCCAGTGATCACATGATTAAGACTATCTCCTCTGTGTAGCCTCTCAAGTATCTCCCACAAGACTCACTCAGTGGTCATGACTTATTTTCATTGGTGCTTATCTTGCAATGTCTGTTTCTCTATCAATGTTTAAAGGTAACTTTGCTTGATATAGTCATCTTGATTGGCAATAATTTGCTTTCAGAGCTTCAAATATACTGATTCATGCATTCCTGGCTTTAGAGTTTCTTATGAGATGTCTGCTTTTGTTCTAATGGGTTTGCTTTTGTAAATGAGTTGGCATTTTTCTCTTTCAAGATTTCTTTGTTCTCTAGTATCATTTTAAACCTTTGCTAGCCACACTTAGCTTTCCAGTTTGTGGACCAGGCAGGTTTTTCCATATTCCAGACACTCCTTAGTTCATACAATGTGAAGTACCTAATATCCCAACCAAGGGATGTCTCCTGAATACATACAGAGTGGGAAAAGCAGCAGAGCGCTGAGATTTATACCAAATAACTGACCTTATTACTGTCACATCCAATTCAACATTAAATGCCCTGTGAGGAAGAGGGAAAGTGTGAGGTTCAAATAGTTCTACTGGAAAGAGGAATGGAGAGGTTAAAATCTGGACAGTTCCACTGGAGAGAAGGAGGGAGCTTTAAATGTGGAGAATTACAGAATAGGAGTCTAAAATATGGAGAGTTTCACCGAAGAAAGGGAAGGGGAGGTTCTGTGGAAAGTTTCACTAGCCCTACAGTTTTCATTTCTTACAGTCATGTGCTGTGCAGCAAGTATGTGGCTGTAGAGGTTAGGCCACCTGGTGACATGTTCCTTGAAGCTATTAGTCTCAGAAGGTTTCTTCAGATGATGGGGCTTGCTCCTAGTCATAGAAGGCAGAGCTACCAGCCACTATGACCTTCACTGGAGCTTGTGACCTCTAAATTTCTTAGACTCTGTATATCTGACTTTTCCCCTACTCCACAACTGTCTCCAAGAGCTGTCTCCCACATGAGGACTATGAAAGATGGTGCCCAGGCTTCCTGACTTTAGAGTTTTCTTTTAGTTTCCTATAGAAAGTCAGTCTTACACAGTATGCTTCCTCTTGAGATGGCATCTGGACTCAGCCCTCCTGGAAATAAGGAGTGAAAAATAGACTTCTTCAAATGCCATCCCATTGCACAGAACAAATCACTGGCTCACAAAATCCCTCCAACTATATTTAAGGCTTGTAAGAACTGTTGTTCTTGGGCTGAGTAGTGGCTCAGTGGATAAAGCATTGTCCTACAAGCATGAGGTTGAGAGTTTGGATCTGTAGCACCTACATAAATATCAAATAGATGTGGCATCCTGCCTGTACTCCCAATGCTCAGGGCGCCAGGGCAAGCTGGCTAATTAGAGAAGCCAAATTAGCAGCCATGGGTTCAAGAGAGACACCTTGACTCAGTAAATAAAGTGGAGGGTGAACAAGGAAGACACACAATGTCAACCTTAGTCCTAGATGTTCACTTGCCCATGCGTGTGCCCACATGCATATAAACAAGCCAACAACAACAGAGAACTGTGGCCTTCTCCTGAAAGCAAGGCAGTCAGGCTCTGTTTACCACAACTGCCCAGCTTATCTGTTTGTTTGTTTGTTTTGTTTTGTTTTTGTTTATAAGGTAGGCTCTCACTCTAGCCCAGGCTGACCTGGAACCTGGAACTCACTCTGTAGCCCCAGGATGGCCTCAAACTCACAGCATTCCTCCTACCTCTGCCTTCTAACTGCTGGGACTAAAGACATGTGCCACCACACCCAGTTGGTTTTCCTTTTGTATTTTATTATTTATTTATGTATTTATGAGAGACAGACATAGAGAGAGAGAATGGGCATACCAGGCCAGGGCCTCCAGCCACTGCAAATGAACTCCAGAGGCATGGGCCATCTTGTGCAACTGGCTTATGTGGGTCCTAGGGAAGTGAACCTGAGTCCTTTGACTTTGCAGGCAAATGCCTTAACTGCTAAGCTATCTCTCTAGCCCTGGTTTACCTTTTGAATGAGAATTATGTTTCCTTTTCCCCCCGACTAGGAAGCTCAAAATCAGCACATGGTCTGCCCACTTCTTATTGCTGTACTACCTTTCTTCTCATTTACCTTATTGCACAGAGACAGCTTCTAATCTACCATTGTATTATATAAGCCAATATTACTTCATAGTTTTTAATTATGCATCTTCATTGTAACATGATAGTTTACTTATATATAGGTAAAATTTCCAAGAATTTAATTAAAATAAAAAAGGAAATTTAGTTTTTATCATTAATCTTTATTCTACTAATATTATTTTTCAATTCAGTAACTACATTTTCCCATTCAGTGAATCATGAGCTGAGCCAACGTATGAGAAATACTTATGGAAGTAAAAGTACTCAGGCAAAAAAAAAGTATTGATTTAGAGCTCAATGAATATATTAGAAAAAATCCATTATCAGGCTGAATACTAAAATCTCAGATGATCTAAGAAAGAGTAACTAAGAGTCTAGCATCTTTATTTTAAGCAAAAATGCAACAAGAATTACAAAGAAAAAAATTTAAATATAATTATTATAAGTTCCATGTAATGGACTTGTGTTATATAGCTTGATCAACACTTATTTTAGAGCTAGAGAGATGGCTTATTGGCTAATGCACTTGCCTGCAAAATCAAAGGAATCAAGTCAATTCTCCAGGACACATGTAATGCCAGATGCACAAGGTGGCACATGTGCCTGGAGTTCATTTGCAATGGCTGGATACCCTCGTTTTCTCTCTCTCTCTCTCTCTCTCTGTCTCTCTCTCTCTCTCTCAAATAAATTTTTAAAAGAATAGAATATTTTTTAAAAACTTATAAGAGACTTGGGGATTGATAGAGAGCACATAGCTTAAGAACTCTTTGTCCTTGAAAATACAATTGCCTGAGTCAAGTTCTATCACTATTACTTTTTAATTGCATGGAATTATGTAATTCTTAAATATTTCCAAAGCTTGATTTCTTTTTCTGTGCAATGATGATAATGCTCAGAAGATTGTGTTAATGCATGAAAAATTCTTAGCCAAGAACATGCTCATATCAATTGCTAGCTAACAAAATTATTTAAACCAAGATCACTTAAGGAAAATAGATGCCATTTTACTTGTTTACTCAATGTAAAGCATCAAATGCTTTCTGCACCATTAGAGCTTAAGTCTAAAGAAACCTAAGCAGAAGGACTGGAAAGGGAATGAGACAGTTGGTATGGTTTGGATCATACCAAAATAATGGCCTTAGTGCTGGGCAATGGAGCCTGCAGAGCTACCAAAATGGCTCCCAACCACAAGAATGTCACAGTTATCTCTAATTGTCAGCTCAGGGCAACAAGAACAAATCTTAAAGCATTTGCAAGCGTTAGGTGGGAACCAAGAATGGGGTCCTGGGGAGCAACTATTTGCACGAAGGTAGCAAACAAAGAAATATATTCACCCTCCATATACAGAAAGGGGCCAATGCACTAAGGAAAAATGTTGGCTTTCCTTTGCCAGAGGTTTATCCATAGTGGCTTAAATTTGCCTAGGCTAGGGTTCATATTGGGTTAAGTGAAGCCGTAACTGGTTCCTAGAATATATGAAAAGCAGTTGCAGGATATTTCAAAATGTTACCTGTAAGGCTCTTATGGACTGGTACCAAGGAGTAGTTTTCAGGGCAGTTGTAAGGCTCATTCTAAAACTTCATTACTAAAGCAATTAAAATTCACTTTCTTTCCCCTTTTCTCAGCAGATAGGTATCATAGTGTGGACACGGTACTTTTCCACTAAGCTAAGTTCAAAGAAGGAACGATTAAATCATGGAGAGGCCCTCTTTTTTGAGCAATCATATTAAGTTTGGTCTTTTCAGTCCTTTCTCTTAGCATTTGAAATTTTAATTGGAGAAAGACCATGTTCTGTTGCTTCTTCCTGCTGATAGGGGTATAGACCTGTCCTTGTAGGGCTATTTGTGTGGAAGAATTTTTTTTTTTGTACTCAGCGAATACAGTCAATTTGGTACCATTACTAAGCTCATCCATTACCTACCCCCTCTCCTTGGCCCCTCCTTGTTGAGGTATATGGGTCATGCATTCTGGTAGAAGAATATTTGAGGGAGGAGTTAATATGGTGCTAAGGAACTGGAATTTGCCTATTGTTAAAGTTATTTGAGAAGGCAAGGCCCAAAGTCCAGATGAGAAACAAGGCAGTAATAATGCCTAGGCAGATAATTAACCAAGAAAACCAAGGCCAAATATCTGACATCCATTTGGACTAAATTGAGCCCTAAATTTTGTAATTTCCTGGATAAATTATTAGACTCTTTTTTTAATTTTTTTGGTTTAGTTATTTATTTTTGGGAGACACACAGAGAAATAGGCAGAGAGAGAGAGAGAGAGAGAATGGGTGCGCCAGGGCCTCCAGTCACTGCAAACAAACTCTAGATGTATGTGCCCCCTTGTAGATCTGGCTAACATGGGTCATGGGAATCAAGCCTCGAACCGGGGTCCTTAGGCTTCACAGGCAAGTGCTTAACCACTAAGCCATCTCTCCAGCCCAATTATTAGACTCTTTTATGATGACAATATGATTCTTTGGTTCATGTCCATGTTCAATAACATAAAAACAGCATTTTTCTTGTAGCATTGTATAGATATCACTTTCATTAGCTATCAGTAAATCTGGGGCCTGTCTCTTTGAAAGTGCCATCCACATCAGAAAGTTTAGTTATCTGTATACCACTTGGAACAAGGAAGTGAGCTCCCTGATCTGTTAACTTATGAATAAGGAGAGCTCCCACTTTGGCTCAAATGGAATGCCAGTGCTAATTCCCAAGCCAGGCAGGATTCATCAAAGAGGAAGGACTGAATCTGGTTCAGATCATCTGGTTCTAGAGTTGCAGTTAGGCTTAGTCCTCCTTCAAAGTTTCATGAAAGAAGTTTGAGAAGGGATGTTTGGAAAATCTAAATCAGAAAATATCTAAAGTAGGGTACAGAGTCCCTCTCAAATATTGAGACGTAAAATGACTCAGCTCTAAAGAAGAAGTAAACTTGAGACAATATATCTAGACAAGGGAGACTAGTGGTGTCCATTTCCATACAAAAGATGTAGGTAAAGGCTTTCTGTCTAGAAGGGAAAGGCCTGATATAGAAACAGTTGCAAGTGGAGAGACATCCCATATAAGAGTCAGGTTGGAAAGAGAAGCAATAAACGCTCTGGGAAGATTTATCCATTGTCCAGTATGAGTTACCTTCTTTAGTTACATGTTTAAGCTAGTGGACTAAGGTTTTTGGTTAGAAAAAGACATTGTTATTATGGAAATAACTCAGATCTTAAATGGGAATAATATTGCTGCTATTGTTCAGGACTAAAAAAAAGATGTTATGGTAGAAGTTCAAATTATTGGGTTTGTAAAGGTAGATGTTATGGCCCTGTCATCTGTACCAGTTTCTATATCATTGATGAAACAGAGTATCAGACCAAAAACAGCTTAAGAAAGGAAAGGGTTTATTTTTAGCTTACAATTTTGAGTAGAAGTATCCATTATGTTGGGGAAGGCATGGTAGAACTAAGCAGGAAGCCAGTGTCATATCTTCACATCACCATGAAGGAAGTAGAGACAGATGAATGGCAGTGAGTCTGAGTTGTAACACATCAAGTTCCAACCCAGTGACATATTTCCCCCACCAAGCCCCACTTCCTAAAGGTTCCTCAACCTTCCAAACATTACCAGCAACTGAGGATTAAGCATTCAAATGCACAAATCTACAGAAGACATTTTACATGTAAACCACCCATATCACATAACCTTTTCATAAATTGGGGAATTATGATGATTTAAGGTATATAATAAGGAAGCACTTGAAGGCTTCATGGAATATTCAATCAGGCTCAGAGTACTAATCAGAGGTGGTTGAGTTAATTTTACTCCGGGGTATAATGTTCCAGATATTGGTAAGGCTTTATTGAAGGAAGTGAAATTGGAACTTTTTACATTAAAATCTATGGTACTATTTACTTTTAATTTTTAAATATTTTATTCATTCATTTATTTTAGAGAGAGAGAGAGAGAGAGAGAGAGAGAGAATGGGCAAGTCAAGGCCTCTAGCCACAGGAAACAAACTCTAGACACATGTGTCACCTTGTGCATCTGGCTTATATGGGTTCTGGGGAATCAAACCTGGGTCCTTAGGCTTTGTAGGCAAGTGACTTAACTGCTAAGCCATCTCTCCAGCCCCTATCTACAGTTTTTGTCTGAATGTGAAAGATAGAATAGATTGTAGTATCTAAAAGAAGTTTGGAGATAGGGATGAATCCTTTAGTCAAGGTTGTGGGGGAGCCGATCCAACAATCTGTAGTTAGAATTCTCTTGTTTATTTAATGTTTGGACAGCCTTTTGGTGGTTTTGGTGTATGATGGATAGACTAGGATGGTGTAACAAAGCAGAAGGAATTCTAAGGGAATGTATTAAGTAAAATTACAAATGAGAGAGTAGACATAAGTCCTAGATTTAGATATTGATCTAAGATGATAACTTCTTTGGAGAAAAGGCAGACAAGGCATGTTTTAAAGCATCATAGTTGAGCATAGCAAACAGTTTATAAATATAAGATAAGGTCAAGTGTGAAATCTTGGAATTCTCATTAAAGATATTTGTCCAACACTAGAGTTAGGATAATCAAAATAGCTTGATCTGTGGGAAGACTGTATTTAGAGGAATGACCAAGCTGGTGGTCTTTTATGATGGAATTATAGACTTCTCCTGCTATGGTGATTTAAATGTAAATGTCCCCCTTAAGTTCACATCACAAAGCTTCCCACTCTGGCCTGCCATAGTTGCTCTGCCATGATAGAATTGCCTTCTGGAACTGTAGGACAAATTGAACTTATTCTTTCCATAAGATGCTTCTACCTGAGTATTTTGTCTCAGCCCAAGAAAGTAACTAATATACTTACTATCTCAATAGGCTTGCTGGTATATTGTAAGTGATTGTATGATAGGCTGAAATCATGACTCATTGAAGAACTTGGTGGGAAAGGTAGCTTGGATAAAGTGAGAGAGATGGATCCAAGGTGATGACCCTAAAAGTTTTGTGGAAATATGAGTGGTGATACTAATTCTGAAAGGATCTTTTCTAGGGTAGTTAAGGGGAATGTTCATCCTGGTGGGTCCTTAAGTAATACCCAATTCTTAGGTTTCATTTTGAGATCTAGAGCCGTGAGTGGGGATCATGTAGGAAGCTGTTGATCAACATGTTCCCTGAATAGGTTTCCAATAATTCCTAAAGAAGTAAGATTCTTTCGGAAAAGATGGGCTTTAATAGAGACACCATGGTAGGGGAGACACATACCAGTTCCAAGGGTGAAAGTACAAAGGCACCTTGGGAGTGGCTCTAAATCTTAAAAGACTGAAAATTAAGAACTCAGGGCCAACCCTGTAGAAGCTCCAGAGACACAGCTTAGGGAGATGCTGTTTTAAGTGCCCATTTGTGTGTTTTCTGAAAATTGAGAGAAACAGACACAGTCCAAGCTTATGAGGCCTGTTGAGTGATTTGGGGAAAAACTAGACTGTTACTACTTGAGAGAGAAGTAAGGAACCCATGTCTGAAGATTAGCTCTTCTTTATTATTGTTACTAAGGACATACTTAGTATGGATATATCATGTGTGGATGCCATCTTTCCCCTCCTCCCTTCCCCAATTCCACTGGGGACCTTCCACAGTGGGGTTTCTGGTATTCCTCATGGAGTTGTGGGTTATGTTTTGTGAGAACACAATCAGTTATGGGTGGGGGGCAATGCCTCTGGGTATGACAACCCAACCTGTGTTTCTTACAACCTTCCCACCCTCTCTTCCACAAAATTCCCTGAGCAGTGGTGGATGTGTTTTAAGTCTACTTAAGTGACAAGCTCTTAGGAGGCTCTGAATTTCTGCTCTGGTATGTGTTGAATATCCTCAGCTTCTCTCTCCTTCACCCTGGTGCTGATTGTCAGGCTCACCATCGAAGCAGCACTCTTGCTCATCTTCCCTGTTCCTCTGGTGTATCACCTGGGCTTTGGCTGAAGTGAGAGGCATGGTTTATCTCCTCCAGTCTTACTATTTTCTGAAAAAGAAAAACAGATTCTCCAATGGAGAGTGAAGTTAGCAAAGGTTAAATGGTCTAAGTGTTATATATTTGGGGAGAATTTGATGGATATAGCCCTCTTTCTGCCAAAGACTAGTGGGAACTTATCATTGGAGTGCATATTCTTTGTCTCCATAGGATTCTGACCTGGTTCCCATTTCTAAATATGGGTCTCTTTTCATTGAGTGGATCTCTTAGCTAATCAGAAAGCTATTGATTACCCACCAAGGCTGTGTGCCACCATTGCACTCGGTGTACTTCTAGTCAGGCTGATTGCTTCTGAGTGGCTTACACACCTGTTTGCTCACACCATTGTTGGTCACTTTCCCCCAGGATCTCATGTAGCACTTTCCAGCACTAGACACACTAACTATCTGGCTCAATTCCAGGTTACAGTAGGGTGTCTCTGTGTTCTGTGTCAGAAGCATATGATCTCTTCAGGAATGGGGTCTTACCTTTTACCTCAGATGGGTAATTAAGTGTTTTAACAGAAGCCTGTCTTGTTTTGGGGACCTTGTAGGTCTCTCCAATAAATAGCTCAATGTGGGTAGCAACAGATTTCTGGTCCCACGAGTTACAGGTCAGAGCCCTCCCCCCAAAAAAATTTAATCTTAGGCTTCATCCAACCCTCTCTAGGGCCCTTCTTTTCAGGAACTCCCCCCATACTCCTGTTGAGGATTAAATCTTTTAGTTTACCTTGAAGTATAAAGGTTTCTATGGTACATGTTTATTTTGGAGTTAGTTTTGTGCTTATTCCCCCTCTTCCTCTTCCCTAAAACACTTCCATCTCTATTGTCTGAGCCTCAGTTGCCTATCTGATGTGTCAACAACTCAAGCTGATCCAGGTTAGGAACTGAAGATGTGTGATAACATGCAGTGTATGTCTTTCTGTGAGTGTGTGTTTTTGCTGAGTATGATCTGTTCCACGTCCATCTATTTTCCTACAAATTTCATTGTACCATGTTTTCTTACTGCTGAGTAGAATTCCATTGTGTAAATATATCACAACTTCGTTATGCATTGGGCACCTGGGTTGATTGCATTTCTTGGCTATTATGAATTGAGCAGCTATAAACAAGTTTGAGGAAATATCTCTATAGTGAAGCATGGAACATTTAGGGTAAACATCCTGTAACCCTGTAATAGAATAACTGGGTTTCTTGGTAGTTCTATATCCATCTTTTTCAGGACTCTCCATATAGATTTGTATAGTGTTTGTGCAAGTTGTCATTCCCTGTGTATTACCCATTTGCTTTTTTGCTTTTTTGTTTGTTTGTTTGTTTGTTTGTTTGTTTGGTTGGTTTGGTTTGGTTTGGTTTTTCAAGGTAGGGTCTCACTCTAGCCCAGGCTGACCTGGAATTCACTATGGAGTCTCAGGGTGGCCTCGAACTTGCAGTGATCTTTCTTCCTCTGCCGCCCAGTGCTGGGATTAAAGGTGTGTGCCACCATGCCTGGCTGCATTTGCATTTTTTTTTCAAAGTAGGGCCTCACTCTAGCCCAGGCTGACCTGTAATTCATTATGTAGTCTCAGGGTGGCCTCAAGCTCATGATGATCCTCCTACCTCTGCCTCCTATGTGCTAGGATTAAAAGTGTGTGCCACCATGCCCAGCACCAGCTGTATTTCTTGTTCTGAGAACTCCCTATCTCTTCTTCTGAGAAGTCCCGATTTTGTGGATATTGAAAACAGGACAGCCTCACTGATTTCTTTCTCTGTATATTTGTCCTTTGCATAAAGAAAGGCTACTGATTTTTGTGTGTTGATTTTGTATCCTGCCACTTTGTTGATGGAATTAGTCAACTTTAGAAGTTTTGAGATAGAGACTTTCTGGTCACTTGTATATAAGATCATGTCATCTGCAAACAGGGATAACTTGACTTCTTCCTTTCCAATTTGTATCCCCTTTATTTCTTTCTCCTGTCTTATTGTTTGTCTAGGACTTCTAGTAATATGTTGAAGAGCAGAGGTGAAAGTGGACACCCCGTCTTGTTCCCGATCTCAGTGGGAACTCCTTGAGTCTTTCCCCATTAAGTATTATTTGGGCTTTAGGTGCTTTATATATAGCCTTTATTGTGTTGTGATAAAAACCCTCCATGACTATGCTCTCCATAGAGCATCATGAAGTGATGGTGTATTTTGTTGAAGAACTTCTCTGCATCTATTGAAATGATCATGTGGTTCTTATGATTAAGCCTATTTATGTGGTGTATTGCAGTGACTGATTTCTGTATGCTGAACCATCCCCGCATCCCTTAGATGAAGCCTACTTGATCAAGGTGAATAATGTTTTTGATGTATTGGTGATTTCAGATTGTGAGGATTTTATTCAGGATATTTGCATCTAAATTCATCAGGAATATAGGCCTATAGTTTTCTTTTCTTGTATCTCTGCCTAGTTTTGGTAGTAGGGTGATGATAGCATCATAAAATGAGTTGGGGAGCTTTCCCTGTTCTCCAATTACAAGGAACAATTTCAGAAAACTTGGTGTCAGTTCCTCAATGAATACTTGATAGTATCTAGTTGAGAAGCCATCCAGGCCTGGACTTTTCTTTTGGGGGAGGATTTTGATTACCTTTTCAGTTTTGATGGATGTGATAGGTTTGTTTAGAGATTAATCTCCTCTGAGTTTAGTTTTGGTAAGTGGTATGTGTCTAGGAATTCATCTATTTCTTCTATAATGGTGGGATGAATCAATGTCTATCTGTTGTCCATATGTAAGTTTTCTAGCCTTTTGGGTCAGTTGGGAAGTAGCTTTCATTACACTAAGGCAAAGAGACAAGTCTTTTGTAATGATACCAATTGTTTAGAAAGGAAAGACACTGCCTGTAAAAATGAGCCACATTTCTGTCCCATAAGTCCTCAAACTATTCTTCCCTTCTCTGTAGTATATAGGAAAAAGTCCTTTAGCTTTAGGAGGGTTGAGACTGGCACCTCATTGAGCTTCTTTTAAATACTCTTAGAAGGCAGTGTAGAAATTGAGAGTCAGTTTAAAAGTATATAATTTGGTCCCTGTATGGCTTCATACAGAGGTTTAGTAAGCTGTCCATAATTTAGGATCCAGATCCTAAAGTATCCTGTGATACCAAAAAAGTTCTAACTTTCTTTTTTTTGGTTTGAAGACATTTTAGAGTACTTTATTTGAGTTGTAGTAGCTTTTCTCCTGGTGTGAGGAGAAATCCTAAGTACCAGGTTGTTAGTTGAATTGGGCCTCAGGGAGACTTCTGTATACCTTTTGTCCTAGGAAATTTACAAAGGTAATGGTATCCTCCTATATAGGAGAGGACTATAATGAAGTAGGTCATCTATATATTGGATAAGGCTGATGTGAGGAAAAGAAAGAGAAAAAATATGAAGCAAGAACTTGGCCAACCAAATGTTGGCATTCAGAATCCTTGAGGAAGAACTGTAGTGTCACGTATAGTTCAACTGAAAGCCAAAAGCTCCTGAGATACCCTCAGATAACAAAGGGATAGAAAATCTTTAAGTCAGACAGAGTGAAATATTCTAAGGAATAATACTAAGAATAATTTATGGATTGGGCACAATAGTATAGGAGAACTACAATCTCATTAATGATCCTAAGATATTGGAGTAAATAGAGCCATCCAGTTTCTTGACAGTAGTAATGATAATATTACACTGGGAATTAGTTGGCCTTTAGGAATTTGGAAATAAAAGTCTACTGCTTTTTGAGGGACTCTTGTTTGAGGGAATATTGAGGCTTATGTGGGAAATAGGAGGATTATTTTAATTTAATGGAAATTGGAGGGATATTAGAAACTCTGCCTGGGATTGTGTACCAGACAGAGGTGGAAACTTCAGTGGTTATTAAGTGTAAAATAATGGAGGGCAGAGAGTATGAAAACAACCTTATGGACACACAGTTAATAGTCCAAGGAAATGAGTTTGAGGTGACTCTGGGTACAGATATAACCTGGTCCCCTTATTGGACATATCTCTTTCTAACAAAATAATTGGGCAGGAAGGCAAAATTAGGCAAGTTCTTCAAGAAAACTGTACAGCATAGGTGTAGTTATAGCTAAGAGAGAATTCCATTGACCCCCAACTAACAAGATAGGAAAAGGAAAAAGATGCTAGAAAATTCAGTTAAGTGGTCCTAGTGTCTAATAGAAAAATACCATTGCCTTGCATTGTGCTACTTTGGGCTTGGCCATCTAGATGATGTAAGAATGGACTTATTCTGATCTTGGGATATGTCAACTGCTTTCCTGAAGGGGACCCAGAAGATTCATGACTAGAGAAGTGTGAGTTCCTTTATCCCTTAGTCTTGGACAGATTGACCATCCCCTCCTCATGAGAGAAGGACAGTTATTCTTTCAATGTCCAGTTAGTTTACAAGTTTGATAAGGTATAGGAGGTAAAGGCCTTTTATTGAAAGCAATTGTTGTTCCGTTGGTCAAGATCACCGCACCTAAAGCAAGTTGGTTTGAACTGAAGCTTGTATCTGTCCCTTAAGTTAACTTTGTTTCTCCATTGAGGGCCCAAATAGCAGAAACAGTGATCTGATAGACCAGTTGTTGTTTGTTTTTTTTTGTTGGTTTGTTTTTATTGTGAGACTTCTTATGATCTTTGTTTTTTATCTTCTCTTTCATGCTTTTTTATTATTAAACATCTTGAAGACTATATCTAAGGGTTTGTCTAGTGGGGTCTATGTTCCTTTTCCTAGCTCTTGTTCTAGCTGATGTTTGTTGCTAATTGGGAAATTAATTGCAATGCCAGAATGAATCTGTATTTAAGGGAGTCTGGATTTGCTTTGGAAGAGTTCTGAAAGGTTTTAGCAAGCCAAGTAAAAAATAATAGCAAGGTTTTCATTTGTCTGCTTTGTAGTATCCCATTTTGACAAAAATGGGCTTGTAAATATGCAAGAAAGCTTATGCTCACTTTTAGCTCAGTCTAGGGAAGGGTTATAGTTCCATCTCAGGTCTGTCTCTAGGATTACAATGTCTTAGGAACATAGTGGTTTAGGTATCCATAGTTTAGACCATCCAAATATTTTCTTGTCTTTAGCTAAATACTAAGTCACTCTGATAGGATGAAAGGAAGACATGTAGATCTCTCCAAGTTAGGTCATAAAAGAGTGTTAAGAATTCATATTATTTTGTGAATTGTGGAATATAAGTAGAGGAAGACCCAAATTTGGTTTCTATTTGAGAAAAAGGCCCATGAATAGCAGCTGGTCAACAGGCCCAGTGGTCTGAAAGAGGCAGTGAGAAGGGATATGGGTGAAGGAAAGAAGTGAAGGATCAGAAGACTGGGATGATGCTGGATAAGGGTATGCATAGGAGTTTTCAGAACTGCAATGAGAAGAAGCTCCTTGATAGGTGGCACTGAAGTCTGAGTTAGGCTCAGTGGGAGCTTAAGGGGAGAGGACAGGTTATGAGGGCATAAGGAGTATGCAACATGTAGATCGAGGATCTGAATGATTAGCAGGTTTGAAGAAGGCTGAATATAAGGAACTTCAGGCCACTGCCAAGATGGCATCAGTAAAGATTGAGTTAGAGGAAGGTACTGTGATTTGGAGTGCCATTTTCAGAGGGGCTATCTGGCTTTCCATTTTTCATAAAACCCAGGCTGCATTGCAATAGAAAAGGCATTTAGCTAATGTATTGCTCTAAAAAGAAAGCCTCATGTTCTTTAGGAGATATTACAAGGGGGAGATCTTAGGAGGTACTATTTCCCCTATCAACACATATAGAGAAGAGAAAAATGATTTCAGGAGAGAAAAGAGTAGGAGGTTGCAAATGAAAGGGAATGTTTTTCAGGACAGCTTATGGAGAGATGTTCTCGGTTCTACAGATAGGTCTATGTAGCCATCTGTAGGGTGTTTAAATTTTACTCATTGTCCTTTACTTTGGCTCAAGTTTATTTTTATAGTTAATGTATAATTTGGTCCATGTTTTACTTAACAGGTAGATTCATATAACACCATATATGGTGTTTCTTGGAGTAAAATATTTCTTAAAAGATGAAAGAGTAAACACAGTTTAACTGATAATATCTGAAAGCACAAACTTTATTATCTTATAGGTCAGTTTTCCTTAAAAAATAGATTTGTATCAATGCCAGTGGGGAAAGTCCAAAGTATTTATTTATTTTTTTATAACTGAGTATCATCTCAGTTAAAAAGATGTCATTCTTATATAATTCTTAGTTATACATAAGAAGTTGGAAAGAGCAAAAGAAAAAAGTTTGATTCTGAACATTCAAAAAGTACCTCTGTGATCTAATAGTTAATTATGCATAACTGAGGAAAAGATATTCTAGAAAAAAAAATGCCCCTAGCACAAAAATACCCTGTTCCAGTTCTGCATCCTTTTAACACACTGGGAGAAGGTGAAAGTAACCTGGTAGCAAGTTCTTTAAGCGGAGCTCCCTCACATCATTTCAATGGTAGGTTTCTGAACTCAAGCAAACATATTCAACTAGGCCCAAAAATTATCAAAGAACAAATCGGGTAGGAAAATAGCTGTTCTGTGTTGTCAATCCTAGTCATCACATAAGGCTTCCATTTCTACTTATAATAATCATAGATGAATAGTTCCAGAAAGCCAAAGAATAAAATAAATGAACTCCCATCCCAGTTACTGCAGAATGGAAGAAAGGGATATGGTTATTCATTAGTCACACTGAAATTTAAGAACTTTGCAAAGATATTTTTATTAAATAAATACATATTTCAAATTTATGAGGTTATTTAATTTTAAAAGGCCTTCTAAAACCCAATTATTTGATCTGTTAGCATTACCTTTAGATTATCTCAAAATGTTAACCTTACCAGTTCTAGCCCCTAATAAGTACATTTTATTAAATGGATAACAATTTTATAACTCAGTTATTATAATCTTTAATCTAGTCACTCAGGTTGGTGTGATGGTTAGTTGCTCATTGTCAACTCTAGGAGTTAGAATCACCATGAAAGCTAATTTCTAGAATGTCTGCAATAGATTTTCTAGCGAGGTAATTGAGGTGGGAGGATATACCATACTGTTGATAACTATTTCACTGGTTGGGGGTCCTGAGCTGAATAAAATGGAGAAAGTGAGCTGAGAAACAACATTCATTGCTTTCTGATTCCCCACTGTGGACTGCATGTGACCACTGCCTCAAGTTCCTGATGCCATGCCTTCCCCACCATGGTGCACTGAAACCTTGAACTGTAAACCAAAATAAAACCTTCCTTCATTAAGCTGCTTGATTTCAAGTCTTTGGTCTCTGCAACGAGGAAGTAGCATAAGGTTAGGATATAGTTTAAGTGTGTCCTTTCAAGGGTTTCTATGTTAGAACTTTGGTCCTCAATATGGTGATGCTGAGAAATTATAGAACTGGAACCTGTAAAATATAGCTTTTAGAGGGAAGTGACTATACTATAGACAGGGTAGCCTGGAGACAAAAGAACTTGTGATTATACAATTCTTAGAACAAACAGGAGATTTAGCTAACATGTGCTGGTTGACTGTGTGTGTGTGTGTGTGTGTGTGTGTGTGTGTGTGTGTGTGTGTAGCTTTTTCATAGATGCTTATACAATAAATTTAAAAGGATTCATCAGTCCTCTTGGGCTTCTGGAAGACTCACAGCCAGCATGCATGGCTAGATAATTGGGGAAAGGACACATTGTCAAGGTGAGATGAAAAAAGAAGAGCCTTGACATACTGATAAGACATAAGCTTACATTGACATTCTTTTTTTAACTTTTACTGGAATGTGACACAGCTTATAAGTTTTAAGAAATGAGATTCTTGCCCTTGAAGCATGTTTTTTAAGAAAAAAGATGAAACTTAAGTAATTCAAGTTATACAATATAATTGACTCTCCAATGAAGGATGTTTGTAAGTTAATGAATGCCCAGTACTGTAGGCTTTTGTGTGACAGTGTCCTGATGTGAGCAGCTTTCTTCTGATGGCAGAATTGCTCAGACACCCTACTCCCTGACTACATATTCTTGTAACACAGATACATGTATTGTCATTCCCCAATGAGATACTGAAAATTATAATTTTGTTCATAAAAAAACATTGATTGGGCACTTCCAAAAAGAATTGTACTGCTTTAAGGTTGGAATTTTTTTTAATACTATAAAAATGCAGTTCCTGGCCTTGAGTCACTTGTGGTGTAGACTAGACTCAAATATGCAAACTATCAGAGCAGATCCTAAGCCTCATGGCCTAGGTCATCATCCACTGTTCACAGCTGAATTCCTCCTTGTGGATCTAGGCCAAACTGGTGTTTTTCACAATTTCCCCTTGGAGCAATTATAATGTAATATGATCTTCCCTGCTTTAAAGGCATATACATTATGCCAAAGATCAGGAAGAAAAATCATGTATCACATCTTAATATGAGAGGACCAGGATGAAATGAACAGACTGCCTGTGTGACACTCTAAGTGCAGTAGTCCCTAATGATATTCATGGAGAAGCATTAGCCTTAGTCAAAATAAGTGTCTCACAAGTGGTCTCAACCAACTTTCTCATTCTACAGGGAAAGCACAGAATCACCATCTTCCTGACTTTCTACAATTACTCACTTCTGACTTAAAGAGAGGATGACAATCAACATCTTTTACTATCCAACCTAAAAAGTCATGAATTCCAGGTGTGGTGGCACACACCCACAATCCCAGCACTGCAGAGGTATGGTAAGGAGGAGGACAACTTCAAGGTTAGCTTGAGCTCCAAAGAGAGAACCTGTCTCTTAAATATTAAACTATTTAAAATCTTTCTACATTCAGTTTAACAGTATTGAACATTGTTCTGCTTAGTCAATCCATGGCAACTCTATATAAATGGTACTGCCCCTTAATGCCTTGCCTATCTCTCATCTAACAGCTCAGTAACTTCACTGGAATGACAGTAAATACTTATGCAGAACCCCTGTGCTAGTGTGAAGAAGTAGGTCACTTTCCCATTCCATCACTCAGTAGTTTATGATCTTGAAAAAAACTTTATGCACAAAACTTAGTTATCTAGATTTTAATTTTCATCATTCAGAAAATGAAAAGTCTGCATGGGCCGGGCGTGGTGGCGCACGCCTTTAATCCCAGCACTGGGAGGCAGAGGTAGGAGGATCGCTGTGAGTTCGAGGCCACCCTGAGACTCCATAGTGAATTCCAGGTCAGCCTGGGCTAGAGTGAGACCCTACCTAGAAAAACCAAAAAAAAAAAAAAAAAAAAAAAAAAAAAAAGTCTGCATGGCCACAATATTTAATATAAGCTCTGTAGATCAGACTCTACTTTCAGGTCAATCATTTCAGCCTGTGTTCTTTTGAGTTCTTCCTGTGCCTCAATCTCTCCGATAGTTCCCACAGACAAAGTGGGAAAGCCACGCCTCTAAACAGAATTTACCAAGTCCTTTATAACCTGAGCCTAACCCTCTTTGCAATTTCCCCTCCATTTATTGCAAGCAATTTTACATGTCCCAGCTACACAGAAGAGCTTATCTTCAGTCCCCAACTGTGCCATGCTATCCTACATCGGTGGTTTGCCTGTGCATTTCCCCGTTCTGGTATGTTCTCCTCCTTCCCTGCCCACCTCCTAGAATTTTCTGCCTAATGTTTGACTTTTTGTTTTGTTTTGTTTTGTTTTTTCAGGTAGAGTCTCACTGTAGTCCAGACTGACCTGGAATTCACTACGAAGTCTCAGGGTGGCCTTGAACTCACAGCGATCCTCCTACCACTGCCTCCTGAGTACTGGGATTGAAGGCGTGCGCCACCACACCCTGCAAATGTTTGACATTACAAGATGGATGAATTCATGTGCTACATTTATAATTAAAAGACTAAATAAACATTGTATTCCCGAGAAAACCTTATGGCCATGTAAGATGTCACCTTTTCTAGCACTTCATCTCTGAACTCAAAAGCTAGCTCTGTAAGAGATGTGCAAATCAAGCATACTCTTTGGATATGCTAAACAAAATGGAATCATGATGTCATCAGCTACTTGAACAACCCACACCTCTGGGATGTCTCAAAAGGTACCAACCATAGTGCTGAGAAGAAGTGACACAGGAGTGTTCAGCACTGAAACATCTTTATCACACCTTCCAAGGCTCAGGGTCCATTGCAGAAGAGGGGGTGGAAAGAACAGGTAGGACTCCTTGCAATGCAGTCTTCCAGGCACAAAATGGCCTGGATATACATGATCACACAATGCCTCGTACTATCTATACAAGACCCCCATGATAGGGAGGAAAAACAATGACATCAAAGTAAAAGACAGACTAATTGAGGGAGGATATGATGGAGAGTGGAGTTGCAAAGGGAAAAGTGGTTGGGTGCGGAGGTCCAGCCTCAGCGGGGTTGTAGAACTCGAAGGGGATGTGTGGAGTTGGCATTGTGAGGAAATGATTTGGACCAGTAGTTCAGGTGAAGCACACTGGATGCAGAGCAAAACTCTGCTTCTTTATTTATACTTTTACAATACATTATTCTTTTGCAAGCAAGACATAGCAACTTATTCATGTGGCTTCTATTCTCTAAGAAATCTTGCACAATATCTCCTTGGTTTACCCTGCTTCTGCTCAACTCATGAACCTCTTGCCCCATAGACATTTTGATAACATCTTAAACAAAAAAGTCAAGGATTGCAAGATGGTTAATATCTTACCCAGACTCTTGGAAACTAGCCAAGAGCCCTGGTAGGTAGCTCTTATGGCTATAAGGTGATAGACATTTTTTACTTCAGAAAGAGTAATGTTAGCCACTCTCTACATAATATTATCTTGTGGCCTGAATAACAGTACGTTTCTCTATTTCTAATCAAGTGCTGATTTTATTGCCTCTCTATGACCTTTCTTTGTTGTTCCATTTTACAGTTTGGTCCTGACCTTGCAAGTCTCCTCATAAAAGGAAAATTTTGATATTTAACTCTTTTCCCATCTTTCCAGACCATCCTTACTCCATTAATGTATGTCCCTGTATATGATAAAGGTTGATCTATCCAACCAGTGTTTTGCATTGATGTCTTTCCTTTAGGAGCCCACCAAACTCTATTGTTAATTCTGAAATTTATATTTTTATATTACTTCCTTGTGTGGGCCCAGTCTGATTATTTGAAAGATGGTTACTTTTGCTCCCTAGCATTTCAGGCTCCTTTTCTAGTAAGTCATCTGTAGGTTCAGGAAATATGCCCATTAATTCCTGTAGTCATAAGTAATATTTATTGGGAACAATTGGTAGGGCATGTAGCATTGCAAGGAACATGTCTCATTAGGTGAAATATACATTTGCGGTGTTAAAAAATTTTGTTCATTCAAACTAGTCATAGTTTCAGGATCAATAATCTGTTTCCCTATTTAAACATTATAGCCTCAGAAATTTCTGGAGAAATATTCTTTTCCTGTTTAATCATTGCTGACTGTATAAACACATCTGAATTGTATTCCCTATTATACTACTAAGAAGGGGAGAATGAAAGGAAAACTAAGCAACAATATATTTATAATAATTTTTTAAATTCCAAGAAAGAGATAGCAGTAGTGCAGACTATCAGGCAGCAGGCATTCTAGGAGGTCGCTGAAAGACCTCCCAGCTTTGCCAAAGGAAGTCTTGGAAGACTTGCAAGATGGCATCCCATCAGCATCATACTCCGGAGCCAACCACTGTAGCTGCTTGGCCACCACCAGTTGGGCGAGGGAATTATCATGGTTTATTGTCTAGAATTATGGAAGTTGTCAGTAAATATTTTTTTAATTCACTTCAGAATTTTTTTTTTTTTTTTGGTTTTTCAAGGTGGGGTCTCACACTAGTCCAGACTGACATGGAATTCACTATATAGTCTCAGGGTGGCCTCAAACTCACAGGTGATCCTCCTACCTCTGCCTCCCGAGTACTGGGATTAAAGGCGTGCACCACCATGCCCAGCTCCACTTCAGAATTTTTCACTTTCAGGGGAGACAAATGTCAGAGCATTCAGTTTAGATTCCCCTGAAATAACTTAATCCTCCTTCATGGAAAAGTGTCCTGGGGCATGTTATGTAACTCTAGAAAAAAGGTCAAGGAAGAGGCTAACGATGGTACCAACATGGTTGTATACGTACTGTGTACATAATTAATAATAATAATCACTAGACTTTCCTCAGAAGCTTTTTGATTTCTCAGTTCCTCTAACTTTTAACATTCAATGTATCTTTTAAAAGCCAACCTAAATGGTGTTTGAAAAATCTCCATTAGGCATTGTGGTGGTTTGATTCAGGTATCCCCCATAAACTTAGGTGTTCTGAATGCTAGGTTCCCAGATGATGGAGATTTGGGAATTAATACCCCCTGGAGGGAATGTATTGATGGGGGTGGGCTTATGAGTATTATAGCCAGTGTCCCCTTGCCAGTGTTTGGTACTCTCTCCTATTGCTATGGTCCACTTTATGTTGGCCAGGGGGGTGGTGTCCACCCTCTGCTCATGCCATTGTTTTCCCCTGCCATTGTGGAGCTTCCCCTTGAACCTGTAAGCCAAAATAAACCTCTTTTTTTCTACAGCTGCTCTTGGTTGGATGATTTCTACCAGCAATGCGAACCTGACTGTAACAGGCACTGTGCATATTCTTTGGTTATATGGCTTAAGAGCTGATGGCTTGGTTCTTTTCAGGATGAGTATTAAGAAAATAGAGAGAGGAGCTGGAGGGAGGGATGGCTTAGCAGGTAAGGCATTTGCCTGAAAAGCCAAAGGACCCAGGTTCATTTCCTCAGGACCCACATTAGCCAGATGCACAAAGGGGCACACGTGTCTGGAGTTAGTTTGCAGTGGCTGAAAGCCCTGGTGTTCTCTCCCTCTCTCTTCCTCTTTCTCTGTCAAATAAATAAATAAAATATTTTTTTAAAAAAGAGAGAGGTAGACAACACACTGAAAATTTTAAAAGAGAATATAATTATTAATGTGATATAAATATTACACACACATTTCTCAAAGGTACTGTTTTATTCATTAATTCTTCAAAGAACCAGTGAGGTTTTTCAAGTCATTTGAAGTATAACCCAAAGTATGTATGTGTTAAAATAACAATAGGGGAAATAGATCCATTAATTGTATAATTAATTGTGTCTCCTTCCATGAGACAGAATTTTCTTTCTTTCTGGAAAACATCATCACAGAATGTCACTACTGAACAGATTATAAGGTAACTTTTGGACTACAGTATAAGACTTGAACAATGTACTACATAATGTTCAATTTTTTACTAAGGACATCAAACTTTTTTGTTCATTTTTAAGTTGTTGACAAAAATTCATCAATAATTTTCATTGTATTGGCATGTTAAAGTAATTATCTATTTTCTTCAGTAGTATTGCTATAAGTTTGATTTTTCTTTAGCACTGTGTTTTATTGAAATGCTCTGTAAAGTAGAACAATGTTTTTTAGGTTGGCTATTCATAAGGTCAGCTGGAGTGCTTTTTTCCAGCTCTTCTCCTAAGAAGGTATCATTCAGTGACTGAATTTCTTTGCAAAAATGGAGCTCACAATAAGTGTTTGCAAAAAGCACTCTGCATACTTTTGATAAGGAAGATAGGGAAATTTTGAATTAAGGCACAGCTAAAAATACTAGATAGATAGATGATAGATAGATAGATAGATAGATAGATAGATAGATAGATAGATAATAGGTAGATAGATGATAATTTAAAGTATCTTTTTTATTAAACAATGGTTAACTGAACTTTTATTTACACAAGGGAATTTATTAAGTATTTTTTGTCAGGCAATCTTCAAATTCACAACCACTTGTCACTCTCAGATTTGCATAATAATTATGCCAGGGTATAAATACCAACTGCTTTTCAAGCACCTCCTTTTTACTTTTCAAAAGTTGTATAATTTCTTTATGTCATATACAAAGTATCCTATTTCAAAAATGTTTATTTATTTATTTGAGAAAGATGAGAAAAAGAGAATGGACACTGCAGGGCCTCTAACCACTGAAATGAACTCCAGATGCATGTGCCACTTTGTGCATCTGGCTTAACATGGGTACTGGTGAATTGAACCTGGGTCCTCTAGCTTTACTAGTAAGTGCCTTAACCACTAAGCCATCTCTCCATTCCTAGAGCATCTTTTACACTACCAGAATTAATTTGCAAACATTAAAAAGTGGTAAAAAGCAAAAACTGAGATTAGCTACCCAGAATATCAGACATAGCTGTTCCACCAACACATAAATACGACTACATGCGGTAAAATGACAGTGGCGCAGGAATGTGACATTGGTAGCTAGACAGAAGGAGCAAATGTAAGTTCAGAATGTGTACAAGTGCACAAGTGGTAAACATATGGGCTTCTGGAAACAAATATGATAAACATAGATGCCATGCTAGGGCAACATTATTCAAGGAGAAAGTCTGTTCATTCCAGAAACAAAGACTGAATCTCAGCCCATTCACATAAACACATTTGACTATTAAGTTCCTGGTAGATTTTCATTATCCTGAAGTCCCTACCTTCCTCACAGCCAATCCAGAAATGGAAGAGAATATATCTAACACCGAAGACAATTCTCAAAACCTGCCTTAGCCCCACTACAACGCCATTGTGATTGTTTTAAGCCCACACCCTACTGGTGGTTAAATATGATGCTGTTGGTCATAGAGATGCCTCAAACTTTTTATTATTTTCAAAACCAGATTCCTAAAACTAGAAAATTAGAAATCAATTTCTTCTAGGGAAATGGGCATTTATTATTTCATATGTACGTCTTATCACCTGAAGATATTCCCATTGCCAACCCCTTGTGCACTTCAGCATCATGATGATCTTCCACGTCATTGCTCAGCTTGACTCATATTTTTCATCCAACGGCTGCAACATTCTGTTCACTCTGCAAAGCTCAGGCTGAGATCCCTTTAATTATATATCCTATTATGTTCCAATTGTGTTTTATATGTTCTTATAGAACTCTGCATACTTGAAACTAATTAAGTCAGTATTTGTCATTATTTATTCACTTTCCAAATCCTTTCGCCAGTAAATTCCTTGTGAACAGGGCCTTCCCAGTTTTGCTTATGCCCACATCCCCAACATAGTTACCAGTATCTACTATTTTGTCTGTACTAGATATTTGTAGCTATTAAAAGAACATTTAGAAAACATGCATTTCTACTTCATTCCATATGAATTAGTAGTAGTTTTAAATTCTATCTGTTATAACTATTATATACATAAATTTTCTTTCATATAGATAATTTCATGATTCCTTCAAAATTTTTAACTAAATGGGATTTTCGCAATACATATGCTTTTATACCGCCACCTAGTGTCCACATTGCTTAGTGAAACTAAAAGTGGACTATAACCTAAAGCCCAACAGTATGCCTAATAATGAAGAATGTGGGATCTCCTCCTGGGAGCAGCAATTTAATACTTGAGTCACTCGTTCTAACCTGACTTCCACACCGACAATGAATTAGCCATTCTAAAATTAGAATCCTGGCAATAAGCAATATGATGACAGAGCTCTAGAAAACTAACTGGCTCCTTTCTGAATCTGCACTGAGAGGAGATAGTAGGACAGCACATGCAAACATAGAAGGATAGAGAGAAGCAGGGGGAGACACCAGCAGACCTGAGAATTTGAGAAGAAGCGACAACTGGGAAGAACAGTAAGGAATCTCGAAGCTCAAACTGATTGTGGAGGAACCTAACAAGAAGAACCTCAGAACATCTCAAAAATGCAGATTTTACTTCTCCTAAAGTCACAGCCCATTGCAGGGTCTGTGCACCAGAGTGTTGATCACTGGAAATGAATATGATATTTAGGATACAAGATATCAACAAAGAGGGGAAGTAATAGAGTTCCCAAGTTTATATGATGAAAAACTCAGAATTCCATCTTTGAAACACAGAATCCAGTCATCACAGATTGGTGCAGAAGCTTAGGATAATCTACAAAGTACCTATAAAGGAAAATCAACAAAACTACTAGTTTTCAATGAAAAAATTGAATTTCCACCATTTATTTATGCATAAATTAGTATTAGGTACTGGGAAAAATTAAAATATATAAAAAATGACAAAAATATAAATTCAATAAGTTACACAGTGGAAAATATTTGTAAACTAAACACAAAAATAATCCATTATAAGTATAGTTTTTTTGAAGATGGGAAGTAGGAAAAGAATAGAGGTGCATGTAGAAGAGATAAATCTCTTTAGACAGCTGTTTGTCATCTAAGCCAAAAACTAAGAAATAATCAGCATAATAATATCATTTAGCAATATGGAGATATAGTTTGAAAAGAATAAAAAAAATGGTTTCCCATGAGAGAAAGAATCAGCACTGTGATTTCAGATATATTTTCATAATCTTTTATTTTAAATTGTACATATAACTTTTTAAATGAAATAGAAATCTCTCTATATGTACATATTTTTTCTCTCCCACTGTTTATCCTACACTAAAAAAATTAGCATGAGACATCTTTAGAATCTACCTAAAAGCTACCAGTATGAATAGCCTCATTTGATATATTCAGCACTTTGATATATAATTTTGAGACCAAGAGCTTTTCAATGTTTCAATAGATGAGCTATGCACAAAAGGCACCTCCTCACTTGTATGACATTCCTCTCGAGCCCTGTGAGCATCATTTGCTGACTCCATCTGGAGAGATATGCTGTAATGTCTGTCACAAAATATGTTTCCTGGATATATCAGACAATTTTATGTCAGTTTTTTTTTTTTTTTTTTGTATGTAGAGCAAAAGTCTTTACTTTATCAAGGCTTATTTAAACCTCTAAACAGCTGGCTTCATAGAACACTTGATGTCAGCACATTAGTGAAGGTTGTCTTGGACAGTTTATTGATGTGTTTTAAAATCCTCTCAATTTCTAACCTCTGATACCAGTCTGTCTATCTCTCCTTTAAAAATATACATTAGAGACTTCCCATCAAGACGGTGTCCTACCTACCTGCGTAGCACCTCCCAGGGAAGGAAAGGCAAGACATTAAGGGTTCACTGGGTCTTTTAGGGGAGAGTAGTCTCCAATAGACCACCAATGGGGGGGGGCACAGAGCAGCAAAAGAAAGGGGGGGAATTAGCTGATTCCCTCACTCTTGGGTAGCCCACTAGCCCCCCAGTCCTCCCAAGCAGCTGTCCTAGCCATAGTCCCCGCCTCATGGTACTCCTGCACTA
Organism: Dipus sagitta; assembly: GCA_036346955.1. NCBI lineage: Eukaryota > Metazoa > Chordata > Mammalia > Rodentia > Dipodidae > Dipus > Dipus sagitta. The sequence continues at coordinate 152,191,185 of CM070771.1, forward strand.
ACTGCAGTGTAGTTCCACCTGCACCATTGCTCACGGTCAATCACCAAACTCCCTCTACCCACATGCGACCTCAGGCTTGCTCTGCCTGCCCGTGTGAAACCTTGGCCTGCCCGACCTCCAGGGTGACCTCAGACCCACTCACCCAAAGCAGAACCACTTACCCCACCCACCCAGACGACAGTCCCACTCTCCCTGCTGTACACTGTGATGGGCAGGCCATAGTGCAAAAAGAATAACATGAAAAATCAAATGCAGTAAATCCAGATGTAGATAACAGATATAAGTGAAATTGAGAGAATCATCAGGACTTATTTCAAAAACCTCTACTCCACAAAACTGGATAATATGGAGGAAATGGATAAATTCCTGGAGACATGCCACCAACAAAAGCTAAACTCAGAGCAGATTAATCTCCTAAACAAACCTATCACAGCCATCGAAATTGAAAAGGTAATTAAAAACCCCTCCCCAAATAGAAGAATCCATGACCAGATGGCTTCTCAGTGTAATTCTATCAAACCTTCATGTAAGGACTCAAACCAATCTTTCTCAAACTGTACCACACAATTGAAGAACAGGGAAAGCTCCCCAACTCCTCCTATGAAGCTAGTATCACCCTAATACCAAAACCAGGGAGAGATTCCACAAGAAAAGAAAACTACCAGCCTATTTCCCTGATGAACTTAGACACAAAGATCCTGAACAAAATCCTCGCAGACTGAATCCAACAACACATCAAAAGCATAATTCACCTTGATCAAGTGGGATTCATCCCAGGAATGCAGGGGTGGTTCAACATATGGAAATCTGTCAATGTAATATACCACATAACAAGGTTAAACACAAAAACCACATGATCATTTCGATAGATGCAGAAAAGGCAATTGACAAAATACAACATCACTTCATGATCAAAACATTGGAAATTGGCATGGTCAGTTTATATCTTAACATAATAAAGACTATATATAAACTCCTAAAGCCCAAATAATACTTAATGGACAGAGACTGGAGGAATTCCCATTGAGATCAGGAACAAGACAGGGGTGTCCACTCTCATCTCTATTCTCTAATATAATACTGGAGGTCCTAGCACAAGCAATAAGACAGGAGAAAGAAACAAAATGGATATAATTTGGAAAGGAAGAAGTTAAGTTAGCTCTATTTGCAGATGACATGATTCTATACATAAGAGACCCAAGAGCCTACATCCAAAACCCTTGAAAGTGATTAACTCCTTCAGCAAAGTAGCAGGATACAAAATCAATGCACAAAAATCAGTAGCCTTTCTACACAGGTGTGGTGGTACATGCCTTTAATCCTAGCACTTGGGAGGCAGAAGTAGTAGGATTACTGTGAGTTCAAGGCCAACCTGAGAATATAGATTGAATTTCAGGTCAGCCTGGGATAGAGTGAAACCCTGTCTCAAAAAAAAAAAAAAAGAAAGAAAGAAAAGAAAAAAAATCAGTAGCCTTTCTATATGCAAATGACAAAGATACAGAGAAATAAATAAGTGGCATTGTCCCATTTTCAATAGCAACAAAAAATAAAATAAAATACTTTGGAATAACATTAACTAAGGAAGTGAAAGATTTATACAATGAAAACATAAAAACACTCAAAAAAGAAATTGAGGAGGACTTGGAAAATGGAAAAACCTCCCATGCTCCTGGAGAGGCAGAATTAACATTGTGAACATGTCAATCCTACCAAAGGCAATATACATATTTAATGAAATTCCAATCAAAATCCCAACATTCTTCTTCATGCAGATAGAAAAATTGATCTCAAAATTCATATGGAAAGGCAGAAGGCCTTGGATATCCAAGCACATCCTCAGCAAAAGAAACACCTCTGGAGGCATCACCATACCTGATCTAAAGCTATGTTACAAAGCTATAGTAATAAAAACAGCATGGTACTGGCATAAAAACAGGAGTATAGACTAATGGAATAGAATCAAGGACCCAGACTTTGGGTCAAGTAACTATGGCTACTTGATATTTGACAAATGTCCTAACAAAATAGGCTGGAAAAAAGACAGCATCTTCAACAAATAGTGTTGGACAAACTGGATAACCATATGCAGGAAATTGAAACTTGACCACACATCTCACCATGCGCAACATTCAAGTCCAAATGGATCAAAGACCTCAACATAAGACCAAAAACTTGGCTACTACTGGGAGAAAATATAGAAGGAACTTTCCATGATATAGGAAAAGACTTCCTGCACAAAAGCCCAGTAGCACAGGATCTTAATCCCTCAACCAATGGGATCACATGAAGCTGAAAAGTTTCTTCACAAACAAACACACAATATGCAAAATTAATAGATTACCCACAGAATGGGAGCAAATATTTGCTGAATATCCAACTGACAGAGGACTAATCTCCAGACTCTACAAAGAACTCAAATACTAAACAATAAAAAGTCAAGCAACCCACTAACAAAATGAGACAAAGAACTGGACAGGCAGTTCTCAGAAAAACAAATACAAGTGGCAAATGCACACTTAAGAAAAGGTTCAACATACCTAATCATCAGGGAAATGCAAATTAGAACAACTATGCAATTCCACCTTACCCAGTAAGGATAGCAAACATTAAAAAAATCAAATGAAAATAAATGCTGGTGAAGATGTGGAGAAATAGGAACCCTAATCCACTGTTGGTGGGAATGCAAGATGATACAACCACTTTGGAAAGCAATATGGAGACTCCTAAAAAAGCTGACTATAGAGTTGCCAACAGACCCAGTTATTCCCTTACTAGGCATGTACCCTAAAAGCTCAATGCCTCAGTCCAGACAGATTTGCTCAATCATGTTTACAGCTGCTTAATTCGTAATAGCTAAGAGCTGGAACCAACCCAGATGTTCATCATTAGATGAATGGATAACTAAGATGTGGTATATCTACACGATAGAATTCTACACAGCAGTAAGGAAAAATGACACAGTGAAATTTGAAGATAAATGGTTGAACCTGGAACAGATCATTCTCAGTGAACTCACCCAATCACAGAAAGATAATCACTGCATAATCTCACTCATCTATAGCTCCTGACCTGAACTTACCCAAGATTCTGACTTACCTAGCAAGAATCTTGAGGACTGGGCAATAAGGTGGGTGGGGAGGGAGGGAAAATTAAGGGAGGGGGTAGGGGACAAAAAACTGTACCCAAAGGCAATGGTACGATAAAATTCTACATCCTAAAAGACAGTCCAGATGGTTGAACCTTCACCAGGCCCTTAGAAGGAACACCTGAGTCACAAGGCCCTGAAGAGGGTACAATGAAAACTGACCTTAATCTTCTCCTGCTAAGCAGCAAACTGAAATGCAAGATCATGCTGTATCCTACCCATTCAGTATGTGCATATTCTCACCCACATACACACCTTCCCTCTTCTCAGCTAGTAGATATAAATTGATTTAAAGGACAGAAAGAATGGTGCTTGTATTTAAGGTCTAAAAATATACAAATACTGAATTTGTACAAAAGCAACTACATTCTTGGTATATTTGATCAAAACACTGGAAAGAATAAGCATGGAGAGTTTATATCTCAACACAATAAAGGCTATATGTAAAGCTCCTAAAGCCCAAATAATACTGAATGGAGAAAAACTCAAGGAGTTCCCACTGAGATCAGGTAGAAGACTGGAGGGCACACTTTTACCACTGCTCTTCAACGTAGTACTAGAACTACTAGCCCAAGCAATAAGACAGGAGAAAGAAATAAAATGGATTCAAATTGGAAAAGAAGAAGTCAAGTTAGCCCTATTTGCAGATGACATGATCATATATACAAGTGACCAGAAAGTCTCTATCTCAAAACTTCTAAAGGTAGAAAATTCCTTCAGCAAAGTGGCAGGATACAAAATAAATGCACAAAAATCAGTAGCTTTCCTATATACAAAGCACAAATATACAGACAAAGAAATCAGTGAGGCTGTACCATTTTCAACAGCAACAAAAGATTAAATAAATTGAAACAACACTAACCAAGGATATGAAAGACATATATAATAAAAACATTAAAAAAAACTCAAGAAAAAAAATCAAGGACTTGAGAAGATGGAAAGATCTTCCATGCTCCTGAATAGGTAGAATTAATATTGTGAAAATGGCAATTCTACCAAAAGCAATATACAGATTTAATGCAATACCAATAAAAATACCAGCATCATTCTTCACAAAAATTGAAAAATGGTCTCAAAATTAATATAGAATGGCAGAGGGCCTCAGATATCCAAACATGTCCTCAGGGAAAAAAAAAATACCTCTGGTGGTATCACCATACCTAATCTAAAGCTATATTACAAAGCCATAGTGACAAAAACAGAATGGTACTTAAATAAAAACATAAACATAGACCAATGGAACTTAAGAGAAGACCCAGACCCTAGGTCAAGTTGAATACAGCTGCTTGATCTTTGACAAAGGTGCCAATAATGCAAACTGGAGAAAAGACAGCATCTTCAACAGATAATGTTGGACAAGTTGGATGACCATATGTAGAAAAAAGAAATTAGACCCACTTATTTCTCCAGACACAAAAATCAAGTTCAAATGGATTAAAGATCTCAATATAAGACCTGAAACTCTGCAATTACTGGAAGAAAAACAGGAGGTACCCTTGATGATATAGGATGGGAAAAAGACTTCTTAAACAAAACCCCAATAGCCCAAGAAATTAAATAAGCATTCAACCAATGGGATCCTATGAAGCTAAAAATATCTTGCACAGACAAACATACCATAAGCGCAGCTAACAGATTACCCACTGAATGGGAGAAGATCTTCACCAGCTATACCACTGACAGAAGGCTATCATCTAGAATTTGCAAAGAACCAACAATAAAAATAAATAAACTATAAAGAATAAAAAAAACCCACTCAAAAAGTGGGGCAGAGAACTGAATAGGGAGTTCTCGGAGGAAGCATTACAAATGGCTAACACACACTTAAGAAAGGGAGGAGGGCTTTTATTAGGTTGGTATTGTATATATGTAAGTAGAAAGATTGAGATGGGGAGGGGATATGATGGAGAATGGAATTTCAAAGGGGAAAGGGGGGAGGGTAATACCATGGGATTTTTTTTGTTATCATGGAAAATATTAATAAAAATGGAGAAAAAAAAAAAGAAAGAAAATTTTCAATATCCCTAGCCATTAGGGAAATGCAAATTAAAACAACTATGAGATTCCACGTTATGCCAGTAAGATCAGCAAACATTAAAAAATCAAATTAAAACCAATGTTGGTGAGGATGTGGAGAAATAGGAACACTCATTCATTGTTGGTGGGAATGTAAGCTGGTACAACCACTATGGAAATCAATAAGGAGACTTCTGACAAGGATGAATATAAAGTTACCAACAGATCTTGTCATTTGCTTACTGGGCATTTACCCTAAAAGCACCACATCTCAGTTTGTTCAACCATGTTTATAGCTGCTCAATTCATAATGGCTAAGAACTGGAATCAACCCAGGTGGCCATCATTGACTGAATGGATAACCAAGATGTGGTATATCTTGTGGAATTCTACTCAGCAGGAAGAAAAAACATGATAAAATAAAATTTGTAGAAAAATGGTGGAACTTGGAGCAGATCATTCTAACTGACCTCACACAATCATAGAAAGAAAATCATTGCATGGTCTCACTCATCTGTGGTTCCAAACCTGGATCAGCCCAAGTTGCTGACATACCTGAGTGGCTTGGACAATAGGAAGGGTAGGATGTAGGGGAAGGGAAAGCGTGGGGGAGAACACAAATTGCAACCCAAATTGAACTGGACCAACAGAATCCTATATTCTGGAAGTTAGACTAAAAGGTAGGGACCCTCATGAGGACCTTAGAGGGAGCACCTGAATAGAAGGGCTCTGGAGAGGGTGAGATGAAACCTAACCTTAAATTTCTCCTGTTTCTCTTTCTTGTCTCTTTTTTTCTTTTCCCTTGGTGCTGGCCTGTAATTCCCTGCACTAGAGTGTGGTTTACATCCATAATGAGCTGTTGATCAGAGAATCCTACTAAGTCTCCCAAAACAAACAGGACAGACTTCCTTCAGAGCATTTGATTACCTGCCAGAGGTTAATGGTAAGACCCTACTGCTAAAGACACCTTACACTGTTGGCATGGACCATGGAGAGACATGGTTGGAATCCAGAAAAGAGCCAGTCCCCAGACAATGAGCCCATCTAGTACTGGAAGGCACTACATGAGCTACCAGGGGAAAGTGACCAACATCTTGATGAGCAACTCAAAATCTAAGTGACTCAGAAGCAAATAACATGATGTGATGTTCACACAAGTGCAATAGTGGCACACAGCCATGGTGAGTAACCAACTGTTCTTGGATTGGCTAACAGATCCACTCAGTGGGAAGGAAACCATATCTGGAACTTGGAAATGAGTCAGAATCATATCCAAATAATGATTCTTCTTTTCCTTGTTAAGCTCCCACTAATCTTGGGTCTCCAGCCATTAAATTTTCTCTAAATTAATAATGGTTATCCCATTTAACTGATGCTGACTTCACTCTCTATTGGAGAATCTGCTTCTCTTTTTCAGACAGGAGCTGAACCTGAGGAGACCCAGTATACTCCACCCTGGCTCCAGCTGAAACATCAGAGGAATTGGGGAAGTGAGCAAGAGTGCTGCTTTCTTGGTGAATCTGATATCAGCACAAGGGTGAAGGAGATAGACACTGAGAACAGTCAACACCTACCAAACCAGAGATCCAGCGGCTCTTAAGTGCCCATCACTGAAGTAAACTTAAAATGCTTCCAGCATGGCTCAGAGAATTTTGCAGAAGGAGGGGCAGAAAGATTGTTAGAGCCACAAGTTGGGACATTTTGCACAGAGACATTGCCTTTCCCTCATAACTAACTGCTGCCTTCATAATGCATGACCCACAATCCCAATGGTGTTGACCTGCATCCCCAATGAGTAAGGCCTCTTCAGAAAAGGGGCAGGGAGGAGGGGAAGAATGGTATCAACATGTGTTGTCTACATACTAAATATGTCCATGTCTAATAAAAATAAATTTAAAAAGAAAGAATTACACAAACTAACTTCATTATTGCAACAGAAATCAATCAGTAGAGTGCAGTGATAGTCTAAAGTGGAAAAAAAAAATACATCCAGCCAGGATTTATAGCTGGAATTGACAAAGAACTGCAAAAATAAACATGAAAACAGTCAAAACATGCAGTCAATTAATGGTCCAATGAATTAAGCACACACGAGTCCCCCCCCCCTGCAAAAAAAAATGCAATTGGTGATGATTATTTGTTAAAGTCTTCAACATTAAGGCTGGAGAGATTGCTTAGTGTTTAAGGTGCTTACCTGTGAAACCTAATGACCCAGGTTCAATTCCCCAGATTCCACAGAAGCCAGATGTACATGGTGGCACATGTGTCTGGAGTTCATTTGCAGTTGCTAAAGGCCCTAGCACATCCATTATCTCCCTCTCCCTCTCTCCTCTCTCCCTCTCTCTCTCTCTCTCTCTCTCTCTCTCTCTCTCTCTCTCTGTTTAATAAATTAAGAACACAATGAATTTTTATAAAGCCTATAGTGTTTTTTAAAAAAGTCTTCAGCATCATCATCTCTCACCAACATGAACATACCATCTGCATAGTTGTTCCTTGTCATCACAGATGGATTGATGGTCTTCAAGAGAACAGAGAACAGCAACACTCTTGATACTGCAGAGGAAGATGAAGCCAGACACACTGGTTCTGGGACAGGAAACTGCTACAGCTACTATGGAAATCAGAACAAGGATTCTTTAAACATCCAAACATAGAATTACCCTATGACCAGCTTTACCACTCTACTTTACATGCCCTAAGAACTCTAAGTCAGCATGGGACAGAGATTTTTGCACATCTATGATTATTGCTGCATCATTCACAATAACTTAACTATGAAGCCATCCTAGATGGTCATCAACAAATGAATAGATTAAAAATAGTACATATAAACAATGGTATTTTTATTTGTATTTATTTACTTATTTGTGTATACATGTGTATGGCAGGGTCTCTTGCTTCTGCAAATGAGTACCTGTTCAGCTTTCTGTCAGTGGCTGGGGCATTGATCCTGGACTGGAAGGCTTTGCTAGCAAGTATCTTTAACCACTTATCCATTTCCATAGCTTTATAAACAATGGTGTCTTGTTCCAATTTAAAGAGGAGCTGGACATGGTGGCACATGCCTTTAATCTCAGCACTCCGGAGGCAGAAGTAGGTGGATCACTGTGAGTTCAAGGCCATCCTGAGACTACATAGTGAGTTCCTAGTCAGCCTGGGCTAGAAACTGAGACCCTACCTTAAAAACAAAATTTTTAAAATTAAAGAGGAAGTCATAATATTTCAAAAAAAAAGGATGGATTATAAAAGTCAATGAGTTAAGCAAAATATGTCAGACTATTAAAGACAAATGGATGCATGTTCTCTCTCATATGTAGAAGCTAGATTTTAAAATATGTAATTTTTTAGATAGATAGATAGATAGACATAGGTAATTTATGACATGAAAATATAAATGGGACTATAAGATAGCATGATAATACCTAAAGGATGATATACATATGTACACACACATTTTATATATATATATGCATATATATATATATGTGTGTGTGTGTACACACATATTATGTATATATATATAATGTGTCATACATATGCATAAGTCATAATTTGTTTTCACCCTCTTTCTTTGACATATCAGTTTGGACACAATACACATTTTGAAATACTAGTCAATTTCCAGAAATGTTTCTGCTAGATGTTTCTGTGTGTGACTGAATGAAATTTGAGGTAAGATAGGACACAACTGCAAGACATATAGTCAAAATGTCAAAATGGGGCATGACATGAGGATCATTTTAAAATAAGAGCAGGAATAAGTCTGACATTTGATAAAGTACATCTCCAGCAATTTTTTTCCAAAAGTAGCCTTGACTCAATTCTTTGCTTTTAAGATTGTTTTGACGTTTTTTAATAAAGAGAAAATTACTTGACTATCAAATAGCCTCTTATATTGCATTACAATTACCAGACTGTTAATTAATCAACTACCTTTGCCTAATCTTTATTTTTTGTTTATTTAATTGCAAGCTTACTTATTGACTTTCAGTCCTGGTTGTTGTTATGGCTGTAATGCAATAAATTTGTTTAAAGTTCTCAGTTTTCTCTCGTGAAATTATTGACTAATTACCACCAGTTTCAATTATAATATATTCTAGTTTCATGTTGAATTTTTTAATTACTAATCAAAAAGACTTTCTTGAGGAAAGGCCTTTTCATGTTGTTCCAGTTGATTACATTACAAGTCAGGGTTTGTTGGAGTTTGTAAATCACACAAAAGCAAACATTGTGAGTCCTTCTGTAAATTTATGTCTTTGAGTTGCTTTGAGTTATGAATTTTTCTCTACTGAAACACTATTATTTAATTGTTAGAGCAGGCAACATTGCCCTGAAGCCTTTCCCTTCCCAGAGAGCTGACAAGATTCTCCTTGTGATGTTCACAGTACATAGGCCCAACTCTAGGCCACCATTATAACTGTCTTGTCTAGAGCCTTCCTGTGAGCTGCTCCTCCTGTCTACAGACCTTGAAAGAACAAAGGCATTCTCTATCTCCCACTCTCCATCGCCTCTGTGACTTCTCTCTCAAGTGTTCCATGCGCAAACACAACCCATCCTCCCCCCAGAAACTCTCACTGTAATAGGTCAATTTCTGAAGTACCCCTTTCTCTCTCCATTTTTCTCTCTCTCTCTTTCTCTCTTTCTTCTTTTCTCTCTTTTTTCTCTCTTTTTCCCCCTTACACACACACACACACACACACACACTTTGGGACCCTACCATGCCACTGTGGCATGGTGCTGCAACTCTCCTAACAAAGCCTTAAATCCAAAAGGGCAATTTCTCTAAGTGTCTCTTGTTGAACCCGAGACTGCGCTCCCACTCAACAACTCATTCATTCCTTTCACAAGATATACAGCATCCCATCATAGAGATAAACCATCTTTTACATCGTCCATAACAGAAGGGTGATTCACTTTCTGCATTTGTTGTGTTCCTGGGAGTAGGATTTTAGCATTGTGAAGTGAGTGCCTTCATATTTGTTAAAAATGACTAAATTTCCCTCCTACACATGGATAATCCATGGATTCCAATTGCCCACTACACATCAAACTGTCCAAATTCTCCTCCAGTTCCAAACTGTGTCACTTGTCAGTCTGAGAAATTTGGACAGTTAATCATGGCTTACCTCCATTCTGACTGTGACTTACTTATGCATATATTCCATCTATCCTAGTGACATTGAACATGTACATATCTACTCACCCATAAATTCCCAATTTCACTATTTTCTTGCTAATATGTGATAATTCTCAGGATACTATTTTCATTGATTATAGATATTTAGTACATATATTTATCCTCAATCTCTGCTTTAATTGTTCCTTTTAGTATTCTTTATATTGATTGTTTTTATACCAACAGACAAAATTTTATTTTCAACAGACTTTTTAATTTTCGTTATTTACATTTTACATACATTTTTGCCTTGCTTTCATACAATAAATATGCCAGATTCAGTTAATAAAGTAGTTCAAAACTGATTATTTATTCTCAAATGGAAACAAACAATCATTCATTCCAACAAGCATTCATTCAGGTATCAATGTTTTTTAAGTCCTACTAAATGAAAGGTATTATTGAGAAAATAATGTTGAGATACAGTATTGAGTGGGCTAAAATATCTCTTGATATGAAATAAATAATCTAGTAAGATATAAACAAACTTCAGTAGGTACACAATATTTAAATCTTATACCTATAATATATATATAAATTACTGTTTAAATATAATATGTATGTATGTGCTTGCATTAAATTGTGATAATTACATGATGAAAAATAAAAGCTATAAAAACTAGGCAAGGTACTTTCAGAGAAAAGCAAGCTATTAAAAATTTTATAGAAAATTGTAAGAGAAAGCATTTCTGTGGTACATAATAGATTCAGAGTAAATAGGGATGGGTTGGTGTGCATATGATGGGAAGAATACATGAAGAACAGTGCAGTGTATAACTGTTTGAGAGGAGAATGGGCCATGTGTTCATATTCAACCATGAACCAAGGCATTGGTGAGCTCAGTGAGTGGGGGAGATTATCTTCACAGTACACCATATGTTTAGGCCCAGCATGTTTGTTTGCCCCTTTCTCAGGAACACTAGTCTGAAAATAATTTGAGCAACACCTCTGGTTTCAATTAAAATCTTTATTTATTATTGTTATTATTACTTATGTTGACAGTGTGTATACAGCCCTGTTGGTACCATCATTAGCCTCCTCCCTGTCCTCCCCCATCCACAGTGACCCTCCTCATTGGGGAATGTGCATCGTGCATTGTGGGGTTAGCCATCCATTATGGGTAAGAGGCAATGTCTCTGTAGAAAATGTCCCAACTTGTGGCTCTAACAACCTTTCTGCCCCCACTTCCACAAATTTCCCAGAGCCATGTTGGGTTCGTTTTAGGTCTAATTCCATGATGAGGTCTTGGGAACCTCTGTGTCTCTGGATATCTGATTTGGTAGAACCTGAGTGTTCTCTGTTTCTATCTCCTTCACCCTTGGGCTGGTATCAGGTTCACCAATAAGGCAGCACTCTTGCTCATTTCACCAATTACTCTATGATTTCAGCTGGTGAGGTGTGATGGGCTGATTCTTTCCTCAGGATCTGCATCCATCTGAAAAAGAGAAGCAAATTCTCCAATGGAGAGAGTGAAGTCAGCACCAGATAAATGGGATAACAGGGCTGGAGAGATAGATTAGTACTTAAGCACTTGCCTGTGAAGCCTAAGGACCCCGGTTTGAGTCTTGATTCCCCAGGACCCACATTAGCCAGATGCATAAGGGGGTGCACGCATCTGGAGTTCATTTGCAGTGGCTGGAGTCCCTGGCATACTCATTCTCTCTCACCCTATCTGCCTCCTTCTCTGTCTGTCATTCTCAAATAAATAAATAAATAAATAAATAAATAAATAAATAAATAAATAGAAAAAGAAAAAAAAATTAATGGGATAACCATTATTATTTTAGAGAGAATTCAATAGGTGTAGGCCCTCTTATAGCCCACGATTGGTGGGAGCTTGATAATGGAGAGGAGGCTCATTTTTTGAATATGGTTCTGACTTGTTTCCCAGAATCAGCTATGGGTTCCATTCCACTGAGTGGACACATTAGCCATATCAAGAGCAGTTGATTACACACCAAGGCTGTATGCTACTATTGCACTTGTATGAGCATCACATCAGGTTGTTTGCTGATGAGTAGCTTAGACTGAGTTGCTTGGCCAGATGTTGGTCATTTTTGACCAGTCACTCATGTAGCAGCTTCTAGCACTAAACAATCTAACTCTCTGGGGACTAACTCTTCCAGATTCCATCCAGGTCACTCCATGTTCCATACCAACAGCATATGGTGTCTTTGGCAGTAGGTTCCTACCACTAACCTTTGATGGCTTATCAAGTACTTTGGCAGAAATATGTCTTCTTTTGGGAAACCTTGTAGGTCTCTCTGACCAACAGCTCATGGTGGATGTTAACTGCATGCTGGTACTGGGAGTTACAGGCCAGCTCCAAGAGAAAAGAAGGAAGAAAACAATGTAATATAAAAGAGAAAGAGAGAAAAAAAACAGAACATCAAGGTTAGTCTTCATCATACTCTCTCCAGGGCCCTATGGTTCAAGTGTTCCCTATAAGGACCTGATAAAGATTCAACCATTTAGTCTGTCTTTTAGGATATAGAATTTTATGGTACCATTGTGACTTGGGTCCAGTTTTGTGTCCCCCCCCCCCTGTTTTTCCTCCCCTACAACCCAACCCTCCCTATTATCTGGTCCTTGAGATGCTTATTAGGTATGTCAGCATCTCAGACAGATTCAGGTTAGGAGCCACAGATGAGTGAGACCATGCTACAATTGTCTTTCTGTGATTGGGTGAGTTTGCTGAGAATGATCTATTCCAAGTTCAAGCACTTTTGTTCAAATTTTGTTGTGTCATTTTTCCTTACTGCTGTGTAGAATTCCATTGTGTAGATATACCACATCTTGGTTATCCATGTGTCTAATGATGGGCATCTGGGTTGATTACAGCTCTTAGCTATTATGAATTGAGCAGCTATAAACATGGTTGAACAAATCTCTCCGAACTGAGGCATGGAGCTTTTAGGGTAAATGCCCATTAAGGGAATAAGTGGATTTCTTGGTAAATCTATAGTCAACCTTTTTAGTAATCTCCATATTGCTTTCCATAGTGGTTGTACCATCTTACATTCCCACCAACAGTGAATGAGGGTTCCTATTTCTCCATATCCTTGCCAGCATTTGATTTTTTTTTTTAATGTTTGATATCTTTACTGGGGTAAGGTGGAATCTCATAGTTGTTTTAATTTTCATATCTCTGATGATTAGGGATGATGAACAATTTCCTAAGTGTGTGTTTCCATTTGTATTTCTTCCTCTGAGAACTCCCTGTCTAGTTCTCTGCCCCATTTTGTAAGTGGGCTGTTTGATTTTTTTTTTAATCATTTAGGTTTTTAAGTTCTTTACAGATTCTAGAAATTAGGCCTCTGTCAGTTGCATAGCTGGAAAAAATTTTCTCCCATTCTGTAGGTAATCTACTGGCTCTGCTTATTGTATGTTTGTCTGTGAAGAAACTTTTCAGCTTGATGAAATCCCAAGTAATTGAGTAATTGTTTACCTTCCTGAGCTACTGGGGTTTGATTCAGGAAGCCTTTTCCCATTCCTATATCAGGGAAAGTTCTTCCTATTTTTCTTCCAGTAGTAGCCGAATTTCCAGTCTTATATTGAGGTCTTTGATCTATTTGGACTTGATTTTTGTGCATGGCAAGATGTGTGGATCAAGTTTCATTTTCCTGCATATGGTTATCATTTGTCCAGCATTTGTTGAAGATGCTGCCTTTTTTCCAACCAACAATGTAAGAGCCTTTGTCAAATATCAAGTAGCTGTAGTTACTTGACCCAAAGTCCGGGTCCTTGATTTAGTTCCATTGGTCTATAATCCTGTTTTTATGCCAGTACCATGTTGTTTGTATTACTCTGTCTTTGTTTTATATAGTTTTATATATGGTATGATGATGCCTCCAGAAGTGTTTCTTTTAGTGAGTATATGCTTGGATATCTGAGGAGTTCTGCCATCCCATATGAATTTTGGTATCATTTTTTCTATCTCTGTGAAGAAAAATGTTAGGATTTTATTGGTATTGCATTAAATCTGTATGTTGCCTTTGGTAAGATTGCCATCTTCACAATGTCAGTTCTGCCCTAACCCTATCCAGGAGCATGCGAGGTCTTTCCACTTTCTCAATTCCTCCTCAGTTTCTTTCTTGAGTGTTTTTATGTTTTCATTGTATAAGTCTTTCACATCCTTGGCTAATGGTATTCCAAGGTATTTTGCTCTTGTTGTTGCTCTTGAAAACGGAACAATATTGTTTATTTCTTTCTCTGTATCTTTGTCTTTTGCATATAGAAAGGCTACTTATTTTGTGCATTGATTTTGTATCCTGCTACTTTGCTGAAGGAGTTGATCACCTTTAAGAGTTTTGAGATGCAGGTTCTTGGGTCACTTATGTGTAGAATCATGTAATCTGTGATTAGGAATAACTTAACTTCTTCCTTTCTAATTTGTATCCCTTTTATTTCTTCCTCCTGTTTTATTGCTTGATCTAGGAGTTCCAATACTATGTTCAAGAGCAGAGGTGAGAATGGACTCCCCTGCCTTGTTCCTCATCTCAATGGGAATTCCTTCAGTCTCTCTATATTAAGTATTATTTGGGCTTTAGGACCTTTATATATAGCCTTTATTATGTTGAGATATAAACCATCCATGCCTATTCACTCCATTGTTTTGATCATGAAGTGATGTTCTATTTTGTCAAAGGCCTTTCTGCATCTATTGAAATGATCATGTGGTTTTGTGTTTAAGCTTATTTATGTGGTGTATTACACTGACAGATTTCCATATGTTGGACCACCCCACATTCCTGGTATGAAGCCCACTTGATCAAAGTGGACAGTGCTTTTGATGTGTTGTTGAATTTGGTGTGCAAGGATTTTGTTCAGGATTTTTGTGTCTAAATTCATCAGGGAAATAGACCTATAGCTTTCTTTTCTTGTGGCATCTCTGCCTGGTTTTGGTATTAGGGTAATAGTAGCTTCATAGAAGGAGTTGGGAGCTTTCCCTGTTCTCCAATTATGTGGCACAGTTTGAGAAAAATTGGTTTCACTTCTTCTATGAAAGTTTGATAGAATTGATTGAGAAGCCATCTGGCCTTGGACTCTTCTTTTTGGGGGAGGTTTTTTATTACCTTTTCAATTTCAATAGGTGTGAAGGTTTCTGATTTTCTTAATGCTTCTTGGAATTCATCTTTGTATTTATTTATGTCTTCATTGAGCTTAGCCAGTTCATTAATGAAATATTCTTTTTTTGCTCTCCTTCATATCATTTAACTGTTTTTGGAACCCTTCCTGGTTCTTTTCTTTTAGGTCTAATCTAGCAAGGACAGCATTCATACAATTATTGGCCTTTGTTGACTTTATGCAAGTTCTGCTATTTGCTTGGTCAGGGTTGCATAGTTTGTGTCTTCATTTTGGGGATCTGATCCTATTGTCTCTTCTATATTGTGGTTAGAGACATCCCTTGTCTGACTGGGCAATCTTGTGGGATTTACTTGTATTTGATTTCTCATGTTATTCCTTTTGCACTGTGGTCTGCCCATCACAGAGTAGGAATCTTATTTTTAGGAGGAAGCTATAGTCTACCATTGAAGTGTCTTCAGTGATTATTCTCTTGTTTGCTTCCACTAGGCTACTGATGGCAATGGAGTCTGCCTGCTCAGGGGAAAGAGCCTGTGAGGCTCTGCTTGGGGCTCAGGGACCTGATGAAGGAGCTTGTTGTCCCATGGTTCAGGTTATGGGACTGCATGGTCAGGTGGCCCAAGGGGGCATGGGGTAGGGAGGAATGGGACAAAGCAGACTAGTGTTGTGGTTGGGCTGTGGGGGGGGGGAGGAGCATGGGAATGTGTGGTGTTTCCTAGATGCTGAGGAGTGAGGGGTGGGACAGCAGGCCCCTTGGGACCTTGTAGGAGGGGTGGATGGGAACTTCTGTGTCCAGTGAGAAGGCAGGGTGGGGATATGGGGATATCACATGCATGAAGGTCCCCTGAGGGAATGCTAGCCTTCTGGCCTGGGTCCAAGTACATGGTTGGGGGGGGACGGCAATGTTTGTGTGTGGAGCTCTGCAGTGGCAGGAACACCTAGGGCAGTGGCAGGGATGCTAGCCTCCTGGCCTGGGTCCGGGAACAGAGGGTGGGGGGGTTATCAGTGAGTAGGATGGTGTTCACATGTGAAGCTAAACTGGCCTACTGGCCTGCTGGCCTGAGTCCGCTTAGCCTGCAGTTAATTCAGGAGGAACCTATGGCTGTACCTGTGGCTAGGATGGCTGTTTGAGGGGTTGAGGGACTGGTGGGCTACCTGAGAGCACAGAAGTCAGCATATTCCCTACTTTGCTTCTCTGCGTCCTCCCACTGGATGTCTACTAGAATCCTAAAGAACCTAATGAACCCTAAAGGTCTTGTCTTTCCTTCCCTGAGAGGTCAGACATGGTTAGCTGGATGCCATCTTGACTGGAAGCCCCCTCAGTTCAAATCTTATCTGTATTTTAATATTTATAAATTTTAGTGATTTTTTTTAATTTTTACATATAGCTTTGCATATTTTATAAGCTATGACTTACCAAAATATGTTGAAGGGACTGTAAATTAAATATCCATGATTCTGAAATATGGCCTTCTAACAATTATAAAGGTCTCAGCTTACCATTCCAATGGTCTGACATCCTTGAGTTAATTCAGTTAAATCTCATGCACAGAACCAAAAATTTTCTCTAGATATTTTTCACTTCCACATATTAAGTATGTAAATTAGCTATTAAATGTTACATAAAAAATTTTAAATGTAAATAAGTCATGATAAATATAATTCCTTGTTTCCATACCTTACAAACTTTTTCTGGATTTATTGAGACATTTTATTGAAAAAGGTTAGTTATTTTTGCATACTTTAATCTATTAATATGTTTGTGTTGCTTCTGTTTCTCTT
Source organism: Dipus sagitta (assembly GCA_036346955.1). Classification (NCBI taxonomy): domain Eukaryota; kingdom Metazoa; phylum Chordata; class Mammalia; order Rodentia; family Dipodidae; genus Dipus; species Dipus sagitta. The sequence goes on from CM070771.1 coordinate 152,208,389, forward strand.
AACCCTTAAAAGACATCCCCAATGCAGTCATAAGCATTTTTATACAGTATCTTCCCAGTTCTCTTTTCATGTTTAGCATTGGTTGTCACCTGGCATTCATTCTCATGTGTACATGTCACATTCTTCAATATTGCCTAGAAACACATTTTTGCATAAATTTACTTTGCATTTTCACTTACAAGATGTTTTTTCCAATTACTTGGAATGGAATCCATTTTATCACTTGTACCTCTCCACTTGTATTCTTAAACCAAGGGAAGTGAGCAAGCTGGTGATCAATTTTTTCATGAAAACTTTGAATTTCTGCTTTACTGACATGTCTGTAAGTTCAGAAGTATTGATTAAAGTTTGAAAACACGGCCATCTTTATAGCAATGGATTCAGAGATGATTATATTTTTGTGTTCAGTGTTAGTTATAGATCTTCAGATTTAAGTCATGGTTTAAATCATTTTATAAATGATCAGTATAAGTAGAAGAATGAAATGTGGGTAATAATTCTCTATGATGATCACATTGAATAGATAAGACTGCCATACCCAACACTGCAAAAACTTTACTTATAATATGTAACCCCATCCTTACAAATTTGCATTATTATATATAAAAGTGTCATGATCTTGGCTAGAATTTTCTCCCTCAAGAAAGGCCTTGAGAATTTTTTATATTTCATAAGTACCTTAATTATATTTTTATTGCTCTCACAAAATACTGACAAAAATCAACTTAAGTGAGGAATGGTTTATTTTTGCTTAAGTTTAAGAGTAGAGACCACCATGGCTAAAAGTCATGGTAGTGAGATCATGAGTTATCTAGTTCCATTTAGGTACAGTCAGGGAGCACAGACAAGTAAATGCTGGTACCCCACTTACCTTATTGAATGGTTTCTGTCCACATTGAGATGGATCATCCCACCTTAGTTAAATCTCTCTGAAAACACACTCACAGACAAGGCTGGAGGTATGTTTCTACCATGTTTCTAAATCTTATCAAGTTGATAATCAAGATTAACCATAAGTCCACCAGTTGTCAACACCCAAACATACCACTTTTGCATCCTCATATTCCACCCTTGGACTCTAAATTCTCTTACTTAACTCATGATGCAAAATACATTTGAGGTAGAAGGATTGCCATGAGTTCAAGGTCACCCTGAGATGACATAGTGAATTCCAGGTCAGCCTGGGCTAGGGTGAGACCCTACATTGAAAAATAAAAAACACACTTGATTTTTCTCTAAAATTTCTAATGTGTTATTCCAACATTGTTCAAATGTCTAGCTACAGAAGTATCTCATGAGACTCAGGCCATCTCTGCACTATGACCAACAGTAAATTTAAAATTAGAAGTTATATATTTCCAAAACAAAATGGCACAGGGTAAACATGTCAAATGGAATGAAAAGCACCATATCGTTGAAAAATCAGGCCAAAACAAGAAGAAACCCTGGAAGTTCAAACACCAAATCTAACAGTTACCTGTCTGACACCTGGATCTCACAATGGGATCGCTTGTGGTTCACTACCCTGAGTAACGGCACCCTCCTGCTCTGCAAATGTGACCTTTACCTGGAAATGGCTACAATATATGCCTGTAGCTTGCCCTGAAAACAGACAAAAATCCTGTCATCTTCAGAATCCTGAGCTCTCAGTTTCATTCGTGGCCTCTCACAGTTCTTCATAGAAAACTGAAGACTGTCCCACACTGCCTGTCCTCAGTAGCCATGTGGAACCTTAGTGTATCCCCAAGTCATACTCTCACTCTTGACTCTCATATCTTCCAAAAGAACAACACATGAGAAATGCTCCAATGCCCTACTATGTGCTTGACATACAGCCTGGGCCTCTTAGATCACAATTGCAGAGGCTTCTGTGTGATTTCAAGGCTTACCATGGGAAACCAGATCTGTAAGCAGCCTATTTGGAACAGGGAACCACTGTCATAACATTCTCAGGTCAAGCTCTTCTCAAAAACTATTGCATTGTGGGAGCAGAAGTCAGTAACTGCTGAGAGGCAATACCTCTGGGCATAATGTCCCAACTGTGGCTCTAACAATCTTTCTGCCCACTCTTCCACAGAATTCTCTGAGCCATGTTGGTATACTTCAGTGATGGACTCTTAGGAGCCTCTGGATCTCTGCTTTGGTAGGTGTTCAGTATCCTCGGTGTCTATCTCTTTCACCCTGGTGCTGATTATATTGTGTTGTTTCCATACTAAGAATGTCCATAACTAATTAAAAATAATAAAAAATACTGCATTTGTACAAGCTGGAGCTGTCCATAGGTTAGGTCTTGACCTCTGGAGACATTTCTAATTGTCTTAGTGTAGATTGTTAGATATCTTCTCAATTGTGCCAATCTCAACTATTTTTCTACATTTTCCATGTCTTCATCTCTAAACTCACTGATTCTCATTACCTAACTAGGTTGGACATTTTTCACATCTTTCTTGTTTCTCACATAGTAGAGCTGATAAAGGCAATGAATAGAAAGCAATACGTCATGGTATTTTGCAGTATTGAAATTTACTCCACCCCACAACTTAGATCCATTATGTTTTAGTTCTCTTTTGCTCAATTTTTCAAAACATGTGCAGAATACAGCCTAATTATGTGCCATAATGCAACTTGAATGATTTCTAACCCAGTTCTCAAAAGAGACTTTATTGTCTGTGACTGAAACCTCTTAATACAGGCCTCCCCTATTGACACTTCTTTTGGCATTTCAGCCTCCTAGCGTGAATGTTCAATGAAGCTTTGTTTGCAGCATTGTCATACTCCTCTACCCCACCACTCCAAAATTTTTTCCATTCTCCCTGTAAATTAGCTCCAAGGGCCTAAGAATCGTGGGATCAGATTTATCATAGCAAACGCCCTATTCTTTAGTACAAATTTTCTAGTTGGTGTGTCAAAATATCAGACAAATGGCTACATGTGAGGAAATACTGATTTTGGCTCATGCCTTGGGAGTTCATTCCATCGCGGCAATAAAGGCATGTGGTGGAGTGCAAGGCTACTGGACCCATTGTATCTACAGTCTTAAGCACAAAGCAATGAATGCTGGTGATGATCCAACTGCTTTCTACATTTTATTTAGTCTAAGATTTTTCCCCATGAACTGGGCCCACTCAGACTGAAGATGCGCCTTCCCACCTCAGTTAAACCTCTCTGGAAAGGCCCTCCCATAACATTTGCAGAGTTATATCTCCTGGATCATTCCAGATCAGTTGACAATAAAAAAATAACCACAGTGTATAAACAGAATATATAGCATATGTCTATCTTTTTATACTAGAGGGACAGCAGAGTCTCCAACACCTATCTACAGTCTTCCTTCTGACATGAGGATCAGTCAGGCTTCTAAGGCAGCAATTTCTCTGTCTCAGAGGCAGTAAGGCAATATTCAAAGGAAAAACCTTCATGAATTTTGCTCTCTACACTTTTCATTAGAAGGAAAAAGTAACCATAAGAATGTGTACTAATATCAATAAGATACAAGATTCTTGGGTTGGAGGGATGGCTTAGCGGTTAAAGGCACTTGCCTGCAATTCCAAAGGACCTAGGTTTGATTCCCCAGTACCCACTGTAAAGTTAGATACACAAAGTGGCACAGGCGTCTGGAGTTCGTTTGCAGTGGCTAGAGGCCCTGGAATGTCCATTTATTCTCTCTCTCTAATAATAATTAAAATGTTTTTTAAAAAATCCTTAATAATAATAGCTTGGATTTTAACCATTTGTATATCAAACAAATATGCAATGAGTCACTGCTGTATTTCAGGCACTCCTGTAGTAGTTCAGAGAAATAAGAATCAGTCTGTACATCCAGGATCAGTTTAGCCTTGCAGAAAAGAAATGTAGTAGACATAACCTGCTTCAAAGTTGATTTTAAAATGCCATGATGCTATGCACACCCCACTGCAGGGACAAGAATGTGATTCTCACAAGGACTTTGCAAATCAGCATTCTCAGTCACCAATTTGCAAACCAAAAATCTGAAAACCAGATCAATACATCAGCCCAAGGTTACACACCTGCTCAGTGAAAGTAGCTTCCTGCCGAGGGATTTTCTTTAGCTGCCCGAAAAATCTAGTGCAATAGCTAGCACATCACACTAATGTAGTCCACATGTATGAAAGGAATGGATGAGTAATAGAGCAAACCCTGTACTTCAAGCCAAATTTTGTGACTCCAGTGCTTCTTCTGTTCCCATTACTTGATGTCATTAGTTTAGAATTCAGTTTTTCAGGCTACCTTAAAGTTATCTTATGCACTAACTTTCAGGATATAGCTATGTGTCTTAAGTCCCAAATATGCAAGCATTTCCATTGCTCATTCTAAAAGTACATAGCATTTTGATTATGACAGGAAGATCTTCTGATGTAGCTTTTACATCTATGCCTTAAAATACAGCACTGATGCTAGTGAATAGATGATGTAATCTGATGTATGCAGGAGGGATTCTTGAAAAATGTAGGGTGAATAAATTTAGTTCCACTATTTTACAAAAGTATACCAAGAATGTCTCTGTAAATATATTATGAGACCTATTTGTAATAAGTCATCTGCCCTCATTTTTGAAGCAATGTAAGGTCCATTTGTTGTCATTAAAAACTGTTGAAAACAAAGGTATCAATAATCTTAATTTTGTTTTTACTTTCATATGTGGTTGTCACTTGTATTTGGATCATTAGGTTTGACTTTGTTTTGAATTTTCTTTTTTTTTATTTTTTATTTTTATTTTTTTTTATTTTTTTTTTATTTTTTTTTATTTATTAGTCAGTTCTGTATTCAGCAAATACAGTCAGTTTGGTACCATTATTAGGCTCATCTGTGACCTACTCCCTCCCCTTGGCCCCTCCTTGTTGAGGTATACGGGTCATGCATTGTGGAGTTAGCCCACAGATATGGCTAAGCTAAATGTCTCTGCATATCATGACCCAACATGTGACTCTGACATTCTTTCCGCCCCCTCTTCCGCAAAATTTCCCTGAGCCATGTTGGGTTCATTTTTGGTCTGCTTCAGTGATGAGGTGTTGAGGGCCTCTGAGGCTCTGGCTCTCTGATTTGGTAGGAGTTGATTTTTCTCTATGCTGATCTCCTTCCCCCTTGTGCTGGTGTCCGGTTCATCAGGAAAACAGCCCCCTTGCTTGTTTCTCCAAGTTTTCTTAGTTTCAGCCGGGGCCCTTTTGAGGTATGATGGGGTGGCTCTCTCCTTAGGGTCTACATCTATCTGAAAAAGAGAAGCAGATTCTCCAATGGAGAGTAAGTTAGCACCAGGACAAATGAGATAACCCTTACTTTTTTTTTTTTATAGAGAATTTAATAGGTGTAGGCCCTCTTGTAGCCCACAATTGATAGTAGCTTGATACTGGAGAGTGGGCTTATGTTTGGATATGGTTCTGACTTGTTTCCCAGCTCCATCTATGGGTCCCATACCAGTGAGGGGATCAGTTAGCCAAATTGAGAGCAGTTGGTTCCCCACCATGGCTGTGTGCCACCACTGCACTTGTGTGGGCATCACAATAAGTTATTTGCTGCTAAATAGGTTAGATCATGCGTTGCTTCGATAGATATTGGTCAATTTCCCCCAGTCGCCCATGTAGCACCTTCTGGCACTAGACGCGCTGACTGTCTGGGGACTGACTCTCATCCAACTTCCAGCCATGCCATTCTAATTTGCATGTCAATCACATAAGGTATCTTCAGCAGTAGGGTCTTACCACTAACCTTTGGTGGGTCATCAAGTACTCTGACAGAAATCTGTCTGTCTTTTAGGAAACCTTGTAGGTCTCACTGATCAAAAGCTCATTGTGGATGATAGCCCCATGGTGGTTCTGGGAGTTACAGGTCAGTGCCCACTAAGAAAATGAGGAAAAAGATAACTAATATACAAGAGTTAGAGATAAGAGAGAGAGAGACAGGGAGAGGGGAAGTGAGGGAGGGAAGATGTAGGAGATTAAGGTTAGTCTTAATCTTACCCTCTCCAGTGTCTTGTGGTTCAGGTGTTCCCTGTAAGGGCCTGATGAAGGATCAGCCATTTGGTCTATCTTTTAGTAAGTAGAAGATTATGGTACCATTGCTGTTTGGGTCTAGATTTGTGTTTCCCACCCCTTTGATGCCCTCCCCTCCCTCCCCTTCCATCCTAGTGTCTAATCTAGGAGATGCTTGCTGGGTATGTAAGGTATCTTCGGTAGATTCAGGTTAGGTGCTGTAGATGAGTGAGACTATGTGGCGATTTTTTTTCTGTGATTGGGTAAGTTCACTGAGAATGATCTGTTCCAGGTTCAACCATTTTTCCTCAAATTTCATGGTGTCATTTTTTCTTACTGCTGTATAGAATTCCATTGTGTAGATATACCACATCTTAGTTATCCATTCTTCTAGTGATGGACATCTGGGTTGATTCCAGCTCTTAGCTATTACAAATTGAGCCGCTATAAACATGGTTGAGCAAATCTCTTTAGTCTGTGGTTTGAAGGTTTTAGGGTAGATGCCCAGTAAGGGAATAACTGGGTCTGTTGGTATCTCTATACTCAGCTTTTTCAGAAGTCTCCATATTGCTTTCCAAAGTGGTTGTACCATCCTACAATCCCACCAACAGTGGATGAGTGTTCCTACTTCTCCACATCCTCGCCAGCATTTGTTTTTATTTGATTTTTTGATGCTTGCTATCCTTATTGGGGTAAGGTGGAATCTCATAGTTGTTTTAATTTGCGTTTCTCTGATGATTAGGGATGCTGAACATTTTCTTAAGTGTATGTTTGCCATTTCTATTTCTTCCTCTGTGAACTGCCTGTTCAGCTCTTTGCCCCATCTTGTGAGTGGGGTGTTTGACTTCTTACTGTTTAGATTTTTGAGTTCTTTGTAGATTCTAGAGATTAGTCCTCTATCAGTTGGATAACCCACAAATATTTTCTCCCATTCTGTGGGTAATCTATTGGCTTTGCTAATTGTATGCTTGTCTGTAAAGAGACTCCTCAGCTTCATGTGGTCCCATTGGTTGAGTGATGGTTTAAGTTCATGAGCTACTGGGGTTTTGTTCAGGAAGTCTTTTTCCATTCCTATATCATGGAATGTACTTCCTAAAACCATCAAGAGACACAAGCTAACAGGATGGATCAAAAAATTAGACCCCTCAATCTGTTGCCTTCAAGAAACCCACCTCACCATTAAAGACAGACATCTCCTCAGGGTGAAAGGGTGGAAAACAGTATTCCAAGCAAACGGGAATAAGAAACAAGCAGGTGTAGCTATATTAATATCGGATAAAATAGACTTCAAACCAAATATAATCAAAAAAGACAAAGAAGGCCACTTCCTACTTATCAAGGGAACGATCCATCAAGAGGATATCACAATCATAAATCTGTATGCACCAAACACAGGGGCACCACAGTTCATAAAACAAAACCTACTTGACAATAAAACAGAAATAACCACAAACACCATCATAGCTGGGGACTTCAATACACCATTATCAGTAATAGACAGATCATCCAAACAGAAACTCAACAGGGAAGTAAGAGAGCTCAACAAAACCATAGATCACTTAGACCTAACGGACATCTACAGAACATTCCATCCCAAATCCACAGATTACACATTCTTCTCAGCAGTCCATGGAACATTCTCTAAAATAGACCATATATTGGGTCACAAAGACTGCCTCCACATATTTAGGAAGATTGACATAATTCCCTGCATGATATCAGATCACAATGCTATATTGCTAGAAATCAACAATAAAAGACCCACCAAGAATCCCAAAGGCACCTGGAAACTGAACAGCACACTTTTAAACAATAAATGGATAGTGGATGAAATAAAAAATGAAATTGCAAAATTTCTGGAATTGAACGACAATGAGAACACATCGTATCAAAACTTATGGGCCACAATGAAGGCGGTCCTCAGGGGAAAATTCATATCACTCAATGCCTTCATAAAAAAGACAGAAAGGTCCCAAATCAATAACCTAACCATCCACCTAAAGACACTGAAAAAACAAGAAAAATCCAACCCAAAGAGCTCCAGAAGGAAAGAAATAATTAAAATCAGAGCAGAAATCAATGAATTGGAAACCAAGGAAACAATTAAGAAAATTGACAAAACAAAGAGCTGGTTCTTTGAAAAAATAAACAAGATTGACAAACCCCTGGCCAATCTGATCAAGCAAAAAAAGGTAAAGCTTCAAATTAACAAAATTCAAAATGAAAAAGGAGAGATCACAACAGACATAAGTGAAATTGGGAGAATCATCAGGACTTATTTCAAAAACCTCTACTCCACAAAACTGGATAATGTGGAGGAGATGGATAAATTCTTGGACGCATACCATCTACCAAAGCTAAACACAGAGGAGATTAATCACCTCAATCAACCCATCACACTCATGGAGATTGAAAAAGTAATAAAAAACCTCCCAAAAAAGAAGAGCCCAGGACCAGATGGCTTCTCAGCTGAATTCTATCAAACCTTCATGGAAGAACTCAAACCAATCTTCCTCAAACTGTGTCACACAATTGATGAACAGGGAAAGCTACCCAACTCCTTTTATGAAGCAAGCATCACCCTAATTCCAAAACCAGGCAGAGATGCCACAAGAAAAGAAAACTACCGGCCTATTTCCCTGATGAATTTAGATGCAAAGATCCTAAACAAAATCCTTGCAAACCGAATCCAACAACACATCAAAAGCATTATCCACCTTGACCAAGTGGGATTCATTCCAGGAACACAGGGGTGGTTCAACATACGGAAATCTGTCAATGCAATACACCACATAAACAAGGTTAAACATAAAAACCACATGATCATTTCGATAGATGCAGAAAAGGCCTTTGACAAGATTCAACACCACTTCATGTTCAAAACATTGGAGAGAGTTGGCATGGTTGGTTCATATCTTAACCTAATAAAGGCAATATACGAAGCTCCGAAGGCCCAAATAATACTTAATGGAGAGAGACTGGAGGAATTCCCATTAAGATCAGGAACAAGACAGGGTTGTCCACTCTCACCTCTGCTTTTCAATATAGTTCTAGAAGTCCTAGCTCAAGCAATAAGACAGGAGAAGGAAATAAAAGGGATACAATTTGGAAAGGAGGAAGTTAAGTTAGCTTTATTCGCTGATGACATGATTATATATGTAAGAGACCCGAGAGACTCCATCCCAAAACTCCTGAAGGTGATTAACTCCTATAGCAAAGTAGCAGGATACAAAATCAATGCACAAAAATCAGTAGCCTTCCTTTATGCAAAGGACAAAGATACAGAAAAAGAAATAAGGGACATAGTCCCATTTTCAATTGCGACAAAAAAAATAAAATACCTTGGAATAACGTTAACCAAGGAAGTTAAAGATCTATAAAATGAAAACATAAAAACACTCAAAAAAGAAATTGAGGAGGACTTGAGAAAATGGAAAGACCTCCCATGTTCCTGGATAGGCAGAATTAACATTGTGAAGATGACAATCCTACCAAAGGCAATTTACAGATTTAATGCAATACCAATTAAAATCCCCACAGTGTTCTTCACAGAGATAGAAAAAATGATCTCAAATTTCATATGGAAAGGCAGAAGGCCTCGCATTTCCAAACATATCCTCAGCAAAAGAAATACCTCTGGAGGCATCACCATACCTGATCTAAAGCTATATTACAAAGCCATAGTAATAAAAACAGCATGGTACTGGCATAAAAACAGGACTATAGATCAATGGAATAGACTTGAGGACCCGGACTTTGGGTCAAGCAACTATAGCTACTTGATATTTGATAAAGGCCCAAACAATATACGCTGGAAAAAAGACAGCATCTTCAACAAATGGTGCTGGACAAACTGGATAACCATATGCAGGAAACTAAAACTTGACCCACACATTTCACCATGCACTACACTCAAGTCCAAATGGATCAAAGATCTCAATATAAGACCAGAAACTCGAATACTACTGGAAGAAAATTTAGGAAGTGAATTTTCACATCTGTGATTCAACTGCCTAGAATAGAGCACATGATCAGGTTATTTTTTGCTGGTGGACTTCTGGGTGTGGGTTCATGCTGGTTGTTTTGATATTATCACCTGCTATGTGCAGTGCTATTTCATGCTTTGCCATCAGAAAACCCAGACAAATGTATTTCTGAACACATAAGGTGACCAACATTTTTAAAAATAAGATATCTTAATATTCAAAAATTGTATTAACTGCATATATTTTCAGTGTAAATTATATTTTAAGTACATATGCATAAACCCAAAACTTCCCATCATCTACACAACTTAAAGCAATGTAGAAAAAATTCATCATCTTTGATGCATGTGTTTTAATAATTACAAGTCAGGAGTTCTGTGTTCCAAAAATTAATATGGAGGTGTAAATGATCATTATGTCTGTGTGCATCTCATGTATTAATTGAAATATTAAATGCATTCTATAAAAATGTATAATAATTATTTTAATCAAAGATTGATTCTGTTTTAAGATCTGAAAATATCAACTACAATGATGTGATATTTACACTCTGAATACATGTATCAAAAGTTCCCATAATAAAGCCGGGCATGGTGGCACATGCCTTTAATGCCAGCACTTGGGAGGCAGAGGTAGGAAAATCACCATGAGTTCAAGGCCACCCTGAGACTACATAGTGAATTCCAGGTCAGCCTGGAGTAGAGTGAGACCCTACCTTGAAAAACAAAAAAAAAAGAAAAGAAAAGAAAAGAAAAATTTCCATATATACCGCATAAGTTGATACCATTAAGCAGCATTTTTAAAACTTCAATAAAGAAGACACAACACACCATCTTTATAGTTCATGTGAATGAGACCATTGTTGTGGATTTTATCCAATCTTTTTTCTCAACAGTTTTAAGTAAAATATTCAAATTACAAAACCTCACAGTACATACTGTTTAAAGAATAGGTTTTAGTCTCTTCATCATACCTCCTCTGGGTATAATATCAAGCTGATACTTGTGTTAATGACATTAATTAGCACAAATAAATATATATTAATAAAAGTTTCCTACTAGTCACTGGGATAAATTCCTTATACTAACTAAAAGTATATGCTTTCCTTTCAAACACTTTTCTTTCCTTTCAACTATCATTAGCATGTAGAAAGTAACATACTACAGCAATCAAATATATACTCACATACTATTCCTAGATTCTGCAACTATTATCTACATGGAAAAATATTGGCATACGTGGTTGAGGATCCTAATTTTTGTGGGGTTGGAGTTGTAATCCAGAGCCTTGATCTTGCTAGGCCAGTATTGGACCACTGAGCTATTTCCACAGCAGTAAGCTGGAAGAGTTTACACTCAGCAGACTTCAAATATGATCAAAGATGTTCGAATAAAAAAGTGTAGGGGAGAGATTAGATACACACTGCTACCACTCAGTAGAAATACAGGCAATATATCTAAATCTGATTTTCTTTTTTGTTTGTTTTATCAAGGTAGGGTTTCTCTCTAGCACAGGCTGACCTGGAATTCACTATGTGGTCTCAGGGTAGCCAGGAACGCATGGCAATCCTCCCACATCTGCCTCCCAAGTGCTGGGATCAAAGGTGTGCACCACTATGCCCAGTATAAATCTGTTTTTCAGTCTCCAAAATTTAAAATTATTCTCCTCATAAAGTTCACATTCTTACATAGTCCCACACATGCATTAAATCAGTCCTGATATTAATAAAATATGGAATCATAATGATTTGTGACTTCCAAGGGTAAGTTATTAATACAAATGCTACTTGAGTCTTATTCTCATGAAATTTATTATCTAATTCATGCCAAGGTTGAAAGAAAAACTGTTCAATGCTTTGCAGAAGACAAAATGTAGAAAAATCAATGTGCCGGCTGTCTGTTGAAGCTATCACAGAGTAAAATATAAAATCATGGACAAGTCTTCAAAAGCCTGTTACCCTATCTAGCTCTGAATGCAACATGACAAAATATCCTAAGCAACAACTATCCAACTGGGTAACTTACTGAGATCTTATAAGAAACTACAGAAAATCATAATAGTTATTATTACTTTTACCATAAGATTTGTGATGTCCAAAATATACGCAGAATCTAAAACAGGTTACACTTTGTGAAATTAGAGAATCACAATATAACAAGAATGAAAACGAAGTGAAATTTGACCCAGGATAGCAGAGTCTAAAAATCAAGATTTTATGTCAGTAAACTAACAACCTAGCAAATTGCTTAAAGGTTCTGCAGAAAAGTTAAGAAAATATATCCATAGTTCCCTTAGAATTACATGTGATGGTGGGCATGTTAACAACACAATTGTTTGCAAGAAAATATCAGCTACAAATCCCCATTGGATCTTCTGCTTTGTCTTATAGATACAGATAATGATTTCCTCAACACTCTGCAGCAAGTAGTTTAAAGTCTATAAAGTTATGTAATCAAAGAAGCTTTAAACTCAGAGATAGCAGATAAAATGGAGAATTGGGATAAAAACAAAACTGCAGTAGACCGAGTTCTCTGCAGAACCATAAGCCATAGGATAGATAGAAAGAAAAACAGATGTTGATATATGCTAGGTAGATGCTAGATAGATAGATAGATAGATAGATAGATAGATAGATAGATAGATGAGAGATAGACTGATAGATCAATTAATCAATGGATTAAAGTTTATATTCCTTCTAAAATTCATGGGGTAAAGTCTTTCCAGAAATTGTAGAAGCCATGAGGAGATTTTGAAATAATAATATATAAGGGACTATATTTGCTTTTATTTTGAAAATATATGGACAAGCCGGGTATGGTGGTACACGCCTTTAATCCCAGCACTCGGGAGGCAGAGGTAGGAGGATCGCCACGAGTTCGAGGCCACCCTGAGACTACAGAGTGAATTCCAGGTCAGCCCGAGCTAGAGTGAAACTCTACCTCAAAAGACCAAAAAAAAAAAAAAAAAAAAAAAGAAAGAAAGAAAAGAAAAGAAAATATATGGACAAGAGGACAGAAAGCAAGGTTTGGGCATTTCGACATTTCAGCTATGAATGCAGCACAAAGTGCAGGGCTAATTATGCAGCTAACGTATGGAAGTATTCTTAATAATCAAAAAGTGCTGGGAGCTATAAGCCAAACCTCGGCCATGTTGACAGAAACCGCCATGTTGTGAGTTAAGTTTCTATTTCCTCATCTAATGTTCAATTACCAGAAACAAAGAAATCGTACGCTTGGGTGATAACTCCCCCGTGCTGCCGGTAACTGATGAAGAAACAAGGATATTGGTGGTTTAGCCAGTAACCCTGTGCTCTTTGTTCTAACTACGCCCCTTTCCCCTACAACCCTATATAAACCTATATGTAAAAATAAAATTTTGAGACCTTGACAGACACCTAGGTTGGTCTCCTTCTTGTGTCTGTTTGCCTTCTCCCATTCAGGTTGACTTCCCCTTGGGTCTTTGTTCTACCCCCGCTGGCCAGGGCAAAAAAGAATACTTACCTTCCTAACCCAGACTCAGAAAGTAAATGCTGCAAGTTCTCTGACATATGTGGATGCTGCTTTCAATTTTTCTTTTTGATGCAAGCCTAACATACTGACCCTTTTCTTTATGCAAGAGAGTGAGAATGAGAGTGTGTGAGTGAGTGGGAGAAAGAAGTGGCTCTCTAGGATGCATGCACCACCTAGTGTGCATGTGCAACTGCACTCACTGATATCACTGTGCATCTGGTTTACATGAGACCTTGAGAGTCAACCATGAGTCCTTAGGCTTTGCAGGCAAGTGCATTAACTGCTAAGCCATCTCTTCAGCCCCTACTTTGAAATTTTAATATTTGTATATACGTTGTAATAAGTCAGTAGAGGCAAGGAAGCTATAAAGGAGATGGAATAGGTCTTAAGGGTTGAGAATAGTAGATATATAAGTAGATGAATGAATCACTGGGGATTAGAATGGTTTATGTGGAGTCAAGAGAGGAGAATGGAGGAGAGAAAGATGGGGGAAGGCTAGCCAAAACTAAAGAAGGATTAAAAAGCCATATGAAAATTACTTCTTTGTTGGTTAAATGAAAACTATAATTTAAAAAGAGCCTGCTCACTTTCTCACATTCCTCTCTGCTGGTGAGGAAAGGTGATGCCCAGCTGGCTGCTCCTGCTGTGCTTTCTTCACCATGATGTTTCCTCCCAATACTGTAAGCTACAATTCACCCTTTCCTTACATAATCTGCTTCTGATCTGGTGTTTTGTGCCAGCAATGAGAAATTAACTGCTACACAAAACTGGCCCTGAAAAGTAATGCTGTTATGACAATAAAGCTGGTGGTGTTGCTTTTAAGTCTTTTGGAAACGTTTTGCAAGAGGTATATGGACAAGTTTAGAATTTGGGACTAGAGAAGTTTTATAATGCTGTAGGCAAAATTAGGTGGGCCATTCTGGTGAGAGTTTGAAAAGCCAAAATGCAGAGAGAAGTTTGGAAGATCAGCTGATGAGGTTTCACAGGGGAAAGAGGACTCTGGTGGGAACTGGGCTAGAGGCTGTTCATGTTCATTTCCGCATTGTCCCATGACCTGACAACTTGACCAAAGATGAATTTAAAAGTATTGGCCCTTAAAGGTAATGGGCTTTAAAAGTAAAAGTGTTTGGCATGGGAAAATGTTGACCTGAAGAGCATGAAAGATGTAATGTTAGGCACAGAAGTGTGAACTTTCTTCAGCTACATTTGTTTCATAGGTTACTGTGAATAAGGTTAGGCCAAATATTCTATATTGAGAGAGTAAGAGGAGTGCTGACTTGTTTGAAAGAAGGGGACCTGGAGAAAAAATGATGAAAGAGTTTCTTGATCCTCACATTAGACCTTCACTGTCCCTGGACTAACAAATTTGGCAATGTAGAACAGTTGATACTGTTTTGTAATTGGGACCAATTCAGGAAATAACTATGCAATCCAAATACCTCAGGTTCACCAAATTTCAAGACTCTGAGGAAATATTGGAAAGTTGGGGAGTAGGAGGTAATCTTATTTTATGGTTGTATATCATAAAGGGGAAATTTGATAATATATAATAAAAATGAAGAGACTCACCATGCAGAACTGAAATGACCATCCTACATATACACCCAGGTGAGTTCTTAGCATATGTATACAAGAAATCAGACACAAGTGTTCACTGTAGCATTGTTTCTACTCCAAGCACAAAAAGTGTTTAATAATCCTTCTGTTATGGACTTTCAAAGAGATGATTTATAATTATACCCTGGATGAGATTTGTGCATATATTTACTTCTACATGGAAATAAGGAGTCATGAAACATACACAGCTCTGGCAAAGTGAGGCAGGGCAGAAGTCCCTGCATGGTGACCATGAGGAGCAATGGCATGGAGCACAGAGCTATGAAAATGAGCCAAGGGTTACAGTGAAATGAGCCAAGGGTTACAGTGGAACCCCTAGGATGTTGGAGATTCCAAGATAATGGGACCATAATTGCTTCATATACGCATTCCTTCCCAACATCTGCCTTTATTATTCCCTTTATTATTGGCCTTCTTGGTTGCTGTTTTTATACAAACAGAGTTTTAATTTTGTCAGAATTACTTCCTTTTGCTATACACTTTATCTAATTCTATTACCTTGAGTTCCACTCTTATAGTTTTGTTCTCAAATTCAAGCCTGCAATAAATCAGGGATTTGTGTCAATGTTGAATAGAAAAAGGGATTAGTTGAGAAGAAAGGACTTAGTAGGAATTGGAGGGGGATAAGAAAGGATAATAGAAGGTGTGAATATGGTCAAAATATATTATATACAACTACAAAATTGTAAAAATAAAGCAAATTAATAATAAAGAATCTATGTTAATGTAAGCAACTTGTTCAAATGTACATATAGAAGTGCCGCTGGGTAAAGAAATCCCATACTAGCTGGGTGTGGTGGCGCACGCCTTTAATCTCAGCACTTGGGAGGCATAGGTAGGAGGATCACCATGAGTTTGAGGCCACCCTGAGACTACATAGTTAATTCCAGGTCAGCCTGGGCCAGAGTGAGACCCTACCTCGAAAAACCAAAAAAAAAAAAAAAAAAAAAATCCCATACTGAATATTTACTCTCTATTGCTTATAAAAAATTCACTCATTTAAAAGATCCTCCATTCATGTATTCATTATTTTTCTTATGTGCATTAAATGTAAGGAAGCATTTTGGATATTGGGAAAGAAATGAAAATAATGGACTAATCCCTGATTTATCAAGTCTTATATACTTTACTGACAGTAGGAAGTCAAAAATAAGGTAACAAAAAAAGATATTAAATAAGAAAATCATATCATGTACAAATTACTGTTCATTAAGTTTTTTAAATATATATAACTGAGGGCTGGATAAATGGCTAAGTGGTTAAGGAGTTTGCCTGAAAAGCCAAAGGACCTCAGTTCAATTCCCCAGGACCCATGTAAGCCAGATGCACAAGGTGGCACATGCATCTGGAGTCAGTTTGCAGTGGCTGGAGGCCCTGGTGCACCCATTCTCTTCCTCTCCCTCTCTCTCACCCTCTCTTTCCCTCTTTCTCTCTCTCTCTTTCTCTCTCTGCTTCTTTTTCTCTTACTCTCTCAAATAAATAAAAATAATTTTCTAAGTATGTATAACTGAGATAACAGGATGACAAGAAATGGAAGCATTGAAAGGGGCCAAGCTACACAGGCTATTGTGATTTTAGTGACCAAGAAAAATGAGTCTAAAATACTAAAAGCTTCAAAGTGGTGAGAGAGGATTGCTATGCAATTGTGGGAAGACTATTATAACAGTAAAATGTGAAACTTTGAGGAAGGGAACAAGCCAGTGTGTTCCTTTTTTCAGGACTAATAGGGATACCTGTGAGCTCTAGGAAGCCAGCGAACTCCTGAGTGATTGGAGGAAGTCTCCTCCCGGCATCCTATATGTCTAGTACCAGCATGTTTTAAAGTTTAAACTTTTCTTTATCCCACTTTCCATGAACATAGGCCTAAAACACTGAACAATGGCTATAATTTCAGTTCAAATATATCTCTATTTCAATATTCATACTTTTCATTTGGTTTGCAAGTAACTGCATAATTTATATATAGAATAGAAATAACTGCAGGGACTTGGGTTAGAAACACAATATAAACCAAGTACCATTACTTCAAAATGTAGCCCTCTAACACTTTTAAAAGCCTCAGCTTACTTTGTGTGAGGGTTAACCATTCTGTAGTGAGTCAAATATATCACAAACAGATTTTTAGAAATCTCTCCAGATATTTTATTCCCATATATTAAACTTTTATGGAAATTAGATATAAGTCTTGTATAAAATTTTTCTCAAGGTAGGTAAGATGTTAAGTATCAGTCTTATGTTGTCATATGTTACATTTTATATAGATAGTGTTTAGTATATTATGATTAAAACAAATTTATTTATGTTTATTTCAAGCTATTAGTCACTTGTGGTTACTTCACTTTCTCTTAATCCTCAAAATATGATCTCAATTAAATCAATAATGTTTGGGCATAATATCTTCTATGTCTTGTTTTATATTTAAAATTGGCTGTAGGGCTGGAGAGATGGCTTAGCAGTTAAGCACTTGCCTGTGAAGCCTAAGGACCCTGGTTTGAAGCTCAATTCTCCAGGACCCACGTAAGCCAGATGCACAAGATGGCGCATGCATCTGGAGTTTGTTTGCAGTGGCTGGAGGCCTTGGAGCGCCCATTCTTTCTCTATCTATCTGCCTCTTTCTCTCTCTGTCACTCTCAAATTAATTAATTAATTAATTTATTAAAATTAAAATTGGCTGTAATCTGACTGTCTATATAAGTATATGTGTTAAATTCTGTATTATCCCCACACACACAAAAAAAAAAAACAAATACATTCCCTCAGTTTGGCATTTTCACTAAAATAAGTTTGTCATAATTATTAAAAATCCATTTTGTTGTATGTAACTCTATACTCATAAAAATTTTAACTTTATAAAGACAAAAACTATTCTTACAGAGAACTGTGAACAAGACATCAACTTCTGCATGAAAATAGGTCCATTAAAATGTCAGAAAATTCAGAAAGTTATATATTGGACTTTTCAAGCACACCTATCTGTATCACATTGGATTAAACTTTACTCACATTTTGTGCTTTGTGCTATTTATGTGGTGAACATAAACATAAGCCAATGTTTTACTCATTTAATAATGCATTGGAATGTGTCCAGTGATGCTCTATGATTATTACAGTGAAGGTAGCAGGCTGCCATATGCCTGCATTAACATCACGTACAATCTACAATACCAAACATTTGTGTGACAATGGAAAAAAAATGACATGGTAGCAGCCAAAGAAAATGTGTTCCACTAACTTTGGTTGGATGTGAGAATTGTTTTATTTTTCATTTGTAAGTAACACAGATGTCATGTGTTGAGACATTTTTACCCCTTCTGACATAAAGCTCTCTGTTAGGCTTCTAAGAGAGCAGTTCATCATCACCGTGGCAGGAAGGTAATAGTCAAAGAAAGAACTTTTACTAATTGTACTCTACATACTGTGTATATAACAGTAGCTTTGCAACTTGACCTAATTTGATTTCTGGGTATACAACAATAAAAAATGCAAGTTTTCAGGGAAAAAAATGTACTGGATCAAAGCAAAATCACCCCAAGATCTGAAGTAACATCTGAACAATAGTTTCTCCTTCTTACTATCAAGAAGTCTTCAAAAGTTCCTCCATAATATGCCCTTCTTCTAATGAATTTATTCATGTTTCTTAGGAGA
Organism: Dipus sagitta; assembly: GCA_036346955.1. Classification (NCBI taxonomy): domain Eukaryota; kingdom Metazoa; phylum Chordata; class Mammalia; order Rodentia; family Dipodidae; genus Dipus; species Dipus sagitta. The sequence continues at coordinate 152,227,133 of CM070771.1, forward strand.
AGTAAAAAAGTCCAGCCAAGACTATTCCTAAATCTATTATTTCTGCCATGTCCATTGTACGTATAGTATATTTATTGACCACTATATCCTACCTGGCCATTTTGACACCCCAGGAAATCATCTCTTGAGGTATAAGCAAGTAGAAACAGGCTGGGTGGTGATAGTTACATCTCTGCCTCGAAAGAACAAAGAATACATTACACTGTAGACTTTCTTGACATATCCACCAACATAGAATAGCATAATATATTCATTCTCTGATCTTTATATAGCATTATAAGAAAGAACAATGACGTAAACGATCTATTTTTAAAACCCTTTGCTTAAGACTACATTCTAACAGTAAATGAATGTGGAGTAGCAAGAACTAGAGAGTAGGAGACAAAATGCAGGGGAAACATGAGGATAAGGAGAGCAAAAGATGGTAGTGGAGTGGAGGGGAAATGCTGGTGCTAGAGAAAACAGGAAGGAAGCTAGATAAGGCAATGAGAGTCATGGGACTACACCAAAATTCTCAAAGTCAAGGACAAATTGAGGGAAGGATGAGTTGAAAATACCTAGATGGTCATAGTCATATAACATAGAAAATTGCAAATTTGCAGTCATGTAGCTTAAATTGACCAACAAATTCAGGACACATTGTATGGAAGAAACCTGCAGGAGGCATGGCTTTCACATAATTATCAGATATATATTTCACACTACCATATCTGAAACACCTGGTCAATTTTATGGTCCCAGTATGTGTCACCTGTGGTATGATTTGTGATAACTCCAGATCTAGTATGGCTTATCTTATCTCTGTTCCTTAACAAAACTGACTGTGATTGCAAAAATACCTGGTAGGTAGTGTGCAAATCAAAGGAACAAGAATGCTATAATGACTTAGAGATTAGACTCAAACATAGGAAGCAACCAAATCAAATGAATTTGCCTGGTCAAGAAAGACACAAAGCCAAAGCATACTCAAGTAATGAGGAATGAGACTCCTTTTCCTGGGAGAAGTTACCAAGTTTCATTTCCATGCAGGGAAGAATGGAGAATTCTTGCCATATTTGTAAACAAACAAAAGTTACTCTAACCTTTGAATTTTTGTTTATGTAGATTCTGCTGCTATCACATGGATGGACAGGGTATTCCCTCCCATAGAATGGGTCATTTCCAACGTCGCTACTGGACACCACTGCCTGTGGAGTCCTTTCAGGATCAAGGATGCTCTACTCTGCAAGCCAAGAAAGACAGCTGCTTTTCATCTACTCCACGCTTAACAACCACCTCTGCCCAGTCATAACTGTCACCCAGATTAGCATTTTATCTTCAATTGCAATAATTACTTCAAACTTAATATCTTTCCTGAAATATTTAGGATTAGCATCTGGAGTTTTAAGTGAGCTAAATATGATAGGTTTACTTAAACAAAGGTACCAAGACCCACATCTGCCTAGACATTATAAGGTAAATCAATATAAATGTTAATATTAACTTTCCACTTCCTTTATGCGGTTAAAATTTATTTTGTTGTGTGTGATGCTTCTAAACAGTTACAATCCCAATCTATGGAACATTTTATCCAGCTCTTCACTTTCTAATTTGGAGTTATAGACCATTTTTGACTGATTTTTATAATGTGAAAGGTCAAACTGATTCTTCACAAGTAAGGTAGAAGTGGTCATTTTTTTTTCATCTACTATGACTTATGCAATTTTTTCTGTGAGAAGAATGTTTGCCTAGCCAAAAAGCAGATTCTCGTCTTCCAATTCAAAGCAAGTCACATGACCCTCACTTTCTGTTTATGTCTTTAAAAAAGTCTCATTTTAGATAATTATAAAAATTTTGACCAGCAAGTAGCTCATTCACTGAGCTATTCCCCTGACCCTATAAAATACTGTTCAAGTATTCATTTCATCAGCCAGACAAAGCCTTATGCCCAGACACAGCCCTGGTGAGCAGAATTCAGACTATGTTGTCTCCTTTACCCCTGCATACTGCAAAATTAATATTAGCCTCTTGTTTGACACAGCCATGCTGACAATAGGATAAAAATTGAAGTGAAAAGAGGCCTGGGTAGTGGCAAGCCAAATAGCTAGTCTCTATTCTTTTAGATGTCCACTATGCTCTAGACAATTTCACAATTACCTTAGCTAGAAGGAGCAAGCCGGATACCAAAGTTCATTTTTATGTTGAATATTGCCATATTTGTTAAAATGATGAATGTTTTGTTTTGTAAAGAACTCACTGGTAAAGTTTTCTTTGAACTTGGTACCTGAGGAATACTTGGAATTCTCTTTAAGCACTGATTTATTTACACCATGAGTGGCTGCTTCCAGAATCTACATATATCTTTCTGGCCTGCATTTGTTGAAGCGATTTTGTTTTGTTCTTTTTGTTTTTCTTTTTTTTTTTTTTTTTTTTTTTTTTCCAGGTAGGATCTCACTCTGGCCCTGGCTGACCTGACCTGGAATTTACTATGTAGTCTCAGGCTGACCTCAAACTCATGGTCATACTCTCAAATTCTGGGATTAAAGGTGTGTGCTACCATGCCCAGCACAATTTTGTTCTTTTTAATTATTTATTTATTTATTTTTGAGGTAGGCTGACCTGGAAGTTAGTTTCAAGATGGCCTCAAACTCATGGTGATCCTCCTACCTCTGCCTCCTGAGTGCTAGGATTAAAGGTGTCCTTTTTTTGTTTTAAGATTTATTGTTATTTGTTTATTAGCAACAGAAGAGGGAGAGAAAGAGAAAGAGAGTGAGAATGGGTGAGCCAGGGCCTCTAGCCACTACAAATGAACTCTAGAAGCATGTACATCTGGCTTACATGGGACCTGGAGAATTGAACCTGGGTCCTTAGGCTTCACAGGCAAGTGCCTTAACCACTAGGCCATCTCTTCAGACCAAAATTTTGTTCTCAATCCATGTTTATTTTTCTTTATCCTTACTCTGTTGACTTTCACTATACTGTTTTGATATTATGCAAACCACAACTGGCTATAATATGAATCCTGGATGGTACCACATTATTTTACTCCTCAATCATGCTACAAATGCAATCAAGATAGCCATTATAGATAGATACTGCCTGGTAAGTTAGATGAGTCTCTCACACTTCATAGTGGTGACTATAATAAGCACTTGAGGGTAGTTCCTAAAATCCGTATTCTCAGTGTTACCTCTACAGACTCATTCAGTCAATCTCCTTTGAACTACAGGATCCAGATTTTGCCAGTGACCATTTTTTAGAAAGTTCTGGCTCATACAATCTTCCACGTTATTCTCATCACCCTTGCTTCCAAGATATTGTAGTGTTCTTTTATTCTCGCAGAAAATTTAGAGGACAAACTTGTCACTAATCTTAATTTTCTTTTTCAGGTGTGGTTGCCATTAGTGTTTGAATCTTTAGGTTTATCTTTGTTTCTAATTTTCACACCAATGATTCATTCTCCTAAAACTGATCATATCTATTAGGTTATTTTTCTTTTCAATGGACAGAATTCTAGTCAACTGAGTTCAAGTTTACCTGGAACACTATTTTGGTTTTGATACAATCACTTGCTATCTGCAACTGCTATTTAACATTTCCCCATCTGAAGCCCAAGGAAAAATATTTTCTGGGACAGAAAAATAGACCATTAAAAATACATTTGAAAACAAAGAACTTTAAGATGAAAATGTATATTGAATGCACACATTTTAAAGGTAATTTCTGTTTACAAACACAAAGCTTCCACCTGCTACACACCTCAAAACTATATAGAACAAACTCACCCTTTGAAATACCTTTATTTTATCATACTTAGAAGAATGGAGATTGAAGGTTATAAGACCAAATTAAAAAGAGTATGGAAATGGTCATTTCCAAGACATATCAGCACATATTTTATATACAAACTGAATTAATTAAATATTAAGAAAATAAATATGGATATGAATTATGTTAATCAAAAATGTCTGGGAACTGAAAATATTAACTACCCTAATTTGATCATCACGCTGTGCACATGTACCAGCATTTCATACTTTCCTCCACAAACTGATAGTTCACTATTTTAAGATTTCAAAAATATATAATATATTATATTTATAGTCCATGTTCTTGTCCTTAAGGACTTCTTTCATTTATTTCTCACAAACCTCTGAGCTAAAATTTTCAATGCCCATAATGTTTAAAGACCATATGCCTCCATCACTTAATCCCTGACTACCTCTGAGAATAATGTAAACCTGATTCAGACTCATGATAATAAAAATAATAAATAAAATAAATGTATATAGAAATAAATTTCTTTATAATTACTGGTGTAAATGTTTTACAATAATATTGACCAGAAGTATATATTTTGCTGCCAGCCCCCTGTCATGAGCTTTCAGAAAGCATCATGGGCTAGATTATGACTAGAGCCTGACTGAGGCAGCCATGTATGTTACAGCACCCAGGTAGCTGATAATAATCCTCTTCCCTTCATATATATTATGTATTGTTGTAGGGATAGGACTCATGCTGAGTTCTAGTGCTCAGATTTCCTTCAACAATCTTCCTTTCCGTGCCATCCTTTCCCTCATCCCTGCCCCTTTCCAAAGGGACCCAAATCCTTGGGGATGCAGGTCATCCCCATGGGGATTGTGGGTAGTACATCGTGGGGGAAGCAGTTATGGGGAGTGACAGTGCCTCTGTGCATAACGTCCCAACTTGTGGCTCTAACAATCTTTTTTTAATATTTTATGTATTTAGTTGAGAGAGAGAGAAAGAGAAAGAGGCAGATAGACAGAAAGAGACAATGGGTATGGCAGGGCCTCCAGGCACTGCAAAGGAACTCCAGAAGCATGCACCCCCTTGTGCGTCTGGTTTACATGGCAACTAGGGAATGGAACCGGGGTCCTTTGGCTTTACAGGCAAACACCTTAACCGCTAAGCCATTTCCACAGCCCCTTTTGGTTCCAACAAACTTTCCACAAAATTCTCTGAGCTATGTTGGGTGTTTTATCATTATTATTATTATTATCATCATCATCATCCAATAGTTTTGCACTCAGTAAATACAGTCAAGTTGGTACTATTGTTAGCCTCCTCCATGTCCTACCACCTCCTCCTGGACCCTCGTTGTTGAGGTATATGGGTCATGAATTGTGAAGTTAGCCCACTGTTATGGGTAGGAGGAAATGTCTCTGCATATCATGATCCAACTTATGGCTCTGACATTCTTTCCGACCCCTCTTCCGTAAAATTTCCCTGAGCCATGTTGGGTTCATTTTGGGTCTGCTTCAGTGATGAGGTGTTAGAAGCCTCTGTGCCTCTGGATGTCTGATTTGGTAGGAGTTGATTGTTCTCTGTGTCAATCTCCTTCACCCTTGTGCTGGTACCAGGTTCAGCAAGAAAACATCACCCTTGCTTGTTTCACTAACTATTCTTAGTTTCAGCGGGGGACCTTTTGAGGTATGATGGGCTGGTTCTCTCCTTAGGATCTACATCTATCTGAAAAAGAGAAGCAGGTTCTCCAATGGAGAATGAAGTTAGCACCAGATAAATGAAATAACCCTTATTTTTTTAATAGAGAATTTAATAGGTGTAGGCCCGCTTGTAACCCATGGTTGGTGGTAGCTTGATAATAGAGAGTAGGCTCATGTTTGGATATGGTTCTGACATGTTTCCCAGATCCACCTATGGGTCCCATTCCACTGAGCAGATCAGTTAGCCAAATCAAGAGCAGCTGGTTTCCCAACATGGCTGTGCACCACTATTGTACTTGTATGAGCATCACGACAGGTTATCTGCTGCTAAGTAGGTTAGACCATGAGTTTCTTGGACAGATATTGGACATTTTCCCCCAGTTGCTGATGTAGCACCTTCTGGACTAGACGCACTGACTGTCTGGGGACTGACTCTCTTCCAGATTCCATCCATGTCACTCCATGTATGTGTCAACCACAGATAGTGTCTTCAACAGTAGGGTGTTACCATGAACCTTTGGTGGGTCATCAAGTACTCTGGCCAGAAATCTGTCATTCTCTTAGGAAACCTTGTAGGTCTCTCTGATCAAAAGCTCATTGTGGATGATAGCCACCTGCTGGTACTTGGAGTTACAAGTCTGTGCCCACTAAGAGAAGGAAGAAAATGATAACTAATATTAAAGAGTTAGAGAGAAGAGAGAGACAGAGATAAGTTGTAGCAGATTAAGGTCACTCTTCATTGTACCCTCTCCAGTGCCTTGTGACTCAGGTGTTCCCTCTAAGGGCCTGGTGAAGGTTCAAACATTTGGTCTGCCTTTTAGGATATAGAATTTTATGATACCATTACTGTTTGGGTCTAGTTTTGTGTCCCCCACCTGCTCCCTTGCCCTCCCCTCCCTCCCCACCCATCCAGTTTTCTAATCCTTAAAATGCTTGTTGGGTATGTCAGCTTCTTGGGTTGATTCAGGTTAGGTGCTGTAGATGAGTGAGACTATGTGGCAATTATCTTTCTGTGATTGGATAAGTTCACTGAGAATGATCTGTTCCAGGTTCAACCATTTTTCTTCAAGTTTCATTGTGTCATTTTTTCTTACTGCTGTGTTGAATTCCATTGTGTAGATATACCACATCTTAGTTATCCATTCTTCTAGTGATGGACATCTGGGTTGATTCCAGCTCTTAGCTATTATGAATTGAGCCACTATAAACGTGGTTGAGCAAATCTCTCTGGACTGAGGCTTGAAGGTTTTAGGATACATGCCCAATAAGGGAATAACTGAGTCTGTTAGTAACTCTATAGTCAACTTTTTTTAGGAGTCTCAATATTGCTTTCCAAAGTGGTTGTACCATCTTACATTCCCACCAACAGTGGATGAGGGTTCCTATTTCTCCACATCCTTACCAGTGTTTATTTTCCTTTGATTTTTTGATGTTTGCTATCCTTACTGAGGTAACGTGGTATCTCATAGTTGTTTTAATTTGCATTTCCCTGATGATTAGGGATGATGAATATTTTCTTAAGTGTGTGTATGCCATTTGTATTTCTTCCTCTGTGAACTGCCTGTTCAGCTCTTTGCTCCATTTTGTGAGTGGGTTGTTTGACTTTTTATTGTTTAGGTTTTTTAGTTCTTTGTAGATTCTAGAGATTAGGCCTCTGTCAGTTGGATATTCAGCAAATATTTTCTCCCATTCTGTAGGTAATCTATTGGCTTTGCTTATGGTATGCTTGTTTGTGAAGAAACTCTTCAGATTCATGTGATCCCATTGGTTGGTACTACCCATGAAAGGAATATTCTTTACTTTCAAACCTGTGTTGAGCCTTCAGAAAATATCATGAGCTAAATAATGGCCTTCACATCTTAACTTGTGGAATCTGCAACTGTTGCTTTAAGTTAAAAAATTCATTGCAGGTAGGATAAAGTATCTAGAAATGGAGAACATCTTCTTGCATGATCTGGGCAAGCTGCAGATATGATCATAGGTATTTTCATAAAAGGGAGTCAAATACAGACTTGGCACACACAGAAGAAAAGAAACTTACATGGACATGATGGCAACATTAGAAGAGAAGGGAGGAAGGGAAGAGGGAGGAAGAAAAGGGAATAAAGAGAAGAAAATGAAAGAACAGAAGGAAGAGACAAAGATAATACTACCTAATCACATTGAAAATGCTTTCATTTTTATTATTATTTTTATTTGGTGACACTATTAGTGAGTGCATCATTAATCTATAATTGCCTCATGATCCCCCAAAATTATTCTCACTTACAACAAGCAGGATCATTCCCATGTCTGAGGAGTTCTGCCACTTGGAAAGCAGCTGTCATTAAGCTGCCCATGGACTTTGGGAGTTTCACCTGAAATTACTTCTGGTCACTTGAGAAGCAAATTCCCAAATAGCATTATGTGTGCAATAGCTATTTGGAAAATATGTGTATTGTACAAAATAAGAAGGAAGCCACATAAGAATGACAGATCTGTGTGGACCATGAAGCAAGTGTGAAACCAATCTCTATCCCCCCAATCTACTTATAAATCAGTGAAATTAAAAAAAATAGCCAGGCGTGGTGGCACACGCCTTTAATCCCAGCACTCAGGAGGCAGAGGCAGGAGGATTGCCATGAGTTCAAGGCCACCCTGAGACTCCATAGTGAATTCCAGGTCGGTCTGGGCTATAGTGAGACCCTACCTCGAAAAACCAAAAAAAAAAAAAAAAAAAAAAAAAATAGGGGCTGGAGATACAGCTCAGCAGTTAAGGTGCTTGCCTACAAAGCCTAGGGGTCTAGGTTCAATTCCCCAGTACCCACATAAGGCCAAATACACAAGGTGGCACATGCACCTGGAGTTAATTTTCAGTGGCTGGAAGTCCTGGCATGCCATTCTCTCTCTCTCTTTCTCTCTCACTCTCTCTCTCTCTCTGTATGCCTCTTTCTCTCTCTCAAATTAACTAACTAATTAAATTGAGATTCATGTGGGCCATGGTGGAACCTGCCTTTAAGCCCAGTACCAAGCACTCAGGAAGCAGAGGTAGGAGGATTACTGTGATTTTGAAGCCAGACAGGGACTGCAAAGTTCAAGATTAGCCTGGGCTAGACTGGAACCCTACCTCAAACAAACAAAGGGCTTGAGGGATGGCTTAAGAGTTAAGGAACTTGCCTACAAAGCCTAAGGACCAAGGTTCAATTCCCCAGTACCCACATACGTCATGGTGGTACATGTTTCTGAAGTCCATTTCCAGTGGCTGGAGGCCCTGGCACACATATTCTCTCTTTCTCTCTCCTCCCCCCCTCTCTTTCTCTTTCAAATAAATAAAAATAAAAAAATAAGACTGGGGAAATTGCTCTGTGGTTAAAGGTACTTGCTTAAGGTCACTGAGAAATCAAGCTGGAGCTGAGCAGAAAACCTCCTCCCTGTGGTCCAGTTGACAGATAGCTGGAAAAAGCTAGGCTGCATGTAGCCCTATGGGAGAGAGAAGTTATTAGTGGTGATAAACAGTAGATATTGCAAGCCTTAAGTTTGGCCACCCAGGCCAAATGAACCAATGGGTGCAATAATGGCATGTCTGTTATGGGGGAAACCAACTGCTCTCTAATTGGACTGGAGGCTTGCATCATGGGAGGGAATACATGCCTGGTACTGAAAACCTAGTCTAAAGCCTATTCTGGGGGAGGTCATGAGACCTAGGGGAGTAACGCCTGCTCTTCTCTGACTAAATGAATATATTATGCTCACCAAACTGCCCTGTAAGTATTTTTTTAATGTTCATACCCATATATTAATGCTACTTTCAATTTTGGTTAGAGAAGCTTCTCTTTTCAGATGGCAGTGACCTCTGGGATGACTCAAAAGGCACCATAGTGCTGAGAAGAAGTGACAGAGGAGTATTCAGCACTGAGACATTCCCATCACTCTTTCCAAGGCTCAGGGACCATTGCAGAAGAGGTGGCAGAAAGAAAGCAAGAGCCAGAGGAAGGGTAGAACTGATTGCAATGCAATGTTCCAGACACAAACTGGCCTGGATATCCATGACCTCACAGCACCGTGTACTGCCTATGCAAGACCTTCATAATAGGAGGAAAGAATGATGATATCAAAATAAAAGAGAGCCTAATTGAGAGAGGGGATATGATGGAGGGTGGATTTATGAAAGGGACAGTCGGGGAGGGAAAGGAATTGTCATGGTTTATTGTTTTTAATTATGGAAGTTGTCAATAAAAAGGTTTTTTAAAAGTCTGTCTTCCTAGGTTAGACTTCCAAGTTCCCTTGTTAGGACAGATGCACAAAGCAGTGCATTAGTTCATTTAGAGTGACAAGAGGCCCTAGTGTATTTTCAGTTACCTCCCTTTGGTTCTGGGACATTTATAATGTCATTTTGCGATCATAGAAATTTCTGAGTACAATGTTATCACTAATCTGGCATTGCATTTCTACTGGGATGAATAGCTTTCATCTTTGCTTATAATTATCTCCTAGAACAGAACATATCTATTCACCTTGATCAACATTATGGTTTCTTTTTTATGCAATCACTTCTTATTTGCAATTTGCTACTTAATGTTTTACTACCAAAATACCATGATAAATGTATTTCTGCTAAGATGAAAATGACCATTAAGCGATATTTGAAAACAATCTTTAATATACAAAACTTTAGTAAATTAATACATATAATGGTAATCTATTTTAACATGCATATACTCATAAGCACAAAGCTGTCCATCTTTTTCACACCAACAAACCATATAGAACAAATCCTCCCTCTATGCAAATATAGTTCATGAATAACCATAAAAAATGAGCTCAAAGATACAATCACAAGGTAATTACAACTGAATGAGAGGGTTAAGGTCTTTTTGATCAGCACATTTTGCACACATATGTGTGATATAAAAGTATATGATCATGTAGACTATGTATGAATGAAATATTTGAGATGGCAATGCTAACTACTGTCCTTATGTGAACATTAAAATATACACATATATAGAATTTACCATACTATGTGTGAAAAATCTATGTAAAATAATGACTTTAAAAATAAAACAAGGGGTTGGAGACATAACTTAGTGGTTAAGGCACTTGCCAGCAAGGCCAAAGGACCCAGGTTTGATTCCCCAAGGACCCACATAAGCCAGATACACAAAGTGGCGCATGTATCTGGAGTTCATTTACAGTGACTAGAGGCCCTGATATGTCCATACTCTCCCTCTCTCTCATAAATAAATAAAAATAAAAAAGATTAAAAAATAAAACAATATGTAGTATCTAATTTTCAAGTTCTTTTGCTTGTCATGAACACTTGGTTCAATTATACTAATGTGCTTACAAGCCAAGAAATATTAAAAGCCACACAAATTGGAAAATTTTCCAGTTAGGATAAACCAAAAAAAGGGTTGCCCAGAACACATTGTAAACAAACTATCATAAGTAAAAGATAGAAATAATCATAAATTACCAAGAAAAAACTGGCTCCTCTTATGCAAAGAAAGACCCTTGAGAGATTTATTCAGAAGAAATTTTAATAATGGCAGGACAGTAGGGTATTTTCAGATGAGGTCAGACTCATTCAGGGTGGTATGGCCATAGGTATGTAGGATATCTTCAAAGGAGCAACAGCAACAACACAAAAAGGCAACCTAGAGGGTTTTACCTAGAAATGTTGTCCCTGAAGAAGGAGAGAGCAAGCCTTTTTCAAACCAATTAAAACTGGTAGAATTCATCACCATTCTCTTGGCCTTAGGGGAAAAAAAGTTAGTAGGTTTTGGTATATTAAATATTTAAGTTATAATATTATGTAAATATTTATAAGAATTGCCATATAATTATTTTAACTATAATTAAATGGCATTACACTTTACAATTTATTCTATCATCATTATCTATTTCCAGAATCATTACATCACACCAGAATATCTGTAGACATGAATCAAGAAACTTTATTGTTCTACCCCTTCTCACAGCCCCTAGCAGCATCTAATCTATTTTCTGTCATTAGTTATAAGACAGATGTAAAACAAGACAATAGGAGGAATAATTGTCATACCTTCAGAGTGACAAAGCTTTAAATTTGACAACATTAAGTGTTGACAATGGTTTATAGTTTTCATCTCACAAAAATTGCAATTCCAAATTTTTAATGACTATTTATTTTATCCTTAAATTTAATAGTAAAAAATAACCTGTGGAATGCTGAAACATCCATCAAGTAAATGGATGGATTATTGTAGAATATTAATTCAATACAAATTTTAAAACTGCCTCCATTTCTCTAAATTATGTGCACCTTATACAGTGCTGTTTCTTTTTAACAGACAAGCCAACTCTCCAGAGTTTATCTGTTACAAAATTAATCAATAAATAATTATATGAATTAATGAACAAATAAATCTACACTACATAGACTAAAATTTGTAGGTTACAAAACTACAGGAGAAATCTTTGCCTAAATATACTTAATACAGGACTTTTTATGTGATCTCAGTCATTATAGATAATCTAATATGACAATACATTGATTAATGCCATTTGTTCCTTGGAAAGTAATCCAATGGGTATTTCCATACATTATCTCATTCAATATGGTAAAACTAAATACTAGGTTCCCAGCTGAGGGAGATTTGGAAATTAACACCTCTTGGAGGCAGTGTATAATTGGGGGAGGGCTTATGGGTATTATAGCCAGTTTCCCCTTGCCAGTGTTTGGCACACTGTCCTGTCACTGTTGTCTATGTGTCGGCCAAGGGGTGATGCCCGCCCTCTGCTCATGCCATCATTTTCCCTGCCATCATGGAGCGTCCCCTTGAGTCTGTAAGCCAAAATAAACCTTTTCTCCCACAAGCTGCTCTTGATCAGGCGATTTCTGCCAGAAATGTGAACCTGACAGCCACATTGAGTTACAAAGTTCCTATACTTTGGAAGAAAGAAGATTCAGAAGGAATTCAGTTAGTGATATATAAGTTTCTTAAATATGGACTAATTTGGTCTTGAAATTAATTCTCAAATACTACAGTTTTCCAAATAAAAAACTCTCATAAACCATTTCACTTGGATTTCAATCAAAGCTAGGAAATTGAAGTTTAATGCCCAATCATAAATGAGTATTTGCCAATACCAAAAATTTTATAAAAAAAAAAAAAAAAGCAGGTTCAAGGAAGTATACACATAGCAGTTTTCTACCAAGTTTGAGTTCCAAATTTTCTACTTATCGCTAAACCTCTTAATGGATCATTGAAAGGTTTGGATTCAACGTATCTAACACTACCAAAGAAAAATTAACATCAGCGCACCAGCCTTAGGGTAAACTAACACATTAGTTGCTTTTCTCATTGCTGCAAAAAAAAAAAAAAAAAAATCCTAACATAGACAAACTAAGGTAGAAACTAAGGAGTTCAATCCAAGGTCACTTGGGCCCATACAGGTGAGGATCTTCTTCACCTCATGGTGGACAGGAAGCTGAGTAGAGCAATATTAGGAAAATGCTCACAATGGCCACTTCCTCCAGACAGGTCACACTTCCCAGACTCCATCACCTTTCAATAGTTCATTTAAATTTTGAATTTGTCATTGGATTAAATTATTGATATGTCAGAACTTTCATGGCATAGTTGTCTGTAGAATACAGACACAACTAGAGGTGAGATTTACTAGTCTCCTTGGTATTTCTCAACCCAAACAAGTTGGCAACCAAAATTAACCAACATTCCCATGCTCAAAAATCATTAAGATTATAGATCATAAGAAAATGAGTTAATTATTCAAATACTTGAACATTCCTCTCAATCTGTTACCAGACTGGAGATTTCCTTAGTTATTGTCTTTCCAAAGAAATCATCCAAAAGACACCGATAGTTTAAGCAAGTTTCTTTAGCAAAGCTGACCAAGAACAGGAGTAACAATGATATGTCTTTGGACTGCAATTTTTGCAAGATGTGTTATTGAATACTTGTGAGGTAGACTGAGATTCATGGAAGTACCAGGTGATCCTTTTTCCTTCCCAAATCATGGTGTTTCTTTCCATGATTCTCTGGAAAAGCCCATAAATTCAAATAACCACCATATGAATAATATTATAATTGCTAGTCTTTTAAAGATTCAGACCCTTTACCAATGTGCATTTGTGCAAATTTTTGCCTGAATCATAAGTTTCTAATTAGCTTCAAAGATGTTTAATCATAGAGGGCATGCTAACCATTAGGAGACACAACTACTAAAATACAGCTATAGTTTCCTTGATTATTTCATGTCTTAACTCCCTACCTGCCTGGCTATAGAGAAGACCAAGCTATAGAGCAGAGATTGAAGCTAGAAAGAACAGGCCCAAGCTGCATATCAATTTGGTTGTCCTCAGTAATAGACACTGTAAGTGCAGGTGGGATCCATTGGTAAATCCACCCTAGTTATGTCCATACAATGTATCCAATTCCCATTCCTAACCCCTAACACTAGGGATGTGGGTCATGTGAGCTTCTGTGCTAGACAAACTGCTCCCACTGATTGGCAAATGTCAATTAAGGAAATTCAGCACCTCTCCATTCCACAGAACAAGGAAATAGGAAAAAAAAAAAACTACACTGAAAAGGAGATCAGTGCGTGATTTCAGATGAGTCACCTTACAACATGAATAGGTCACCTGGTAAATATACATGAAAACATCTTTTAAGATCTACAATACAGAAGCCAGTTGTGTTAATACCCCAATTTTGGGACAGGCCACTACAATCTGTTTGAAATGCTTGCTTTGCTAAATAAACTTCTACTTAAACTGTTTGAGTTGTTTCCTTGAGGAAAACTCCCATAACATATCTCATCGCATAGGGACAGGCATGCATACAAGGTTCCTCACAAATATTTTTCAGTAGGAGACCCACTGGCCAGCGAGAGAAAATGTATGCATCTGTAGTATTATGTAACAATCTGTAAAACCAAATTACTGCCAGCCCGCCTTCATAAGCTAGTAAGGAGGCTTTAATCAACAACCTGGAACAGACTTTCATTCCAACACCCTCAAGCTGCAACAGGGCCTCGCTCTACCGCAAGCGCCTCACTCTACCGAGTTGCTCGCAGATGCCGTAAAAAGGCCAGGTAGCCTTGCGGGAGTCACATCGTGCTTGACGGCAGGACGTGGCGGGAAAAGAGCGGCGGGCGGTTGGAGCGCGCTCGCCCCGCCCCGCCCCGCCCCGCTCTCCTCCCCGCCCCGCCCGCCCCGGCAGGCTGCTCTCCCGCGCTCAGGGAGGCGTGTGCAGGCTGAGACCCAGCGCTGGCGCCGTTTAACACCCGCTCCCCGTCGCCGGTGCTATGGAGGCGGCGGCGGACGCCCAAGTCGACCATGAGGACGGCGACAGCAGCTGCGCGGACGTGTGCTTCATGGACAAAGGCCTGCAGAGGTAGCGGGGCGGCCGAGCGGGGCCGCCGCTTCCTCCCGCCCCTCGGCTCGGCCCGCTTTCACCACTTCCCCCTTGGTCCGTGTACCGGTGGCCGCCGCCCGTGCAGCGCTCGGGGCTCAGGGTCGTCCGTCTCTTGCATGCAGTGTCCGTCTGCGGCCCGCTGTCCCCAGGCCCAGGCGTTTCCGTTGCAGGCTGCTCGGGGCTTGATTTAAGCTTCCGCTTCTCTGTCCTGATCTGAGCTTTGCCAGGGAAGATGCTTTTCAAAGAAATGTTTGCAACCTCACAGCACTTCCGCTAGATAGAGTGTATACTAAGTGAGGAATCTGAGCCTTCGGGAATCTGTGTAATTTGACTTAATACAACTAGTGATCAGTTAAATCGGGAAATAGTAATTTACAAATACTAATGTGACAGAAAATAGATGGCTGTTAAGAGCCTGTGGTAACAGCCCAGGATTTGGCCCTAAAGAAGAGCCCCGGGGGAATGACGGAAGCTAGATCATGAGCAAATGCTTCACAGTGGCACCTTTAGCAGTTGCTGGTTTGAGATTTGCAAATGCTTCCCTGCTGCCAGTGATAGGTGCAGCTGACCTACCACACATGCCCTGACGCTCTGGGTCTGCCCCTAACTGTGCTGTGCATCCAGCACTGCGAAAATTGTGCATGGTCGTTTGTGTAGTAGAGGTTCCACTTACAAGTAGTAATTGGTCTAAAGATACGAGTTCTCGTTAGCACTGCATCCAGCTTTCAACAAGGGAAGACAACTTTTTTCCCACTAGAAATAGCAGGAGGGGCTTCAACTGCATTCTGGACTTAACTAATCATAGACAAAGGAAATAAAATTACAAAGTCCTGCGTGAAATAGGGATTTATGCCTGTCTCTTTTATGCAGTTTTGTTATTTTCTGTAAACTTAAGCGTTCCTTATCATATTTCTTGCTTAAGAGTTGTGAAAAAGAATTAAATGAAATAAGGAAGCAAGGTTTAAACGGGTTGCAGTTTCTCCAGCAACAACCAAAAAACGGAGGTAAAAAGGATAAGATGGATTATTGGCATTCCAGGGCCTATATAATAGTTCAAAACTGCCTTCATTATATAGCAATGACTTTGTTGTCCATAGAAGCTAGAAATACCCAGGGTTGTTCACCACCTGTAGTTCCATGTTTGTATAAAGGGCCCAAAGTAGTTTGTGTGATAAGCACTGTGTTTTATGAAACATTTCAAGGTACAAGTAGGAAAGATTTTATTCCAGAATGAATGGAGATTTAGTTAATTTTATTTGGTCGTGCTTATATAATTCATTTTTATTTAATTTTTTTAACATGTATTTTTCCTTTGTAGCATATCAGAGTTATCTTTAGATTCATCCCTTCATTCCATCAATTTGCATTGTAATAACATCTCCAAGATTAAAGCCATTGATCATATTTGGAACTTACGGCATTTAGATCTGTCATCTAATCAAATAAGTCAAATTGAAGGGCTAACCACACTGACGAAACTACGCACTTTAAACTTGTCCTGCAATTTGATCACAAGAATAGAAGGTTTGTGATTTCCATGTAATCCTTTGTGTATGGAAAGTTACTTTTGTCTGTTTTTTCAATCCAAAATGGAATGAGTTAATAGGATCATAAATGTTTGAAAATATTATATACAAAACAATCAATATTTTTAAAACTAAATGCTCAAAATACCAATAAAGTCTGTTTCACTGCTCTCAAACTGGATTTGCTTTACAACTATGAAATAATAATGGTATTTCTTAAATTTTTTTTAAGTCCTGTAAAGACTATATTTTATTTTGTTTCACCTTTTCTTTAGGACTGGAAGCACTGGTTAATCTGACTAGACTGAATTTATCTTATAACCATATAAATGATCTGTGTGGTAAGTAGATGTGCTTACTTTTCTGTAATGCTGAAGGTTTATAACATGTGATGGGGTTTGTTGAAGAACTCTAAAAAATCTGTTTTCTTCAAAGATCTCAAATAGGTGAAGTGCTTCCATCCAAATTTTTTATTGTTGCCAACAATACAACTAAGTAAAAAAAACATAGAAATAAAAACTGGGGTGATCAATAGTATACATGGAAACACTTACTTTAGGCAAGTTCTCTTTAATCTTAGATAATTAATCATTATAATGTTTCTATAGAAAGGAATATTCCCAAAAGAAATTTCTACAGTTGATGAGAATTTTTTCTATTTCTGTGCCCTCTGACATGCCATTTAATAGACAGGTGTGACTCTTGAGCCCTTGAGGTGTGACTAATTGAATTCAGAAGCTGAATTTTGAATTTATTTTAACTTAATTAAAAGCATATATAGTGAGTAACTTACACATTGGATAATGTGGATAGAAAGGATTCCAGAGACTTCTTTGTGAAGGGTTAAATCATTAATCAAGGATTTTTTTTTTTTAAGAAGCCGACATATCTCATAAAAGCAAATTTTAAATCTTGGAATGTCTGAAATGAAGAAAGTTATCAAGATGGTGATCAGAGCCAAAATGTTTGTTTCAAGATGTTTTGTGTATGGTGCCTTGTGAATGGATAAAATATATGCTAAAAAAAGAAAATTGTATTTTCACAGAAGTCTTTTTCTTGTGTTTAGTCTGTCTAAGAAAATTTAAAAATTCACCTATGATTAAAATGATGCAATAATGACATTTCATTATTCTGAGAACTATCTGTTAGAACTGTCAAATTTTCACTGATTATCTTAATAGTCCTCATTTGTTTATTTACCCCCTCCCCCACCTAGAAAACATTACTTATGCAGGTGTCAGTATACAAAAAAAATATTAAAAGACCTAATCTCTGCTGTCAAGCTGCAATAGAAACTGCATTTTAACTTTTTAATCTTTTCTTTTTTCCCCTAAAAATACGAAAGCATTAGAGTTGAATCCCAACCTAGCTATGTCATTTCTGAGTGATACTGAGCAAGGTATTTCATTCTCTTTGGGTGTATTCTAGTTGTCTGAAAATTGTGCATATTGGGTAAAATTGTTCCAACAAATGTTTACATAAACTATTAACACTGCCCTGAAGCCAGGTGTCATGGCTGTAATCCCAGCAGGCAGGAGGCTGAGGTAGGAGAGTAACTGAGTTTGAGCTCAGCATGGGCTGCAGAGTGAATTCCAAGTAAGTCTAAGGTACAGTGAAACATTGTCTCAGTAAAGTAAAAATAAAAAAAGTACTGCCCTATGCTTAAATAAATGGTTAAAGAAAACAGTAAACAGGTAAAGGTCCTTACTATGATGAGACTTACACTCTAGTAAGGAAGTAAAAGCATGAAACCGTGCAAACTCCTTGCTGCTTGCCAGTAAAGCAGAGTTGTGAATGGACACCCAACCACGTGGGTGTGTTCACTGAAACACATGAAGAACAAAATGCTTAGCATCTTTAGTTAAGGTGGAAATACAAAGTAAGGTCATATGACCTGGCCTTTCACCTCTAGAATATACATAAAGTTTGAGACCTAGCAAAGTGCTGGAGAAATTGTAGAGCACCTGAAATTCACATCACTGGTAAAATAAAAGTGGTGCAACTGCATCTCCAAAAGTTGAAATCCAGTCTTGTATCACAGTCTGGTGTTAAATTTTGATTCTAAAATGTTCCTCAAAGACCTGTGTGCTAAAGAGTTGGTGTCCAACTTGTGGCACTGCTGCAAAGTGGGGTAGCTTGGAGGAAGTCAGGTCATTGTGATCATACCTTTGAAGGAAAGAATAGGAACTTTCCACCTTCCCCTCTTGGCTCTCTGGCTTCCATGAAAACATACCTTTCTACCATGTGCCCAGAGTGATGGGGCCAAGTAACTATTGACTGAACTTCTGAAACTGAGCCAGAATAAGTCTTTGGTTTTATCTTTTTAATATTTTATTTATTTATTTAGTATTTATTTATTTGCGAGCAGAGAAAGAGTGAAGAGTAGGAGAAAGCTAACTTTTTTCAGGCAGTTTCAGTTAGGGATTGAGGCTCAAAGAGAACCATGAGACACCCTGCATGCCATCACAAAAATGAAACTCATGTCTGAGAGAGACTGATCTGTGACGCTGCCTGCTGCCCAGTCTAGCATGCTACCTAGACAGACATCCCTGGGTGGGCTGACCCAGGGATCCGGAATCCATCATACGAAGGCTCCCATCTTCTTCCTGTGGTGGACTCCTCAGTGCTCCAGTCAGCTCAGCTCAGCTCAGCTCTGTTTCTCTGCCAGGCCTGCCTACCTCTCTTTGCTAGAGCCACAAGGAAATACATGAGTCCAGCTCCCCCCTCACACAGCCTGGCTTGGTGCGGGGAGAGAGCATAAAACTGTTTCTTGGTTTGGATGGCTTTCTTGCCAGTCTCTGCTTTATACTCTGGAGTAACTACTCACTTTGATTACATGCATGTTTTTCTTCTGGTTTCTGAATCAATCATGTGCTTTCTTATACTCCATATCTACCACATGGGTGTTTCACTAACTCTAGGTCTGCTACCTGTGTAATTTCTTTAAACTCAGGGTAACCATGAGTGTAACTCTCTTCATTTCTCATTTCTTCTCTGCATCTCTTTGTCTTTGCTTTGATATTTGCCCTCCTCTTAACGTCTTGCAAAACACATGACAGATGCCATATGGGTTCCTCATAAGTCTCTACACAAGTTCCTATTCTTCCCCACAAAACCTCAATTTCTCTTAAATGAACCTTATAAACTATGCAGTGTTTCTACATGAGAGGGTGTTTCATACTTCCCTGTGTTTATGACTCTGATCTAGCTTTCCTTTCTAGATCCCAATCTCCCTTAAATACACCCTACAATTTGTGACTTTCCCTTCAATAAACTCATTAATTCATAATTTATCCTTGAGTCTGTCTTTATTAGTCCTTTATTAAAGGTAAGAAAGAACCCAAAACTTGGGGTTCATAAATTCTGGGAGACCCTCCTGAACCCCAAAATTTTGCATCTCCAGGGCCACTGCAAACAAACTCCAGATGCATGCACCACTTTGTGCATCTGGCATTAGATGGGTACTGGAGAATTGAACCTGGCTTGTTAGACATTGCAGGCAAGCATGAGCCACCTCTCTTGCCCCCTAAATCTTTCTTTTGTTTCCCCCCACCCTTTGGTTTTTCTAGCCTAGGCTGACCGGGAATTCACTATGTAATCTCAGGGTGGCCTGAACTCTCAGTGATCCTCTTACCTCTGCCTCATGAGTGCTGAAATTAAAGGCATGTGGCACCATGCCTGGCAAGTCTTTGTTTTTTATATGTTGATTATTTGAGATATTTTGTTCCAGCAACACAGAGCAGAGTTTTACAATTGGTAAATGGATAAACAAATTGTGAAGCATTAATATAGTGGATGCTACTTGGAATTAAAAACGAATAAACTGATATTGACAGTAATGCAAATTGCACAGGGCTGTACTGTTTGTCAGTTCTGCCATTAAGTAGCACTATAGCAGAAATCAGATGGTAGATTGCCAAGGGCCAAAAACGAGGGGGAAAATTGATGACATAAGAACAGAACAAATCTTTGGAGTGATGGACATACTCTTGTTTCAGGTATAGTTGTATAAATGTCCATATTTGATAAAACTAACCCTAAAAAGCATGAAACTCTTAAGTTCTAATATAAATGATTATTAGAATGTTAATATTTTGTATTCTCAGAAACATTGCAATAAAGAATAATTTATATAATGGTAGCATACAAAGACCACACAGCAATGTCAAGCCTTCCTTATTAGGAAAGCTACTACAACCCGAGGAAATGACTCAGTGGATAAAATACTCACCTTAAGCTGCGGTAGCAGAGTTCAGTGCCCAGATCCCATGTAAAAAGCCAGAAGTTTCTGTAATCCTAGAATGCCAATGATCACGGTGCGAAGGCAGGCAGATGCATGACCATGAGTGTGTGTGCTTGCACATGCGCGCACACGCACACACACAAACACAGAAAGCTAGTATAATAGAACAAAGCAGTTAAGGAATTAATCATTAAGAAGGGAAAAGAAAAAGGTAAAAGCTGGGTCGGCGTAGCTTTTGTTAGTAGGATAAGGAGTTTGCATTTTATCTGGGGTATACAAGGTAGTCATTAGAAAGTGTTATTCCTGGGAGAAGTATAATAAAGTTTGTAAATGGTTGCTGAGTGGAGAGTAGATTTTCGGCGAAGTGGAGAAGAAATAAAGGAAAGCACAAAGATAATTGTCTCTGGATTAATATGTGAATGGTAATATTATTTGTTGACATGCTATAAGTTGAAAGTAGGTTTAGTGATATGGGATAAGAAATAAGGATCATAGATTAGAGAACATTGAACATGTATGTATATGATCTGCGGTTCAAAGGTAGAGTGGAGAGGCCATGATTTGACTTGTAGATTTGGTAATCAAAGCACTGAATGGTATTTGTAGCCTTAAAACTGGATTGGGGAGAGTATACAGGGAATGGGACCTAGGAGCAAGCCCTGGGTACCCTAAAACTTATGAAAGAAGGAGAACTAGTAATGTGACTAATTATGAAGAAGTGCAATTACTGTGTAAATGAAGGACAGGAAATCAGACCTTACCAAAGTGATCAGAGGTTTCTCAATGTGCCAGAAAGGCAAGTAGAAGTTAACCAAAAAACAACATTGAAAAGAAAAGGATATTGCAGTCATTTTCAAGAAACTGAGAAAAAAGGAGTAAAGTCGAATATGAAAAGCACTAAACTAAGCAGAGTGGTGAAGTGAAATTCAAGGAACAATGTAGAGTTCATCCCAGAATAGTCCTCCCCAAAAAAAGGAAATGGGCATTCATCCACTACTAAGACCCAGGTGTCCCCTATGATAGGTATCCTGGAAAGGGTCACCTTCCTCATACTTCCAGGCTTTATTTTTGCTCAACAAGTTGCCTCCATTTTGCAGAAAGTTCTGGTATGGGAAAGAAAATCCAAGTATTTTCAGGCCTGGTAAAGTGCTTCTCCACATAGTTACTGAAGTGTGAAATAAAATGCAGTACAAAATGCATACAAGAAAAATTCCAAGTAGTGTTTATTAAGTTGAAGTGTTATACAAAGTTTACATAAATCTTTTAATCAAAAATAATGTATTGAGAGTACCCAAAGCCTGGCTTTGTGCTTGTCCTCATATAAATGCATGATTAACCAAGAACGCTTACTTTTGTTTTGCTTTGTTTCTTTTGGATCCAGAGCCCAGGAACCTCAGGGACTAAGTAAGATGCTAAACTTCAAAACTGCTCACCGATCATCAGATATATCCATTACAGCAATGTAGTAGTAGTATTAATGCTGTTGCTTTGCCTTCAGCACAGTTTTTTTTCTTGTTGCAGGGTTGATGCCTCTTCATGGACTGAAGTATAAACTCAGATATATTGACCTGCATAGTAATTGTGTAGACAGTATCCATCATTTACTTCAATGTACAGTAGGATTGCATTTTTTGACCAATCTTATTCTAGAGAAGGATGGAGAGGGTAATCCAGTCTGTCATGCACCAGGTATGAACAGTTAATATTTTTGTAACAGTTAATTGAGTCTGCATTTTCTAAAATTGGTGTTATAACCTTATAACCGTTGTAGTCTTAGGCTTTGCAAAATCTTCTGTAGAGAGAAAATATAAACAGTTAGCTTCATTTGTTAAAAGAAGCACACAGGATGAACAGATTCATATTGTTTAGACAGTTTTATAATTGATGAGTAAGTGCTTCAAAGTTACATTCTTACCATTATGGTGTATGTTAATAATGAAATGCTGTATACCCATGAAAAAAAGAATA
The DNA here is from genome assembly GCA_036346955.1 of Dipus sagitta. NCBI lineage: Eukaryota > Metazoa > Chordata > Mammalia > Rodentia > Dipodidae > Dipus > Dipus sagitta. The sequence continues at coordinate 152,249,718 of CM070771.1, forward strand.
CAGAAATTCTTTACCTACTAATGGTATAGTAAGATATCTATAATATCTATATCTCCAAGATACAGTAAGAGAAATAAAATCAAGTGTTGCATATAATAAGCTATCATTTGTGTAAAAAAGTAACAGCTGTTTTATATTACACATATATTTGTATGTGACGTGTGTGTGTAATGTATGTGTCTCCCAAGAAAAATGAAGTAACTCCATGGAGGAGAACTTCATAGCTGGAGATGAGGAAATGTTGGAAAAATTAATATGTACCTTTTGAGAATTATTACATTGTTAATAAGTAAATACTTCTTTTAAAAGCTTGAACTTGGGCTGGAGAGATGGCTTAGCAGTTAAGGTGCTTGCCTGCGAAGCCTGAGGACCCATGTTCGACTCTCCAGGTCCCTCTTAAGCCAGGTGCACAAGGTGGTACACGTGTCTGGAGTTTGATTACAGTGGCTGGAGGTCCTGGCACACCAAGTCCCTCCCTTTTTCTTTCTCTTTTCCTCTCCCCGACCCTCTCATAAAAAGGGGTGGCAGTCTGTTGGGCTTGCCTCAAAAAAAAAGTTTGAGCTTGTATGTAGGTGGTGATGCTAAAATTCCATTTACTCCAATTCAGAGTCAATCAAGGCGGCAAAGATAAAGTAGAATAGGGTGCTATTTCTAGAATGTAGCTCTCCTATTTCTTAAAGCAGTAAGAGAAAACGAACAGATGGTGTCTACCTTCCGGAGGGTGGTTGGGTGTATGTTGCCTTCAGAGGCTTGTTTCTCTTTCACGTGCATCTTTGAGGTGGTAGCCTGTGGCATGGCCACCAATTTCTATTATTGCACAGGAAGTATATTTAAAAATCATTTTCCTAAGACCATTTAATGATAAAATTTGTCTGAAAACCAGAACAGATTTCAGAGTTTGGGGGGAAATTTTTGGAAGAAAGCGTTTCTAAAATTGTCCACAGTTAAAGGGAAACTATGTGGAAATTACTTTTCCCAAAAGCTTTGAAACTGAAACTGAGGCCAGGGAGATGGCTCAATGGTTAAAATTGTTGGCGTGCAAAGTCTGTTAGCCTGAGTTCAATTCCCAAGCATCCACATAAAGCCAGAGACAAAGTGGTAAGGCATGTGTAGCACACATGCACCCATACATACAAAAATAATTTTTTTAAACGTTTTAAAACTGACTTACTAAATTTCTCTCTTCGTGAGATTTTTTTCAAATATTTCATTGATCTTTCTAAGAATTAATTTAGTCTTTAAATTTCTTTATAATTTTTTTTTGTTTATTTTTATTTATTTGAGAGCGACAGACAGAGAGATAAAGAGGCAGAGAGTGAGAGAGAGACAGAGAGAATGGGCACACCAGGGCCTCCAGCCACTGCAAACGAACTCCAGACGCATGCGCCCCCTTGTGCATCTGGCTAACGTGGGTCCTGGGGAATCAAGCCTCGAACCTGGGTCCTTAGGCTTCACAGGCAAGCGCTTAACCACTAAGCCATCTCTCCAGCCCAAGTCTTTAAATTTCTTGAGCAAATCCAAGTATGATGGTGCACACCTTTAATCCTAGCACTCAGGAAGCTGAGGTAAGAGGATCACCATCAATTCAAAGTCAGCCTGGCCTATAGAGTGAGTTCCTACCTCAAAAAAAAAAAAAAAAAAATTGAGCAAAATTTGAAAGCTTCTTATTGTTACATGTCAGTTTAACACATTACTTTTTTTAGGTTGCTTATAATTATACTTAGAGAAAATATATTGTTCTTGGATACTTGATAGAACACACAACCTGGTGTCAGCTATGTGTCTTTATAAAGGGAAAGATGACTTAGCAATGTCTCACTAGGGGAATTTATGTTGTGCTAGTCATATATAACAAAAAAACACCTGTGAGGGCCGGAGAGATGGCTTAGCGGTTAAGCGCTTGCCTGTGAAGCCTGAGGACCCCGGTTCGAGGCTTGATTCCCCAGGACCCACGTGGGCCAGATGCACAAGGGGGCGCAAGCGTCTGGAGTTCATTTGCAATGGCTGGAGGCCCTGGCGCACCCATTCTCTCTCTCTGCTTCTTTCTCTCTCTGTCGCTCTCAAATAAATAAATAAATAAATTTTTAGCTGGGCGTGGTGGCGCACGCCTTTAATCCCAGCACTCGGGAGGCAGAGGTAGGAGGATCCCCGTGAGTTCGAGGCCACCCTGAGACTCCATAGTGAATTCCAGGTCAGCCTGGGCTAGAGTGAGACCCTACCTCGAAAAACCAAAAAAAAAAAAAAAAAAAAACCACCTGTGTACATTCCATCCCAAAATAAATTGCTGCTGGCTTCATACATTCATGACCCCAAGGTTATTTTTCAGCACTGGGTGTTTTGACTATCTAGAGTGTGGTTGGGAAGGGTGAGGTGATGCTCTGTTTTTTCTGTGTTCAGTGATTACATGCTTAAGAAGCTGAGTAAGCAGTGGTCATAATGAGTTTTATTACTGCTTTCTGGGGCTGATTTTCTCAATCACATGATGTATCTAGCAGCTTGGTTTATTTTAGAAATACTTAACCTCTTTTTAAAACACTTTCAATTTCTATTGTTTGTTTCCAAGGGTACAGAGCAATCATTCTACAAACTTTGCCACAGCTGAGAATCTTAGATTGCAAGAACATATTTGGTGAGCCAGTAAATTTGGCAGAAATGAACTCATCGCGTCTACAGTGCTTAGAAGGTCTTTTAGATAATTTAGTTTCTTCTGCCTCCCCCCTGAATATAAGTGAAGATGAGGTATGATGTTAATTTTTTAATTATTTATTTATGTATGTGTATGTGTGCATGTGTGTGTGCACTTGCATGACCTGGTTCACATATGGACATCGAGAGCAGAGCTTTATGTGGGTGCTGGGAAAGATCAAACTCTGCCTAGGAGGCTTTGCAAGCACCTTTAACCACTAAGCCATCTTCCCAACCGTACTTATTTCTTCTAATATTAATTGTGCTTTCAAATTTAAGTACTTAGGTATTCAATGAACATAAATTTTGAAGAGCTTTTCTTTGTTTTCTGTTGCAGGTAATTGACAACATGCCAGTGGTAGCAGCGCCCATGGACGTGTTGCCACCTTTGGAGCTTGCAAGCACTCCAACAGACACTGTGGTGACCTCGTTTTTATCTGTGTGTCCATCTTCTGAGCAAGAGAAGATCAATCATGAAAGTGATTTTCAAAATGAGATGAAATTTCAGAAGATAGATGATCAAATATTACAGCTTCTCAATGAAGTAACTTTTCCTCTGTTTTTCTAAAGATGTTTATTGAAGAAAAAGTAGTTAAATAAAAAAAAAAGTATAAAGTAAAACAAGTTAGCCAGAAATACTATATTGAATGGATTGTTTTATTTATTTATTTATTTGTAGTTTATTATTTATTTTAGTTATCATAGTTATCATAGTCTGGCATTATGAAGTGCAATTTTTTTTTTAATTCCTGTCCCTGCTTCTCCCTCTTACACCTAATTCTTCTCTCTCCTATGTTGCATGTATTCTTTTGCCCATCCCCTTCTGCTAGCCTATCTCTTTATATTCACTTTTGGTTATAGTGCTCTCTTTATAAGTGTAATTTACATTTGCCCTCTATACTATACATGCTAAATCTGCATATCAGAGAGAATATGTGGTTTTAGTCTTTCTCAGTTTGAGTCACTTCATTTAATATGGTTCTTTCCAAATATCCATTCTCCTGCAAATTTCACTTTTCCATACAACTGAATAGAATTCCGTTTTGTATATGTATCACATTTTCATTATTAACTCATCTTTTGATGGGCATCTTGGCTAATTCTCACCTATTGTAAGTAGAATCTGCAGTAAACATGGTTGTTCAAGTTTCTCTGTAGTGGAGTGTGAAGTTCTTAGGGCATATGCCCCGGAGTGGAATAGCTGGTCCTTTGGGAAGTCTATTTCTAGCTTTTTGAGATGTCTCCTTACTGATATCTATAGTGGCTGTACTAGATTACACTCCCATCAACAGGGGATGAGGGTTCCTCTCTGCCTGCATCCTTACCAGTGTTTGTTTTCTGTTTTCTTGATCTTGATGATAGCCATTTTGATGGGTTAAGATGGCATCTCAAAGTTTTGATTTGCATTTCTCTGATAGCTTGGAATGTTGAACTTTGGGTTTTTTTTTTTGTGTGTGTGTGTGTGTGTGTGTGTGTGTGTGTGTGTGTTTAAGTACTGTAGTATTTTGAATGTCTGTCCTCCATAGACTCCAGTGTTTTATTAAAGGTTGTAACTTGGATCTCTAGCCACCTGGTTAGAGGAGGTGTCAGTAGTGACAGATCTGATTTTCAGCCCAAAGGTATGGAGAGCAGTCTGAGTTCTGGTGGGTTCCTTGCTGCTTGTTGCTGTTTTGTGCTTATTGCTTTTTATTTTCCCAGGCTGTTTGGTTATTTCTCTCTGTTGGTGTTGTGGAAGCAGCTTCTTCCGCCACTGATGGAACTTCCCCCTGGATCTGTAAGCTTGAAATAAATCATATTCACCCAGCAACGTGAAGCTTGTCTACAACAAGTACTTATTGGTCATTTGAATTTCTTCTTTTGTGAACTGTCTGTTCAGTTCATTTGCCCATTTGGTGATTGGTAGTTTTATTTTTTTTACTGTTTAACTTTTTGTAGTTCTTTGTAAACTCTGGTTATTAGCCCTTTGTCTTAAGTATAGGTAGGAAAAATTTTCTCCCATTTTGTAGACTGTTCACTTTGATGATTTATTTTGCTGTGCAGAAACTTTTAAGTTCATGTATTCCCATTTGTTGATTCGTTGGTATATTTCCTGTGCTATTTGAGTCCTATCTAGAAAGTTATTGCCTATGTCTATATCCTGCAGAGTGTTCCCTATTTTTTTCCAACACTTTCTGTGTTTAAGGTTTTAACTTTATTTTTTTATTTTTATTTATTTGAGAGAAAAGAGAATGGGCATGCCAGGGCCTCTGGCCACTGCAAACAAACTCCAGATGCATGAGCCACCTTGCGCATCTGGCTTATGTGGGCTCTGGGGAACTGAACCTGGGTCCTTCGGCTTTGCAGGCTAGCATCTTAACCACTAAGCCATCTCTCCAGCCCTATTTAAGGTATTAGATTTAAGTCTTTGACCTCCTTTGTGTTGATATTTATAAAGGGAGAAAGATAGGGATCTCATTCTGCAATTGGTTATCCAGTTTTGTCAGTACCATTTGTTGAATGAACTGTTTTTCCACTGAATATTTTTGGCCTTTTTTTTTCCCAAAATAGGTTGGCCAAAGCAGTATAGCTTTCTTTCTGGGTCCTATTCTGTTTCATTGGTCTATATGTGTGTTTTGGTGCCAGTACCATGCTGTCTTTATAACTATTGCCTTGTAGTGTAATTTGTGATCAGATAATGTGATGCCTCCAGATGTGTTCGTTTTATTTAGGATTGCTTTGGCAATTTATGGTCTTTTGTGATTCCATATGGAATTCTTAGATTAATTTTTAGAGCTCTGAAAGAAACATTGGAATTTTGATGGGAATTACATTGAATCTGTAAATTATTTTTGGTAGTATAGACATTTTCACAATGTTGCTTCTTCCATTTATTAATTTATATATGTTGAACCAATCTTGCATACCTGAAATGAATCCTACTTGGTAATGTGATCTTGATATGTTCTTGAATTCATTTTGTATGCTTCTTTTGTTAAGAATTGCTGGGCCTAGTGGCGCACACCTTTAATCCTAGCACTTGGCAAAGAAAGGTAGGAGGATCACTGTGAGTTCTAGGCAAGCCTGGGACTACGTAGTGAATCCCAGGCCAATCTGAAATAGAGTGAGACTCTACCTCAAAAAAAAAAAAGAAGAATTTTTATATCTGTGTTCATCAGGGAAATTATCTGTAGTTTTCTTTTTGGTTGTGTCTGTATCTGGTATAGTGATATAAATGTGGAGGTTTCTTTCTCTTTCTGTGTTGTGGATCAACACCTTGAGAAGAATTGACATTGGATCGTCCTTAAAAGTTTGGTGAATGCTATGGTGAATCCATCTGGTCGAGAGCTTTTCTTTGGGAGAATTTTAATTACAACTTCAATTTCATAGCCTGTAATGCGGTCCATTTAAGTTATTAATATCCTCCACTTTTAACTTTGGAAGAGTATATGGGTTTAGAAGTTTTTCCACTTATTCTAGATTTTCTGGCTTTTTGTTAAGTGTTTTCAAAGTACTTTCAAATGCTTTGGATTTCATTGGGGATCTGTTTTAACCTTTTGTCTCTAATTTTGCTCCTTTTTGTTAGTTTGGCTAAGGGTTTATCGGTCTCATTTATTTTCACAAGCAACCAACTCTGGTTAGTTCTGTGTATTGTTCTTTTAGTGGCTATTTCATTAACTTCTGCACTGATTATTATTTACTGCCATCTACTGGGTTTGGAGTTGGCTTGTTGCTGTTACTCAAGAGCCTTGAGGTGGATTATTAGGTTGAGGATAATTTCTTGATGTGTGCACTTATACCTACAAACTTTCCTCTTAGGACTGCCTTGATTGCATCCCAGATAACCTGGTAGGTTGTATTTTCATTTGTGTTTCTAAGAATTTTTTTAATTTCCTCCTTGAATTTTTCAATTACCCATTGTTTTCTTAGAATGCATGTTGTTCCATCTCAAAGAATTTATGTAGTTTCTGCATTTATCTAAAAATTAAATTTTTGAGTTACATAGTAGTATATTTAGTTTTATAAGAAATAGCCAGAGTGTTTTGTTTCCCTCCCCACGGTATAGTCCCATTTTAGTCCCACTAACAATATGTGACTGACTTTTTCCAGGTTTTCCATATTCTCACCAGTATCTGGTGTTAGCACTAAAATTTATTTTAGCCATGCCACTGAGTTTATATATTTTTTAATTTAATTTTCTTTTGTGAAAAGTTTATTCATATTTTATTGGGTTATTTATCTATTACCAACTTGTACAAATTTATTCTATATCCTGGATACTAGTATTTTTCAAACACATCTTGTACAATAGTTCCTTTGGAAAATATTTAATACTTTACTTTCTCATTTTTAAGTTCTATGGTTCCTAGTCTCTATGAATTTAAAAACTTTTATTAGTCCTCAAGTACCAAGAATAATCTTTTTATTTTCTGAAAGTTCTTTGTTTTCTCTTGTATATTTAGGTCTACATGTGTTGACACTCTCTGAGCTGGGATTATAGTCATGATCTACCATGCCCTCCAGTGTCCTAATATAAGTGCTTATGTCATTTTATTATAAATCTTCTAAAAGTTTTGAAGTAATTATTTTCCTTCAACACCTCCTTTAATGGCATCCCACAAATTTTGATATTTAGAGATATATTCTAATTTGCCTTGTAATTTCCTCTTTGATTTAAAGATGTATTAGGCATGGCTTTTTATCAGTTTTCAAGTAATTGTGCCTCTATAAATACGTTATTGATAATCTTTAATTTATTTCCATAATGTTCAGAGACCATATTCTGAATTTCAGCCTTTTAAAATGCAATGAAACTTGTAGTCAAGGATATGGTCTACCTAAGTGAATGTTCTTTCTGCTCTTATAAAGAATATGTTTTGTGAAGGTAAGTTAGCATGATTGGTAATATTTTCAAATGATCCATGTCTTTATTGATTGTTCTGTCAGTTGCTGATTCTTTGTTTTTCTTTGGGATTTGTGTTTTGGTTTCTTTTGTTGTTTTGTCTGATTGTATCCATTACTGCAGAAATAATATCAAAATCTATAATGGAAGATTTTTCTTTAATTATTTCAACTTTCCTTTCTACCTTGACACGCTTAACTACATATACATTTATGATTGCTTTTTCTTCTGAAGAATTGACCTTCTATTATTATGAGTTTTCTTCATCTCTAAAAATATTTTCTTTATGAAGTCTATTTTATAAATTTATTTGTCTATTTATTTATTTAAAAGAGAGGAGAGAAAGAGGAAGGTAGAGAGAGATAATGGGCACATCAGGGCTTCTAGACAGTGCAAACGAACTCCAGATACATGTGCCTCCTGTACTTCTGGTTTTACGTGGGTACTGGGGAATTGAGCCTAGGGTCTTTGGCTTTGCAGGCAAGTACACTAACTGCTAAGCCATCTCTCCAGCCCTTGTTTTGGTTTTTTGAGCTTTCTCTCTCTCTCTCTGTAGCACAGGCTGGCCTTGACCTCATAATCTGCCTGCCTCTGCCACAAGAGTTGGGATTATACACATATGCAACCATGCCCGTTTCTTAAATGTGTCTTTGGTTAAAATTCTTCTTAGTGACCTAGTGAGTACATGTTACGTTTCAAAGTTCTTATCTACTTATTCAAATATTTTATTGCCTTTTCTTTTCAGAATAGATTATTCCTTTATTTTTATTGTAATTTTGTTGTTGTTTTTGCATGTGTGTTTGCTGTGGTGTGTGCACGGTCCTTCTATTATTGGTCAAGTGGGTACTGGAATTACAGACATGAGTGGCCCTGCCCAGCTTTTTACATGGGCTCGGGGGAGTCAAACTTGGTAGTCTCTGGCCCAAGAGGTCTTCATGCTTAAGTGGAAGACAAGTTCTCTTAACCACTGAGCCATCTCTTTAACTGTATGAGTAATTTTGGAACACATCCTAGATATTATGAATGTTATATGTAGAGATGCGTAGATTCTGTAATAGTCTTCCAAAAACTGTTGATGTTTTTGTCTTCAGTATTAATTGCACATGACTTAAAAGTGTAATTTTGTCTATTATACATCAGTTCATTTGTCATTTCTTCTACATTTACTGAGATGGGTGTAGTCTGGCCTCTGTTACCTCTGCTTTTTAACCACCAACCAGCCTTTTATTTGGACTCCCTGCATGGAACTGACTGTCAACTATTCTCAGGCTGAAACCTGACTCTGATCTGGTTCATTTTTCTAAGTATCTGTCCTTATCTAAGGTAATCATGTTTTAGTTTGCTTTCTAAGGTCTTTAGATATTTTTCATTTCATTTCCGTTTCAACAATATTTACAGTTATGGTCTTTAGACAAGATAAGCTTGTAAAAGCTTTCTTGTCTATGTCAGAAACTGAATTTCTTATACTCACTTTCAAAGATAATCTAGTTTATACATCTTATAAAATCTATAATCTATAAATTTTATAATTAAGAAAATTTTAATTATTTATGCCTTTTGCTGAGTAGAACTTTTGACATTTTGTTTTTGTATTCTAGACTTCTAATTCTTTAATAAATGATGTTCCTGAGAAAGAACTCAGACCAAAAAGAGACACAGATATAACTTCTGAAAGCGACTGTGGAAACAAAAAAGAATGCCATAGAAAAACTCCTAGAAGATCAAAAATCCCATATTATGCCAGAACTATTCAAACTATTAAGCATCACAATAAAAACAACAGTGCTTTTATAAGGTACTCACTATAGTTTTAGTATTCCAAATAAACCATACAGACAAGAATTACTAGTGCTGGTTTCGTGCTTAAGGTTATCTCATGGTGATAAATCTGTCACTTTACTGACACCAAAGATATTCCTTTTCAGCCCTATAGTCTTAGATTTGGTCAGTGGTCAACCTCAGGATCCACAAATTCAACCAACCAGTGCAAAGTGTTAAACCAGCAACAAAAAAATTACATTATAACTGGCATGTACCATTAGCTGTTTGCTCCAGACTGAATATGCATATACTGTTTTCTGTCATCACAGTTCCTTAAATAATAACTTGAATTTATGTTGTATTGAGTTTTATACGTCTAGATAATATAAAGATATAAAATATAGATAAATAATAAAAATAAATAAAGATATAAAAAATATAAAGATAAAATAAAATATATTCATGCATATATTATTAATGAGTGTTATACCAGTTTATATTAAAAAATTGAGCAATTACAGATACTGTTACCAGTGTGGTCCTGGGACCAATTCTTGCAGAAACTAGGAGTAATTGTATTTGCACATAACTTCTAAACTAACTAAAGTGATTGCTTTCTCTGTAATATTACCAAAGTGGGGAAATTAATGTATGAGACCAAAACACCATGTCATGTACAGTAAGAAATAATGCTGATATACTAAGTTCTATATGATTATTTTCTGTGCTAGACTGATCTAGAAAGGAAGCCAAGCTCTAGTTAAATGGAATCTTCCAAGCTAGGATCTAAGGCAAGCACAGTGATCTGTTCAGTTGCATCAGGATAAAGAAGTGTGATGTCTATTTTTACAAGTCAGGATGTAAACTGTGATAGCCGTTTAGAACAGGCTGTACTCTGGGGCAGGTGTCATCCTCCTTTGGCCTGCATAATTCTTTGAAATGCGTGTTTTGTTATTTTATTTTTTCTATAACTATCCAATTATATTTTCATTTTAAATTCATTTATTCTATTCACTAATATTCAGGATATACCATAGAATTTCTTTGGTATCTATTCTCCTTTATTATGGGTCAGTTTAAATTTGTTAACTTTCATAAATTATATTTAACATTTTTCTAATTCTGTGATCTGAATATGTGAATTCAGCACATGGAGAATTATTATGTTTTAAAATTCTCAGCTCTAAGTCATCAAAGCACACCTATTATAAAATTCATGAAACATTTTGTCCAGATTACTATTTTTTTAATGTTTTATTTTTATTTGCTTATTCGAAAGAGATAGAGAGGCAGGTAGAGATATAGAATGGGCATGCCAGGGCCTCCAGCTGCTGCAGTCTCCAGATGCATGCACCACTTTGTACTTCTGGCTTACGTGAGTCCTGGCAAAGCAAATCAAATCTGGGTCCTTTGGTTTTACAGGCAAGTGCCTTAAGTGCTAAGTATCTCTCCAGCCCTGGATTACTATTACTTTATTCATTTATTTTATTTTATTTATTTGAGTGAGACAGAGAGAGAGAGAATGGGTGCACCAGGGCCTCCAGCCACTGCAAATGAACTCCAGATGCATGCACCACCTTGTGAATCTGGCTTTGTGTAAGTACTGGGGAATCAAGCTCAGGTCCCCTAGGCTTTGCAGGCAAGCACCTTAATCACTGAGCCATCTCTCCAGCACTTACTTATCTTTTTTAACAATACTACTTGCATATATGATTTTAAGTGTTCATATTAGAGAGCAATATAATGTCTTTTGAATTATCTTCTGTGTTCTTCATAGTTGTAATCGAAAAATGAGACAACCTTACTTGAAAGATTTATACGTGAGATCATCTTTAGCAAACTGTAATGCATTACAAGAATTAGATGACTGCAAGAATGAGATAATTAAGGTAGACAAAAGTAGTTCGGAAGACAACACTTACCGGGTATGATTTGAAAATTTAAAAATTTAATCTTAGTTATAAGTGTAAAGACCTAGAAAAAGTAACCATGTATTTCTGAGTTTAAAATACTATGTAATTTTATTAAGCGATGATGATTGACTTTTTTTCATTCCTTATACCCAGATTTTGTGTAACATAACTTCTTTTGTAATTTTTAAGTATTTATTTGTTATTTGAGAGAAAGAGGCAGACAGAGAGAGAGAGTGTGTGTGTGTATGGGTGCACCAAGGCCTCCTGCCACTGTATAGGAACTCCAGCCTCATGTGCCGTATTGTGCATTTGGCTTTATGTGGGCAACGGAGAATTGAACCCAGGCTATCAGGCTTTGCAAACAAGCACCTTCAGTCACAGAACCATCTCTCCAAACCTCTTGTAATTTTTAGGGAATGGAAATTATACATGTACTTAAGATCACATTTAATTGAAATCATTTGTTATTTGTTCTTATTTTTTTATTTTTGGGGATGTGTGTATGTTCGAGTACATGTGTGTAAATGTGCATGCATATTTGTGTGGAGGTCACGGGATAAGTTCACATGTCTTCCTCAGGAGGAGTACCATCCAAGATTTTGAGATAGAGGTTCTCATTGACCCACCAGTTATGCTAAACTGACTGGCCAGCAAGCCCCAGGAATACCTTATCACTGGTGGGATTACAGACAAACATACCACAGCTGAAATTTTTACATGGGTACTGGAGATCAAACACAGGTTCTCATGACTGAGGCACCCGCTTTACCAACTGAGCTAACCCACCAGCCTGATTTCATATTTCTAAAGTTCATGGTTCCTTGTTGTGCTTCTGTTGTTCTTGGGAGTAGAGGATGTCAGGCCTTACAAATACCTGAAAAAAACAATAGATTTTTTTCAAAGAAATGTATTTTTATAATATACTAAAAATAATATTCTACATGGACTGACATGAAACTCAATTTTGGACTCAGCTTCAGAGATGCTCAATCTTTTTGAAATATTCAAGATTTGTTCAAACATATGTTGAATATTTTTAGAACATGTTGATTTGTTAGCTTGTCCTTATTTTACATGTTGGAATACTAGTTATTGTTTTGATTCTCTTATATACTGTTCTTCCAGTAATAGGATGGACATCTGTAATTTTCATAATAGTGGCTAAGATGTTATAATTAAGTTTTTATGAGCTAGGTACTATTCTGTGTACTTCTGTTACTTTGTTTACTTTTTATTGCAACTGTTTGAGATAGGTACCCTTATTCCCACAGAAATAATGAAAAAAATTGAGACAGTGAGAAATTAAGTAAATTTTCTAAGTTCATATAATATTGTTTTGTTTTTCTTTGTTTTGTTTCTTGTTTAGTCACTTGTAGAACAGCTAGACCAAGAGAGAGAGATGAGATGGAAAGCTGAACAAGCTGAAAAGAAACTTATGGATTATGTTGATGAGCTGCATAAGCAAGCAAGTGAGAAGAAAGATGTTCATAGTCTGGCTCTACTTACCACAGATAGGTAAGAAAGAAGTGTAAACCTGAAGATGTTTCAGAACACAAACAATGCTGAATGTGGAGTGCAATGCCCTAAATTATAGTTTCATGAAAAGAAAAACAATGAAAAAAATTAGGGGGTTTTCATGTGATTTAAGATTTAGTGCTTTCTTATTACATAAAGGGGGAATAAAGGCCACATTTATTTGAGCCCTTCAGCTAAGAAGTGTCAGGTAGATGAGTATTATAAATAAGGAATAAGGCTACTATAGAGGTGGACAGTCATTGTCCATAGAAAACCGTATTTTATAAATTCACCAGGTTGACAAATTTCTCTTTAAGATTTATGGTCCCTGTTCAATCTCATCACATGTTCATATTCTGTGATGGCTTTAATACTACCTAGGCCAGGCTTGCTTCTTAGTTCCATACTTATTTGCCCTTCACCATTTCATCTCTTGTTTTTTAAATTTATTTTCATAAGATATGTACATATTTCATATGTAAATAACACATGTTGGTACCATCGTTTCCCTCATCCCTGCCACTTTTACGAAGAGGTTTTCCTCATTGGGGATGCAGGTCAACCCCATGGGGGATTATGGGTCATGCATTGTGGGGGCAGCAGTCAGTTATGGGGGAGAGGCAATGTCTCTGTGCATAATGTCCCAACTTGTAGCTCTAACAATCTTTCTGCTCCCTCTCCCGCAAAATTCCCTGACCCATGTTGGGTGCTTTTTAAGTCTACTTAAGTGATAGGCTCTTAGGAGTGTCTGGATCTCCATTTTTGTAGGTGTTGAGTGTCCTCAGTGTCTTATCTCCTTCACCCTTGTGCTGATATCAGGTTCACCAAGAGAGCAACACTCTTGCTCATTTCCCCAATTCCTCTGTGGTTTCAGCTGGGCCAGAGAGAAGTGTGATCAGTCGTTTTATCTTCTGTCCTGCTCCCATCTGAAAAAGAGAAGCAGAATGTCCAGTAGAGAGTGAAGTCAGCACCAGTTAAATGGAGTAACCATTATTAATTTAGAGAGAATTTCAAGGGTATAGACCCTCTTATAGCCCAAGATTAGTGGGAGCTTGACATTGGAAAACAAAATCATTTTCTGCATATGATTCTGACTTGTTTCCTGTTCCAGACATGGCTTCCTTTCCACTGAACAGATCTGTTAACCAATCTAAGAGCAGTTGGTTACCATGATTATGTACCACTATTACACTTGTGTGAGCATCATTTCAGGTTGTTTGATTCTGAGTAAGTTAGACTTTGAGTTGCTCAGTCATCTCCTATTTTATCTAAGTTTCTTTTTTCCCCTGCAATGCATCTTTAATACAAGGATCTTATTCTATTGTGCAAAAATACCAGCTTTCTAAGTGACAATAACTTTCCCCATGTTTTTATAATTATTTCTTGTTATACCTTCATTCAAATGGTTGTTAGATTTCTCTACACAGTTTCTGTTGAGTTTTGTCTTTTCTTATCCTTCAAAGAACACTTAAGTTTCTAGAATTGATGTTTGCCACAAAGAGAGCTTCAAAGTAGCTACTGGTTCCATTTCATGTGTGTCCAGTAGATAATTCCCATCATAAGTAACAAGATCATGTACACAGTTCCCAGTCCAGTCCCTAGTGTCTGGTAAGGGTGTATGATATTGATATATATATATTTACCATCTTATCTGTTTCTCTTATATGTTGTACCTATGTTGCATAAGGAAAACCATGCTACCTAACATGTGCTTTGTGAGAACTTGAGTAACTGTACACTCTGTAATACAGTCTACTATGAGTCATTCTACCACCACCCAGTGTCCTACCTATTTGTGTTTGGGAGATTATGCTCTTTAATTTGATAAAAGGTGATCTGGCAGGGGTGAGAGAATGGGCCAGAAGTCAGTCATGCTCAGACATCCTACGAAAAACAGCCCTTTTGTCTACAGCAGGTGCATAAACAAATAGCATTACATACAGGTTTACAGAGACTTCCTGGAATAGAGTCACAGACAGACTATGGGTAACCGAAGAATCCTCTTTGTAGAATGAAGCAAAGCTTGTCTTAGGAAGTGTGTTTATTTTAGTTTAGTTCTATTTGTTTATAATTAAAATTCCTTATAATTCAAGCATTTTCCATCTTTTGTTGTTTTCAGCTGAATATGAATGAGTTTTTGCTTTATTCTATATCGTGCTATTATTTGTGGTGTGTTAGAAGTTGTGCCTAAGTTGTTTGTCTGATTCCACTGAATTTCAAAGGTTTATGTAAATCTGTTCTACCTATAGTCATTGTTTGTTTTAGTTAGACTGTCACCTCTCCTTATATTCCTGTGTTTGTCTTAGTAAATTTATATTAAGTACAAGTGTATCCCTTGCATTTAATATCAGGTCTGACAATAGATGTCATCCTATGAATAAATATGTCAAAAAATGAATCATATCTGGTATTTATCTTCATTGTTCAGAACTCCTTCAACAGAATTGTGTTTTTTTTATTTTTTTTGTTTATTTATTTATTTGAGATTGACAGAGAGAAGGAGGCAGAGAGAGAGAGAGAGAGAATGGGCGCGCCAGAGCTTCTAGCCTCTGTAAAGGAATTCCAGATGCATGCGCCCCCTTGTGCATCTGGCTAACGTGGGTCCTGGAGAATTGAGCCTCGAACCGGGGTCCTTAGGCTTCACAGGCAAGCACTTAACCACTAAGCCATCTCTCCAGCCCTCAACAGAATTGTTTCTATCTATCTACTAAAAATGTCTTTCTATATGTTCCATAAGTGTCCTAAGGTTAGCCTATAGAGCTTAAGAGTAACTTTTTCATTCTATATCTTGGCTCTAACAAATGTTCTATCATCTGTATGCAGTCAGCCACAAAACCAGAAATTACTGTTCTGCTTCCTTTATCTTTATCATGTCCCACAGCCAGCTCATACTGACATCTTCTTGATTCTACATCTCTACGATATCCTCTGTATCCCAAGACTGTTACCTTAGTTTAGTTTAGTGTGTATGTCTTGTATAGATAACTGTTCCAGTTCTACTTGTCTATAGCATCTCTGCCCTTACCTGATACTCATGTCACATGTCAAACTTGAGCTGAGAGAGTAAACAAAGGAATACTAGTTTGGAGGCTGTTCCCATTAAAGACTAGAGGAGAAATAAGAATGAGAATTGGAGAAATCATGATCATCATGGAGAAGTTGATGGGTATATTTGTTTAAATATGGCCTGTAAATTGTGTTTGATAAGCATCAAAGTGGCTGCCTAGCTAAACAATTCCTTTACATGGCTTTCCAAATACTAAACTTGTTCTGTATCAACCATTTTGCTACCTATAGTGTTTAATGAAGGTATGGACTGCTCACTCAGGCTACGTAAACATAATGCATTAGCCCATGGCTACAGTGACTAGTTCATGGATACACATATAAGTCAAATTGAACTAAGCCATTTCTGTTACTCTTGTAAGTAGATTAGAGAAAGATCTTTCTTGTTTAGCTAATAGATTATGAACCCAGATATGTTTGTAGGCTTCCTCCCTTAGTTCTATATCATCCATTTCCTCATTGCTAGACTAAAATAAGCAACCAGAAGCAGCTTGGGGAAGAGACATACTTATTTTAGTCTACAGTTTAATGGTAGAGAAAACATGACAGGAATGGGAAACTGTCATCACATTGTCACATCAGTAGCGAGCTATGAATCCTCAGCTAGCTTTCTCCTTTCTGTACAGTCTAGGAACCCAGCCCATGGCATGGTGCCACCCACAGGGTGATTTCTCCCACTTGAACTAATCTAATCTAAAAAGTCTTTTACAGACATGACCAGAGATAGTTTTCATGTTAATTCTAAATCCTGACAGTTTGACAACCAAGAGATTAACCATCACGAACCCCTTCCCTCAGTACTCTAGATACAAAGATACTTAGAGTAGGAAACACTGAAACCAGTCTGTAAGGAACTCAGAGTTCCGATGTTACTCATATTCTTGAGTGGTGCCTTTAGAGTATCACCCATTCTTTTTCTAAGTTTGGTTATACAGGTCAGTAAATTATCTCTTTTGCTTAAATTAGTTAAGAGTCTTCAGTTGTAATCAAAAGATTCTAACACACAAAGCTGGGATCCATATTTTCATCTGGGGAAGACAGAGAAATTAAAGTTGACTGGCTGATAGCTACTCATCTGTGTTTGCTCCTTCTGTTTTTTGTTTGTTTTTTGTTTTTTGAGGTTGAGACTCACTCCAGCTCAGGCTGACCTGGAATTCACTACGTAGTCTCAGAGTGGCCTTGAACTCATGACAATTCTCCTACCTCTGCTTCCCAAGTGCTGGGATTAGAGGTGTGTGCCATGACACCTGGCGTTACTGAGTTTCTTGATGGCACAGGCTCTTATCTTACTCATTGCATGTCTTTCGTAAATAGTTCACAAATAAACCAATGGCTGCATCAAGCTAGGTGCTTAGTAAAGTTTTGCTATTAAATAGTAAAACTCAGGGCTGGAGAGATGGCTTAGCGGTTAAGGCACACACCTCCGAAACCTAAGGACCCAGGTTTTTTTTCTCCGCGTCCCACGTTAGCCAGATGCACAAGGGGGCACATGCATCTGGAGTTCGTTTGCAGTGGCTGGAGGCCCTGGCGCCCCCATTCTCCCTCCCTTCCTCTATCTCTCTCTCTCACCCTCCCTCTCTCTGTCTAATTAATAAATAAAAAAATAGTAAAACTCATGTAAGACAAAGTGTCACTAATTTATATTTTCCCTTTGGGCACAGTTGGTTTTAGGGATGGGGGAAAGATGTTGTTTAGTATTTGATCTCTACTGTAAGCTTTGTTATGGGCTACAATTACTACCTTTTTTGTCTGTATAATGTACTGACCACCACATACATGATTTCTATTTTAGACTAAAAGACATTATTTTTAAAGAGAGAAATTCCAAGGTTCAACTTGAAATTATGGTTCACAGACTTCAAAATGAAATTAAAAAACTAACTATTGAATTAATAAAAGCAAGAGATCAACAGGAAGATCATATTAGACACCTGAGAACCCTGGAAAAAACATTAGAAAAGATGGAGAGGCAGAAAGCACAGCAGCAGCAGGCACAGGTATTCTCTGTCTCAGTCTGTCAATGATACAGATTAACACAAACTTACAGCTTCTACCCGGAAACAAGTTATACCTCAGTAAACTCAAAAAATATGAGACTGTATGCAAAATTTAAATTATTTTAGTTTAAGCCAGGTGTGGTGGTGTACACCTTTAATCTCAGCACTCAGGAGATCGAGGTAGGAGGATTGCCTGAGAATACAGAGTGAATTCCAGGTCAGCCTGTGCTAGAGTGAGACCATACCTCAAAAAACCATATATATATATATATATACACACACACACACACACACATACACCTATATATGTAGTTTAAATATAAGAATCACGTAGCCAATGGGATTCTAACTAAATCAAGATTATTAGCACTTACCCAAACCAATTACAAGAGTTTGTGGAAATATGACAGGTAGTTACGATCATATTTTCAAAGAGCTAGTTTTTTGTTTATTTTTATTTATTTATTTGAGAGCAACAGAGAAAGAGACAGAGAGAGAGAAAGAATGGGTGTGCCAGGGCCTTTAGCCACTGTAAACAAACTCCAGATGCATGTGTCACCTTGTGCACCTGGCTTATGGGGGTCCTGGGGAATGGAGCCTTGAACTGGGGTCCTTAGGCTTCACAAGCAAGTGCTTAACTTCTAAGCCATCACTCCAGCCCAAAGAGCTAGTTTTTTAGGACTTAGGTACATGAATAAATTCCATTGTCATGCTTTCTGAACGGAATCTTTGTCAAAATCTGTAGTGCCAATGACTTATTTGACAAAAATATTGTTTTTTTAATTATATATATATATATATAATTTATTACAATAGGTTATTTACTTCTATTTCTTATTCCAATTCCTATTGCCCTGTGGGACATCCTCCATGGGGTTATGGTAATCTCTGTGGGGTCATGAAGGCCTCAGTCAGTCCCTATGGGGTAGCAGAGGATGGTGACTTAGCTCTAGCTCTTACAATCTTTCTATCCCATCTTCTGCAATGTTCCCTGAGCCATGGCAGGCCTGTTGGCAATCTGATTTAGTGTTGTGTAATTTGTAGTTTCTGGATTTCTGCTTTCATAGGTTTTGATTAATCTTTGTGTCTGTCACCATCACCCAGGGGCTGGTTGTCAAGGTAGCAGTAAGATCAGTATTGCTTTTTACTTCATTGAATTTAAATTTTGGCTTAGTCACTAGTTCATGTATTAGGTGGCACTTACAGGAACTGGCATTAAAATGGAAGCAGGAAGGATAGTTATCTGAGTACTCTAATTGTGTACTTTACTCAGATGAGACTTATCCAAGAGGTGGAACTCAAAGCTTCAGCTGCTGATAGAGAAATAAATTTGTTGCGCAATTCCCTTCACCAAGAAAAGCAACAAGTGCAGCAGCTCCATGAACTTCTGGCACTGAAGGCACAGGAACACAGGTGGGTCAAAATGTAACAGGAAAATACTGATATTCAAAATAGAAAAAAGGCAAGATGTGGTGGCTCAAGCCTGCAATCCCATCATTTGGGAGGCTGAGGTAGGAGAATCATTTTGAGTTTGATGTCAGCCTGGGTCAGAGTAAGTTCTAGCTCAACCTGGGCTACAGTGAGACCCTTCCTAAAGAAAAAGGGAAAGAAAGAAAAGTAGAAAAAGAAGCTTCTGTTCACATTCCATTGCTTGACCATTGGACAATACCATGTTTAGGTAGGCACTAGACCCCATCCTATAGACAGAACTAGTAGATACAAAACAAGCAGGTGATTTTATTATTATGTAAGGAAGAAGCTTATATCAGTGAAGTTATTTTTGCATTTGTCCAAGCTGAACCAGTGTTAGTGTGTATAGTGGGAGCTGTTTTAATTGACCCTCAAGTAAATACTTGTTACCTAGTACTGTTCATTCCTCTGTAGCAGTAGCCTATTAGCTTTTTCTGTAATGTGTATGATTTCTGTTTCAAAGTAGGCAACTAATCCTACATTAACCTTAGTGAATATATAATGTTAAAAACTATTTAAAGAACTTTAAATTTCTTCTTTTGTTTAAATGAACAGCATGCTTTATTTTTCATTCCAGGAAAGAAATGGAAACTAGGGAGTTTCTCAGTGATGCTGAGTTCCAGGAAGCATTAGCTAAGGAAATAGCCAAGGAAGAAAGAAAGCATGAGCAAGAAATCAAAGAATACCAAGAAAAGATTGATGTCTTAAACCAGCAATATGT
This sequence comes from Dipus sagitta, assembly GCA_036346955.1. Taxonomy (NCBI): domain Eukaryota; kingdom Metazoa; phylum Chordata; class Mammalia; order Rodentia; family Dipodidae; genus Dipus; species Dipus sagitta. The sequence goes on from CM070771.1 coordinate 152,269,725, forward strand.
GGATTTAGAAAATGAATTTCGCATCGCTTTGACTGTTGAAGCCAGAAGATTTAAAGATGTAAGAATTAGTATATAGCTCTTTATTGAACAGTACTCCATTTTAGAAGTATAGCTTTACTTATATATTAGCTGTATAATCTTAAGCATATTGTATAAAATCTTATTCCTTCAGTTTCCTACATGAATAATAGCTACTCTTCATTGTTCTTACAAAAGCTATTTAAGAGTAATAAATGGTGAAGAAAAGAGAAAACTGGAATATGAATTGGGAAACCTGAACTTTCTCTGGTTGTTTTGCATCAGAGACTAGCAAAGCTAAAACCTGTCTTTGGGCTAAATATGGTGCTTCATTTTATTAATAAAGTTTTATTGGGAATGAGCCATGCTCATTTGTTTATATATTATCTGTGAATGGTTTTGCATTACAGAAACAGAATTGGGTATTAGCGGTAGAGACCATGTGACCTGTCCTGCAAAGCAGAACAGTTTACTGTCTGGCTTTTTTTTAAATTTTAAATATTTTATTTATTCATTTGAGAGAGAGAGAAAGAGGCAGATAGAAAGAAAGGGAGAATGGGCACGCCAGGGCCTCCAGCCACTGCAAACCAACTCCAGACACGTGCGCCCCCTTGTGCATCTGGCTGACGTGGGTCCTGGGGAATCGAACCGGGGTGCTTAGGTTTCACCGGCAAACACCTTAACCACTAAGCCATTTCCCTAGCCCCTGTCTGGCTTTTTACAGAAATGGTTTGGCATCCTGTTCTAGGCAAGCATTCTTGCTAATGAGACCAGTCTCACCATGTACCGTCTCTTGCCTACTAAGGACATAGTTTCTGTCTTTTCTGTCACTCCTAAATAAGCATATGCAGTATTCCATTAAAATGTAAGCTAGATCCTGTGATATGACTCCCCACATACTGTCCTTCCATTTTGCTCAAGAATAAGACCCTGTATTTCTAGCCCTGTTACTTTATTTCCTGTCACCTTCCCTTCATACCCCTCCAATACTGTCCCTTCAACATCCATTCAGGTGTTCCACCAGCCTATAACAATTCCTGCAAATACATTGTTTCCTCACCTCCTGCTAGTCGTTGCTCCAGTATTACCCTCCAATAATTATACAATTTAAAATTGAGCCTTCCTCTCCCAATATTTCAAATCCCTCTTAACTTTTTTCAATCAAGCCTGTGCTATGATCTAATTCAATACATGGTTGGTTATTATTGTAATCTTCTGCCCACTAGCATGTGCCTTTACAGAGACAGTGATTAATCTGTTTTGTCGTTTGGTCTGTAGTGCTCAGTGCATCATCACATGAATGAATTCTGATTTTACATCCACTAATTAATTTCCTGGGTAACTTTGGATAAATAAGTACCAACCTCACTGGACCTATGTTTCATCGTCAGGATATTAGAGATTGAGACAAACTGCCTCTGAATTTAATTTTTTCCTTAAACTCAAATTATAAAATTGCAAAATGTAAACTGTTGCTAGAAACAAGTAATTACTAATTATTTAGAAAACTGTTATTTATGGTGTGGTTTTGAAATATAGGTTCAAGATGGCTTTGAAAATGTTGCAACTGAGTTAGCCAAGAGCAAACACGCTTTAATCTGGGCTCAACGAAAAGAAAATGAATCTTCCTCTTTAATTAAAGATCTGACCTGTATGGTAAAGGAACAAAAAAACAAACTTGCAGAAGTTTCCAAGCTGAAACAGGAAGCAGCAACAAATTTACAAGTAAGACTTTGCAATATTATATTTCTTTTAAAATTTTCATAGTCTGCACTCAAGTATGTTATTGCTGATTTTAGGAAGGAAACAAAGTGAACTTGTAGATAATATTAGTTATAGTGATGCTTCTGGAAAGGTACAACTAATGGAATAAAATTTATGATTTCATAAATGGTATTGCTTACCTTAAAATATTTAAGTAAAATAAACAAATTCTTTGTTAAAAGCATATTAAGTAAGTACAGGTTAAAGAATGATATAACAAAATTTGGGAAAATGTTATTCAAAAGATGCTTAAATTAGAGAGATACCACTTAGATTTCTGATTAATTATGGATAGTAGTGGTGGTTTTAGATGTAATTATTTATGATAAGTTTTAAATTAATGTCTTTATTGGTATTGTCCCTTAAAAATTTGTACAGTGTTACCCACAGACTCAGCTTTTAGACTGCTGTTATAAATACTTCATGAGAAATTTTGACAAGTACAGGTTTTAAAATTTTAGGATAAAATTCAGAGGCTTTAAAGTAGTAGCCTCTTAGTAGTTGACTTTATAGGCTATATCTTCATAAAACTAAAACTTGTGATATAAAATTTGGTAACATTTTATATTTTATTATTATTATTATTATTAAAAACATATTTCATATGGATTCACCATGTGTTGGTACCCACTTTTCCCTCCTCCCTACTCCATTCCGTTGGGGACCCTCCTCTGTGGGGTTGCAGGTACTCCCTATATGGTTGTGGGTTATGCATTGTTGGAGCAGCAGTCAGTTATTTTAGGGGGGAGGGAATGCCTCTAGGCGTGATGTCTCAACCTGTTGCTCTTACAATCTTTCTACCCCCTCTTCCACATAATTCCTTGAGCCATGGTGGGTAAGTTTTAAGTCTGCTTCAGTGATGAGCTCTTAGGATTCTCTGGATCTCTGCTTTGGTAGGTGTTGAGTATCCTCAGGATCTGTCTCCTTCACCCTGGTGCTGATTATCAGGTTTAGCACTAAAGCAGCACTCTTGCTTGTCTCCCCAATTCCTCTGTGGTTTCAGCTATGATTTGGCTGAAGTGCAAGGGGTAATTTATCTCCTCTGGTCTCACTACTTTATGAAAAAGAACAGATTCTCCAATGGAGCGTGAGGTCATCATCTTTTCTCATAGATAAAAAACAAAAATGAAGTACTTTTTTAATATAAGCAATTATAGTATATAGTTAAAATTAAATGTAACAATTACTTTTTTCTTAATTTGGGGATATACAGAATCAAATCAACACTCTTGAAATTTTGATTGAAGATGACAAGCAGAAGAGCATTCAAATAGAACTCCTCAAGCATGAAAAAACCCAGCTTATTTCTGAGTTAGCAGCCAAGGAATCACTGATTTATGGCTTACGGACAGAAAGAAAAGTTTGGGGACATGAATTGGCACAACAGGGTAAAATTCTTAAATTCTCAAATAGATAATAGCCTTTGTTAAAAGACCAATGCAGAGCTGGAGAGATGGCTTAGCGATTAAGGCGCTTGCCTATGAAGCCTAAAGACCAATGTGTAAGCCAGAGGCACAAAAGGTGAGGCAAGCACAAGGTCGCACATGCCCACCAGGTGACGCATGCGTTTGGAGTTCTGTTGCAGTGGCTGAGGCCCTCTCACTCTGTCTCTCGCTCTCTCTAAAATAAAATTTAAATTAAAAAAAAAAAAAAAGACTAATGCCGGCTGGGGAGATAGATGGCTTATCAGTTAAAGCACTTGTTTGCAAAACTAAACGATCCAGGATCGATTCCCCAGGAGCCACAGGAGCCACATGAGCCACATGCACAAGGTGGCATGTTTGTCTGGAGTTCAGTTGCAGTGGCTGGAGGCCCTGGAGTTCCCATTCTCTCTTTCTCTTAAATAAATAAATAAACTTAAAATAAGAAGAAAAAAACCCAGTGCATCTATATAATAAAAAGAAAAAGGCTTTGCCTGGTGTGGTGGCTCACACCTACAATCCTACCTTTCAGAAGGCTGAGACAAGTGGATTACCAAGAGTTTGTGGCCAGCCTGATCTACATAGTGAGTTCAGGGCAACCTGGACTATGGAGTGAAACCCTATGTCCAAAAATAAATAAAGCAACTCCCAGAAAGAGCTTAATTGCCTACAAATGTCCCCCCCACACAAAATGATACTTTTCTAGAAGGATTAAGTAGGCCTTTGCCAGTCAGCCAGAGTGCAAGCCTCTCAGTGAGCAGAAAATTGCTACACCTATTAACAAATTGTAGCAGCTGGGAGGCTGCTGCTCAGGAATCTGAGCCAGAAGGATCGCTGAAGACCAGCCTGGCAACATAGTAAGACCCCACTGTAAAAAATCAAAAAAAAAAAAAAAAAAAAAAAGCATTATAGCTTGATACTTTTAAAATTTTTTATTGGAATTTATTTTTGATTGACTGAAATATAAAAACATCAAAATTGTACATATTCATGGAATATTGCGTAATATATTTTGAAATTTGAAATGTTTAGAAATAAAATACCTGTGTAAAACTTTATTATGATAAAAAGCATTGAAAATGAATATTCACAATATAACTGCCATAGCATGAATGCATGGATAGATGTGAAACTGTGCACGAATAAAAAGCACTGTATATATAGGAAAATCCTCGATTTTATTGCTTTTCCAGTCTGTAGAACAGGAAATAATACACTGTATCTTGACATTCACACTTAGAAGTTAGGAATAGCTAGATGTTGGTCTAAATGGAGCAGTGCTCATTTATACTATAGCAATTTTAATATGATTATGTTTGGTTTTATTCATAATTTTTCAGTTTTTATATAGCTCAAGTGTTTAAAAAGTTTATGTCGACTTCCTCTCTCCTACTTATATTGTATTACTATGTGCTTTGAGTTGTTACTCCTTTTTATTCACTATTTTTGTTTAGGTTAAATTTTCAAAAACAAAACCTTTAACATATATTGTCTTTAACCAATAATGTTCGTTTCCTAGGATCATCTCTAGCCCAAAATCGTGGAAAATTAGAGGCCCAAATTGAAAGTTTATGTAGAGAGAATGAATCTCTTAGAAAAGCAAATGAAAGTAATAGTGATACATTAAGAATAAAGTGCAAAATCATAGAAGACCAAACTGAAACCATTAGAAAATTAAAAAATGTAAGTTTAACATTTTCTTTTGGGGAAAGAACAAATTGCAGGTTTGAGAATAGTAATATATCTTTGTGATTCTTAGCTGCTATAGGATGTTAAAACATAAGTCACGCATATATTTTCTGTTATAGTATTTCTCCTTTTGATCTTAAAAATGCTGATACCTACTAACATGAATATTACTATAAAACTTTATTGTAACTTTTATTATTGCCTTGAAAATAAAACGTTCAATGCCAGTAAATGACTAGTAATTACAAAAAATATTAACCCATTATATGTTTACTATCATTTTAGAGCTTAGCCATTTCTAATTACCAGAATATGTAGCATCTAAAATTAATAAATGCTCATTTTTTTCTTAAAGTGTTTACAAGAAAAAGATGAACAAATCAAATTATTACAAGAAAAGATTGCTGACATAGAAAAATGCACCCAGGCACAACTTGAAGAAAAATCTTCTCAACTGGATAATGTAATTGAAAAACTGGAAAGACACAATGAAAGAAAGGAAAAACTAAAGCAACAGTTGAAAGCAAAGGAATTAGAACTTGAAGAAATCAGAAAAGCATACAGGTAGTATATAGTACTTACCACTGAAGAAAATGTGGTTTAATGTCATGTACTTCATTGACTTTTAAAGTTACTTCTTCTCTTATTAGTACACTTAATCAGAAATGGCATGATAAAGGAGAACTTCTCTGTCATCTTGAAACACAAGTGAAGGAAGTGAAAGAAAAATTTGAAAACAAGGAAAGAAAACTTAAAGCAGAAAGAGACAAAAGTATCGAGCTACAAAAGTAAGCCGTAAATCATGAAGGATGTGTGATCTTTTTATACATATATACTAGATTGAAATGGGATCATGAAAGGTTTGTGATCTCTTTAAACATGTACACAAAATTGAAATGGGTGCTGAAGAAAGATGCCACAAACATGTAGAGTGTATTTAATTGCCAAAAACTTTATTTCCATGCCATCACTAAAATGAAGAAATTATAGTTCTCCCCCTTAGAGAGAGAGAGAGTTGATGTATAAGTGCTTATAGAATAGAACCTGACACATACTAATTACTGTGTGAAAATTCTTGATCTTTTAAAACAATTAGAATGAAAGTAGCTAGTGATCTCTTTGGCTGCTATCAATGGAACTGAGAGTGGACAGTCTCTTTAACTGCCAGAAGCAGTGAGTTCTTTAGGAGCTGGCATAGAGTTAGACAGCATTCAGCCTGCCACAAGATTAGGAAGAGAGGTGATTTTTATATTTTATTTCTGTATTTGAGAGAGAAAGAGACAGATCAAGAGAGTGGATGCACCAGGGCCTTTAGTGACTATAAATAAACTCCAGATGTGTGTGCCGCCTTGTGCATCTCACTTTACATGGGTACTGGTTCCTTAGGCTTCACAGGCAAGCACCTTAGCCACTAAGCCATCTCACCAGCCCAATAAGTGATTTTTAAATGAAGGAAAGAAAATGTGTACCTGATTGCCATTATTGAGTTGATCCTAAAAGGTATATAAATACATTGGTTAAAATAATTCATAAAATTGAAGTGCCATTAAAAAAATAGTTAATGAGATTTAATGGCTGTTTCTCATGTCAAGATGCAGAGTGTTACCAATAGCATGGCATAAAAACAGCTGCTCCCCTGCCCCCACCCAAGAAAACAGCCCATACACACAAATCTTTCACATGTACACATGTAAATATGAGGAGGGGTTTTTTTGTTTGTTTATTGGTTTTTGCTGTTTTAAAGGGATGCAGTAGAAAAACTCAACAACATGGATGATGCCTTTAAAAAACAAGTCAATGCAATTGTTGAAGCTCATCAAGCCGAAATAATACACTTAGCATGTGAGAAGCAAAAGTGTATTGATTCTGCAAACTTAAAGGTACTGTAAGTAAGATGTACTCTGGTAAACAGTATTAAATGCTTGTAGCTCAGTAAATGAGACCTTAGAAAGTTATAGAGAGAAGTAGCAGCTGTGGAGCATGTTGTCCAAGCTGTCTTGGAGCCAGGTAATACTTAATTCACTTGTGGAAATAGCTCTAGTGAACTACAATTATAAGTTAGATCCCTGTGTATCTGCTGTGTGATCTCTCACAGGTCTCCTATGAAAGTGCCTTTGGTTACAGGCCAGGGAAGACTATAATGTGTCCATCACTACCTGGAGAACATTCTTAGTTACCACTTCACTAATTCATTAGGGCTCAAGTCAAGCAGCTTTACCTTAATAGTGTTGACAAGGGAATGAGATTTGGGTGCTGGTAAATCAAAGACCACAGACTCACCATAACTTTTCAGTAATACATATGTATTGGTTGCTCATAGAAGAATACCTGGGGTTGGGCCAAGGTGTTTTTAAAATGGTGCAGATGATTCTGATGTGACCCCCTGTTGAGGTCCACTACACTCAAGAATGGGTGGGAACTTCAAATTTTTCTTGACTTTTCAAGTTGCAATAACAAACTAAGTTATCTGAAGTTGGATATTCAGAAATGAGTAACTGTAGCCAGGCATGGTGGCACACGCCTTTAATCCCAGCACTTGGGAGGCAGAGGTAGGAGAATCACTGTGAGTTCGAGGCCACCCTGAGACTACATAGTGAATGCCAGGTCACCCTGAACTACAGTGAAACTCTACCTTGCAAAAAGCAAAACAAAAATGAAAAAGAAATGAGTAACTGTAAAAGAATGAAACATTAGGAAGGGGTTGTTGCGTATGACTGTAGCCTGTCATCCCAACACCCAGGAGGACAAAGTGTCCAGGACAGCCTGGGTGAAATAAGAAGACCTACCTAAAAGTGAAAGATAAAAAATAGTCCTAATACTAGAATAATTAAAATGAAGTATCCTCAGTCAGGACTCTGCAAAGGGAAAGAAAGTTTTTCAAAAGGAATAGCAGTAAGTTAGTAGTTATTACACCCAAAGTTTGCTTTTTCGTTTCAATTCAGTAGGGATTTCAAGTGGTTTGCTTAGTATCTACCATGTGCCTCAGGAAAAAGTATAAGGTTAGGCTCTTGGCTGAAAATATTGAGTCTAATGTTATATCTCCTGCCAACATAAAATAATATCAAAAAGGAAGAGTTGTTAAAGAGTTGGCAAAATAGAGCTAGAGGTATGTGGGAGTGGGAATTTTGTGGTGTCACATAGAGGTAACTAATTAAGACAAATGATCCTTTTCTAAGGAAAAAGAGCTAAAGAAATCTATATTAAGGGTAAAGAAGAGAACACAGAAGAAAAGGATAGTCATATTGAAGGTATCAAAATGTCATTGTAGGAAAGAGTTTCAAGCAGAAGTCAGCACTAAAAGGTTCTAGAGGAATGCAGGCTACAATTAGTGATAAAATGATCTCTCAATGATGGTTATATATAACTACCAACAGCACTTTAAGAAATGCAGAAGGAAAACATTTCATTTGGGAGGGAGTTTCAGTTTTGAAAATCTGTAAGGGACTGGTCTTTAAGTTGAACCTAACTCAGCACTGAAAGGTAGAGCAAGCAGTAGAAAGATGAAATCAGAAGTCTTTCTGCTCTCTGTGAAACAGAAATTACACATGTTCTAAGCTCTAAAATACAGTTAAAATACACTGCTACAACTTCACAAGAATGTTATAAGGAATTGACAGGTAACTTACATAAAAATACTTTGTATCTGAATAAATACTGCTTTCTCTTTCAGCATTTGAACAAGTTGCATTTTACCAACTTTATTATATTAAATGCATAACAGAATGTATGCAATACATTGTTAACCTTTTTTAAATGCATTTTTAAAATAACAGTTTTTAGGAAGTTAAAATATAAAATTTACACATTGGTTTAGGTTCAGCAAGTTGAAGAAGAAATGCGTGAACTTCTGCAAGAAACATGTAAAAATAAAAAAGCAATGGAGGAAAAAATAAAGCAACTTTCTTGTGCTTTAAATGAAATTCAACAAGAAATGTGATGTTTCTGAGAATGAATTTAATTGAAATGGACCAGCAGACCTACTGTAACAATGATTAAATATTGTAATAGTAGTAACTACAAATGTCTCTTTCTATACATTTCATTATGAATATATTTTAAGAGACTTTTGACCAGATATTAATTAATTGTACATATAGGTTTTATAATAAACTATTGGTAATTATGTATATTAGAAAAACCTTCATAGTAACTAGACTAAAAGCACATTTTCTTGTCTCTGTTCTATGTCTCATCAGTAAGTACACATTTGCATACAGATTTGTAAATGAAGTTTAGAATTTGACTATATGAGAAAACTTACTTTAATCATTGTTGTTAACATTACTCATTATATTTACAGGTTATCCTTTAATTGATGTAGCTCTCCTTCTTTCAAAGTGTTTATAAGGTGTAGCCAAAAGGTATTTGAAATCTATATGATATAAGATGTGACATTGTTTTAAAAGTACATGCAGCTTTCTGCACATTGCTAATAATTTCCTCTTTTATTTATAATTATATAATACATGTGACTTAATTAAAGACTGCATTTAAGGTTTTTTTCAAATATTGTCTTTCAGAAGAGAGAAAACCACTGATCCACCCTCATTATATTCTTAATCACTATATTATATATGAAGAGTTTCTAATTTTCCAACTGTAAAAACACCTCATGTCGGCTCGTATATTGGTATTTCACTGTTGTCATTTCTTACACTGCTATGCAGATCAGAAATCTGTTAGGCATCCACACCCCCTGACACACTCCTGAGAGGAAAAAAATATATTTTTAAACCAATATCAATACTATTTTACTAAATTTTAAAAAGTTAAAATGCTTCTGAAAATAAGGTCCTACGTCATAGATGAGCTACTTCTTGAAGTCTGTGGAACATCAGACATACCAACACATGTAATTGGCCTCTCAGAAGGGGGACTAAAGAATGTCTGGAGAAATAAAAGCTGAAAACTGCCCAAGTTTCATTTTAAATGACTAAACTACAGATATAAACAGTTTTCAATAAAAATCCATCATAGAGATTTCACACTCAGACATGTTCATCAAAGTTGGGGAAATTTTGGAAGGCTACAAGAATGTGCTGCTGAAAAGCTAGAGGATGAGGAGGAGTGCTCTGACATTCTTCTCTGGATATGACATTGCCATTGCATTCAAACTCACAGCTGTGCTTACAAGACCTGCAAATGGTAAAGGGCAGTTAACATTCTTTTATGCATAGGATAGAGGCTCATAAAGCCCCACTCCTCCGTAAGAGCTAATGATAGTTAATGGTTGCTGGGTGGGAGGTCATTCTCTTCCTTGCTATAGTTACTCAGTGGTAAATGGTTAAGAAGAAGGGGTTCAGCAGAGTGGGAGGAGCTTAAATGGTAAAGTTATATGAGCAACGTGCAGTCTGTATATGAAAATGTCAAAGAAGAAAAAGTTCTCATGAACAGTACAGGCTGGAAGGCTGATGGCACATTAGCGCTGGTGAGAGAAATGATTCAACTGCAAAATACATACACTCCTTGATAAATGAAAATCATATTGTATTACTAGCCAAGCTGTTTAAGAGTATTGCCCAAAGAAAGCTGTAAAGGCTGAAGAGAAATTACACCTCAAAATTCAAACCCATTGTAGGAAGTACATATTATAAAAGGGAAATGTTGGGTAAATGTTTATATAAAAACTAGAAATTTTATTTTTTAATATTTTTATTAGTTATTTGACATAGAAAGAGGAAGAGAGAGACAGAGAAAATGGGTGTGCCAGGGCCCCTAGCCACCACAAACGAACTCCAGATGTGTGGGGTCCCTTGTGCATCTGGCTAATGCAGGTCCTGGCGAATTGAACCTGGGTCCTTTGGCTTTGCAGGCAAACACCTGAACCTCTAAGCCATCCCTCCAGCCTTGAAACTTTATTTTTTTATTGACAACTTCTATAATTATAGACAATAACCCATGGTAATTCCCTACTTCCCCCCACTTTCCCTCTTTGCAAAGGCATATAAAGCTCTTGTTGAATTTATGCTATAGGAGCAGAAACTGAAATGGAGCATGAATTGAGTGGCAGCTACATTCTGTAACCTGTGTATGTTCAGATTACATTAGCATTAAGTAAAGACTTGTTAGCTGGACACTATAATCACTAGCCGCTATAAAAGTAACAAGAGGCGATGGAGAGATGGCATGGTGGTTAAGGTACTTACCTGAGACTTCTGGTTAAGATGGCGGCTTAGGAACCACACCAAAGCAGCCTAGGGGAGAAAAAGCCAAAGAATATCCAGCAAAATACACACTTTTACTAAAAACTGAGTTGTATAAGAAATTAAAACAGCAGCAGAGAAGTAGGAGAGATCCAGAGCCCACACAGGCAGGCCTAAGTGGCTCCGGCAGCGGAAGCGGCGGTGGTGCCAGGTCTGTGGGGCCACAGCTGCCAGGCTCGGCTTGCCCCACAGGAAAAGCCAGTGCCCAGCTCCAGAAAACAGAACAGCAATCCAGCCAGCCTACTTGAACCCACAGGGCACCAAAGAGGGATGCAAGCGGAGCGCAGCATAACTGAGACCAAAATCATCCAAAAAGGTAACTGGGATTGCACCAGGAAAGGGTCTCACTTGGCCACAAGCTGACTTAGAACCCTCAACAGACCAGAAATCTTAACCTCTTTGTTGATAAAGGATCTGGTTGTTATAATACCTACTCTTGCATAAATACTTAGTGCTGTTTTTCATTGAATGTGTACATTGTTTAGTTAAATTTTAGAATCTATCTGTATTTTGTTCCACTCAGCCTACTTGAATACTCTCATAGCAGGCAAACCCAACCCCTAGGAAGACCTGTGTAGATACTCTTAGAGTCTTAAGAGCCACACCTAACACCTTAAGCTCCTACCCTGAAGAATATAACATCAGATCGATTGATACAGCTAAGAATACCCAGCTAATTAGAAAATCCAAGCATTAACTTAATCCAAGATGCAAAAATATATACATTATAACATAAGGTACTTACCTGTGAAGCCTAAGGACCCAGGTTCAATTCCCTGTACCCACATAAGCCAGGTGCACAAGGTGGTACATCTACAGTGGCTGGAGATTCTGATGCACCCATTTTATCTGCCTGTTCCTCACTCTCTCAAATAGCTAAATAAATAAATGAAGATTTAAAAGTAACAGGAAATGTTAAAAAGTCAAAGTCATGTGCATTTATATAGCGACCTAGAGGCTGAATCACAAGAATCATGAGGCCAGTCTCAGCTACATTGGAGTTTCTACTTAGGAATGGCAATACAAGAACAACCGCATGGTGAAGTGTTTTAAAACAGTCACTTAAAATATCTAAAAGCTGTACTAGTGACATGAAGAAACATTATTCAACAAACAGTAACAACAGTAGAGGCCTGTGGCAGTGAACCAGGGCTGCTGCTTTCTTCTTCAGTTCAGCCTGCTGAAGTGCCACATAAGACGATTGAGGCAAGAACAACTCAAGATTCGCTCCTTTGCTTGGCCAAGGGATAATGTCACCAGAGGGCTCTTCATCTCATCAGAAATCTGTGCCAAAATCCTAGTGATGAGAGCTAAAAAGGTTGGAAGCTGCCTTCATCCACCTAGTTTGCATGCATAGGGTCAAAAGTACTAGTAGTGCGGTAAACTGTCCTTGAAGGGGAAACAAATCAGAGATGTCCTGGGAGAGGCAGATACTAGGCCCAAACAAAGGCTCTAGCACTGAGGTTTTCCTAGGGGTAGCCAGTCCCGAAGTTCTAAAGAAGCTTGAGTTGATTTAAAGCAATGTAAGAAAGTTCAAAATGAGGGCACTCTAAATAATGGAAGGGAGCTGAACTGTTAGTCTTCTAGGAGCAATTAACTCAGCCAGCTAATTGATAGGGTAAAACCAGAGGATGTGGAGATCAGACAGAACTTCTTAGTTGGGCTTTGCCCATGGTAAGTCCATTCTACCAAACAGCAAATATTTTTAAGAACTTTATGAAAATGTTCGTGTAACATATCTCCTGATACTATGGATGGCAGTTGGCTTATTACTAGGAAATTTTCCCTGTGTACTACTTGAAAAAAATACCTGCATCATTAGACAATTCCCAGACCTTTCTAGTGTTGGTTTATTTGGGATTTATAGAATAAATTATTTTGAAGGTTTTAACCATAAACAAGTGATAATTACTTGAGTAAATTGTTGTTTAATCTGTTGACAAAAAGCATGCATGTGTCACAAACCATATGATACTCTGCTAGTATGTATAATTTTTGTTTTTACATACCAGTTAAAATAAATTTAGTTTGAAAAAGAAATAATAGTTTTATAACTTAATATGTCAGACTCGTATGTCATTAGGCCTTTGTGTTTGATGCCTTTGAGTTCCTGCCTCCTAGTTATATATGTGGTAGGTTATTAGGAACTAGACACTGTTCATACAAAACTAGAACTTAATAAAAAAAAATATATATATATATATCATCTAACTTTAAATCTACCAAACACGTAGTTGGTAACACATAAATACAATATACGCATAATTTTAGACCTTAAATACCAGCACTATTTACCTGCCCTTTAAGCCAATTAGTGGCTGAGAAGAGGGTAAGTATGTGAGTGGATGAGTATATACACACAGTGGAAAGATGGAGTACAGCATGTACTTGAAAGTGATGGTCTGAGAGGAAATTCTAAAAGTGTATTATCTTGAGTGTACCTATTTTCTAGCAGAATTTGATCAGAATATATGTTTAATGTGAGCACTGAGCTTTCCAGTATTTCATTTGATGTGGGACTTGCTCTTTCATGGAATTTTATATGGCAGGATATACATAGGTCTGAATTCACAAAAGGTGACTTTTTCAAAGCAATAGTATATTTTAAACAAGATTCAAATACTTGCCAGAGGACATTCCCCTAATGTATATTTTCAAGGTAAAAATAGGCCAATATCAGAGGTCAACAAATTAGAAAACTTTAAAACATAACATTATTTTCAGTATAGTTGATTTCTAAAAATGTCAATGAAATTCTGCCTTAATTGTGAGTAAATTCTGATAAATGTAGCTCTGCTTAATTAAGCTTTTGTGATATTTTGAGAATTCAGCTACATGGAACTTCTATTCAAGAATTGCTCATTGCAGCCAGGCGTGATGGCGCATGCCTTTAATCCTAGCACACAAGAAGCAAAGGTAGGAGGATCACCATGAGTTTGAGGCTACCCTGAGACTACATAGTGAATGCCAGGTCAGCAGAGCTAGAGTGAGACCCTGCCTTGAAAAACCAAACAAACACACACAAAAAAACACCTTGTTGCCACAGCCCAAGACCTTCAAAACAATGTGTGGTAGTATCTCTTGAGAGAATCACTTGCAAGTACTTCCTATTGAGAGACTATTGTAGTAGCATTTGTGTCTTGAGATTTTCCTTCCTGTTTGGCTCCTTAGCGTGACATTTATCAGGTCTTCTAGGGATTCATTTTGAGAATCCATTGATTCTAATTCAGACTCAAAAGGATGTTGGAAAACTGCCTTGTTCTAACGACATTACTTACTCATTTATCTCTGTTATTACTTGTGCCTCATGGAAGGGAGTATGAATGAAGACACTGCTTGTTCTTCAAGCCACTCCTGGAACCTGAGAAGCTCTGATAGCTTCTCCTTAGAATGATATTTATTCTTGGCACACATTTTGCCTTTGATCATATATTGAAAATTTATGAACACTGTACGCATTCTTGCCTTTATTTGGTCATCACAGTCTGATTCAGGGGGGAAAAATCTCTTCTAAATTATCATCTACTCAAAAATGCAAGTGTACTTCAAGTCACAGCAACAGGCACCCCAACTATTAAGTGTGGGAGTTCTGAGATACCAAAGTGTTCAGGCAATGTGTCCAACTGAGCATTTCATAGATTAGGCTATTTTATCAGAGGTAAAGTAAACTTACTCTGGGCACTTTTATTCTTTACCACATTCTCCAGTGTTTCTAGTTAACAAGAGACAACAACACTGTTGATATCCATTGAAACAAGGTGTGCCTTGGGAGTGGTCCATGATGTTTGAATACTGAAAAATTAGAGATTTCTTCGTTTAGCCTCTATAGAAATGCTAATAGGAAACTATCGAACCATTATAAAAACTGTTAAGAGTTTGAGTGCTTTCTAAAAAAGTAGCTGTCATAATAATGTAGATAAATACACAGCTAAAAGAAATGTCCTAAGTGACAATTTAACATGCCCAATACAGCTATCACTCATGTGCTGACATGGATATTTATAGTGTTCACTCATGACATGATCTAATTGATACAAATCACATATACCCTACCAAAAATCTATTGGAAGTTAAAAATTCATTCCAAATATTTATAGCATACAAAATCAACATAAAATAGTGTTTTATTATATCAATAGCCAATGATCTGAAATAGTGAAGGAAGACATTCCGTTAATAATATCTACAAAAGAATGTAGCAAAAAATTTAACCAAGGTGGTAAAAGATCATTATAAGAAATAGTATAAGATAAGACAAAATGGAAAAGGATACACACCAAAAAAATAAAAAGACATCCCATTTCTATGGATTGAAAGAACCAATGAAATGAAATGTCCACATAATTCAAAAATGGTTTACAGAATCTTCATCAAAATACTAATGACACTATGGACAGATCTAGAAAATGGATTCATAAATTTGTACACTACCACAAAAATCCCTAATTACACAAAGTAATCATTAGCAAAGGGAACAAACTACAGGATGTTGTACTTGGCTTCAAAATAGCCTGCAAAGTTAAGCCATCAAGCAGTGTGGTGTGGGCATAAATGCACACACAGCCTCATTAGAATGGAGTATGGAAACTAGAAATAAACACCTTTCTACAGTAAACTGATTTTTGACAAAAGTGTAATTTATTTTAAGAGATATGTATAATTTAAAAGTCAAGACAAATTTTACGAAATCAGTGTGGATTTTTGTAATCTTTTCAAAATTTATCTATATTGCTAAATGCTGTAATTTTACTGATTAATTTCTAGTTTTTCAGTTTAGTTAAAAATAACTATCTAAGGCTGGAGGGATGGATTAGCTGTTAAGGTATTTGCCTGCAAATCCAAAGGACCCAGGTTTGATTCCCCAGGACCCATGTTATCCAGATGCACAAGGGGGCGCACATGTCTGGAGTTCGTTTTGAGTGGCTGGAAGCCCTGGTGCGCTCTCGTGTGCGCGCTCTCTCGCTCGCTGTCTCTCTCTCTCTCTGTCAAATAAATAAATGAAAATAAAATATTTTAAAAAATAACTATCTAAAAAGATTTAGCTCTTCAACATGTCCCTCTACTGTTTTCCTTCTTCCCATCTTCCAAAAACTTGTACAGTAATAGATTAATTTTGTATGTAGTTTTCAATATTACTTTGAAAATATTCGCCACTGTGGCATTTATACTTTACATATTTTGCTTTTTTTTTTTTTTGCTTTTGTTTGTTCCAGGTACCCATGCCTAATTTATGCCTCAAAATTCTGATGGAACTACAAACTTCTCATAGCCAAAGAAGCAGTTTTGTTTTTGTTTTCCTTCTTAGGAATTTTATAGATTACCTCAACCTTCTGTCAATATTTACTGATCGGTTTCTGTGTTTCAGAGATGCAATTCTGAGGTTTTTCATCCCTGTTAACTTGTGAATTACATTTAGTTCTTCTCTGTTGAATCTCTTGTAACTTAGGCATATTTTCATTCTTCGTGGTCTGCACTCTGGAGGACAGGCCCTGCAGTGACTGCTTGAGAAGGGCAGGAACTTGTACAGAACTAGATGGTCGGGGGTTCATTTTCTTGCTGGCTTCTTTCGCGGTCTCTCGGAACTTCCAGATTTCTGTAGTGGTCTTCTCAGCGGTCACTCCTAAACTGTACTACTGTCCCCCTCTTGCTTTTCTTTATCCTTTATATTATGCACATTTTATTTCCTTACTCTTTCAGTGCAGTTTCATAAAGGAACAAGTAGGATTGTGTGATTTAATACAGCAAGTTTTCTAGAGCTCTGACATCACATTGCAAAATGCCAGAAATCTAATTCTAGACTGGCTAATTCAGTGTCTGGGTAGTGAAGGGCAGTGTCAGTTCAGTAAGTCAGAAAAGTAGCCAATTGATGGATTAAATTGCTACTCTCAGGGTGATTACACATTCTTCATGGTTAGGCATATTGTTGGGTTTGGGGTTGTATTTCATTTTTAAAGGTTTCACTAAACAAAATGGACATTAGATGGCTCTATAGAAGCATATGTATTGAGAAAATCTAGTTTAAAATTTTGAACGTATTGTGAAATATTTTATAAAAAAGAAAAATTGGGCTGGTGAATTGGCTTACTGTTTAAGGCACTTGCCTGCAAAGCCAAAGGACCCAGGTTCAATTCCCACATAAGCCAGATTGACAAGGTTACACATACATTTGGAGATCATTTGTAGTGGCAAGAGGCCCTGGTGTGCCTAGTCTATCTATCTGCCTTTCTCTTTCTCACACTCTCACTCGCTCTCCCCTCTCATAAATAGATAAATAAAATATTTTTTTAAAAATTTATATTTTAGTTTTAACAAGTGGAATTTAAAACTAGTACTAGCTATTAAGAAATGACTTAAGAACTAAGTTTTCTAAATGTCTTGCCAACAAATACCTATTGAATGCATACAAAATAGTAAACATGGAGAGTCATGCTCGGACTATGGGGATGAGCAAAACAGCAAGGCCCTATTCATAAGAAATTACTGCAAACGGACTTGAAAAATAAAAATTACAAATATTGAATTAAGTAGTTTCAAGTATGCAAACTTCTACAAAAAGATAGAAGATACAGTGGGAATATAACAGGATATCGAACTAAAGTGTTCTTAGCCTGAACTTTGCAGAACAGATTGAAGTAGTTGGCTGAAAAACAATGTGTGTCCTAAGCTGAAGAATGGCATAGAAGGACCTCATAATGGAGAAAGTGCACAGTGGACTACAATAGGAATACTTTCAGACAATAAGATGTAAATATGAAATAATGAAACATACCCATTTTCCTAAAAAATTGACTTGTTTTATTTTAGTTTAAAAATTGTGATTCTGAAAATGATGAAAAGCTTGTAGAGGAATCTCTGAACAAGAGTGGCACATTTAACCCAGTTGGGTATGGGCTTAAAACAATCACAGTGGTGCCAATTGTAGATCTTACGCAGGTTTTGAAGATTTCTGTATAGATGTTACCTCTTCAGTTTTTGGATTTTCTAAGAAGAAAGTAGGGCCTTCAGGATAATGAACATTTACCAAGGACTATAGAAATATTTGTTCCATGTACTGATGTGCACAGGCTGAGGTTCTGTCCATGCTGTCAGAATGAATAATCTTTCTCTGAGTAATACTGTCCTAGTAAAGCAGCTAGGACTATATCCTCTGTGTTTCCTGCAGCCCATCTTTTTCTCCTATGTGCAAATTCTGAACTTAGATGTGCTCTTTTGCCTACCTATTCTAACTAGGTAATGTGACTCATAATTGCCATTTTCTCACATGCACTATTATTCTGGTGTCGGTGGACCAGCTATTTCTGCTGTTGATGGCTGATCTCAATATTTGATAGTAGATCACTTTGCCACATTTATGAATTAATTTGGGTAGCTTAAAAGATACTCTAGGGCTGGAGAAATAGCAGTTCAGGTGTTTGCCTGCAAAGCCAAAGGACATAGATTCAATTCCCTAGGACCCACATAAGCCAGATGCACAAGGTGGCACATGCATCTAGAGTTATGTTACAATGGCTGGAGACCCTAGCATGCCCATTTGCTTTCTTTTTTTTTTAATTTATTTGAAAGTGACAGAAAGAGGCAGAGAATGGGTGTGCCAGGGCCTCCAGGCACTGCAAACGAACTCCAGATACATGCGCCCCCTTGTGCATCTGGGTAACATGGGTCCTGGGGAATCGAGCCTTGAACCGGGGTCCTTAGGCTTCACAGGCAGGCGCTTAACTGCTAAGCCATCTCTCCAGCCCCCCATTTGCTTTCTATCTGCTTCTCTCTCTCTCTCTCTCAAACAAATAATTTTCAATGTTCTGTATGTGAAGTGAGTAAGCATGCAGAAAATAGAGACTTTGGAAAATTTAAAAAGTACTTCAGAGGCAGTTGGTGTTTATAACCCTCGCAAAACACTTAAATCTGAGAAACAATAAGTGATTATGAATTTGGATACTGCCCAACAACAAAAAAAGACTTAAGTTACCTAGATTAAGTAAAAGTTTAATTAACCATTGGTTTAATAAAAATATACTTGAAAGTATGTGTTTATTAGATTTTAGTTATGTTTTAATACAAAATTTCCCAACCTTCCTCACCAAAAATACATAGGATGTTTACCAAAAAAATGCTCATCACAATCTCCATTTCTGTAAAGAAATTCAGTCATTGAATGAGACCTTCAGGGGGAAGGGGGCTCAAGAAAAGCACAGCATCTGAATCTTATGAACAGCCAACTTAAAACACTGTTCTACTTTATAGACCATATCATTACAAGGTAGCATTGATGATCACTCAAATTATAGAAGTAACACCACTAAAGACAATGGGTTCTTATTATAACACATTGTAGTAGACAGTTCCAACATTACTGGGATGAACATACAAACCAGACACAGGTTGTGGGATGGAGGAATTTATTTCAGTTTACAGATCCAAGGGGAAATTCTATCAACAGCAGAAGAACCTGACTTTCATTCATAAATCCGAGCAGAAACCAACAACAACCAGCCACATCAAAAAAAAAAAAAAAAAACAGCAAGCACACACTGGCAGCAAACAGAACCCCCTGAGCTCAAACCCCTATGCATATCTTTTAGGCTGTAATTCAGAACCACTCCCAGTGACACCTTAGTGCTGTACTCCAGGAGCCATCCCCAGTGATACCTCCTTACCAGACAGCTGGAGACCCAAATTACAAGCTTTAATAAAAAGCGCGAGTCTATGGAGGACATAAATTCAAACTACCACATTTCCACCCCTGGCCTCCAAAAGACTCATGACTATCTGACATTGCAAATTGTATTCAGTCCAACTTCAAAGGTCCCATAAGCTTTACAACTTTAAGACTGTTTCAAAGTTCCAAGTCTCATCCAAGACTTAAGACTGTCTCCTAAGTGGAAGTCCTGTAATATCAAAACAAGTTACATACTCCATCCCTCCAGCTGGACTGAATAGCCAAGGACAACTTCCATCCTGAGCAAACAGTACTGGTATATCCAAAACATCTTTGGATCTCCACTGTAAATCATGGTCTATCTTATAATGGTCTCATTGGCCCCTCTACCCTGGATATTGTGCCCTGCTTCACTTGTCACATTTCAGCAGCAGCTTCCAGAAACATGCACTTCATGACCCACTTCCACACATTTTTTCATGCTCCCAAAGTTAATACCAGGTGTGCAACAACACAGCTGTATGTTAACCCAGGGAGAAAATACATCTTGACTTGGAGAGCAGGTTTCTTCCTTTCAGACATCTCTTTCCAAAAGACTTAACTTCTACCTTTCAGTCTTTTCTAGGTGAAATCACCTCAGGCATCTTTCACTTGTTTCAATATAGGTACCTTAATTGTAATCTGCTTGACAAAAGCAGATTCACTAACCTGAAACCTGTCTCTGTGCCAGTAATTTCAAACTTGAATTTTTCCACCATTAAATCTTACCATTTACCTTTATCTTCCTCCAAGCATACCAGTTCATTACTTCAAATTCAACCTTGATCAAATTATCTGGGCATCAGCAGCAGAACACAGTCATCCCTTAGCCAGTAACTCAATTCCAGAAAAGTTCTCCGTAGTCTCTCCTTCCCCTCTGAAAGTTCAAAAGCAAAACTTCCAAATACAATTCTGTCTGCATTTAGCATTTTCAAACTCTCACCAGAATAACCCATAAAATTTGACTTGCTGCTTGCTCTGTATAGTTTCTGTAGCCCAAAGTACCAAGTCCATACATACTCTTCCAATACATAATTTCCAAAAGACCACAATCCACATGGTCAGACCCATCTCACCAACACCACACCTCTCTGACACCCAGTCTCTGTTGTAGTCAGTTCTACAATGCTGGGATACACATCCAAATCAGACACAGTTTATGGGAGGAAGGGATTTATTTCAGATTACAGATCCAAGGAGAAGTTGCAACAATGGCAGAAGAAAGTGGCTCCCATTCATAAACCAAAGCAGAGAAAGACACCACCAACAGCCAGCAATACCAAAAAACAAGCACACACTGACAGCAAGCAGGACGCTTGGGGCTCAAACCTCTGCGTGCCTTTGGCTGGAATTCAGATCCACCGTAGGTTGACACCTTAAAGCTGGACTCCAGTATCTGGTACCAGGGCCATCCCCAGCCAGGCATCTGGAAACATAAATTGAAACTACCACACACATAAATACATAAGGATAGTAAAGGAAATTTTGTGAACAACTTAGAAAGGGACCAAGATGGCATCCACCTAACTGCGCCACACCTCCTAGGGAAGAAAAGGTAAGATATTGAGGCTTCATTAATTCTTCTAGGGGGGAGCAGACTCTAATAGACCTCCAATGGGAGGGTGCAGAGGAGCAAAGAAAGGAGTCGGCTGATTCCCATGCTCTTGAGTAGCCCACCAGTCCCCCAATCCCCTCAAGTAGCCACCCTACCATAGTCCCAGCCACAGGTTCCTCCTGCACTAATAGCAGGTGAGGGGACCCAGGCAGGCCAGCATAGCTCCACCCGCACCTCCACGCTTGCCAACTTCATACCACTCGCCACAGCTCCCCACCCCGCGTGCACAGACCCAAGCCAGCAAGCCAGCCTCCTATGCATCCAGGCTCGCGAGCACCATCGCACTTGCTGCAGTGCCCCATCACCATGCGGAACCCAAGCAAGTCAGCATAGCTCCACCCGGGCTTCCACGCACGTGAACCCCATCCCACTGGTCGCCACCCCCACCCCCATGCGCAGACCCAGGCAGGTCAGCATAGATCCACGTGAGCGAATGCCATCCCACTCACTGCCGCCCCCCACCCCTGGGCAAGGATCCAGGCAGGTCAGTGAAGCTCCACCAGCACTTCCGTGCGTGCCAATGCCAACCCACTCGCCGCTACCCCTCACCCTGTGTGTGGACCCAGGCAAGCCAGCGTAGCTCCATCAGAGCCTCCACGTGCACAAACGCCATCCCACTCACCACCGTCCCCACCCCAAGCGCGGACCCAAGACAGCAAGCCAGCCTCCTGCACCTCCAAGCCGCGAACACCATCCCACTCGCCACTACACCCCACCCCAGTGCACGGACCCAGGCTGACCAGCGTAGCTCCACCCACATCTCCAGACTCAGGAACGCTGACCCACTTGCCACAGCCCCCCATTCCCTTGCACGGGACCAAGCCATCAGGTGTGAATACCTTCCCACTCGCCACCACCCTCCACCCCAGTGCATTGACCCAGGCCAGCAGGCTAGTATTCCCCCAGGGGACCTCAAACGCTGTCCCTCTTGCTGCTACCCCCAACCCGATGCATGGACCCAGGCCAGCAGGCTAGCATCCCTTTCCCCTTCTCACCGCCCCCCCCATGTTCCCACCACGCCAGAGCTCCACAGAAAAACTCTGCTGTCCCTCCACACCCTTGGGTAGACCCAGGCCAACAGGCTAGTGTTATCCCAGGGGACCTCCACCCAGGAGCACCATCCCACTCTCCATCACCGCCCACCCCAGTGTGCCGACCCACGCCAGCCAGTAGTCTAACATTTCCCCAAGGGTCCTCCACACACTAATGCCTTCCCACTTGCTTCCATCCTCCACCTCCCTCCTCAGACCCAGGTAAGTAGACTAGGGCTACCCCTGCCACCACCAGGGAGGGACCTCCACATGCCAATGCCCCTCCATGCTCAGACTCAGGCCAGCAGGTTGGGTTCCCTCCCCCGCCCCCCCCCACCCAGGATCTCCCACCACAGGGGACCTCCATGCACCTCCCCCCATGTGTCACCTGACCCACAGAAGACCCATATCCCCACCCTGTCCAGGCAGTCACATTCATCCCCCTCTACAGTGTCTCAAGGGACCCGCCATCCCATCCCTTCACTCTTCAGCATTGAAGAACCACCACACATTCCCATCCTCCTCTCCTCCACAGCCCAGCTGCAACACCAATCTGCTTTGTTCCATTTCCCCCTACTCCCTCTCCCCTCGCACCACGTGAACATGAAGTCCTATACCCTGAATCATGGAACAACAAGCCCCTACATCAGGTCCCCAGGCCCTACCAGAGCCTTACCGGCTCCTTCCTTCTGAGCAGACAGGCCCAATTGCCATCAGAAGCCTAGTGGAAGCAAACATAAAAGGGAATAATCACTGAAGGCACTTCAAGGGTAAACTACAGCTTCCTCCTAAATTAAATAAGACTCCTACACTGTGATGGGCAGGCCACAGCGCAAAAGGACTAACATGAAAAATCAAATGCAAGTAAATCCAATAAGATCACCCAGTTCCACAATGGATGTCTGTAATCAAAACATAGAAGAGGCATTAGGATCAGAACCCCAAAATTAAGATGGAAGCTATGCAACCCTGACCAAGCAAACAGCAGAACTTGCAGAAAAGCAACAAAGGGCTGATAATCATATGAATACTATCCTCCCTAGATTAGACTTAATAGATAAGAACCAGGAAGGGATCCAAAGACAGTTAAATGATCTGAAGAAGAGCAGAAAAAAAGAGGACCTCAATAACCAGCTGGCTAAGCTCAATGAAGACAAAGAAATGCAAGGATGAATTCCAAGAAGCATTAAGAAAATCAGAAAATGATGTGAAAAGGGAATTCAACAGAGGGATGGAAACTATACATTAAAAAGTAGTAGACAATACAAACCAAACTGAACAAGCCCAAAACTCTAGAGAAGCTCTCAAGAATAGAGTCAGCCATATGGAGGATAGAAACTGAGAAGACAAAACAGAAGAAACAATTCATGAGTCCAAAAGTTTCAATAAATTCAAAACTTTTTGTGAACAGAACATATAGGAACTGTGGGATACCCTTAAATGTCCCAACATTCAGATCATGGGAATACAAGAAGGGGAAGAAATTCAAACCTAAGGCAGGGAGAACTTATTCAACAAAATTATTGATGAAAACTTTCCCACTCTCAAAAGAAAGTCCCATCAAGTTATAAGAAGTTAACAGAACTTCAAATAGACTGGACCAAAAGAGAAATTCTCCAAGACATATTATCATTAAGACTCTAAGCATTGATAGCAAAGAGAGAGTCCTAAAAGCAGCTAGGGATAAACAACACATTACATATAAAGGAAACCCCATCAGAATTACTTCAGACTTCTCAATGGAAATCCAAAAATCCAGAAGGGCCTGGAATGGAACACTGCAAAGTCTAAGAACCTATGGCTTCCAACTCATACTACTCTACCCAGCAAAAGTATCCCTCATAATAGATGATGAAAGAAAAACTTTCCATGGTAAAACTCAGCTTTACACCTATATGAACACAAAGCCAAACCTACACAGAGTACTTCAGGAAATTCTCCACACAGAAGAATCAAACAATCAACCTCAAGTGCCTAGAAGAAACAGATCACAATAACCAAACTCAGAGAAGGCACATAAAACTACAAAGTCCAAGAAAACACCAAACCACATAAACCATCATAATATGGCAGGGATTAAATGAAACTTCACAGCCATTATCCTAAACATTAATGGCCTTAACTCACCCATCAAGAGACATAAGCTAACAGAGTGGATCAGAAAATTAGACCCCTCAATTTGTTGTCTTCAAGAAACCCCTCACCACTAAAGATAGACACCTCAGGGTAAAAGGGTGGAAAATGATATTCAAAGCAAATGGAAATAAGAAAGAAGCAGGTATAGCTATACTAATATTTCATAAAATAGGCTTCAACCAAAAATAATCAAAAAAGACAAAAAAGGCCATGGGAACGATCCAACAAGAGGATAACACAATCATCAATCTTTATGCACTGAACACAGGGGCATTACAATTCACCTACTAGACAACAAAACAGAAATAACCACCAACACCATCATAGTTGTGGACTTCAATACTCCACTATCAGCAATAGACAGATCATCCAAACAGAAAATCAAAATCAATGGGGAAGTGAGAGAGCTCAAAAAAACCATAAAACAATTAGGCATAACAGACATCTACAGAACATTGTACCCCAACTCCACAGACTACACATTCTTCTCAGCAGCCCATGGAACCTTCTCTAAGATAGATCACATACTGGGTCACATAAAGCCTGCCTCCATATATTTAGGAAGATCGACATAATTTCCTGCATGATATAAGATCACAATGCTGTACTGCTAGAAATCAAAAACAAAAGATGCACCAGGAATCCTATAACCTCCTGGAAACTGAACCACACACTTTTAAACAATAAATGGGTAGTGGACAAAATAAAAAATTAAATTGTGAAATTTCTAGAAATGAATGACAATGAGAACACATTGTACCAAAACTTATGGGACACAATGAAGACAGTCCTCAGGGGAAAATTCATAGCACTAAATGCCTTCATAACAAAGACAGAGAGATCCCAAACCAGTGACCTAACCATGTACCCAAAGGCACTGGAAAAGCAAGAAGAATCCAGCCCAAAAGGCTCCAGACAGAAATAAATAATTAAAATCAAAGCAGATATTAATGAATTTGAAACTAAGAAAACAAGAAAATTGATAAAAACAAACAAACAAAAAAAAAAAAAAACAAAGAGCTGGTTCTTTGAAAAAAATAAACAAGATTGATAAACCCCTGGCCAATTTGATCAAGAAAAAAAAGAGGTGCTTCATATTAACAAAATCAGAAATGAAAAAGGAAAAATCACAACAAACGTAAGTGAAATTGGGAGAATCATGAGGACTTATTTCAAAAACCTCTACTCCACAAAACTGGGTAATATAGAGGAAATGGATGAATTGCTAGACACATACCACTTACCAAAGCTAAACTCAGACCAGATTAGTCTCCTAAACAAACCTATCACACCCATAGAGATTGAAAAGTTAATTAAAAAAAAAACTTCCCCCAAAAAGAAGAGTCCAGGGCTGGAGAAATGGCTTAGTGGTTAAGCGCTTGCCTGTGAAACCTAAGGACCCCGGTTCGAGGCTCCATTCTCCAGGACCCACGTTAGCCAGATGCACAAGGGGCACACGCATCTGGAGTTCATTTACAGAGGCTGGAAGCTCTGGCGCGCCCATTCTCTCTCTCTCTCTCTCTCTCTGCCTCTTCTCTGTTGCTCTCAAATAAATAAACAAACAAACAAAATTAAAAAAAAAAAAAATGAAGAGTCCAGGACCAGATGGCTTCTCAGCTGAATTCTATGAAACCTTCATGGAAGAGATGAAACCAATTTTTCTCAAACTGTGCCACACAATCAGAGAACAGGGAAAGTTCCCAACTCCTTCTATAAAGCTAGTACCACCCTAATACCAAAACCAGGCAGAGACGCCACAAGAAAAGAAAACTATAAGCCTATTTCCCTGATGAGCTTAGACACAAGGATCCTGAACAAAATACTCACAAACCAAATTCAATAACACATCAAAAGCATTATCCACCTTGATCAAGTAGGCTTCATCCCAGGAATGCAGGGGATATTCAACATAGGGAAATCTGTCAATGTAATACACAACATAAATAAGCTTAAACACGAAAACCACATGATCATTTTTGATAAATGCAGAAAATGCTTTTGAGAAAATATAACATCACTTCATGATCAAAATATTGGAAAAAATAGGCATGTATGGTTTATATCTCAACATAATAAAGGCTATATATAAAGATCCTAAAGCCCAAATAATACCTAATGGGGAGAGACTGAAGGAATTCCCACTGAGATCAGTAACAAGACAGGGGTGTCCACTCTCACCCCTGCTCTTCGACAATGTACTGGAAGTCCTAGCTCAAGCAATAAGAAAGGAGAAAGAAAGAAAAGGGGTATGAATTGGAAAGAAAGAAGTTACGTTAGCTCTATTCGCAGAGGACATGATTCTGTACATAAGAGACCCGAAAACCTCCATCTCAAAACTCTTAAAGGTGATGAACTCCTTCAGCAAAGTAGCATGATACAAAATAAATGCACAAAAATCAGTAGCCTTTCTATATGCAAAAGACAAAGATACAGATAAAGAAATAAGTGACCTTGTCCCTTTTTCAATAGCAACAAATATAAATAAATAAAATATCTTGGAATAACATTAACCAAGGATGTGAAAGACACAATAAAAACATAAAAGCACTCAAAAAAAAAAGAAATTGAGGAGAACTGGAGAAAATGAAAAGACCTCCCATGCTCCAGGTTAGGATAACATTGTGAAAATCACAATCTTACCAAAGGCAATATACAGATTTAATGCAATACCCATTAAAATCCCAGCATTGTTCTTCA
The DNA here is from genome assembly GCA_036346955.1 of Dipus sagitta. NCBI lineage: Eukaryota > Metazoa > Chordata > Mammalia > Rodentia > Dipodidae > Dipus > Dipus sagitta. The sequence goes on from CM070771.1 coordinate 152,296,994, forward strand.
CAGAGATAGAAAAAATGATTTCAAAATTCATATGGAATGGCAGAAGGCCTCGGATATCCAAGCATATCCTCAGCAAAAGAAACACATCTGGAGGCATCGCCATACCTAATCTAAAGTTATATTTAGTAGTAAGTATATTTGAAGCCATAGTAATAAAAACAGCATGGTACTGACATAAAAACAGGATTATAGACCAGAATTGAGGACCTGGACTTTGGGTCAAGTTACTACAGCCACTTGATATTTGACAAAGGCCCAAACAATGTAGGCTGGGAGAAAAAAAAAAAAAAAAAAAACCCAGCATCTTCAACAACTGGTGCTGGACAAACTGGATAACCATGTGCAGGAAAATGAAACTCAATCCACACATCTCGCCATGCACAAAAATCAAGTCCAAATGGATCAAAGACCTCAATATAAGACTGGAAACTTAGCTACTACTGGAAGAAAAAAATAGAAGGAACTTTCCATGATATAGGAATGAGAAAAGACTTATTGAACAAAACTCCAGTAGCTCAGGAACTTAAAAAATCACTCAACCATTGGGATCTCATGAAACTGAAACGTTTCTTCAAAGACTAACATACAATAAGCAGAGCCAATAGACTTCCCACAGAATGGGAGAAAATTTTTGCGGGCTATGCAACTGACAGAAGCCTAATTTCTAGAATCTACAAAGAACTCAAAAAGCTAAACAATAGCCGGGCGTGGTGGCACACGCCTTTAATCCCAGCACTCGGGAGGCAGAGGTAGGAGGATCACCCTGAGTTCGAGGCCACCCTGAGACTACATAGTGAATTCCAGGTCAGCCTGAGCTACAGTGAGACCCTACCTCGAAAAACAAAAAACAAAACAAAACAAAACAAAAAGCTACACAATAAAAAGTCAAATAACTCACTAACAAAATGGGGTAAAGAACTGGACAGGCCATTCTTACAGGTAGAAATACAAATGGCAAACACACTCTTAAGAAAATGTTCATCATCCCTAATAATCAGGGAAATGCAAATTAAAATAACTATGAGATTTTACCTTACCGTATTAAGGACAGCAAACATTAAAAACTCAAATGAAAACAAATGACGGTGAGAATGTAGAGAAATAGGAACCCTCATTCACTGTTGGTGGGAATGTAAGATGGTACAACCACTATGCAAAGCAATATGAGACTCCTACAAAGGTTGACTATACAGTTACCAACAGACCCAATTATTTCCTTACTGGGCATTTACCCTAAAATCCCCATGCCTCAGTTCTGAGAGATTTGCTCAACCATGTTTATAGCTGCTCAATTCATAATAGCTAAAAGCTGTATATACAAAGCCTAATGGAAACTTTTCAAATACCCTGGCTGCCTTTCAAAAGCACATTGAGCATTCCAAGTTTAGAGGAAGTGAGAAAGCAGCTGCTGAGGCCGATCTAGTGATTTCTTCCAGAGTGACATAACATGGCCCAGGATATTTTTCCATAAAGGAGCATTACTTATCCTAAGCTGGATCCTTTGACATTTGCCTCGTTCCTTCTCTGGAAGAGAAAAATTCTGCAGTGCATTCAATTCTGGGTTACTCAAGAGTGGCTGATGGCATCATGATTCCACATTGCTTAGTATATCCAAAATTATGCCTTTGGAAAATGTGCACATCCCCTATGGAGCAAGTTCTTTTTTTTTATTTTTTTTGTTCATTTTTATTTATTTATTTGAGAGTGACAGACAGAGAGAGAAAGAGGCAGATAGAGAGAGAGAGAGAGAGAGAGAGAGAGAGAGCGAGAGAGAGAATGGGCGCGCCAGGGCCTCCAGCCACTGCAAATGAACTCCAGACACGTGAGCCCCCTTGTGCATCTGGCTATCGTGGGTTCTGGGGAATTGAGCCTTGAACCGGGGTCCTTAGGCTTCACAGGCAAGCGCTTAACCGCTAAGCCATCTCTCCAGCCCTGGAGCAAGTTCTTGAAGTTCAGTGATGAAGTGCATATAAAATATGTTGCCTGTTTCAGTGACTCAGAGTAGAAACAGACACATAATCCTATTATGATGTTAATAATAGAGGAAGGTACAAACTACAGTTACCATGGAAACACAAATTAAATGTGCAAAGATATCATAATATGTTAACAGAAAAGGTGACATTTAACCATGGTCATAAGTTTTTCTCTGGAATACCATGTTTAGTCTTTTAATTATAAAAGTAGCACATGAATCCATTATGCTTGTAAAAATGTCAAGCAAAAGCATGTAATTTATGAGTGGGAGGAGAACCTAGAGGGAGGTGGCCTAGAGGGAGAAGAACATAAAAAGGAGAGGAAATGAAGAAGCAAAACACAGGTGTAGGGGAGCATGGCACATTTGGGGATTGTTGATAAGAACCTGAAAGTAGGTGGAACAGAAAAAATTGCTGTTAGTAATTGGAGTGAAAATTTCAAAGAGAGTTGATGAAGGTGGTAAAGACCTTTGTAAACTCTGTTTTAAAGTCTAGCTTACCAATTTTGATTGCTAGGAACCATCAGAAAGAACACATCAAAAGAACACAGGCTAAAATTGTAGACCTGAAAGTGAAGTCCTAAGGAGTTCCTTCTGAGTACTTTGTATTAAATATTGTGACCAAGCTGAATTGCTCTTCCCATTTTAGGAGTGGCAAAATTTCTGTTTTTCAAGATCATGAATTAGTGGATGATGGAACGGAGATCTAACCTACTTCTTCATGCTAGCGCAGGTGTTTTTCACTAGTCTTTGTTGTCATTCCAGTGAAGTCAATTACAGTTGTTAAGCAAGAAATTGTTAAGGCACTGAAGGGTAGTACTATGGTCATAGAATAGACATGGATTTATTAGGGATATTATATTCGATACTGTCCAAATTGACTAGCTATGGAATGATAGTTAAAATAATTTATTTTTTGAGACAGGCTCTTCCTCTGTAGCTTGGGCTATCCTTGAACTTGCCCTCCTCTTTCCCTTATGCCAGAAGACCTGGAATTCAAGACATTTTAGACTGGATAGTAGACGATATAGTTATGGTTGGATTGCTGGCTCAGCAGTTAAAGGCACTTGTTGGCAAAGCCTATTGGCCCACTTTCAGTACTGACATAAAGCCAGATGTACAAAGTGAAGCATGCATTTGGAGTTCGTTTGCAATGTCAAGAGGCCCTGGCATGCAAATACACACACTCTCTCTGTTTCTTTCTATTTCTATTTAAAAACATTTTTAAAACTATATGGCCATAAGGCTAGAGAGATGTCTTAGCAGTTAAGATGCTTGCCTGTGAAGCCTAAGGACCCAGGTTCAATTCCCCAGTACCCACAGATAGATGCACAAGGGGCATGTGCATCTGGAGATCATTTACAGTGGCTGGAGGCTCTGGCGTACCCATTCTCTGTCTATCTATCTGCCTCCCTCTCTCTTTCTCTCAAATAAATAAATAAATGAAATAGTTAAAAATATATAGCCATAACAAAATGACAGATTTAGAAAGACAGGGAGACATTTGATTGCATGCTTTCCCTCAAGAATGAAGAAGTTGGTGGAGAGCACTTCCGAGATGTATTTCGACCATAAAGGCCAATGTTTTTTTCATAAATATTACCATGGATTATTGTGCTTTGAAAATATGTCCCAGACAGGCTATTCAATTAAGGTGTGCTTAATATTTTTTCTCTTGTTCTTTGGCATAATATGTATGTGTCTTTAAAGCAGGAAAGACCACTTTACATTATACTACTCCAAAGAGGGATAGTGAAAAACATTCACCAATCAGTCTGGGATAGGCCTACCAGAAGAAATTCAGCTGTAAATAGGTGGATGCTCACCTGGGCCATGCCAGCATAGGTCTTCTCTGATGGCTTGCATATTTGAATCTATTCTACACTGTAAATGACTCAGGGGCAGGAACTTCATTTTTCTGATGTTCTAATGTTGATCCCAGCTCTTAAAGTAGTATGTTTATTTTTGTAGGTACCCAACCAATGATTTTTTTATGAACAAATCAATACTTTTCAACATCTCATCAGTGCATGACAATGCATGTAGCTATGTTACAAGAACTTTCAATCAGATAACAGGGTGCCATAGCGCTCTGCCTTCAGGAGAAAGCTGTTAACCACAGGAAGCTTTCACACAAAGGCCTACAATACTGAGCATTCATTAATTTACAAAGATCCTTCCTCAGAGAGTCAAATATATTGTATAACTTTATTTAAATTTCACCATTTTCTTTAGAAAACATATTTCAAGAGCAAAAATCTCATGTCTTCAACCATATAAGCCACATGTGGCACATTCCAATAAAAGTTAAAAAACAATGTCACTGTACAGAGGAGTGCTCAGCGCTGAAATATCTCTATCACATCTTCCAAGGCTCAGGGTCCATTGCAGAAGAGGTGGTGGAAAGAATGTAAGAGCCAAAGGAAGGGTAGAACTCCTTACAACATGCTCCTCCAGACACAAAATGGCCTGGATATCCATGACTTCACAGTGCCTGACACTACCTACACAAGATCATCATAACAGGACGAAAAAAAATCATGATGTCAAAATAAAAGAGAGACTGACTGAGGGGGAAGGGATATGATGGAAAGTGGAGTTTCAAAGGGGCAAGTGGGGGGAGGGAGGGAATTACCAAGGGTTGTTGTCTACATTTAGGGAAATTGTCAATAAAATGTATAAATAAAAAAAAGAATGTCACTGTAAGCTTAAGGCTTATCAGCACCTCAGGGCTCTCCTGTTTTCATTTATCCTTGACAGTGTATTCTTTGCCTGATTATCTTGACACATACACAAACTGTATGTCTCCTATAAGCCCAAGTGGGCTAAGCTATCATTTTTCATTTTTTATTGATTATTGACATACTTCATATGGCAACATCACATGTTGGTACCATCCTTTCCCTCATCTCTGCCACCTTTCCAAAGAGGGCCCTCCTTATTTATCCCTGTGGAGACTCTGGGTTGTGTGTTGTGGGAGCTGCAGTCAGTTAATGCCTCTGGGAATGATGTCCCAACTTGTGGCTCTTACAATCTTTCCACTTCCTCTTCCACAAAATTCCTTGAGCCGTGGTGGGTGAGTTTTAAGTCTACTTCAGTGATGAGCTCTTAGGAGCGTCCGGCTCTCTGCTTTGGTTGGTGTTGAGTGTCCTCAAGGTCTGTCTCCTCCACCCTGGCACTGATTATCAAGTTCACCATGGAAGCAGCACTCTTGCTCATCTCCCCAATTCCTCTGTGGTTTCAGCTGGGGCTAGGCTGAAGTGCAATGGGTAGTTTATCTCCTCTGGTCTCTTTCAGTCTGAAAGAGAAAAGTAGATTCTCCAACAGAAACTGAAGTCAGCTCAGATTAAATGGGATAAGCGTTATTGATTTAGAGAGAATTTGATGGATGTAGTGCTTCTTTTAGCCCAAGATTAGTGAGAACTTGACACTGGAGAGCAAAATCATTGTCTGAGTATGATTTTGACGTGTTTCCTGGGAGCAGTTTTAAGAAACCACACATTCATACATAGTCTCACATACTCACACAGACATACAACCTCTCTCTCTCTCTCTATCAGCCAAAACATGTTACCTAAAACTCCCGTTTGTTTCAAGAACTGTATAATCACAAGTCCCCTTGTCCCTATGCTACCTTACCTATCATACTGGAGTATTTTACCATCAACTAAATTACACCTGAATTAGACTAGTTAAACAGGGTTATTGCCAACAGTTTCAAACAAATGTTTAGAAAATATATATATATTCAAGAAGTGAATGACTATTTTCCTTGTTTTTATTCTGTGGTATTAAGCCAATATTTCCATGTTTCTTCAGTTTTACAGAGTTAAGATACCCCCTAATGTAAGCACTCACTAAGTAACCCAAGTAAACTCACTGGTTCCCCAAGCTGGGTGCTGATGGAATTGATTCTTAACCTGTTGTCAGTGCCCTTACCTAGGGTGCATAGAGTAGTTCATGGCTCCCCAGGAAATGTAATATGATAGCACTAGAAAGTTAAGTAAGACAAGTACAAGAAAAAAAATGCAACAGAATTGAAAATAAAGATGAAGCCAAGTGATATCTTTTTAATTTGTTAAAACTATTTCCTGGAGTATCAAGGAACTCCTACCACCCAGATGAACTTTTTAGAAAATTTTTAAATTAAAGATATATATTTCTGAGCCGGGCTTGGTGGCACAAGCCTTTAATCCCAGCACTCGGGAGGTAGAGGTGGGAGGATTCCCGTGAGTTCGAGGCTGACCTGGAATTCACTCTGTAGTCTCAGGGTGGCCTCGAAAAAAAAAAAAAAAATATATATATATATATATATATATATATATATATATGTACATATTCCCCCACTGGAGAGATGGCTTAGCTGTTAAGCGCTTGCCTGTGAAGCCTAAGGACCCCAGTTCAAGGCTCGATTCCCCAGGACCCATGTTAGCCAGATGCACAAGGGGGAGCATCTGGAGTTTGCAGTAGCTGGAGGCCCTGGTACTTCCATTCTCTCCCTCTATCTGCCTCTTTCTCTCTCTGTCACTCTCAAATAAATAAATAAAAATAAACAAATTTAAAAAAACAAAAAAAAATATATATGTATATATATACATATATACTAAGGGAAATATATATATATATGTGTGTATATATGTACATATATATATGTGTATATATATACATATATATATACACATATATATATATATATATATATACACACACATATATATATATTTCCCTTAGTAGTAGTAGAGCACTTGTAGCAGCTAACGTGTATTGAATGGTGACTGCAAGGCAGGCAGAATTTGGGTGACCTAAGAGTACTAATGTACTTAATGCTCATTACTTTTATAAGGTAAACAACAATATTATCTGTTGGCATTTCATACAGCTAAGATGGAAGCACAGCCTGAATGAGGTGTCGTGTCTGATCAGTGTCAGAGATGAAGTTATGAACCATGATAATTCTTCTCAGTTCCCTGGGATACTGGCTGAAAAGAACATTGAAACTTTCCAAATTCAGCTCTTTTACTTTGTTGGAATTAAACACTCTGCACTCCTTATATATGAAATACATTTGTGCTGTTGATCAGAAGACTGTGAGGGCTGAGGACATGGCTCAGCAGTTGAGGTACTGGCCTGCAAAGCAGACCTGAGTTAATTCCCCAGGAGCCACATAAAGCCAGATGCACTGAGCGGCACATGCATCTGGAGTCCGTCTGCGGTGGCTGGAGGCCCTGGCACTCCCATATGTACTATCTCTGTGTCTGCCTCTTTCTCTCTCAGATAAATAAATTAAATTAAAAGGTGGTGAGATAAGAGTTTGCTTCCTATAGACAGTGTGGAATTACAAGCTAGTCACATAACCTTTTACATGCCACAGTCACATAATCAAAAGAAAAAAAAAAAAAAGGAAAATGACTCAGCCAGTAGCTTTTAGAATGAGCACAACCAGCTGGGAGAGGGAATTGAAAAGAGAACATGATGCATGACCACTCACTTGACTGGCTGAGGGTCATTTGTATAATCAGCTCCTTGACTGAGTCGAGGGGCAGGTTTAGACCCCTTCCTGGTTCCAGCCTGGTATGAGGTGAAGAACAATCAACTTCAGTAAGCTGATCTCAGTCTCTGTCCAGTTCGTGGCATAAGTTCCATAAAGGACAGGAGACCAGACAGCACAGTGGCAGGCTCTCTCATGAGGACTCTTCCCACTCTGGTGGGAGTCCTTCTGTCTCTCTGATAGAGCTATTTTTGTTAGCTCACACCTGATCCACATTCCTTAGTTCTTTGGTGTGGAACACAAACTCCAGAGCCTGCCTACCTCTCTCTCTCTCTCTCTCTCTCTCTCTCCTCTCTTCTCTTCTCCATCGCTTCCTCCTTTTCTCTACCTTTTTCCAGGTGAGAAAGAGAGTGTAGATATTTTCATTTCCTGGCCTCAATTCCTGATGTTTTTCAATTCTTCCTTTAGTAGATCAATTTGTACTTTTTGTAAATAAATTCTGTATGTTTTTTAGGCATTCTCACTGATCTCACAGAATATACTCCATTGTTTTTCTCCTAAAACACTTCATTCACCCTGACACGTGTGGTTCCAAATTAGACAAAACAAAGAGCTGCTAGTGAACTGATAAATAATTTATTCTGCAATCTATACACTGTGTTTTAGGTGAATAATGTATATACATTGAAAACAGTGATTACTTTCAGTTATTTAAATAGATCTTTAAAATTTTTAGAAATTAAAATCAATGATTAGGGATTTGAGATTGAAAAAGAAGTTTTAAGTGGTTTAATCTAATCAAGAAGTAAACCTGGCTGGGTGTGGTTGTGCATGACTTTAATCCCAGCACTTGGGAGGCAGAGGTAAGAGGATTGCCATGAGTTCAAGGCTATGCTGAGACTACATAGCCTGAGCTAGAGCAAGACCCTACTTTGAAAAAAAAAAAAAAAAGCAAACTGTTGAGAGATTTGGGAAGGAGGCTGCTGAGAGAAGTGTGTCTCCCCCATACACCTATCAGACTTGGGAAATTTTGTAAATGTTAATGGGCATTCAAATGAACCTTGCCCTTTGGAAACCAGAGACCTGCAAAAACTTCATGAGTCATAATACTAGCCCATGTCATTGAGAACTGATATTAAGAAGCTATTTATAAGTGGGGTACAGTGGTACACGCCTTTAATCCCAGCACTTGGAAAGAGATATAGGAGCCTGGGACTACAGAGGGAGGTCCAGGACAGCTTAGGCTACAGTGAGACCTTACCTCAAAAAAAAAAAAAAAAAAAAAAGAGAAGCTACTTATATAGATACTTCATTATGTTAGACTTATGACAGGCATTTCAAGAAACATTCTTCAGTTTACACACTTAATGATTATTGTTGTTAACAAATATCTTCTACCAGGCCACTTTAGAACCTAGGAAGGTATAAGAAAATTTTCAAAAGATTGCTAAAACTAATTACTTTGTTGTTTACAGTGTATATGAGAATGTCATTTTTGTCAGCTTTCTTTGGAACTGACAAGGCACTAGGGCCATGCTCTTTCCTTCATGGCATCAGCTTTGAATTGTATTATACCATCAACTAAGCCAACATATAAAGCCACTGTGCTCTTCTGGGACAGTTACAGACTTGGAGGAAGTTCATGGCCATGAGCATTGGAGAGTAGTCTTGTAGGATTTTGTGCTTACCTTTGCCCAAAATTGTTGATTATTTAAGTCAAGTTAGTTCACTATAAGACAGTAAGTGGACTTTACACTGAGAACATGTGCAGGGTGCTTGACATCAAGAATATCAGGCAGTGGTGACAACTTCACTGCACATCATCAACCGAACCATCCAGACCAAATCAGTAGTTGTGGATATGTCTGGGTTTGTATTTCTCAACCTTGCTTGAAAGTTGATTTAGTTTAAGGAGATTACTTTCATCTTAGTAAGAAGTTAGAAGAAAGAAAGACACAAGCTAGAAGCAGATAAAGGTCTGGAGAGATGGCTTAGCAGGTGCTTGCTGCACAAGTGTGATGACCTGAGTTTTGATCCCCATACCCATGCGAAGCTGGATGCAGTAGTGTGAGCAATCTGTAGTCCCAGTACACCTAAGGTGAGATGGGAGGCAGAGGCATGAGAATCACTGGAAGCTTGCAGGCCAGCTATCCTGACATACACCGTTACACACAACTGGAGACTGTGCCTCAAACATGGTGGGAGATGAGGGCTGACACCAAAGGTTGCCTTTTGACCTCCACACATGTGCCATGGTATGTGTTCACTTACACACACACACAGAGAGAGAGAGAGAGAGAGAGTTTAATAAAAAGCAGATGTGATGGCTGTGATGTTGAGATATTTTCAAGTAAATTTATGTGTACTGTGTGTATCATTAACACGTGGTCAGAGGCTATGTGGAATTGAAAGAGATAATTTTCCCAGTGAGAAAATTCAATAATATTCTTTAAAAAAAATGGTGTCAAAAATATTTATCTGGCCCTTTTCCTCTTCTGGGATGGTGTTGAAAAGCACCAGAATGGTCCAGTGATTGACATACCATCATAGGTTTTCCTACAATACAGCCTGTAACAAAACTAGGCTGTCCCGAACCCCTGGTAATAGAGCTGTTTACCTGTACTCCAAGAAGGTCGGGAAAGCACCAAAATTACCATGCAGCGTGTGCCCAGGCCGACTTGGAGGGGTTCGTGCTGTAAGACCTAAAGTCCTTATGAGATTGTCCAAAACATAAAAAAAAAAAAAAAAAAACATGTCAGCAGGACTTATGGTGGTTCCATGTGTCTAAATGTGTCCCTGTAGGAATCAAGTGAGCTTTCCTTATTGAGGAGCAGGAAAATGTTGTGAAGGTGTTGAAGGCACAAGCACAGAGTCAGAAAGCTAAATAAATATGAAGCTTTTAAAAATAATAATAAAAATATATCTGATATTACTGTTTAAGTGTAATCATGGAAAACAGATTAATATTATAAAATTTGAGGAGGGAAAATGGTGAACCATATATTTTGTTGTTATTGTACCTTTTTGAATTTTGTGTTTTTAAATGTAAACAACTTCATGATATATCTGGACCAGGTTAAACATATTTTGAATATTTTCAAGCACACAAAATCAGAGATAATCATGTTTTAAAAATTCCATGCTCAACACTCAGCTTCAATAAGTATGAGCATTTTTCAATATTGCTTCATTTATTTATTTCATCTTCTTTATTTTCTAAAATATTTAAAACATACACATCATATTCATTTCTAATGCACAACCAATATCTCAAAATGTAAGAATATTGAAACAAAAATAAATGCAGGGGAAAAGCAATGCTAAGATAAATCTTGACAGTTATTTCATGGGACCATTCTGTTTAGAAGGAAAAATAATCAGAATTTGCATTTTTACTATCCAAACATTTATTTATTTAGCAAAAGAATTTATTTAACAACAGAAAGCTAATACATCACTTAAATAAAATAATGATTAGATTACTTGACACACTTCATGATGCAGGCAATGTTTAGAATTCTAATTAGATTACCACATGGGAAATTCAAACATTAACATGATTGTATACCTTTATAGGAAACAATTCTATAATAGTTATTTAAAAACAATATTGTTTTTTTGGTTGGCAAAATTGTACTTGAATCTAGTTTTTCTTTAATTTTATTTTATTTTGTTTTTTATTTTTTTTTATTTATTTATTTTTTTTTGGTTTTTTGAGGTAGAGTCTCACTCTAGCCCAGGCTGACCTGGAATTCACAATGGAGTCTCAGGGTGGCCTCGAACTCACGGCGATCCTCCTACCTCTGCCTCCCTAGTGCTGGGATTAAAGGCGTGCGCCACCACGCCCGGCTAATTTTATTTTTATTTATTTGAGAGAGACAGACAGAGAAAGAGGCAGAGAGAGAGAGAGAATGGGCGCGTCAGGGCCTCCAGCCACTGCAAACGAACTCCAGATGCGTGCACCACCTTGTGCATCTAGTTTACATGGCTCCTGGGGAATCGAGCCTCGAACCAGGGTCCTTTGGCTTCATAGGAAAGCACTTAACCACTAAGCCATCTCTTGAATCTAGTTTTTTTATAGTACCTTAACTACATAAAACATTTGGGTTGGCCACACATGACTGAACCTCAGTCCTGCAGGGGAGCAGAAACCCAAGAGTCTTCAGAACACCCCAAACTCTGGAATCAGTAAAAGGAGACTCAAATACAAAACAAGACAGTGGAGTGGGACACTTGAAGGTATATTTTGGACACTGCAGGTGAGCCCCCCTGTTACAAGCAAATTAATGGGTTACTGCAAGGACATACATAAACGTGCATGCACTACATATAACACACCACATACCACATTAAACATGCACACAAATCAAAATTTGGGGGAAAAAAATTAAGTTTTCCAAGAACAAAATCAAGGGGCTTTAAACTGTGTTCTATTTTAGAAATAATAGACATCATATACATATAGTAATAAATGTATATTAAGTAAGACAGCATACATGTATACTATAGCCATATATATTAAGATACATGTGGACTGGAGCAATGGTTCAGCAGTTAAGGCACTTACCTGCAAAGCTTTGTGACCCAGGTTTAATTCCTGAGTACTGAAATAAAGTCAAATGCACAAAGAGGTACATACATCTGGAGTTCATTTGCAGCTGCAAGAAGCCCTGACATGTTCATCCTCTCTGTCTCTCTTTCTGTCTCTCTCTGCTTGCAAATAAATAATTACAAAATATTTTAAGATACACACTACATATACACATGTATTTTATATAGTTATATAGGTGTGTGCATACATATATAATGCACAGATGCAGAATATTCTCTTGAGCTAGTATCAACATGCAGGTACTTTGTTTTCCTCCTGCTAAGATTCTTTGTGGTTCACACATCCAACAATCTGTCAAGCTGGGGTTGCTGTTCCCAAGAATGATCTCATTCTGGTCATGCATCATTGTGTCAATTACCTTCATCTGGTCAGGTAATGAAGCCCCTCGAGCTCATGTACCTAGTGGAGTCATGTGTACTAGCCTCATGCTGAGATTGGGTGTACGAGGTTGTACATTGGCCCAGAAATTAAAGGCAGTGATAAGAATTCAGAAGGAAGCAGGTTTTCAATTTTTTGTGAAGATCTAGTGAATGAAAGTATGTCATAAATTATAGATAAAATTCTAAAAAAACATAGCCTCTGTAATATAGAAATTCAATTAATCAATATCAATTAAGTTTTCTAGAGGCTTCCAAAAATTCCTGAAATTTAGAAATATGTAAAGTGGTTCTTTTTTAAAACTGTGTTTTACACTTCCTCTAAACTTTCTTATAGCTTCATGAAATATGAAAATAACTTCTAACACCTTCCCTAGCATGGTTCTGAGCTTCTTTCCTATAAATGGCTTTATTCAGAGAACAAATCCTTTAAACCTGAAAGTGATTTCTCTAAATTTAAAAAAAAAGTATAAAAATTACTTTGCAAACATTTTGCCAACTTATTTCTATTTTTGTAATCTATTATACTCATAAATATTTTCCTAAAATATTTTAAATACACTTTAGCTGAATGATGTGTTTAAATTCTTTTTTTTTTTTTTTTTTTTTCTTTTTTGAGGTAGGGTCTCACTCTAGCCCAGGCTGACCTGGAATTCACTATGGAGTCTCAGGGTGGCCTCGAACACATGGCAATCCTCCTACCTCTTCCCCCCCCCCCCCGAGAGCTGGGATTAAAGGCGTGTGCCACCACGCCCAGCTTTGTTTAAATTCTTTAAGAATGTAGAAAAGAGCCAGGCATGGTGGCACATGGCTTTAGTCCCAGCAGTAAGGAGTCTGAGGTAGGAGAATGAGTCATCATGAGTTCAAGTCTAGCCTGGGGCTACAGAGTGAGTTCCAGGTCAGCCTGGGCTAGGGTGAGAGCTCGCCTCAAAAAACTAAAAAAAAAAAAAAAAAAAAGAAAAAAAAAAAAAAAGCCAGGTGTGGTGGTGCATGCCCTTAATCCCAGCACTTGGGAGGCCGAGGTATGAGGATCACCATGATTTCAAGGCCACCCTGAGACTACATAGTGAATTCCAGGTCAGCCTGAGCTAGAGTGAGACCTTACCTGAAAAACCAGAAACAAAACAAACAAACAAAAAAAAAATGTAGAAAAGAAAATAATATTTAATTACTTTCTTTGTTGGTTTCTCCTTAAATAGAAGTACAACTTCTGAATTTTATACATAGTGATCAGCAATTATTTAACTGATGAAGAATTAGAGATTTTAGGATAAGACATAGTGAATATAAACATGTAATAAGAATTATAAACATGCTATTTAATGAGACTTACTGCTACCCCCAAATCAATCAATAAAACAATATAAGTATACTTAATAGAATAGTATGTATATTTATATAAATTTATATAATTTTGTTAAAATAAGCATATTTAGGCTGCTCTTGTCATAACAGTAAATATTTGAAATGATGGTCATGTCACTGACATTTTGAAAAGCCACTTAGCAGAAATGAAACTGTATTCACCCAACTATAAAAAATGTAATTAATAACTTATAAGCTTGAAGTGTGGATTAAATTCTGCAGTATAGGTAAGTGCTTGACACACTGCATGTACCTGTACTAACCAGGTTTCTCCAAGGAGACAGAATTAACAAGATTGACACCCTGACCCCATTCTTTCATCAAGACTGTGTTCAGTATTGAAAGTCCACTTTCTTCAGTCGATGTTGAGCATCCAGTGTCTTAGAAAGACTTTTCCCTGTATGTGGCCTCAGGCATGATGGATGAGAGTTTGGACCAAAGGGGGAACTTCACTCATGCTGTGGACATCCTTTGCTCTAGGGATGGAAAGAACTGGCTCTTTGTGGGATGCGGGTGTACACGGAGCTTACATGAGTGGGTTGGGATAGATACCTGTGGCATAAGAATCCTCAGCATGTGGGGCAAAGCCATGGATAAGAACAGAGGTGGGCATTAACACAGAGCTGGCTTTCCATTCTCCCTGATGTCAGTCTAAGGAATCTAAGCTCTCAAAGGTAGGAGTATACAATATATTTCATTAAATAACTTATTGTCTTGCTTTACAAAGTAAAAATTGGGATGTAAGCCACTCTGTCTACTTCCTTCTTGTCCCAACCTCTCCAAAGGTGAGTGGACTCAGTTGAGTCTATACAGACATTTAAAAGTCCAATGACTGACACGATATCTCAGCTTTCTTAGCATTTATATATGCTGCTTTTATTTCTAATTTAAAAAGAAATATAGCAGCTCAAGGTTGGTATTATAACCTTGTTTTACCACCTGCTACGATTGATGTCCTTGACTGCAAAGGGCTTATCTTGTGACCCTAAGGTGCAAGTGCACTGTGACTCATGTTGTGCTGGTCGGAGAAAATACAGTGAGTGGCCACCTTCTTTCCTAGGCTTTGGAAAATACTACCACGACTTCATGTGCACTATTAATATTAATACCCAGAGCTAGTGAAGCCACCTAGGGCTTTTGCTCACAGCCCATGGCAAAGGATTTAAAACTTCATCAGTCTGACATAATGTCAGGAGAAAGTAAGAAAAACTGGTAAAACTGCAAAGAAAGATTGCTAGATAATTTCAGACAGCTACTGGAAAGAACACTTAATATTTATGAAACACTTGAAAATGCTGGTTAATAATAGCATTGCTATGTAGGGTGGGAAGAACATTTTTAATAAGTCATTTTCAGGGTCTCGCACATTAATGCTTATGATTTCCTATCCGTGTTAATGTGTCATTCAAGATTGAGCAATGATAAATAGCTGCTGATGGGAAGCTGCCTCTTGTCTGAATAACAAGTGGCAGTGTCTGTAGTCCAGAGCTTCACGCTTCACCTCATGTATGTATTATTTCCTGTTTAAATGTCCGAATCTTCACTTTCTTCATAACACCAGCTAAAAGGAGAGCTCTGTTCTATTCTCCTAAAGATGTGTTCACACCACAATTCTCTTTTAACACCCAAAGAATTCTCTTGTTATGAAGAAAATTAAGGAATGACAAACGTTATTTTTATTTTCTAGAAATTACTCAGTTTTAGCAATTTATGAGAAACAATTAAAATCTGTGTATCTACTTTTGTCATATCATTTATAGTATTGGTTAGGGTGTGTGTATGTATGTATGTATGTATGTATATTTGTGTGTGCACGTGCATGCATGTGTATTTGTAGTGTGTGCATATGTATGTGCCCATGCAGCATCCTGTGAGCTCACCTGTGGCAGCCAGAGGGAAACACTGCATGACCCCCTCCACCATTTATCTAATGTTTATTACTTGAGCAAGAGTTTCTTAATGGTTTGGGAGCTTGTCATGTTTTGGCAAGCCTTGGAGATTCTCGGGTCTCTACTTCCCACAGGTCTGGAGTTACAGAGGTGTATGACCATGCCCAGCTCTTTATTTCAGAGCTGCTGTCAGCCTCCACAACCTGGGTGTTTTCGTGCAACAGATATCTATCCTAACTCACTCATGTAAGCTCCATCTATACCCCCATCCAACAGCCAGCAACCTCTTTCCAGTCCTGGACCAAGGGATGACCATAGCGTGAGTGCAGTTCCCCTTTGGTCCATTTTTGTCATAAGGAATAAACACACACAGCAAAGACTAGAGATGAGAGATGTGAGATGATTCCACAGCTGCCTTATTTCTGTAGAATACTGATAACATCTCAATTTGTGAAGTAGAGTTTCAGAAAGGAAGAGAGTCTTACATATTTGTATAACATTAGAAAACTCTGAACAAAGGAGGAATAAATACTGTAAATTCTTCATCGCTAATAATAATAAATAATAATAAAGAATGATGACTGTGGTCTATTGTAAAGAAAACATAATCAGTAAGCAGAGTAAGGAAGCAGTAGACTACAAGGGTATAAACATTCCCTTATACATCTAAGAAATAAAGTGTCTATTATATGTGAGGTTCTCATGCTTTGCCTGAAAAAAGTTCACAAACAATTGTGGTATGAACAGGAAAGGTCAATCAGACCTACAATAGTAATTCCAGACATAGGCTAAATTTTACATTCCTGAGATGATGGTTCCCTTATACTCCTTGGGTACTGCACAGCTTTGATGACATCTGCTTAGAAGGGTATAGCTTAGGTGATAGAAGGTTCTGGAAAGATGAGAAGTAGTCTCCACTGTGAAACATGGTGCCTATTTTTACCTGATGGCCTTCTACAGACATCAGGGTAAAACAGAGTAAAAGCCCCTTGTGGGGCTTCTGAGGCATAAATTCTCCTCATGATTCATGTTATTAGAAACAAGATTATCATTAATGTAAACAAATACATGTAATGTATGTATTGATGTATATAATATATATACATATATATACACACACATATATATGCATATGTACATATATATATACATATATACATATATATATATATGTTTAATACTCACCCACCACAGTTCAGTGAATTTTGCAGAAGAGAGGGTGGAAAGGTGTTAAGAGTCATAGGTTGATACATCATGACCAAAGGCATTCCCTCCCCCCCCACCGACAAAAAAAATAACTGACTGCTGCTCCCACAACACATAACCCACAACTCCATAGGGAATACCTGTAACCCCACCAAGGAGGGTCCCCAGCAGAATGGGGGCAGGGACAAGAGAAAAGAGGGTACCAACAGATGATGTATCCACACAAAATATGTTTTTCTTAATAATAATAATAATAGTAAAAGGAGGCTCAATGGAGTTGGTTCCACTCTTCCAACAAGTGTGGACATGATGGGAAGTTACCACTTTAGAAACAAATAGCAGATCTGCTGGTGCCCTAATGGTGGAAGTGCCAGAATCTAGAACTGTCAGAAATAAATTTCTGTTCTTTATATGCCATTCCACTTATGGTATTATTGTTACAGAAACCTTAATGACTAATAAAAATGTTTATACAGTTTATTAGTTGATTAAAATGACAATAATGTTTCTATCTTACAAATTGAATAGAATCTGTGAACTATGCTGTGTGTACACTTAACAATACCATATTGGGTACTAAGAACTCTGTTTAAAGGGCATAGACTTCATACTAAGTGATCTTATCACAGTAAAAATACTGACAATGGTAAACACATTACAGTTTAACAATAATAACATATTGCTTATGGAAAATAGCTATATTTACCCAATCAAAATAATTTAGTGAAAATGGTGGCATTGTACATTTTAACAAAAACATTTTTAATGTGTTTTAAAAGAAGGCAGTGAATTCTCATTTCTGCCTCAGTAGTTGTTGCAGTATATGGGATTTGGTACACTGAAAATAGTTTTGACATTAGAGGTCCCCCATTGACAACACATGTCTTTAGGCATACATATCATAATTTGAAAGCTGTCATTCTGCACCGAAGGCTTTTCTGTGCCTTCAATCATACAGACAATCTGACCAAGCTCAAAAATTATAATGCATATGAATAAAATCTGGTTGGAATTTCTGAAGTAATGTAAGTAAGCATATGAAAGCACTTGAGGAAAAGAATATTCAGTTTTGCTATAGTGGTGCACATGAGTTTCCAAAAAGCACTGAGAACAGAAAACAGTGCATTAAGCCCACGAAGTGTATAAGATAATGAGGTCAGAGATATGGTATTTTAAAGCTTTCAGTGACATTTCAAAAACATACATGGTAGTTTCATTAAAAATAATAAAAGTAACAAAAAGGGTAGCACAGGTTCACATATTAAAATAGTAAGGAAATGACTAATCATAATAAACTTCTGTTTTAAGAAGTATTTGATGTCTTTGGAACTACGTGTCCTCATGTCTATCCATTTGTGTCCTCTGGCTCCCAAATCTGCCTCTCGATTGGGCACTGGGAGAGAATTAAAGAGAAATGAAGAGGGGAAAAGGAACACAAGACACACAGGAAACCTGAGAGCAAGAAAAGCAATGATGGGAGTAGTGGAGCTGTGGCCCTTGGTATTTGGAGTGGTTATTCTTGTGAATTTCTGTAGCGTGGTGAGAGGATGGTGGAAAATTCAATAGAAAGTTGTCACACCAAGTGTTGATGCCTATAGTTCAACGTACTTGTGAGACGGGTGTCTGTTTGTGATGTTTGGATTTACAGGAAAAAAGTCATATACTTCCCTTACCCATTGCAAGGTTTCTAGGTAACACACATTGAAAGACAGGTTAAAAAGAAAGTCCAACAAATTCATGTTAAGTGAAACCAGCTTTCTAAAACAAACAAACAAACAAAAACCTAAATGTGGTATGTACTAGGGCTTCTAGTACATTTTGATGTGCCCTGATGCAGGCTGGGCAACTGCACTCTCATCTGATAGTACTGGAAGATAATAGTATCTTTGTAGTGCCATGAAACTTTTTTTGACTTACAAATCTCCTAAAAATGACGCAGGACTCAAATATCGTAATTTGAGAGTTCTATAAATAAAGATTTATTATATTAATCTTTCACCTTTAGTCAGACAACCAGAACAAACTCAGAAATTATATTTCATAAGTAATCTTAAAAACTCACAGAAAAAACTTAGATTAAAATTTTCTAAGCTAATTTATTTATAAATTTCCTGTTCTTTTTGTTAATTCTTTTTTAGTTTATTTTTATTTATTTATTTGAGAGTGACAGAGAGAGACAGAGAGAGAGAGAGAGGCAAGCAAAGAGCCAGAGAGGGAATGGGCGAGCCAGGGCTTCTAGCCACTGCAAACGAACTCCAGACGCGTGCGCCCCCTAGTGCATCTGGCTAACCTGGGTCCTGGGGAATCCAGCCTCGAACCAGGGTCCTTAGGCTTCACAGACAAGCACTTAACCACTAAGCCATCTCTCCAGCCCCTTTTTCTTAATTCTTAAAAGTTATTTATTTGCGTATGTGTATCTGTGTGCACTTGCACATGCATACATGTTCTTGGCCATGACAGATTCTCCTGCCACTGAAAAAGAATGGCCATCTGGCTTTATGTGGGTGACTGGGGGATTGATCCTGGGATCAACAGACTTTGCAAGTAAGCTTTTTTTAACCACTGATTCATTTCCCAAGCCTAAAGTTTGTTTTTCATAATCTGTCTTGGAAAGAACTATGTGTGGTAGTTTGAATGTCAGATATCCCCATAGCCTCATGTATTTGACTACTTAATCTGCAGTTTGTAGAGCTGTTTGGAAACACCTTTAAGAGGTGAAGTCTTGCAAGAGGAACTGTATTACTAAGGGTGGACTTTGAGTTTGCTTTTCTTTTCCTCTCTTCTTCCTCCATGCTGTTATGATATCTGCATCCTGCTCCTGTCATGCTTCCTCCCCTACATAGACTCTACCATTTCAAACTCTAACTTGAAATAAACTTTGTCCTTTCATAAGATGATTATGGCCAAGTATTTTGTTCCAGCATTGAAAAAGTAACTGATATAGTATAATAGAATACCTTTACTCCTAATTAAAAATGTGTCACACCAGGCATGGTGGTGCATGTCTTGAATCCCAGCACTCAAAAGGCTAAGGTAGAAGCATCACTGTGAATTTGAGGCCACCCTGAGACTACACAGTGAATTCCAGGTCAGCCTGGGCTAGAGACCCTACTTTGAAAAAAAAAATGCTGAATGAAGGGAAAATTTATTTTTATTACTCCTGAAACCATAAGAAATGTTGTCATAGGGTGTTCTCTACTGATTTGCTGATTACCATTTTCAGCTGCCTCTTTTATGAGGTATTAATTTGTGCTTGGAATATTTTATGTCCTTGATAACTTATAGGATTTTGAGAAAAGTTAGTAGAACATAGATTCTTTGCTTAAGTAAAGTTCAATAGAAGGAACTTACCTGCAATCAGTCAGATTTTATTGATTGATTCAGGCAGTTATTTGATTTTCATGGTGGAAAGAACATAAGAGCCAAAGGAAGGATAGGACTCCTTACAATGTGCTCCTCCAGACACAAAATGCCCTGGATATCCATGACCTCACATCACAGTGCCTGACACTACCTACACATGACCACCATAATAGGAAGAAAAGATCATGATATAAAAATAAAAGAGAGGAGGCTGGAGAGATGACTTAGTGGTTAAGCACTTGTCTGTGAACCCTAAGGCCCCTGGTTTGAGGCTCAGTTCCCCAGGACCCACGTTAGCCACATGCACAAGGGTGTGCATGCGTCTGGAGTTCGTTTGCAGTGGCTGGAGGCCCTGGCGCACCCATTTTCTCTGACTCTTTCTCTCTCTATCACTCTCAACTAAATAAATAAAAATGAACAAAATTTAAAAAAAATAATAAAATAAAATAAAAGAGAGAGTGATTGAGAGAGGAAGGGGATATGATGGAGAATGGAGTTTCAAAGGGGAAAGTGGGGGGAGGAAGGGAATTACCATGGGATATTGTTTACAATTATGAAAGTTGTCAATAAATAAATAAAAATTAAATAAAATTGAAGAAAAAAGAAAAATAGAAGTATACATCAGATTCTGAAGAATTATAATCAGAGCCACAGATTTAATTCTAAAAACTAATTCAAATGCCAATTCATTTCAATTTCAAATAACTTGATGAACAATTATGTCTTAAATATTCACCACATGCACCCATGACATATCCACTGTGGTATCACTGCCTACTGACTTCAAGAAATGTTGAGTTTGTACATGATGGAATTATTTTTAGTGGTATAAAATTGTTGGAAGAAGCTAAGACTTGTGATGATTTGTATTAGGTGTCCCCCATGAACTCAAGTGTTCCAAATTCTAGGTCCTTAGCTGGTGGCAATTTGGAAATTGCAGCATTGCTGGGGGAGGTTTGTTGTTGGGGGTGGGCTTATGGGTGTTGTAGCCAGTATCCCCCTTGCCAGTATTGGATTCACTCTCATGCTGCATTCTTCCACCTACCTGCTATAGCAGAGATGATGTGCAGCCTCTGCTCATGCCATCCTTTCCCCTGGCATCATGGACCTTCCCCTCAAATTGGTAAGCCCAAATAAACCCTTTATTTGGGCTGGAGGGCTGGCTGAGCTGTTAAGGCACTTGTCTTCAAAGCCTAACAACCTGGGTTTGATTCATCAGTACTCACATGAAGCCAGATGCACAACATGGTGCATTCATCTGGAGTTCATTTGCAGAAGCTAGAGGCACTGGTGTGGCCTATTCATTCATTTGTTCACTGATTCATTCTCTCTCTCTTTACAAATAAATAAATAAATAAAATATTAAACTCTTTCCTACCACAAGCTGCTTTTGGTCAGGTGAATTGTGCCAGCAACAAGAAGACACCTGCAACAACCTTCAAGCCAGGTGAGGTGTGAACAGTAGGGATTAAGGGTTTTGCATGAAGAGAAAAGGGAACATAGCACACACAGCAGGTTCCAGAAAAACTCAAATTCTATGTGTAGATTATGGTATACATAATGTACATCTGATGATGATTTTCCAATGTGCTCAGTTCCCATGTGTGGGCTGGTTATGTACCTACCACAATCAGCATCTGTGACATCTGTGTCATAGCCAGGTTAAGACTGAGGAAGTAACACGGAGATCTGAGGTCGAGGAGCTGGAGGATAAGCTGCAGTGAGGGAATGTTTCCAAGCAAAGATTTTTAAATGAAGCAATGCTGAGTTTGTGCTTACCAGTCTGTAAGTATAGGACTAGCTGAGGTATGAGGACTCAGGTGATAAGGAGGAGAAATGTTAGTCTGTGAGATTGTAAAACCTCAGTGGTCAGCAATGGGAAAATTTTAACTAGTATCTCTCAAAATATCTGAAAAAAAATTAAGTTCTGGGATATTTATCATCAGTGATGGGACTACGACCAAACCAAAGTTAAGAAATTTTTTGGAAAAGAAATAAGAACCATGTTTCAATGATAATGTCTAAAAGCAAAAGTGGGTAAGGAATATAAATGCACAAGAGTAAAAATGCCAATGTTAAAAGAAACAAAATATGCCTAAACTTTCTGATATTAAAGGATATATGTTTTTAGATTACTTATGTGGCAAAAATATTAAAAGTGACAGGACGTGGAAAATGTTAATAAAAATTGAGAAAAAATAAAAGTGACAGGACAGTATATAAGCTTCATGTGGCTGCAACAACAAAATTACCACAAACTGGTAAAAGAACTTAGTGTCATTCCCTTATAATTCTGGGAGTCAGATGTCTAGAGTCAGTTTCAATGGACAAAAATCACTGTACTAGTAGGTGTATTCAGTCATGCTGACGTTGTTGTGACCAAAGTACCTGGCAGGAAAACAACATAAAGGAGGAAAGGATTGTTTTAGCTCTGAGTTTCAGGGGACTTCAGTCAGTCAGGACAGGAAAGGCAGTGTGGAATATGTCGTTCTGTGACAGTGTGATATGTGACAGAAATTTTGACCAATAAACACATAAAATCAACCATCATATTACTTCAAAATCTACTGGGCTGAAGACGTGCTTTGTTGCAGAATGCTTGCCTAGCATGCATGAAACCTTGCTTAGATCCACAGTACTGCCAGGACCAAAAGACAAAACAAACTACTTTACAGGTTGTGTATTTATACACTGCAAAGAGTTCTGAGTAAATTTACTATTCTTGCAGCAAAGGATTTTTTTAACTTGGTATTTTTCTTACTCTGTGTTCATATAGTATTTTTCTTGTGTCTACAATGTAAATGGCCATATATATAAATATATAGAGATATAGATATAGATAGATATAGATAGATATAGATATAGATAATACACAGAAATTCAGTGTCAATAAGAGAGACTAATATTGCCTCCAAAGGGGATTTGGCAATGTCTGGCATGTTTCTGGTTATGAGCAGGAGTGTTGGGGTATTAGCATATAGGGAGAAGCAGCCAAGGGTTTTATTAAACATCTCAAAGTGGGCAAGGCAGCTCAGTACCAGGAGAAATAAACTTGGTCCTGAATACCAACAATGCCATCATTGGAAAACCCTGTATTATCAAAGCAGACTTGACCATCAACTTGAGATTCAGACTTCCTAAAGTTGTTCTCCCTTTCATTGAGTGAGAGAATAAATAATTTAAGGAGCTAAAAACTAAACTGAAACTGGAACAGGCAGGACATGTTTAGTAAAGAAGGATCCTGATGAAGATGGCCTGAGACACACTAGGCTTTTCCCCTCAGGGCATTTTCCCTTCAGCTAGGCTGACTTTCTTTCCAAGCTAGTTCAGCTGATCTTCACTAAGGTGCTCAGCATGAAAGCTGAAAGATTACGCCAGCCCTGACTGAGAGGGTCTTTTCTCCTATGACGCATTAGAGCAATAAATTTCATCTATATTAATTATCAGGTAGACTTGCAACTTTTCAGGTGATGGTCTACTGCCTTTCAAGTGACACTCAGATACCAAGTACATTCTGCAGAGGACGTGGGACAGTAGAGTGTGTATTCTCCATTTAACCAGCTAGGGGTGAGGTATTAGATAATGGCCTCTTCAGAGGATTGACTTCTATCCCTGATGGTGTTCCTCGGGACAAGCATTGGAGGGGTGTGTTGAAGGGTGCTGCCACATCTCTCACTCACACTCCTCACTGTCCCCGGCAACCCCGTGCCTACACACACACATTGTGAAGGTCTTGTTCAATAACATGGAAAGACAATTAGATTGTGTAGAACAAAACCATCTTTCTTAGAATAATATTTTTAAACCTACAAATTTCAAGAATGCAAATCAGCTCCTCTTCCGTTCTACCACAGGGAACCACTCGTAACAGCTGGCCAGATTACACAGGGCAGTAGAGGAGACATTATTTCTGGTCACTGTAAAGAGCATAATGACCTGACTTGATAAATTGGAGCAATATGAAGGTAATCATCTTGGGTAGCTTGTTTTAGGTAACAACAGGCTTCTCTTTACATTTCATCTAAAATTCAAAGATTTTGTGCTTGTTTTGCTTGAATAGTGTCATTTACTTCAGATTTCTTACTTATGGAAATATCTGCATTGCAGCTGTCTATGCTTGGAGTCAGATACAGAGAGGTATGCCATAAAAACAGCAAAGCATTTATTTCAGAAAATACTATGACTACAGTAATTGGTCACTAAAGTGATAAGGCTGTAATTATGGCTTTCCAAAGAAATGAAGATCTGAGGATTTTACAATGAGATCATTTCCTCTAATATCTGGCAGACTTCATTTTCAATAATTCTGTTTTAATATCCATATTATATTCTAGGCTATTTTAATTATCTAGGGGACTACAGCTTTTCTTTTATGTATGAAAGAGAGCTAGAATATTAACTTGTTAAAAATTTAATGTAGTCTTTATAGTATAGTGTCAGCTACACAGAAAAGCATATAATAAATTGACATTTTTTCCTTAAAGGAGCTACTATATTATGATCTCATCTTCACCTGTAGAGAATTGGTCATATTAATGGAGGAAAATACAATAGCCTATTTAGGTGCAAATCCATACTTTATGTCTAGACAAAATAAATTGAGCAAAATAAACCATCCTCTCTTGGTAAGACATTTGAGGGTTTTTTTTTTTTTTTCCTGCTTCCCTTGCTGCCTCAATTTGATTTCAATGAATACTTTCCAATTTTACTGACTTATTGTTTCTTCTGATTAGAAACTTGCCCTAGTCTTCCTCATTTTCGTTTTATGCAGTTTAAGCCAATAGTATTAGCTCTAATTTCAATTTGTATGCCTTGACTTGTCAGCTGATTTTACTCTTTGATGGTGACCTTTGAGATGATCTATGACTGGTTCTCTCCTCTTCCACACGTTCTCCATGTTTAGCGTTTGTCATTTCTGCGTTATCAGATTGTGTATCATTGCTTTTTTTGTTGTTGTTTGTTTTTTTAAGGTATGGTCTCACTCTAGCCCAGGCTGACCCGGAATTCACTCTGTATTCTCAGGGTGGCCTTGAACTCGCAGCGATCCTCCTACCTCTGCCTCCCAAGTGCTGGGATTAAAGGTGTGCACCACCATGCCCGGCTGTATATCATTTCTTTATCCCCATTTATTAATATTTTGTTACATAACAAATAATTCAGAAAAGCTAATAGCTTTAAACAGCAAATAAATATTATTAGCTGGCATGTGACTGAAAACCAGCTGGGGCTTTGAGCTCAGAGTCTATACCAAATAACTGTTGGCTGCAGGAGCAGTCTGACCTCTGTGCCTTAGCTGAAGACCCATTCCTAAGCTTTCTCTGAATACCTCACTTCCTTTGTGGTGATTGGCTGTTGGTCTTAGCTCATTATATGGCCTTAAGACTGTCTCTCTGACCATGTGACATGACAGGTGGATTCTCCAGAGTGAAGGAGGGATAACACAGGAAGAGAAAGCTGAGCTGGAGAGATTGTTCAGCGGTTAAGGTGTTTGCCTGCAAAGCCTAAGAACCCGAGTTCAATTCACCAGTACCCATGTAAAGCCAGATGCACAAGGTGGTACAAACATGTGGAATTTGTTTGCAGTGGCTAGAGGCCTTGGCATACCCATTCTCGCTACCTCTTTCTCTTATAAATAAACAAGTAAATAAATAAGATTATTTTTGAAAAGGAGGAAGTTATGCCAGCCAGCACAAGGGAGGCAGAGGTAGGAGGATAACTGTGAGTTGAAGGCCACCCTGAGACTACATAGTGAATTCCAGGTCAGCCTGGGCTAGAACCAAATCTTACCTTGAAACCCCCTCCCCCAAAAAATTAAATAAAATAAAATAATAAAAAGAGGAAGTTGAACAGCTTCCATGACCACTGCACCACATCTGATTTCTTTAATTTATTTTTATTAATTGTTTTGTACTCAGTGAATACAGTGAAGTTAATACGATTGTTAGGCTCGTTCATGTCCTACCCCCTCCCCCTGGCCCCTCCTTGTTGAGGTATATGGGTCATGCATTGTGGAACTGGCCCACAGTCATGGGTAGGAGAATTCCTTCCTTAAGCTGTTTCTGCTCAGGTATGTTGTCCCAACAATGAGAAAGAAAAAGTAACTGATACACACAGTAAGAGGTTGAGGAAGGGAGAGAGAGGGAAGATGCAAAGGAGGGAAGAAGAGAGAAGCGGCAAGCTATGCTTTCTAAAAGCATCACTTGTCTTTGAAGTCACACCCTATCATTCCCACCTTTGGTCTTGTCCTTCTGGAAGAGTAACTAAGTGCAGCCCACCCCCAACAGGAGGCTGACAGAAGGATCATCAAAGAATCCATGGGCATGCTTTAGAAGCAACACTCCACCAGTGTTTACCCAGCAAATGCGTAACTGTAAAAACTTCAGCAGAGGATCTACAGTGAGCAGTGGTTTAATTGTAGACCGGACTGGATGGAAGCAACTGCTGTGGGGTCTAAACATTCCTTTAAAAAACATCCTCTCTGGCGAATTTTAGATCAGGACAGAGAAGAGGAATCTTAATTTCTACAGAGACTTCCTCGTCACAGAGAAGTTTGCAGTGGAAACGACTAGACCTCCGGACAGCTGGCCACTCAGGGAAACTAGATGGAACGTGTAGGAGATGAAACCGGCTGGGCAGCTCAGGGTGACAGCACCCCAAAGTAGATAGCCTTCCCTTGAGTAAAGGCAGGAATATTCTTTGGGCCTATAGCAGAAATTCTACAGGTCACAAACGTCAGTGTGTGTCCTTCTACATACTCCCTTCTAGAAGGCCCTTTCCAGGGAATTAAAGAGTCTGAGAAGATTGCCCTTTTCCAGATATCCTAAGCCATGCACCCATCCACCCGCTCAAACGAGAATACCCAACCTTGGCCTCCAGGTGGGCTTTGCGAACCCTCTCTGGTCTCCCTGGGCGAGAACTCTGCCTTGCTTCCTTCTCTTACATTCTGGGCTTAGGTTCCCCGTCTCTTAAATTTCTCCCTAGTAAAACTCTAAGCTGTCATACAATGTCTCTGAACCTCATCCTCGGCGCTGAGGATTTCATTCGTCCAATTCATAAGACAAACATACTGAACTGCCCAACTTATCCGCGCGCGCTGGTGTATACTGGGACATCGGCAAAGACTCCCCAAAATTCCTGTATCAAAAGGAGGAGGGGCTCGTCCCAAAACGACCGGAGTGAAGGGAACACGGGCCCAGGGAGGAGTGAAAACGGGGCGCGGAGGAGCGGGCGGCGCCGCGAGGAGGTGGCGGCCAGCAAGGCCCACACCGGAGAGGGGAGCGGCGGAGGCGGCCGGGCGGAACCACTGGAACCCCACTCGGACTCCCCGAGCGCCGGGCAGCTGCCGGGGCGGGACGGCGAGAGCGGGTCGGGCCGGGTCGCCCGCCGCCCTTTCCCGCCAGGACGGGCCGCAAGCAGGACGCGCTTCCCGCCAGGCTTCCTGGCCTTTTACGGCATCTGCGCGCGACGCTAGGTGTCCTCCTGCCGTAGAGCGAGGCCCTCTTCCAGGCTGTGGGTGCTGGAGTGAGAGTTCAGGTTTGAGACTTGAGACTTGCTTAAATCCTGCTTGTTGCTTTACAAAGGCGGGCTCACAGTAGTTTGGCTTTACGTGTCGTTACATAATCCTATAAATGTATAAAATTTAATATGGTGTTATGGGAGTTTTCCTCAAGAAAAAATAAAATCAGTCAAGAGACACAGTTTAAAGCAGTTTATTGAACAAAGCAAGCGTTCCAAAGAACTTGCAGTGGTCATCCCAAAGAGGGGGTACTAGCACAGTTGGGTTCTGCATTATAAATTTTAAAGACATTTTCATGAGCATTTAGTAAGTGATATATTAGTGTTACAAGGTGACTCTTTTCCTCTCCAATCATGGACTGTTTACCTTTTTCATTGTATTTTTTTCTATTTCCTGGTTCCTTCCAATGGAGAGTGTTGAGACACACTTTGGTGAATTTCCTGTATTAATATTTGGCACACAAATATATATATATATATATGTAATTTGGTACTTAGTGGGAGCAGATTCTCAGGTGGTCTATGACAAGCTCCACAAGACTCTTGTTGCTGGTGTTAGGTGTTTATGTTCATAAATTAGGATAGATTTATCAGTATATCCCACCTGCACCTAAAGTACCTTTTCCTGAAGATAACCAAATTCATGGGTAGCTTGGGCCTATCCCTTCTAGCTTCAATTTCTCCTCTATAGTTTGGACTTCTCCCTATATTCAGGCAGGCAGGGAGTTTGACATGAAGTATACAAGGAAACTGTAGCCGTATCTTAGTAATTATGTCTCCTTATAGTCACTTCTTTAATAGTGGCACATATGCTGAATCCAACATTTTCAGTGGTCTATACAGAGGTCTAGCTATAAATAGGAAATTCAGAACCCAAATTTGGCAGACACCTGCTATATCTAGAAACCCTTGAACCTGCATTCCTTGTATAAGTGTTTTGATATCGGCAGTCATTTTATTTATGCTTAGAAATTAAGCTTTCATTTCCTAGTTTTGATTGAAACCCAAGTGTGATAGCTAATCTTGATTGTCAACTAGACAGGATTTAGAATCAACAAAGAGACAAACTTCTGGGCATGTTTGTGAGGACATTTCCAGAGGGATTTACCTTAGATGAGGAGATCCACCTTGAGTGATTAACTGAGGGCTTGGACTGAATTGAAAGGAGAAAGACAGCCAGGCACCAGCATTCAGGTCTCTCTGCTTCTTGACTGTGGGTGCAGTATTAACAGCTGTTGCATACTGCCTCTCTGCTGCCATGACTTCCCTGAGAAGCCTGATGGCCTGGTCTGGTTCTCCAATACCCATGTAAAGCCAGATGCACAAAGTGGTGCATGCATCTGGAGACTGTTTACAGTGGTAAGAGGCCCTGCCACATCCATTCTCTCTACCTCTCTCTCTGTATGTGTGCTTGCAATATTTAAAAATTAAAAAAATAAAATTATGTGAAATAAATGGAATGGTACCTTCAATCCAAAAATTGGGTGTTGTATATTACTTGTATGTGTGTATGTGTGTGTGCGTGCACGTGTGGGTGCATGTGTATGGGGCATGGAGCACATGTTGAGGTCAAAGTAAGCCTCAGAATGTCAGTGCTTGTTTTCCTCTTTGTTTGAGAGCAGGTCTAATTTATTTATTTATTTGCTACTGTGGATGTTAAACTAGTTGATCTGTGAGCTCCGAGATTCTCCTGACTTCTATTGCTTTAGCCATGTTGGATTACAGATGTTTGGGATTCAAACTCTGTAGTCAGGTTTGTAGACAAGTAGTTTTAAATGCAGAATTATCTTCTCAGCCCTACATCACTTAATTTTTAAATTCATTATTTTATATCTATTATTGTGGCAAAATGTGATAATTTGATGTATCTCTATACTGTGTAAGGTCAAATCAGTGTTGCTAACATTTCCATGTCTTTAAAGACTTAAAAAAAAAAAAAACAGATTTCTTTTGAAGTAGGGTTTCACTGTATCCCTGGCTGACCTGGAATTCACTATTTAGTCTCAGGCTGGCCTTGAACTCATAGTGATCATCCTACCTCTGCCTCTGGAATGCTAGGATTAAAGTCGTGTACCACCATGCCTAGCTACCACTTAAAAATTTTGATTCATGTATGATTATACACATTTAGAGTCTTGTTTTATTGTTGTATTGATACTTCAATAGATGATCCAATATATGTTAACTCATAGAAATTAATATTTCCACATCATTTAATTTTGTGTTTGGGGCATTTAAGCTCCTCTGTTTTTGTTATTCATAAAATATATGTAGCTCAGAGGATATGTTTGTTGACTGCTGTTTTGAGGTGAGTAGGCAATAGCAGATTTTGGATTTAAGAATGTAGAGCCAGGCATGGTGGCACACACCTTTAATCTCGGCACTTGGGAGGCAGAAGTAGGAGGATCACCATGAGTTTGAGGCTACCCTGAGACTGCATAGTAAAGTCCATGTCAGCCTGAGCTAGAGTGAAACCCTACCTCAAAAAAAAAGAATGTATATATTTTAAAATCAAAGATGATACTACAATTTTATCAAGTCACATTCTAGTTCTGGTGGGGAACTAAGAACATTGACAATAGCCTGTATGATTTGGGGTGCCTCAGGGACTTCCCTGACCAACAGCTTACTGAAGTTTCTCATCCTTAGCCCCAGGATTATCCTGTAAGAATCTATGGCTTAAATTTATTTTGAATCATCTGTGAAGTAGTTTCCATATAGCCTATTCATTTCATCTTTAGTGTAAACTTCCTAGCCCCTCTTATCTTTCATTCTCCTCCAGTGACTTCACTCAGAGCTTTCTGCCCCCAGTACTCTGTGCTGCTTACATATCTACTATTGCTTCCCTGTAAGCCTCACCTCATACCCCTTCATGGCCCTTTTCTAGCTTCTTGGCCTCTGGTACTAACTCTTACTGTATCTTACATTCAAATCTAAAACTTCAATGCTTGCATTTGCAAATGAGATAGAACATGTGGCATTTGCCTTTCTGTACTTGGGTTATATAACAGTATAATATTTTCTGGGTCCATTCATTTTCCTGTAAATATCATGTTTTTATATTTTCTTACAGCTGAATAAAGTTCTATTTATATGTACCACATCTTCATTGTTCACTCATCCACTGATGAACATGGAGGTTGAATCCATTTTCCAGCTATTGTTCATGGAGCAGGAAAAGCATGGATGACCAAACAACTCCAATAGAGTGTGGAGTCCTTATGATATATGCCCAGGATTGGTACAGCTGGGTCATATGGTAGATCTTCTAAATTTTGAGAAACTTCCACACTGATTTCCATAGTGGCTCTATCAGTTTACACTCTCTCTAATTGCAATAAATGTTATTCTTTCACCACACCCACACCAGCATTTATTATTTTATTTTCTTAACACCGTGTTTGATATTTTATTATTTATTTGAGAAAGAGACAGAGGCAGGAGGGGAGATGTGCTAGGGCCTCCAACCACCACAGACAAACTCCAGATGCATGTGCTGCCTTGTGCATCTGGCTTACATGAGTCCCGGGGAATTGAACCTTGGTCCTTTGGCTTTGCAGGGTAAGCACCTTAATCACTAAGCCATCTCTCCAATCCTATTATTTGATTTTTTTTTTGGTTTTTATTTTGTATTTTGTTTTATTTTTAAAAATTTTATTGACAGTTTTCATAATTATAGACAATAAACCATGGCAATTCTCTCCCCCATTTCCCTTCGCAGCTCCACTGTCCCCTATATCCTATACCCCTCTCAATCAGTCTCTGTTTTCTTTTTAGTGTCATCATCTTTTCCTTCTATTATGATGGTCTTGTGTACATAGTGTTAGGCACTGTGAGGTCATAGATATTCAGGCCATTGTGTGTCTGGAAGAGTGCATTTTAAGGAGTCTGACCCTTCTTTTGGCTCTTAGATTCTTTCTGCAACCTATTCTGCACTGAGCCTTGGAAGGTGTGATAGAGATGTTTCAGTGCTGAGCACTCCTGTCATTTCTCAGCACTGTGGTGCCTTCTGAGTCATCCCTAGGTCCCTGTCTTCTGAAAAGAGAAGCTTCTCTAACCAAAAGTGAGAGTAGCATTAGTATATGTGTATGAACATTTACTAGAAGTGCTTACGGGGCAGTTTGGTAAGCATAATATGTACATTTAGGCAGACACCAGAAGATATTACACTCCTATGGCTCATGATTTCCCCCATCATAGGTTTTTAGTATCAGGCATGTATTCCCTTCCATGGAGTGGGCCTCCAGTTTTCATGATAACTGAAGTGAGATGGAATCTCAGAATAATTTTAATTTGCATTTTCTTGATGACTAATGATGTTGAATATTTTTTAAAATGTGGAGCTGGAGAAATTGCTCAGTGGTTAAGGCACTTGCTTGCAAAACTGAGGAACCAAGTTTGATTCCCCAGTACCCATGTAAAGCCAGATGCACAGAGTGGCACATGCATCTGGAGTTTGTTTGCAGAGGCAAGAAGCCCTGGTGTGCTCATTCTCCGCCCCCCCCCCCTTTTCTCTCTCACTCTCTCAAGTAAACAAATAATTTAAAAGTATGTATTGGCTATTTGTATTTCTTCTTTTAATTAATTGCTTAATTTGAAAGAGAAAGTGGAAGAGGAAGAGGAAGATAGAGAGAATGGGCAATCTAGGGCCTCCAGCCACTGCAAATGAACTCCAGGTGCATGTGCCACCTTGTGCATGTGGCTTATGTGGATACTAGGGAATCAAACCTGGGTCCTTAGGCTTCACAGAGTAGCACCTATACTTTTTTATTTAAAAAAAGTATGTGTGTCTGTTGTTGTGCTAGGCCTTTTACCACTGTAGATAAACACCATATGCTTATGCCACTTTATGGGTCCAGTTTATGTGGGTGGATTGGTATGGGAATTGAATCCTGCTGGAAGGCTTTGTAATCAAACATATTTAACTGTTAAGCCACCTTCCTATCCTGTTTCTTTTCTTTTGAGAACCCTCTATTCAGTTCCATGGCCCATTTATTGGTATTTTTTAATTGCCTAGCATATGTATTCCTCTTTACTTATTTATTGTTTGTTTGGTTGGTTTTCTTCAAGGTAGTGTCTCTTTATAGCTCAAGATGACCTGGAGCTCAATCTGAAGCTCTAGGCTGGCTTTGAACTCCTGGTAATCCTCTTACTTCAGCATCCTGAGTGCTAGAATTCAAGGTATGTGCCACCATGCCTGACCAGAAATACTAACCCTCTGTCAGATACACTACCTGCAGAGATTTTTCCCCCATTCTGTAGGTTGTTGCTTGACTCAACTGACAGTTTCCTTAGCAGTCATTTTTAGTATATATTGATTGTTTCCTGGGTTAGTGGGATTCTATTTAAAATATTCTTCCTCATGCCTATATCTTGGACTGTCCTCTCTATTTTTTCTCTAGCCATTTCAACGTTTCAGGTCTTAGATTGAGGTGTTTGATTAATTTGGAGCGGATTTTTGTGTATGGTGAGAGATAGGGAGCTAAATTTATTATTTCACATGTAGATATCAAGTTTAACAAGTACCATTTGTTGAAAATGCTATCTTTTCTCCAATGTGTATTTTTCACTTCTTTGTCTAAAATCAAGTGGCTGTAGTTACTTAAACTTACACCTGAATGTTTTACTCTATGCCATTAATCTACATGTCTGTTGTGCCAGTACCATGCTGTTTTTACTTCTAGGGCTCTATAGTATAAGTTGAAATCATGTATGATAATACTTCTAGCAGTATGGTTTTTGCTGAGGATAGTTTGGCTATCTGGGTATTTCATACTTACTTATGAATTTTAAAATTATTTTTATCTCTGTGAAGACTGCTAAGGGAGTTTTTTTAATTTTTTAAAATTTATTAGAGACAGACAGAGAGAGGGGGAGAAAGAGAGAAAATGGGCTCACCCCAGGGCCTCTAGCCACTGCAAACGAACTCCAGACACATGTGCCACCATGTGCATCTGGCGTATGTGGGACCTGGAGAATCGAACCGAGGTCCTTAGGCTTTGCAGGCATGCGCCTTAACCGCTAAGTTATCTTTCCAGTCTGCTGAGGGAATTTTGATTGGAATTGCATTGTAACTCTTTATTGTTTATGGTAGGATGGCCATTTTCATGATGTTAATTATTCTTTTTTTTTAATATTGTTTGTTTTTTATTATTTTTTATTTATTTATTTGAGAGCAACAGGCAGAGAGAAAGAGGCAGATAGAGAGAGAGAGAGAGAAAGAGAGAGAGAGAGAGAATAGGTGTGCCAGGACCTCCAGCCACTGTAAACGAACTCCAGATGCATGTGCCCGTTGTGCATCTGGCTAACATGGGTCCTGGGGAATAGAGCCTCGAACCAGGGTCCTTAGGCTTCACAGGCAAGCGCTTAACCACTAAGCCATCTCTCCAGCCCATGACGTTAATTCTTCTAATGAACATGGGAGATACTTCCATTTTCTAGTGTTTTCCTAAATTTCTCTCTACAGTGTTTTAAAGTTTTCATTGTAGAGGTATTTCACTTCCTTAGCTAGGGATATTCTGAGTTATTTCATTTTTTGTGGCTATTGTGAATTGGACTGTTTCCCCAATTACTGTCTCAGTATGTGTGTCATTGGTATATAAGAGGCTACTAATTTTTATGTGTTAATTTTGGATTTTTTTGAGGTAGAATCTCACTCTATCCCAAGTTGACCTGAAGCTACTGTGTAGCACAGGCTAGCCTCAAAATCACAGCTACCCTCATACCTCAGCATTCCAAGTTTGAGGATTAAAGATGTGTGCCAACTCATCTGGCCGTGTGTGTTAATTTTTTTATCCTGCCATTTTGCAAAAAGTGGTTTTTTGTCATTTTTTTGTTATTGTTTTTGAGATAAGGTCCTCCTCTAGCCCACGTTGACCTGGAATTCCCTATGTAGTCTCAGGGTAGCCTTGAACTCTCGGCAATCCTCATACCTCTGCCTCCCAACTGCTGGGATTAAAGGCATGCACTACCATGCCTGGCTCTAAAAGTGGTTTTAACTCTAGGAGTTTTCAGGTAAAGTCTTTAGTGTCCCTAATTTATAGAATCATAAAATCTTTAAATAAGGATAGTTTGATTTCTTCCTTTCCAATTTTATCCCTTTTTTTCTTTTCTCATAGCTCTAGCTAAGTACTATGTTAAACATCATTTGAGAGAGTGGACACCCCTGTTTTGGTCTACATTTTCAAGTGGTAAGGCTTCAAGTTTTCTTCCATTTAGTATGATATAAGTTTGCTATGGAGAGCCTTTATTATGTTGAGATAGCCTCCCTCCACCCCTAGTCTCTCCAGAGTTTTTATCATTAAAGGATGTTGGATTTTTTTTCAAAGATCTTTTCTCTTGTTTAGAGATGATATATTTCAGTTCTTGAGACTATGTGATATATCTCATTTATTGATTTATGCATGTTGAACTATCTCTACCTCTGGAATAAAGTCTACTTGATAGTGGTAGAAGATCTTTTTCATATGTTGTTGAATTTGATTTGCAAGTATTTTATTAAGATTTTTTGTGTCTATGTATATTAGGGATATTGGTCTCTCTCTCTCTCTCTCTATATATATATATATTTATATATATATATATTGTATGGCCCTATCTCCTTTTGCTATTAGTTTAATACTGACATTATAGAAGAAGGGAACATCTCCTCCTTTTCTGTTTGATGGAATAATTTGAGAGGTGATGGTTTAAGTTCTTCTATAAAGGTCTGATAAAATTATACAGTGAAATCCTCAGAAATAGCTTCTTTTGATTGGGATATTGTGTATTTATTTACTTTTATGTGCATGTGGGCTTATGTGTCTGTGAGGGTCTTTTGCTGAAAACAAATGCACATCTGGCTTTATGGAGGTGGCTTGGAAATTAAACTTTGGCCAGCTGGCTTTGTAAGTGTAGCAGACAGCTTCAGGTTCACTGAGATGAACTTCCAGACCAGGCACGGTTATGGAGGAAGGGATATTTATTGAAACTTATAGATCCAGGAAAAGTTCCATAATGGCAGAAGAAACTGGCCTGACTTCACAGGTCCAAACAGAGAGAGAGAGAGAAGTACAAGCTAAAAAGCTGAAAGCCAAAAAGCCACACAGCACAGCACACTCAGGAACTCCAGCTAGGCACACTTTGAATATCTTCAGATTGAAATCTCAAACCCACCACCATAGCTTAAGATCTGCCCAATAACACTGCCTCCAGCCAGGTGGCTGCAGATGCAAACTAAAAACTAGTAAAACGCTGAATATATTGGGGGCCATCTATTAAACTACCACAGCAAGCCAGACCCTTCAAGTTCTGAGCCAACTCTGT
Source organism: Dipus sagitta (assembly GCA_036346955.1). Classification (NCBI taxonomy): domain Eukaryota; kingdom Metazoa; phylum Chordata; class Mammalia; order Rodentia; family Dipodidae; genus Dipus; species Dipus sagitta. The sequence continues at coordinate 152,333,088 of CM070771.1, forward strand.
AGGCCCGAGAGTTACACTTCAATTTTATTGTTTAATATTGATCTGTTTAAAATACTTATCTCACCTTGGTTTAACTTTAGTAGGTCATATGCACTGAGAAATTTATTTCTTTTAGATTTTCCAGTTTGGTGGGATATAGGTTATTAAAGTATGTCCTTGGGCTGGAGAGATGGCTTAGCGGTTAAGTGCTTGCCTGTGACGCCTAAGGACTCTGGTTTGAGGCTTGATTCTCCAGGACCCACGTTAGCCAGATGCACAAGGGGGCGTATGCATCTGGAGTTCGTTTGCAGTGGCTGGAAGCCCTGGTGCACCCATTCTCTCTCTCTCTCTCTCTGCCTCAATCTCTCCCTCTTTCTGTCTGTCACTTTCAATAAATAAATAAAAAAATTTAAAAAAATAAAGTATGCCCTTATGATTCACTACATTTCATTGGTATCTCTTGCCATATCTCCTATTGCTTCTCCAATATTTCTGATTAGTTTTTTCTTTCTTCTGATTAATTGGCTAAGTGATTTTTTTATATTATACTCTTTTATCCCCTTGCTCTGGCTCCCATTACCCTGGGGGGCCCTTCTCAGTGGCATTATGGTATTCACTGTGGGGTCATGAAGGCCTCAGTCAGTCATTGTTGGGTAGTGGAGATGGGGGAGGGGACAGTTCCTCAGGGTATTTATACCTACACTGTGACATTTTTTCTGCCCACTCTTCTGCAATGTTCCATGAGATATGGCAGGCCCATTGGAAATCTGATTTAGTGTTGAGTTCTCTATAGCCTGTAGAGTTCTGCTTTGATAGGTTTTGATTGATCACTGTGTCTGTCACCATCACCCTGATGCTGGTTGTCAGGCTAGCAGTAAGAGCAGTGTTCATGATGCTGCTTCCTCTGTAATTTCTCCTGTGCCCTGGCAGTTATGGTAGAGGTGGAATATCTCATGGTGTCCAGTGGGATATCTTGTTTTCTTATTGATGAAGCTTGGCTTTCCTGCATTTTTTTTTCTATCATCTGTAAAATAAAACAGATTCTCCAACCAAGAGTGAGAGCAATTTGGGTGAAAGGGGGTATGAAATGCTATTTGAGAGACTTTTGGGTGTGTGAGCCCACTCTTATTTCCAGAGAGCAGTGGGGCTTCTGTCTGAATTCTGAGTTTCCTGACCATGGGATTCTGACTTGGTTTCTAGTACCAGATATGAGTTCTCTCTCACTGAGAAATCCTCATGTACAATCAGAGAACAGTTGATTCTGAACAGCTGGAGAGGTTTCATACCACTACTGCACAAGTGTGTATTTCTTGTCTGGCTGACTGATTTTGTAGTCTTCAGTCCCCTGCCTATTCATGTTGTTGGCAACTATTGTCCTCTGCTGGCTCCCATGGGGCTTTCTAACACTATGAGGGCTAGCCAGGACAGAGTTGGTTTTCCTTTCGGTTCCAGCATGATATTCTGATGTCCAGTGACTGAAGCCTGTGATGTCTTCAGCATCAGGGTCTTATCTTTTAGCTCTCACAGGTAATCAAATGTTTTGTCAGTGGCCTACATTGTTTTGGGGACCTCATGGGTCTCCCTGGCCAACAGCTCACTGTGAGGGGCAACCCAACTCTGGGCCTGGTATTTATCAGCCAGAGTCCATTGTTTTAAGGTTAAGCTTTTTCCACCTTCTGTCCAGACACCTCCCCCACCAACCCTTTATTGGTGGTTATATCTTGTAGAATGATTGGCTAAGGGTTTTTGAATCTTGTTTATCTTTTCAAAGAACAATCTCTGTGTTTCATTGATTTTTTAAATTTTTTTCAATTTATATTTCAGTGAGTTCCGCCCTGATCTTCATTATTGCTTTCCATGTAGTATATATATTTAAAAGGTTATACTCATATCCCCTCTCCCCTACCCTGTTTCCACTGAGGGCCCTACTCAGTGGAGTTACTGGTATTCACTGTGGGGTCATGAAGGCTGTTACAGTCAGGTTTGCATTGCTGGTAGAAAATACCTGACCAAGAGCAGCTTGTGGGAAAAAGGTTTATTTTGGCTTACAGACTCAAGGGGAAGCTCCATGATGGCAGGGCAAAATGATGGCATGAGCAGAGGATGGATATCACCTCCTGGCCAACATCAGGTGGACAACAGCAACAGGAGAGTGTGACAAATCCTGGCAAGAGGAAACTGGCTATAAAACCCATAATCCCACACCCAACAATACACTGAAACCAGGAGGCATTAATTCCCAAATCTCCATCAGCTGGGAATCTACCATTCAGAACACCTAAGTTTATGGGAGACATCTGAATCAAACCACCACATTCTTCCCCAGGCCCCCCAAAACTGATAACTGTACATGATATAAAATGCAGTGTATTCAGTTCCACTTTAAAAGTTCCCATAATTTTTTAAAAGCAATCCCAATGATGTTCAAACATCCTCATAGTTCGAGACCTTTCAACTGACCCATAATACCAAAAAAAAAAAAATCCCTCCCCCAGAACCCATAAGGGCACAGACTAAACACACTGCAAAAGATGGCACTGTGCACAGCAAAGAAATATTCAACCAATACAAGATTTAAACAGGGCAAACATCAAACTCTATAGCTATAAATCCAACAACTCTAGTCAATGACAAATTTCCAAGTCTGATAATTCTAACCAGCAACAAGTTTCCAATTCCACCTGCCCCCCCCCCCCAGCTAGGCTACTCACAGTCTTGGAAAACTTCATCTCCTTAGCAGCTATCTCGTGGTCACAGCATCTCCACTGGGTCTCTGCTGTAACCCATGGTCCATCCTCACTGCTCCATTGGGTCTCCATGCAGGCAATCCTGCTTCATACTGCCCATGACCATTTCCAAGACACAAAACTGTGTTGCAAATTTAATGATCCTCTCTTTCCTGCATTTCTCATACCCCACAATACCAGGTGGGGTGTCAGTTTGTTAATTCAGGGGGAACTAAAGCAGACTTTGAAGAACAGAACACTCCTTCAGCATTCAGGCCCTTTCAAAAGACTCTGCATTCTTTCTGCTGTCCCAGTGCAAGTCCGCTGACCCAAATTCAAAGGTTGTAATCATTCATACTATAACAGCTGAAGGGCAGAAGTTTTGGCCCAAAGATCTCATTTCTGTGCTATACCCCTCTGCTCACACCAGTCCATTTCTATGCAATGCAACCCTGCACAAGTTCTGTGGACACAGGCCTAATAGCAAGCCTCTCACACAAACTATTCTAGCCCAGTCCAGACAAAGCTCTTTTTCACCTTCATAAGCCAAACCTCACAGTCCATAGTTCTTACTGCATTCAGGACTTTCAATTCTGACCATAACAGTCCATCAAACTGTACTTACAGCACTGCAAGGCATCTCTTAGGCCACAATTTCAAATTTGTCCACATCCTCCTGCAAAGCAGTTCCAAAAGGCCAAAGTCATACAGTCATGTTTCTAGGAGCAACAATCCCACTCCTCTAATACCAACTTTACTGCTGCAGTCAGGTTCACATTGCTGGCAGAAAACACCCGACCAAGAGCAGCTTGTGGGAGAAAGGGTTTATTTTGGTTTACAGACTCCAGAGGAAGCTCCATGATGACAGGGGGAAACAATGGCATGAATAGAAGGTGGACATAACCTCCTCACCAACATCAGGAGGACAAAAGCAACAGGAGAGTGTGCCAAACACTGGCAAGGGGCAACTGGCTATACTACTTACAAGCCCACCCCCAAACACACTACCTCCAGGAGTCATTAATTCCCAAACCTCCATCAGCTAGGAATCTAGCATTCAGAACACCTAAGTTTATGGGGGATGCCTGAATCAAACCACCACAAAGTCCTGTCAGTCTCTGTCAGGGAGAGATGTGGAGGTGACCAGGCATTGAAAAATTCCTACTCACCCTTTGGCTTTTAGAATTTTTCCACCTTTTCTTTTGCAGTGTTCTCTGAGCTTTGGCACACATGTTAGAGGTCTGACTTAGTGTTTTCTGTAGTCTCTGCTTTCATGAGTTTTGAGTGACCACAGTGTGTGCTGTCATCTCCCTGGAGCTGGTTGTCAGGCTAGCAGTAAGATCATGTTGCTGCTTCCTCTGTAATGTCTCCTGGACCGCAACAGATGTGGTAGAGGTTATATGTCTCATGGTAGACAGTTAGCTATCTTTTCTGTCATAGTAATGAATCTTGTATCTCCTCAGTATTCTCTTTCATCTGCAAAATAAAACAGATTCCTCACCCAAGAGTGAGAGCAGCTTGGATTAAAGGGGCTAGACATAGTTATTTGAGAGACTTTTTGATGTGTATAACCACTTATCTTAGCCATAGAGTAGTGGAAGTTTTATTTTAGAGTCTAATAGAGTTTCCTATTCATAGGATTCTGCTTTGGTTCCTAGTACCAGGTATGAGTTCTCTCCCACTGAGCAGACCTCATGTCCAACCAGAGAACAGTAGGTCACCTGCATAGGCTCTGTGCCACTATTGCACAAATGTGTACTTCTTACACGCAGCTGATTGATTTTGTAGCTTGCAGGATTGCCTGCTTAGTCTTGTCGTTGGTGACCATTATCCCCCAGCAGTTCCCATAGTACTCTCCATTACTTTTAGAGCAAGTCAGCAGGCAGCTGGCTTCCTGCTCAGTTCCAGCATGGTCTGTCAATGTCCTTTGACCACAGCCTGTGGTATCTTCAGCAATAGTATCTTACCTTTTCTTCTAGTACTGTGGGGATTTGTTTGTTTTTCTCCAAGGCCAACAGGTGCATCATTATATATTAAGATCTCTCTTTTTGTAATGTGGGCACTAAGAACCATAAACCTCCTTCTTAGGGCCTTACCTTCATAACGTCCCATAGGTTTTGATGTGTTGTGTTTTCATTTTCATTCAGTTCTAGGAAATTTCTACTTCCTTCTTGATTTCCTCAATGATCAATCCATTGTTCAATAATGTGGTGTTTAATCTGTAAAAGTTTGTGTATTTTCTGCAGTTTTTTTCAACTTGGCTAATTTTCTTTATGTCTTAATATGTGATCTATTTTAGAGAAAGAGATGAAGGTGTATTCTGTGTTTTTAGCAGTTAACTTCTTGATGTTGGAAGGAAAGGTTTTATTTTAGCTTACAGTTTTGAGGGAAAGCTTCACTGGAGCAGGAAAAGCATGGCAGCATCACAGCTGGGATCACATTAGCAGCAGAGAAGAAATAATCTATCTTCTGGGCTTGAAGTTGGGCTATATTACCCCAAAGAATGCCTCTGATGACACACTTCTTCCAGAAAGCCTCTACCTCCTAAAGGCCCAACAACTTTCTCACACTGATATCAGTTGGAGACTAAGTATTCAAAACACATAAGCATATGGCAGACATTACATTCAAACCACATCACTAGTGTTTGGGTGGAATATTCTGTAAATGTCTGTTAGGTAAATTTGATCTATGGTATCCTTTGATCCCATTGTTTCTCTATTTGTTTACTAACTGACTTGTTTATTGGTGACAGTGAAGTATGAAAGCCACTCAACATTATTGTGATGGGATTTATCTCTAACTTTATGTCTAGCAAATTTTCCTTTATGAAATTAGGAACACCTGTGTTTTGTGCATATATGTTTAGAATTACAATGTCCTCATAGTGGATTCGTCCTTTGAGCAGTATGCTGTGATCTTCCTTATCTCTTCTGATTAAGTTTTTGGAGTTTATTTGGGGAAATATAGACTAGACACACTTTCTTGTTTCTTGATATCTTTTTTTAATCCTTTTACACTAATGGAGTATTTATGTTTGATAGTAAGATGAGTTTCTTGAAGAAAACAAAAGGATGGCTCTTGTTTTCTGATTCAGCCTTCTAGTCTTTGTCTTTTGATTTAGGAATTGAAACCATTAATATTTAGATTTACTACTGAAATGTTTGAGTTAATCTCTACTGTCTTGATGCTTTTGTGAAGTCTGGTGTTGACTTAGTCTTCATGTACTTAACAACTGTTATAGTATTCATTATTTATTTTTCATCCTGTAACCTATTGAATGTATTTATTCTTGTCTTGCATGCAAATAATTCCACCCAGTATCCTCTATTTTTTAAAAATATTTTATGTATTTATTTGCAATCAGAGAGAGATAGAAGAGAAAGAGAGAGAGAAAAAAAAATGGGTGCACCAGGACCTCCAGCCACTGCAAACACACTCCAGATGCATGTGCAACTGTGCATCTGGTTGTACATGGGTACTGGGGAATCAAACCCAGGTCATTTGGATTTGTAGGCAAATGCCTTAATCACTGAACCATCTCTCCAGTCCAGTCTAAATTTATTTAACCTGATTTTATGCTAGAAAGACTCAGGGCAGAAGGAAATTCCCCTTCTTGTTCAGCTGGAAACGGAGAGGGGAGAATAGAGGGATCAGCCCACGGAGAAGTTGCCAGGGCAGAAGATCATGGAGAAGATGTGGAGGGCAGAGCACAGGAGCCTGGGCCAAAGATTTAGAAAGGGCCCAGGGTTAGGGAAAAATAACAAAGTGAGAAGGTACCCAAAACCAAGACAGGAAAATGTTCCAATTGAGAAATTTCCCTTCCCAGCCAGGTTGAGAAAGGGGAAGGGCTTACCAAAGCGGAATCAGGTACCAGGAAAATGGAGCTAATAGAGTCAAAATGCTTCAGAGGGAGTAGGCAGTTAGGCTGACTGGGCCCCCAAATAAAAAGGCAGAAAAGTTTGCACTTGCTAGAATTCTTATTTCTTACCTACATCTGTTTTTCTTTTCTTTCATTTTTTTACAAACTTTTATTTATTTGAGAGTGACAGAGAAAGAGGCAGAGAGAGAGAATGGGTGTGCCAGAGCCTCCAGCCACTGCAAATGAACTCCAGACATGTGTGCCCCCTTAATGCATCTGGCTAATGTGGGTCCTGAGGAATCAAGCCTCGAACCGGGGCCCATAGGCTTCACAGGCAAGCGCTTAACCACTAAGCCATCTCTCCAGCCCTACACCTGTTTTTCTACAAACAACGTGATCCCTTCCTGGGAGGCAGGTCTTTCCTAGGATTTAAACATTATGGTTGGTCAAGTTCAGCTCCAGGAAGCAACCAGCTATCCTTCTGGTTCACCTGAGCCAGAAGGCAGGACCCACCATAAGGTTATAAATACAATTGCCAGGGAAGGGCATGCTCTCTGAGTTGCCTGAACTTCCAGCTGTTGTTGAGTTTCCCCTCCGTTTGGCCCAGGCCCAGCCAGGCTGAGCCTAGGGGAGAGGCCCCCTTACTCTACACATGTGCTCTTTATCCCCTTCCAGCTCCCCACATGGCAAGAGTTCTTTGAACTTTCTTTTTTCTCTTTTCTTTTCATGGTTTTCCAAGGCCCTCAATGTGGGAACTCTAGCCATGTGGGTGCCTTTCCTTGGCTCTGTACTTACCTCAATGAATATAATAATTTAATAATTATACTTCTAAGCCTCATTTTATTCAATTGTTTGAATAAAATGAGGCATGAACCTAGGGTTCAAGGTTTATGGACTTTCCTGAACCCCAAGTACCCCTTTAAAGGCTGATTATAGTCACAGTGGGCCCTGTTGTGTGTGGTAGACATCCATTTAGGATGAGCCTCATCAACAGACTCAGGTATGTGAGGGAGATCTGATTCATTCCTGAACTCAAGGGGCTGATTCAGGAGGGGACAATCCACTCAGGTGTGCTAGATTGAGAAAGAAATAGGGGCGCTGTTACCGAGGACTTGCATATAGCCATCTTGGGTGAAACTGGATTATACTGGAATTTTGGTTCTACCGGGGCAGGCAATGTGGCATCTCCTTGTTCCCTTTGTGACCTGTCCCTGATTGACTGCCTATTGCCCGTTCTCTTTCTTTCTCTCAAATACATAAATGAAAACCTTTTTTTTTTAAAAAAAAAAAAAGCTATCTTGCTCCCACTTCTCCTTCAGGAGGATGTGTTATACTGTCTGAGGGTGTTCTGGAGCTGCTCATGCAGTCCCCATTTTCTTTTCCTTCAGGTTATTGTGATTTTATAGGGCTGATGTTAGGAGAATTCCTTCCCAGGAGGTCCCAATCCTCTGATGAGAAGCCCCAAACCCTGACTTTTTATGCAAAAGATTCTGAGGTCTTTATCAGAAAAGGTACATGCATCTGTGTTGTGATTGATCACCTTTTGAAAACTGTATATTACTGAAGGATACAGAAAACAGTCACATCACAGAACAGTGGCTATAGTATTTCAAAGGTTATTTGGGATCTTATTTTTTAAAAATCACATTAACAGAAATTTCTATAAGATTCAATAATATTAAGACTTTTTGCATCTTCAAACTCTGGTCTTCAGCAGCTTTTAGGAAAGAAATGTACTTCATTATTTTTCACTGTGCTATGCAGTGTTTGCTCAGAGTGATTGTGTGAGGGTTACTTGAGGCTGAAAATATCAACCTGAAGATTTTGTTTTCCTGTGCTGAATTACTGTTGAGTGTTTAGACTTAGGAAGCTACAATTACTGTTCTAGATTCCATTGTGCTGATAGTTGGCAGTTCTAGTTATACTACAAACAACGTTTTAAATTACTTAGTTACTTATTCTCATGTGTACGTGTATGGGCATGCCAGGGATTCTTGCCACTAGGAATTGAACCCCAGGTCACAGGTTTTGCAAGAAAGCACCTTTAACCACTGAACCATCTTCCCAACCCCACTACAAACCACTTTAAGAGAGTGAAGTGTGTTGTGTGTAAAATTTACATTAAATGTTTTTTACAATAAATATAATCAATAAACTCAAAAAAGATCCTACATTTATAACAAACACTGTACATGATTATTTTCTCAAAAGTATAGGAAACACTCATGTGATTTTTAGTACCTGAGGCAAAAAAAAAAAAAGCACTAACTTTTAAGGCTAACTTAAAAGGCTGCTAATTTGTTAATATGTTTACTTCAACCCCAGAAAATTTAAACAAATGAAAACTTAATTGTGAAAAACACTAATCACTGCCAAGCAAAATTTTAGAATTATTAATAGTATGATGCTGGGCGTGGTGGCACATACCTTTAATCCAGCACTCGGGAGGCAGAGGTAGGAGGATTGCCAGGAGTTCGAGGCCACCCTGAGACTACATAGTGAATTCCAGGTCAGCCTGAGCTAGAGTAAGACCCTACCTCGAACCCCCCCCCACACACACACACAAAAAAATAATAATGTGATGCTGCTTTATAAAAAAATCTTATATTCAAATGATTTTAAGGGCTGAAGAGACAGCTTAGCAGTTAAGTTACTTGCCTTTGAAGCCTAAGGACTCAGGTTCAATGCCCCAGGACCTATGTAAGCCAGATGTACATGATGGTGCATGTGTCTGGAGTTTGTTTGTAGTGGCTAGAGGCCTTGGCACACCCATTCTCTCTGTCTTATAAGTAAATAAAAATAAAGAATTTTCAAAATAATAAAATATTTTTAAAAATCAGCAAGAGATATATCATATAGCATTACTGCATGTCATGGTAAAGCAACCTTACACTACATTCATCTTTTAAAATTCCAAACCCCAATGTGATGATATTTGGACATGGATTATGGGAAGTTATATTAGGAGTAGATGAAATCATGACAGTTGCACCCTCATGTTGCTCTGTTTTTGTAACAGAAACCTGCAAAGAGCTTCTTTTAGCCACATGAGGACACCAGTACCAAAAGTTACTCTCGATAGCAGGAAATGGCTCCTCTCCAGAGCTAACCCGTTTTTAGACATGAAGTCTCCAGAATTCTGAGAAAATAAATTGCCGTCATTTGGTCCATCATTTCTGGTATAGTTATGGTACCCTAAGAGGAGCAGACTACATAAATTGTTTTAGAAGTGGTGGTAGTTGTGTTTTTAATTGACGTTTGTCCTTATAGATATAGCAGAATGATTCCTCTTCAAATTAATTAAAATCATATTAAGAAACACTTTTTTGTTGGTTTTTGTTCTTTGGGGCTTTAAAAAACATTTTTTTTTTCAAGGTAGGGTCTCACTGTAGCTATGGCTGACTTGGAACTCACTCTATAGTCCCAGGCTGGCCTTGAACTCACTTTGATTCTCCTAACTCTGCCTCCTGAGTGCTGGGATAAAAAGCATGTGCCACCACATCTGGCTTAAGAAACACTTCTTATAATTTGCAAAATTTGTTGATGACTTGGTTAATACCAAATCACACAGGTATGGCTACTTTTAGACAGCCAAATGCTACTCTACTGGATTTTTTACATTTTACGTCAGATTTTTTTTTTTTGTATAGAAGTGTATGGTTTATGTGTGTGTGCATGTGTACACACTTATGGAAATGCCCACAGTAGAGGTCAGAAAACAAACTGTCCTTAGGATGCTTGTTTCTCATTCTGAGTGAGAGACAGGAACTATATAGTTAGCTCGGGACAGCTAAGGTGGGAGTCCAGTCAGAACTAAAAGTCCCTGTGGTAGTTTGGGTGTCTGTCCCCACAAACTCAGGTGTTTTATTAAGGCCTGTAACTTGGATCTCCAGCTGCCTGACTGGAAGAGATGCCACTGTGGGCAGATTCTGGAGTCCAGTTGTAGGGTGTCACTAGCAGTTGATCTGAAATTCCAGCTCAGAGGTGTAAGAGAGCAGCGTGAGCTCAGAGGTCCTGTTTGCTGTCAGTTTGTACTTGCGGCTTACTGTGGTCAGTTTCATGTTGCTAGCAGAAAGCACCCATTCAAGAGCAGCTTGTGGGAGGAAAGGGTTTATTTTGGTTTGCAGACTGGAGGGGAAGCTCCATGGTGGCAGGGGAAAGGGATGGCATGAGCAGAAGGTGGAGATCACCTCCCAGCCAACATCAGATGGGCAACAGCAACAGGAGAGTGTGCCAAACACTGGAAACTGGAAGCTGGCTATAACACCCATAAGCCTGCCCCCAATAATACACTGCCTCAAGGAGGCTCCAATGCCCAAATTGCTACCAGCTGGAGCCCTAGCATTCAGAACACATACATTTACCGGGGCCACCTGAATCAAACTACCACACTGCTTTTTGGTGTGTGCTGGCTGCTGGTGGTTTCCCTCTCTGCTTGGATGCATGAAAGCAGCTTCTCCCGCCACTGATGGAATGTCCCTGTGGATCTGTTAAGCTTGAAACTCCTTCCTCCCATGAACTATGTCTATCTTGGATGTTCATCCCAGCAATGTGAAGCTGTCTACAACAATCTCCAACACACACACACACACAATTGTGTGGGCTTATTCCAGTTATGGTTGGCTGCTTCTGTGGTAGGCTTGCTTCAGTTACTTTCCCAACACAAAGGCCATTCTCTTACTACTAAGAAACCCCCAAATAGCAATCACCCTGCCTGTGATGCCCTCCCCTGTGGACAGACACAGTTTCATACCAGAACTCAGCCTTTGAGACAGCCCAGCTTCAGGGTTCCCTCCAGTCAGGAAGGGAGCTTTTCTGCTTGCACTGTACTTATGAGTCCTGTTTCAATAAAGCCTGATGCATTCCTGTCCCTCAGGCCTTGTGAATTGTTTTGGGGTTGGGTGTCACCCCCAGGACAAGAACTCCACCTACCAGAGATCACAGATCTCCCTCTTCCACCTTGTTTTTATTTTATTTATTTATTTATTTTAGGTTTTCTGACGTAGGGTCTCACGCTAGCTCAGGAGGACCTGGAATTTAATATGTAGTCTCAGGGTGGCCTCAGACTCTCAGCAATCCTCCTATTTCTGCCTCCCAAGTGTGCCACCATGCCTGGCCTCTTCCACCTCCTTTTGAGACTGGCTCTTTCACGTTTTGCTGCTGCGAGTGTCAGATAGGTACACTGGGATTTGGTCATTGTACCCCTTTGCCATTTTGCTTCTGGGTGGGTGCTGGGGAAGACCGAATATGGGCCAGCAGGATTACCAGCAAATTCCTTTAACTGCTGTGCCATCTCCCCAGACCTACTTCAGATTCTTAACCTCGGATTTAGAGGTAGTGCTCTTCGTTAAAATAATGGCTAAGGGCTGGAGAGATGGCTCAGCGGTTAAGGTGCCTGGCTGCAAAACCTAAAAACCAGGGTTCCATTCCCCAGTACCCACATAAAGCCAGATGCTCAAAGTGGTGCAAGCATCTTGAGTTCATCTGCAGTGGTTTGAGGTCCTGGCGTTCCATTCTCTCTTCCTCTCTCCCCTTGCAAATTAAATAAAATAAATGTTAAAGATGGCTTGATACTTGTTAAGTACAACTATATTCAAAGTGTTGTGTCAAGACACCAAGTTATCTCTTCTGCAGTGAGTCTCAAGGGAAGGTGATCTCACCACCAGGATTTCACAAAAGCACAAGAAGGTGCGAGTGCCTAAATACGATTACCAGAAAAAAATTCAACATAATTTGGCAAAGAATGCTAATTAATAGCAGGTGATCCAGAATCTACAGGCGAGAGTTTGGGATTCACCACTTCCCTGCGCTCAGCTTTTCTGGCTGTGGAAAGGACTGCTGATGAGGATAAAACCTCCGAACGACTCCAAGTTCCACTGTTCCGGTTAAAAAAGACGATCCCTGGACTCAAACTCACACTCGGTCCATCTGGCTGGGACGGTGGCAAAGGATGCGACAGCTGGGAGGGCGCAACAGGTGCGGCTCGGGGCCGGGCCTAAGCGGGCCGGCTGTCCCGGGGGAGGCGGCTTCCTTTCTCCGTGTCCGGTGCCGGAGCCCCCGCAAGCAGGAGCCCGAGTGCCCCACGGTTCAGAAAGCCTCTCCCCGGGCGGAGAGCGCGTTTCCAGGCAACGGCGGGCGGCGTCACTTCCTGCCATTTAAACTCGGGCCCACCCTCGCCGCCCGGTCCCCGCGCTCGCGGGCTGCGTCCGTGCTTGCGTCGAGGGGCGCGCGGGCGGTGCCCAGCGGCCGGGGTCCCGCGCTCCTGCGTCCGGCGGGCGGCGGGGGCCGCGAGGCGATGGCGGCGGCGGAGCCCGCGAGCTCGGGGCAGCAGGCGCCGCAGGCCCCGGCCCCGGCCCAGCCGCCGCCGCCGCCTCCCGGGGCGCCGTCCTCGCAGCCGTCGCCGGCGCTGGCGGGCGGCAGTAGCCGGCACGAGAAGAGCCTGGGGCTGCTCACCACCAAGTTCGTGTCGCTGCTGCAGGAGGCGCAGGACGGCGTCCTGGATCTCAAAGCGGTGAGCGCGGCGGCGGGGCGGGGCGGAGGGAGCCGCGGCCCGGCCTCGGAGCGCCGCCCCGGGCGCTGCTCCTGGGTCGCCCCCGGCGGACTTTCTCCCGAGACCGAACTGGCAAGGGGGAGAGGCCCCTAAAGGCTCATCCTGAGGGCTGGGGAGGGAGATGGGATTCGTTGGTTCATTTCGACATCTCAGAAGTGTTGTAAAAGTGAGATTTGCCATCCCGTGAATGGAGGCTGACTTGGAACTTTCCGCCCCAGAAGTTGGAAGCGCTCGGCGAACGTGGAGGGGCTTTAGGAGGACGCGCGGGCCCCTCTTAGCTACGGTGCAGGCTTTCCAAACAACGGCATGCATGCAAAGTTGTTCGACCGTACAGAATGATTTAACCGTTCCAGGCAGGACTTGGAAGGATTCCATAGTTCAGGGGGGCGGGTAGTGGGGTGGGGTGGGAGGGAGGCGAATGTGATCACGTGAATTAAGATTCAACCAGTGCCTCAAGATTTAAGAAAGAACCAACGCTTTAAAAACAAACAAAAACTACCCAGGAGTCTGTAATCACTGCCAATCTTCTGTGACACCCTCAGCTGGTCCTACTGGGAGAATTGGTTCCAAGCACCCAGCGAGAGGCAGGTCACTTTCAGGGCTTAAAAGTGTCATTGACATCCCCAAGTCCATGCCTACGGCAATGAAAATAGCTTCTGAGCGGGAGCCGGCCCTGAGGGCTGACTCCCTGCACGTTTCCAGGAAGACCTGCTGCAATCCATTCCTTCCTTTCCTAGGCGCGCAGTACCTGTCATGAATTATCTGAATCGTTCTAGTTTGCATTTTGGGGAGTCGTTTCTAGTATCTTAATTTTGAAATGTAATTCCTGGGACTTTTTACCCTACCTTAAGAAATTCCTTGTGCTCCATTATTTCTTTCCGCACCCTCTTCCGTCCTTCCCTGAAAGTTATGCAGTGCACATCTATAGTATTTACTTGTAGTGAATTTGAATGGATTCAGCTTCCAATTTCATTCGTAGTAATGAGGCAGAGAAAAACATTGATGCTACATAATACACATTGCATCCTGCAAAGTTGAATTAAGCTGTTAAAGATCGGGAAGTTTGGGGTTTTCCGGGCAAAACTGAAGTTTGAGGACTTCTCCCAGACCTTGCCTAAGAACCTGTCTCAGAAAATGATGTATGGGATGCTGCCTTTGCTAAACTTCCAAGTTTCTGGGGCTCCCTCCATTTCATCTGTGGCCAGGGTAGTGGATAGGAAAATCTGATATTTCTTAATATTATTTCAGATTTTTGGGGTCTGTTCTCAAGTTTAATGATTTCGGTGATAATATATCTTATCATATTAATGACTTACAGAAGTGTGAAAATTATTCTTTCTTAGGTAGAAAACATTTTACTTACAGATACTATATATATAGTATCTAATATATATACGCACACACACATATATATATATATATATATACATATGTGTGTGTGTGTGTGTGTATATATATATATATATATATATGTAATCATATCTGTCAAATCTTTTCTGGAATTATTTCTGGTGATGTTTCTAATTGTAAACCATTTTAAAAGGTCATTAAGCCATTTCTTTTTTTAAATATATTTTATTTATTTATTTGAGAAGGAGAAAGAGGCAGAGAGAGAGAGACAGACAGACAGAGAAAATGGGCCAGGGCATCAAGCCACTGCAGAGGAACTCAAGATGAATGTGGCCCCTTGTGCCTCTGGCTTACGTGGGTCCTGGAGAATTGAACTGGGATCCTTTGGCTTTGGCAGGCAAATGCCTTAACCATTAAGCCATCTCTCCAGCCCCCATTAAGACATTTCTTATGACACATGGTGAAGATAGACCAGCACTGATAATTATAAATATAATTTGAAATTAAAAATCACACTTCACCTTTTCTTACAATTTCACTCTGTGGAGGTGGCAAATTTCTTTATAGGGTATTGGTATCATATACCTGACTTACAAAAATTAGTTAAAGAAGCATTAGTTTTTGTAAATAACATATAAAATTTTAATAACATACCCAGATAGTCTGGGTAGCCTGTCCACCCATCGGTTGTTCCTAATTTTTGACAATTTTGAATTCTTCTATGGAAATTCATGTTACACAGCCATAGAGAATTATTTTATTGTTTTAATTTACATTGCTTTATCATTCCTTTATTAAGTTTAAAAACTTACAAATATGTAAACACTTTTTAAAAGTTTTTTTTTTAATTTTATTTATTTATGATAGAGAGAAAGAGAGAGAGGGAGAGAGAATGAGCATGCCAGGGCATCCAGCCACTGCAAACGAACTCCAGATGCATGTGCTATATGCATCTGGCTTACATGGGTCTTGAGGAGTTGAACCTGGGTCCTTTAGCTTTCCAGGCAAGTGCCTTAACCGCTAAGCCATCTCTCCAGCCCCATAAACACTTTTATTTTCCGATGAATTCTATCTTCTGTTTGTATGTCAATTATGGTTTTTATGTTTTCTTTTATATATTTTAATTTTGAGATAGTCACATCTTTACTTTTCCTGTTTGTCTATAGATTTCACCTTTATAAGTTCCTGGTGAATGACTTGACATGACAGGTATATGAGAGGAAGTGGGAGTGTGAGTGTGTGTAAAATACGTGTTTGAGTACGTTAGCTCGAGTGGGGGATACAAATGTCTAAGTCTGTGTTTGAGTATGACTCTCTGGGTGTGAGTGTAATGAAAGAGACACTGTGGTAATTTCTGAGCTGTATTAAGTTATATGAAAACCAGATGTGATGGGACTCAAGTGCCTGAAGTAGAAGGATTCATGTGAGTTTGAGACCAGCCTGGGCTGCAGAGTGAGTTTTAGGCCCTCTTGGGCTACAGAGTGAAACTGCCTCAAAAAGAAAAAAAAGTGAGCCCAGCATGGTTGCCCAAGTCTTTAATCCCAACACTCAGGAGGCAGAGGTAGGAGGACCAC
Source organism: Dipus sagitta (assembly GCA_036346955.1). Taxonomy (NCBI): domain Eukaryota; kingdom Metazoa; phylum Chordata; class Mammalia; order Rodentia; family Dipodidae; genus Dipus; species Dipus sagitta. Next base: position 152,349,129 of record CM070771.1, read on the forward strand.
CATGAGTTCCAGTCTACCCTGAGACTACATAATGAATTCCAGGTCAGTCTGGGCTAGAGCAAGACTCTACCTTATTTTTTTTTTTAAAGTTACTTGAATGGGCTGATGTCAGGTATGAAGGCTGTTAAAACATGAAAGCTGGATTTATCTCTAGTTCACATTCACTGGAATCCCTTTGAGGTTTTCAGAATACTTTAAAATTCACATATGGCAAGTTCTTCAGTTTGGCAAGTCCATGTGTCCTGAAACTCTGCTTTGCAGTCAGATTTTCCCGAGTTACTGAAGATTTCACTCTAACATTTTTTATTAAAAAAAATGTTGCCTTTTCAGTTCAAAGTTTTTCCAACATGAATTACATGTATTATGAGGTTACTTTTGGTAAATCAGTATAGTTATGGTAAATGTTTAACTTTTTTGTTGTTGTTGTTGTTGTTGTTTTATGAGGTAGGGTCTCACTCTGATCCAGGCTGACCTGGAATTAACTATGTAGTCTCAGGATGGCCTCAAACTCACGGTGATCCTCCTGCCTCCCGAGTGCTGGGATTAAGGGTGTGTGCCACCACGGCTGGCTTGTTGTCCTTTTTGAAGTATGTTGGATCTCTGCCTCAGTTCTGCCTCAACTTGTGCTTTGTGAGGTGTTTTGTCCTTTAAAAAAAATTATTTATTTGCAAGGAGAAAGGTGGAGGCTGTGTGTGAAATGGGTGTGTACCAGGCCCTCTTGCCACTACAGATGACCTCCAGATGCCTGCACCCTCTGTGCATCTGGCTTTACATGAGTACTGGAGAATAGAACCAAGGCTGTCAGGGTTTGTGAGCATGTGCCTTTAGCCTCTGAATCATCTTTCCAGCCCTGTTTTGTCCTTTTTACAGTTTTTCCTTTGTCCCTTTATTATTTTCCCAGGTGTCTCACTGCTATCCAAATTAGCGCTTGTAATTCTTCTATGGACTTGGATGGTAAACAGCCCCAATACTAAGAGTCATATTTAAAAATAAGAATATGTGCATTTGAATAGAGAAATCTATACCTTGTATATCTGGTTTTGCTCTTTTGTCTTTGTGCTGCATTTGTTAATGGGTTGTACAAAATCAACAAAAGGTGCTCTATTCTGTTTTTTTTTTTTTTTTTTTTTTTTTTTAGGTAGAGTCTCACTCTGGCCCAGGATGACCTGGAATTCACTATGTACTCTCAGGGTGGCCTTGAACTCACAGTGATCCTCCTACTTCTGCCTTCCCAGTGCTGGGATTAAAGGCATGCACCACCATGCCTGGCTTTTTTTTTTTTTTTTTTTTGATACATAGAATGAGTATGGGCACAGGGCCTCCTGCCACTGCAAACGAATTATAGGTGCATGTACCACTTTGTGCATCTGCCTTTGCATGGGTACTGAGGAATTGAACCTAGGCCCCCAGGCTTTGCAAGAAAGTATCTTTACAGCCCAAGAGGTGCTCTATTTTATTATATACCTCTCACAGAACAATATTTCCTTATTATTTTAGGTGAGAAATTGGATCACAAGTAATAATGCAGATAAAACATGCTGGAGCTCATTCCTCATTTGGCAGATGAACAAATTGGGCCTCACAGATAGGACTTGAGGACCTCTGTGGAGAGTGCTGGACAAAGTGACCCTGTTGATCTGATCTCAGTTTTGAAGAGATTTAAATGAAACAGACTGAGGGCTAATGCCAGCCATATGCTAGGCATTTCTCTAATTGTTTCTCATGTTGCACTTATCTCATCCTCACTGTAACACTGTCTTAGCAGTTTTCTTACAGATAAACTGAGACGCAGGGAGCAGCAGCAGGTCCTACTCCAGAGCCCTTGTTCCCAACCTTTGTGCTGTCAGGAGAATGGACAGGTTGCAGGAGCAAATCCCCATAGAACAGTGATGCATGCTTATTCTTGAGCATGTCTAAGAAAATTAACGCTTGTCAGAAGTGAATTTTCATGTGCTCTGTATATACAATGGAATTGTGTTAATCCTTAAAGAATTCAGTTATGACATTCCAGGAAAATTGATGGAAATGGTGATCACTCCATTAAGTGAAGTAAGCCAGAATCAGAAAACAAGCCATATGTTTTCTCTTATATGCAGCCTATCTACCTACTTACCTACCTACCTGTCTATCTAATCAATCTATCATCTACCTACTTACTTATTTTTCTGTGTGTCTGCCTATCCTTCACCCTCTATCTGGGGTAGAGAGTATAAAGGGAACTATGAGAGAGAAGGAAGAGTTCTAAGGGATGGGAGGAATAGAAAAGATACATACTTATGAAATCAGAAGGGGGACTACTTGGGGAAGGAAAGGAACTGGCAAGAGGGGAGTACATATAACAACAATGTAATATGTGCGCATGCACATGTCACGATGACTCATTATTTTGTATATTAACCAAAAAGTTAAGTTGAAAGAATTTTCAGAGTACACACCTGTAACATATATTTCAAAGGTTCAATATGATTTTCCTAGTTAAATTGACACTACCAGATGTATTTTCTTTTTATTTGCCTTTGGTAACTTGAATAAGAACAATAAAAATGAAGTTTCTTTTTAAAAGCTTAAGGAATTTTTATTTAAAAAAATTAAAAAAAACAGAAAAAAATAATATATTTCAAAAGTGACAGTACAGTAGCAAGCAGTTAGAAGGGCTACCCAAACAGTAGATTGTTTTCAGAGCCATTCATTTGGGGCAGGGCATCAGTGGGGACTGAACCGCTTCCTATATAATCTGCTGCTTCTGGAGGCAGCCCTCCTGCCCTTGGAGTCTGCTTTGTTCTTTGTATTTAGTTTCCTTGTTGATTTATGGCCTCTGCAGACCCACTGGAAACAGAGTGGCCTCCCCCAGGAATTTTTTCTGTTATGGCCTCACCTTAAGTACTCTTTTCTCCACCTGTTAACATTTTAATATCTCCAGTGCAATAGACTTTCTCTTTCCCTCCCCTCTCTTTTTCTTTGTTTTCTAAAGCTGGGAATTGGACGTAGGGCCTTGCACAGGCTAGACAAGTGCTGTGACTAGTCTTAGATGACTGTTTCATGTTGGGAGGGCTATTATATGCATCATGTATGCCGTGTGTGTGCAGGTGCTTTACAGGTGTGCATGCGGAAGGCAGAGGAGGGTGCTGCTGAAATTCTTTATTGCTCTTCTACCTTATTTTCTTGAGAGAGGGTCTCTCAATGAACCTGGAGTCCTTTGCTTTCTTTTGTCTAGATGAGCTGATCCGCCAGCCCCAGCAACCCTGTCTCCAGCCCCCTCCACACTGGGGTTACAGGCATACGTGGCCCTTCTTGGCATTTTACATGGCTGCTAGGGATCAAACTCAGGTCCTCATGTCTGTGCAACAAGTGCTGTCATCCACCGAGCCATCTCCCCAGCCTCCCTTTTTACTTTTTGTTTTGTTTTGTTGAGAGAGAGAGAGAGAGAGAGAGAGAGAGAGAGAGAGAGAAAGGGAGAGAGAGAATTGGCATGCCAGAGCCTCAGCCAGTGCACTGGAACTCCAGACACTTGCACCATCTAGTGGGTATATGCTACCTTATGCTTGTCTTTCCTTTGTGTGACTGGTTTATGTGGGATCTGGAGAGTCAAACATGGGTCCTTAGGCTTCGCAGACAAGCACCTTAACCTCTAAGTCATCTCACCAGCCCCCCTTTTTACATTTGGATTATATTTTAATATTATATTGACATATTCATAGTTTGGTTATCTAGTTTGATATTTTCTATAGTTTTATGATATAATTTTATCATATTAAGGTACTTTGAATATTCTTAATATTTTCTCATAAATGAATATTAAATTCATGAAACAGCATTTATATTTTCTAACCAACATACCAAGTTCCAGCCCCTTTTCTACTTTCTTTCTTTTTTCTTTTTTCTTTTTCTTTTTCTTTTTTTTTTTTTTTCGAGGTACGGTTTCATTCTGGCCCAGGCTGACCTGGAATTAACTATGTAGTCTCAGGGTGGCCTCAAACTCACAGTGATCCTCCTACCTCTGCCTCCCAAGTGCTGGGATTAAAGGTGTGTGCCACCACGACCGGCATCCCTTTTTTACTTTTTAAAAAAATTTTTTTTTGTTATTTTTATTTATTTATTTGAGAGTGACAGAGAGAAAGGGGCAGATAGAGAGAGGGAGAGAGAATGGGCGTGCCAAGGCCTCCAGCCACTGCAAACGAACTCCAGACGCGTGCGCCCCCTTGTACATCTGGCTAACGTGGGTCCTGGGGAGTCCAGCCTCGAACTGGGGTCCTTAGGCTTCACACGCAAGCGCTTAACCGCTAAGCCATCTCTCCAGCCCCCTTTTTTACTTTTTAAAAATATCATTATAGATGAGTTATATACCCAAAGCCATATAATTTTATGTAATATTTTTATTGTTTATTATTTTTAAATAAATAAGGTGGAAATTCAGATCTCTCCTTTCAGGCTTGTTTATGTACTCTATCTGAAACCATGTAAAGTTAAGTTGTGCTTGCAGTGCATTTTCAGTGCAGGTACATATTCATAAACATCAAATTTATTTAAAATCCTTTATAGAAAATATTTTACCACAAATTTATTTCATGAACATGACATTGATGCCAAATTCTGTCTTAATTATACATTACCTTCTGAGTTTGTTTCTTATAAAACAAGAACACCTACTTTACAGAGATGTTGTGAGCATTAAATTAGATAACATCTGTGTAACAGACTGATACACAGTCACCCTATTACTGGCATATAAAAGTTTGCTCTTAATTGTGGATTGAAGTGAAGCATTGATGTGCATTAACTGTAATTGATAGTGGTTGAAATTAGGTAATTATCAGCTTAAACCTTATCATAGAAGTAGGTCAACATAAACTGCCAGTGTGCCACTGCTAGAAGTGAGCTCACCAACTGCAAATTTTTTATTTTCATGAAAATATTTTGTGGGGCATCTCAGTGCATCAGTTGAGGTCCCTCCATCTGATTTTCAGGTAGAATTCATTGGTCTTATGCAGTGTTTCTGTCACACAGATTTGGTTTGGAATCCTGACTCTCTTCTCTTTAATGTTAACTTCTGAAGTACAATTACTGATGTGCTGAGTGCATGTGTAGTAACTGCTATGACCCTGGAAGAGAATCAAGCACCTGCCTTGCAGATGGAGAAACCGGAGAATGGGTGTCTCCTGCATTCTTTCTGTATCTGTACTGCCCGTTTAATGCAGCATCATGGCACTTGGGTACTATCTGAGGTCCTGGCTGACTTGGATTGCTTAGCATCACAGGCATTAATTTTGTTCTGTGTGTTTCCTTTGCCCTCCATTGGTTAGACATTAAATTTTCAAAAAAGGGCTTAATATATACAGGGAGATCTGTTTTTTCCAGCTGGTCATTTTGGGTTTTACTCATTTTTTCTAATACTTTGAGCTGGTGAAATATGGTTAGGTATTTTTTTTTTTTACAGCTTCCTTTTCATTATGGCCATCAACTTCTGTTACAAGTGAATGTAACCTTTCAAATATTTTTTGTTTGTTTGAGAGAGACAGAGCAAGAACGAGTGAGCGTGGGCACACCAGAACCTCCTGCCACTGCAAACTCCAAATAAATGTGCCACTTTGTGCATCTGACTTTATGTGGGTTCTAGGGAATTGAACCTGGACAGGCAGGCTTTACAAGGAAGTGCCTTTAATTGCTGAGCCATCTCTCCATCCCTAAATGTAACCTTTAAAAATAAATTTGATGCCTTTATTCTGTAGCTACAGGCAAGCATGAGATAGGGATGGTGACTCTGATTTTCCTCACCTCCTTGCTATACCGGGGCATATATTCAGGGATGGAAGAAAATACACAGTGATGTTGAATCTCCCATTAAATTCAAGACCACTCTGCTGTCTAGCATTCCTTCTACACTATCCACTCTTAAGAGTATTTCACTTTCTTCTCTTGTCCCCCCATCTAAGTGCTGATGAAAAAAATAAAATCTAATAGGAAGGAAATGTCTTCTCTCTCCCTACTTTTGTCTACACACATCATTAGATGTGCAGTCAGTCATCTTCTGGACTTCAGTTACTAATATGCTCTCTCATCCACTCCCCACCTATAGTCTTCTCTTTAGTGACTGGCCTTTCTCTCCTGAATTGTATCTTTCTTCTTTCCCGGGTCATCCCTGTTAGCATACTCACATGTTGAGATACCTCCCATTTTTGAAAGAAAAAGATTAAAAAAAAAATTCCTGGAGACACTATATTACATAGTAGTAGAAAGCGTAGATACCCATGTCTTGTTCCAGATCTTAGCAAGAAGGCTTTGAGTTTTTATCCATTCTTAGTGTGATGTTGGCTATAGGTTTGTTGTATATAGCTTTTATTATGTTGATATATGTTCTCATTATAATGAAGGGATGTTGAGCCTTTTTCTAAGGCCTTTTCTGCATCTGTTGAGATGATCATATGATTTCTGTCCTTCATTCTGTTTGTGTAATATGTTTATTGATTTGCATGTGTTGAACCATCCTTGCATTTCTGTCAAATTGAGGTGCATTTGTTCTCATATTTGGTTTTCAAGTATTTTCCTGAGAATTTTTTGCATCTTTGTTTTTTTTTTTTCTTTGCATCAAGAATATTGGCCGATAGATATATATTTTTTTTTCGTGTCTCTCTGGTCTATGCTGATTTCATAGAGGAGTTTGGGAGTGCCCCTTCCTTTTCTGTTGGATGAAATAATGTGAGATAGAGGGGCTCCACTTATTACAGATCTGTAGAATCCTGCAGTAATCTACCTGGACCAAGACTTCTTTTGGCTTGGAGATTCTTTACTACTGTTTCAATATCATTGTTTGTTTCAGAACTGTTTAAATTATTAATCTCGAGCTGGAGAAATGGCTTAGCAGTTAAGTCGCTTGCCTGGGAAACCTAAAGACCCAGGTTCAATTCCCCAGGACCCATGTGAACCAGATGCACAAGGTATCCCATGCTTCTAGAGTTCATTTGCAGTGGCTAAATGTCCTGGCACACCCATTCTCTGTCCCTCCCCCTTTCCTCTCTGTATCTCTCTCAAATCAATAAAAAAAGTAAACAACAAATGTTATTAATCACATCTTGTTTAACTTTGGTAGGTTATATTCATCAAGGAATTCATACATTTCTTTTTAGACTTGGTGGAATATAGGTTTTTGAAGTATGTCTTTATGATTCTCTCAATTTCACTGTGCCTGTTGTATTGTCTCTAGTTTTAATCTCTAATCATAGTGATTTAGATCTCCTCTTTCTTTGGTTAAGTTGGGTAAGAGTTTTAAATTTTATTTATTTTTTCAAAGAACCATTTCAATTTTTTTTTTTTTTTTTTTGGTTTCTATTTCATTGGTTTCTGCCCTAATCTCAATTATTTCTTTCTATCTGCTACTTTTGGTTTGTTTTTTTCTTGTTTTCCCAAGGACTTCGGGTGCATCATTAAATCATTTATTTGAAATCTCTCTGTTTTTGTAATATAGGCATTTAGAGCTGTAAATTTCTATCTTAGGACTTCTTTGTTGTTTCCCATAGGTTTTCATTTTCATTAAGTTGCAGAAACTTTTTTATTTCCATAGTGATTTCTTCAATGAAAAATTCATTGTTCAAAAGTGTGTTGCTTAATCAAGGATCTACATATTTTTCTGTATTTTTATTGTTGTTAATTTTTAGTCTTATTGTATTGTGATAGGATAAAATGCAAAGATTATTTGAATTTTTCTAAATTTGCTGAGACTTGCTTTGTTTCCTTATATGTGATCTATTCTGGAGAAGGTTCCATGGCTGCTGAGAAGAATGTGTATTCTGTAGTGCTTGGATAGCATGTTCTGTGAATGTCTGTTAAGTCCATTTGATCTACAATGTATTTTTTTGCCTTTTTAAATTTAATTTTTAAGTTTTATATGAATTATAATAGCTTATTCTTTTTTATGCCACTATTGCACAAGTGTATATTTGTATTTGTTGACCAGCTAGCTGATTTCATAGTCTGAAGGGGGTCCCCTGCTTATTTATGCTCTTGCCCCAACTCCTTATTTATGCTGTTTGTGACTGTTTTCCTCCAGTGGTTCCCATAGGGCTTTCCAGCATTATGAGGGCTAGCCAGGAGGGAGCTAGTTTCCCTTTTGGTTCCAGGATGCTTAGTGGTCATAAATTCCTGTATCCTACTTTTGTCATGAAAGTTTTTCTTTGTCCTTCTATAACGAGGAGTAATTTTGCTGAGTATAATAGTTTGGGATGGCAGTCATAGTTTTTAAATGCTATAAATATATCATTCCAATCCCTACTGGCTTTTATAGTTTACATTGAAAATATCTGCTGTTAGTTTGAAGGGCCTGGCTTTGTATGTTACTAGATGTCTCCTTTTCAGTACTCTGTGTGTTTTGTGTCTTAACTATAATGTGGCATGGGGTATTTCTTTTCTGCTCCTGTCTAGTTGGTGTTTTATATGCTTCTTGTACCTGAGTGGGCATCTCTTTCCTAGATTTGGGAAAATTTCTTCCATAATTTTATTAAAAACATTTTCTATGGCATTGACCTGAAGTTCTTTTCCTATGCCCATTATTTGGACATTTATTCTTTTCAGGATGTGCCATATCTCTTACATTGCATCTGTTTGTTTTTGTGAATTTCTAATTGCTTTTACCTGATTGATCCAGTCTTCTTCCTGGTTTTCAAGGCTTGATGTTCTGTCTTGTTCTTGATCCATTCTGCTGATGAAGCTCTATATGGAACTTTTTGTTTGACTTACTGTATCTTGCATTTCCAGTTTTATTTTAGGGGATTTTTGTTAAGATTTTTATTATTTATTTATTTGCAAGCAGAGACAGAGAGAATGGGAATGCTAGGGGGCCTCCAGATGCTGCAAACAGACTCCAGATGCATGTGCCATGTTGTGCATCTGGCTTTACGTGGATACCGAGAAATTGAATGTGGGTCATTAGGCTTTGCAAGCAAGCACTTAAACCACTGATCCATCTCTCCAGCCCAGGGATTTGTTTTGTTTTGTTTTGTTTTTTTGAGGTAGGGTTTCACTCTAGCCCAGGCTGATATGGAATTCATTATGTAGTCTCAGGGTGACCTCAAACTCACAGCGATCCTCCTACCTCTGTCTCCCAAGTGCTGGGATTAAAGGCGTGTGTCACCACACCCAGTGGGATTTTATTTATTTATTTATTTTTATTTATTTATTTATTTTTAGCCAGGTTCTCACTGTAGCCCAGACTGACCTAAAACTCATTCTGTAGCCCCAGGCCAGTCTCAAACTGAAACTCAATCCTACCTCAACCTCTCAAATGTTGTGATTAAAAGTGTGAAGCACCCACGCCTAGATCTTTAGCATTTCTCTCTTTGTGAGTTCCCTTTTCATACTGTGGGTTGATCTCAATTTATCTAGCTGTTTGTGTTCTCCTGGAATCCTCTTGACATTTATTTGTATGTTTGTTTAAATTTATTCAGCATTGTATTCATATGTTTTTTCATGGCTTTTTTAGTTTTTTTGTACATATTTATATCATTCTTTTGAGCTTTTTTTTTTTTTTTTTTTTGGTCCTGGAATGTCCTCTAAGTATCTGCCATGGAGGTCTCTACTATGGGATTAGTATTTCTTGGAGGAGACATACTGACTTTGTTTTTCATGTTACTTATCCTATGTTGAGATTTACCCATCTGGAGATAGTGCATTGATAAAGTTTTTTTGACACAGAAAGACTGTGTTAAGTGAGTATTGGAAATAGTGCTTGATATTTCTTTGCATATTCTTGTCTTTGGTTTGTGCTGCTTAGAGTTCAATTTTGGAGATATTTGGTTCTGCTTCATTGCTGAGGGTAGTAGGTGAGGTGGTCTCAACTCATTGTAGCTGCTAAATGGAGCCGCTGACAGTAGAGAGATGATGATTCTAAAGGGAATCCTTGTGCTGGAAGTTATGTGCCAGTGCCAGAACCAAAGGCAGCTCATTTTTTCCCCTTACATCAGGGGGAGGAGTTTCTAAAGGGATCTTAGGTGCTGGAAAACTTACAAGTTGGTCCCAGCCCCAGTGGTGGCTCTTCTGCCCTGGCACAGTGGAGGGAAGAGGATTCCTTTAGAATTCCAAGTTCTGGAACTTACTGTTTCCAGCCCCAGTGGTCACTCATCTGCCCAGAGAGAACCTTTGAAAAAACTATATATATATATATATATATATATATATATATATACATCTCAAAGCCTACCAGTGGCTTTGCATTGCACTGTAATAAAAGCTGAAGTCTTTGGAATGACCCCAAAGGCCCCAGGGTTCTGGCCCATTGCTACCTCTTGGACTTAGTTATCTTGTTCTTCTCCTCATCCCTTTAATCCATCATTTTTTCCTCTTGTGCTGGCCACTCTACCTCCCTGTTGGTCCTTAAGGAATTAAGCACATCTCTTATTGCAGAGCCATTATTCCTGCAGCTTGCTGCTTCCTCTACCTGAAATGTAAAATGGTTTCCACTGATGTTTCCAGGAACCACTTACTCCATTCAGATCAAATGCTACTGAGCTCTTCTCACTGTTTAAAATAGTAAGTACCTTCCTTTCCGATATTCCCTCCAAACATAATTATTAGTGTATTATTAACTCCCCTTTCCAGGGACTTTCTTCTGTCAGGATTGTATCCTTGAAACATAACATGAGCCTAGAACTTCACAGGCATTGAATAAATGAAGGTGGGGTGGTTTTTGGCATCATGCTCAAATGATTTGATAAGGCTTTTTCAGAATTCATACAGTATATGCTTAACAACTCGATAGAAAACAAAGTAAGCCTATGCATACAAAAGCTGTTGCCCATTATCCTGGCTGAACGTGTACTTTGATGCTGAGAATCCTGGCTCAATGCGTACTCTGATGGTGAGGCTGGCAGGTAGTGCTAAAGCATGCACTGGACACTAAGGTTATCCAGCTTAGTCCCCATAGGTCCTTACTCAGTATGCTATACTCATAGTTTACCAAAAAAAAAAAAAAAGAGGCTTGGTGATCTAAGACTGCTGATGCAAGGAAGTGGCAGTGCTAGCACTGGATCTTGGTGTGTTGCACTCTGGAACTTCTGAAGAACTGGACTACTGAAATAAGAGCCTCCTAGGTTACTAGAATAGGACATATTGGTCAGTTATACACCTCAATAGAAAAGCATTTAAGCAATGGGTTTTAGTTGTAGAAACCAAGCACTGAATGCTTTGTTGAGCAGTAATAAATATGTAAACAAGATATGTTTTAAAAATACTGCACAAGGGGCAGGAGAGATGGCAGTTAAGGTGCTTACCTGCAAAGTCAAAGGACTTTGTTTCAATTCTCCAGTACCCACATAAGCCAGATGCACAAGGTGGCACATGCATCTGGAGTTCGTTTGCAGTGGCTGGAAGCACTGGTGTGTCCATTCTCTCTCATTCTGCCTCTTTCCCTCTCTCAAATAAATAAAAATAAAATATTAAAAAAATACTGCACAAGAAGTTAAATCTGATGGCAGTTTGCCTGATGACATAGCATAGCTATTGTGGTCTGGTTCATACAAGCATGTTGAGTAGTAGGCTGGCAAAGCTGTTGCTATGGTTGTGAACGCTTTGGTGTTGGAAGTATGTGGATGCCAAGAACACAGCCACAGCTGGTAGAACTCTGGGTCCCTTCTTAGTAGAGCCTTTTCAGAGGGAAGTGAGAGGGACTCTTCAGAAAAACAGCCTGAACCTCAAGAACAGACGTCTGTGTGGGAAGGTAAATAGGGCCGGCATTGCTAAGTAACAGGGAAGAAGTGAAATATAAGGGACCCCTGGAACCACACCTGGTTCTAGTGCTGCTCTCAAGTTTCTGGCTTTCTAATGGACCGGCCAGGCCAAGTCAGAGCTGGAGACACCTATGAGCCTGACCTCTAGTTTTCCTGTCTCTCTGCCACATCCTACTGCTTGATTCATTGTGGCCCAAATCAGAAGGAGACCTGGGTGGGTGGGTAATAGTAAAAGTAGATTGACAGGGCCTGCATCTCACTGAAGGTTCCAGGTGGCTATGATCTGAGCAGTAGCTATAATGAAGTTTGAGTGCTGTGCTAGGGCGCTGTAGGAGCTGTTTTTCCACAACTAAGAAAGTAGTCTGGGTTTGATTTCCCAGCACCCATGTAAAGCCAGATGCACAAAGAGGAACAACATGTGCCTAGAGTTTGTTTGCAGCAGCAACAGGCCTTGGTGTACCCATTCTCACTGCTGTCTCTCTTTCATAAATAAATCTCTCTCTCTCTCTCTTTTTTTTTTTTTGGTTTTTCAAGGTAGGATTTCATCTAGTCCATGGTGACCTGGAAGTCATTGTGTAGTCTCAGGGTGGCCTCAAACTAACAGTGATCCTCCTACCTCTGCCTCTCAAGTGCTGGGATTAAAGGTGTGCTCCACCATGCCCAGCTTTTAAGTCATTTTTAAATTTTTGTTTATTATTATTATTTTAAATATTTTGTTTATTTTTATTTATTTATTTGAGCACACAGACAGAGAGAGAAATAGGCAGAGAGAGAGAGAGAGAGAGAGAGAATGGGCGCTCCAGGGCCTCCAGCCACTGCAAATGAACTCCAGATGCATCCGCCCCCTTGTGCATGTTGCTAACGTGATTCCTGGAGAATGGAGCCTCAACCGGGGTCCTTAGGCTTCACAGGCAACTGCTTAAAGGCTAAGCCATCTCTCCAGACTTAAATCATTTTTTAAAAGTAGTAATACCCTAGGAGAGCTGATAACCAGCTAAATTATGTTTGTTAATTTAGATAATGTGCTATTTTCATTAGTACTTTGAATTGTGAACTGTGACTTGGCATGTAGCACAGGCTCTTGACTTACAAATGGAAAAGAGCTGGAGGGTAACCTCTTCTCTTCATTATACTGGGAACAGGTGTCAACATTGTTAGTGGGAACTAATTGGAGAAACTATCTGCTGTTTTTTGTTTGTTTTTGCTTCAAGGTAGGTTCTCATTCTAGCCCAGGTTGACCTGGAATTCACTATGTAGTCTCAGGCTGGCCTCTAACTCATGGCAATCCTACTACCTCTGCTTCCCAAGTGCTGGGATCAAGGCATTTGTCACCAATCCCAGCTTCATTCATGGCATTCAGATCAAGCATGTAATATTTTGGTTAACTTACCTAGCATGACGGAAACCACCAAACTTTTGTACAATGGTTTCTAGAACCATAACAAGACTGTGGACTTTTAAAAAAATTTCTTGTTTATTTTATGCTTTGTGTGGATGCCATGAATCCCTCAATTTTCATTGTGAATTTAAAAATGCAGATAGCTATTTAAAGGGATTATAGTTTATTTCTATAATTCAACCTCCCCTTTTTCCTTAATTGCTAAAAAAAAGCAAAGGGAATTTTTTTTTGAATAAGGCTGCCTTTTTAAACAGTTTTTAAATCATTTTATTTATTTATTAGATACAGAGGGACAGGAGAGAGAATGGGCATGCCAGGGCCTCTAGCCACTGCAAACAAACTCCAGATGCATGTGCCACGATGTGCATCTGGCTAATGTGGGACCTGGGTCCTTAGACTTCGCAGGCCTTAACTACTAAGCCATCTCTCCAGCGCAAGGCTATTTTTTGATTGGGCTGTTGTGAGATAGGAAGTGACAGAGGTAGACAGTAGCTTCTTAGATAAGTCCATAAGGCACCATGAGTATTTTCATTGTGTTCTGTTTTTGTGGACTTCCTTTATTCTATCTATCATCTGCTAGCATTTAAGTAAAATGTGGTATCTGTAGCTAGGAGCATGCTTTGAGCATATCCCAGCTGTGGTGGTCCAGGGCGTGCTTTGAGCATATCCCAGCTATGGTAGTATCTACAGACTACAGGGTATGCTTTGAGCATACCCCAACTATGGTTCTCAAGCCACTGAGTTGTATTTAGGATTGGATTCTCCTGCTGGGAACTTATCGGTCAGTCCTCTTTCGTTTTAAAATACGAATTAAGGTCAGGTGTGGTGATTCGCACTTATAAGCCTAGTACTTAGGTAGAATTTCTATGAGTTGGGTTTAAGGCTGGCCTGGGCTACTGAGTGAGTTCCAGCTCAACCTGGACTAGAGTGAGACCTTGCCTCAAAAACAGCAGAAAGTGGATTATGCTTTATTTCTTTGTTCTCTTTGTTGACAATTTTTCCTGAACAGGCTGCAGATACATTGGCTGTGAGGCAGAAGAGGAGAATTTATGATATCACCAATGTCCTAGAAGGAATTAATCTGATTGAAAAAAAATCGAAAAATAGTATCCAATGGAAGTAAGTTACAAACCATTCTAGAACTTTCCTTACTCTGTAGAACTTAACCTTTCAAATGTTTCTCAAATCTCTATTTTAGCCCTCTAATCACCATGCCTCTCATTTTCCCCTGGACACTCATTTCTGGGCCTTTTAATGTCTCTCATGTGTTGGGATGTTTCTTTGCTTTCTTTGCTGTTTTGTTTATTAATTTTTGCATGGCTGCAAGTTTGTGACAATATTTTATTTTTCAGAGTATCCTTTGTCCTTTGATTTGTTTTAATAAAATTCTACCAAAGTACAAGTTTGCAATTTATTTTACCAGTGCCTCAATGTCCCGCATGAAACTAAGCTGAACTATTAGCTCTGACATCCTTTTGATATGTCGGTCAACAGCTTGGCCTTCCAGGTCAATTTTCATGATGTGTTGTTCTTGTCAATAAATTTTCTAAGCAGGTATATTCAGATCTATGGTGTTGAAATCTTGTAATGATTTTGTTTGAATTTTAGAATTCTATAAAATTCCTTATTTTGAATATATTACTATATAAGTCAGTTTTATTGCTATAGAAATTAAGTTATATAAACTGAGGTCTGATCCTGGAGATATTTGTTCCTATGTGCTTTTAAAGAGGTGTCGGTGCTGGCTGTAATACAAAAGAAGTTGTAGATAGATTAAGATTTCTTAAAGCTGAAATCGAAGATCTAGAACTAAAGGAAAGAGAACTTGATCAACAGAAATTGTGGCTACAGCAAAGCATCAAAAATGTGATGGATGACTCCATTAATAATAAATATCCTTTTGAGCAAGTTGTACATGTAGCTATAGAATGTCTGTGTGCACAATATTTCTTTTAGTCTGAAGGCCAGTTACTTTCTTCTAGTATTTTTGGATTAAATTTTATAAGTGAATATAGTGATTTGTTATATTCTTCTAATAACACACTGGTATTTTCAAAATATTTCCTTTTTAAGTTGTATAGTATATATTATCACTATTTCTATGTTGTGTTAAAAGGAAAAGAAAAGCTTAATGTACTTTAAGTCTACTCACTGGTAGGCTGTAGCCTAACTATGGTTAGGACAGGAGTCTGTAAGTATTAAGTATGTAAATTTCTTTAGTTATGTTCTGTGGTGGTGAAAACTCAGCAACTCTCAGAGTTTTGAAAATTAATTTTGGCTTGGAGAAATATCATGACCTGTGATCCATGATGCTTCTGCCTCATATTAATCCGGAGATAGTGTTCCCTGTTAAATATGGGTGTGTTAGTGCTGTGCTCCTTGTGTTTCTTACAAACCAGTCTGTCTCAGAAATCATAAGTATTCACTTGTTTTGAGTATACCTGCCCTAATATGGAGCCTTCAGTTTATCTCTCACACCCGTTTTTGAATAACGTATACAATTGTTTTATATTTGGTAGGCAGGTCCTTATCTGTTATGTCCTCTTGTGGGTCACAGCCCTGCAGCAGCATGAGAACAGTGGAGGTTGTCAAGCTGTGTCCTGTGGAGTCCTGACTCAGAAACCATTGCAGCACACTTTGCTTCCTTGCTCTTTAGCTTTACAAGATTCTGGCCATATACAATTCTCTGACTGTGTACACACACACACACACACACACACACACACACACACACACACACCCTCCCTGTATATTGTGAGATTTTGATGTCTTAAAGAATCTTTTTGGGGGCTGGAGGGATGGCTTAGCAGTTAAGGCATTTGCCTGCAAAGCCAAAAGACCCAGGTTCGATTCCCCAGGACCCACGTAAGCCAGATGCACAAAGTGGTGCATGCTCTGGAGTTCGTTTGCAGCTGGCACACCCATTCTCTCTCTCTCTGTCAAATAAATTTAAAAGAATATTAAAAGAAAAAGAACCTTTTGGGCCAGAGTCCTCCTGGGACTGGCCAGTTTGAAATAGTCAGGGCTCACCCAGCAGCAGGCTTGTGGTTAATGGACTGTCCTAACTATTCATGTGCCATACCTCCTCCATCTGCCCCCACACCCAGGAGGCTGTATTACTGTGTCTTCATCATCTCAGGGCCTGGGAACAGACAGCAAAGAATCTGCCCAGTTTATTCAAACTAACCAGTCTGGAGGTGTATTCTCTTCCCTATCTTACTTTTCCTGTGGACACTTTACAATGATTCTACCTAATGTCCTCTCTTCCGTCCTGTCTTTTGCCTTCTGACCATCTGGTCCTGTTCCCATGCAACCTGCTGCACTTGTGTTTCTAGGAGGCTGTAGGGATAATTCATTATATTTACAAGCCTCTTCTTAATCTCATTCTATGGCCATGCTTGACTCATAAAGTTGAGTACTTGGGAAGATTTCACATAGAAGTCTGAGTGGCTGCTCTCCACTCCTGGTGGTGATATTCTTTGTCCCATCTACCTCTTGCCCTAGAAGCCCCTAGTGTGTGTACTGTTTTCCATCTCAGATGCTACAAAAATCAGAATGGCTTCTTTCCAAAGCAAAAGATAGTAACTCCTTTCACAAACCTTGTCTTAGCCTATTTAAAGACATATTCTTTTTAATCTGACCACCTATGACAGCAACTTCACATCTGACAATTTTGTTTGGGCCCAAGACGTATTGCTTTAAATGTGTATGTCTTGCCATAATTGCTGTTCCTTAACTCTAATAGCAGTACATTTTCCTACGTAACTCATGAAGACATCTGTAATTGCTTTAATGGTAAGTACTGTCAGACTTTCCCTTATGAACCTGTTTACTGTAAAGTGACTCAGAATTCCCCATACACTAAACCTGAGTTATTTCCAGGAATTGCAACCATTTTGTCGTAGTCTACAATGCTGTGTATTTACAGGCTGCCTTTGTTTATGTTTTCATGGCAATAACTGCTTGTCACACTTTTATTTCATTGAGTGTAGGTAGGGATGGGCATAAAGAATGTGAAGAGTCAGGGAGTCCAGGAGAGAGGAAGCTAAAGTTTGGCAGAATTAAGCAACACATTTAAAGTCAGAGTCAACAGCCAAACTCAACCTGGAGCATTTGTACTTGAACTCACCAGTCCTGTGTATGAAACTATATACAGCAGCAGGTTGCTGGGTATTCATGGAGCCCAAAGGAAGCACAAGCAGATTTAGGTTAATGTATTTTATAACCCAGAAAATTATTCTTAATCCTGTTCCATCTTCTCCTTCCCATGTTTACCCCTTGAAATTGACAATATGATGTATTATCTAAAATGGAAGGGTTATCTATTCCATAACTATAACACAAGTAAAATGAAATTTTGTACATATTTATATTTAATTATACATGATTAAAATGACAGCTGTATGTATGGTCCACACACACACACACACACGCGCGCGCGCGCGCACACACTTTCTAAGTAACCTGTGTAAGACAGGGTTGGAAATGCATGTGCCTTACTCTGTTTTGCCAACTTATTTCCTGTGTAGTCTGATAAAGTTAGGAAATTTTCACTACTCTGAAATCCCACAAGACCTCTGCTGTAGAACATAACTTCAAAAACAAATTCACTTAAGGATGCCCTTTTACTCTTTCATATTTCGTCTCTAATATCCTATTGTTTAAATAGCTTGCATATTTCAGGTAAATAGGTATTTATTTCAGGCTAAACAGTTGGAAGAATCTTAGACTTTACAGAAGACCAAATAAAAGCAAAGTTCAGGAGCTGAATCTTTCAATGAGAATAACAGCTAACCCTGAATACTGACTCTTAGAAACACTAATATATGCATTACCTTGTTTAGTCCTAAAGGCACACCTCTCTAGAAAGTTGTATGTTCGCCATTTTGTTTTTTAAGCTGAGGTCACTTAGCCAGGGTTTTGTGGTCTTTTTTTTTTTCTCCCTTTTTTCAGATAGCATCTCCTGTACCCTAGGCTGTGCTCAAATTCTCTATGTAACCAAGGATGACCTTGAACTCCTGCTACTCCTCTCTCTACAACTGCAGGCCAAGGATTACAGTCATGAGCACCAGGCCCAGTTTATACAGTACTGCAGATGGAATCCAGGCTTCCTTCACACTAGACAAGCACTCTACCAATTGAGTTACAACTCCAACCCATTTGGGGTTTTTGAAACAAAAATCTCATGTATCCAAAGCTTGTTTACAACAGGCTGTGTAGCTAAGGATAGCCTTGAATGCCACCTCCCAATTATTTATTTTTTTGGTTTTCCAAGGTAGGGTCTCACTCTAGCTCAGGTTGACCTCAGGGTGGCCTCAAACTCATGGCTATCCTCCTACCTCTGCCTCCCAAGTGCTGGGATTAAAGGCATGCGCCACCATACCTGGCCTCATCAGTGTATTCTATAATCAGTAGCATTTCTGCAACTTAAAAGCATTTATTTATTTTACCAGGTGATACATTGTTGGCCATTCAGGCACCCTCTGGTACACAGTTGGAGGTACCTATTCCAGAAATGGTATGTAGTATAACTTTTATACAAGGCGAGAGGCGGGGAATTGGATCTTCTGTCTTAAGAGAGATACATGCAGTCTCTTTAACTAAATCAAACGTGGACACTCGTGTTAGTGTTTTATATAAGCTTTATGACCTTAGGTTTTGGACTCTTGATTTTCTAAAACAAGCTGAAGTAACCCCAAAGAACCCAAAAGGTGAATAGAAAAAGATTAGTACTATATTATCTATATCCCCTCCTCACGTATTCTTGAGGTATTTAGGAATTCATCTTACTGATTTTAAAGCCTCAGGAAACAACTGGCTTTTGAAATGGAGGGACTTTATATTTATCTCTGTGTATGCAGTCAGTTATCTTTGTGCTTGTTGCTGGGTAGGGGAAAAAGAGTTGACTTTGGAAAGAACATATTGAAATGACTGTAGGTAGTCATGGTGGCTTACTCTAGGAAAAGTTCATGCACGTGGAAAATTCTGATCACTACAGCACACTACCAGATAAGATCACAGACAGAAAAAAATGGATGATTGCAAAGCAGGGTATGGTGGCACATGATTGTAATCCCAGCACTTGGAAGGCTGAGGCAGTTCCAGGAGCCTTTGAGGTCTGAGCTGGGAAGATAGCTCAGTTGGCAAGTTCCTACACCGTAGGCATGAGGACCCGAGTTCAATCCCAAAACCCATGTAAATGCTGGGTGTATGCTGCTCCGGGGTTGGGGACTATCCAGTCTATCCTAACTGGTGAGCCCCAGAAACTGGTGAGCCAATGAAAGACCCAGTCTCAGAGGAGGTGAAGATATTCCTGAGAATGATACTCAGTTGTCCTCTGGCCTCCACATACATGTGTGCCAACACATACACATATCCACCCCCCAGGAAAGTCTGAAGCAAGGATGGACAAGGGAGGGATGCAGAGAGGAAGAAGGAATTCTATAACAGGACTTTTTTAAAAAAAAAATTTGTTCATTTTTATTTATTTATTTGAGAGTGACAGAGAGAGAGAGAGAGGGAGAGAGAATGGGCGCGCCAGGGCCTCCAGCCACTGCAAACGAACTCCAGACGCGTGTGTTCCCTTGTGCATCTGGCTAATGTGGGTCCTAGGGAATCGAGCCTAGAACCGGGGTCCTTAGGCTTCACAGGCAAGTGCTTAACTGCTAAGCCATCTCTCCAGCCCTAACAGGACTTTTTTTTATTTTGAGGTAGGGTCTCACTCTAACCCAGGCAGACCTGGAATTCACTATGTAGTCTCAGGCTGGCCTTGAACTCATAGTGATCCTCCTACCTCAGTCTCCCAAGTGCTGGGATTAAAGGTGTGCACTACTGTCCCCAGCTATACAGGTTTTTAATGATCTAATTACTTTGTATTGTTGGGGAATTTAGTTACTAGTCTGTAATGACTTTGTCTCTTAGTTTTAGTGTTTCAAGAGCTGTACATATTAATACTTATTCATTTGTTTATACCCCAAAACATCAAAGGGTCAAAATGGACAAAAGAAATACCAGATAAACTTAAGGAGTCACTCAGGACCTATCCACGTGCTGCTTATAAATAAAGAGTCCAGTTCATCTAAGCCTGTGGTGTTTCCTGTTCCTCCACCTGATGACCTCACACAGCCCTCCTCCCAGACTTCCACTCCAGTGACTGCGCAGAAGCCCAGCATGACGGCACAGAACCTGCCTGTGCAGCATGTTCCTGAAAGAAGCCAGACTTTTCAGCAGATACCAGCTACAGAACTATCTTCAGGTGGGTTCAAAGCTTTTTGTTTTAAAAGGTAAAGGGGGAAGTATGAGTACGACAGATACCAGGTTGGAGAGCTTTCTGAATTCTCAGTTGTTACTTACTGTCCTTGTTGCTGACAAAGCAGCTTACGGAAGCAAGGGTTTATTTTGGCTGGTAGTTTGAGGGTATAGTCCATCATGGTGGGGACGCACAGTGGTATGACAAGGCAGCTAGTTTTGTGTCATCTGCAGTCAGGAAGCAGACATAAGTGCTGGTGCTCAGCTCGTTTTCTGTTTATTCAGCCTGGACCTCAGCCCATGGAATGGTGCCATCCACAGTTAGGGTGTATCCTCCTACCGGTTAATCTGATCTAGAAACTCCTTCAAGGCAAGCCCCTAGAAATCAGTCTTCTAGGTAATTCTACATGCTGCCAAGTTGACTGTTTAACCATCATAGTTGTGATTTTGTTCTAATCTCTAATCCAAGGCAAAATAATAAAGCTTACCTCTGTCTTCTATGTGCCTATTACTAAAATATTGCTACAGATTTTACGTGTGTGTGTGTGTGTGTATATATATATATATATATATATATATATATATATATATATATATATAATTTATATATACACACATACATATATACATGTTGTAGTCAGCTCCAAGTTGCTGAGACAAATTTCCAAACAGACACAGTTTACAGGAGGAATGGGTTTATTTCAGCTTAAAGATCCAGGGGACATTCCATCAATGGTGGAAGAAGCTGCTTCCACACATCCAGGAAGAGAGGAACAGCCAAACAGCCACAAACACCAAAAAGCAGTAAGCATCCATGTGCAAGAGCTCACACAACTCTTAAATCTTTGTTCTGAAATTCACATCCACCCCAGTGACATGGCCGCTCTACCAAGAGTCTGCCTGCTAGGAGCAAAAGCTGAAAATTCAATTTTAATAAAACACCTGAGTCTGTGGGGCCATATATCCAAACTACCACAGTAGACTCCAGAAATATCTAAATGGACAATATAATGTCAAGGCTGTGTACAGAATTTTTTTTTTTTTCTTTTTTTGAGGTAGGGTCTTACTCTAGCCCAGGATGACCTGGAATTCATTATATAGTTTCAGGCTGCACTTGAAATCAAGACAGTCCTCCCACCTTTGCCTCCCAAGTGCTAGGATTAAAGGCATGTGCCACCATACCAAGCTAAAACTATTATTATTGCTGAGCAAGAGAAAAAAATTTATCTAAATGTGCAAGATGAAAAGACTGTATACCGAACTATTATACTATTATTTATTATTACTGATCAAGAGAAAGATATTTATTGGCCAAGCTTTTCTATTTTCTTAAGGGTTCAAGTTTTGGGATCAATTAAGCCAAATTTGTTCCTTTTCCTTCTTCCATTTATTTATTTGGCTGGGTACAAGGCAATACTGTAGATTGAACCCAGACTCTCACATTGGCAAGGCAAGTACATGCCTAGCCTTTTCCCTTTTTCTTTTCTCTTCTTGAGGCAAGTCTCACTCTATCCCAGGATGACCGGGCTTCAAACTCATTGGTAAACCTCCTATATTAGCCTCCCAAGTGCTGGGACTAAAAGTTGAGCTACCATTTTTTTTTCTTTGTTTTTGAAACAGGGTTTCACTAAGTTGTCCAGGCTAGTCTTAAAGCAGGCCTTGAATTTTCAATCCTCCTGCCTTAGCTTCCTGAGTAGCTGGGATTACAGGCATATACCAGCAAGCCTTTTTTTTTTTTTTTTTTTTTTTTGGTTGTTGGTTTGTTTTTCCTTTCTTTTCTGAGAAAGGGAGCTTGCTATGGAACCTAGGCTGGCCTTGAACTCACAATCATGCCTGAGCTTTATGAATGGTAAAATTTTATCACCACGCCTGGCTCTGTTCCTTCTGTGATATCAGAATCTGTGATTTTACTTGGTAAGATTCTTTCATTTCTTACTAAGTCTAGGATAAATTATTAAAATGTGTTCTACTTTGAGGACAATCAGTTTAGTATAGAATATAGTCTGTTTGTCCAATTGTTATTATTTTCTTTATTTAATTTGTGAAGCTGAGAGTTGATGACAAATGATCCCATAACTTGGCTGGGGATGTAGTTAATTTGGTAGAATGCTTGCCTAGCATGCATGAAGCCCTAGGTTTGATTTCTAGCACTACATAAACTGGGCATGGTGGTGCAAACCTATAATCCCAGTAGTGGGAAGCGGAGGCAGGATTAGATCAGTGTCATCCTTAGCTACATAGTGAGTTCAAGGCTAGCTTGGGATACATGAGACCCTGTTTCAAAAACCAAAAATTTCATGTTGAGAAGTGACAGTGGAGTGTTCAGCACTGAGACATCTCTCTCACACCCTCCAGGGCTCAGGGACCATTGTGGAAAAGGTGTCAGAAAGAACTTAAGAGCCAAAGGAAGGGGAAGAGTCTTTGTAATACTGTCTTCCAAACATAACTTCAGTGGCTGATGCTACCTACCTACACAAGACCTGCATAATAAGAGGGGGAAAAATCATAACATCAAAGCAGAAGATAAACAAGTGAGAGATCCCAGAGTCCATGTACCAGATGCTTTAAAACATGACTGTAAATCCTAGTGTGTCTATGTCAAGGTGGGAGGCAAAAACAGCGAACTCACCTGGAAGCTCACAGGCCACCTGGCCTAGCAGTTGCAGTGGTGAATGAGAGATTCTGCCAGAAGGGGAAGGCAAAGACCAACATCCAGATTTGCGCCCCCCACCCCCCACCTCTACACCCATGCGGTCATGCATGTGCCCACACACAGTACTGTATTATACATAACCCCAAGTGCTTCCCAGTGGAATGTATCTCATTGCTATAACCAACTTTCTAATACTGAGGCTTAGAAGAAAGAAGTCTTTTTTGATTTGTATTTTGAATGTGTAAGTTTAAAAGTCATGCCAAGCAAAGTATTCAAGAAAAAGGTCTTTCCACAGTGTTTTAGTACTTGTAACTTTCCGTCATTCAAACTGGTGATGTGACTAAATATGATTGCCTTTTAATTAAAAACAGAAATTAACAGAAACACATTCCATTTCTCTTTTCAGCAGGATCTATTAACGGAGATATCATTGATGAATTAATGTCTTCTGATGGTAAGTAATTTACTACTTTATGTCAAAGTTTTCCTAGAATTTCCAAGTGTCATGTGACTTAACCTTTTTTTTTTGTTGTTGTTGTTGTTGTTGGTTGGTTGGTTTTTTGAGGTAGGGTCTCAGTCTAGTCCAGGTTGACCCAGAATTCACTATGTATTCTCAGGGTGGCCTCGAATTCATGGCCATCTTCCTACCTCCCAAGTGTTGGAATCAAAGGTATGTACCACCACACCTGGCAAGAACCTTTATTTTTTAACCACTTTACTATGACTCATGACGACTCCCATAATAATGAACTAAAGTGGAGCTGAAGAGTGGCTTACCAGTTAAGGGATTTGCCTACAAAGCCTAAGGACCTGGGTTCAATTCTCCAGTACCTACACAAAGCCACATGTGGCACATGCATCTGGAGTTCATTTGCAGTGGCTAGAGGCACTGGCACCATTCTGTCTGCTAAATAATGAACTATAGTGAATTTACAAGAAGTTTTTAGAATTTCTTTGGTTGCATTTTGGTGAAAGGAATCCATAAGAAATATTTTTATGGAGTAAACTGATAAATTTTTGGCACACGAACCCTTTGCTCACTTGAAGTTGTGTCACAATCAACAGGTGGTCTGAAGAGCCAGTTTCATCAGTATTCCCACCACAGCCAGTTCACGCTGCCTGTCACTGAACTGTTACTCACATTAGCCATGTCATCATCTAAGGTGGAATAATTCCTAAAACTCAGCTATCATGTACTGGTGAATTTCTTTCTGGGCTTCACTATTGTGTCCATTCTTGGGATTCAAAACTGGGGTCCCTAACACATGTAGCAGACTTAGGAAGTGTTATATATTAAACATTATGGAGGAACATCAGCAAATTAAATTTAGTGCATATTTCTACTTTCAGGGTGGCAAAATACTTTGACAAATGTTTTGAAATCACTTATTTTAGTGACAGTTCAATGAAAATTATATTTCACAAGCTAATACCAAAACTCAGTATTTACATTGCCTTTACATTTGAGTTCTTCAAAGTATATATCAGTCATTGATATACTCTCATTACTTTACAAATACCTATTTTTATTTATTTGCACATTTGTGTGTGTGCGTGCCGGGTCTCCCACCTCTGCAAACAAATGCCTCTCCAGCTTTACATGGGTGTCTGAAGAATTGAACTGGGGCTGGCAAGCTTTGCAAGAAAGTGCATTTAACTGCTGAGCCATCTCTCTAGCCCCTGTAAATAATTATCTTTAAATTCAAGTGCAATAAGGCTGGGTGTGGTAGTACATGCCAGTAATTCTAGCATTTTGGAGTTGGAGGCAGGAGGATCAGTAGTTCAGTCATGCTCGGCCATAGTTCAATGCCAGCATGGGCTATATGAGACCATGATTGAATTGAAACAAAAATGCAAGTGTAACACAGGAAACAATCGGAATTGGTTTTCAGAATATTTTATGCTGTTACTAGCCACCTGTAGAAACCAACTTTGACACTGAATCTGTTTTTGTTTGCAGTGTTTCCTCTCTTACGGCTTTCTCCAACCCCAGCAGATGACTACAACTTTAATCTAGATGATAATGAAGGAGTTTGCGATCTGTTTGATGTCCAGATACTAAATTATTAGATTCCATGCAAACTTGGGACTATTATCTACCTCTAACTGTGTAACATTTTAGAATTCTTAATAACCTAAGTATTTAAAATAATGAATGTAACACCTTTTTTAGTTCACTGATTCTGAAGTGTTCTTCTAATACTTTCTTGTATACTTCACAAAACCTCAACCATAAAAACAAAGGGCTTTGAATGCCTCAGGGGAAAGTGAACAGATATCCACCAGCAGCAACCCATTCTGAAGTAACTATTGCATTCAGTTTCCACTACTGAACCCTCATTGCTTCTGCTTCAGAGAGGAAATTTAAATTAGATTTCAGGTCACCAAAAGCAAGAGTTGGTCAATCATTTGTCTTTTACTGCCACAAAGCTGTATTTTTGTATGTTCTTCAAACAAACGTCCACTGCCACTTAATGAAGTGAAGGATGTAAATGAGGCTCTGTAATTGTTTCAGTGAACAGATTTTGTGAAGTGCCTTTGGTTTTAGCACTTTAAGTTATCAGCTTGTTGACTTCTGACATTCCGCTTTCCTAGAGCACAGGAAAGATCTGTTTATGTAGTTCGTTTTCAAAATGTGCCAATGCCTGTACATTAACAAGATTTAAAAACAATAAAGTTGTATAAAACATAATTTATTGATCTTTTGGGGAAATTTTATGTGTTATCACTGCATTATAGCTGAGCCATTAATCTGGTAGCTTCATCAACATTAGCTGATTCATTTTCATGGTTCTTTGGAGGAATCTAAAGGGAGAAAAGTTTTTTAAAAATGTAAATAGCAGCAAACAAAATATCTAGTAAATAATTTCCAATGTAGTTGAATTCTTCTAGTCATACTAAATTCTTAAATTCACAGTTGGTGTTTTAGAGTCTGAACATGACTGCCATGTACTCTTAAGTACAAAAAAAGGCAACCAGAGAGCCAAGTACTAAAAGTTGTATGACGCTGAGACTTTGAAATCCTGGAGTCTATTAGCCTTCAAGTTATTAGCTGTAATGAAAGCAGTTGATTGCTACTCACCAGCTCTTTCTGCAGAGGTTCAAGAGAAAGGCCTTTTGAGAAGTTTGCAAGTTCCTTCTGAATGTCTATAAAAGCTCTATTCATTCTGTTAATTTTCTCCTCATTCACAATGTTTATCTGTTAAAAGGAAAAAAGAATTTACTTACAATCTCATGACCATTAAAAGTAAATTATATTCATCCTTAATCATAAAAAAATTCTAAAAACGTTTGATCCTACCAAATTATAGTAGGAATTAATTCACACTAAAATTATGGTTTTATTGTGAACTTTGTTAAGTCTTGGTTTTTAAAAATAACAGTTGTGTGGTTGAGTTCCACATTTAGTTTATTGACATAAGTAGACTATGGTGCTGTCATTTGTACAATACCTCTGGATGAAATGTTTCTAGTTCCTCCCAACAGTAAACTCAACCTTTCCTGTGACCTTCTCATAATATATGCCAGGCAGCCCTGCTTTTGAGTCTAAACACCCAGAAGAACTGTCTCATCATATTCACTGCTACTACTAAACAATTTGAGAAGTCGTCAGTGGGGCTGAAGAGATGGCTCAGTGGTAAAAGGTGCTTGCTTGCCAAGCCTTATGGCCCAGGTTCGATTCCCCACAGTAAAGCCAAATACACAAAACTGTGCATGCATCTGAAGTTCATTTACAGTGGCATGTCCATTCTCTCAAATAAAAATTTAAAAACTAAAAGCCTTCAGCTTTGTACCATGAGAACATCAGTAACCTCATTCTCATACCACCCACAAACACAATTACTTGCTTATTCGTGAAAAATTTCAAAATCTCAGCTCACTAACCACTCTGTGGCATCACTGATTAGAGACTTCACAAACCCAGCATAATGACCACATCATTTCCTGAGGTCTTCATCTCCAGGGATCTTTTCTACTACCTGCCCCAGCCATGTGTATCTCTCCTCACAGTTCCCTTGCCTTACTGATAATTCTTAATATTCACTGAAACATTTTTCTTATTTCACTGCTTTTCAAATCTTCATATTCCACTTTTCCCCTTAGCCAGCCCATACTGCATGGCCATGATTTCATTCCTCATTTCTTTACACTATGTATTTCCATCTCTTTTCACCACTGTTCTTGTTTGGTACTGGCTAGGCCCACCTATCCTTTTCTGAGTCCAGAAGTCATACCGGACTGCCTGGCTTTGTGAAATTCAATGTCACAAACTTCATTTACCACTAGCATAAAGTCTACTAAAGCTATTCTTTGAGCCAAGTACCGGACAGTATATTACCTCTTTAAGACACACCCTTCCTTTCTCTGATGTTATCAGTTTATATAAAAATTGTAATACCTCTTATCTCAAAATAATCTTCGTCCAGTACACCAGGACTTTTCCAATCTTGAGGTTCCATACTTGTTACCTTAATTAGGACATGCTGCTCCCAGCACTGCCCAGTACTTCAGTACTAGTTACCTATCATTCAGGTTCTTTATACTGGTAAGGTCATAAATCTCCTCTTTTTCAGTCTAATGCTCTTACCAACTATGCTATTTCAGAAAGTGATAATCTATTCCCTTTAATGGACTATTATGACAACTTTTGAGTTCTGGAGATCTGACGACATCTATTAAAACCGGAAAACTGGGCTGGAAAGATGGCTTAGCAGTTAAGGTGTTTGCTGCAAAGCCTAAGGACCCAGGCTCAATTCCCCAGAACGCACGTAAGCCAGATGCATAAGATGGTGCATGCATCTGGAGTTTGTTTGCAGTGGTGAGGCCCTGGCACACTCATTCTCTATCTACCTCTTTCTCTCAAATAAATACTTAAAAACAAACCAGGCGTGGTGGTGCACGCCTTTAATCCCAGCACTCCGGAGGCAGAGGTAGGGGGATTGCTGTGAGTTTGAGGCCACCCTGAGACTACAATGTAAATTCCAAGTCAGACTGAGCTAGACCAATAACCTACCTCAACCCCCCCCAAAAAAAACCCAGAAAACATTTTTGTAAAAATGTTAAATCTACCTAGTTGTGACAAAATTTCTTAAAATTCTGAAATGTACTTTCTTTTTAAATTTTGCATTTGAATAAAATATCTTCATTTTATAGTTTTGTTTTTTTTTTTTTTAATTTTGGAAAGAGAAAGAAGTGGCATGCCAGACACTTGTGCTACCTAATGGGCATGTGTGACCTTGCGCTTGCCTCACCTTTGTGCTTCTGGCTTATACAGGATCTGAAGAGTGGAACATGAGTCCTTATACATTGCAGGCAAGTGCCTTAACCACTAAGCAATTTCTCCAGCCCTTTATAGGCTTTTGAGTTCCAAGGTAAGAATTACTGAGGCACTGGCTAAAACTTCATGCCTTCACTGTTGCTAGAGAGTTAAATGGCATTATTCATACCATGAAAAATATATTCTAATAGTTACTAAACTGTTACATAATGGCTAATATAATGTACTTTAAAGTCTTTTTTCTTACATTTGGCATCAAGAAAAGGTTATTTTTCCTCAATTATTAGAAAAAAAAAGTGGCTAATCATCTTGCCTAATAGGAAAGGCAAAGAACTTCTGGTTTAAATAACAGAATTCAGTTCAACAGTCTGACAACTATGCTTGTAAACAGTACAGTCAGTACTTAACAAATACTCACCTTCTTGAGATTAGAGGTAACTGGTTTTGCTTTGTTTTTAGCCTTGAAGTTTTTTTGACTGGCTATATGAAATACATTTCTGGACTTCTGCCCTCTTAATTTGTTCTTGGCCATTGTCTAAAAAAGAAATGAAGTTCAATGAAATAGTTTACAATGATGAACTATTAATCTAAGCTATTTATTTTTTCATTTTTTTTTTCCCAAGGTAGGGTTTCACTCTAGCTCAGGCTGACCTGGAATTCACTATGTAGTCTCAGGGTGGCCTCGAACTCATAGCGATTGTCCTACCTCTGCCTCCGGAGTGCTGGTATTAAAGGTGTGCGCCACCATGCCCAGGCCTATTTTTTTTTTCCTTTTTTTTTTTTAAGGTAGGGTGTCACTCTAGCTCAGGCTGACCTGGAATTCACTAACTATATAGTGTCAGAGTGGCCTTGAACTCACAGGGATCCTCCTACCTCTGCTTCCAGAGCACTGGGATTAAAGACCTGCACCACTATGCCTGGCAAATCTAAGTTCTTTTGTTGTTGTTTTTGAGGTCGGGTCTTGCTATAGTCCAGGCTGACCTGGAGCTCACTCTGTAGTTTCAGGCTGACCTTGATCTCACAGCACTCCTACCTCAGCCTCCAGAGTGCTAGGATTAAATACGTGTGCCACCACACCTGGGTCAAAGAGAGGGAGAGGGGAGAGAGAGATACACAATATGGATGCACCAGGGCCTCTAGCCACTGCAGATGAACTCCAGATGCATGCACAACTTTGTGCATCTGGCTTTACATGGGTAATGGGGAAGTGAACTCTGACCGTTAGGCTTTATAGCCAAATACCTTAACTACTGAGCCATCTCGCCAGCCCAAATCTAAGTTTTTAAAGTAAAGGCACCAATTAAGAAATTCTACCTTGGGCTAGAGAGATGGCTTAGCGGTTAAGCGCTTGCCTATGAAGCCTAAGGACCCTGGTTTGAGGCTCGATTCCCTAAGACCCATGTTAGCCAGATGTACAAAAGGGTGCACATGTCTGGAGTTCATCTGCAGTGGCTAGAGGCCCTGGCACACCCATTCTCTCTCTCTCTCTCTCTCTGCCTTTTTCTCTGTCTGTTGCTCTCAAATAAATAAATTTTAAAAAAGGAGGGCTGGAGAGATGGCTTAGCGGTTAAGTGCTTGCCTGTGAAGCCTAAGAACCCTGATTTGAGGCTCAATTCTCCAGGACCCACATTAGTCAGCTGCAGTGGCTGGAGGCCCTGGCACACCAATTCTCTCTCTCTCTCTCTCTCTCTCTGCCTCTTTCTCTCTCTGTTTGTTGTTCTCAAATAAATAAATAAAAGTGAACAAAAAAAATTTAAAAAAAAACAAAAATAAATTTTAAAAAAAGATTCTATCTTAGTCCAGTGTGGTGGCACATGCCCTTACCCAGCACTTGGGAGGTAGAGGTAGGAGGATCACTGTGAGTTCAAGGCCAGCCTGGGACTACAGGTGAGTCCCAGGTCAGCTTGGGCCAGAGTGAGACTCTACCTCGAGGAAAAAACAAACAAATAAACAAACAAAAAAAAATTCCATCTTGTCTGCCCAAATAGTGCTGAAAAGCAATACATGAGTGGTTGAGTGAAAATGGCCAACAACTTTGTGTGCTAACAGGGGACACTGCCGTACAAAAGCAACCAGCCTGACAAGATGGACACACCTGTGCAATAATGGCACCCAGCCTAGGTGAATAACTAATGGCTCTCTGATTGCCTAAGAGGCCCGCTCAGGTGGAACAAACCCTTAGCTGTAACTGGAAACCGAGTCAGAATCCTATGGAGACCAAGGTCATGGACTCCAATGAGAAGCTCCCACTAGTCTTTAGCCAAAAGAAAGGCTACACCCACCAATCTCTCTTAAGTAGTAAATGCTTATCCCATTGAACCTATGCTGACCTCAGTCTCCTTTGGAGAATGTTTTTCTTTTTCAGAAGACAGCTAGATAAACCACCCCTCACACATCTGCCAGGGCCAGGTGAAACCACAGACGAATTGGCAAGATGAGTAAGAGTGCTGTTTCAATAGCAAGTCTGTCAACCAGCACCAGGGTCATGAAGATAGACACTGCGGGTAACTCAACTCTCACCACAGCAGAAATCCAGAAGCTGCTGAGAGCACAACACTAAAGTAGACTGAAAACGCGCCCACCATGGCTCAGGGAATTTGGCGTAAGAGGGGGCAGAAAGATTATAAGAGCCACATAGTGGAAGGGAATGTCCATTGGGTTCCCCCCGCCCCCGACAGCTTCAGTGACTAACTGATGTTCTTACATCTCATAACTCACAAATCTAGGAGGAAATACCAGCAATTCCACTGAGGAGGGTCCTCAAGAAAATGGGGGCAAGGAGAAGGAAAATGATAATGCTAATATATGATGTATCCATACAACTTTCTACTTAATTAAAAAAGAAAAATTCCATCTTAGCCAGGCATTGTGGCACATGCCTTTAACCCCAGCACACAGGACGGAGAGGTAGAAAGACAGTGGTGAGTTTAAGGTCAGCCTGAGACTATATAGTGAATTCCAAGTGAGACCCCACCTAAAATAACAACAGCTGGGTATGGTGGTGCATGCTTTTAATACCAGCTCACCGGAGGCGGAGGCAGAGGCAGAGGCAGAAGGATTACTGTGAATTCAACGCCACCCTGAGACTACATAGTGAATTCCAGGTCAGCCTGGGCTAGAGAGAGACCCTACCTCGAAAAACCAACAACAAAATGTAAGGGCTGGAGGGATGGCTTAGTGGTTAAGGTGTTTCCTTATGAAGCCTAAAGACTCAGTTTCAATTCCCCAGTGCCCATGTAAAGCCAGATGCACAAGATGGCACATGCGTATGGAGTTTATTTGCGGTAGCTGGAGGGCCTGGCATGCCCATTCTTTCTCTCTGCCTCTTTTTCATTCTCAAATAAATAAAAATCTTTTTTTAAAAATCTGATCATATATATATATATATATATATATATATATATATATATATTTTTTTTTTTTTTTTTTTTCCCGAGGTAGAGTCTCACTCTAACTCAGGCTAACCTGAATCGCTATGTAGTCTCAGGGTGGCCTTGAACTCACAGTGATCCTTCTACCTCTGCTGGGATTAAAGGCATGTACCACCACTCCTGGCTTCTGATTATCTTTAAAAATAACTACAGGAATCATTTCAGGTCTTTGACGCCTTCCAAATATTTGCTGCTTTCAATGAGGCATGTTTATCGAGCTCTTTCTGCATCGCCAACAACTGGCCTGTACAAGACACCCAATAATATATTCTCGTTGAACTTGTTGGTAGTTATCAACACGACTGTTTTTCTCTGCAGAACATGATAATATTAACTGCCAACCATTCCTCCACTAGTCCACATACCACTACCATATCCTGGTTCTTGTCATACTGCACGACTCTCCCCTTCCTGACCTTATTTTATTTTTTCCTCTAAGGCACGCTCTCTGAACATTTTATGCAGACGCACATGCCCTGTGTGCACACATGTGGAGGCCAGAGTGGAACATCAGGTGTCCTCCATCATTCTTCTATTTTATTTCTTTGAGAAAGAGTCTCTCACTGAACTTGGAGCTCCTGGTTCTTGGTCAGGCTGGCTAACCAGAGAGCCTTACAGGTCCTCCTGCCTACGCCCCCCTCAGCACTGGGATAACAAGCATGGGTGGTCAGACATAACATTTTTGTGGGTGCTAGGGATCAAACTTAGAAGTGCTCTTATTGGCGGAGCTATCTTCTCAGCCAGTCCTTTTTTACCTCTTTCTCATTCTATTTAATTTTTTTTTTTTTCTGTTTTCTCCCATTAAAATCAGTCCTTAAAGCTGGGCGTGGTGGCGCACGCCTTTAATCCCAGCACTGGGAGGCAGAGGTAGGAGGATCGCTGTGAGTTCGAGGCCACCCTGAGACTCCATAGTGAATTCCAGGTCAGCCTAGGTTAGAGTGAGACCCTACCTCGAAAAACCAAAAATCAGTCCTTAACTCTACTTCCTACCTCCCTCAAATTACTTTAACAACTTCCTTAATATCTTAAGTCCAAATGGCACTTTCCTAAAATCACCTTATTTTCTTTGCTCTATAGCTAAACAAACATTAAATCTGTTACTTCTATCTTAGAAATATGTCTCAAGTCTACTTAAAAATATTAGATGACTGACACTGAAGTTTTCCTACTAAGCTAATAGTGCTATAACTCATTTACTTCTCACAACCCTTTGTAGGAAGTATTATCATCCCTATTTTACTGTTTTAAAAGGATGCAAAAAGTATGCCAGGATTTTAAGCTGTGGGAGAAGAAATGTAACAAGAAACCAGGCCCAGATGATACTTTAAAACACATTTTCTAGTGTACACGCTTTACCAGGAAACCATGCGAGATACATCAGAGTTCACATTATGTCAAACCGTTTCTCGTGATCAATTCAGTTTAAACACCGCATAGTATTGCTGATTGCTACTTTCTCTGGTTCTGTTCGGTTATCTAATGAACCAAATCAGGTCATGAATATTCTGGTACATCATTAGTACCCTGACTCTCGCCCAACCTAGCTCCACACGCTGCACAAGTCAGCTCATCATGATAGTTCTCTGGACACCTTGCACATTCGTCCTTTTCTCTTGTTTGCTCAGATTGTCTTAATGAAATTCCCACCGA
Source organism: Dipus sagitta (assembly GCA_036346955.1). Taxonomy (NCBI): domain Eukaryota; kingdom Metazoa; phylum Chordata; class Mammalia; order Rodentia; family Dipodidae; genus Dipus; species Dipus sagitta. The sequence continues at coordinate 152,382,499 of CM070771.1, forward strand.
TATATCAAAAAACTACTCCAGAGAAAAGAACTTTTTACAGTACTTCTGCTTAAAAATATAGTAACAGAAAATACATGAGTGCAGAAGCAAAACAAACAAACAAACAAAAAACACATACTAAAGCCATGAGTAATCTAAAATCTCTCCAATAACAACTTGCAATGGCTCATCTAGTATTTACTCATCAATAGCCGGCATAAACACAGCAAACGCGATAGGTGCTCTACATGTCACAATGTAATCTAGGCGGAACAGACACTCGCTAGGTGTAACCGGCAGTACGCAAACGGATCCAGACCCAGTTAACAACCGGCTGGGATCTGCCAAGGGACGGCCGAAGGGTTTCGGGTCAGCCAGGCGGCCCGGTGGCCGGACTCGGCGGACCCAGGACCCCGTGCCCACGGCGGCACGAGGCCCACGCGGACCACCTCGCCCCGGAACTCCCCACGCCTGCGGGATAAGTGCATTACCGTCGCGCCGGACCTCCGGGACCGCAGGGAACGCCGTGCGCACGCACGGGGCACAGGAACTTCCGGGAAGGCCCATCCACTGTCAGCCGTCAGGCCATCCGCAGCTCCGCTCACCACGCGAACTCACGGCCGCGATGACGTCACGGCCGTCGTGCAAGCCTACTGGCTGGACGGCGCCCGCCTGCCCCTGGCGGTTTCTGCCCGCGCGAAGTCCCGCCCACGAGCGTCAATCCCCCGCGGGCTCCACCCAGCAGGCGGGGCTCCACCCAGCAGGCGGGGCTCCACCCAGCAGGCGGGGCTCCACCCAGCAGGCGGGGCTCCACCCAGCAGGCGGGGCTCCAGCCGCAGCCCTTTTCCTCCGTGCTGGTGCCCGTAGTAGCAGGTAGCGCTGGCTTAGCAAGGTTCAACTCGCAGTGGGAATCCAGGCTGTCAGCTGCCCTCTGTGGACGGGTGTCGGCGTCGTGGGTACCCGGCCCAGGTGCTCGGGGTCACTCTCCTTAGCTTCTGCGCTGGCCCGGGCTCCATCTCCCACGGGCAGGTGGCGCTGTGGCGGCAGCTGTGCGCCCTGCCTGCAGGTGCTTGTCCCATTGAGTTCCTTGCTTCTTCCAAAGAGAGGGTTTCCAGCGGCAGGATGAGAAAGCAGCCACGTGGTGGCGCAGGCTTTCAGTCCCATAACTGAGGGGCAGAAGTAGGAGCAATCTTCATGAGTTCACGGCCACCCTCAGACTACATAGTAAATTTCTAGGCCAGCCTGGGCTACAGGAGGCAATAGTGGCATGTCTGTTATGGCAGAAACCAGCCACACTCTAATTTGACTGGAGGCTTGCTCCATGGGAGGGAATACATCCCTGATACTGAAAACCTACAACAGGGACGGTCATGAGGCCTAGGGGGTGTACCTCTGCTGATGTCTGGATAAATGTATATACTATGCTCACCAAATGGCCCAGTAAATGCTTCTCTTAATGTTCATACCCGTATATTAATGCTACTCTTAACTTTTGGTTAGAGAAGTTTCTCTTTTCAGATGCTGTTGACCCTGGGATAACTCAGGAAACAGCATGGCACTGAGAAGTGACAGAGTACTAAGCATGGATATATCTTTATCACACTTTCCAAGGCTCAGGGTTCATTGCGGAAAAGGTGGCAGTAAGAGCCAAAGGAAAGGTAGGACTCCTTGCAGTGCACTCTTCCAGACAACACGGTGTGGATATCCATGACCTCCTACTGCCTGAGACTACCTATAGAAGACCATCGTAATAGGAGGACAAGATCATGACATCAAAATAAAAGAGAGACTGATTGGGAGGGGGAAGGGGAAAGATAGAGAGCGGAGTTGCAAAGGGGAAAGTGGAGGGAGGAAGGGAATTACCACAGGTTATTGCCTACAATTATGGAAGCTGTCAATAAAAAATAAAGATTTAAAGAAAAAGAAGAGAAATAAAACAAAAAAAACAGCAAGCAGTACCTCAGGAAACTGCAGAAGATGCTGGGTTGCCTGCCTGCATGTATGTGTGTTTCCCCATCAGGACTCTGGGTTGAGTGTTTTATCTATTCAGTTCTTCCAAGAGGCTATTCACATTAAATCTAACACTTTCCACGTTTCTCTATTTACTTTGCTGTGTCATAGGAAAAGCCAGATTTCAACAAATGAAGTACTGACATTTATATGCCATCTTGAAACTTTGCAACTTTCTGCCTACACTTCAATCAAAATAAGGCTATGATACCACTCCCCTCTGCAGGTGAGGGTACCACTGAGGCTTAGAGCTTTGTTGGTATTCTCAGGGCTAAGATCTACCTCCGCTGGCTATCTCAGTTCCCTTTACTACCAAATGTATGCCCACTGCAAAAGGAAGACATTAATGAAAGAGGCATATTTAGCTATTAATGTGTACTTACTCATATTTTGTTTTCTTTCTAAACATCCATTTTAAACTGTCTTAGGGTGTTAATGTAAGCTACCTGTGAAGTTCATGGTGAGAACTGCACGTGTGATGACATGACGACCTTTTGTGTCTGGCTCACATGGATGGCTGGGAACTGAACCCAGCCCAGCAGGCTTTGCAAGCTCATGCCTTCGACCACTGGAGCCATTTTCCCAGCCCCCAGGATTCCTATCTTAATAGATTATGACCTTTAATATAATTTGTTTTCATGGTCCCACTGCTCAGTGTTGGTCAGTGAGTGAGTGCTCTTTGAGCATTCACCTCTTTTCATGACCTTGACCTATGCCCACCATTCTTTGACTAGATCTTACCCTCTGGCACAATAAAGTATTCCAGGCTCATCGTGGACCTATGCTTCCTCAATCCTAGAATCAGTCATTTCTCTTTAGAGTCTTAGTTTCTTGCAGTTAAGAATGATTAGAAACCAAGGGCTGGAGGGATGGTTTAACAGTCAAGGCATTTGCCTGCAAAACCGAAGGACCCAGGTTCAATTCCCCAGGACCCATGTTAGCCAGATGCACAAGGGGCACAGGCGTCTGGAGTTGGTTTACAGTGGCTGGAGGCCCTGGCCTGCCCATTCTCTCTCTCTCCCTCTTTCTCTCTATCAAATAAATAAATAAATAAAATGGCTCCTTAAAAAAAAAAAAAAGAATGATTAGAAACCAAGTCAAAGTCTCAGTGGGCAAAGCTAGATCATAAATACTTGTATGTACTTCCACTGTCTGCTTATTTATAAATATTTACAAAAATCAACTATTGACTAATATATGTTTAGCCCTCAGAATTCATGCTAATACCTCAAACTTCAATTAAATATTCTACGTCTTATTTTTGCTTTCTAACCTGTTAGCCCCTCCCTTCTCTGTTGGTGAGAACCTTGGCTTACTTACATTATTCACTTATGTACTCATTTGATTTGTCTTTCTTCATTGTTAATTATAACCTAGGTTACCCACCCCTACCATATGCAAGTGCCCTCCTCACCTACACTGAGTTCACATCAGCCATCTGGGCTTCTGCTATCTGTGGAGTAAAGGGTTAGGAAGGGAGGTTGATTTGAGCTTTTTTTCTGTAGTCAATGGGGCACTTTTCCCCCAACATCCCAGTATGCCCCTCTCCCCCACACAGGATAAGGCTTGGAGTAGAAAGTAATTCTGGTGGCAGCATAAAAGTAACTTAAATGATCTCAGGCAAGGAGGTAGTGGCTCAGGAAATAAATGATGAGGCCTAAAGGAGATGTTTGGATGATGTGACTGTGCATGTACTGTGGTTCTACTGAGAATCTATTGAATGAAAACAGTCAATGCAAATCATATACATTCTGTATCTCTGTGTAGCTTACTTGTGGGCTAAATAAATAATAAAGCTACTCTACCTTCCTCTGACAAATCTGCAACTAGGTCATGAAAATTGTCATGACTGGAAATAGTTTTGAAAACCCTTCATTGACAGAAGTATTTGTTTCCAGTCAATGAATTAGTATTTATAACATAATCTATATAATAAAGCAGAACAAACAGGATCCTTCACCTTGCTTCGTAGGTCAAATTCTTAGTTATCTAGAATTTAAGAAGCAGATAATGAAAAGAGATGGCTATGATGAGGAGTGACATACTTCAGTCATTGATATGTAGTTGATATTTATGTAGCTCGAAGGCTTTTGCTTTTCACTTATGTTTTTTTATGAAGAAACATTTTGTTAGTTGTGTGTATGCACCCCTCTCTTGAGTCTTCAGGGCTCAGCTCCATGACTCAGTCACCCTTGAATTCCCATTCAGACATGCATTTCCATCACAAGGCATGACCATTGCTCAATTAAATGAAACTGAAGTGTAGAAGTGTGGAAGAGCCGGTAAGGATTGGGACAATGCACTAAACAGTACGTTAAAGCCTGATGGTTAGCAGGGCTGTTTCTTGGGAATAATAGATGCACAACAAATGAAATGGGTTTTTAAAAATATTTATTTATTAGTGTGTGAGAGAGAGAGAACAAGAGAGAGGGAAGGAGAAAGTGCAAGCCAGCACCAGGGCCTTGTGCCACCTTGTGCCATCTGGTGTGTGCATCGTGTGTACTGGGGAATTGTACCTGGGTCCTTTGGCTTTGTAGCTAAGTGCCTTAAATGGTAAGTCATCTCTCCAGCCCTGAAATGTTTTTAATTATACAAGAAAACTTTATCCAGAGCAATTTCCTGGCCAAATGCCTAGAGATCTTGAACTTGAACGCAGATCACAGAAGGGCTTGAATACAAAATAAATAAAAGTTAAGAATAGCCAAATACATATCACAAAGGCAATAAAACTATCCAAAGGATATAAGAAGTTCTTTCATATCTTTATGATGTTTAGTCAAAATGAGAGTAATGGTTAAAAATTAGAGGAATTGTGCAATGTTTAGTAGGTACATGTTTTAAACAGAAAATTGACAAAAGCAAAAAGGCAATATGTGATCAAGTTATAATGTGACACTAAACTTCCATCTAAGTTAAAGACAAAAGAATGAAAAGATTATGCAGTGATTGATAATGATCAAGTTTACTTGATAATATAAACTGTCAAGCTACCAAAAGCTTGATAACATTTGGATATATATATTTGCCTTTAGAATTAGAAAAGATATAGGATCTGGGAAGATGGATAAAGGCTCTTGCTTCTCAAGGCCTTACTTTAATTCTCAGCATCTACATAAAAAGCTGGGCATAGCCACACAGGACTGTAAGCCCAGACTTACCGGGAGTAGAGACAGAAGTATTGCTGGGTCTCACTGATCAGCCAGTCTTACCAAAAACAGCATCTCTGGATTCAGTGAGATATTCCATCTCAGGAAAACAAAGCAGAAAAGCAACAGAGAAAGGCACCTGACATTGTCGTCTGCATGCATATGTAAAGGGCATGTGCATGTATATGCACCACACACATCCCAGTATTACACACACACACACACACACACACACACACACACACTCGCCTTAAGAAGAATTTAAAAAGTCATGAAGAGGCAAAGAAACTTGGAAGTTTCAGAAAAGTTTGAAGAAAAACAACCCAGCAAAGATTACATTCAGATCTTATCCCCCAACACTTTTCTCTCACTTGGATTATAGTAATCTCCTTGTAACTGTTCTACTCAATCTAGCTGCAAGGAGTAGTACTAAAATGTGAGTCACACCCCCTCATTCCTCAACCGAAGCTCTCTCATGTTCCCACAGCACTCAAAATAAAAAAGCAAAGGAGCCTGCTTGGCCCTTGCTGCTTTCTTATGGCTCATTAATCTTGCCAGATATGCCTCTGCTCTTTGATCTTTCTTCCTGAAACATTGCCTCCCTCCAATAGCTATAAGGCTCACCTACTTTCAGGTGTTCTCACAAATGATAGGTTTCCAGTGAAAACCTTCCTAATTACCTCTAAAATCCCGACTCATCAGCATTCCTTTCCTCACGTCTCTGCTGTCCCCATCATCACCACTTAACACATAGCTCATTTTCCCCATAATTTATTTTTATTTTTAAAAACAGTTTTGTTGACAACTTCCATAAATATAAGTAATATGCCATTGTCATAATCCCCTCCCACCACCTTCCCTTCCCAACCCCCTCCACAGAACACCTTCTCATTTTTAATTTTTTTTTTTCAAAGTAGGGTCTCATTCTGGCCCAGGATGACCTGGAAATAACTATGTAGTCTCAAGGTGGTCTTGAACTCATGGTGATCCTCCTACCTTTGCCTCTGGAGTGCTGGGATTTAAAGGTGTGCACCACCACACCCAACTCTCATTTTTTGAATCTTAAAAATATATTTTATTTATTTGTAAACAGAGAAAAGTAGAAACAGAGAAATAGAGAGAATGGACACACCAGGGCCTCTAGCTGCTGCAAATGAGCTCCAGAAGCATGCATCAATTTTGCATCTGGCTTTACCTGGGTACTTGGGAATTGAACTTGGGTTTTCAGCCTTTGCAGGCAAGCGCCTTAATTGCGGAGCCATCTCTCCAGCCTTTGATATCATTTTTTCTCTTTTTAAAAATACTCTTTAAATTTTTATTTAATTATTTGACATGAGAGAGAGAGAGAGAGAGAGAGAGAGAGAGAGAGAGAGAATAGGCATGCCAGGACTCCAGTCACTGCAAATGAACTCCAGACATATGTGCCACCTTGTGCATCTGGCTAACATGGGTCCTGGGGAATGAAACCTGGGTCCTTTGGCTTTGCAGGCAAATGCCTTAACTGCTAAGCCATCCCTCCAGCCCCTTTGATATCATTTTTTCTTCCTATTATGCAGGTCTTATGTAGGTAGCATCAGCCGCTGTGAGGTCATGAATACTATGGCCACTTTGTATCTGGAAGACAGTATGATAAGCTCTCCTCACTTACCTTTAGCTCTAACATGCTTTCTGCCACCTGTTTCCCAGTGATCTGTGAGCCTTGGAGTCCTTACTTAGTGCTGAAAACTCCACTGTCACTTCTCAGCACTTTGGTGAGTTTTGGGTCATCCCAGTGGTCACTGCCATCTGAAAAGAGAAGCTTTTCTAACTAAAAGTGAGAGTAGCGTTAATACGTGGGCATAAACAGAAATGTTTATAGGACAGGTTGGTGGGCATAATGTATCCATTTAGCCAAACAACAATAGTAATTACCCCTCTAAGACTTATGATCTCCTAAGCCATAGTTTTTAAACTATATTTTCAATAGCAGGCAGGAATTCCCTCGATGAAGTAGGCCTCAAGTCCAATCAGAGAGCAGCAGTTGGTTTCCCCTATAATAGGCATGCTATCATTGCACCACTTGGTACATTTGGCCAGTTTTTAGGGTCCACTGCTGGTTAACACCATTGGTGATGTTTCTCTGTACAGAATTTTATTGTTCTCTTCTGCTACAAATTCCTATATTTGGCTTTGTTGACTGCTGTAATAGTTTTCCAATGCTGCATATCAAATCACCAACATTTAGTGGTTCAAAACACCAATCATTCACTGTCCTGTGGTTTTCATAGGTTTGGAGTTTGGCAAGGGCTAGGCTCAGGTTCTAGCTCATGATCTTTCGTGAGTATTTACTCAGATATTGGCTGTGTGTGCAGTCAGGGAAAGGCTTGCTTGGGGCTGGGAGAGTTTGCTTTCCAAATAGCTCACAGCTGTAAATGGTGCTTACAATTGATATGGGAATGTAGAGTATCTGAGAGTGATAGAGCCATTCTTGGCTGTTGGGTGGGCTTGTAACTCAGGAGTTAGGGTTCCATATGTTCATAGTCACACAAAACTTCCAATGAGTGGGTAACCTTCAGTTTCTTCTTTCAAAATTCTATGAATGAAATCCATAGACCTCAGTGGAAATCTTTACAGAGACTTTATTATAGAACTTATGAGAATGAAAGAAGGTAGAGCTCCTGCATAGAAGGAGGGATGCCCAGAATTTGGATACGAATAAGGAAAGTAAAGCAGAAAGCTTCTGAGTTAGGAGAGCTCCTGAGTGGTTAGTCTGCATGTTGACTCAGTTTTGAGATTCTTATAAGAATATGACCTTACTGGATGATCAGAGAAGGGTGAATGAGCTGGTCAGTGTAGTTCGCTTCCCAGGTATCTAGGAGCCTGGCATTGTTAGTCACATGCTTATATCTGGTTTCTAAGGGAGGGAGGAACTCCTTTAGGGAAAAACAGATAAGGAAGAAATCAGACCCTCTATTATGACATCTCTGGCCCTCAGCAAGGTAGAGGCTGCTGACGACTCCTAAAGAGATGAAAGGAAAGACCAGATCCATCCTTGTAGGCCCAAGGAATTTCCCACTTTTAGCCATAGAGAAAAAAAATATTATTCACTTTTATTACCCTAGACTTCCTAGCCAGTTTCTATCACCTGATCTTCATCATCATCCCCTCTGAAGAGATAATCCTATGTGCTGTTAGGTTGTTAAGATAATAACTGATCTGGCTTCTTCAAGCTCAGTGGGGTCATTCGGCATGGTAGTTGGGGTACCCCTCCAGTGGGCATAGCTAAGGAACCCCAAAAGTGCATTGATTACTTTGTTTGTCTTTCGGCCAGGGAAGAAGTGTGAGAAGAAAATCTTTGGTTCCTGGATAGAGATGTTGGGCAAAAGAATAAAAGCTAGAGGAGACAGGGAATATGGACATTGAGTAAAATGTGACTAACAGAGGTCCTCAGAATTCCAAGTTTTGTAGGTTGTCACAGGACCATCTGAATGTGGACTGCCTATAAATGGGAAGACAAAAAGTTAAAACAGCAGTTGGTACATAAGGTCCAAAAAACGAATGGAATTTTTATTAAGACTATAATAGACACAATTCCTTTCTACCACAGTGATCTAGAAATCCATTTCCAGGGCTATGGGATGGTAATGTCTGAAATGGTCAGAAACTGTTTTTATAGATCTTGTTAATCAGATGAGACTTTAGCAGAATTACCACACACACACACACACACACACACACACACACACACACACACAGTATGTATAGGTATGTGTGCGTGTTAAGGCTCTTTTTCTTTTTTACATTTGTTGCTCTTTAGGGACGTAGGAGGAATCCCATGTCTTCTTTATCATTTGTGTCATCTTCTCAGATAAGCCATGGTCTTGCTGGCAATGTGGCTTTTTTTGGGAAACACTGACCCTCATCTTGCAGACTATACACTGATTGGAGTCCAACCTATGGGTTTCTATAACCTCTTTGATCAAGAGGACAGGTAACTTATCAGAGCTGTAGGACTCTTTAGACGTTCCCTATGTCAACTGGGGCCTGCTTGATCTACGGTAAAGATCAAAATGTTTGCTGCCGCCGGGCGTGGTGGCGCACGCCTTTAATCCCAGCACTCGGGAGGCAGAGGTAGGAGGATCGCCGTGAGTTCGAGGCCACCCTGAGACTCCATAGTGAATTCCAGGTCAGCCTGGGCTAGAGTGAAACCCTACCTTGAAAAACCAAAAAATAAAAAAAATAAAAAAAAATGTTTGCTGCCCTTTTAGCTCTGATACCCTCATTGACTTTGGTTTCTGCATATGGTTATTGAACACCCACAAGAACAGTTATACCAGTCTTAAAGAAAAGTGTGAATACAAGGCATATTGACCATACTTAGTCTTTAGCAAAATAAATCTAGTTAAAAGATAGTATAAAAGCTTGAAGACATTTTTTTTTCTAACATCCCATTTGTCTGGTGACATTGTAAACTATATTTAAAAATTATAAAGTATATACATATTACCTTTAAATATCAAACCATTATAAGTATAGGTAACATATAAAAGGCTTGGAGACAATTTTTGCCAACAAGGTTAAATTAATTGATTTGATATATTTAGTAAACACCCCAAAATTGTCTTCATTTAAAAAACAACTGAAGCAGAATAAAGTCTTGACATCTCTGTTTTAAAAACTTTTTTAATATTTCCTTATTTGCAAGCAGAGAGAGATAAAGAGAGAGAGAGAATGGGCATGCCAGAGCCTCCAGCCATTGCAAATGAACTCCAGATGCATGTGCCACTTTGTGCATCTGGCTTTATGTGGGTCGTGGGGAATCAAACTTGTGTCATTAGGTTCTGCAGGCAAGTACCTTAACTGCTGAGCAATGTTTCCAGCCCCTGTTTTAAAACATTTTTTGTTTATCAGTGTACTTTAGTAGGTAAGCATATTAATTAGTTACCCATGGAAGGTTGAATGCTGAGATAAGTCAGTTTAAAAATGTTTTAGCTTTTTTTTTTTTTTTTAAAGAATGGGCACACCAGGGCCTCCAGCTACTGCAAATGAACTTCAGACATATATGTCATCATGTGCATCTGGCTTACGTGGGTTCTGGGGGAATTGAACCTGGGTTCTTAGGCTTTACAGGCAGGCACTTTAACTAGTAACCCATCTCTTCAGCCCCCTGTTTTAGCTGTTAAATAACATTTAGATAAAGCTTAGACAAAAAACCCAACTGTTTAAATAAATCTTGAAATTAAGACTATATTTATCCAGTAGTTAAAAGCCTGACAGAAACATAGCTGTCTCACATGAACATTTTAAAGCCAGTTTTTATAAATGTTATGACCAGATCAATATCAGTGAAGTGAATTTTAACCTTTACATTCCATGTCGTAGTGACATAAATAAATTTATCAACTTATATAAAAAGAATGTGAGTTACATTCATGGCATTAAGTAACAAATTAAGACTACCTGTAAACATGTTAAACTTATTGGAGGAACATCTGGCTGTCATTTAGATTTTATCTTATTATTATTTAAATTTTTACTTATTTATTTGCATGTGTATGTGAGAAAGGAGAGGTGAAGAGAGAAAGAGAGAGAGGGCAAGTATACCAGGGTATCTTGTCTCTCCCAATGAGTTACTGATCATCTTTGTGTGATTAGCTTGGGAGAACTGAACCCAGCCTGGCAGGCTTTGCAAAGAATCACCCTTAACTGCTGAGCCACCTTCCCATCTGCTGATATTTGGGATCTTAAAAGGTTATTTTATGCATTTGTTTTCTGTTTAACAAAAGTGTAAAAAGTTTGTCCTGGAAAGAGATAATAGAGCATGAATGACCTTGTACAGTGGATTGTCTTTTAAACAACTAACACCAGAGAGAAAACAGAACTAAACTCTTCATATATTAATACTATTTACCACTCTGAAAAAGGTTTATTGTCTGATGACAGAGATCAGCTTTATCCCATGATATAAAAATATAATGTAAAGTGATCTTGGTCATCAGACAGTAAACCTTTTTCAGTTGAACTCTCCCAGTCATTATACAACATACTTTAACTTTCTTATTTATCTCTATCTATTTCCAATTGGAACTATCTTTTACTTTACAAAGTCCTTTCTCATCTAAAAATATATCCTTTGCTTTTAGCCTTCTTTATTTATAACTCTATTACTCTGAAATACAGAAATCCTATATAATGTACCTTAAACAGCTAACAGTTATAACTATAAGTAAAATATTTTAAGTTTTATGTTTTATTAAAAAAACCAAATTAATCAATTTGTTAAAGATTTAAGTCATTGTAATAAGAATTTAAATGCTCCCTAAAATTGTAACCATTTAATTGACTTTTTATTTGTCTGTTTTTTTTTTGTTGTTTTTTGTTTTTTTTTTTTTTAGATGCTATTTCACTCTAGTTCAGACTGACCTGGAACTCACACTATACTTTCAGGCTGGCCTGGAACTCACACAAATCTGTGAAGTTCAAGCTAATTGGCAAAAAGATAATCTTTGCACAGGATAAGGCTGGGGCCTTAGAAGACTTTGCACCTTGGGTGGAGGTTCTTTTTTTTTTTTTTTTTTTTTTTTTTGGTTTTTCGAGGTAGAGTCTCACTCTAGCCCAGGCTGACCTGGAATTCACTATGGAGTCTCAGGGTGGCCTTGAACTCACGGCGATCCTCCTACCTCTGCCTCCCGAGTGCTGGGATTAAAGGCGTGCGCCACCACGCCCGGCTATGGGTGGAGGTTCTTAAAGACAGGAAACTCACAGCTTCTCCAAAGATTTTCTGATAAACATAAACAAACAACTCAGGATCTGATCTGAGGAGAACTCATGACCTGTCTTATGCTCTGACTCCCATAGCTTTGACTGCCTGAAACTGAATAAAAGTTGTGAGTACCATTAAATCATATTTCTGGGTGTTGTATGTTCACATTGTGCACGTCCAAACACTGCTTAATGGTGTGTACAGTGATCCTCCTACCTTGGCCTTCCAAATTCTGGGATTAAACGACTGCACTACCATGCTTGCCTATCCTACATTTGTAGAAGCATGAACAAATATTTTCCTTTTAAAGCCAAAAGCACAAAGAAGAGTTATTTTAACTACATCATGGATATGTTTATAGCAATTTAACATCATCTTAAAATACATCCATGTACATGTATACATTTATAGTGGTTTTAATTCTCTAGTTGTTTATTGTTCTTTTTACCCTTACCTTAGAGCCTGGGAGTCAGCCCGTGTCAGGACAAGGGTCGTGGAGGACACATAAGATAAACCTGCTTGGATCTAAGATAGGGGAACACTTACCCTGTTCTCAGAGCCAGCTTTCAACAAGTTTAAACAACATAATGACTGTTAATACATTACAATGAGCAAGAAAAACCAAAAGAAAATATAGAGAGCCAAAAATCTCAATATGTTAACCCTAATGTAAAGTCTCAATAGCTTTGTGTGGCACTTTTCAAAAAATGTCTTATTAACAATTTCTATACATATAGACAATAATATGCCATGATCATAATCCCCTCCCACCACCCTCACTTTTCCCCATCCTGAATTCTCCCTCCACTGAATCCCTTTTCCTTTTCAACTAGTTCTCTTCTATTTTGATGTCATAATTTTTTCCACCTAGTATGCAGGTCTTGTGTAGCTACTGTCAAGCAATGTGAAGTCATGAATACCATGGCCATTTTGTGTCTGGAAAACAGTATTGTAATCACTCCTTCCTTTCCTTTGGATTTCACATTATTTCTGCCACCTCGTCCCCAATGGTCCCTGAGCTTTGAAAGATGTGATAAAGGTGTCTCACTTAGTAGTCAACATTCCACTCTTACTTCCCAGGAATTGGTGAGTTTTGAGTTAACCTAAAGTGAGAGTATCACTAATATTTGAGCACAAACATTAGTATCTGGAAGATAAATTGGTGGGCATAATACATCCATTTAGCCAGACAGCAGTAGTAGTTTCCTCACTAGGCCTTATGACCTCCTAAGTCACAGGCTTTGGATTACGTTTCCAGTACCAGGCAGGAATTCCCTCTCATGGAGCAGGTCTCAAATTCAATCAGAGAACAGTTGTTTTCCCCCATAATAGACATGCCACCACTGTACCACTTGATACATTTGGCTTGGCTGGCCAGCCATAAAACTGGCAGAGTCCACTATTGCTTAAGATTAGTGATAAGTTTACTTCTCTAACAGTCTGTATAGCTCTTTAGTGTGGCACTTTTGTTGCTTAGATAGGCAAGTACCTGAGCACTTTAGGATCATGCCCCCAGCTGGAGGTTGGCAATATGGTCCCATGGCAACCATTGTGGTTGTGGTTTGCACCTAACCTAGCAACAATATGGAGCAGGCTCTGACCATCTTATTAATTCATTCATCCACTTATTTTTATAGTGTCTAAGATCAACTTTTATCTGCCTCTGTTCTCGTAAGAAAAAAATGGATGTGAAACCAAGTGGTCCTCCCTGTCTGGTCACTGTCTGTTTCTTTCAGTGTCAGAAAAGAGGAACATATTCAAGAGGGTCACTGATGGCCTTGGCAAGCTTCGAGTTCTCATAGGGAAGGAAAGAAGGCTGTGGAGCCTATTTCTGTTCTAGAGGTGACTGTAAGAGATCTTTAGCAGGTTGGGATCCCCTGAAGTGAGTGCTGAGGTGACAAAATACTCCCTTAGGCTGGGTTATCTCTGAGGAAAGTAGGCCTGCCCATAAGGCACTTTAGTCTGTTTCCCTTTCTTTTTGTAAATAAATGTACTTTTGAAATCGTTTAAAAATTAATACTTTCCTCTGGAGGCATTTTTTTTTCTCCATCCTCTCCATACTGGAGTTTAAAATTTTTTTTGTTTGTTTATTTTTATTTATTTGAGAGTGACAGAGAGAGAGAGAGAGAGAGAGAGAGAGAGAGAGAGAAAGAGGCAGCGAGCAAGAGAGAGAATGGGCGCGCCAGGGCTTCCAGCCACTGCAAACGAACTCCAGACGCGTGTGCCCCCTTGTGCATCTGGATAACGTGGGTCCTGGGGAATCGAGCCTTGAACCCGGGTCCTTAGGCTTCACAGGCAAGCGCTTAACCGCTAAGCCATCTCCCCAGCCCACCATACTGGAGTTTATATAAAAGCCATGCTCAAGTGGAGAAAAGTATTAGGCATTTCTTTTTTAAGGCCTTTGGATCCAAGAGCTCCCACTGGGCAAGGGTACAGTCTAAGGGAGCCCATGCTGAAGATGCATGACTTCCCATCTGTAAAAGAAAGGACAATATGGAAAGACTTCCGTATCTCTTGATTCTTTTTCCAGAGTGTCTTCTGGGAACACCTTTTCTGTCCCCTCCTGTGTGCAGCTACAAGGAACGGTGAAGCCTATCAGACTGCTACTGATGTGACCTGGGTTCCCTGTATCCTGTCCCCCGTCATTACCTGTGATGAGGAAGGCAGCATCTATGAACTGGTCACTCTTACCATTGTGACTCTACATACCTCTTAACACCCTGGGACCTAGATGAATAATTTTTGTATTTTTCCTGGATGATCTTAGCCTGTCTAAAAACAACAAAATTCTTTGGAGTAAATATAAATATTGAGCCATATATGTCAAGGAAGTCAGATAATTTCTTTTTTTTTTTTTTTCCTATTTGAGGGGAATTTTTATTTCTCTTATCTTTTTTTTTAATTGACAACTTCCCTAATTGTAAACAGTATCCCATGGTAATTCCCTCCCTTCCCACACTTTCCCCTTTGAAACTCCACTCTCCATCATATCCCCTCCCCCTCTCAATCAGCCTCTTTTATTTTTATTTTGATGTCATGATCTTTTCATCCTATTATGATGGTCTTGTGTAGGTAGTGTCAGGCACTGTTAGGTCATGCATATCCAGGCCATTTTGTGTCTGGAAGAGCAAGTTGTAAGGAATCCTACCCTTCCTTTGGCTCTTGCATTCTTTCCGCCACCTCTTCTGCAATAGTCTCTGAGCCTTGGAGGGTGTGATAGAGATGTTTCAGTTCTGAGCACTCCTCTATCACTTCTTCTCAGTATCATGGTGCCTTCTGAGTTATACAAGGTCACTGCCATCTGAAAAGAGAAACTTCACTAACCAAAAGTGAGAGTAGCGTTAATATATGGATATGAACATTAAGAGAAGTGCTTACCAGGCAGTTTGGTGAGCATAGTATATACATTTAGCCAGACCCCAAAAGACGTTACACCCCTAGGGCTCATGACTTCCCCTGTTGTAGGTTTTCTGTATCAGATAATTTCTAATAAGTATATGAGGCAGGTGGGTCACAGGACTGTGTGGGTTGAGCCTCTAATATTCTCTTAAAATTTTCCTTTTGATCCTTTTCCTCAAATTTACACTTTATAAGTCCATGTTATAGTTCTCAGTCTACACAGGAGTCAAGCACATGGCACTCAGAGTTAATTCTCCATTTAAATAGGGCTATCTCTCAGGCTGCCTGGATTAAGAGAGCACTACTGTAATTTGCCACATGCAATACAGTAAACAGAATTGTGTAAAATTAATTCCATTTCAATCCAAAAAAAAAAAAAGGCATACCAGAAAGCATCAGTCAGCAGTCACTAGTGTTACTATTTAGAGGTTGGGTTCATTTATTTTAAATTAGTTTAAAGGTAAAGTATGAGGAAGAGAAACACAGACTCTTTATGGGAGTAGGAGAACTGGAAACTGAAATCCACTGCTTGCCTTTATTGATTGAAGAAAGCTTCCCCACTCTAGTGTCTTGGGTGGTCATTTCAAACCAAGATGAGGGCATAGATTGGTCCGTGACGAGTCTTGTACTGACCTGTCCTCTTTCATCTTGAGATATACCAGTTAAAGAAAAGAACTATTGGGGCTGGAGAGATGGTTCAGTGGTTAATGGTGCTTGCATGCAAAGCCTACAGTGCAGGCTTGATTCCCCAGTACCCATGTAAAGCCAAATACACAAAGTGGTGCATGTGTCTGGAGTTTGTTTGCAGTGGCAAGATGTCCTGTAGCACCCATACTGTCTCTCTTTCTCTTTGCGTGCCTCTCAAATAAATAAAAATACAAATATTTTTTAAAGTTGGACATGGTGGTGCATGCCTTTGATCCCAGCACTTGGGAGGCAGAGGTGACTTTGAGGCTACCTTGAGACTACATAGTGAATCCCAGGTTAGCCTGGGCTAGAGCGAGACACTACTTCAAATTGTTTTTTCTTGTTCTGCTTTGGTTTTTCAACATAGGGTCTCTCTCTAGCCCAGGCTGACCTTGAATTCACTCTCTAGTCTCAGGGTGGGCTTGAACTCATGGCTACCATCCTACCTCTGCCTCTCACGTGCTGGGATTAAATGCATGTGCCACCACATCTGGCAATTTTTTTTTTTTAAAGAATAAAGTTGTTTAACTAGGGCTCTTTTTCCTATCTGTCTACCTAGCAAGGGAGGCTACCTAGATTCTATACTTTCTCATGAGGACCCTATGGAGCCTGAGTCTCCAGTGTCCTACCTGAGTATGATAACCCTGTTCTAGTGGTTTTTCTCTCATACTGTAATCCTTGATCCTGAGCAGAATCTGTACTTCCTTCAGACATAGCCAGGAGCCACCATGAATCTGTGTGGGCCTCCCAGGTCCAACCATCTCAATCTGTGCATTAGGAACCAGGTAGCTTTTTCCTGTTAAGTAGTCAGCTAGGGACTGGTCCACAGAAACATGGACGCCACCTTGCTCTGGCAGGAATGGAACGTGTATCTGATTCAGTCTCATCCAAGATGGCAGAAGGCCTCAGGAACAAAAACAGCTTCCTGTTTCTTCCCCAGTTTTGTGAGCTTGGCCCTTGTGGGGTGGACCCTTCCTGAATCAGTGTTCCACTTAGGCCTACAAACTAATTAGGTTGGCCCCTCTCTTACACACATGTGCATGATGAGAGTCATTTTAATGGGGTGTGTGATTCATTTAAGTAGGTGAAAATGGGACTGAAAACTTCTGTGAGCCTCTTAGCCCCTCTTTCCTGGAGAGACATATTTCCCCAGGTAAGGGAGATTTTCCCAGACTCCACTCCCTGGGCAGAGGAAGAATTTCTTTGGGCTTGTGTACTTTCCTGCTTTGTTTTTCCTCTTATCTTACCTCTCCTTAAAATAAATCTCACAATTTACCCTTCTCTGAGTCCATGTTACTCAATTCTTTGCTAATGTAAATAAGAACAAAAGACTTGAGAGTTGCTTGTACGGGATTTCTAACCCCATAGAGCTCTCTCCCTAATCACTACCGACATCCGCAATGCGGTGTATTTCCTTATGCCAGCACAATCTCCGTCAATGTTCCACAGAAGCCATGACATACATCTGCCTTTGGCCTTGCAAGCAGCCATAAAGGGACAACAGAAGATTTAATCAGATTCTTCACAGACATCTATCTAATTCCATTGTGCCTAATTCCTAAGAGGAAGGGAGTTGCAAAGAAGAAAGAGAATTTGGAAACAGAACTCCTGGTGATAGCTGAGGAAGGAAGAAATGTGGAGGATAGATAAGGTAAAGTTAAAGCAGGAAAAGTAGTACTTTGGTCCACATACTTACACCCTCTTTCAATTCCTGTCCCATACAACAACAACAACAAAAAAAAAGAAAGAAAGAAAATCTGGGGTGTATTTCAGAGGGACAGAGTCATTCTTGGCTCTTTGGTAGGCTCATATGTCAGGAGTTAGGGTGCCAGGTGCTCAAAGTCACACAAAATTTCCACTGAGTCAGTGACCTCTGAGTTCTTGTCTTGTGAGTTTAATGGATGAAGTCCACAGATATGGTGGAGTTTAAAAGATTTTATCATAGAGCCTTAAGAGCAGGAAAGAAAGCAGAGCTCCTGTGTAGGAGGAGGAGCACTCAGAGGAGGTATACTGTCAAAGAAAGTAAGGCAGAAAGTTCCATGCTCGTGATTTGAGCAGGGTCCTGAGCAGGTAACCCACATGGGGACTTGGGTTAGGGTTTCTTATAGGAATAAAGCTCAATGGATGGGGAATGAGCTGATCATTACAGTTCTTATGGCAGGTATCTAGAAACCAGACACAGTTTATAGGAGGAAGGGTTTATTTGAAGCTTACAGATCCAAGAGACATTCCATAGTGGTTGAAGAATCTGGTCCCCTTTCACAGGTCCATGGAGAAATACCAACACCAGCACTGTATTAGTCAGGGTTCTCTAGAGGAACAGAACTGCTAGAATGAATTATTTTATAAAGAGGATTATTGGATCAGTTTAAAGTAGTCCAATAGCAGTTGCAGGCCCAAAAATCACCCAACCTAATAGCTGTTCAGTCCTTGTGGCCAGGTGCCTCAGCAGTCCTGACCCGGCACTGCAGAAGGTGCCGGAAGGCCTGCAGGCTTCCTGAGGAGCCGCTGGGTTTCAATCCACGCCGGTCTTCAGTTGATGCTGGTCTTCAGTTCGCGCTGGTCTTCAATCGATGCTGGAAGGTAGTGAGCAGCTCTGGCAGCCAAGTGGAAGGAAGGAAGGAAGGAAGGAAGGAAGGGAGGAGGAGGGAGGGAGGGAGGGAGGGAGGAAGGAAGGAAGGAAGGAAGGAAGGAAGGGAGGGAGGAAGGAAAGAAGGAAGGAAGGAAGGACTCTTTTTAACCAGAGCTTCCTTATATGAAGTCCCTCTCTGAGAAGGGCTGCCCACTCTGAGGGAAGGGCTCACTCTGGGAGAAGGACTTCCTTCTTTAGTTGATCCTTCCTTGAAGCAACCTCCCAGACCCACCCGAAAGGGATTTCTGTGGATTACTAAACAGATCAAGTTGACAACACCTTAACTATCACAAGCACCATAAGCAAGAATGCTCAGGGAACCCCAGGTAGAGCTCAAGCAGTCTGTATACTGCTTAAATTTTCCCCCAAACATGTCATAGGGCTGGACGCTAGGATCTGCCTGCAGTGACACCTCCTCCAGCCAGGTAGTTGGAAATCCAAGAAGCTTTAATAAAACTGACCCTAGTGGGGGACATCCATTCAAACTACCATGTGCCTGGACTGATGGGAGGGAATCAAACCTTCTAGTCCCTATCTCAGTCACATCATTGCAGGCCCTTCACTGGCAGGGCAAGTCCCTTCCTTCTCTCTACAGATAACCCTTAAAACCCTTCTTCTTGCCTGTATTCAACATTCCGAAATCTCTCTCTCTCTTTTTCTTCCATTATTAAATATAGAAAGCATAACTTGAAAAATACAACAGAAAATGGTAACATTCAGGAAGGGATTTTGCCCCTAAAGAGAAAAAAACTGGAACATATTACTTATACCAACAGGAATGACGATGAAGAGGAGATGGAGCTAGTGAGGTAAGCTAGAAAAGATGTATAGATATGGTGATGACAGAGGGAGGTTTTGCTCTGTATGTAGGACTATTGTAGCAAGCCTTCAGTGGTGAGATAGATCCAGATGGGGAGTATCTTGGTATGAGGGCAAATCTCACCTTCCTCATGGTGAGATGTGGATAAGAATATTGCCTTCCACAGAACAGCCTGCCCTGTCCTAAGGGACAAAAAGGAGTGGATCTACCTTATATGAGTTTGTAACTGAATGCCTGTGGCACCTCTTATTTCTTTCGTATTTCAAAGAGTTGAGAATAATAGCATAACACCAACTTATCTGTAACTTATAAGTCACAGAAGTAGTACCTAAGTTTAAAAAAAAATTATTTATTTGTTTGAGAAACAGAGAGAAAGAGGCAGACTGAAAGAGAGTAAGTTTTGGGCACACCAGGGCTTCCTGCCACTGTAAATAAACTTCAGACTTTGTGTATGTGGCTTTACATAGGTACTGGAGAATCAAACCCAGGCTACTAGGCTTTGCAAGTAAGCTCTTTTAACTGCTGAGCCATCTCTGTAGCATGGGGAACTATTTTTTTGACAGCTGAATATGTTTTGGCCTAAATTACCTATAATTTATTCATTTTAAAAAATTTTTTAAATTAATTAATTTATTTATTTGAGAGTGACAGACAGAGAGAGAAACAGGCAGATAGACAGAGAGAGAGAATGGGCGCGCCAGGGCTTCCAGCCACTGCAAACGAACTCCAGATGCGTGCGCCCCCTTTTGCATCTGGCTAACGTGGGTCCTGGGGAGTCAAGCCTCAAACCAGGGTCCTTAGGCTTCACAGGCAAGTGCTTAACCACTAAGCCATCTCTCCAGCCCAATTACCTATAATTTTCAACACTGATTTTGTCTTATATAAATTTATTTCCTTTTATAATGCTCTTGGCTTTTTTTCCCATTCATATTTTTACCTGCTTCTATAATATAAGATATGAAACTTTATAAAACAGGAACAGGATATTTTTCTATTAGAAAATTACATGATTAGACAAAAGAACAAAAATGATGAGTATATGGGCTGGAGAGATGGCTTAGCGGTTAAGTGCTTGCCTGTGAAGCCTAAGGACACCGGTTCGAGGCTCGACTCCCCAAGGACCCACGTTAGCCAGATGCACAAGGGGGCGCACGCGTCTGGAGTTCGTTTGCAGTGGCTGGAGGCCCTGGCGCGCCCATTCTCTCTCCCTCTCTCTATCTGCCTCTTTCTCTCTGTCTGTCGCTCTCAAATAAATTAATAAAAATAACAAAAAATATTTTAAAAAATGATGAGTATAACAAAGTGCAGAGAGGAAATGACAGTAGAGTGTTCAGCATTAACTAAGATACCTCTATTACATACTCCAAGGCTCAGGGACCATTGGGGAAGACATTGTAGAAAGAATGTAAAAGCCAAAAAGAAGTGGAGGGGTGCTTACAATACTGTTTTCCAGACACAAAGGGGCTGAAATATCCATGGCTGATGCTACCTACATAAGACTTGCATGGTAGGATAAAAATGAAGACATGAAGGTAGAAGAGACACTAATTTGAAAGAAGGAGGAATTCAGTGGAGGGAAGATTCTGGAGGGGAACAAAGGAGGGTGATAGGACAGGATTATGATCATGCTGTAGTGTTTATATAGTTGTAAATAAAAAGTAAAAAAAGAGAAAGTTTTGGTGAGTGCTGCGGAGATGGTTCAATGGTTACAGGCACTTGCTAGCAAAGTCTGACGGTCTGGGTTCGATTTCCCAGTACCCACATAAAGCTAGATGCACAAAGTGGAGCATGTGTCTGGAGTTCCTTGCAGTGATAGGAGGCCATGGAGCATCCTATCTTTGTCTATCTCTCTTCTCTCAAATACATAAATAAAAATAAAATTGAAAAATGGTGAGTGTAGGGTTTTAGCAATGTATTTTTGTCTGTAAATGCGGGACAAAATAAATCTTTGGCTCCAATTTCAAAAGCTACAATCTGAGAAATGACTAGTGGGTTACTCACTGAAGTTACCCTTTCAGTTTTGGATTGCAAATCTTCATCTTGGCATGAAATCTTGGCCACTTGGGCAAGTCTTTAAACTGTGGAGGAATTCAAGTCTTCATGGGAGACTGCATCCTTGAAATCCTAACTTTATAAATGAGGGGAGCTGGATATAATACTAGTCTCCTATTTTGATGTCTTTTTTCTTTCTTTTTGCCTTCGTCCATCATACATCACAACATATTGATGGGCCCAGTGTTATGCAGGCAGTCACAACCACTGTGAGGTCATGAATGCAGCGGCCACTTCATGTCCAGAGACAGAGTTCCAATCACTTCTCCCTATACTCTGGTTCTTTTTTTTTGTTTTGTTTTGTTTTTCCATACAAAGTTTCTATTTAATACAATATTGTATATTTTAAAAAGACAGTGGTGGAACTAAAGGGCAATTACAACAAGGTTTCAGAATACAAAATGAATATATAAAAGTTAATTGCTTCCCTCTATATTAGAAATAAACAAGTTCTAAACTGAAAAAAACAGTATTTACATTAGCACCTCCCCAAATAAAATAATTAGGTAGAAATCTAACAGATACGTACAGTATATATGTAATAAAACTACAAAACCATGAAGGCAGAAATTGAGGAAATCAAAGAATTAAACAGATATTTCATGTTCATGGACAGGAAGATTCAACATTATCAAGTCAGGGGCTGGAGAGATGGCTTAGCGATTAAGGCACTTGCCTGTGAAGCCTAAGAGCCCAGGTTCAGTTCCCCAGAATTCACATAAACCAGATGTGAATGGTGGCACATGCGTTTGGAGTTTACTTGCAGTGGCTGGAGGCCCTGGTGTACCCATTCTCTATCATCCATCCATCCATCCATCCATCCATCATCTATCTACCTATCTATCTAGCTCCCTCTCTCAAATAAATAAATAAAAATATTTCTAAAATATTATCAAGTCAGTCTGTTGATCTACAGAGTCATTGCAATCCCAATCAAAATCCCAGAAAGTTCCTTCGTAGATACTGAAAAACCAATTTTACAGTTTATATGGAAAGTAAGATGGTCCAGAATATGCAATGCAATATTGAAGAAAATGAATTAAGTTGTAAAACTGACTGACACTATTTGATTTTAAGACTTATCAAGAGCTATAGTAATCAAAGAAATGTAGTATTGGCAATAAATTAATTTTAAAATTCACAGTCAATGGGACAGAATAGAGAGCACAAAAGTGGACACACCTAAATACAAGCCAACCAGTCTTTACCAAAGGAGCAAAGACAATGCAATGAAGCAAACACTGTTCAACAAATCATATTGGAAAAACAGGGCATCAATATAAGAGATGACTCTAGACACAAGCCTTAAAACTTTAACAAGTAACTCCAAAAGACCACAGACCTTAATGTAAAGCACAAACTACAAAACTCCCCGAAGATATAGGAGATATTCTAAATAATACAACACCAATGCTAGACTTCATTAACATTTGAAATTTATACTATGTAAGAAACAATGTGATAAGAGAAAAAAGGCAAGCCATAGGACAGGAGAAAATACTGCAAGAGACTTTTTTTTATCCGATATCAAAACACATGAAGGACTCTTAAAACATAACAATAGACAACCTGATTGAAAATAGATCAATGATCTTAACTTGCATCACACTCAGATACAAAGATGGCAAATAAGCATATAAAAGATGGTCCCATCATAAAACATCAAAGAAATTAAGGCAATGAGGTGGCACCTTAAACCTCTAAGAACCCAGAACAGTAATAACATCAAATGCTGGTGAGTATGTGGAGCAACAAGATCTCTTAATTTGCTTCTAGTAAAATGTATACTCTGGTTCTTATTGCCATTCCTTCTTCCACTATGTTCCATGATCCCTGGTGGGTGATAGAGATGTCACATTTAGCACTGGACACTCAACAGCCACTGATTCTCAGTATTTTGAAAAGTTTTGAGTCTCAAAGCAGCCATTGCCATTTGCAAAAAGAAGCTTCTCTGACCAAAGTGAGAGCAGCACTAATCTATGCAACACTAATATATTTGAGGACTTTTTTTTTTTTTTTCTTTTTTTTTTGGTTTTTTGAGTTAAGGTTTCACTCTAGCTCAGGTTGACCTGGAATTCACTATGTAGTCTCAGTGTGGCCTCGAACTCATGGCGATTCTCCTACCTCTGCCTCCGGAGTGCTGGGATTAAAGACCTGCACCACCACACCCCGCTAAATTCAATTTTGATTGGGCACATCATAGCCACTTTGTCAAATGACATTAGTATCTTCTTTGCTAGGGTATATGATATTTCCAGCTAAAGGCTCTTGCCTAGTTTTTAGTACTAGGCCTGAATTACATCTCTTTGAGTAGACCTCCAATCCAAAGAGAGTTGGGTACTCCCATAACAGCCATGCCACTATTGTTCCAGGGGGCATGCCTTGCTTGGCTGCCCAGCTATGTGTTCACAGCTTCTGCTGGTTAACACTGTTGATGACTGTGGTGGTTTGATTCACATGTTCCCCATAAACTTAGAAGTTCTGAATGCTAGATAGTGTGTTGTTGGGGGTGGGCTTATAGGTGTCACTGCCAGTGTTTGGCACACTCTCCTAATGCTGTTGTCCCCCTGATGTTGGCAAGGGGGTGATGTCCACCCTCTGCTCATGCTATCATTTTCTCCTGCCATCATGGAGTTTGCCCTTAAATCTGTTGAGTTAATGAACATGGCTTACTAGGTACCTCAAAGAGAAGTTGTCTGGGTTTATGAAATATGAACCAGTTGACTAGAGATAGGGCCCTTAAATGATTAATGAAGTTTTGGGCTCCTGTTTTCTCTTTCACTACATAGACACCATGAATAAATATATTCCCAATAGTTGAAGACTATCCCACAGGTCTGATGCAGAATTGGGGTACTTAACTAGCCAAACAACTAGACTTAGCTTTTCAAGACAATATTCTTATGTATATGTAAAATACATATAAAATAGACACACACATAATGAAGATGTATATATGTATCTGATGAGTCTTCTGTTACATTTGGTTTCTATATAAGTGGATCCAACCAATCGAGTAAAAATATTGAAAAACTAATTGCATCTGTACTGAACATGTGCAGACTTTTATCCTTTTCACTATTCCCTAAACAATATAGCCTAATCACATTACATCGCATTATAAGTAATCTGGAAATGGAGTTAAACTATATGAGACAATGTATGTAGATTATTTGCAAATACTACACCATTTTATGCAAGGGACTTGAGTATCTTCAGGTTTTGGTATCTGGGACCAATGCCCTGGATTTACTAAGGAAAAATCCTATTTAGATTTTGTGATGAAGGTGAATACAAGTCAGACTTTATTTTTAAAACCTTGACCCTAAGATGGCTTTGGTGCCTGTGCCTATTATCTGAGCACTCCGGAGGAGGCTAAGGTAGAAGGATTGTCATGAGTTTCAGCCCAGCTTGGGCCACAGAGTGCGTTCCAAGTTAGCTTGGGCTAGAGTGAGGCCCTGCCTCAAACAACAAACTTACATATTGGCAGAACTGAGGCTAATACTGCCAGAAAATATGGGGGAAAAAAAAAAAAGAAATTCAGGGTTCTCTACATTCAGGAGGAGCCACAAGTTTATTGTACTTAATGTTGTATTGAAGATGTGTTCTATGGCTGTCTAGGATCATTAAGTACTACACACATGCAGATGCAGTGATAGCATTCATTAAGGAGAGTTATAATCAGTCTTTCCAGGGACTTGATTACGATGCCCCTCATGAGCTGTGTGGATAGCAAGAAAAGAGATAATCAACCACCTGTTTTTATGGCAAGCTGCTGTCCTTTAAGAAGCGTTCGATTTTAGCATGTCCATAAGTAACAGTGTGAATTGACCACAGCTCAAACCCTCAGGCAATTATAAAAGTAATTACAATCCTGGCATCCTGGCGGGTCACAGTGTTAATTCTCATTGCTTTGCATTGGGGACTCAGAAACCACTGCATCAGGACAGTAAATACAGAGGACTGTACAGCTAGTTTTGCCAGGGACAGAGAGCCCACCAGGCATCTAGGAGGAGGCCTGAAAGCCTTCCTTCTTGCATCATCAGAAGGGTGGCGTCACCAAGTAGGTGTGGGTTTCCTGCCTGCAATCCCAAGCAGAGAGGGTGCTGGAGTAGGCAGAGGTGATTCACAGAAACCAGCAGTGGTGCAGGCAGGGGGTGGGAAGAGACGTTTATTAACTAGTAGGTTTCATTTTAAGTGGTCGTTATCACCATTCTCCGTTTTGTTTTCTATGGATCTGTCCTCGCCTCTGCCTCCTTCATCAGGGACCTCTGCACATCCCCTATATCCCCCCAGGTCCCCACCTCCAGCCAGCAGCTCCTGCCTGGGTGACTCATTTCCAGAACACCCTCCCCAGGGCGACGACTTGCCAGAGGGCAGGATAGAAAGCCCCCTCTGGAAGCCCTTGGAGGCGGGCCTGGGTCCCCCTCCCCGGGCGCCCCCTGGCGACGGAGGCCGGGGGCGGGTTCGGCACTGGGGCTCCACCCTCCTCCGGGCTCGGTGCGCGGCGCGGCGGGCGGTGCCGTGCCCGCCACACAGTCGGTCTGCGGCCGCCCGCCCGGAGAGGACCATGGCCAGGCAGAGCTGGGGATACGCGGAGCACAACGGTGAGCGGCCGGCCGCGGGCTCCGCGCCTCGCCCGGGAAGGGAAGCCTGGCGCTGGTTCCCGCGGGGTCGGAGCGGGCGGGCGGGCGGGCGGACTTCTCACCTTCACTTGAAAGTTGCAGAACGCGAGAAAGCCCCTTTCCTTGGCAGCCAGAAGCCTGGAGGTCAGAAGTCAGGTGACAGCTTAGCGCAAGGCGCTTCATCCCTCCAAGGAGGAACAAGTCACCGGACGTCTTGCAGACTTAGGACTTCTTGGTAACTTGCATACTGACACTGAAGATTAAGTTGGCTTCTTGGCAACCAAATACTGAAAATTTCTTCATGGCTGTAATTACAAAGTTACTCGTATTCCCATAGCAATTGGCATGCAGTTCACTGCCACTACTTTTGTACTCGGGCTTCAAGAACTTTCCAGAAATGAACTTAGGGTTTGGGCTTTTTTTTTTCTCCACCCCTTTCTTCTCCCCTTCCACACTCATCCTTGCAGACTGAAGATTAGCAAAGGATTATAGAAATTATAATACGGTGTTGAAATGGATTTGTTGATAGGAGTGACAGTAAAATATGCACTTTCCTTCATATCCTAAATTATCAGAAATAAAGTAGTGGTTTGTGTAGTAATCGCACTGATTTCTTCAAATAGTGAGTGTTCTCAGTAAGCACAGAGTGTCACCAAGAAAACACTGATAGGTGCCTGACAAGGTGGCGGCTGTAAATAATAATATCAAAGCTTCAATTAACATGCGCAGTATTGATAATTTTTACAAAGTTTCTACGAAGTTTACGTTCCCACAGTAACTGGAAACTAACCCTTCTTTTCTTCCTTCCACCCTCCTTTTCTCCCCGCTACACCTCCTGTCTCCCTTCCTTCCCCTCCCCCTCTCTCTCCTCCTTCGCCTTGTTCTTCTTTGTTTTGAGACAGTCTCACTCTATACTCCAGGCTGGCTTGGAGCTCAGGGTATCCTCCTGCATTAACTTCCTGAATGTTAGAAAAGTGTCATTTCTTTTTATAAGTATTTTATTTATTTATTTGAGAGCAGGGAGTGGGTTTGGAGAATAGACACATCAGGGTCTCCTGCCTCTACAAATGAACTCCAGACACATGCATCACTTTGTGCATCTGGCTTTGCATGGGTACTGGGGAATCAAACCTGGGATGTCAGGCTTTACACATAAGTGCCTTTAGCCACTATAACCACTGAACAATCTCTCCAGCCTGAAAGTGTCATTTCTAATAGCAGCTTTCTTGGTGTTTTGTTTTTCTTTATTTTCAGGTGTGTGTGTGTGTGTGTGTGTGTGTGTGTGTGTGTACATTGGGTATGGGCAAACCAGGTCTCTTTCTACTGCAAATGAACGCTCACCTGGTTTGATATGGGTGGTTGATAAATTGAGCTTGGGCTGGCAGCTTTGCAAGCAAGAACGTTTTAACTACTGGGCCATCTCTCTAGCTCCTGTTAATATGATTTTTAACATATTACTTTAAACATGGCAGCAGATGAAATTTAGATGATTTTTCAAATTATTTATTTATTTGAAGAAGAGAGAAGAGAGAGCTGGGCACAACACTGCAAGCAAACTCTAAACATCTGTGTCACTTTGTGCATCTGGCTTTGCATGTGTACTGGGGACTTGAACCCAGGCCAGTAGGCTTTGCAAGCAAGTGCCTTTAACCAACAGGCCATCTACCTAGCCCAAAATTCAGTATTTTAATAATACAAGGTATTATTTAGGTGATTTTTTAAAGGAAGGGTCTCACTCTAGACCAGGCTGACCTGGAATTCACTATGTAGTTTCAGGATGGCCTCAAAATTCACTGCGACCTCCTACCTCTGCCTTCCAAGTGCTGGGATTAAAGGTGTGAACCACCACGGCCGACTTAGGTGATTTTTTTAAATTAGATATGGACATTTTTTTTCAAAGTAGGGTCTCACTCTGGTCCAGGCTGACCTGGAATTAACTGTGTAGTCTCAGGGTGGCCTCGAACTCATGGCGATCCTCCTACTTCTACCTCCCAATTGCTGGGATTAAAGGTGTGCGCCACCATGCCCGGCTTTAGATATGGGCATATTTTGTATGTAAACATCACGTTATACAATTTAATGCTTTGCTAGTTTCCAATTTATATTTTTGTAAAATAAACTTCACAAAACCTGCTCCATTCAGATGCTGATAGAGACATTCTTATTGTTGTTTAAAAGTCATTAGGTACAGGAGTGCTCTTACTGTGGCTAGGAAGGAGTGTATGTCAATCAATAGATACTGATTATTGGCTCCAGTGGAACTCTTCAGAAGTTTTAAAAAATGAAGGAAAGGCATTAACAAGGATTCATTTTGCATTTTAACTAGGGGTTGTAGAGACATTCCGTTCTTTTAGATGCAATAGTTTTCTGAGGACCACACCTTGAAGTAGATTAATGTTGGCAAAATTCTGTTGGGAATGTGCTGTATCCTGACTAGGCAAGTTTTGTTGTGTTTTCCTGTTAAGTCACTGGCAAAACCAGTGAGTGAGCTGATTATGGGGAACTTTCTGGCAACAGCAGTGATGGAATGAAACAGGAGGAGGAGAAGGTGGGAAGGAGTAGCACTCTCACAAGCAACTTGCACTTCTTCCACTAACCTTTGATCACTTGTGGGGGTTGGTTTAGGCAATGTGATATTACTAGAAATTATATATTACTATGGCTGTTCAAAAGATCCCAAAACCAGTGAGGAACAATCATGTTTAAGTGTCTGAGTGTTCTGGAAAATTTACAAAAATGAATCTTTAAGAGGCAGGGTTGCCTCCAAAAAAGGGCTACATTTCCACGTGGATGATGGAAGAGGGTGAAAAAAAGTCATCAAAGAGACCAGGGTCTTGTTGGAGGGAAGGGATGGGTGAGGTGGGGGGCAAAAGGAGGAATTGGAAGGAAATTATGATAAACTTCCATTTCTTCACATATGAAAACTGTCAATAGGGGGCTGAAGTCATGGCTTAGCAGTTAAGGCACTTGCCTGCAAAGCCAAAGGACTCAGGTTTGATTCCTCAGGACCCACATAAGCCAGATGCATAAGGTGGTACATACATCTGGAGTTCTTTGCAGGGGTTGGAGGACTTGGCACACCCATTCTCTCTCTCTCTCTCAAATAAATAAATAAAATTAGAAAAAAGAAAATTATCAATAAAAAGAGGAGAAGAAAGAGGCAAGATAGTGATAGTTCATAGATAATACTATTTGATCCAAGTAGCTTTATTTTATTTTACTGTGGCTTGATTCTGCTAAAAACAGTTTTAATTATAAAGAGCTGGGAATAGGAGAGGTGAGGAATTTGGAAGAGAAAACAGCACTTAGTTGATTGTACAAAAGTCAGCAGCATGTTGTGACACATGCACTGCAGATTTGAAATCTGATTCTCAGATCAGGTGAACATGGTAGCAGCGCAATAAAGATTAAGCACATTAAATAAGACAAGATTGCTGTATGGAAGGATTCAGGAAGGCAAATAAAAATACTAAGAATATGTATTGCCTTTTCTGTAATATTTTCTAAGGACTTTTAATGGTACATTGCTTTGAGGTCTTAAGTATCTGATTCACAAAAGGACTCCTTTTAAGTTGAGGGTGATGTTCCGTGCTCCTGGTATGACATTTTGCACAGAAAGTGTGTGTGATCCACAGTATTATATTTCCTGATGTGGCACAGCCCCTTCATCAGGATTATTCTCTGAATGATTTGTGTGCATCCAGTTGCACCTTGCAGATACCTGAGCTGAGGCACGAATGACGCCAGAGGACACCAGTAAGTGGTGTGGAACAGAAGGAACTAGCGGGCAGTGTCTTGGGAGTATGTTGCTTAGAGTCCTCCTCTTGACTCCCCACCCTGTAGCCATGCTGACCGCTGGAGCAGCCTGGGCACATTCTTGGATCTGAGAAGGAATCTCTTTGTTTTCTACCATGAATTGTGCTGTTGTTTTAACTCGCTATATGAATACCTTTGAGAAGTACTTTTATCTACAAGGAGTAGTTTAACTCTGAAAATGACTGAGGGGGTGAGTATGGCTTTCTATGCCATTAAAAAAAAACATAATTAGACTCATTAAAAATAGATGCTGGGATCCTGGGAATGAGGATGCTATTTTTATTAATCTTTATTTTCTTCTTCAGTCTCAGAAAGGTCATTGCACTTAAATATTTGGTGAGTAAAAGAATTTACTTAATGTTTTTTCTTTTGGCCTGTTCATCTCAGGTCCTGTCCACTGGAATGAATTGTTTCCCATTGCTGATGGGGACCAGCAGTCTCCAATTGAGATCAGAACCAAAGAGGTGAAGTATGACTCTTCACTCCGACCTCTGTGTATCAAATATGACCCTACCTCAGCGAAAATCATCAGCAACAGTGGCCATTCCTTCAACGTGGACTTCGATGACACAGACGACAAATCAGGTTGGCTCTGCTGTTTTTGGTCGGCATACGGATTTGGTTGGTTGGATTTATTCTTCTACCTTTCTTCCTGGAATTTGCCATATTGAAGTATACTTTTTTTCTTCGTGTGAATTGAGATGTCTATTAATATTTCGAGTTTGAGATTATGTTACCTTAAAATAAGAAAAAAAATATTTAGAAAAGGGCATGGTGAATTGACATTTTAAAGTTGACCATAGCTTATAATTACTTCACTGTGACAATATTGAAGTTTAGTATAATTTCACAAATTATCTTAAGCTGTTTCTGGAAAAATTTCAATTATAGTTATTGTACTATTCATTTGTAAACCTATAATGCTATTTGGTACACATTTTCAAAAACAGTTGGTTTGTTTTCTAAATACCATAAATTCTTATTTCATTTGTGAAATTGGTATGTATTGTAATAAAGTAAGCATGCAAAAATGTATGATAAAAATTAAGTCTCTGGGCCTAGGAGACAACTCAGTTGGTAATGTGCTTGCCTTGCAAGTATGAGGACCTAAGTTTAATACCCCAATACTACATAAAAAAGCCAGGCATGAGCCAGGCGTGGTGGCATACGCCTTTAATCCCAGCACTCAGGAGGCAGAGGTAGGAGGATTGCTGTGAGTTCGAGGCCATCCTGAGACTCCATAGTGAATTCCAGGTCAGCCTGTGCTAGAGTGACACCCTACCTCGAAAAACCAAAAAAAAAAAAAAAAAAAAAAAAAAAAGCCAGGCATGATGGTGCACACTTATAATTCCAGCACTGGGGAGGCTGAGACAAGTGGGTTTGAGCCTAGCCAGTCTAGACTACTTGGTGAGTTTCAGGCTAGTGAGAGACTTTGCTTCAAACAAGGTGGATGATTTCCTGAGGATTGTCACTTGCAATTGTTCTCTGACCTTATTTCTCTCTCTAACACACACATATACACATTTTCTCCCCACAGTCTTTTTCCATGTAACCAGTGTCACTAATCAGTGCTATATTTTACTTAATATCTAAGTGTGTAGGTATGCATATACACACTTGCATCACATGGCTAAATACTTTCTTTTTAAAAATACATTTGGAGGGCTGGGAAGTTAAAGATACTTGTTTGCAAAGCCTGCTGGCCTGAGTTGGATTCCCTAGTACCTACAAAAAGCCATATGCACAAAGTGGCACATGTGTCTGGAGTTTGTTTGCAGTGGCATGAGGCCATGGTGTGTGTGTGTGTGTGTGTGTGTGTGTGTGTATTACTGGCAGTTAAAGGTGCTTGCTTGGGTTCAATTCCCCAACACCCATGTAAAGCCAGACACAAAAAGTGGAACAAGCATCTGGTGTTTGTTTGTAGTGACAGCGAGTGACCCTTATGCTCCCATACACATGTACGCACACAGTTAATAAATAAAAAAATAAATAATGAAAATATATTTGGACTAATGTTATATGAGTCTGAAAATTTTCCCTATTTGGAAATATTTCATGGCCATCTTTCCCATTTGAAATGTGTTAATGACCTTTGTTCAAACAAGTGGGCTGCGCCAGCTGTTCTTATTTCATAGTGTATGCACTACTCCGAACAATAGACATTTAAGAAGGAAAAGAAGTAGATGTTTCTTTTTTTTTTAAAGAAATATTTGAAACACTTATCCTATTTGTACTTTTCTGGAAATTTTAATAAAAGCTTAGGGGCTGGAGAGCTGGCTTGACGGTTAAGGTACTTGCCTGCAAAGCCAAAGGACCCAGATTCAATTCCCCAGGTCCCACATAATCCAGATGTACATGGTGACACATACATCTGAGGTTCCTGTGCAGCAGCCCATTTCTGGTGTGCCCATTCTCTCTCTCTCTCTCTCTCTCTCTCTCTCTCTCTCTTTCTCTCTCAAATAAATAAAAAAGTAATAATAAAAGCTTGGTTTGTTCATAGGGTCATGTCTTTCACAAAGTGAGTAAATAATGAATCTTTCACATAAAACTTTAGCTCACTTGTTAGTTTATTAACTAAATGGAGGAGAAAAGAACATTTCCTTAAAATGAATATTTAGTACATCTTATATACCTAATACCAAACACTGATGATAATCTGTTCAAGAAATATATAGTTAAACTCAAATATGTGAAAACTTTTTTTTCTCATAAAGGATTTATAAAATTTTTCCATTTCATGTATGAGTTTATTATGGAGATCATAATAACCTATATTTGTTAGTAAAAATTGTTAGTCTAGATATATTTATTCCTGATTTGTCAACTTCATCAGAATGATACATTTCTTTAGAGAATTATAAAAATTCATGCATAAAAATTAGCACATGATATTTCTGACTTTTTAAATAAATAGTGGGATAGGAGAAACTATTTTTTATATGTTTTCAACTATATTTCCCCTAGTCCTAAGGTTTGTGAATCCCTTGATAGATGTAGTTGACACACTGGGTACTTTGAAATAGTTCAGCCTTTCTAAATACCAACTTGACACTGGCTACTTTTGTAGTTTGATACTTTAAAAATATAATTTATTTTTTTGCCTGTATATGTGTATGTGTGTGTGTGTATATGTGTGCATGCACACCTGTATGGGTATGCATGTATGGGTCTTTTGCCATGCATACAAGCTCCAGATGCATGTGCCTCAGCCACTGCAACCAAACTCCAAATGCATGTGCTGGCTTGTTAAATTAATTAAAAAATTAAAAACCACCATAGTTAAAATAAATTACTGATTTTTCTGCTTGCATAAAGACTCTTATGGTAACAAACCACTTCAATTTGAATAGAATAGTTACTAATTTGTAAAGATGCTGTTACTGGCCAACAGTAACTGTGAACCCCACCAGCCAAAGTTCTGCAGGCACAAAATCATCCTCATAGGACTTGAAGGGTTGCTTGGCTCAGCACATGCACACTCAAACCTTGGCTCACCTACAGGTATCCACCCTTCAGAAATTGCACGGTCCTTTAGAAGGTAGGAAAGAAGTTCTGGAGGAAGAATTCTGACAGGTGTAGGAGGGCGTGATGAGGAAAGAGTAACCTGGGTAGCACTGAGGATGGCCAGGCTGCTCTGGCCTCAGGGCCTTGCCTTTCTGCACTCAGATCTTACTTCACTGAGAGTCTCATCTGACTGGCCCTGCCACCCGCTGCAGTGACTCCTACAGCGCCCTAGGGTTGTCTTACTCAGAACTCTCCACACTGTGTTGTAAATTCCAGGTTGGTTTTTCTAGATCTCTTTTATGAGTCCATGATTTGGAAGTGATTAATTTTTAAAATTCTATTATTTTACTTTATTTATTTATTTTCTTTCAAGGTAGGGTCTTGCTCTAGCCCAAGCTGACCTGGAATTCACTACGTAGTCTCAGGGTGGCCTCGAACTCATGGTGATCCTCCTACCTCTGCCTCCCAAGTGCTGGGATTAAAGGCACACACCACCACGTCCAGTTTATTTTTGAATTTCTAAATGAAAAAGTAAATGGACTATATATGAAAGAAATCATTACTTGTTTTGAAGCATAAAATGGAGATGATAGTTCATTATGTACTTACTTATCTAAGATGAAAAGTGAAACGAGTAATTTGACATATGAAAACACAAAATCATTTTTCTTAAAAACAGTTGTTATTGTCCAGTGTAATGACGCATATGTGTAATTCTTGCCCGTGGGAGGCTGACACAGGAAAGATCATGAGCCAGGCTGGCCAGTGTGCCAACACTCCATCTCAAAAGGTGAAAAGAGGACTGGAGGTATAGTTTATCAGTTCAGGCGCTTGCCAGGGAAGCCTAAGGACCCAGGTTCTACTACCCAGAACCCACATAAGCCATATGCACATAGTGGCAAATGTGTCTGGAGTTCATTTGCAGTGACTAGAGGCCCTGGCATGCTCATTTTCTTTCTCTCTCATAAGTAAATAAAAAGATTTTTAAAAGATGAAAGGAAAATAAAAATAAATATATACCTATATATTTGTATATACATATACATGCATAAGTTGTTACCATTTTAATTTTGCATCATGGTTTAGTTATTTATATTACAGACCATCTCAAAATCAGGGTTAAGTAAAACTGTCTGTGTTGGACTGTCTTTTCCTGACCTCTTTCTTTGGTGAGCACTGCTTCAGAGAATGGTCTTCTCTACAGTTAGGGCATTTACTTATCGT
Source organism: Dipus sagitta (assembly GCA_036346955.1). Classification (NCBI taxonomy): domain Eukaryota; kingdom Metazoa; phylum Chordata; class Mammalia; order Rodentia; family Dipodidae; genus Dipus; species Dipus sagitta. Next base: position 152,417,135 of record CM070771.1, read on the forward strand.
AACCTCAGTTGGAAATTTCACTTGAAATGCTTGCGGGTGGCTGAGGGTGCCACCTTTAAAATGATCTGTTACCTAAACAGGTAGAGCTGTGCTGATCTGGCTGACTGCGGACAGGACAAACCATTATTCTTGGATGTCTCCCTCACAACATGTGTTTTTTGTATCACTTTCTTTCTTCAGTCAGCTTGCTTGCATCTTCTCCCAGAATCAATTCCACATTGATTACTCAAGCTCTCTAATCTCTTCTATCTGCTAAGGAATGACTTATTCGGCTCAGATTTTATTATGCAACGGGAAGAAAGGAAAGCACAAAAGAGCTCTTGACTTCTTTTCCTTCAGATGCCATTCCATACAGACTGGGGAATGAATACAGACTACTCTCCTCAGGGAGGGAAATGTACCTAAATCACAGTGAAACTGTTTAAAGGCAAATCAAATGTATTGTCCTTTATTCAACAAATATGTGCAGCTCCTGTGGTACTTACTGTGCTAGGTGATGGGCACAACAGGAACTCACTCTTTGCTTCCATGAACACTGCCTAGTGGGAGAATACACAGTACAATTATTCTGCTTTTCACAATTAAGAGCAAGTCTGATCCAAATGGCTCTCTATTCTTTTATATTGTTTATAGTGCTTTGAAAGTAGCCACCCTTGTCTACTGTAAAGTGACCTATATTAAAATACTTCATTTACTTATGTGTGTGTGTGTGTGTGTGTGTGTGTGCACATGCCATGACATGCATAGGCCAGAGGACAACCTTAGGGTTCTGGTCTTCACCTTCCATCTTGTTTGAGATAGAGGCTCTCTTGCTGTTCACTGCTGCATATGTTAGGCTAGCTGTCCTGTGAGGTTTGAAATTCTGGCTCCACCTCTTATCTTGCTTGCAAGTGCACAGGGACTACAGATGCATGTACTGCTGTGTCTGGCTTTTACGTAGGTTTGGGGATCCTAATTTTCATCATCAGGCTTGTGCAGCAAGTGCTTTCAGCTACTGAGCTATCTCCTCAGCTCCTGCATGCTGAAATAAAAAAAATAATAGTTTTGCCTTGCATTTTAAAGTTCCCCACAAATATTCAATCTAAGTACAGGAGAGATGCCAATATTTGCATTTCCTTAGCAATGCCATGGGAGTGATGGCACGTCCACAGTACCAGGTGGTAAGAAGGGCCTCATATTCAAGTTTTCTTCTGTTTTCACCCTGTTACTCTCTCCAGTGTTTAGATGTAGAAGCTGCAGCTTGGAAGCTAGTTTGTTTAAGATCACACAGTTAGTAAGAGAGAGGGAAAGCCCTGCTCATCCAATTGCAGAACTCTGTGCCTAACCCTGTCGCTGCTCAGCTCCCCCTGCTCCCTCTGGACCTCTTTGCATTTCTGTTCTTACTCAGAGCTTCTGGCTTGCCCTCACTTAAACAGAGTGCTTCTTGAACTTGAGAATTCTAACCTTTTCTACATCCTTTAAAAAGAATTGTGTGTGTGTGTGTGTGTGTGTGTGTATGTGTGTGTGTGTGTGTGTACATTCCATAACTTCTTGCCACTGCAAATAATGCTAGATGCTTGTGCCACTTTTTGTGTCTGGCTTAATGTGTGGCAGGCTTGAGAACTGAATCCTGGCCATCAGACTTTGCAAGCAAGTGCCTTTGACTGCTGAGCCATCCTCCCTGCTTTTCTACTTTCTGCCAGTTTGCTATGGATTCCCAGGTGATCCATACAGGTCTGCATTGAGGTCTTCAATATTTCCAGTGTTTTGTTTTTGGTACTCATAAGAAAAGTTGTGTCTCTATCAGCAAACATTAACACATTTGTAAGCAACTGTGGACAGTGTGGACATGCATAGTGATTGTAAGAAATGTTCTGGGTTATGGTGGGTGGGCTATAAATGTGACTTTTCTTGCTAACCATTTAAAATTTGTTGGCATTTAGTTCTGCGTGGGGGTCCTCTCACCGGAAGCTACAGGTTACGGCAATTTCATCTGCACTGGGGGTCAGCTGATGACCACGGCTCCGAGCACATGGTCGATGGGGTGAAGTATGCTGCTGAGGTAAGCCTCGCATGCTGCTTAGTGGATAGCTCAATTGACCTCAATGCATTCTGAGCCAGTTAGTATGAGAGTTTATTAGCGGGAGCTCTTCAAATGTGTTCCTTCAGCATCTTAAACCAGGCCTGAGAGCTTGGGGCCAGCTTGGTGGTGCATGCCTATGACACCTCATACCTCACTGTGGAGTCTGAGGCAGGAGGATCAGGACTTCTGGGCCAGCAGCTTGGGATACGTGATAAGATTCTATCTCAAATAAAGTGGGGCAGCGCCTGGAGAGATGGCTTGGTAGTTAGGGCACTTGTCTGCAAAGCCAGAGGATCCAGGTTCAGTTCCTCTGGACCCCCATAAGCCAAATGCACAAGGTGGCACATGTATCTGGAGTTCGTTTGCAGCAGCTGGAGGCCCTGGTGTGTCCATTCTTTCTCTCTCTGCCTCTTTCTCTCTCTCAAATAAATAAAAATACAAGTACAAAAATGTGGTGGGGGTGGGAGTGTAAACTGGAGAGTGGGAGAGGGTAATGAGTTAAAAGCCCAAGTCTGTGTGATAGCAAACTAGAAACATCTGTTGTCTCTCTGAAAGGCCAGTGAGAAGAGAAGCATTTGTGTGAGCTTCAGCCACATACATGTGTGATCCACACACAAATGTATACAAATATTTAAAGCTTACATTCCACAGAGAATAGTAATGGACAACTTCCACTTAGGAGCAAAATATAAGGCATAAACTTCATATTGCCTGAATGGAATTTCTGCTGTACAGGATAGTGATAAAATATCACACATAATAAAGTAACCATTGTCTTGTTTCTCTTTGTTACGATTATGTTCATTAGTGATACTCTGCCTTTTTAATCCTCTGGTGGAAGTACAAAGTGTGTTATGCCTCATTTCTTTTTTTAAAAATATATTTTATTTATTTATTTATTTGATAGAGAGAAAGAGAGAGGAGGAGAATGGGTGTGCCAGGACCTCCAGCCACTGCAAACGAACTCCAGAGGCATGTGCCCCCTTGTTCATCTGGCTTATGTGGGTCCTGGAGAATTGAATTGGTATCCTTTTTCTCTGTAGGCAAACACCTTAACCGCTAAGCCATCTCTCCAGCCCCTCGTTTCTTTTTTTTTTTTTTTTTTTTTTTTTTTTTTTTTAGAAGAAGCAAAACTAAGTTTTATTTTCAAAGTCTAATTTTAATTCAGACTAAACAAACAAGCGGAAAAGTGAGGAAGCTAACTCCGTAAAAGCAGACACAGATGCGCCAAGTGTAAGACAATGGCTTATTAACAACTATTTACATGCGTATTTACAAGCAACCCTTTTACACATAAGTTTTAGTTAGTTGGAAAAAAAGATTTGACAGTAGGTAAAAATATTACTTAAATAGGGCTGAGGTGGTACATTATAGTAAAAGTATTAGAAAAGTGACCCTCAAGGTATATGAATTATAAAGCAGATGAAAACTTGAATGACAAATATCTAGTAAAATTCTCTAGTAAAAAAGTCAATGCAACCCATGCTACAAAGTAAAAATGAGAAAGCTTATAAAGCAGAATAATATACTAGGACTGAGGGTAACAAAGTTAGTCAGGTGAAACAAACAAAAAACAATGAAGAGTCTTGGCTGTTTAGCTGGAGTTCTAATCCCCACCCCCATCCGGTTAATGTCATTTTAAAAGCCCTTGGTATCAAATAGCATCTACATATGTAACTCAGTTGTTGATATATTCCAAGACTTTGGTGCTAAAGATTTTCATGATTGTGATTAATATTTGAGACATAAATGTCAAATTAAAATAAAAGCTATAATAGTCACATCTAAAAAGAATGCTACACTTTTGCATTAATAGGTATTTCCAGGCTAAGACTTTTTCCCTCAAAAAAAGGACAAACTAAACAATAAGCACCTAACCAGCTAGCAAAACTTACTTTCAACATTTATTTTAAAATCGACTTTATTGCAGCCAAAACAATGGAATTAACTGTACATAATAAACTATTTTATATATATATACATTTTAAGTTATAGGGAATAAAGTTTATTTTGGCAGATAGTGTTAAACAAAATTAAAGTTGCATACATTAGTAACATAACTCAACATCCTTAATTTGGTATAAGTGTAACACATTTCTTGCTTTCCCATATTTTGCTAAATCACCATACCTAAATGTTTACAAAACTGATAAACTCAAATTTAACTTTACTGTTTTCGCTTACGCTCTGATTCCAAACAAAACTTTTCATAAGCTTCTTCAATCTCTGGGTCCATCTCATCATCAATATCATCTAAGTATGGATCACCAGCCCCTGATAAATCTGTTCCATTTTCTTCATAATCTGGAAAAAAGTCCTCTCTTTCAAGTAACTCTTGGTATTTCTCTTGGTAATCTGGATCAGCCGCAGTGAAAGGGACACCGTCAGACGTGTAGAACGTCGGTTCATTCATAAAGTAGTTAGGGTCGTTTTCAGGTGTAGCTTCTCTGTATGTTGAAGTTGCATGGACTCTACCCCAGTTACTTGACCGGAGTTCTACAAGCTTCAAGAGCATCTGTTTTACATCTCTGCTGCAGTTTGCATCTAGGACAACATTTTCAATTCTCTGAATAATTTCCTGCATATCAGATTTTCCCTTTTCTTTCCAAGTATCTTCTAAAACGGACCCTGTCAACTTTAGTAATTTTACCGCACAAATTAAGTTGTCATCCATAGGGTTAGAGAAGAGAGCATTCAGCAATTCTCGTAAACCAACTTGAAGAATATCTGCTCTTGTTACCTGTCCATTTGTTCCTTTGATCTCCAGGTTAAGATAAAGTTCTCCCAGAAAGAGTACAAATGCATGGAATCGCTTTCGAGTCACTTCGTCCCCTTTTGCAGCCTGATCTTTAATTTCATATTCAATGCGACACCTCTGAAGTAGTAATTGGCGGAAGTTGCCACTCTGTGGGCTAATTGTCAGGTGATGGGACAGGTAATTACACAGGCGAGCTCCCATATAGGAGAAATTTGGAATCGACGTGGCCTGCTGATAGACGAGCTCCACGAGCTCCTGCAGGGCGTCATCGGCAGTGACCCAGCCGTTCAGTGTCTCTGCAAACTGTTCAATCTCGGCTTCAAAGCTGCCGGGCTGCTCTGTGAGGTGATTCAGAAAATCCTGGACATAGTCTGATAGGGTTGGATAATCCTCACAACCATCCTCGTAGGATTCTGCGTAATTAGAGGAGTAACCTGATGGGTAAAACTCGGGGGCGTTCGCAGACAGCTTCGACATCAGCACGGGGGCCACCACCACCTGGGGTTTAGCCATTGCTGACTCCGAGTTCTGCTGGGGGATTTTGTCCTCTGAACTGGGCGGAGCACTCAGCGGCCTCGTTGGTTCTGGGCGCGCCCCGGGCCGAGGGGGCCGCTCGGCGCCGGCCGGGGCCTGGCTCTGGGCGCCCGGCGGCGGGGCCGTCCGGGGCTGGCGCAGCGGCGGCGGCGGCGCGGAGCCCGGGGCGCGGGGCGGCGGGGGCCGCGACCGCTCCACAGGCCCCGCGCCGCTCGGGACGCCGCCGCCCTCGGGCCCGCCCCGGCCGCGGCCCCCTCGTTTCTTAATATGATTAAATATGTCTGACTCCCAGCTTTACCATGACATGAAAATGAATTCTTGCATGATTCAAGAAAGACTATTGGGGTGAAACTAAGTTGGCTTGTGAGTTGTATAGGCAAGACAGAGCAGTGTTCCCAGCTCCTCAAGGTGCCTGAGATGTGGCACTTAGGATCCCAGATAGCCTAACGGATAGATACTGTTTAGAAATTCCAGAAAACAGAACTTCCCATCCTGCTTTATTCTTCCATCCACATGTGTGCCTGCCTTTTGAGGCTGTCATCCAAAATGTCCATTTTGCCAACTAAACCTGTTTTGTCTTAGTGCTGTAGGTCACAGGACTTGCTCTGTTCACAGGGGAGAGAGGAATCAAGAATATATATGGAGACTTCTGTGTTGGAAGACATGAGATGCCTAGACTTTAGGGTGGGGTCCTCAGTCTGTCTGGTGGTTTTCATGTTTGGATTCTAGAGTTTTATGTTCCATATTTAAATGTTGCTGCAAACCCATAAGCATCATGGAGATGAACAGCTAGCAGCTTTGTATCAATGCTCTCGCATTTTTCTTAGTAACTCAGGAAAACTGGTCACATTGCTTTGTGGTTATACCTATACTTTCATAAACCTAAGTATATTGCCAGAGAGACTGACCCTGATGGATGGAAAGTAGTTTTTTTTTTTTTTTTTTTTGGTTTTTTCAAGGTAGGGTCTCATTGTAGCCCAGGCTGACCTGGAATTTACTATGTAGTCTCAGGGTGGCTTTGAACTCATGGTGATCCTCCTACCTCTGCCTCCTGAGTGCTGGGATTAAAGGCATGCACCACCATGCCTGGCTAGAAAGTAGTTTTTTTTTTTTGTTTTAAATATTTATTTGAGAGAGAGATAAATAGAAAGAGGCAAACAGAGAGGGAGAGGAGAGAGACAATGGGCATGCCAGGGCCTCCAGCCACTGCGGATGAACTCTAGACATAGGCATCACCTTGTGCATCTGGCTCATATGGGTCCTGGGGAATCAAACTTGAGTCCCTAGGCTTCTCAGGCAAGCATCCTAACTGCTAAGCAATCTCTCCAGCTCAAAAGTAGCTTCTGAAAGAGGACACATGTCCTCAAATTGGTCAGCTTCTCAGGGCTCTGGCCTGCAGAACAGGGGTCATGTTTATAGATAAAGCTTGAGGATAAAATTGGACTCGAGTGTCACACTGCTCTTTCCCATATCATTAAGAGTGCTTCTTGCTTCATTGGCTCATCTGCTCATTCTGTTACTGTAAGAGCATGTTGAGAGTCAGCCTCAGACCTGATAGATGTACAGCTAGTTTGTGGTTATGTTTTGGGGATGAGGGGTCAGTTGAGGGGAGTGCTGGAAAGATGTCAGGCTGCCACAAACCTGTAAAGCCTAACTCAGACTTGAGGTCAGAGAATCCTTTCCTGTGGAAGAGTCCTTTAAACTGGAAACATAAGGTATATACCAGAGTGGGCCAGCAAAAAGGGAGATAGCAGTGGTGCTGCATAAGAGGCCTGCGTGGAGAGTGGGGCTGTGGGAGTGTGGGAGAGATCATCACACACCTGGCTGCCATGTAGAGAAGACGATACTGTAGGGACAAGTTTGGAGTAGGGAGACAAATTCGAATGCTGTGGAAGAGTTCAGGTGATTGTAACGGTAATTTGAACTGTGGGATAGTGGAGGTCAAGGCTCCGGGATAGAGCTGTGACATGCTTGGCAGATGAAGTCAGTGGGGCTTGTCCGAGGTAAGGATGTGGGATCAAGCAGGATGTCTGACATAAACGTGGACTTTAAAGAAGAGACTCGTCAGTGGTTAGAATTACCAGACTTGGCGATGTGTCACTGACTAGAGTTGTTGGACGTGGAGCTACAGAGTTTGATGTTTGCCCTGTTTAAATCTTGTATTGATTGAATATTTCTTTGCTATGCCCAATGTCATCTTTTGTAGTGTGAGTGTTTATTTTGTGCCATTATGTCGACTAGGGGTGATGTCCACCCTCTTATCATGCCATCATTTCCCCCTTCCATCATGGAGCATCCCCTCGAGTTTATAAGCCAAAATAAACCCCTTTTCCCACAAGCTGCTCTTGGTCAGGTGTTTTCTGCCAGCAATGCAAACCTGACTGCAGCAGGAGCTATTCACATTTGGGTGTAAAGTTAAAAAAAATTCCTTTGTGCTCAGCTCTAGAAATGTTGGTAAGCTTTCAATTAGTTTTTGTAGGCACTTCTGCTTAATGTAATGACTATAATCAAGTTATATTCCATTATGAAGAAGAAAAAAATCTATTTAAAATTGTAACACATTTAAAACTTCATGTTGGACCAAATATGATTTGTGGCATTACATAGAAAGAAATTAAAGAAATCTAATCCTAAAAATTTTACCTCAAGACATATATTTACAATAAAACTCAGGATAATAGTCTACTTTTAAACTACACTGGCTATAGTTTACCCATAATTGCTATACATTGGAACTGAAGTGTTCCCCACAGGCTCCTCTCTTAAGGCGTTGTGCCCAGGGTAGAATTACTGGTAGAACCTTTGAGAGGTGTGGCCTTAGGTCACTGGCAGTGTGCGCTCAACCCTTTGTCTTCCTCCTTTTTTTTTTTTTTTGCTTCCTGGTGATGAGGCAACCAGTTTTGCCCTGCCAGGCATTCAAGCAATGATGTGCTGCCTTGCTACAGACCTAAAAAAGCGGGCCAACTAATTATGTGCTGGAACCTTCAAATCTGGGAGCCAAATTAAAAATTTCTCTTCCTGAGTTAATTATCTTAGGTCAAATGGAAAATTAATGCTTTTTTTGATATATGATTGTTCAACTTTGGATTGCCGGCAGAAGACACCTGACACAAGAGCAGCTTGTGGGAGGAAAGGGTTTGTTTTACAGACTCGAAGGGAAGTCCCATGATGGCTAGGGAAAATGATGGCATGAGCAGAGGGTGGACATCACCTCCTGGCCAACATCAGGTAGACAACAGCAGCAGGAGAGCGTGCCAAATACTGGCAATGGGAAGCTGGCTATAACACCTATAAGCCGGCCCTCAATAATACACTGCCTCCAGGAGGCTCCAGTTCCCAACTAGCTGCCAACTGGAACCCAGCATTCAGAACACATAAATTTATGGGGGACACCTGACTCAAACCACCACAATTGGCATATTAATATGTACCATATAATGAAATTGATTTCCATACCCATGACAGCTTTTTGACATAGTATTTGGCAGTATATTTTACATATCACTAATATGAAGTTTAAAGACACTAACCTTGAATCATGTTATTAAGAAATGACTTCCTTTTAGGGAAGAATCTTAGTTTCTCTTTTGTGGTGTGGTGGCCTTATCAGCTCTGCTCACTATTTCTACCATCACCATTAGTAAGGAAGTATGAATTTGTTAAGTCATTTACCTTTTTTTTTTTTTTCAAGTTAGAGTCTCACTGTAGACTAGGCTAACCTGGAATTCACTATATAGTCTCAGGCTGGCCTTGAATTCACAGTAGTCCTCCTACCTCTGCTTCCCAAATGCTGGGAATAAAGGCATGTGCCAACAGTTGCTGTTTTTTTGTTTTTTGTTTTGTTTTGTTTTTTTTAGAGAGAGCAAGAGAATTTGTGCACCAGGGCATTAGCCACTGCTATCAAACTCCACCTAGTGTGCCACCTAGTTTGCATGCGCGATCTGCCCTTGTGTCACCTTTGTGCATCTGACATGGGTCCTTAGGCTTCACAGACAAGTGCCTTAACTACTAAGCCATCTTTGCAGCCCCAGTTGCTGTTTTTTTTTTTTTTTTTCGAGGTAGGGTCTCACTCTAGCCCAGGCTGACCTGGAATTCACTATGGAGTCTCAGGGTGGCCTTGAACTCACGGCGATCCTCCTACCTCTGCCTCCCGAGTGCTGGGTAGTTGCTGTTTTTTTAAAGGATGGTTCTATGTAGGAGCTATTTCTATTTACACACTCAAATCCATTGTGACTGTGACCCTACCCATTTTTTGATGGAATACTTTATTACACACTCAAATCAGTTGTGACTGTGACCTTGCCCTTTGATAGAATACTTCACTGAGATAGCTATTTATGGAGTTGTTTTAATTGGCCTGGAGCCATCTGATACAAATCCTTCACAGAACTCCCAGGCAGTGGAGTGTCACAGGAGTCCTTTATCACCTGTGAACCACATGAATCTTATTTCATCATCTAGTGTTTTCAGGTTTCTTTCCTCCCCCAGCTATTGCACACAAACTTGGAACACAGCCCTACAGAATCCACCTTTGCACGTTCTATCTGGAAATACCACCACCTTCCTTGATTATGTATGTACGGACCATGCACTATTTTATAAAGTTAGCTGTGCATGATAATTCTTATCTATTCAGAAATTCTTTCATATCAGTTGTCTGCAATATGTGGAGATATATTTGAAGAGGGTATATTTAGTGTATTTGAATACACTAAATTTTTCCTGTAGTAGCTCCAAGGGTGGTTTGAGCACAGAGACTACATAAGTGCTCCCTTCCTGATGTGCCAAGCGAAGCCATTAGGATTCTTATCTGAAGGCGGTCCCATCTATCAGGTCTTTGATATGTCAGCATGGTCTGGCCTTCAGTGTTTATGACTAGAGCTTAGGTGTGGCACATGCCCTTTGGCTTCTCGCTCAGTTTGTCCTTCTCTTGATCAGGACTAAGGCATCCATCCCGCTTCGTCACTCTGCAGTCTCTCACAGTTGTTTGTGCATTGGAGCTACAGCATTGCTCTCATGGTAGAACGGTTGGGTTTCCTGTGCGTTTTGCTGATGGCTACTTGCATGAGTTATAGGTGTGAAGTAGGCAGAGTCTTTGGAGTCTTTTCAGGAGTCTTATATCTCTTGAAAGCCCCTCAGACCCCCCCACCCCTGTAGCACCATCTGCTGCTCATTTCATGCTCAGATAGCTCTTGTTCCTTGACTGGAATCTTCCCTTTCCTCACCAGAACTTGCACTCAGTAAAGAGTCTGAATATATATATATATATATGTTAGTATTTTTTTTTTGAGGTAGGGTCTCACTCTAGCCCAGGCTGACCTGGAACTCACTCTGTAGTCCCAAGCTGGCCTAAAAGTCACAGTGATCCTCCTACCTGTGCCTCCCAAGTGCTGGGATTAAAGGCATGAGCCACCACACCCGGCAGTAAATGTTTAAAAAATAAGTGAGATGATGCTTGTATCAGTCAGCTAAATATCATCGGTCCACATGGTACCTGTACAGCGGAACACTGCACAGTGCCCACAAATGTACACATTGCTATCATTTGTCTGCTAAAAATGATTTAATAATAAAAATGCACGAACAGTTCTAAAAGAGTTTCTCAGAAGGAGAATTTGCATTTGTGGCCACTAAAAGTGTGAAGTGGTAGTGAATGACATCGAGCTGGACAGGCTCTGGAGCAAACGCATTTCCTACAGTAGCCGTGGGTACCAAGCTGACTTCCTCACCCACCTGTGAGGCCTAGGCACCCTCAGTGGACTTGTGGGCCGCTGGCATATGACACATACTAGCTCCATTACTGTCCCCTTTTTGGAAGGCACACAGGCCCCAGGTTATTTGGCAGCAATGTGAGAGTGTGGTATGGCTGGAGACACTGGCCAGAATGCTCAGGGCTTTGCAAGTGGCTATGAGACACCAGTCCTTCTGGCATTGCATTTGCATAAAAGCAAACAGGATTATTGTGTGTAGGTTCTTATGAAGATTACATTATGCTTAATAGAGTCTAACACTAGAAGGCCTATATCCGCTTTTCTTCTGCATGCATGTTTTCCAAGGTGTTCATACAGTTATCTGAATTATACTGTGTGCTTTCCTTTCAGCTCCATGTTGTTCACTGGAATTCAGACAAATACCCCAGCTTTGTAGAGGCAGCTCATGAGCCAGATGGACTGGCTGTCCTTGGAGTGTTTTTACAGGTGAGACTCCACTGATTCACTTCAGTAGCCATTTAGCAAGTTTTTGAAAATATTACTTGTTTATCTGAGAGAAAGGGGGGAGAGAGAGAGAGAGAGAGAGAGAGAGAGAGAGGAGAGAGAGAGAGAGAGAATGGATGCACCAGGGCTTCTAGCCACTACAAACGAACTCCAGATACATGAGGTGTCACCTTGTGCATCTGGCTTATGTAGGTACTGGGGAATTGAACTGGGTCCTTAGGCTTCACAAGCAAGTGCTTTAACCACTAAGCTACCTCTCCAATCCCACCTTTGTCAGTTTTTAATATTAAACTGGCCCTAGGTTTAGTATTTTCTGTTTTTGGATGTGAATATTAAAATGTTATATATTAATTGGGAGCATGTCTTAGATTCTTCTAATTGCCAGCTGAGAAGGTGTAAGTAAGCAGCAGTGGTGGTCAGAATGGCAGCAGAAATAACTGAGACCCCGAGAGTAAACATGGACTCTAGGCTTTTCTGACTCCTGGCTTAACTTGGAGATGAACAGAGAAACACCCAAGCTAATGGCTCTCACTATTTTTCTTTGTTTTTAAAGATTATTAACTTATTTATTTGTGAGGAGAGAGAGAGAGAGAGAGAGAGAGAGAGAGAGAGAGAGAGAGACAGAGACAGAGAGAATGGATGTTCCAGGGCTCCCTGCCACTACAAACAAAATCCAGATGCATGCTCCACTTTGTGCATCTGGCTTTACATGAGTACTGTGGAATTGAACCCTGGGTCATTAAGCTTTGCAAGCAAATGGATAAACCATCTCTCCAGTCCCAGGATCATGGTTCTTAAAGTACTTGTTTGCCCACCATGATAAGTCACCTTAAACATATGGACCAGGGCTAAGGAGATTGCTCAGTGGGTAGTGCTTGCCATATAAATGTGAGTACCTGAGTTCAGATCCCCAGAAGCCATGTAAAGCTGGAGACTGGAGCAGGCATCTGTAATCCCAGCATACCTGTGGGGAGATGGAAGACAGAGATGGGCGAATCTCCCAGAGGCTTATGTAGCAGCTAGCCTAGCAAACACAGTGGTGAAGGAGAGATCCTTCCTCAAACCACTGCTCAAACATGACCTCCACAAGTGCTTTGTGGCATAAGTGTGTCTACACTCACACACAAAAACACATACACACTTAGGTACATCCATACCCAAAAGAGACATAAGGAACAATTTTTTTTTTTTTAAAGAAATTTGTCTGCTTATTTAGATCGGTTGTTTAATCTTCTATCCCAGAGCCTCCACTCAGGTGCCTCACTAAGCGTTTGCTGCCATGCTTGCTGCCATAGAACCTTCCAAGTGGTCAGGGCAGCACGTCACATGTCCACCTTTGCAGGAATCCCGCACCGTGCCTCAGTGCAGCTGACTGGCAACACCTTCACTTAAGAGGCCTCCACATTCTGGACCTAAACCAGCCATCCACATCAAAACATGTAACCAGCAGTATGGATCAAAAGCTGGTCCCGACAAAATAAAACGGCACCATGTTAGCTTCTGCTTTTCCATTCTGTCACCTGATGTACAGCCATGGCCAAACTGTCTTGCTGCCTAGGTCCTCAGTTCTCATCCATCTTTGGCACATTTCTGTTCTGAGGTTGTCTTGAGCAGTACCACCTCAGTCCTCACCAACATTCCCAGCACAGAGGCAAGTCCAGAAGGGAGGATCTTTGTTTGTGTGTGTGTGTGTGACAAAAGTACTATTTCCCCCTTTCAAATATCCACATGTGAATAGCCACATATTATCATCACACTTGGAGACAGCGTGGGCTTCTCACCTCCACAGTCACCACATTCTTATAGGGCGTGCACTTTTTCCATGCCACATTCTCTGTGTGTGATGTTGTAACTCTTGGAACTGGTAGGGACTGGGCATGCAGGGGCAGGGAGTGCCAATGAAAGCAACAGGAACTTATCTTTTGGCCACCAAGCCTGGGTGATTACAGCAATAACCAGGTGTGGCAAGTGAAGATGCAAATCCCAAGGGATTAAAACCCTCAGGAAGAATCAGAATGCCCCTTGGCATTGGAAAGACATACATTTGTGTGGTTGTGATGCACTTGCTCATGAGGGGACAACCCCTGGACTGGAACATCACATGGGAGATAGTTTCATTTAAGATTTGGTATTAGTCCAGTCACCTTGGATCTAGGGTCTGATTGTCACATCCGGCTTACTAGTCAGGCGTTTTGATAGAGCAAGGTTTCTCTCAAGTTCACCTATATCTTCCACATTCAGAAAACTGAAAATGCCTGAAGTTGTTACTGCTAGTTTTGGAACCAACCCGAAAGAGCAGTCCAGGAGCCCTGTAATATTATCCTGTTGAGATCCTTCTGGAACTATCAGCCTCTGGGGTAAAAGAGAACCTTTGTGCTAGAGCAGCTACTGTGGGGCTTTGTGCTGACACTAGTTTTTAGAAGATAATTTTAAAATTGTGATTGAAATGGGATGATTGAGACTTGATTTGCTATGATAACCTTTTTGTCTGACATTCCATTCTTTTCAGATTGGGGAACACAATCCCCAACTGCAAAAGATTACTGACATTTTGGATTCCATTAAACAAAAGGTAAAATGAACTGCTATTTGCTGATTAACATCTTCCTCCTCTCCTCAATTACTTTTTCTTTTAAAGACTTATTACTTAGATATAGGATATCCTGCCTGCTTGGAAGCAAGTTTCTTTTGAAATGTATAATCTAGCATTATCTAAAATAATCGTTAATCTATTTATACATAATTAATTTCTAATATCATAGCTTATAGAATAAGCACTAAGTTATAACATACTTCTAAGACCACTTATATACAAACAAATTATGCAGTTTTTTGTTCTTGAGTTGGGGGTCTCCATATATAGCCCAGACTAGTATGGAACTCCCTATGTAGCCCAGGCTAACCTTGAACTTATGAGCCCTCTGCCAACTCATCCTGACTGCTAGGATTATAGGTGTGTTCCTCATGCCTGGTCCTCTTATGGGTCTTAAATAAGTCCACATAATTGGCTACTTTATCTGATATTCTTGGGTTAAGGTAGATAATTATTTTAAGATATTATAGTAATAAAGAAGGACACTATTAACTACATAGTATTTCATTGGATGTATTTGTGTGTGTGTGTGTGTGTGTAAAGCTATCCCTTCGTAATCTCTTGGAATTCTCTGTTTCTTCAGGGCAAACAAACTAGATTCACAAATTTTGACCCATTATCTCTGCTTCCGCCATCATGGGACTATTGGACGTACCCTGGTTCTCTGACGGTTCCTCCGCTGCTCGAGAGTGTCACGTGGATTGTTTTGAAGCAGCCTATCAATATCAGCTCTCAGCAGGTACAGCACTTCTTCCAGGCTGCCTGTGACCGTTCTAGGAGGAAACTGTGAATCGTTTTTAAAGCCTTCCCTTGTTTTTGCACGTTCTGGAGCCTGAGGTTTTCCTTCACTAGATAGAGGGATAGGTGAGATTTGCTTCTCCCTCTTCCCTCCCCTGCCTCCTTTGTCACTCCTTCCACAAGACCTCTCTTTGTCATCTACAGGCCTTGAATTTGGAGTCTTCCTGCTTCAGCCTTCCAGGTTCTGGGATTACAGGCCTGTGTTACCATGCTGGGCACATTATGTGATTTTGTCTTTTTCTTATTCGATCTTCTATGAGAATGTTTTCTTTCCCACTTCTCAGAAATGTAGTAATGTGCATTAAGCCTCCCTGGGCAAGAAAACACCATTTTGCCTGCTTAATTATTTCCTTTTGTTTTGTTTGAAATATTAAGATGATGGATACAGAGAGGAACAGATATGGGACGGGGACAGGGAGGAAGAGATACGGGACGGAGGCAGAGGGGAAGAGATACGGGAGGGAGGCAGAGAGGAAGAGATACTGGATGGAGACAGAGAGGAAGAGATACAGGACGGAGGCAGAGGGGAAGAGATACAGGAGGGAGGCAGAGAGGAAGAGATACTGGATGGAGACAGAGAGGAAGAGATACAGGACGGAGGCAGAGAGGAAGAGATACAGGAGGGAGGCAGAGAGGAAGAGATACTGGATGGAGACAGAGAGGAAGAGATACAGGACGGAGGCAGAGAGGAAAGCCAGGAGAGAAGCTCCTTCTGGAAGGGGACAATCTCCTTTGTCTCCTTCGTCCCTGGACTTTTGCTTCCACAGTTTGATGTGGCAGTCAGGTTCGCATTGCTGGCAGAAATCACACAACCAAGAGCAGCTTGTGGGGAAAAGGTTTTTTTTTTTTTTTTGGCTTACAGGCTCGAGGGGAAGCTCCACAATGGCAGGGGAAAACGATGGTATGAGCAGACAGTGGACATCACCCCCTGGTCAACATAAGGTGGACCATAGCAACAGGAAAGTGTGCCAAATACTGGCAAGGGGAAACTGGCTATAACACTCATAAGCCCATCCCCAACAATACACTCCCTCCAAGAGGTGTTAATTCCCAAATCTCCATTAGCTGGGAAACTAGCATTCAGAACACCTAGGTTTATGGGAACCACCACATTTGAAGAGATCACTGAGATCAGTGCCAGCCCCTGTCCCCTGAGACATGAGCGCACCTGCTAACATTAGAAGAGGGAAGTTTGTGTGGCTGTACCTTCAAGATCACATGTCACATGTCAGGTATATTAGTTCAGTTGGAAAAGAGAAGCAGGGCTGGAGAGACGGTGTTGTAGTCAGCTCCATGCTATTAGGATGAACATAAGCCAGACACTGTTTATGGGAGGAAGGGATTTATTTGAAGCTTATGGATCCAGGGGAAGTTCTATAATGATGAAAGAGGCTGGCCTTCCTTCACAGATCCAAGTAGGGAGAGAAAAACCACCACCAGAACCACCAAAAGCAAGCACACTTCAGCAGCAGCAGAGCCTCCAGAACTCACTTTGCATACCTAAGGCTAGAAATCAAATCTGCCCCCACTGACACCTCCTCCAGCCAGGTAGCTCAAGACAAGCTTTTTATTAAAAACCCTGAGTCTTCTGGGGGACATTCAAACTAGAGGAACTTGCTTACAAAGTCTGAGCTCTGGGTTAGATTCCCCAGTACCCGTGTAAAGCCAGACACACAAAGTGGCACATTTGGAGTTCATATTCAGTGGCAGGAGGCCCTGGCCCGCCCACACTCACTCTTTCTGTCTTTGCCTCTCTTTCACAAGTAAATAAATAAAATGCTTGTTTAAAAAGTTGACCTTTTTTGCCTTTTGTTGACAAAACTTTTGTAGTGCTGCCCTGAGGGGCTTTTGATATTGCTAAGAGGCTGTAGCCATCTATGCCTTTGTTGGAAAGGCATTTGTAGATTTCACATTTGAGCTCCATTCTTACCTCTTTGTTTTTCTCTTCCATGATTATTGAGCTGTCAGTGTAGGCCGGGAAGTCTTAAGTGTCCAGAACTGCTTAGGGTTCTGAGCTGTGCCACTGTGTTCTGGAATGTTGTGCTTCTTAGTGGCTTTTGTTTTTTCTTCTGTTGAGCTTCTTAAATTAGCCACTGCAGTCTTAGCAGCAACATAGTCTACTAATTTTTGTAGCTTTTAAGGTACTCTTTGCTGCTCCAGGCATGCCCACCTGCCTAGCTGCTCATTTCTCCACCTCACCCCAATTGGTGTGCTCTGAACTTAAAAAAAAAAAAAAAAATTAGTTATTTGAAAGAGCGATAGATACTAGAGTGACAGAGAAGAGTGACTATGGGTGCCTCCTGACACTACAAATGAATTGCAGACATGTGCCACTCATACATATGGTTTTACATGGGTTCTGGGGAATTGAACCCAGAATGCTGGGCTTTGCAAACAAGCATCTTTAACCACTGAGCCATCTCTGTAGCCCATGCTTTGAGCTTTGTTAGGGGTATTTCCTCTAACTGACCGTTATATTTAAGATTACAAACAAGTAATAATTTAGTACATAATCATTAAAATACTTTATTAAAGTCTAGATAAAACCCATGGCTTGGGTTGGAGAGATGGCTTAGCAGTTAAGGTGCTTGCCAGAGAAGCCTAAGGACCCAGGTTCGATTTCCCAGCGACCACGTAAGTCAGATGCACAAGGTCATGCATGCATCTGGAGTTTGTTTGCAGTGGCTGGAGGCCCTGGTGGATGTTTCATAAATAAATAAAAAATATATTTTTTTCAAAAAAGCATGGCTTTGTTGCTGTGAAAACTTCTGTGAGTTTTTCTATTACTTGATCATGAGAAAAATGGCCTGTTATTGATTCTGTGGCTGTTGTGGTTTGAATGTGAACTATTCTCTGTAGACTGATGTGTTGGTATACTTGGTCCCCAGTTGGTGGCATTGTTTGTGAAGGTTGTGGAACCTGTAGGAGGGGAACACTTGGGGAAGGAACTGGGGGTGGGCTTTGAGGTTTCAGAGCCAGGCCTCATTTCCTGTAGGTCCTCTGCTTTCTGCTTTCTTCTTTCTTTCCTCCTTTCTTTCTTTCTTTCTTTCTTTCTTGCTTGCTTGCTTGCTTGCTTACTTACTTTCTCTCTCTCTTCCTTCTTTCAACTGATAAATTACCTATTTTTTTTTAGTGGTAAATCACTTTAGTTTTATTCAAAATGTAAACCTATACTGAGCATAAAACCAAGCCACTCCATTCAGTATTCAAGAACAAGAACATTAACACAAGCTTGAGTTATTTTTTTTTAATTGTGTTGGTGTGAATGGTATGAGTGGCATGTATATGTGTGTTATGATGAATATACACATGTGGCGGATGTGTGTACCCTGGATGCATGTGTGGGGAGTCCAGAGGAGAGTATCAGGTGTCTTCCTCTAACATGTTCATGTTTCTAAGTGGGTACCAGGGAACCTGAACTCTAGACTAAATCAGGCACTCAGGCCTTATGCTTTCTCAGCAAGCAGTCTTACCCATGGAGCCGTCTCCTGATCCCAGTCTAACTTTTATTTTTTAATCTTTTTTTGTTCATTTTTATTTATTTATTTGAGAGGGACAGACAGAGAAAGAGGCAGGTAGAGAGCAAGAGCGAGAGAGAATGGGCTGGCCAGGGCCTCTAGCCACTGCAAACAAACTCCAGACGCATGTGCCCCCTTGTGCATCTGGCTAACATGGGACCTGGGGAATCAAGCTTCGAACCAGGGTCCTTAGGCTTCACAGGCAAGCACTTAACCACTAAGCCATCTCTGCAGCCCCCAGTCTAACTTTTAATAACTGAAAACAATAACATAAATACTGTCAGCATGTCAATGAATAAATTATTATAGTACACAGAAAATACTACTCAGCAAAGTAAGCTAGTAACACACGCAAAACAAGGGGATTATGGTCACAATAATTATGCTTGGTGAAAAAACCATCCCAAGGAGCCAACATTGTTTGAATTCATTTACATTTCTAGAAGTGATAACACGTCCACAATGGCAAAGATACGGATGAATAGACAAGATGAGAAGGTGGAAAGGAGAGCCTATCAGAGGGCATGGGGACACATTTTCTGATAACTAGTGTTTGGGAATCTGATTCTATCAACACTTAGCAGTTCATTGTGCTTCAATTATATTGTAATAGAGCCATTAAAAGTTTAAAGTACAGTAAATGTGTACCAACGAAAGTACAGGTCCTAGAACATGACAAGTCTAGATGGGGGGAGGTGTTGAGGCAATAGTGCGGAGAGAAGGCGAGCCTGTAAGCATCCGCCAGCATCTTGTTGTGGCCACTGGCCTGCGAGCGTGAATCAGGCTTGCTGTGGTCATATTAAGGAGGGCAATGGGTGATCCGTGTACCCTGGTCTAATGTGAACTGGCACCCTATTTGTGCACTGCTGTGTAGATGGGCAGCAAGTCTTCAAGATGAGAGGGGCAAGAGAAGTGGTACTGCTGGCCCCTCAGTACTGCTTCTCTCATGATGCTGCAGGTCCCATGAAAGAGGGTGGGCTGTGCTGGGAGCGTAGCAGGCTGAAGGGAAGCTGCAGCCCCCAAACCGGTCATTCCTGTGCTGAGTGTGAAGTCAGAAGTGTCTGTGGCTGTGTGGGAAGTACACCAGTGCTTCCCACAGGTGGGCTGGGTGGTGACAGGTGAACCAGAAGCAACAGGTTGGTGGTACTGAGCCTGCGGACCTCAGTTGCATTGTGCTGGGAGTTCGGGCACGCCGAGGTGGCTTTGGTCCCTCGGAGACTGAGCTTCCACGCTGCTGCTCATTTCGCAGTCCCAAGGTGGGCACAAGGGTGGCTCCTGCCAAAACCCCCAAGAAGATGTCCTGGAAGGAGAGATGGTATCAGCTACAGCCGCTAGAAGTGTGGCAGGATGGATGGTGCTATTCTCTGGGACTGTCCACTACCATAGATGAATATGTAGGATCCTGGTCCATAGGTACCCAAAGATGAGGAGCACTGGAGGCAGAGGTACTCTGATGGTGCCCAACTGTGGCATTTGCAGTTTGCCTCTGTTGCCTATAGCCATTGAAGTAGGGAAATGACGAGGTCCCCACACTGCTGCCCGAGGGTTCGCTGAGTATCACTCTGTGACACTGTGGAATGGGGTCCATGTCTGTTACCTCAGAATCTAAGGATGGCAGCTTGGTCAGGTGTTGTGATGCATGGATCACTGTAGCAGAAAAGACTACAGGAAGGTTTGTGGGGCTAGAGGAGTGAGGAAGGAAAGCAGAAGAGTGGAATCTGTGTTCACCGGTGTAGTGGATTCCCTCCTGCAGGTGGGAAGCTTGAAGGGCAAAGGGTTAGCGTGACAGGTATGTGGATGCGAGAAACGAGAGGAGCTGTAGCTATGGTCAAATGGGTAGGGGTTATTTCAACATCTCTTAGAACCCCCATACTGGAGTAAAATACTGAACAAACCTAAAATCCAACTGAACAATTATGCAAACACAAACAATGATGGAATACATATGCAATAGTGGAGATTAATAAAGAGAATCACTAAAAGATTAAAAAAAAAAAAGATATTAAAGGTGATTAAAAGTTTGTCCTAACCTACAAGTCACCAGGAAAGGCCGAGTACAGTAAGTCTGCATCAGATCTAAAAAAAAAAAGTCAGAATTTCTGCCTTGATCAGATGGGTTTGAATTCCTTCCCTCCTTGTGGTGTTTCCGTTGACAGCCTGTCCTGGCATGGGAGGAGCAGTTAGCTCTTCCAGTCAAACCTATGTAAGCGCACTTGCTGTGTGCTGCTGCAGTCGTAGCCAGCCCAGTTACCTCTTAGCGGGACGTTGAGTGGCTTAGAGCCCTTGGTGGCCCCTCTGCTTTCTGTGTCTGCCACGTGGCCCCCGCTGCTGCTGTCACGCCTTACTTAGCCTGACTGAGTGTGTTCCCTCAAATCTGGAAGCCAGAACAAACTCTCCCTGAAGTAGTTTCTGGTCAGGTATTTGGTCAGAGCAATGAGTAAAGTAATACAATGGCCTTCTGCTGAGTCTTTCTTCCCTTTACATGCTAAACTGAATTTTTACACCCTTTTACCACATTAAAAAAACCTGGGAAGTGTTAATTATGACTTCAGTGTGGTTAATAACAATAATAACAAAGGGGATTATGTTTGCCCTCATAGTTCAAAGCTTTATTCTTTAAAACCACTTGGAAAATATTTTTTCTTGTTTGTTTCTTCATTGTATGAGTGATTTTGAAGATAACCCTATTAAAACATATAATTTAATTCCTTAAGAAGAATAAAGTTAATCTTGCTAAAAGCAACTCTGCAAGTTTCAGAATTATGACCATCTTACCCGGGATTCACTGCTGTGCTGAATTTGAGGCTCATTGAATTAATACTGTTAGTGTGACTTCATGTAGGAGGATATACGAAAGAATAGCCTCATTTTAGAGCTCCTGTGGCTTTATAATTCCCTTGAAGCATTAATTTCAGTTGACTGCAGCAGGAACTCTTTCAGACATTTTAATTTTAGCTAGATTGGAGAAGTTATTTAGTAGTAATTCAAATTACCTTGATGGTTTTAAGCCTTAAAAAAGGAAGAAAAACATATTTGAAAAATTTAATTTCAATCTAACCATGAGAAAACACATCAGAAAGCACCACTGAGGAACATACCATAAAATGCATAACCAGCAAGACTCTTCCTGCAAAATTTCAAGGTCACCAAAAGCAAATTATATCTGAGAGAGTAACCATTAAAAGCACTGAAGACAATATGACTAGCATAATGTTATTTCATGAAACAGAAAAGGACCTTAGGAGCTGGGCGTAGCGGTTCACGCCTTTAATCCCAGCACTCAGGAGGCAGAGGTAGGAGGATCACTATGACTTGGAGGCCACCATGAGACTACATAGTGAATTCCAGGTCAGTCTGGGCTAGAGTAAGACCCTACCTCAAAAAACTTAAGAAAAGAAAAGAAAGGTCCTTAGACAGAAATAAAAGACATCTGGGTAAGAAAGAGCTTTGAATAATGATGTCATATTAATCTGATCATCAACTATAGAAAGTCTATCATATTGCCTAAGGTGAATACGAGGGGAAATTGAGTCTGTGACACATCGGCAATAGTCCTTTTGCCAATAATTCTGTAGATTTAAAATGTTTTCTAAGATATAAAGTTTATTAAGCTGTAAAACATGTGGGTTAGGAGAACTGTTGTTTAGAACTTTTATATCAGGACAAAATGTCTTACATCAGTGATTTAGAGTTACTTTCCAGAAAGCTACTTCTGAATCTCAGTTTCAGCAGCTCTTTCTTTTGAAGGTCACAGAGAAATATCATAGTCTTCACTTTTTACCTCCATCATATAGTGCTATGAAATCTGAAGAGGAAACCCTCTTACCTTGGTGTCAGGTTGTTTTTTTTTTCCCCACCGTAGGGATTTCTATTGCTGTTTCTTGCTAAGACAATTTTATTATTATTCTTATTAACAACATATTTTGTATGGATACATCATGTGTTGGTACCCTCTTTTCCCTCATCCCTGCCACGATTCTGCTGGGGACGCTCCTCAATGGGGTTGCAGGTCTTCCCCAGGGGTTGTGGGTTATGTGTTGTGGGACAGCAGTCAGTTATTCTTTGGGGGGGAGGGAATGCCTCTGGTCATGATGTCTCAACCTGTGGCTCTTACAATCTTTCTGCTCCCTCTTCCATAAAATTCCCTGAGCTGTGGTGGGTGAGCGTTAAGTCTACTTCAGCGATGAGCTCTTAGGAGCCTCTGATCTCTGCTTTAGTAGGTGTTGAGTGTCCTCAGGGTCAGACTCCTTCATCCTGGCACTGATTATCAGGTTCAGCATGGAAGCAGCACTCTTGCTGTTTCTCCAATTCCTCTGTGGTTTCAGCTGTGGCTGGGCTGAAGTGTGAGAGGTAGTTTATCTCCTCTGGTCTTGCTACCTTCTGGAAAAGAACAGATTCTCCAGTGGAGAGTGAAGTCAGCATAGTTTAAATGGGATAAACATTATTAATTTAGGGTTCCTTTACACTGAGTGGACCTCTTAGCAGATCAGAAAACTATTGGTCATCTACCAAGGCTGTGTACAACTATTGCACTGGCATGTACATCCTGTCAGGGTATTTACTTCTGAGATGCTTAGACCTCTGGTTGCTCAGACTGTTGTTGGCCACTTTACCCCAGTAGCTCATATAGCACTTTCTAGCGCTACATGGGCTGACTATCTGGGGATTGGCTGTCTTCCAGATTCCAACCAGGTCTCTCCATGCTCACTGTCCACAGCATATGGTGTCTTTGGCAATAGAGTCTTACTTTTTGCCTTAGACAGCTAATCAAGTGCTTTGACAGAAGCCTGTCTTATTTTGGGGAACTTGTAGGTCTCTCCAACAGCTCATTGTAGGTAGCAGCTGATTTCTGGTGCTGGGAGTTACAGAGACAAAGCAACAACAACCAAGAAAAAAAAAAAAAAACTCTGTTAAGTTTAGGCTTCATCCCACCCTCTGCAGGGCCTTTCTTTTCAGGTGCTCCCCCCTTACTCCTGTTGATGGTTATATCTTTTAGTCTATTTCCAAGGAAAAAGGTTTCTATGGTACCAGTTCATTTTGGATTTAGTTTTGTGTTTGTTTTTCCCCAGCCTCCCCTTTTCATTCCCCCAAACTCTTCCATCCCCATTGTCTGGGCCTTGAGTTGCCTATCAGGTGTGTTAGCAACTTGAGCTGGTCCAGGTTAGTAACCACAGATAAGTGAGACCATATGGCATTTGTCTTTCTGTGATTGAGTGAGTTCACTTAGAATGATCTGTTCAAAGTAGGTCCACTTTTCTACAAATTTCATTATACCTTTTTGTTTTTCCTTACTGCTGAGTAGAATTCCATTGTGTAAATATACCACAACTTCGTTATCCATTCATTCAGTGATGGGCATCTGGGTTGATCTAGTTCTTAGCTAAAATGAATTGAACAGCTGCAAACACAGAGAAAAATCTCTGTAGTGAAGCATGGAGCATTTGTGAGAAATGTTCAGTAAGTAAATAGCTGGGTCTGTTGGTAGCTCTATATGCATGCTTGTCAGGAATCTCCATATTGATTTCCATAGTGGTTGTACAAATTTAAATTCCTGCCAACAGTGGATGAGGGTTCCTCTTTCCCCACATCCTTGCCAACATTTGTAATTGTTTGATTTCTTGATGATTGCCATCCTTACTGGAGTAAGGTGGAATCTTATAGCTGCTTTAATTTGCATTTCTGTAATGGTCAGGGATGTTGGACATTTTCTTAAGTGTGTGTTAGCCTTTGTATTTCTTCCGCTGAGAATTCCCAATTCAGTTCTCTGCCCTATTTTTGGAGTGGGTTGTTTGATTTTTTTATTGTTTAGTTTTTTTGAGTTCTTGTAGAGTCTAGATATTAGGCTTCTGTCAGTGGTATAGTTGGTCAAACTTTTCTCCAATTCAGTGGGTAATCTATTGGCTCTCCTTATAATATGTTTGTCTATGAGAAAGCTTTTTAGCTTCATGAGATCCCATTAGTTGAGGGATTGTCTAATTTCCTGGACTACTGGGGTTTTGTTCAGGAAGTCTTCCCCCACTGTCATATCATGGAAAGTTCTTCCTATTTTGTTTTTCTTCCAGTAGAAGAGCTTCAGGTCTTATTGAGGTCTTTAATCCATTTGGACTTGATTTTTGTGTGTGGTGAGATGAATGGGTCTAGTTTCATTTTTCTGTATATGGTTATCCAATTTGTCCAGCACCATTTGTTGAAGATAGTGTTTTCTCCAGTCTACGTTATTGGCACCCTTGTCAAAAGTAGCTGTAGTTACTTGACATAACGCTTGAGTCTTTAATTCTGTTCCATGGGTCTATGTTTCTGTTCTTATGCCAATACCATAGTTTTTTATTTATTTTATTTATTTATTTATTTATTTATTATTTTTTCTATGGCTGTGTAATATAGCCTGAGATTGAATGTGGTGATACCTGCAGAGGGGTTTCTTTGAATTTTGAGATCATTTTTCAATGAACAATGCTGGAATTTTTATTGGTATTGCATTAAATCTGTATATGGCTTTTGGCAGAATTGTCATTTTCACAATATTAATTTTACCTATCCAGGAGCATGGGAGGTCTTTCGATCTTCTCAAGTCCTCCTTGATTTCTTTCTTGAGTTTTTAAAAAAATATTTTTATTTATTTGACAGAGAGATAAGGAAGAGAGAGAGAGAGAGAATGGGCTCATCAGGGCTTCTAGGTGGTACAAATGAATTCCATGATCATGCTCCACCTTGTGTATCTGGCTTATGTGTGTCCTGGCAAATTGAACCTAGGTCCTTGCTTTATAGGCAAGTGCCTCACTAAGCCATCTCCCTAGCTCTTTCTTGAGTTTTTTTGGTTTTCTTTCATAATATAGATCTTTTATATCCTTGGTTAAGTGTTATTCCAAGGTATTTAATTTTTCTGTTGCTGTTGAAAATGGGATAGGCTCGCTGATTTCTTTCTCTGTATATATGTCCTTTGCATATAGAAAGGCTACTGATTTTTGTGTATTGATTTTGTATCCTGCCACTTTACTGAAGGAATTAAACACCTTTAGAAGTTTTGAGATGGGGACTTTTGAGTCACACATATATATATAGGATTATGTCATCTGCAAATAGGGCTAACTTGACTTCTTCCTTTCAAATTTGTATACTTTTTCTTTCTTTTTCCTGTCTTATTGCTTGGGCTAGGATTTCTGGTACTTCGTTGAAGTGCACTGGTAAGAGTGGGTACCCCTGTCTTTTCCCCAATCTCAGTGGGAATTCCTCCATTATTTCCCCATTAAGTATTATTTGTGGTGTTGTATTTTGTCAAAGGTCTTCGCTGCATCAATTGAGATGATCATGTGGTTTCTGTGATTAAGTTTATTTATGTGGTGTATTACATTGTCTGATTTCCATATGGTGAACCATCCCTGCATACCTGGGATGAAGCCTACTTGATCAAGGCAGATAATGCTTTTGATATGTTGTTGAACTCAGTTTGCCAGGATTGTGTTCTTGATCTTTGCATCTAAATTTATGAGGGATATAGGCCTAAAGTTTTCCTTTCTGGTTGTATCTCTGTCTGGTCTTGGTATTAGGTATTAAAGGAGTTGGGGAGGATTCCCTGTTCTCTGATTATGTGAAATAGTTTGAGAAAAAATTGGTTTCAGCTCTTCAATGAAGTTCTGATAGAATTTAGCTCAGAAGCCATCTAGTCCTGTACTTTTTTTTGTGGGGGGAGATTTTTGTCTTCTTTTTAATCTCAATGGATTTGATAGGCTTCTTTAGGGTATTAATCTGCTCTGAGTTTATGTTTGGTAGGTGTTATGTGGCTAGGAATTCATCCATTTCTTCCAGATTATCCAATTTTGTGGAGTTTTGGAAGTATGTCCTGATGATTCTTTTAATTTCATTGATGTATGTAGTGGCCTCTCCTTTTTGATTTCTGATTTTGTTAATTTGGAACTTTTCTTTTTATGCTTGATCAAATTGGCCGGGGGTTTATCAATCTTTTTTATTGTTTCAAAGATCCAGCTTTTCATCATTACATTGATTTTAAAAAATTGTTTTCTTAATTTCTAATTCATGAATTTCTGCTCTGACCTTGATTATTTCTTTCCATCTGGAGCTCTTAGGGTTGGAATTCTTCTTGTTTTTCCAACACCTTGCAGTGGATGGTTAGGCTATTAATTTGGAATCTCTCTGTCTTTATTATGAAGACATTTAGCCCTATGACTTTTCCCCTTAGGACTGCCTTCATTATGTCCCATAAGTTTTGATAAGTTGTGTTTTCATTATCATTCAGTTCTAGGAATTTTACATTTTTAAAAAAATTTTATTCACCACACATTCATTATTTAAAAGTGTGTTGTTCAGTCTCCAGGAGCTGGTGGAGTTCTTGATGTGTCTCTTGTTAATTTCTAGCTTTAAAGCATTGTGATCTAATATGATTCAGGAAGTTCCTTCAATTTTCCTGAATTTATGGAGTCATGCTTTATGGCCTAACACATGGTCTGTTTTGGAGAAGGCTCAGTGGGCTGCCGAGAAGAATGTGTATTCTATTGAATTGGGCAGAAAGTTCTGAAGATGTCCGTTAAGTCTACTTAATCTATGGTGTTGTTGAGCTCTATTATTTCCCTGTTGATTTTCTGCTTGTATTATCTGTCTACTAATGATAGTGGAATATTGAAGTCCTAAGATATGGTGGTATTGGTGTCTATTTCTGTTTTGTTTTCAAGTAGGTTTTGTTTTATAAACTATGGTGCACCTGTGTTTGGCACATATAGATTTATGATTGTGATGTCCTCATGTTGGATTGTACCCTTGATGAGCTAGAAGTGGCCTTCTTGTTCTTTTTGATTACTTTTGATTTATAGTCTATTTTATCAGATAATAATGTAGTAACACCTGCTTGTTTCTTATTTCCATTTGCTTGGAATATTATTTTCCATCTTTTTACCCTGAGGAGGTGTTTTTCATTAGCGGTGAGGTGGGCTTCTTGAAGACAGCAGATAGAAATGTCCATTTTTCTGATCCACCATGTTGACTTATGTCTTTTGATGAATTAGTTAAGACTGTTAATATTTAAGGTTATAACTGTGAGGTTAGAATTAACCCATGCCATGATGGGGTGCTTTGTGGGGATTGGTGCCTTCTTATGCTTTGTACTTTTTTGAGTCTGCTCTAGTTTTGGTTATTGTGCTCTTCTTCCTGTTGGCTCTTGAGATTGACTGTTTGACTGTTATATATGGAATGTTCCCTGAAGTATTGTCTGTAAGTTTGGTTTTGTGTTCATACAATCATAGAGTTGACTTTTTTTCATGGAAAGTTTTCCTTTCACCACGTACGATGAGGGATACTTTCCCTGGGTACAGTAGCTTGGATTGGAAGCCATAGTTTTTTAGACTTTGAAGTATCCCATTCCAGGCCCTTTTGGCTTTCAGGGTTTCCATTGAGAAATCTGATGTAACTCTGATGGGATTGCCTTTGTATGCAGTAAATTGTTTCTCTCTTGCTGCTTTTAGCACTCTCTCTTTGTTTTCATTGCTAAGAGTTTTAACTATGATGTGTCTTGGAGAGTGTCTTTGGTCCTGTCTGTTTGGTGTTCTGTGGGATTCTTATATCTGGAGGGGCCTCTCTTTTGAGAGATTCAGAAAATTTTCTTCAATAATTTTGTTGACTATGTTCTTTATGCCTCTGGCCTGGATGTCCTCTCCATCTGGTATACCCATGACCTGGATGTCTGGTCATTTTAGGATATCCAACAGAATTCCCTCATATTCTGTTCACTTGATTTTTTTTAACCTAGCAAAATTTTTGGCCTCCCAACCAATTTCTTCTGTCTTGTCTTCCAGGTCAGAGATTCTGTCTTCCACATGTGTAATTCTGTTAGTGAGGGGTTCTTTAGAGGTTTGTATAAGCTCTATTTGATTTTTGTTTTCTGTTGTGTTATTTTGCATTGTGTCCACCTCTTTTTTGAGGTATGATTTTTGTTGAAGTTCTGATTTTCTTTCTTTTAAATTATTCATTTATTTATTTGAGAGAGCGAGAGAGAAAGAGGGAGAGAGAGAGAAAGAAAGATAGAGAGAGAAAGAGAAAGAAAGAGAGAGAATGAATGGGTGTGCCAGGGCCTCCAGCCACTGCAAATGAACTCTAGGTGCATGTGCCACCTTGTGCACCTGGCTTATGTGGGTCCTGGGGAATCAAACAAAGGTCCTTTGGCTTTGCAGGCAAACACCTTAGCTGCTAAGCCGTCTCTCCATCTCTAAGTTCTGATTTTCTTGATGCTTCCTGGAATTCATTATTGCATTTTATCAAGTCTTCATTAAACTTAATCAGTTGGTTATTGAGGTATCTTCCATTTGTTGATTCACCTTCAGTTCATTCATGTATCTTTTGAGGGTAGTAATGTTTTCTTCAATCAAGCCTACTGTCAAAAAGTGAACACTTTAAGAGACGATTCAGTTCCATTTCATTGATATGAATTTTTTTTATGGTTTGCTCTAGTTCAGCAATTCTTTTGATCAGGGTCTCATTGGTTGTTGTGTTTTCATTCTGGGCTTAAATTTATTTTGATCTATGATTTCATTACAGGTGCTCACTGTGGGACTAGGCATCCTTGGTGGAGATCTCTCAGTTTTCTGATTTTCATTGTCTTTTTTGTGTTGTGGTCTACCCATCTTGGGGAAGTGCATTATTCTGTTGGAGAGGAAGCAAGTTTTTGTCCTTATAGTATCTACAGGGGGTGTTCTGTTTTAAATGTGAGCCAAATTGTTACACTGGTACAGGATGGGTTTATAACCACAGATGTGCAGATTGTGGAGATTGCAGGTATATCAAAGGTCCCTGGGGAACTGGGAGCTCTGGCCTATGCACTCGACTTGCATATACTCTTTGGTTCAGGGAGATCACAGGTTGGGGAAACAGGAGCTGGGAATCTGGAGAACCATGGGCAAGAGGCCAGCTCCAACAGTGGTCCATGCACCCTCTGGCTCAAGGGAATAGGGATTTTGGTACCCAGTGGCCAGTCAATCAAGAAGCCCAAGCAAAAGGCCTGCTTCCACAGCCCACACACAGGGACCAGGCTGCCCCAAGCCAGCATCCAGGGGTACAGGGACCAGGGAACTGGGAGGTGGGGAATGAACCAGGAGCTCTGCCTTACTCACTTTGTGCACACACTTACAGGAGCAGAGGATTCCAGAGTAGGGGACCCAGAAGCCATTCATCTAGGAATGTGGAGAAAGAGGTTTTCTTCAACAGCAAGCTCACAGATCCAAGGCAACCCAAAGCCAGCAGCAGGGGAACTGCGACTAGGGAACTGGGAAGTGAGAGGGAGCTGGGAGCCCTGGCCAACTCACTCTGTGTGTGCACCCTTCAGAACAGAGGATTGGGGAGTAGGGGACCAAGGGGCCACTCAACCAGGAAGGCAGAGCAAGAGGCCTGCTCCTGCAGCAAGCTCATAGGGTCCAGGCAGCCCCTAAGTCAATTTTTGACCCAAAGGGAAAATTAAATATTTTTCATTTCTTTTTCTTGGTTCAGATCCATTTTTTTAAAGTTTTAAGTTTTTAAAAAATATTTTATTTATTTATTTGAGAAAGAGAGAGAGAGAGAGACAGAGAGAATGGGTGCATCAGTGCTTCCAGCCACTGCAAACAAATTCCAGACACATGTACTCTCTTGTGCATCTGGATTATGTGGGTCCTGAAGAATTGAACTGGGATCCTTTGGCTTTACAGGCAAATGCCTTAATCACTAAGCCATTTCTCCAGCTCCAGATACATTTTTTTTTAATTTTTTTTTTTTTTTGCTCATTTTAATTTATTTATTTGAGAGCGACAGACAGAGAGAAAGAGGCAGATAGAGAGCGAGAGAGAGAAAGGGTGCGCCAGGGCTTCCAGCCACTGCAAACGGAACTCCAGATGTATGCACCCTCTTGTGCATCTGGCTTACATGGGTCCTGGGGAATCGAGCCTCGAACCGGGGTCCATGGCTTCACAGGCAAGTGCTTAACCGCTAAGCCATCTCTCCAGCCCAAGATACATTTTTTGTCTTTGGTTGGGATTGCCTTTTTAAAATTTTATTTATTTATTTTGTTAGTTATCTACACAGAGTATATACAGCTATGTTGGTACCATCATTAGCCTCCTCCCTGTCCTCTCCCCTCCTCAGGGACCCTCCTCATTGGGGAATGTGGGTCGTGCATTGTGGGCTTAGCCATCAGTAAGAGGCAATGTCTCTGTGCATAATGACCCAACACCTGGGTCTAATATTCTTTCCGCCCCCTCTTCCACAAATTTCCCTGAGCCATGATGGGTTCATTTTAGGTCTACTTCAGTGATGAGGTCTTGGAAGCCTCTGTGTCTCTGAATATCTGGTTTGGTAGGAGTTGAGTGTTCTCTGTGTCTATCTCCTTCACCCTTGTGCTGGTACCAGGTTAACCAAGAAAGCAGCACTCTTGCTCATTTCCCCAATTACTCTTGGTTTCAGCTTGGGCCCTGGTAAGGTGTGATGGGCTGATTCTCTCCTCAGGAGCTGTGTCCATCTGAGAAAGAGAAGCAAATTCTGCAAGGGAGAGTGAAGACAGCATCAGATAAATGGGATAACCATAATATTTTTAGAGAGAATTTAATAGGTGTAGGCCCTCTTGTAACCCACGATTGGTGGAAACTTGATAATGGAGAGCAGACTCATTTTTTTGATATGGTTCTGACTTGTTTCCCAGCTCCAGCTATGGGTTCCATTCCACTGAGGGGAGCAGTTAGTCAAATCAAGAGCAGCTGGTTACCCACCATGGCTCTGTGCCACTATTGCACCTGTGTGAGCATCACGTCAGGTTGTTTGATGCTGAGTAGCTTAGACCATGAGTTGCTTGGACAGATGTTGGTCATTTTCCCCCAGCCACCCATGTAGCACCTCTGGCAATAGATGAGCTAACTGGGGCTGACTCTCTTCCAGATTCCAACCAGGTCACTCCAGCAGATTCGTTTTTTTTTTTTTTTTTTTTTTCTGTGTCATTTCGTGAGTCCTAAATCCTCAAATGTGCTGCATGCCAGTGAGCAGAAAAAATGCTTTTGTTAATCTTTTTTTTTTTTTTTTTAATTTAAAGGGTTGATTTTTCCTGTGAGGTTTCTTTTGGGGGTGACTTAAAGCATCAGAATTAATTTAGTCAACTGCTGAAATTCGATGTACATGCCCTTCAGGGCTCAGGGAGCATTGCAGAAGATGGGGCAGCAAGAATGTGAAAGCCACAGGGTGAGAAGGTATAATCTGAGGCATTGTCTGCTGTTCCCCTCCCCCACAGAGGCTGGTGCATTCATGACCTCACAGTGATTACTCCACTGAGGACGAACTCAGAATGGGGGCAGGGAGAAGAGACATAAGATTATAAATCAGTGGGGCTGGAGTTAAAGATGCTTTCTTGCAAAGCCTGTTGGACTGGTTTTGATACCTTAGTACCCACATAAAGCCAGAAGCACAAAATGGTGCATGTGTCTAGATTTCATATGTAGTGGCAGGAGGACCTGGTGTGCCCATTCTCATTCTCTCTTTAATAAACAAAAATATTTTAAAAGAGTCTAACCTAGTAAGAATATGACCAATTTGCAATATGCTCATATATTAAAATTCTCAATAAAAATGATAAATAAAAATATTGTTTCTAAGTAAAAATGATTAATGCGCAAAATACTTGGTTTTGGTTCTACTCTTCCTTAAACAACCCATTTTTCACTTATAACATTATTTGCATATTCTAAAATATGTATATTTATTTATTTATTTGACAGAGAAGGAGGGAGAGAGATAGAGAGAGAGAGAGAGAGAGAGAATGGGCACACCAGGGCCTCCAGCCACTGCAAACAAACTCCAGACATGCACCCCCTGTGCATCTGGCTAAGGTGGGTCCTGGGGAATCGAACCTGGATCCTTTGACTTTGCAGGCAAATGCCTTAACTGCTAAGCCATCCCTCCAGCCCTATTTGCATATTCTAATGCTCACAAATTTTAAACATGTAGTTGCTGCTTTTAGTGATTTTATACAACCATACAACTATGACAACTAAGATACAGAATAGATTTCTTAACCAGAAAGTTTTCTGGGCATATAGTAGACTTCTCTTCCTTTTTGTAACCTTCTAGAAGCAACTACCTGCATGCTGTCTTTAGAATTTTATTTCATTGAATCATACAACAAATAGTTTTATTTTGTTTTAAATACTATCCAAGGGATTAACATAGGATTTAACACTTACTAAGCAACCACTTTACTACTGAGATATACCCCCAGACATCTTTATTTTTTTCATTGTGAGATAGATTCTAAGTTGCTCAGGCTGTACATCCTCTTCAAGGCTCAGGGAACATTGAAAAAAATTTCTTACACTCACTTGGTAATGCAGACAGGCTTTGAACTTGTGAACTTCCTTAGCCTCTGAGTAGTTGAGATTGTAGGCCTCTGGCCACTAGGACTGGTTAGAAAATAGGATTTTATATTTGATGTCTTAGTAGAATTCTTTTAAGCTTTACTCATTTCATTTATTTTTTTAACTTTTTAACTGGAAATTTTTATACATGTACATAATATATTTTATCATCCCCCATTTACTTTTTTTGCTTTTTTTACCCCCAAACTCCTTCCACTGAACTCCTTTCTAACGAGTATCTCTTCTATTTTTCTGTTTTTCATTTATTTATTTTTTTCCCCATGCTCCTTCATCCCATAATGATGTGTTGATGGGCCCAATATTGGACAGGTAATGAGAGAAGACAGCATTCCAAAGTGCTCTTTCTGACCGTCTTCAATGTCCCTTGAGCCTTGTCAGGTGTGATAGACATGCTTCATTTGGTGCTTAGCACTTAACTCTCACTTCATGGGACTTTGATGTGCCTTGAGTCTCCACAGTAGGTACCTCTATCTAAAAAAAGAAGCTTCTTTGACCAAAAGTGAGAGAAGCAGTAGACTATGAGCATAAACATAAATATTTAGAAGACAATTTTATGAGTAAACATATCCATTTAGCTAAGAAACAGCTGCAGCTTCCCAGCTAGGGCTGATCACCTTCCAACCCACAGGCTTTTGACTGGATTTTCAGTGCCAGGTGTAAATTCCTTTCCTTTCTGTGGAGCAGGCTCCAAATCCACTCAGAGAGCAGCAGTTGGTTACCCTCATCACTCTCATTTCACTGACCTGCTGTGCGTTGCATGTGTCCAATCTCCTCTTGGGGAAGCTTATCCAGGTGTGGATCCTCTGGCTGTATTAAAAATTATAGTGCCAAGGGTAAGGTGCACAGATGTGAATTTTAAAGAACCAACTTCGCAAAAGTGGCTAAGAGTGGTACCTGTGAATCAACATAACAGAACTAGAAAGATCTAGCAAAGTTAGTGACATGGTAGCGATCTAAGGCTGAGACACCGTGGTGAAAAGTTTACTTTGGGTACCTATTACATGTATTTTAGAAATACATTTTGAACCATTTACTTGGAAATTGCACAACCAGAATTTGTTCATAGTTACCTGGCTTGGGCAGAAATATGGATGGAGAATTGAATATGTGCTGGTGGTTGAAGCCAGGTGATGTACTCATGGTGGTTAATTAATATTTCCATAATCAAAAAGTAAAAAGAGATTAGAAGAAAATGATAAAAATAGAGATGCAGTTTACTTCTGTGGCTAGTTCATGGCTTATATGTAAGAGATAGCTCATTGGTCAAGCCTCTCAACTGTCTCTCCAGAGCCTCATCTGTGAGATGGAGTAACAGTACATTATTGCTAGGATTATGTGGGGGATTAAATCACATAATATAGTGTCAAACATTTAGTGCAGTGTCTGAATCTCTATGTTCTGAAAGAGAGCTTGTTTTTATTGTTACTCAACTTTGGCAGGCAATGGAGAGCTATTAAAGATGGTCATGTACAAGCGTGACATAAAATTACTTAGGACTTTGGCAAAAAGGATGTCATCTTTCTGTGGTTGCTACACAAAGACATGACAGTCTCAGTAGTAGAGCCAAGGAAACCAGCTGAGCAGGTCACACCTACCTCAGCTTCCTGGCTGATCTACAGGCACTCCTGCCGGGAATAGGTGGGTGCTGAGTGAGCCGTAGTGAGGTTTTCTGCCTGAATGAGCCTATGCTACAGGAGGGGATAAGACATCACAACCAGCTAGGGAGGACATGGAGCCAAAAAAATTACCATTATGAGTAGAGGTTGGCAGGTCTACCTAGCTGGGTCAAGTGATGGAGAGAGTCCTAACGGGATGGTATGTGATCAAGGCATGTTTAGGAACTGTTACCAAATGAGCAAGCTGGTCATATAAAGTCTTAAAGGGGAATTCACCTCTAAACTGGTGAGCCTAAAGGAATGCAAAGGTAGGGAACCATGTGTACCTACCAGAGGAGGTGAATGGTGTGCATGCATGTGTGAATGTGCATGTGTGTGCAGGCACACGTCTGTGTATATATACATGCACATGTATAGAAACCAAAGCCAGGTCTTCAGAGCAATTGTGGCATCAAGGGAAGGCACGCTGTGTTTGGGAGGCTTGTAGACCAGAGTGCTGATGTAGGATTCTCCATTTTCTGGCACCACCGCCTCGACTGGTCCCCTTTACACAGACTGAGGTTATCGTGAGCTGCAGAGGGTTGAATGTCTACTGAGGGTTAGACTTTGTTAGCCTCCGCCACTGGATTTCACCAGAGATTCTTTCTCTTAAGTCTCATCTGGTTTAGGCTATGGGTATCTACTCAAATGCAAAGGACTAGTAGTAAGTTGTGGCCTAATGTCTCATCATTCAGAGCTGCTCTGTGTTCTACATGGTCCTGTCTCTGTAATCTTGCTTATAAACTACTGTGGTAATAATGGACTCTTTCACCACTGCCTCCTGTCTTGGCTAGTACTGTATAAGAGGTATTCCAGATCTCGGGTACATGGCAATGATGAAGCCCACCTGATGGAGCTCTGCGGTGAGGTGACTGGAAGAGTTTAGAAGATCGGGCCTCTCTTTAGAATAACATAGCAAAAAGCAAAAACAAAGTGCAAAATTTGTGTTAATTGGCAGTGTAATTTTGGTGAACATCTGAGTGGTTAGAGTTATCCAGGTAATTTATTCAATCTTTATTTCACAACTGTAGGGCTGCTGTGCTAAATTCTAATAAGCAATGTTGTACCACCAAAGAATTATTTCATAAAACACACTTACAATTGAGCTTTCCAGCAATTGAAAGTAGTTGTATAAATTTATATTTATT
The DNA here is from genome assembly GCA_036346955.1 of Dipus sagitta. Taxonomy (NCBI): domain Eukaryota; kingdom Metazoa; phylum Chordata; class Mammalia; order Rodentia; family Dipodidae; genus Dipus; species Dipus sagitta. The sequence continues at coordinate 152,452,806 of CM070771.1, forward strand.
GATAGGCAAAAATACCTATGGCATATTATTAAGTGGAAAAATCAGGTTTCAGAATAGCATATTTACCTGAGCATCCTTTTTGTAATAAAACATGTCCGGTGGAGAGTGCCTATGAAAAACTGTGTTTTTGATTTCTAGTGTTCTCTAATACACACTCTACTTTTACTACATTGATTTTGAAATGAAGAATGCATATTTACTTAATTTTGAAATCATAGGTATTAATATAGTGAGGACACTCTAACAGAATAATTCTTTATGATGTGTGATTGATTAACTTACAAAATTTATGTTGCAATCTTTTTAGTTGCTTAATTTTTCTGCATAGCTCATTAGCATGGGTGTGACTGTCTCCACTCAGTTATGCCTACTTTTCTCTTCAACAGCTGGCCAGATTCCGCAGCCTCCTGTGCACAGCCGAGGGGGAACCTGCTGCTTTTCTGTTGAGCAACTATCGTCCACCACAACCCCTGAAGGGCCGCAGAGTGAGAGCCTCATTCCACTAAATGTTATCACCAGTGTGTCACCCCAAACTGGATTGGAGCAATCAAAATTAAACTAAGAAATCCCTGCTAACATTTTTTTTCCTAGACTTCTTGTTTATGGGTATCATTTTCTTGTCAGCTTTACCATCATGAATAAAACCGGATTTCTAATTAAATGAACTTAGCTCATTCATCCTACAGACCAACGGATATTCAAGCAGTAAACATTGTGTGGTGTGTATTAAAAGTATGAAATGTATCTGCTTCAGCCTTCATCAAAACATGGCCAGAAACATAGACCTCAGAAGATACTAAAATTTCTACATTATCATAGACAGACATTATCAAGTTTCTCAATAGTATTGATAAGAAATTTAAATTCATGGGCTGGAGAGATGGTTTAGTGGTTAAGGCACTTGCCTGCAAAGCCTAAGGACCCAGGTTCAATTCCCCAGACCCCACATAAGCCAAGTGCACAAGATAGCCCATGTGTCTGGGGTTTGTTTGCAGCCATTGGATGCCCTGTTGTGCTCATTCTCTCTGTCTCTCTCTTTCTGTCAAATGAATGGATGCATAAAATATTTTTAAAAAGTTAAATTCATTTCCAAAACAATAGGATTCCTGGAAAAGTGATTCTTATTATTTTGATATTTCATCAGGTTAATAAAAGTACATATTTCCTTTTAAAGTGAATTTTTGTACAGTTCTTATGGAGTGACACTTTTAATACAGTGCATGGGGAGGGGAGTTAATGTGTCTATCTTTCCAATCAAGAATAGCCTGTAATTTTGGTGAGGAATTCCTTAGAATATAAACAGCTAAGTAACGAATGATGTCAGGCATAATATTCACTTGGTAATGTTAATATGAGCTGGGTGATGACTGACTCTGTGGCAGTGTTATCCAACTCATGGCATTAAGATGGTTTGAAACCAGCAGATTACACAGAACTGGTGCAGGAAGAGGAGGCCATGATTGGTGAGCAGGCTGTCAGCATTGGTCCCGTGTTTTGACAACAGAGCAGGAAGCTACCCTGTGTTCATCATAATTCTGTCATTAGCGAAAAAAAAAAAAACCCAAAAATCTCTTGTAAATACAGCTCATTTCCTCAGTGTACACATTCCTCAACCTCTTACCTTTTTGTAAAAGGCAGTTGATATTAATTTTAGCCTGTTATCTTTGGAAGGTTATTTGTTCGATTTTGGTGAAGGACGATGTGGCTGTGTTCCCTTTGCTTTCCTTCATGGAGTGGCACTAAACCATTAATTTAACAACCACATTAAGAGTTGAAAAGTGGTTATACTTCTGCCGTCTTCTGAGGGAAGTGGATCTGAGTTCATTCACTGTGATGACTCATCCCAAACCTCTCTCTCATCTTCTAATGTAAGTTTTTATAATTTAAAATATTTTGCATAAGCTCCGTAGCAGAATAACTTCATTTCAGTAAATTGTGTGATGATGTGCACTGTGTTAAGATTAGAGCTTTCCTCTTGCTGCATCTAGCTTGAGGCCTTGAGAAAAATGACATGCTTTAAATATTTAATAAATTGAACATTTAAACAGTTTTTATAAGCTAATTTTGGTAATCATCACTAAGTTTGAGATCAAATGCACTCTGAATTAATCTAACAAGCAATATATGTCATCTCTTCAATTTTTTTCTTAAAGGGATATTTACTAACCCATATTTTTACAACCAAAATTCTGATGGCTTTAAAAATGTGAGTGTTGGATGGTGTAGTGGTTTGAATGTAAAATGCCCTCATTGTTAGTTCCCCAAGTGGTGGCCTTGTTCAGGACGGTTTGCTAACCTTTAGGAAGTGGAGCCTTGCTTGAGAAAGAGTGTCACTTGGGGCGGGGCCTTAAATAACTTGCTATTCTTCTCTGCTTCCTTGCTTGTCAAGGCAATGTGACATCCCACCTCTAACCCCCCCCCCCCCCATCCCCTGCTCTGGCCTGTTTTGCCTTCTCAGCCAGAATGAATCTTCCTTGCCAAACAGTAAGCTGAACTAAACCCTTTCCTTTCGTATTCTGCTTCTTGTCGGGTATTTGTGCACAGCAACAAGAAAGTAACTGACAAAGATGGGAAGATATTTCTTCAGTTTGGAAAATGCTGGGAAGCATCCAGGTCAAGGAAAGAAGGTGCTTCCTCAAGAGAACCTAAGCTGCTGTATCTTGAGGGTGTGAAGGAAGGGGACTGCAATGATGGTGTGTAAGCGTTATTATGCTCCGTGGCAACTCAAGGCTTCACTGCAGCTCAGTGTGACTTCTACTCTTGCACTTCACACTCAGTGGGCTCAGAATGTCCACATAGACTTTCTTGACTACCATCTGCTTATTGATACACCTCTTGGAGGTAAAAAGTCAGTGTATTAAAATTGCTATATTGTTCTCTTTGAGCAATGAGAGTTCGATTGCCCATAACATCTGTTGGCTTTATTTTTATTGAGTTTTGTGTTTATAATTTAACTTTGATTGAACCATAAAGAAAATCAGAAAAACCATCTACAGCAGTGCTCTGTTTATGTAAAAAATGGAATTTGGATTACCTTTTTACATCAAAAAAATATCAAACTCATAGAAACATTGCAAATATAAAAGAAAGAGAAAACAAGACCTTTCCATCTGAATTATTTTTAAGTAAGCTGCCATCCTGAGTTCTCATAGTTTGGCTGAATACTTAACTATATCCTAACAATTTGTCACATGGGTAAGGTACACAAAATTCCCAGTTAGTGAAAAGAAAATACTCCTCATCAGGACGAATGAATGGAATATCTTTCTGGAGTGGTTGGAAACTCACCTCTGTCTCTCTGAAGAGGGATTAGAGTTGTCATGAACCAACCCCAGAGCCCTCAGATTTCCTTGCTTCGCCATTCCAACACTAACAAGGTTTCCCAGTGGAAGAGAGAGGGTCCATTAAACCCCCATTTCTATGAATTTGTTTTCATTATATGTTCCTCTAGGTGTAGAAGGTTGTCAGTTTATCTGAGCTCTACTCACAGAAAGCAAGTGTGTGTGTGTGTGTGTGTGTGTGTGTGTAATGAGATCAGGACTAAGTTCTTAATGTACAGTGTGACTTAGACAAAGCTGCAAATGTTTGTATTTTGATGGGGACCTCTAGAAACACCTGCTTTGATGCAGAATTCTAAGTATGTGTGGCTGACCTGTGCTAAAGGGAGGTGAAGGTATAAGGACCTCTCACAGACCCAGTACAGTTGCTAAAATATAGAGACATTTCCCAAGTGGAATAATATGATTGGGTTTTTAGCTAGTAATCCCTTAACTCTGACCTATGATCTTCATCTTCTGTTCTTCTGTGAGGAACAAACCTTTTCCCTAGTTGGCATCTTCTTTTGAGGGCATGAACATATTCACTTCCAAAACCAAAGACATCTTTGCCCTTTACGGACAATTTTCCTAGTACTGCTCATTCATTGTATGTATATATGTGTGTGTGTGTATATATATACATGTATAATTATAATAATATATATAATAATACATATATAATATATACATATTACATATGTGATATAATACATATATAATAATACAATATATATAACACATATATAATATAATTACATATATATATATATATATACATATTATATATATAATTGTATATATGATAAAACCCAACTTTTGTCTAGTCCATGAGATGCTTGCTGGGTATGTAAGGCATCTTGGGTAGATTCAGGTTAGGTGCTGTAGATGAGTGAGACTATGTGGCGATTTTTTTTTTCTGTGATTGGGTAAGTTCACTGAGAATGATCTGTTCCAGGTTCAACCATTTTTCCTCAAATTTCATTATGTCACTTTTTTCTTACTGCTGTATAGAATGCCATTGTGTAGATATACCACATCTTAGTTATCCATTCTTCTAGTGATGGACATCTGGGTTGATTCCAGCTCTTAGCTATTACAAATTGAGCCACTACAAACATGGTTGAGCAAATCTCTCTGGCCTGTGGTTTGAAGCTTTTAGGGTAGATGCCCAGTAAGGGAATAACTGGGTCTGTTGGTATCTCTATAGTCAGCTTTTTCAGGAGTCTCCATATTGCTTTCAAAGTGGTTGTACCATCTTACATTCCCACCAACAGTGGATGAGTGTTCCTACTTCTCCATATCCTCACCAGCATTTATTTTCATTTGAGTTTTTGATGTTTGCTATCCTTACTGGTGTAAGGAGGAATCTCATAGTTGTTTTAATTTGCATTTCTCTGATGACTAGGGATGATGAACATTTTCTTAAGTGTGTGTTTGCCATTTGTATTTCTTCCTCTGTGAACTTCCTGTCTAGCTCTTTGCCCCATTTTGTGAGTAGGGTGTTTGACTTCTTACTGTTTAGATTTTTGAGTTCTTTGTAGATTCTAGAGATTAGGCCTCTGTCAGTTGGATAACCAGCAAATATTTTCTTCCATTCTGTGGGTAATCTATTGGCTTTGCTTATTGTATGCTTGTCTGTAAAAAAACTTCAGCTTCATATGATCCCATTGGTTGAGCGACTGTTTAAGATCATGAGCTACTTGGATTTTGTTCAGGAAGTCTTTTTCCATTCCTATATCATGGAAAGTACTTCCTATATTTTCCTCCAGTAGCAGTCGAGTTTCTGGTCTTACACTGAGGTCTTTGATCCATTTGGACTTGAGTGTAGTGCATGGCGAAATGTGTGGATCAAGTTTCAATTTCCTGTATATGGTTATCCAGGTTGTCCAGCACTATTTGTTGAAGATGCTGTCTTTTTTCCATCCTATAGTATTAGGGCCTTTGTCAAATATCAAGTAGCTATAGTTGCTTGACCCAAAGTCCAGGTCCTCAAGTCTATTCCAAGATGCCTTACATACCCAGCAAGCATCTTGTGGACTAGACAATAGAATGGGTGGGGAGGGATGGGAGGGCAACAGAGAGGGTGGGAAACACAAATCTAGACCCAAATGCAATGGTACCATAAAATTCTACATCCTAAAAGGCAGACCAAATGGCTGAACCTTCACCAGGCCCTTAGAGGGAACACCTGAGCCCCAATACACTGGAGAGGGTATGATGAAGACTGACCTTAATCTTCTACAGCTTCTCTCTGTCCCCCCTCTCTTCTTTCTAAATCTTTTATATTAGTTATCTTTTTCTTCCTTTTCTTAGTGGGCACTGACCTGTAACTCCCAGTACCAGCATGTGGCTATCATTCACAATGAGCTTTTGATCAGAGAGACCTACAAGGTTTCCTAAAAGAAAGACAGATTTCTGTCGGAGTACTTGATGACCTACCAAAGGTTAGTGGTAAGAACCTACTGCTGAAGACACCTTATGTGGTTGACATGTAAAATGGAATGGCATGGCTGGAAGCTGGAAGAGAGTCAGTCCCCAGACAGTCAGCGTGTCTAGTGCCAGAAGGTGCTACATGGGCGACTGGGGGAAAATGACCAGTATCTGTCCAAGCAACTCATAGCCTAACCTACTTAGCAACAAATAACTAGTTGTGATGCTCACGCAAGTGCAATAGTGGCACACAGCCATGGTGGGGAACCAACTGCTCTTGATTTGGCTAACTGATCCCCTCAGTGGTACGGGACCCATAGCTGGAGCTGGGAAACAAGTGAGAGCCATATCCAAACATAAGCCCACTCTCCATTATCAAGGTACCACCAATCGTGGGCTACAAGAGGGCCTACACCTATTAAATTCTCTATAAAAAAGTAAGGGTTATCTCATTTGTCTGCTGGTAACTTACTCTCAATTGGAGAATCTGCTTCTCTTTTTCAGATAGATGTAGATCCTAAGGAGAGAGCCACCCCATCATACCTCAAAAGGGCCCTGGTTGAAACTAAGAACAATTGGCAAAACAAGCAAGGGTGCTGTTTTTTCTTGGTGAACTGGATACCAGCACAAGGATGAAGGAAATCAACACAGAGAAAAATCAACTCCTACCAAATCAGAGAGCCAGAGACCCAGAGGCCCCCAACAGCTCATTACTGAAGCAGACCAAAAATGAACCCAACATGGCTCAGGGAAATTTTGTGGAAGAGGGTGCGGAAAGAATGTCAGAGCCACACATTGTGTCATGATATGCAGAGACATTTATCCTACCCATAACTGTGGGCTAACTCCAGAATGCATGACCCATATGCCTCAACAAGGAGGGGCCAGGGGGAGGGGGTAGGACATGGATGAGCCTAACAATGGTACCAAATTGACTATATTCTTTGAGTACAAAAGTAATTAATAATAAAAAAAGAAAAGAAAAAGGAGCTGGAAAACAATATAAAACTAGTATATTATAGAGAGATTTTACTGAATTAAAATAAATATATCAGAATGAAAAAAAAAGTCATGAATTTGAAACAAACGGAAAAAAACAACCCAACTTTTAGAGCTATTTGGCTCATATGTAGAAATTTAAACTGTTGAAGTCAGATTTTCATTGCTGTTAGAAAATACCTGACCAAGAGCACCTTGTGGCAAAAAAAAAAAAAGGTTTATTTTGACTTACACACTCAAGGGGAAACTCCATGATGGCAGGGGGAAATGATGGCATGAGCAGAGGGTGGACATCACTTCCTAGCCAACATAAGGTGGACAATAGGAACAGGAGAGTGTGCCAAACACTGGCAAGAGGAAGCTGGCTATAACACCCATAAACTCACCCTCAACAATACAGTACCCCTTTGAGGCTTTAATTCCCAAATTGCCAATTTGCTGGGGACCTTGTATTAAGAACACATAAGTTTATGGGGGACACCTGAATCAATCCACCACATAAACTCTTTTTTGGAAAGAGATTTTGGGCACAAGTTTCCATTATGCCCCTCAGGTTGAAAGTGATATTATTTAAATCTATTTATTGAACAATAAAAAGTGTTATGATTCAAGAAAATGAGTCAGAGTTGATGAAAGTCTCAATATAGGCAGACTCATCATTTCATTCTGTTCTGTTCTGTTTCTGCTGAAGGCAACCTGGCTTTTGATCCAGACTGATGCATTCATTTCTCAGCCAGTTGGAATACAGAAGAGGCACCAACTGTGGAAAATCACAAGCCAGAGTAATCATGTCCTGCGACTGAGTAGAGATTTCACAGGTATGAAGGCTTTGTAGATAATTTTCAGGGCTGTTATGTAATCAAAATCTTTGGGATACATGAAATTCCTGCAGCTTTGGTCCCGAAGAGTCTCCCAAATAGGTACCTTGTGGTGCCCCTTTGGCACAGGGATGCTGCTGTGTAGATTTTCCCATCTGTCACTCAGCTGTCCTGTCCTGAGATAACACAATGACCTCTTCCCCACCCCCCTCGCTCCTGTTCACTGTGGTATGAATGTGTTTCCCACAGGTTTCTGTTGGATTTCACAAGCTCTAACTGTTCCCTCCTCCCCACAGAAGATTCTACTTTGTTTTGTCAGGACCCAGGAAAAGCTTGTGGCTGAGTTACCTCACTCCTCACAAGAGTTTGGAACCTGAGGCCCTGTTCTTTTACTAAAGGGTCCACAATGAACAGTAAGGAAGAGGGGAAACCAAAAGCTCTACTTGTTTTGTCTTTGATGAAGATGTACTCATGGTCATTCAAACAGAAACTCCTTGTTACCCATGTATAAATGCTAAAATTCAGTGAGATCAAAAAATTATTATTTTTTAAAATTTATTTATGAGAGAGAGAGAGAGAGAGGCAGATAGAGAAAGGGCACACCAGGGCCTCTAGCAAATGAACTCCGGATGCATGCTCCACCTTGTGCATCTGGCTTTACATGGGTACTGAGGAATTGAACCTGGGTCCTTTGGCTTTGCCAGCAAGTGCCTTAACTGCTAAGTCATCTCTCCAGCCCGAGATTGAAAAGAAGTTTTCTTTTTCTTTTTCTTTCTTTTTTTTTTTTTTTTTGTTTTTCGAGGTAGAGTTTCACTCTAGCTCAGGCTGACCTGGAATTCACTATGAACACATGGAGATCCTCCTCGCTCTGCCTCCCTAGTCCTGGGATTAAAGGCATGTGACCCAATGCCTACCCTGAGATTGAAAATTTTTGAGGACTAATTTCATTTATTTTTTTAAAAAATTATGCCTCAGAGATACTTATTTCATTATGCTAATGGTGAATATCTAATGCTCACTGGTAGATTAATCCTTGAGTATTCCCTATAACCAGTCAATGTGTTTTGCAAACATGGGAATTTATCATGTAGTGTTCTAAATGACTTGGCAAAGTTAAAAACTACTAGTGTATGTTTCCTATTACTATATATAGTATATGTAACTCTATTTGGTTGCCCTTGAAAGAATGCACCAAATAAGAGATATAGTGTGTGAGCAATATATCTATGGACATGTGTGCATTCCTGTCTCTTCACTTGTCTTCTGAGACACCTTTTCTGGAGTGTTCTCACCAGCTCCTCCTTTCTAAGTCCGCTCTTCCCCTTACTCTTCTCGCTCCCTAGGTGGTGTTTTTCTGACACTGTGACTGCATGTCACTTACACACTCAGGTCCTGATACTACCACATCTGCCAGAAAAGCACTCCTAGGGTGAGAGACACTCTTTGAGAAAGGGAGTCCAGTGCAGGGCACAGAGCAGGAGAAAGATCCTTGTAGCAAATGGAGAGTATGTACCGAAATAAGAGGAGTAACTTACCCGGCATTAGAGAAACTGTAAGAGGAAAAAAAAATAAGATGAGCATGATTGCATGATCTCTTTAAAAGGGAAAAAGAGTGTGGCTGGGGGTGTAGTTGAGTTGGTAGGGTGATTGCCTAGCATGCAGAGAGCACTGACCACCAGCGCGGAATGAAGGGGGTGTGGTGGGGCACACTGTACTCCCAGCACTTAGGAGACCAAAGCAGGAGGATCAGAAGTTCAAGGTCATCCTCAGTTACATATTGAGTTTGAGGCCAGCCTGGGATAATTGATTTTTCCCTCCCTCCCTCCGTCTCTCTCTCTTTCTTTCTTTCTTTTGAGTTCACTCTAGTCCATGCTGACCTGGAATTCATTATGAAGCCTCAGGGTGGCCTTGAAGTCACGGCAATCCTCCTACCTCTCTGCCTTCCGAGTGCTGGGATTAATGGCATTGTCCACCACGCTTTTTTTTTTTCCTTCCTTCCTTCCTTCCTTCCTTCCTTCCTTCCTTCCTTCCTTCCTTCCTTCCTTCCTTCCTTCCTTCCTTCCTTCCTCCCTTCCTTCCTCCCTCCCTCCCTCCCCACCCCCCACCCTTTTTTTTTGAGTTTGTCTGGGATAATTGAGACATTGTAACAACAGGCAGGCAGGAGAGCGGCCTGATTGACAGACTGAAGATAGTGCGGGGATGCCGTGTTTCCGTCCCAGGTGTAGCCAGCAGGTGGCGCTGTCTGATCACAAAGCTGGTGTGCGTCGGCGTACTCTACCGGTGGTTGGAGGACTTGACTCCCACTGGTCAGTGCAGTTTCAGCCCCTTCCAGACTCGTCCTTGTCATCCTTGCTGATAGCCTCAGGGAATTTCTCATTTGTTCTCATTAGCAACTCAATCAGTTTGGCTCACACCGATGTCTTGTAATTTTTCTCTGTTCTCACCCTTTTCCAGCCTCCAGGCTACCGTTCCCTAAGGAGCAGTGAGTGGGCCACCTGCTCGGGTACCACTCACTGCTCTGGGGTGCCATGCAGATCCGCTGCCAGGGACAGAAGGCTGCGGAAGAGTTCTACAGCGCCCTGCGGCTCCGCTGAGCTAAGTGAGATAAAGAATGGCCTCGGGTGCAAGCAGCCTGGACTCAGTGTCGGAAGACCTGCGCTTCTGTAACTGTGGAATCCTCTCCCAAGATTTCTACAGTGGGAATAAGTCTCACCTGTGAGCCCTGGATTAGACGAGAAGTAGCCAAGCAATTCTAACTTGTGGATTTTAAAGGCTCCATCTCTACGGACTTTCTTCTCAAAGCCCGTGCTTAGCAAGGCAGTCTGTGATTTTTCACGGCCATGCTGCACTCCTACTGAGATTCACAACCGCTCGTCCTGCTCGTGGGCTTGCCTTACTCACCTCCAGGTCGGCCACATCCTGTCATCAGGGTTAGATACTCCTTCAACTCAGCCTACTGCCTTGTTCAGCCTGTTTGTCCCTCCTTAAAGGCCATTTCTAGAATTAAGACGATGTAAAATAGTTCTGAGAACATGATTGGAACTTTGTAGCTGTGGGATTCTAGAAACCTCGGTTTTTTTTTTTTTTTTTTTTTTTTTTTTTTTTTTTTTGTATAAATGGCTTTCTCACGAAAGCGGTTTCCAGAGGCTGCTGGGCTTCTAGCCTAGCTAGCTTGCCCTCAATTCCTGACTACCTGAGGCCAACCAACTATGAGTTCAACTGATTGGGTTTTTGTTTTGTTATGTTTTTGAGGCAGAGTCTCTCTCTAGCCCAGGCTGACCTGGAGCTCACTCTACAGACCCAAGGCTGGCCTATAACTTAGGATGATCCTTCTACATCAGACTCCCAAGTGCTGAGATTCTCTAGAAGTGAGCCACCTACCTGAAGGAATATTTTCAAATAAGAGATTACTGACAGTGGTTGGGTAGGACCCACGCTGATTTTATTCAGAAGGGTGGCACATGTACCAGTTACTTACTTATGGTTGGAATAAAATAAAATACCCAGCCAGAAGCAGTTTAGGGGAGGAGTTTATTTTGGCTTATAGTTCTAGAAGGTAGAGTCCATCATGGTGGGGAAAGTATGGCATTGAGCAGGAAGACAAGGTCATATCAGCAGAGAGGAAGGAGGGGTGCAGGAGAGAGACAGCCAGTGAGCACAGTGAGCACTGGTACAATCTCAAGGCCTGCTCCCCAGTGATACGTTTCTCCAGCAAGGCTCCACCTCTTAAAAGGGGATTAAGTACTCAAACACATGAGGCTATGGGGGTCATTTTCCATTCAAATCACCACTGTAGGTGGGATACAATGGACTTTGGAACATGGACTTAGTTCTTTTTTAATATTCTATTTTTTTTTTTTTCGAGGTAGGGTTTCACTCTGGTCCAGGTTGATCTGGAATTAACTCTGTCAACTCAGGGTGGCCTTGAACTCATGGGATCCTCCTACCTCTGCCTCCCGAGTGCTGGGATTAAAGGCGTGCGCCACCATGCCCGGCTTAATATTCTATTTTTATTTATTTATTTGACAGAGAAAGAGGGAAAGAGAGAGAGAGAGAATATGGGTGTGCCAGGGCCTCCAGCCACTGCAAACAAACTCCATATGTCTGTGCCCCCTTGTGCATCTGGCTAACGTGGGTCCTTGGAAATCAAACCTGGGTCCTTTGGCTTTGCAGGCAAACGCCTTAACTGATAAGCCATCCCTCCAGCTCTGGATTCAGTTCTTAACAGCTTCACATCTCACTGTTCTAATCCATAACAGGACAATGATCATGGTGCTGACATGGTTAATATATTTCATATGACCATACATAAGGTGAAGTTCTTAAAGGGATTACCATAGTACCCGAGACACATAGTAAACATACCCTTTATCATTTTTTTATTAGTTATGTACACAGTGTATATACAGCCATGTTGGTACCATTGTTAGCCTTCTCCCTGCCCTCCGCCTTCCGAAAAGACCCAAGTGGCTGGGGAATGTGGGTCGTTCATTGTACGGTTAGCCTTCAGTTATGGGGAAGAGGCAATGAGGCAATGACTCTGTGCATAATGTCCCAACATGTGGCTCTAAAAGTTTTTTCCATCCCCTTTTCCACGAACTTCCCTGAGCCATGTTGGGTTCATTTTATGTCTGCTTCAGTGATGAGGGCTTGGGAGCCTCTGTGGCTCTGGATTTCTGATTTGGTAGGAGCTGAGTGTTCTCTGTGTCTATCTCCTTCACCCTTGTGCTGGTACCAGGTTCACCAAGGAAGCAGCACTCTTGCTCATTTCCCCAATTACTCTATGGTTTCAGCTGGGACTCTGGTGAGGTGCAATGGGCTGATTCTCTTCTCAGGATCTGCATCCATCTGAAAAAGAGAAGCAAATTCTCCAATGGAGAGTGAAGTCAGCACCAGATAAATGGGATAACCATTATTATTTTAGAGAGAATTTAATAGGTGTAGGCCCTCTTATAGCCCATGCTTGGTGGGTGCTTGATATTGGAGAGAGGGTTCATTTTTTGGATATGGTTCTGACTTGTTTCCCAGCTCCAGCTATGGGTTCCGTTCCACTGAGCAGATCCATTAGCCAATCTAAGAGTAGTTGGTTACCCACCATGGCTGTGTGCCACTACTGCACTTGTGTGAGCATCATGTCAAGCTGTTTGCTGCTGAGCAGCTTCCACCACGAGTTGCTTGGACAGATCCCCCCTCCCCCTCCAGTCACTCATGTAGCACCTTCTGGCACTAGATATGCTAACTCTCTGGGGACTGACTCTCTTCCAGATTCCAGCCAGGTCACTGCATGTTCCGTGCCAACAGCATATGGTGTCTTCGGCAGTAGGGTCTTACCATTAACCTTTGGTGGGTCATCAAGTACTCACAGAAATCTGTCTTCTTTTAGGAAACATTGTACGTCTCTCTGATCCACAACTCATTGTAGATGTTAACTGCATGCTTGTACTGGGAGTTACAGGCCAGTGCCTGTAATGGGTAATTAAAGGAGAAAGAGAAGAGAGAAGATTAAGGTTAGTCTTCATCATACCCTCTCCAGCGCCCTGTGATTTAGGTGTTCCATAAAATTCTATATCTAAAAGGTTGAACCTTCATCAGGTCCTTAGAGGGAATACCCTTTATTATTTGAATGTGTACAGTCTGTTAACATGAGAGAGGATGCAAGTGCTAGATTTCTTTGGGGTGCAGACACTAGGTGTCACTGCTGCTCTTTAGTACTGTTCAAAAGAGGGTAACTGTTCTACAGAAAGGAGGGTGAGTGAATGATTAATCTTTCAAGAACAGAAATATAAGGGATTCAGTGGAGGGTGGATTTGGATAGGGAAAATGGGGGTAGTGGGAGGGGATTATGATCATGGTATATTGTCTATACTTATGGAAGTTGTTAAAAACTTTAAAAAGAGAAAAACAAAACAAAAGAAAGACCTGCAAATCTTCAAGCATGCTTTAAAATACCACATTGAGACAAATCAGCCTTATAAAAAAGGTAAGGTGATAATCCAGACACTTAGACATCAATTGAGCCAGTAGTATGATTTGCCACTGCTTCTTTAAGAAAGACCCCAAGGTAGAACAGGGGTTAGTTGGAAATAAAATAGGGTTAAGCTGAAGGGAGAGAAGGGGCAGGACAAGGTGCTGGGAGGGGATTATAATAAAAAATATATGCATGTATGAAAATTGCCAATAAAAAGTTTTAAGATTTTAAAAAAGAAAACTAAAATTATAAAATTTTTAGGAAAAATAGATGTGAAGTAACCCATGCCCAGAAAAACAAAAATCGTATGTTCTCTTTCACATGCAGATCCTAGCTTTTGATGTTTGTATTTATTTAAATTAGGTACAGGTTACGAAGCTAGATAGAACTCCGCAGAGGGGAATAAGGGATTATGAGGAAGGGGTGGGAAGGCAAACGGACACACAAGACATGGAAACAGGAGGGCATGGTGGGAGAAGGGACGGAGGTTAGGGGAGAAAAGAGGAGGAGAGGTAAACACGAGCACTGATTGAAAAAATTCATAATGAAACCTAATTCTTTGAATAGTAATACAAATAAATTAAAAATTAAGGAGAAAACTCATCAGAGTGCTGAAAAGTAACAGCTAAATGTTCAGCATTAAATATGTCCTCCTTCTCTCACCCACCGAGACTTAGAGAACACTGCCAAATTGGTAAGGGAAAAAGGGAAGAGCCAGGGGGCGGAGAGGAGTGCTTTGGATGTCGTATTCTGGACGGGAGGAAGCCGTGGTGCTCGTGATTTCACGGCAGCTGTCATTACTTGCACAATACTGGAACTGCAAGCACGTTGTCATGGGTGGTAAAGAAAGATAAAAGAAAAAGCAACAACATCAAAATAGAGGAGGGATCCACAGGTGGGAAGAAGTGGTTCAGTGGAAAGAATATGGGCGATAGGGGACAAGAGAGAGTGAGGGGCAGGATTGTGATTCAAATATGTTATGTTGATGTAGAAAAGTTGTCAGAAAGTAAAAAGCAATAAAAGAACAATAATGTTTACAAGTTTAACCCCACATGCCATATCACAAATGTTCAATGAATGTTTGTTGAACCAAAAAAAAAAAAATCAAAAGTAAGAAGAGAGATCGTGGGGACCTGGGACACACTGTCTACTGTTCTGTGCAGCCGGGCCTCTGTCGAGGAGGGTCCTGCCTCAGAGCCGGCATTTTCTGTGCGTGCTGAGCACAAACAAGGAGATCTGTGGGTAGCGAAATCTCAACTTTTCAATTTTGTTTCCACACCGTACCTCCAAATTTTTCCACCTGAATATAATGGATGGCCATATTACTAATGACAGTACAAAGCAGTGAGGCTCTGCTCAGAGCACAATGCACGCATCCACTCATTTGGAGCTCACGTAACCTTGTGACACAGGTATTGCTACTAGTGGGTTTCTCAAAAACATGTTTCCATTGAGTAGAAGTATAAGTTTCTAAAGTAACAATGTGAGCTACCACAAACTTTGTTCATTCTACCATCTTTCTGATCTTCTGAATCAAATGTTTTATCCATTTATGTGTACACATAGCATGCATGTGTTCTAATATTCTCATTTAGAATCACTATACAGAGTTGTCTAACATTTTATGTGGCTATACTCTTAGTGACCAAAGACACGACAACATGGGAGCTTTCAAACTGTGCATGTTTTGGAAGTGCCCAGGCCCCTTGGAGCTGGGCAGAGGACACACGGATGCAGCCTCAGTTCCACCTCCCCCAGTTCCTGCTTCCTCTACAGCATTTGCCATTGAAACATTAAATGTTTTAAATGCATTCACTATATTTAGTGTATGTATGCTGTTTAATTAAAGGAGGAGCCCTGGTAAAGATGGTTCAAATGTCACTATGTAAATCTTGCTGAGCAGTTAGGCCAGGTCCATGTTTTATTGCTGTCCACCGTGTTGCTTACAGGCAGCTTTGTATAAATTCAGTATTTCCCCTGTCTAGTGTTTCCTGACTTTAAATCCCCAAGGGCTGACTTAGGACCAAAGAGCAGGAAGACCTGTAAGTGTGTTGAGCAGAAGTGTTAAGTAGTCCTGACTGAGACAGTTTATAGTACTCATGATCATATGACTATATCTACTATGTATCCACAACCCAAGAATAAGGGCTCTGTAAACACACTCAAAATTATCAAACAAATAAAATCATTCAAAACTAGCAATATAAATTCATGCTTAGTTCATTTGAATGGACCTAATTTAAATTCGAGTTACTTTATAATTTGCATGGGTATGTGTGTGTGCGATTGTGTGTATACACATTGGTACATATGTTTGCATGTGCACACGGGTATGTGGAGGCCAGAGATTGACAGTGGGTGTCTCCCTCAATCATGTTCCACCTTATTTACTGAGACAGGATGTCACTGTCAGCTTCATGCTGCTGGGATGAATTTCCACATCAGACACATTGTGGCAAGAAGGCAATTTATTTGAAGCTTACAGATCCAGGAGAGGTTCCATGATGGCAGGAGTAGCTACCTGCTTTCACAGACCATTGCAGAGAGAGAAACACTAGCAGCAGCACCACAAAGCATGCACACTCCAGGAACCCCAACCAGAGCTCAAGCACTCTGCGAACCTTTGGCTGGAATTATGGATCCACCCACAGTGACATCAAGTTACAAGCTTGAATAAGACTTCTGGATCTATTGAGGGACATCCATGCAGACTACCACATTCTGTCCCTGACCCTCAAAAGAGTCATAATCATTTCATGTTGTAGATTGTTTTTAGTCCAAACTTAAAGGTCCCATAGTCTTTACCAACTTTAAGATTTCTCCAGGGCTGGAGAAATGGTTTAGTGGTTAAAGCACTTGTCAGCAAAGCCAAAGGATTCAGGTTCAGTTCCCCAGTACCCACATAAAGCACCTAGATGCACAAGGTGGTGCATGTGTCTAGAGTTTGTTTTCAGTGGTTAGGAGGCCCTGATGTGCCCATTTTCTCTCTTTCTCTTTCTCTGTCTCTCAAATAAATAAAAAGTTTTTTAAAAGACATTGCTCCAAAGTCCCAAGTCTTATCTGAGTTAAATCTTAAGTATGAGTCTTGTAAAATCAAAACCAGTTATATACTTTCAACATATAATGGCACAGAGTAAACATTTCAAACTGCTACAAGTCATAACAAGGAGAGACTAGACCAATGAAAACTCAATAAACATCAAGAAAACATCAAACATCAGCAGTTCAAGTCTGATAGCATAACTAGTGACTGACAGTCTCTGGATTTTCCAATTCTGCCCCTCCAGCTGGCTGAGTAGCCAGGGGAAACTTCTATCTCAAGCCAGCAGTACTCCATGGTAGCCCTTGCACAGTCCTGGTATATCCAAAACATCTTTGGGTCTCCATGCAAACCATGGTCCATCTTCCAATGGCTTCACTAGCCTCTTTTATCTGGATCATCACACCCTGCTTCATGCTGCATCTCAGCAGCAGCTCCTGCAACCATGTGCACTTTATGAACCACTCCATGCATTTTTCATGCTTCTGAAACCAATACTAGCTCTGTAGGTCACAGCCATATTCTTCATTCAGGGTTAAAATAAATAACCTTGAAAAATAGTTTCCTTCCTTTCTGTCAACTCATTTGAAAAGTGTTTGCATTTCTACCATTTAATCGTTCCTTGGGCATACTTTCCATTGTTTCAATGTAAAGCAGTTGGGCTATCCTTAATTATAGTAATATTTCCTTAACAGCAGCAGTTTCAGGAACCAGTCTCAGTACCAGTAATTTTAAACTTGCTTGAGTTTTTCCAACTTTAAATCTTAAATTTCTTAGTCTATATCTTTAGCCAAGCACATCAGACCATCACAAATTTAACCTTGACCAAATACTTTCAGCATGCAAAGGAAAGAAAAAGCCAGCCCTTATGCCAGTATTCCAGTTCTAACAAAGTTCTCTGCAGTCTTTCTTTCCTGTTTGAAAGTTCATAAGCAAAGCCTCCAAATACAATTCTCTCTGCACTTAGCATTTTCAAACTCTCACCAGAATAGTCCATAAATCTTGGATTACTGCTCTTGAAGGGATCTGCAATTGGAAGTACCAAGTCTATGTCATATACACACAGGGTTTCTCACCTGAAACCAGGGCTTGATGGCCTAGGCTGGTCCAAGTGGCCAACTTGCCCTAGGAATCACTTGTCTGTGCCTCCTGACCTCTGGGATTAGGCTGGTCTCTATACCAACCCAACATATATGGCCTTAATGTGCATGCTGAAGGTCCAAATTATAGTCCCCAGACTTGCATGGTAGGTGTGAATCCCCTGAGCCACCTCCCCAGTCTCAGATCAACCTAATTTAAAAGGAAGATTAATCCCGGTGTGGTGACAGATGTGATTACATCTGTAATCACAACATTCCGTAGGTAGAGGCAGGAGAGTCGAAGTTCAAAGTCATTCTCTGAAGCATAGTAATTTTAAGACCAGCCTAGGCTACATGGAAAACTCAAAAATAAATCAATAAACAAAATTAAAATAAAATAGAAAGGAGATTGAACACCTTCCTCCAGGTTGGAGGTGGATAAGGCCAGACCCAGCAAACAGCACCAAATTTCAGCTCACTCAAGTGCCTGCAATAAATGGCTTGGAAGCTAGTGAGGAAAAGGTTATCTCTGTGGTAGAACCTCAAGAACCACTTTAAAGACTGAGGAGATGACTCATTGGATAAAGAACTTGCCACACAAGCTTGAGGACCTGAGTTTGGATCCCCAGACTGCCGCAGGAAAGAAAAAAGCCCTGGAGGCATTCCTTAATCCAGCATAGCTACAAGAAGAGGAGAGGCGGAGACAGGACAATTCCCTAGCCCGGTGAACACAGTGCTAAACAACAGTGAGAATGAGAGACCCTGCATCCAAGGTTGTTTTCCAACTGCCACATGAACACAGTGACACGCACATACCTGCAGATTCACACAGAAGACCACACACACACACACACACACACACACACACATACACGGGGGGGGGGTGGGAGAGAAATATAATAATAAATGAGTAGAGTGTCCAAGTTTTTGACATTATGACATAACATTGTCATCTACATGTGTTGAGCCACATTCGTAACTATTCTGGGATGCATGTTCTTAAAGTCTGAAAAATTTTGTCTCAAACTTTGTGAGTTACACAAGGCAGGGAAATTGAAGAGACAGATATGCTCCGTGTAACTATGCTTCCGCCTCCCAGCCTGAGCCATTTCCCACACACTAACTCTGAAGGGCAAGTGCTGCCTTCCACCCACCAGCACCAGTCACTGCTAGAGGTCAAAGACATAAACCTTCCACCTGGCATTGCTGCCTGTATGCCCAGCAGAGACGACAAGGAGCAATTCTGTCAGTTCCTCACCTCCGGGTGACATCACCCATGACAGGGTGGTGGCAAATGGTTGAGGAATGTTACACACTGCCCAGAAGGTGATAATCTGTCTTCTCACAGAGCAGAGACATTCAGTCTGTGGTGACACATAGATGCCAGTCTTAAGGTTGGAGAAAACAAGGGCAGACTAAACATGGTTCAAGAAGATTCCAACATTACTTTTTCTTTTTTTGCACAAAGTGGGTTGGCTTGACCTCGAGTCTCTCAGGGACGTGGAGTTAACTGCTCCGGTGAGCCACACATTTACATTCAGAACCTGTGGCAACAATGAACCTGCCAATTGTGCCTTCAGTGACTGTTTTTGTTTTTTGGAAGCAGAATCCGTTCACCCTACTGTGCTGGTTCAGGCTTTGTCATCATGGCCCCAAGCTTTCTTTACTTCAGTAGACCCCCTCACCACTGTGGAAGTGATCTTTAGAGCACGGAGCTGGTGGTGAGCCTCCTAGGCCATGCACCTTAGCCAAGGGTATACCACCAGCAGCACAGAGTCTGAACAACTACCTCTGGCAGATGACAGTCACACTCCACTCTATGCGGATGGATTTTGCTCATAACCCTGCTGTCAGTTCTTGACCTTTACATCCACGACTCCTGGTGGGCTTCAGTCTTTGAAGAGAAGGGCCTAGTTCATGCTGCCATGCTGGAAAAGCCTCAGAAATAACAGAATATCAGAAACATGCTTGTTGAATATTTTCAAATGACTACATTAGCATATAAAGCAGTTATTGCTCCCTGATAAATTAATGAAAAGTAAACAGTAGTTATTTCACAATATTTGTGATTTATTTACTCAATTGCCTCTTCCTTAGTATGTCAGGCATGGTGATGGACACTGGTATAGAAGAAGACCTGAAAAAGCTTATCATCCTGAGAGGGAGAATGACTTAGAGTGTGAATTTTTGTTGTTGTTTTTCGAGGTAGGGTATCAGTACAGTCCATGCTAGCCTGGAAAGCATTAGGGAGACTCAGGCTGGCCTCGAATTCACAGCAATCCTCCTACCTCGGCCTCCTGAGTACTGGGATTAGAGTGTGAATATTATTAAAGTATTTATTTTACCAAATAGAAACATTATTTTTTAATTCCTTTTCTTCCACAAAGTTAGGGCAGATAGTGATATTTTAAAAGTATAAACCTTTAAAGTATATACAGTAGATCTAATTTTTTGGACTGCTCATAGATGTGTTTAAAGGTATATAATTGCTTTATTTGTGGGGGTGCAACTTTGGATGCCTCTGCAGAGTGTGCTGGGCTTTCAGACTCTCCTTTCCCTGCCCCAGGGAGCAGCCCCACAGTGAACTGCACTGCCAGGGAGAAGAGCAGTGATTCCAGGAGCACATGAACACATGCGCATGTACACATGCATGCATACACACACATACACACATATGCATGTGTGCACATATGTATGCAGACATATATACCCATGTACACTCATGCAGAGGAAGGGCTTTCCTCACCGCTGGAGCCCTGCCACAGCCCTCTAGCGATCCCCGTTGCAGCAGAGCAGCGCCATCTCCAAGGCCATCAGTGGCCGCCTCTGGTAAAGTGACCGGACCAGTGGGCTCAACAGGAGAACCAGGACAGTGGTGGCTAGGAGGCTTTGATTTAAACATTTACTGTCTCCTGGGCTTGGAGTCAGTGTTTGCTAGAGACTTCCTCTGGTTTCTCCATGAGGTACAAGGAGTTCTACTTACTAATGAACTGTGACCTATAAAGGGACAACCTGAAATAGTCAACTGGCATTTTGTAAAGGTCAAAGGGTAACACAAAAGGATTCATGCAGGACAATAATCATTCCATTCTCTAGGGAGGAAAGCCAGATACACAAGATCATAAGACACGAAGAGAGGTCAAGAAGCGGATGGTCCCATGTGAGCATCCAAACAGCAAAAATTCAGCCACCCCAAAGCACTAAGAAAACGTGGAATGAGCCCAGTAAACTCACTGCTATTCTGTAACCTAAGTGGTTTTCCTCCACTCAACAGAAGCTGATACTCTAAAGTGGCACAGAGCCCTTAAGACATTCTAGAATTTTCTTACCTGTGTTAGTTTTTATTCATGTATTTAGTGTGGTAATTTTAAGGATTGTGAAGGAAAATACTGCAGTGCAACTGTTTTATCATGTGACTTGCAAGATTGGTGTCTCTGAAGATGCCATAGAAACAACTGTCACTCCTTCAGTAGAAGGTGTGCTGCTTCTTCCTTTTGGGACAAGGGGAGCAGTCATTGGCTGTAGCAGTGGAGATGCAGAAGTAGCAGGTGGAGCAGAACCAGGAAGGGTCATGAAGGACTTCAGCACGAGCTAGAGTGTCCCCCTCATCCACCATCCTTCTGTGGTACTGAAATCAATCCAACTTGTAAACATCCGATGCTTCTTGCTGTGATTTTCCAAAGAGATGTAATAAATATATTTGACAATTTAGTCTACTAGTGCATGATGACGGAATTTGTCTTAGTCAGGGTCCTTTAGAGAAACTACCAACAGAATGAATATACATTATCCAGGGGGCTTATTAGGTTGGCCTACACAATATAGTCTGGGTAGTCCAACAATGCCTTTCTGCAGACTGGAGAGTCTCAGAACCTGGGGGCTTCTCAACCCAATAAGCTGAATGCCTCAGTAGTCCCAGTCTGGTGCCAAAGGCCTGGAGGATTTACGGAGAGTAGCTTGTCTGCTGCTCTTCAGTCCACACTGGCAGGCTGAAGAAGCCGGGTCGTGAGGTCTACAAAGGATGGCAGCAATGGAGTAGGTGCACTCCCCAGCAAAGGGCAAGGACAGCCAGAAAAAAGGGTGTTTGTTTTTCTGGATTCTCTTTATATATTTGCTGCCCACACCGGGGGAAGGTCATCCCCAATCAGGTAATCCTTCTTGGAAATGTCATCATAGATTTGATTCCTGGTCCACAAAGCTCTCTGAGCATCCTCGAAGCTCTTTAAACTGTCTGAAATTGTTGTGTGAATAAATAGCCCTGAAAGATGTCTACATCCTAATTTCCAGATTCTAGAAATACTTTACCTAGTGCCGGGTCCAGCCCTGCCTTGAAGGAGGGTCCCCGAAGAGAGGTGTGAAAAGGAGTGACGCATTAATGACTCGAAGTCAAGTTCTGGTGCAAGCTGACAGGCTAATGCTGAAGGCAGCAGAGTTTCTCCATCTCTCTCTCTCCCTCCCTCTCTCTCTCGGCTGCCACAGCTCTTAACCTCAGTCTTTTATTTTGTGATCATGTCATGTAAGAACAAACTTCAAGAAAGGTACAGTTCCACAGAATTCAAAGAAACTTTTTGCTATTTCTTTACATCAAACAATTCCATAATTATTTACCTCAAGTACAGTCATCAGGCCCCTATAATGATTAACTATTTTCACACTTTCCCCATGTATGTGCGGTCAAGCACTTGCGATTTCCTGAGCTCTTACTTCAATTACTATATTAAAGGTGAGAGACAAAACAACCACAAAATGGGGTTTTCCCCCCATTGGTCCAATAAACCCATTTATCCCCCAACCATTTATTTTGAATTTTCCTTTTCATGTCTCTCCAATACTTAGACTTTGGTCTCCCCGATTGAACTCTTTCTGACCTCAGTTGTTTTTCCTGTAAGGATTCTTGGTAAAGAGTCATAGTTTGCTGCAATTGCTACCATTCAGAAAAATTAGTCATAGAGCAATTTTTACATTGTTCCAGGAGGTTCATTGTTTCCTCTTAAGTGTACTGTACTCCATGCCTGACTTTCTTTAAGGCCTTTAAGGAAAACAATTATTTCTGACACATTTTCTTGTTTATCCAGTTCTATGCCAGAGCTTCTTTCAGATACATTGACCAACACTTCACTAACATCAATTTTTGCTTGAAAAGTAAACTTAGAGATTGGTGCACCAAGTGAAAGACAGAAAAAGACAGACATTATACAGAAAACCATAGATATCTGTAGCATAGAGAGCCAAAGATGTTTCTATAGAGGGGCCACATTGGACTCCAAGGAAGAGACAGCTGGGCTGGAACTGTGTCATGCAGCTCTTCAGCACTTGATTCCTCGCGATCCTGAAATGGCACGCTTGCCGTCTCCGGCAACCTAGTATGGAACTGAGGACTTTACAGATGCAGGTAAGGATAGATACTTTGAGATGGCAGAGTCCTTCAGAGTAGCCAGGTAGGTCAGTGTAAGCATATGGCTCTTTCAAAGCAGAATCTTTCCTGGCTGTGGCTGGAGAAATGGACGTGACAGCAGAGGCAGGCTTAGCAAGCTGCTACACTGTGTGCCTTGAAGACAGGAGAAATGGGCTGTGAGCCAAGGAATGCCAGTGGCCTTGGGGTGGAGAAGCCAGAGAGATGCAACCCGGAGCCAGCAAAGGAACTCACCCTGCTGATGACTGACTCAGCAGTGAGGGCCTTGCAGGACTTCTGGCCTAGAGGACTATAAGACAATACATTTGTACTGTTTTAAGTCACTGAATTTGTGGCAAGTTGTATAGGAATGCATTGTGATAATAATTATGAATGTCTGACCACACTTGAGTCTGACTTCTAGGACCAGAGTGCAATGAACTGCTTATGGGGTTCTATATGGGATCACCTTTAGACTAGTGGTTATCAAGGGCATAGCTTCTTTTGAGGGAATTAACCCTTGGGAAACTCTGATCTTTTTCCTGACTCTATGAATTTATATATTTTAGATATCTCAGATAACTGGAGTCAAAGAAAAGTATTTCTCGATTTGTGTTTCTTTATTTGGCAAGCTATTTTCAAGGTTCATCCATGTTATAATATACATCAGAACTCTATTCCTTTATGGGTGAATGATATTTAACTGGGTATATTTCACATTTTGCTTGATTGTCCCTCTGCTAATGTAGATTTAGTTTGTATCTATCTTTTGTCTATTATCAATAATGCTGATTTTAATTCTCTAGGTATGTCTCTAGAAGAGGGATTTCCAAATTATATGGTAGTTCTATGATTAGCTTCTGAGGCCCAGCAAATTATGTTTCTTAGATGGCCTACTATTTGACACTTCCTCCAGCAATATATGAGAGTTTCAATTTCTCCACATCTTTGCCAATACCGTCTTCATGGGTGCTGGCACTGTAATAGTTTCTCATTGTTGAAAATGTTTTAGTGAATGGAAAGCATTAATATTTTCTTTCATATTAAATTTGAATCCTTTTTAATCCTTCAGTTTCCCTTGGTTTCATGTACATTAAGCCACTCCTAAAAGATTTCTATTGCAACCAATGGTATTCTAGCTTTTGTCTTTATTAGAATGAGGCAGATCATCAAGGAAGAGGGACTGGGAGACAAGGAAGGCAATTCAGCTGGAGGAGTTTGGGCAATAGGGAAGTGTGTGTGGTACATAAAAGAAGAAGAGGAAGGAGTGTACAAAGAAGTTATATAGTTTATAAAGGATTCCAAAGGTCATCATAGATAAAGACAACATGGGTGTATTCATGAAAGGAAATCACAAGACTAAAGAAAGTGCTGTTTGTGAAAATTAGCTGGCTTAGAAGGCCACGATTCAAAGTCATCATACCCAAGGCCTGTGTCTTCACTGTAGAAAAAGAGAGAGCATGGTTGGGCTGTACAAATCCTATTTGGGCAAGGATGGTTATTCTGCTTCTATTTTAGGGGTATAGTTCCTGAAAACCTTGCAGCAAGAAACTTCCTTCCCATCAAACCCTTTCGCTGCCATTGGTGGGCTGAGAGTACTCAGTACAATGACCTGTGGATATGTTGGCCTCTCAGATTTGGAAAGGTCAAGAAAAATATCCTAGTGGTACTTTTTTCCAAAGAAGTTGTTCTTTATCAAAATAATAGACCTCATAATTACCTGACAGTCCTTGAGGAACAGAGAATATAGATTTCATCATGGAAGAGCAAGTCATTTTTCTTAGATGTGACTTCTAAGGGAAATTGTACAATAGCTTAAAAAGGCGAATATTCCCTTGTCCTTTTGCATATCAAGAAAACAGAATCAAGGGGCTAGAGAAATGGCTTAGTGGTTAAGGTGCTTGCCTGTGAAGCTTAAGGACTCAGGTTTGCAGTGGCTAGAGGCCCTGGTGCCCATTCTCTCTCTCCTCCCCTATCTCTCATAAATAAATTAAAAAATAAAGATTTAAAAAAAGAAAACAAAATCAAGCCATCATGTTTCCTATGCAAGATGATCACCACAAAGTTGCCCATCTAAAACAAAATGGAAAAAAATGCCTAAATGTCTAAAAATAAGGGATTTGTTAAATAAAGCATGGATCACCAACAGATAGAATACTATCTTGACATTAAAAATCAACTCTTGTAGAAATGTATTAATTGGCAGGGAGGAATATTTAGAAATCATTGACAAATGAAATGCATAAATTATAAAAAATAAATGCATAAAGAATATTATATCAATTTGTAACATCTGTCTATGCATTTCTGTCTATATCATATACTTACACATCTAGTTCTCTGAGTCTTTCCTGACTTATATATCTTTTACCTTCTCTATACATACTATACCTGCAAATGTCTTCTAAATCTTTCTTTTTTTTTTGGTAACAGGGTTCACTATGTAGCTGGGGATGACCTTGAATTTCTGGTTTCTCTGTATCCACCTCCTGAGTGATGGGATTACAGGCTTGTGCCATCATGCCCAGTTTTATATGGAGCTGGGGCTTGAACTCAGGCACTTTACCCATTGAGCCATATCCCTAGACCCTGAGTTCTTAATAGTGGTTTGGGACAGTAAGATATGAGCATTTTTTTTTTTTTTGAGTCATGGTCTCACTCCAGTCTAGGCTGACCTAGCTTTTACTTTGTAGTTCAGGCTGGCTTCAAACACACGATGATCTTCCTATGCCAGACTGTCCAGTACTGACTAGGCTTATAGTCATGAGCCATCATGCCCAGTTGAATTTGCAAATTTTTTTATGCTACTAATATATTTAAGAAATTTAAGTGGTGGAGAGATGGCTCAGTGAATGAGAGCACTTCCTACCCAAGCATGAAGGCCGGAAGGGGCCTGAAGCCACTCAAGTGTGATTTCTCTGACACCCTCATAAACAGCAGTCCCCAGTCCTGTGAAGAGCAGTGACCAGAGAATTGCTAAAGCTTGTGAAAAACAGAATGGTCTAGAATAAGTGAGAGACTCGGTCTCAAGTTAAAAAGACGACTGAGTGATGGAGTAAAGACATCTAACATTCTCCTCTGGCCTCCACAGGTAAGCACATTGGGGTCCCTCATTAGCACATACACACGTGTATACCCCCTATACATGTCACACCCATATACTACACATGGACATGCAAAATAATATATATTTTAATTTTAACTGATACACAAAAGGTATGTATTTATGGGACACAATTTTGCATTTTGATGCATGACTGCATTTTGCTCTAGGATTTGGGTGATTTTTATTCATCTTTTAGGGTTATTTATGTTTTATACTTTTTGTACTATGAACATGGATGAACCCCACAGTCTCCACCATTATTCCTAGAAACTACCCTGTGGAGGCAAGTTCATAGTTCTATCACAAAGGGGCTATTTTCTTGAAAATGCAGCTCATATGCAAATCTCCACATGCTCAGAATGGTCTCCTTAAAATCAGTTCTACATTCTTTGAGAAGGGAAGCAATGTATGCTTCCACCGTGCAGCCAATGCTGATGTGGGAGTTGAAGAGAAGATGGGTCAGCAGTGACAAGTCTTACTGGCTTGGTCACGGAAAAGGCATGTTGGCAGTTCCCACTGTCAGCTGCTTTATGTGTTCCCACCTCTTTTTTAGCTCAAGGATTATCAAGGAAAGCTTTCCATGACACAGTGTTCAATGTGTTATTGTCACCCACATTCAGAGTGTAGAGTGATGACTGTCAGCTTAAAACAATATTTTATTTATTTTTATTTAATTGAAAGAGAGAGAGTGAGAGGGAATGGATGAGCCAGGGCATCCAGCCACTGAAAATGAACTCTAGAAGTGTGCTCCCCCTTGTGTATCTGGCTAACATGGGTCCTGGGGGATCAAACCTGGGTCCTTTGGCTTTGCAGACAAATGCCTTAACCACTAAGTCATCCCTCCAGCCTGACTGTCAGCTTTTACAAACTTTACTAGATAAGAATTTTGCTCTTGGGATGGATAGGTAGCTCAGTTGATAAAGTGCTTGCCTAGCATGCATGAGAGGCCTGGGTTTGATCTATGGCACACACAAACCTAGTGCAGTAGTACACACATTCAGGAGGCAGAAACAGGAAGATCAGAAGTTCAAAGTCATCCTCAGCTACATAGTGAGTTGAGGCCAGCCTTGGCTTCATGAGACCCTGCCTCAAGAAAATAGCTTTTGCCGAACAGATTCTGTTTATATGAATGACAGCTACTCAAGGTAGTCAGTCAATCTATGGCTGTTAACTTTAATGTACTAGAAATGTACTTGCTCAGAGTTAATTTCAGCACAGTATAACCTTTCAGTTCCTTTGATAATAAAACATCCAAAGTGTTTTGTACACTGACACTTTCCATGCGTGGGTCTCAGAGTCTCTGTATCATGGGGCTCAAGATCATATGATTTAAGGCCATTTATGCCATAAGTAATAAATAGTTATATGGTTTGAGAAAAATATTTCTAAACTTAGTTGTGTGTTCATTTTTAAGATTGAAATAAAAATAGTAAAGATTACATTTTCAAAATATTGTGCTATAGAGCAAAATAAAGAAATATCAAGTTATTTTTTTTGTTGTTGTTTTCTTTGACACAGGGTCTCACTATGCAGCTCAGGTGAGCTTCTAACCCATGATCCTCTTACCTCAGCCTCCTGAGGGCTAGGATTACAGACATGTGCTACCAATAATCCCTAGCTTTAAAATGGATTTTTGAAGTTATTTCTAAAACATTTCCTGAAGGATCCTGAGTTGAGCAGCCATTCTATCCCCCAGTCTACTTTCCTGAGGCTGACATTAACAAGGTCTTGAAGGGAATTAGCACAGGTATACTATCATCAGGTCATAGTATGTGAGTAACTGAAATCATACACAAATGAGAGTTGGGATTTTTACTCCAGGTTACAAGTGTTCAAGAAAAGTATACCTAAGTTTGGTAAATGGAAAAAAATGACTCCAGAACTCTGTTTTATAGGTACAGAAATTGGAGAAACCCTTAGCAAGATGTCTTGAATAATTTTTTTTTCTACTCTGTTTCTCATATATACTTGAAACATTTTTCCTCCTGAGAATATCTCTTTGAAAAGATAATATCTTTACTCAATAGAGTTACCAAAATATCTTTGGATGTAGACTTTGTATCATGTTCTTTTATGCTTGGTACTTGTTGCAGTCAGGTTCACATTGCTGGTAGAAATCACCCAACCAAGGGCAGCTGGTGGGAAAAAGAGGTTTATTTTGGCTTACCGGCTCAAGGGGGAAGCTCCATGATGGCAGGGAAAATGATGGCATGAGCAGAGGGTGGACATCACCCCCTGGCCAACATTAGGTGGACAATAGCAACAGCAGAGTGTGCCAAATACTGGTATGGGGAAACTGGCTATAACATCCGTAAGCCTGCTCCCAAAAATACACTGCCTTCAGAAAGTGTTAATTCTCAAATCTCCATCAGCTGGGGACCTAGCATTCAGAACACCTAAGTTTATGGGGGACATTTGAATCAAACCACCACATTCCACATCTGCCCCCAATAAACTGATAACTATACATGATGTAAAATACAATGCATTCAGTCCAAGTTAAAAGTCCCCATAGTTTTTATCAATCCCAATGATGTTCAAATAGCCCTATAACCCAAGGTCTTTTAAATGAGCAATAATACCAAAAAATCCTCCCCCCAAATCCCATAATGGCACAGAATAAACATTCACACTGCAAAAGATGGCACTGGACAGAGCAAAGAAATATTCAACTAATACAAGATTTAAAACAACCAGGGCAAATATCAAACGCTGTAGCTTCAAGTCCAACAACTTTAGCCAGTGACAAATATCCAAGTCCAATAATTCTAACCAGCAACAAGTCTCTGGCATTCCAATTCTGCCCCTCCACCTAGGCTACACACAGTCCTGGAAAACTTCATCTGGGCTAGCAGCTTTCCTTAGTAGTCATCTTGTGGTCCCAGCATCTCCACTGGGTCTCCACTGTAATCCACAGTTCATCCTCATGGCTCCATGCAGTCTCTATGCAGGCAACCAGCAAACCTACTTCACACTGCCCATGGCCATTTCCAAAACACAAGACCATGTTGCAAACTCAATGACCCTCTCTTTCCTGCATTTCTTATACTCCACAGTACCAGGTAGGGTGCCAATATGTTAATCCAGGGGGAATAAAGCAGACTTTGAAGAACAGGACACTTCTTCAGCACTCAGGCCCCTTCAAAAGAGTCTATGTTCTTCCTGTTGCCCTAGTGCAGGTCAGCCAGCCCAATCTCAATGGTTGTAATCTCTCAAACAATTTGCAGGTGAGTGGGCAGCAGTTTAGGCCCAAAGATTTCATTTTTTCTGTTCCATGTCCCTCTGCTCACACCATTTCATTTCAACGCAAAGCAACCCTGCACAACTTCTCAGAACACAGGCATAACAGCAAGCTTTTCACACAAACTGCTAGGCCAGTCCAAGCATAGCTCTTACTCTCATAAGCCAAACCTCACAGTCCATAGTTCTTACTGCATTAAGGTCTTTCAACTCTGACCAGAATAGTCCATCAAGCTGTACTTAGAGCACTGCAAGGTGTCCCTTATGCGAAGGTTTCAAATCCTCCCACATTCCTCTTGAAATCAGCTCCAAAAGGCCAAAGCCACAGAGTCAGGTGTCTAGCCGCAACTCCACTCCTGGTACCACTTTACTGTTGCAGTCCAGTTTGCATTGCTGGTAGAAATCACCCAACCAAGAGCAGCTTGTGGGAAAAAGGGGGTTTATTTTGGCTTACAGGCTCGAGGCGGAAGCTCCATGATGGCAGGGGAAAATGATGGCATGAGCAGAGGGTGGACATCACCCCCTGGCCAACATTAGGTGGATAATAGCAACAGGAGAGTGTGCCAAACACTGGCATGGGGAAACTGGCTATAACATATGTAAGCCTGCCCCCAATAATACACTGCCTTCAGAAGGTGTTAATTCCCAAATTTCCATGAGCTGGGAACCTAGCATTCAGAACACCTAAGTTTATGGGGGACACCTGAATCAAACCACCTCAGTACCTCAGAATATTCTTTTTATTTCCTTCTAGAGATGTAGTTTTACTGTGTAGCCTACTAGCTAGCGTCTTGAACTCATAATCATTTTTGTCTCAACCTCTTGAGTTCTGGAGTGATAAGCTGTACAATGCATAACCACTAGAACAATCATTTAAAAATTACTATTGGGAGCTAGAGAGGTGGCTTAGTGGCTAAGGCACTTGCCTGCAAAGCCTTAAGAATCCAGGTTCAATTCCCCAGTATCCACATAAGCCAGATGTGCAAGGTGGCACATGCATAGGGAGTTTGTTTGCAGTGGCTAGAGACCCTGGCATACCCATTCTCTCTCTCTCTCTCTCTCTCTCTCTCTGTCTGCCTCTATCTCTCTCTCTTAAATAAATAAATAAATAAATAAATAAATAAATAAATAAAATCACTATTGTCTTGAAATAGTCTAAAGACTATCACACTTTATATATAAGGCAATGAGTTTGGAGGTCTGCTCTGGTCTTGAAGCTAACTGATTTGCCATCCTCCCATGTATACTCTGATGTCGTCTTCCCTGGTCCTATTACTTTAGTTGGACTCATGTTATTTATGAAGGTCAGAGACTGACAAATCATGGAAGTTAATAAGGAAGCCAGTGCATTGTCTTTGTAATCTTTGCTTATTAAACAATTCTGGGATCCATATTTCTACAAATCTACTTTAAAAAAATATTTTATTTGGGGCTGGAGAGATGGCTTAGCAGTTAAGCGCTTGCCTGTGAAGCCTAAGGACCCCGGTTCGAGGCTTGATTCTCCAGGACCCATGTTAGCCAGATGCACAAGGGGGCACATGCGTCTGGAGTTTGTTTGCAGTTGTTGGAGGCCCTGGTGTGCCCATTCTCTCTCTCTCTCTCGGCCTCTTTCTGTCTCTGTCACTCTCAAATAAATAAATAAAAATGAACAAAAAAATTAAAAATATTTTATTCATTTATTTATTTGAGAGAAGGAGGGGGAGAGAGAGAGAGAGAGACAGAGAGAGAATGGGCACTCTAGGGCCTCCAGCCACTGCAAACGAACTCCAGACACGTGCGCCCCTTTGTACATCTGGCTTACATGGGTCCTAGAGAGTTGAACCAGGATCCTCTGGCTTTGCAGGTAAATGCCTTAACCCCTAAGCCATCTCTCCAGCCCTACTTTTTTTTTTTGAAGTATAACAACATTGCATGTAGTGAGAACAAAAATCAAACAACCCTACATTACTTAGAAGGTAATAGTGTGCATCAATGGACAAATATTTATAAGGCACTTACCATATGCAAAGCAGCTGGGATATGGTGTGAGAAAACAGATATCATTCTGGACATCATAGGACTTCCAAACATTATAGCATTGAGAATGTCAGGGAGCTGGGTACCATGAGAGCATCAGTTGTGTTCACCCTTTGGAAAAAGCTTTTCTTAAAATCTGTTGTCTATACTTGTACCTCTGTGGTGTAGGATCTACACTTATATGCAGAAGATGGATTTATAGAGGATATCAAGTATTAAGGATATAGGGAGAGTATGAAATGTGGATAGAGTCCACAGGTAATTACTTAGTACAGGAACCACAGATTGGAGTTGAGAAACTATGACCCTGGTCTCTCTTATCTTTCCATTCTAGCAGGCAACCTCAGAGTCCTATTGGACAATTACCATGGATTTAATACACATCTGTGACATTTATAATGTGACATTGTCCTTGTGACCAAATCTGCTTCCATGAACTGTGTACACTTCTTGCCTCATCATCCTGTCTCTTGAGTGGATTCCCGCTTTCACATTTGCTCTGTTTCCTTGTGTGTTTTTCCCACTACTCCATGCCATTGAGTCTGGCTGAGTAGAATATGTAACATCTCATGGTTTATGCACCTGGAGACCTCTCACTTCTATCAACTGGTGGGCACATATGTTGGCCAATTTATTTTTTGTATTAGAATATAAAATAACTGGAGTAGAGAGTATCTTCTGTGAAGCTTAGAAACCTGGTAAGAACACAGCAGCCAACACCCTCAAGGCACATGAGGACATTTGGTAATATACAGCTATGTCGACAGGATAGTTGTAATTTGTTCAGGAAGAAAGGAGCATTAACTTATTTTTTTTTCTATTCCAGTAGTGACCCAAGAAAAGTAATTTCCTTTCCCTTTTCATTAGGGCAAGTATCTGCAATCGTCATATAGCTTTGGTATCATAGAGCAAACACAATAGTGCTTGTAAAATACTTCAGTAGCCAAGGCCGCTTAAGCACTTACTGTATTTCTGAGGGTCAGAGATTTGCATGCATCCATGCTCGTTGTCTTATCCACCTTAAGCAATGAGGCACATCACCCTTCTGGCTGTACTGCTTAGCAAACTTCTACTGGTTTGAAGCTTAGCTTTAAAATGCATTTTTCTCTTGAAAACTTGGAACTTCATAAAAATTTAAGAAAAATGGAATGAAATTTAGCATTAAGAAATGCAACTGTCAGACTGGAGCGATACTCAGCGGTTAAGTGTGCTTCTTGTGCAAGTCTGAGGGCCTGAGTGGATTGAGACTTACTGAGTTCAAACCTCCAGATCCCAGGTGCTATAACTCCAGTCCTGCAGGGAAGCAGAGATGCAAGAATCACTGGGTACTCCTGTTGTTGTTGCCTTCAGGTTTCTGGGATGAAACATTCGACAAGAGAACAGCTTATGAGAGGAAAGCTTTTATTTTGGTTTACAGTCTTGAGGGGACGCTTCATGATGGCAGGAAAAAGTAAGACACGAGCAGAGATTGGAAATCACCTCTGCCACAGCAGGTGGAAAACACCATGAGGTGAGTGAGCTGAAATCTAGCAAAGGGGAGCTGACTACAATACCCACAAGTCCACCCCCAGAAACACACCTCCTTCAGCAAGGCACCACCCCCTAAACTGCCACCAGCTGGGGACCAAGCATTCAGAGCACATGAGTTTGTGGAGGACTACCACACCCTCAAAGCTATGGACTTAGTTAAAAAAAAATGAGAGGGGGCAGGGAGACAGAGGAGAGAGAAAGGGACACTCGGGCTCAAAAACAAGACTAGGTAGAAGACCAGTAGAATGGAACACCCAACATTCCACACTGGCCACCACAGGACCAGGGACCCTGCCACAAGTGAGCCGATAGGGCACATACATGCACAAAAGTCATGCCCAGAGAAGCAGTACATAAATTTAAAAATACACCTGTATTGTGTGTGTATGTATACACATACATATACCTGTATTTAAAAATGTATCTTAAAAGAAAGTTAATTTGATGGGTGTACAGATTTAACTATTATAAAATTAGAATGCTAATCTTTAAAATAGAGAGAGAGAGAGAGAGAGAGAGAGAGAGAAAATGGGCATGAAAGAGTCTCCAGCTGCTGCAAATGAACTTCAGACACATGTGCTACCCTGTGCATCTGGCTTATGTGGGTCATGAGGCATGAAACCTGGGTGTTTTGGCTTTGTAGGCAAGTGCCTTAACTGCTAAGTCACCTCTCCAGCTCTAGAATGCTACTCTTTATTGCCCAGCTACACATCCTTGGGCAAGCTCATGAACTCTCTGAGTCCCACCTTTGTCATTTATGAAAAAAAGATCATAATTGTGTATAATAGGATGACTATGTTTATCAAATGTATTGTGGTTTCTAGTAAAAACTAAGCAAATGTGACTGACTTTACTTAGATTATATTTAACAAGTACTTACAACATGCAGTGCAAGCCGCAGGTCTAAGACTTTGAATGCATTAATTCATCGATTCCTTTATTTAATAGCTCAGTATTAATAACCTTGTGGTGCAGGCAATTTTCTTGTTTATGTTTATACAGATGTCAAAACAGAGATGCTGAGAGGTTAAGGTAACTATTCTAGGTCACAGGCTGCCTTTGGAGCTGAGTATGGCTGTGCTCACCTAAAACGCCAGCACCCGAAGAGGCTGAGGAAGGAGAGCTGCAACCTGAATGTTATTTTGGGCTAAATGATGATACACCAGCTCATAGACAAACAAACACAAACAAAGAGAGATTGCCTGCCATGGGGACTATTATGCTCAAGAATTAATTCTCTTAAGCCAGGCTTCCCTGTTTATCTATTAATTCAGACAATTTATTTAGCTCCTACCATGTGCTAGGAAATGCCCTAGGTAATGGGGCTAGAGATGAAGTCTCAGGTCTTGAGAAGATCATAGTTTAGTGTGAAATAATCTTAATAGCATGCTGCACAGACACAGACAGGCCTTCAGAGGGCTGAGAGGGGGTTTCAGCAAGCTGAACACGGCCCTTCCTCTACTCTCTGCACATTTGATGGGGTATGAAGCAGAGCTGTGAAGAAGGGGGACCTGTATCCT
The DNA here is from genome assembly GCA_036346955.1 of Dipus sagitta. Lineage (NCBI taxonomy): Eukaryota > Metazoa > Chordata > Mammalia > Rodentia > Dipodidae > Dipus > Dipus sagitta. Next base: position 152,487,261 of record CM070771.1, read on the forward strand.
GGGTATTCAAATCTTCAAATATGATGACAGGTTTCCCAAAATTGTTCTCATAATGACAAAGATGAAATTAGGTGCAAACTGTAAATTTTATATTATTTTAAGTTGTTCTGACATCCAATTCCAGGTGAGATGACTGAGGAGGTAAAAGTATTTACTACAAGCACAAGAGCCTGAGAGGTCCTGAGGCCACCTGAGTCAGATTCCCCAGGACCCATGTAAAGACATGGCCATGCATGTCTGTAACCCAAGTCTTGTGGGGAGCAGATACTAGAGAATCCCTGGGGCTCATGAAAACCACAGCTCCACATTGTAAGAGCTCAGAGTGTTTCCAGAAACATGTGAATGAGCAATAGAGGAAGAATGCTTGATGTTCTCCTCTGGCCTTTGTGTCCCTACCAGTGCATCTGCACATGCATGTACATATACCCCCCCCACATACCATGCCACACATTGCACATGCAAAAATAAATCTAAAACAAAAAAGCCCAAACAAGCAAAAAACTACTACCTAATTCAAATATTAGTGGGCAAGTATATGTGTTCTTTTGAAAGCTTGGTAATATTTGTACAATGATAAACAATAAGATAAACATTAGACATAACTTAAAAATAAGATGACCTGGGGAGATTGCTCAATGGTTAAAGGCACTTGCTTACAGAGTTTTCCAGCCCTGGCTCAATTTCCTAGCACCTGTGAAAAACCAGATGCACAAAGTGGTGCATGCATCTGAAATTTGTTTGCAGAAGTAAGAGGCCATAGCATACTCATATTCTTCCTCTCTCTGACTTTCTCTCATAAATAAGTAAAACTATTTCAAAAATAAGGTGAATTTATTCTACAAATATATTTTACTGGCCTTAATTTTAGCAAAATGACTAAGATTTTATAATCATTTTTAACATATTTTGATAACTATTGACAAAATGACTTGAATACCTAAAAACATACTTGTGTTCAAAGCATATACAATTGTGTCTAGAGTGGTGTCACATACCTGTAATATATGCTTGGGAGATAGAGGCAGAAGGACTGGGAGTTTAAGGTCATCCTTGGGTACATAGTATGAGGCCAGCCTAGGATGCAGGAGAACACTGGTGTCCAGGAACAAAAAACAGAAATTAAAATCAGGTAAAAAAAAAACCCCAAGGTGTACAAAATTTTAACATATTTTGTCAAATTGTATATAAAATAAATGCATAAAAATAAAAAAAATAATTATGTTCAAACATCTACTTTTTATATGATAATAAAAATAAAAGGTGGAATATAATATAACTAATTTAAACACTTTAAAAGCCTTAGCTAAAAGTGAAATGGCTAATTCTTCTTTTGAAGCTGAACTAAGAAGCATTACATATTTTCATAGAAATAAAATGATTGTTCACTTGTAGTAACCCATGCCCATTTAGCTGCTAATTGGAATAATGTGTCTCATAACACATCTATACCAATTTATATACTAGTTTAAGGGGCTGGGGAAATGGCTTAGTGGTTAAGGCCCTTGCCTGAAAAGCCAAAGGACCCAGGTTTGATACCCCAGGACTCATGTAAGCCAGATGCACAAAGAGGCGCATGTATCTGGAGTTCATTTGCAATGGCTGGCGGCCCTGGCACACCCATTCTCTCTCTGTTTCTCTCTCTCTCTTTCTTCCTGCCTATTTCTCTCCCAAATAAAAAAAGAAAAATAAATATTTAAAAAGAATAATGCAAATTGTTTAGAATTACATAATTATTTCTGAGCTACTACATGTTCCTGCTGTGAATAATGATTTATAAGAAGCTTTGAAATCACAATTCTGAGATAAGTAAGAGTGCATACTTGGCTCTCTACCAAGAATGGCAGTTCGTTATGCAAGAATCTATTTGCAAAGTTGCATATGTGCAGCTCTTTCTCTTGTCTGAGCTCTCATACAGCTCAAATCGCCCTGCACTCCCTGGCCAGGTCAGTCTCCAACATCACAGTGCTGTAAACCAGAAGGCTTTGTGCCATTCAGATACATTTGCCTTTTGTTTTCAGAACAAAGGTGGAGAGGTGTTCTCTTGGGGATCTGATCATGTCCAGGTCTTCTCTGCTGGTCTGAACATCGAGAGAGAGAGATTGAGAGAGAAAGAGAGAGAGAGATTGAGATCTTCAGTGAGTTTATTTTCCTATGATGTATTAGGAGCTCCAAGGTGCAGGCTTTAGCCTGGAGCTCCTTTTTGCTTAGGTCTAAGCATCTTTGTAAGCATTACCTAGTTGGAGATATTTGTTTAGTCTTGAAGGACAGAGGGCATACAGAGACATTTTGCTAGAAGTGTGTAAAGGCACTGATGTGTGTGACTGTATAGCTTTGGGGGGGGGTTCAGACATGTCTCCATGCTGGCACACAGGTTGCTTGATGGGATATGAAGCTGGAGGGATAAGTTGGGACACATCATAAAGGAATGGATCCAAATGGAAGGGGGACACTGAAAGGCTTTATTCAGAGGTGTTGTTTGGTTAAGTTGCACTTTGCATGTGCAGCAGAAGCATATGTGTGAGTTAGGATGGAGACTGCCCATGGACCCAGGAAGAAGCAGTAATATCTTTTCTAAAAGATGAGTAGTGGCTATGAAAATGGAGCAAGAAGTTGAGAGGGATGCGGGGTGAGGGAGGAGGCTCATGTGTGGGTGAGAGGGTCGTTTATCTGTATGCATGTGTGGGCACTGGTGTGACACAGCATTCACACAGAAGTCGGAGAACAGCCTGGATGTCTGTACACTTTGTGCCCAGTTTTATGTGGCTTCTGGGGATCTGAACTCTGGTCATCCTGCTTGCAGAGCAAGTGCTTTGAGCCATCTCCCCAGCCTGATTTAATTGTTCAGTTAGTGTATGGTATAGTGAGGTGTTCTTCTGTTCTTGGTGTCTACAGCATTCTATCTACACCATAGTTACCTTCACTTAATTGAAATAATTTGGAAATACTTTTGCAACATTTCAAATTACAAAGCAGATACATTCTTACCATGGAGCAGTGAAGCTGGCTTGATACTGTTCATTCCCAGGCAAGCTGCTTCCTGACTGTTCTCTCCAAGTTCATCTCAGGCCCATTAGGTCATAGACAGCTGGGTTACTGTTTATGCTAATCATTGACTACTTTTCTGGGCACAGATAGCTGTCGCCCTTCAGTTACCCCTGGTAAACTTCTTTGTCTACTTTGCCCCATTGGGAGTCTTTTTCTCTTTTTGGTTCGTGTATGCATGTTCATGTGTGTGCGTGCAGGCGTGCACATGACATGGCATGTGTGTGGAGGTCAGAGCACAACTTTCAGGTGTTGGTCCTCACCTTCCACCTCATTTGAGGCAGGGTCTCTTGTTCACCACTCAGTTTTCCAGGCTAGCTGGCTCAGTGAGCTTCCAGTGGATTCTCCTGTCCCTGCCTCCCTTCTTCCTATAGGCATACTGAGATTGTAGATGTCTGGTACAACATACAGCTTTTGCATGGGTTCTTGGATCTGATCTCAGCTATTCACCTTTGTGTGGAAAATGCCTTATTCACTGAGCCCCGTCCCAAGCCATGGAATTCTTTCTGAATGGTTTCAATTGACCATAAACTCACAGTATGGTCCTTCAAAGTGCTGAACTGTTCATTCCCAAATCCAGTTTACCATACGACAACTATTATATTGCTTTGCTTTTCTCTATTTGACCTCATCTAACCTTCTAAAACTTATCTGGAGCAGATTTACAACAAACGTGCTTGAACTTGTCTTGGGTGTTTGGCAATCACAGGCAGAGGGATCAGGGTGTCATGCATCTCTTTAAAAGCTCTTCTTACTCATGCTGTGTTCTCTGAACAGCTGTACAAACTGGACTGCTTAATGCAAATTCAGTTCTGCTTGTCTCTAAAATGAAACCTGACATGGGCTGGAGAGATGGCTTAGTGGTTAAGCGCTTGCCTGTGAAGCCTAAGGACCCCGGTTCGAGGCTCGATTCCCCAGGACCCATGTTAGCCAGATGCACAAGGGGGTGCACGTGTCTGGAGTTCGTTTGCAGTGGCTGGAAGCCCTGGTGCACCCATTCTCCATCTCTCTTAATCTCCCTCTTTCTCTCTCTGTCACTCTCAAATAAATAAATAAAAATAAACAAAAAAAATTAAAAAAAAATAAAATAAAATGAAACCTGACCTAGTATGGACAGATATGAGAAGATCCACCTTGACCATTAGGACTGCACATCTGTTCAACCCTGCCTCTCCTACTGACCATATTTTCTGGCTCCAGTAACTACTTCTGTTATATCTGGACATACTTTATTTCATGAGTCAAGATGGCTTTTTTCAGTGCACTGAGTCAGAACTATTCATCTAGCATATGTTTTGTCTTGGGAGAAGACCTGTTGGCAGATAACAATTCCTTCCACTTAAAATATATTTTTGCTCTTATTTTAATTATTTCTTTCCTTCTGGAGCTCTTTCTAAGAACAATTGGCGAAACAAGCAAGGGTGCTGTTTTCTTGGTGAACCGGGTACCAGCACAAGGGTGAAGGAGATCAACACAGAGAAAAATCAACTCCTACCAAATCAGAGATTCAGAGACCCAGAGGCTCCCAACACCTCATCACTGAAGCAGGCCAAAAATGAACCCAACATGGCTCAGGGAAATTTTGTGGAAGAGGGGGCAGAAAGAATGTCAGATCAACATGTTGGGTCATGATATGCAGACATTTATCCTACCCATACCTGTGCTCTAACTCCAGAATGCATGACCCTTATACCTCAATAAGGAGAGGCCAAGGGGAGGGGGTAGGTAATGGGTGGTACCAAATTGACTGTATTCGCTGAGTACAAAACTAATTAATAATAATAAAAAAGAAATGTGAAAATAAAGACTCTAGATAAAATATATTTGGCATAAAAAATTTACCTTGCCTCAATATACACATCTGTTAAGTCTAATAAATGGATACTAACCTACTATTATTAAAAATATTTTTATTTATTTATGAGAGAGAGGGCTGGAGAGATGGCTCAGCAGTTAGGTGCTTCCCCATAAAGCCTAATGACCTATGTTCAATTCTCCAGTACCCATGTACATCCAGATGTACAAAGAGGCACATGTGTTTGTAGCTCATTCGCAGCAGCTAGAGGTCCTGGTTCACCCATTCTCTATCTCTGTTGCTGCTGGGGTTGGTTGCACATGCCTTTAATCCCAACACTCAGGTAGGAGGATCACTGTGAGTTTGAGGTCAGCTTGAGACTACATAGTGAATTCCAGGCCAGCCTGGGCCAGAGTGAGAACCTACGTCAGATAACCAATATATATATATTTCATATATATATGAAAGCAAGAGAGAGAGATAGAGAGAGAAAGAATGGGTGCTCCAGAGCCTTTGCCAGTGCAAATGAACTAAAGATGCCTGTGCCACTGGCCACTGTGCCACCTAGGTACTGGAGAAAGGACCCTGAGATGGCAAGCTTTGTAAGCAAGTGCCTTTAACCACTGAACCATCTCCGTGGCCCTACTTCCACTGTCCTGAAGGAACATTTGTTGAGCAGTTCACTGTACCCTGAAAGAAGGATGATTTGTAGCTTCTGTCCTGGTAGAAATAACATGTTGGATAAACACCAACGGGCAGGTGAAGTGAACCTGTTCTTCTCTGCCTTTCTAACATCTCTTTGCACCTTTATTATTTATTACCCATATTACATTCTAACTTGACTTATTTACATCTATGTCTCCCTCTGTAGATTTGTAAGTCCCCCTGTGACAGGACCTGTTCTTTTTCATTTCTCTATCATTGTTAGCATAGACATAGCATTCTCCAAGTGGTACACAGCAATGGTTGAGGAAATAAAAATATATATGAAATTAGTTTTTGTAAGATTACTATTAATATGACTAGCATCACATTTATTTATCTGTTACACATTAGTGTCATGTTTCCCATATAGTAAGATGTTCAGTGTCTGCATAATAAAAGATATAGTGAATATCACTTCTCAATAATAATTAATTAATTATTAATAATACACGCTTGCTATATTTGTTGGAAGTTTTTAGTTTTTTAAACAATATTTGATTTTTAAAATTTACATATATATATGAACATATGTATATTATTTATTTTCAAGAGGGAGAGAAATAATGAACATGAGCACACCAGGGCCTCTTGCCACTGCAAATGAACTCCAGGTGCATGTGCCACTTTGTTCATCTAGCACTATGTGGGCTCTGGGAGATCAAATCTAGACCATCAGGCTTGCAAGCAAGCACCTCCAGCTTCTGGGCCATCTACCTCTCCCCAATTATGTTTTCATTTGCAAGGAGAGAGAGAGAGAGTAAGTAAGTGAAAGAGAGACAGAGATAGAGAGAGGAAAGGGGGAAAGGGTGCACCAGGACCTCTTGCCACTACGAACAAACTCCTGATGCATGGGCCATTTTGTGCATTCATTAAATGCATTACATGAGTACTGCGGAATTGAACTTTGGCTGTCAAGCTTTGCAAGCAAATGCCTTTACTGATTCATCTCTCCATCTCCCCTATTTTTTTTTTTATAAAATGTCTTTTCAGTGTGTGTGTGTGTGCGCGCGCGCATGCGTGAGAACAGCTTGCTTGGGTTAGGTCCTTGCTGTTGCTGCTGCTCACTGCTATGTTTATCATGATCTTATGGATTTCTGGGAAATTCTCCTGTTTCTCATCAGTGTGCTGGGATTTCAGAAGTCCACCATGGCTTCTGGCCTTCTGCATGTGGTATGGGGATTGAACTTGGGTGTTCAGACTTGAGAAGCAAGTAATTTTTCCACTAAGCCATCTCTCCAGCCAAAAATTATTTTTATGGTGCAAATAGTTATCTCTTTTTCAGGTCAAATATACTGATCAATCTTTGAGTTATTCAGGAGATACAAATCTGAGTTTTAATATGAGCCACATCACTTTCCTGCTTTTTTCTCTCACCTGTTCTTGACGCATTGTGTTGAGAGTGTAAAAGAAGAGATGGGGGAAGTTCACGGAGATTGTGAAATGAGAAAGGCAGAAATTGGGAAGATTCTCCCATGGTGTTCTGTGGGAGTTGTGTGTTATAAAGAACTTTTGTGTAGGCTTGGACACTCAGGCCTTTCTAGAGGGTGGTATCTGGAATCACCATAGAATTATAGCTAGGATTTTGATAGAATAAAGGAAAGAGCACTAGAGATGGGGGCAGCTTGAATCAAGGCAGGGAAGAAGGACATGTCTAGAGAATGGAGATTGCTTCATGAGTCAGGAGCATAATGTAAAGTAGCAGGAGAGGGGCAGGTAAATCGTGAAAGGAGAGGTGGACTGAGAGCATGTTTGGGAGCCATAGTGAGCTTTTCTTAACACTGGAAGGCAGTGGGAAGCCATGAGCCCAGCCACACTCATACGGACTCCCAAACACAACAGGTCTCACAATCCCCTGGGATCTGTAAGAAAGATCCTTAATCATTCCCCATATGTATAATAAGGACATTGGTGAGACTTGGAACACCATACTTAAAAATCTTCTAGATAGGACTAGAGAGATGGCTTTGATAAAAGTTTGATAAACTTGACCAAAGTTTGAGGCCCTGGTACCCATGTAAAGCCAGATGGACAAAGTGGCAATGCATCTGGAGTCCATTTGTAATGGCTGTAAACCCTGGTATGCTCATTGTCTCTGTCTGTCTCTTTATCTCTCTCTGCTTGTGAATAAATAAACAAAATATTTAAAAAATCTCATAGGTAGTTTTAAATTTCCAGGTTTGGGATTCACAAGTAGATATGTATAAAGACCAGGAACTTCTATCCATCCTTTTATCCAAACAATCTGTGGCATACCTGCTATATATCAGGTATTGTATGAGTTACTACAAATAATGAATGGAAGCCAAAAGACCTGGCCTTTCATTATATAACCATGCATCTGTAGGATGAATGAATGCCAGATGGATAATTGTATTGACTGTAAGTGCGCAGAGTACTGTGAAGGAAAAGCACAGGGTTCTGTGTAAACATGATGGCATGTGTGGCAATTTTAGTTGGTAGAGATCACCCAGGGAATGGTAAAATTTTAGTCAAGACCTAAGGGCTCAGGTGGAAGCAAGGTGCGTAATCGCTGTAAATATTTCATGGCATAATAGCAGAGACCTGAACTAGGGAGTGAGAAAGGAGGTGGGTATATTTCTGTCTGTTGGCCTGGGTCAATAAAATCAAGGACATAAATTGTGTAATAAAAACACCAGGAAGAAAAGCCAAAATGCATAAACAAGGAGAAGAGTGAGCTATCATCTGGCACAGCCACAGCCTCTCCAGGCTCCTGGTAAGATTTGTGCCAGTGCCCAAGTGCATGCAGCTGGTTGGGGACTAGACTGTGGTACTGAGTCTTTTTTTCCTCACCCTTTTAGTATTTAGAATTTAAATACATGAGCATACTATAATTTGATGGTAATCCCCTCCCATTATCCCCTTAGCGCCCCATTTCCTACCTCCACCATCTCCATTCCAGTGAAACCCTTCTTTTCATGTGGTTCTTCTATTTCAATTCTTATTTATTTATTTGCTCTGCTTCATCATACATGTCAAAATGTTCATGGGCTCATGTTGTGCAGGTCTTATGGAGGTAGCAACCTCCCCTGTGAAGTCATGAATGCACCAGTCCCTTCATGGCAGGAGGATAGTGTCACAACGTCCTCCTCCCTTCCTCTGGCTCTTACTTTCTTTCCAACACCTCTTCCACAGTCTCCCCTGACCTTGGAGGGCATGTTGTGGAGATGTCACATGTCATGTAGAACTTTCAAGAGCCTCTTATTTTCAGCACTTTGATGCGTTCTGTGTATCCCCAGTATCCACGCCAGATCTAAAACAGAGCTCTGCTGAGCAGAAAGATCAGCACTAGTATTCTTCCTGCCGCATACTCTGCAATGTTCCTCAGCCCTGATAGGTATGCTAGAAATGACTTATTCGTGGGCTGGAGGGATGGCTTAGTGGCTAAGGCATTTGCCTGCAAAGCCTAAGGACTCAGGTTCGATTCCCCAGTACCCACTTTAGCCAAATGCACAAGGGGGCACACGCATCTGGAGTTCATTTGCAGTAGCTGGAGGCCCTGGTGTGCCTATTCTCTCCCTTTCTCTCTCTCTCTCCCATTCTTTCTTTGTCAAATAAATAAATAAAAATAAAATATGTAAGAAATGACTTATTCAGAACTAAGTCCCCAACTATCACTCCTTATCACCTTATCAAATCTTGAGTCTCCCCAGTTCTTACCACCATCTGCAAAAAGAAGCTTCTCTAACCAATAATGAGAACAGAACTAATCAATGGCCACAAACATAAACATTTATAAGGCAATTTGATGGGCATAATAGATCTACTTAGCCAAAGCACAGTGGTAGCTTCTCCCCTCCCCAGGACCTATCGCCTTCCAAGTCACAGGCTTTTGGCTTGATTTTCAGTTCCAGACAAGAATTTTCTCCCAAGGAGTGACCCTCAAATCCATTCTGAAAGCAACTGATTACTCCTATAACTTATGACCTATTATTCCATCAGTGAGTACATCTTGCCTGGCTGTTTGGATGTGTAGGATGCAGGGTACACTGCTGGCTATAACTGTAGATGTCTTTTCTCTCCCAGTATCCTGCATAGTACTTCCCAGCTCTACTGTAGATAGGCAGTAGGAGGTGGTTTCTAGTTTTGCAACTGGGTCTTTAAGGCAGCAGTGAACAACAAGGCAGAAGGCCAATACTGACACCTGAGGTTGTCCTCTGACCTCCACATTGTACATGGTTACTCTCACTCACACATATAAATGCATACGCATATGTTATACACACAAAAAGATAATAAAACTTCCATATATATATAGTTTTGATCCTAACTTACATGGTAGAGTTGCACCATTACACATACTAGGTAAATTCAGGATTCAGAGTTGGCAATGTCTTTCTCAAATGAGGCCAGTTCTAGGTTTTACCTAGATCCACCTGACTTCACTCCTAGTCCCAACCATTCTTTCCTTTGTTCCTTTCATCGTCACTGTAGAGGTAACTTGTTTTGCTGTGCCCTTTTTACTCATGATGACTCCCTAAACTGCATCTGCTCTTAGAATCTGAAGAACTGTGCTCCTGAAAGCTCCTGAATTCCTTAGAACTCCACTGTGCACCCAGCTACAGCTGGTGGAGCCACAGAAGGGCCTAATCCAAGTCTCAAATTGGGACTAGAAGACCCTTTATTGGGCAGGCTTCAACACTTCTGCAAAAGGAAGGCATAAGACATAGCTTGCTACCCAGGAAATGTAACCCGTGAGCTCTGTAGTGTGGAGGACAGAATGAAGCGGAACATGATAATAATGGAAAAGTTCTGCTAGGAATATCAGAACCAATGAGTCACTCTACATTGTTGGTGAAGTTAATCACTACCATGTCTTACTGATTGCCACTGTGCTAAGCAGCTCCTGAGCTACAAGTTCCCCTCTGGCCTTGTCATTTCATGCACAGAGGTGGGAGCCAACTTTGGGAAGGCATCAGGGTTTGTGCTTTGAATAGATTGTGAAGTTCTTATAATATCTAAGTGGAGATATTAATTTGGCATTGAATGTAGGCTTTACACCTCGATCTTAAATGAAAATATGACCTTGGATATCACAAACATAAACTGTTTATGTAGCCTTTGCAGCCAGTGTAGTGGAAGAGATGACCTCATGACAACAAATGAGTGGATAAAATCTTCCATTTAACTTTCCTTTCCAAAATCCAGTCAGTAGATCTTGAGTTCTTAGCTCTTGACTTTGGTAATGAGATATCTTCTGGAACAAACCTTTTGTGTTCTTAGTGAACAAATTGTGCCAAATCACCCTGTTTTCAGAAATATACAACAACTTTGCAACACTGATGGCACTGGGTATTTTTTAAATCCTTGCCAATTTATATGAATGCAAAGAATGATGAAACTTTGTTTTATCTGTTCTTTTATGATTGTTAATATTAAGCATTTTAATGTATTTATTGCCTATTTATAGTTTTTCTTTACGGAACTACTCCTTATGTTTTGCTATTTTGTTTTGGGAATTCAATTTTTATATTAATAACTTATGAAATATTCTATAAGGCAAGAACATTGCTCTGGTCAGTGTTATTTATATTGAACATTTCCTCCAGCTATTATTCTTTTCATTAAGTTTTTTTTAAAACTATTCTTGCTTTTACCTAGATCTTTAAAATTTTTTATGGCTCAGTCACACATTCTATTATTTCACATTTTTACATCTTTGGTGTTTTGGAATAAAGTCCTCCAACCACATGTAATTTAAATATTTACTCTTTTTTTGGATATTAATGAGTTCATCGTAAGTTTAATGCATCTGAGATTTACAATGGCATGAGGGTGAACCATAGTTCTTAGCTAAATGCTACTCTAGTGTCGTGTGGTTCTCTTATGTGTGATGCTTCTTGTTGGTGACTTGGGCTTCCTGAAAACATAACAGGAATATCACAGTAAGGGGCTTAACCTAGCTATGACTGTCTCAAAAGAGTATTAAAGTACTTATTGATGACTTGGGAAAAGGAAACTCTTCAGTCTGAGTGGATAAAAATAAAGCCCCTTAACCCCTGCTTCTCATGGACACAGCTACTGCTTCAACTCCTGTTAGTGGGAGTATCACCCCAGAAACCATTGTGAAACACCCCTATCAAGCTTTGCCTGATTGGACCTCTGCAAGTATCTCTTTGTGTTCCAGTTGCCTCTTTGGACACAAATTGAGACTGTAGTATGTATGGACAACATGTCCAAATAACAAAAGGCCCCAAGCTAAAAGGCAAAATGTCCCACTTTCTAACAGTCAGACTCTAACTGCTTGGAATCTAACCTTATACAATTAGATTATAATTCCTAGTGGCCCCCTAGCCCTCCCCCCATGTGGCTAGTCTCAGCCAGGAAAAGTGATGTTATAAAAGTGACTACATCAAGATAGTGAGCTGTCTTCTTGAGCTCTATTTAAACATAACCCCAAACAAATGGCCCAAAAGACAAGGCCAGGTAACTGCCTCTTCACTGCTATAAAAGGAGACCATTCCCCTTTGGATGGGCAGTACTCTCTCTGTCTCTGAGTTTGCTTCTGTGTCTATTGTTTATTAAAAATTTGGGGGCTGGAGAGATGGCTTAGCGGTTTAGCGCTTGTCTGTGAAGCCTAAGGCCCCCAGTTCAAGGCTTAATTCCCCAGGACCCACATTAGCCAGATGCACAAGGGGGCGCATGCATCTGGAGTTCGTTTGCAGTGGCTGAAGGCCCTGGCATGCCCATTCTCTCTCTCTCTCTCTCTCTCTCTCTCTGTCTCTTTCTCTCTCTGTCGCTCTCAAAAAAAAAAAAAAAAAATTGTATCCATTGTGGTCTGGTAAATTTACTCCCTTGCACTGGGATCATGATCCCTGCCATCAGGACATATTTTGTGAGTTCTTTTGAAAACAAGATTTGTAAATAAGAACACTATGGCCCCTTAAAATTCCTAGTGAATATGCTCTATTTCCACTAAAATCTTTTTTATTTTATGAATTTTATCCTTAACTGTATAAATGTGTCCATATAATATAGGGACTTGTCTTGGAGCAAGTAACTGACATCTGTGTGGCCTTGTCTTATCATGGTAGAGTAGCCCTGAAGTAATGCATTACACTCATGCAGGCCTGTGCATCTATCTCAGTCTACTGACACTGAACATAGCTACATTCAGTTAGTGTGATGGTTTATATTAATTGTCAACCTGACAGGACCTAGACTCACCCATGAAGCATTATCTTGATTAGGTTAATTGAGGTGGGAAGGCCCACCTTAGCTGGACAGCACCGTGCCATGGCCTGGGAGCTTCTTAAAAGGAGAGAGCTGGGTGCGTGCCAGCATTCACCGCTCTCGGCTTCCTCACTGTGGGCCGCAGGTGACCAGCTTGGAGTTCCTACCATCTCTGCCATGATACACTGTGACCTGGATTTATAAACTTAAAGAAACCTTTCCTCCCTTAAATTGGCTTGTCAAGTATTTTCTCTGAGCAACAAGAAGGTAGCTAATACAGTTAGAAATAATGAAAGCTATGGGGCTGAAGAGATGACACTTGCCTGTGAAGCCTAAGGACCCAGATTTAATTCCCCAGTACCCATGTAAGCCAGATGCACAAGGTAGCACATGTGTCTGGAGTTCCATTTGCAGTGGCTGGAGGCCCTTCCCATTCTCTCTATCTGCCTCTTTCTCTTTTCCAAATAAATAAGTAAATAAATAAATAAATAAATAAATAAATAAATAAATCTCTGTACAGTGTCTCACAGTGAACTGTGAATAAGTAAGCATTTGAAATTGGTAGAAAATTATGAAGATAATATTCATAGCATAAATATTTCCTTAGGCTTTCATGATCTTGAATACAGAGAAGCTTGAAGATTTTCAGAGTGATTCTGACCTATTATTAACCGAATAGTATCTTGTTCAATTCAGGCTTTCTTTTAGTCTTCTATTCTATTTTTTTCTCTCTTTTGGCTCTGTGAATACAGTGGTTGCTGTGCAAGTGTGAGAGCCCGAGTTCAGATCCCCAAAACCACATGGGGCCAGACATGGTAGTGGGAATATCTTTTAATCCCACTGCACCTATGATGAGATTAATGGGGAAGATAGGAAGAATCCCCCATCAGCTTGCAGGCCAGGTAGCCTGGCAAACACAGAACAAGGCAGAAGGTGAGGACTGACACCCAAAGTTGCCCTCTGACCTCCACAAGCACATAATGGCACATGTGTACCTGCAAAGGCACACACAATGAAAGGAAGAGAAGAAGAAAGAGAGGAAGGGAGGGAGGGAGGGAGGGAAGAAAGTGAAGGAAGAAATTATTTTCCCTTCCTTGCACATCACAAAGTCACCATTGGTATCAGGATTCAATTGCTGTTCTAAACTATTAAAACTATTGGCTACAAAGGGCTCTCTTGGTCCTGTTACCTAATGTTATGGTTGCTTGTCTACCTCATTCTATATAGCAGGCACCTAGAGATAACATGACAGATCATTTCTGGCATATTTTATAACCTTTATTTTTTGCTTTTTTCTCTTTCCAAATATTACTTAGTTTATATGCGACTTAACTGTGAAATAGATATGAAAAGATTTTGGGAAGAAAGAGTATTCAAATCTTACTGAATTGTTCATTAGCAGGTAAAGTGACTGAAGGACTGTATGGTGTTTTTATATGATCCCAGGACCAAATAACCCCTTTAGCATTGTTACAAACCATTCACTTATAACTTTTGTTTGGAGTTTTAAAATGCCAAATCTCCATGCAGACTCCCCAGTTATAATAATGGCAGAAAAACCCTGATCTTGATACTGTGGGGAGGACTGGACGTTCCATCTTCCTATATAAACAACACATTTTTATCACAGAGAATGCAACTGGTGGCAGTATTGGGCCAGCATAACAGTAAATCCAGATGCCACATAAAGCTATATATTTGTCTTTGAGAATCAGCAAATGAATTCCTCAGTGTTTTACCTCAAGCTGCTCTTAGGCAAGAGATACTTTCATGTTAGGCATTTAAGATTTTTGAACATCAATGTTATAGAGAACTGGTAATTTTATGAGAATGACATGCTGCCTACCGTGCTAAGAGGGTGACAAAAACTAGTGGTTTTGACAGAATGTACAATAGACAACAAAAGGGAAATGAAGCTATTTTATTCATTCAATTAAAATAGAAAGCCACAAATCACTGGACTGCAATTGTGAAACATTCCAGAATGCTCTAAGCATAAATGCATGCTTAAAGATTACTACTTGCAAGCTTAGAATTATTTGAGTTAAAGCATAAGGAACTAAAAAGCTCTACAGATTAAATTTGCAGGTATGCTGTCTTGCTACTACTGATCTAGGTTTGTTTCTTAAACTGATCACTTTATCGGGTGAAGGCAGCTGCAGAGCTGTGTTCCTGAGAATGGCTCGGTCCTTGCTGGGCATCAGAAGGAGGCTTTCACTGTTCTGCCCTTCAGAGGCTGGGGCGGCCGGTTGTTGTGCAGAATTGGGACAGGACTCTCTCCCTCGGCACTTGACAGAATACTACGGAACTGTGCCAGCTGTAAGGATAACATATCGTCAGGATCAAAAACTATGAATGTCAAGAAAAGCACTTTATTGTCTCTGTAATTAATGCACTGCTGCTTAGAAAACTGTGCTGAGGATTGCAGTAGTTTCTTCAGTGGGAAAGAAGGATCAACTCCTTTCCAGGCCTATGCGCTAAGGATTTTGCTGAAGTGAGCCAAGATTGACTGGGTTAGAGCACCAACTTTCTCACTATACACTGGGTAGTGTGGCTGAGTGATACGTTACCTAGGTGACCCACTTTCCACTCTTTCTATATAGCGTCTTCTTCACAGAGTAGTTGTAAAGATTAATTAGGTTAATCCACATAGAGTACCTATAGTAATATTTGGCACATGATTCTGTTCTATATGAGTCAGTTTGCAAGAGGCTACAATACTGTTTTGCTTTCAATGAGCACTGGCTAACAAAACCTCCAAAACATCATATAATAGTAACTATTCCATCAATAATCATTATCATCAAGACATTTTGATGGGTATTTAATAACTTAAACCCCCAAAATTAACAAAAATATTTTTTCAACTGGTAAGATATGCCAGCTGAGAATGAAGCAGAACTCCAGTGACAGCTTACTATTTTTGAAATTCCTAAGACTTCCAACAAGGTTACACATTCTTTCTCAGGGAGAACAGTGGAAGTTCTGAATCTCTTGTTTTTATTTCCTGGATACAGTAGAAATAGCACTGCAATGTGCTTTAAAAATGTAATAGATGCCCTAGTGGTTAAAGTGCTTGCCTGCAGAGCCTAAGGACCCAAGTTTAATTCTCCAGTACCCACATAGACCAGATGTGCAAGGTGGCACATGCATCTGGAGTTTGTTTGCTTTGACTAGGTACCCTGGTATGGCTTTTCTCTTTCTCTCAAATAAATAAAATAAAAATTTAAAAATGTAGTAGTCTACACCAGAAATGAATCTTTTTTAGTTGAAAGAGAAAAAAAAGTCCTGAAAATGCCTCAGTTGTGTTTGTAAGTGAAATGACGTCCCTGCTTGGTACTTCAATCCTGTCCTCCTCCTCAGGCACACTACCTGCTCTGGGCTGACACTGATGCTCTCCTTGCAGACGAACCAGGTCACACTTTCATGCAGAGGAGGGTGAGTCAGAGAGCCTGCATAGCTCCAGTAATCCAGGGATGCAGGAAGGAGAATGGATGGATCAAAGTTTGTAAAGGGGGCTCGTTTGCCCTGGAAACAGAAACAGTAAATTATGTCATAAAATATTTCTATCAATGTGTGCTATATACACAATATTAGCTTGTTTATGTGTTATCTACAGATTTTAGCTAAGAGTTAAATTAACTTTTCTACTACATATTGTTTTTTGGCATAAAGACTAGAAATGATAAGAAATGCACTACAAAAAAGTTTTGTCCAACCTTATGTGGTTGATAAATCTGTCTTTCTTTTTTGGTGGGACAAAATAAAAGATTCAATTTATTAATCTGTTTTTCTAAAAGTTACTTATAGTATAAAGCATTTTTGTATTTATGGAAATGACGCCAGATTTTGTTTTAGTGGTAAAATTATTTATTGGTAAGGGTATTGGGTACATTTTAGTCCTATTTATCCACATTATTTTTCCTGTTGGGTTACTATTTATAAATAGTAAATTAACTGATATATGTATGCTAATCCTTTATGCCACTTTTATCAGGCTTTTATATTGGTTCAGTTTTTAATTGCTTCTTCTGAATTTTCCAGGTAGATGCTGACTAATATATCATGTGCACATAAAGGTAATCTTGCTTTTGCTTTTCCAATAATTATTCTAATATTTTGGTCCTTATTAACTGAGCTGATTAAGAACTAATTATAGTGTTAATTGTGAAGGTCACAATGAGACACTTTCCCCATTCTTGATTAAAATAGAAATGCTTTAGTTGGCCAGGAAAAAGAACTGCTTGCATCATTTTGCTATTAGATTTGATGTTTAATCTAGTTTTAGGTAATATTTTTTTTATCAAATTCAGGTAGATTTTATTTCTTGCTGGTTTACCATCAGGGATGGGGATTGAATTTCATCAAGTGCTTTTCAAGCATGGAACATGCAGATTATCTTTAAACCATCAGTTTTTTGATATAATGCACAACAATAAAGACAGGGTAATATTGAAACAACCAGATACATCTTTCATGTGGTCTACCTGCTAAGAACCATTGCTTTACTAATATATTGTTGAAGTTGATTTTCTATACGTAATTTTGATATTTATTTCACCTATATTTCTAAAAATATTACTCTACAATATTCTTTTACAATATTCTTTTACAATATTCTTACCTAGTTTGATATTATATTTCATAGAAATGAGGGGAAGTTTTCATCTCTTCCTTTGCTTGGGCTTGGTTGACATTCACATTATTGTTCTTAAAGGTTGAGCATCATTTTCCCATAGCCAGTATTGGAGTATGGAGTTTTGTTTTAATAGCTAAATTTTTACTGTCTTTCCAGTTTACTTCTAAGTTTTTGTTCTGCTTAGGTTTTATTTTGTGTTAACTTCATATTTTCACATAATATCACTTATCTTAATTTTCAAATTTACTATATAATGCTATAAATAGTTTTATCTTTTAAAAATGTCTTCTCCAAGTTTATCTATCCTGTTTAATTTTCTTTCTTTCTTCCTTTTTTTTCTTTTGAGGTAGTGTCATGTTTTAGCCAAGGCTGACCTGGAATCCACTATGTTGTCTCATGTTGGCTTCAAACTCACAGAGATCCTCTGATCTGTTTCCTAAGTGCTGAGATTAAAGGCATGAGCCATCCCTCCCAGCAACTGGTTTTCTAAATTTCTAAAATTCCTTTGTAATTGTGCAAGTTTTCCTTTACCAAAGTTTCCAAATACACCTTTTTGTTATTTATTCCAAGAATAAAATTTTCTTTTATTGATAAAATTTCATTTTGTAGTTGTTCATTATTTTTCCTTATTATTTTGTTTGCTATTTGCACCTTCATCTTCACTATTTTCTTTATTTTTCTCATAATTTGAAAATATCCTTGAGCATGGTACTTTCAAATATCCTTCTTTCTTAGTTTATAATATACTCAAAGTTCAATCTTCTGAAATCAGCACAAAATAAACTTATTTTCCATCAGAAATGATAGCTCTGCACACTGTATAAGATGACAAATCTGGTTTAAAATTTACCTCTAGAACAGGGCAACTACGTTTGCATATTTGAAAAAACCCATATGTATTTTGAGTTTAGTTGGAAGTCATGGATATCAAATAGAGATCTCAAATCCTAAATTTTTGTAGTGCCCAAGAAATACCAACATGTTCTGAATGTCTAAGTAACTTTCCTTTCCACAGACCTCAAAGCAATAGCAGCATGCAAACAAAGAGATGACCTCGGTGTGAGAGAGTCTCAAACACAGCTGAGGTCTGCAGATGTCAGTGGTTGCACACCTGCCGTCCTCCTCCCCATATCACATAGGCATCTGAATGATTCCCACACTTCCGTGGATCTTTGTTCTCAGAATTAAACTATCTTAGCTTACTTACCTTAGTTTTAACTGAAGATAAGGCATCAAGTATTTTCTGAAGGTTTGGGTTGGCCTGACCAAGCTGGAGATTTAAAAAAAAAATAAAGTATGACATACAGATTATCAAGAGAATCTTGTTTAACAAACTTTTCAACTGACATCAATAAATGAAGAGATATCAAGGGGTTTGCTCTCTTCTCTGAGAGAGGGCATTTTCTTAGATGTGTGTGTCTTTATGGGCCCTTGCACTCTATAAGTTGTTTATCAGGTGTAAAGAATCACAGATGAAGCAGTACACAATAAACTTGGCTTAAATTAATTATGAACATGCTGGTCAAAGCCATGTAAGAGAAAAATGTAGAAATTTAGCAAAACTATGACATAAACTACAAACCTCTCTTGTGCTCTGTTCTATTATTTATCAGTACATTTTTATCATATGGTCAGTAAAGGTCACCTTGAATTATTAGTACATTTTGGTCATGCAGTCAGTAAAGGTCACCTTGAATTACTATGAATCTAAAAGTCACATAATTACTAAATCTTGCCCAATTTAATGATGGCTTTCTTCAAGGGATCTTCATTGGTAATATAAATTTAAATGCTAATAGAAACTTTAAGTAACAACTACAATTTTACAAAGCAAAGGATAGCTGTGAAGCCATCTCTAACTCACCTTCATCAAAACACCAATAATTGCCAAACCATCAGCCTTTGAGATAGCGTCAGCAATGTTGGGGTACTTTGCAGAATTCCAGTGAACGATGTGAAGCTAGAAATGGTGATGTGGTCAGTTACTAATGTGTCTTATCTGTGGGAAAGTAACACTACTCAAAGGACCCAGCCAGTGCACCTTATATATGATTACTCATTCCATTCTCTCAATAATTTATGGGAGATATGAATATTACATCTGACCCTATAGATAAGAGGATCGAAACAGAGTGATCTGCCCAAGATTATACACACAGCAGGTAGCCCATTTTGGGTTTGTCTTCTGGAAATCAATGGAAGAGGTTGCCTTTGTCATCAATATCCTACACGCCTCTTGCATCTGGTGGGTAGCGGGCACCTCATACCGGTGTATAGAATTGAATACTGAGGAACATACTCAACATTGTGGCTAAATGTTTCTCATTACTAGCCTAGATCTTTTTTTTTTTTTTTTTTTTTTGGTTTTTCGAGGTAGGGTCTCACTCTAGCACAGGCTGACCTGGAATTCACTATGGAGTCTCAGGGTGGCCTCGAACTCACGGCAATCCTCCTACCTCTGCCTCCCAAGTGCTGGGATTAAAGGTGTGCGCCACCACGCCCGGCTAGATCATTTTTTATTCTTCTCAATTTATATGAGTAGACAAATCACTGCTTTAGATTTTTTGGATACTCAAGTATTCTTTCGAAAATAATAGCACTTTAGATCTCTAGTTGATTTGATTTCAGTCCACTTCTGAGTTCAAAAATGATCATAAGTAGGTAAATGCAGGGGAAAAGCAAGTTTCAAAACTATGTGTGCTACAGAGATCATTTTATTAAAAAACAGAAGTCAACCCATCTATATGGTTACATACATATGATGTATTCACATATAGAGAGGACAAAGGCCCTCTCCTTTTTGTCTTCCACACTCTACACTGAGTTTAATGCACATGTGTCCAGTTATTCAATGGTAATGTAGTTTTAATGTCTTGTGACACATCACAAACCCTTATATGAGGTCAGTTCATGAGAAGGTAGGTGATGGTGCACAGCAGGGAACCTCGGGACCTTTTCTAAGTATTGGTACCTCCTTTCAACCTTTCCTGTAGATAAATTCCAGCTTTTTATGCTGTCTCTCTACATTTTTTCTACTGGTCACATCCATGCTGCTGAGGTATCCAGGCTTGAAATTTATATAAAAATAAAATGCGGGTGTCAGAGTTTTAAAGAAAAGCAATTCCATATTGAAGCTAACATGATGAAAAAAATTTTGAGGCATTTTCAGGGAAATCTCTGCCTCAGGAGTTCAGCTCCATGTTCAGTTGTCGCTTCCCATGATAAAAGTTCTTTTTATTGCCAAACATGGTGTTGCCTGTGTTTGGTTCTAATGGAGTCTAGGAGTTCTTGCAGACTACAGTGTTTTCTTCCCTGTGAAGCCATGGTGATGGTGGCTACAGCAGCACCAGAGCTGCTTCTGGGGTGCACTCATGAACTATCTCTCCTTATGTTACCTCTCCAGAGTATTTGACTCCATCCACCGTGTGCTCAGAGCCACAGTCGTTGGTGCTGCCCCAGTGAAAATGGAACTGGGAAAGCCGATAGCCATCAGAGAGAGGACCACCTTTCAGCACTGGAAGGAAAATAAGCTAGTGTCAGTCGGATGGTCATAAACTTCAGCATACTTTTATATTTATTCAAACACAAAAACTGCACTGCATTGAGTAGAAATGAAAACAAACACTGGTGCCAATGTTTTGTTTGCCTCTTATTCCACCCCACACTCCTCCCCTTCGTCCTCCTTCATGATATAACTTTCCACTATATGGTGCCTCCCTGCTGTGATGATGATAAGACAGCTCACAAGTTATATGCAATTCTTGGAGTAGGAGCAGGAGCAACAGTGTTGCCTATTTCTACCACCAAAGAAGTATATTGCCAAGTAAATGAATTATATGATAACAGGGATTTCCTATAATCTCTAAATTGCAAGTTTATTAGTTTATTTTCTTTTTTTTTGCTATTAAGATGATAATTTTATTTGTTACCTCACCTGATAAAATAACATGTATAGACAAAAGTTTTGAAAAAGCAAATAGTATATAGATAGTAAGTGGTCTTAAGATGTATCTATTAAATAATATGCATATACAGTAGTTTTAAGACACAAAACAAGGGTAATTTATTCTCTTGAACACTGCAGGTAATATGCATCAGAGTTGAGAGCAGCTTATTGCTTTAAATATTTTTTATTTATGAAGGAGAGAGAAAGGGTCATGCCAGGGCCTCTTGCCACAACAAACAAACTCCAGATGCACATGTTATTTTGTGTGTCTGAGTTTACACGGGTACTGGGGAATTGATTGCAGGCCACAGGCTTTGCAGATCAGCACCTGTAACCACTGAGCAAGCTCCTGAATCCAATAGCAGTTTGTTTTGACAAACAATTTACTCATCACCTTTTTTAGTATTGTCTGAAGACACAATATGGTACCTTGATAAGCCTGTTGAAAACCTTAGGCCAGGGACCAAGAGACACTGCTTGTGGGACAACATCATTTTTGAGAACTTGGCACTGGATGACCAGCTAGTTTGGTGAGTCATCCAGTCATATGATCATTTAAGCAATCATGCCACTAGGCCTAATCTAACAAGGGGCATAACCCCAAGGTGCCTAACATTTAGGCTCAGAACCTTATCAGAGAGTATTAAAACAAGCATGGCCTTTTGTATGTAGCAGTCTTACAGAAATTTCATTTAACAACGTATTTAATAAACACTGGTAGAAAGCTAATGTGTCAGGCAATGCACTCGGTTCCTGGATTTGAGGGGAATCCACACATTCTCCTATTTTCTCCCCACTGAACTTGTCCACTCATATCACTTTTAGAATAATCTGAAATAATCAGAAGAGATGAGGCCATTAAGATGAAGGATTGAGAAAAGACGGAGCTGGTAGCCCTGCAAATCATCTTCTAGGAGGACACAATGCCTTCCAGACTACAGCAATGCTGCACAAGTACAAAATCTGAAGGATGGTTGTTGGTGCCTCTGAAGCCCCACTGTTTAACTTTCCCAATTATGCTCTAAGGTAAGAAATGTCAGTGATCTTTGGACTCACCGGATTGGTTATTGCTGTCCTCAAAAGTTACGTGGAAGGAATGTCCCACATTGACAATTTCTTTGGCAGTTGCAGGATTGTAGGAAACACTGATAGGCTTCAGAGAAGTGTCACGCTTGGCTTCACTGGTTTTGATATCAATAGGAGACTGGTTATTTCCATTGGCGATGGGATATAGTTTGCTCCATTGCTCAGGACCTATGAAAACAAATGTGCATATAACCAAATCTTTATAGAATGCTTAATTACAAATTTAGGACTTCAACTATATGTTTGCTGGTTAGATTACGGTTTATGCATGTATTTTAAATAGCATTATCTTTAGCTTAATGGAAGTTTGTGTTTGAGGATATCCCTTTTGTATACTGTCCTATTTAAGTGTAACTGCCAACATCAACAATATGGGCCTATACATTAAGCATTAAGTCTATATGACTAGACTATAGGTATTTGACTGTGAGCCACAGATTTCTAGTATGTACAAATCAAGTATATTTTGCAGACATTCATGTCCAAAACCAACTGCTAAAAATGCTTACAAAGCTCTTCTAATTATGCAAAGAGGCAATTCAAACCATATCCTGTGGCTGTACAGTTATGTGAAATGCCTGCCATGTCTTCTGTTAAAAAAGGGAAAAAGCTATTGTTTCAAGCTACAGAAAAAGAAGTGCTCTTACCATTTTTGCCATCATATCCCCAGTCTGAACTTGCCATGATCTTCTATTGAGTTGTCCTGAAAATAAAGGAAGACCTGGAATGACTACCTGCAACTGTGTGTGCGATAGATGCCTTAAGTGAGATGTGGGGGCTTTTATACAAACTTCTCTTCCTGTGACTGGCCACTATTTCATCATTTCTGCTTATCAGGAAGCACGCACATTCAAATAAAATGCTGTCATAAAAACATCTATAAGGGTTAGGTCAGCTGTAATTGTTTTATTTTATTATAATGTAAAAGTGAAATAAAATAGATTTCATTAAACCAAATCTTGTTTCTCTTATGCTAGTGGAAGACATAGCTGAATATTGTCATTTGCAACTCTTTAGACTTTCTAAATTAAAAATACATTTGTACTTAAAGTTTTCAGTGTTACCCTTCCTGGATACTTAAGCAACACAGGCAGTAGTAATTTAATAAGGAGATTAATTTGTGTGCTAACATCCTGATATGAACTAGAATCATGGTGTCAGCTTAGAATCAGATAATAGAATAAGTAATCATTTGTAAGATATTTTACTCATAATGGTGCATTTTGTAAACACATAGGTACATTTATAAATGATGGCCAAAGAAATTTTTAACATGGGACATTCCTTTTACTTATATTTAGAGGACAAAAATAACCAATCAGGTTGAGTTAGAATCCTTCATTATGGAGCAATATTGGCATTCATAAATGGAGACAACTATATTAACATTATTAACAATTAACTTATTAACAACAATGATATGGTCAAATATAATTATACATTAAATAGATCTACTAGGATAAAAGACTTTTTATAGTTCTGCACATTTTCATGATTTTATTTTATTATCATGCACACTAAAATCCTATAAAGTAGGAATTTTATCATTTTGTAGTGGAGAGATGTTGAGGGAATTCATCACAGCCAGCAAGAGTCAAAACCTCAGCCTCAATTGAGTTTCTTTCTTCACCACACGATGAAACATAACACCTGGGTGACCTATGACATACATGATCCCCTAATTCTCCTTCTTGGTCCACATCCTCTTAAGTCTAAACCGAATCTTCACCAAGATGAAAACTGACCTGTGGGGAGCCATGAGAAGTTGAACAAGACATTTCAGGAAGGCAAAGGAAATTGACTAGTATGAGAGCTGGTCCTTCCTTTCATGGTTCTAAGTATGCTCTTTGGAAATAAAGCCAGAAAAACAAGTTTCTTGCATCATGAGAGCCATATGTCCTCCCACTGTAGAACTGCTTGAGCTGCTGCAGTCCCTGAAGGAAGACAGGAGTCCGGAGCCACTTTTAGCAAGGCCGACCGGGCATTTTCTTCTTAGTGTGCTTCTCAGTGGCTGATGCCCATGTCCTGGGTCCTTCCTCTTATGCAGAGTGGACAATGGCTCATGCACATCCTGAGTTCCTGTCCTATGGAATCAGGAGACATTACTTAATTGGGAGCTTAAATTCTTTTTAAATTTTAAGTTTTTTTGTTTGTTTGTTTTTCGAGGTAAGGTCTCACTCTGGTCCAGGCTGGCCTGGAATTAAGTATGTAGTCTCAGGGTGGCCTCGAACTCTCGGTGATCCTCCTACCTCTGCCTCCCAAGACCTGGGATTAAAGGCGTGTGCCACCATGCCTGGCTAAATTTTAAGTTTTTAATTTGACAGATAACCCTGTATTTATCAAGTAACATGTTGTTTAGAAGTACATATGCATTAGGAAGTGGTTAAAGCTAGCTAATAATTATATATATTACAGTTATTTCGTGGTGATAGTATTAGCATCCATTCTCTGCATTTTTCAAGAATATAATCAATCAACATTAACTATAGTCACCTTGCTTAACAATTTATGTGAATTTATTCTATCTGATTATACTTATGTATTCTTTCATCAATCTCTTTAAACTTTTTTAAACTACCATATTATTCAACAATTTTGAAAAAGGAGAACCTTTTTAAATTATTACATGAATGACTCATTGCATGAATGTTTTAACATTTATATGGTATGGTAATTCATTTAAAGTTTTAGGCACAAAACTACTTTGACCCCTAACTTCATGACCCTTTATTTTATTATGTACCCAGGGTGTGCTTGAGTACTCGCACAAGGAGAAAATTATAGAGTGAGGATGTAAAATTTAATGAGCGACTAGAGTTTAACACTACTCCCCTTACCTTTATCCATTCTTTTCTGCTCATAAAATTCACCTCTCTCACTTAATATCTAAGCTCAATACAAAGTGTTTAATTTAGAATTCACTGCACTTTGGCCTGTAGATCTCTCCCAGGTTTCTTCTCCAGGGCCAGCATCTTTGAACTGCTTGCTCATTCTAAGATGAGGCTTGCTCTCAAGCGGCTTGTTTCCTGAAGCCATCAAATAAATGTACGCATATGGAGAAAGGCATTTTGTTTTTCCTGACACACTGTTCTGAATGAATCCATATGCTCATGAAACTTAATCATAAAGTTCTTAGATTGATGGAAAAAAATTGCTACATTTTTAGAAAAGTAATGTAGAATTTTATGTAAGTGAATTTTATCAAGATGTGCTTAAATGATAATGTTAAGGAATATAGTACCAAAGTGTCATTAAGAGCTGAGTGACAGTGTGTCCATGCTTCAGAGTTACAGGGTATACTTGTGGGCTAGGAAAGACTACTGTTATTGAATGCTTTGTATTTGCTGGGTCCTTTAAAATAATAATTTAATTCAATCATCACAACATACTCTTAGGAGTTGTTCGTGTCCCCTCACTTTATAAAAAATTGACATACATGTACATTACACATTTTGATCATAATCTTCTCCCGTTGCCTTCTCTGGTCCCATCTTCCTATCCCTGGTCCTCTGAACTTCTTCTTTTGAACTAGTCTCTCTTCTCCTTTCATGTCTGTTTTAACCCTCATCCACCATCCATGAGGGAATGGTGATGGCCCAGTATTTTGCAGGTCTTGTGCCGGTAGCCACAGTGGCTGCGGTCACCTCACTTTTGGTTGTTGTGCAGGTACTGAGACTAACCTCATTGCACTCGGCAAGCACTATACCATAGAGAGACATCCCTGCCAGTTTTTGGTTTTTTATTTTAAGATGGACTCACTACATTGCCCACTCTGGCTTTGAACTCAGTATATATTCCAGGTAGCCCTTAAACTTCTGATTTTGCTCCAGCCTCCCAGGTAGCAGGATGACAGGCTTGTACCACGAGAGCACGGGCTGTCACCTCACTTTTAAAGAAGAAATATCTGAATTTTAGACTAGTCAAGGAGCAGGACCAGCACTTGAATCCATTTCTGGTCATGTGTGCAGACCAGGAGGGCAGTCTTCCCACACACCAGCACTGTCGCTATCAGATGCTCACGTGACATTTGTTCAAGTAAATTAATGGATTGTTACACTTGGTTATTGAATGAATGTGATTCTTTAGGACTTTAAAAATATTTGTTAAATTCAGCCTTCATGACAGACCCCTAGGACTTAGGTTACATCAATTAAATTAAATAAAGATATTTTTAGCATTTAAAAATGTCTTTTTTTATGGGCTGGAGAGATGGCTTAGCTGTTAAGTGCTTGCCTGTGAAGCCTAAGGACCCTGGTTCATGGCTCGATTCCCCAGGACCCATGTTAGCCAGATGCACATTGGGGCATATGCGTCTGGAGTTTGTTTGCAGTGGCTAGAGGCCCTGATGTGCCTATTCTCTCTCTCTCTCTGCCTCTTTCTCGCAGTTGTTCTCAAATAAATAAATAAAATAAACAAAAAAGTTAAAAAGTGTCTTTTTTAAAAGAAACATCATTTTCTATACTATCAGATTTTAAAACCACATATTGCCCACTTTTACATGATACTTAAAGCCTTTTTAGAATATCTTTTCTTTCTTTTAGTCCCTTTCCATCGGTTCCTACTTTTAAGTGAAATCACATACTCTAGAATTAAATAATCTGTGGTTGAGTTTCAAATTTAAATTTGTAATTCAGAATAATTCTTTGGTGTGGAAGGAACAAAAAGTATGAAGAGTTGATATTTTTGTGACTTGGAAAATGTCACTGAAAAGAAAAATGTACACCTCAATAATCCCTAAGTCCAGAAGGCAGTTGCAATTCTAAAGTGTGTAGAGTTCTAGGAGGATTATGACTTTCCTGGGGCAGCTTCCTGTTACTATAACAACACAGCAGGGACAATTAACTTACAAAGCAAACATAGATCATTTTAATGCATGGTCTAGAGGTTATAGCCCAAGATAAGTGTCCCCATTTCTTTGGCCCTGATGAGGCAGCATATCATTGTGAAAAAAACCACTCATCTCATAAGTAAGGAAACAAGAGGTTCAGAAGTGGCCCACAATCCACAATGACCTAAGGGTGTTTTCTAAGTCCATACCTCCTAAAAAGTCCATAAAGCTTTCCAAAGGCACCACTGTGGGGACGAAGCCCTTTATACATGGGCTTTCTGGGGTGCCCAATATCCAAACTATGGTACATATTTTCCTAAAATTAGAAAATGTATGCCATGAAGATCAAGCATCCTTTTTGAGTGTTAATTTGATATTAATCTCACATTACTCCCTAAACTCTCTGCCCATCCAAGAATGAATTTTTGGTTGTGGCAAAATAAGCCTTATTTTGAGTGAAGTGGGTCATAGAGCATAGTGATCTCAGCCTTGATATTTCTACATTAAGATAACTAGAAATTCCAATTAATCATTTTAAATCATTTGTCTGGATTTCACAATCTATGATTTCCACAAAATTGATCTCCCTCTTCTCTTCATTTACAGCATAGATGTGTTGCCAATTTTTTTTTTCCCAGGGGATGTCTTTAACTCCACCCGTATGAAGCTAGTCGTATCTTAGGACTTTTGCTCTTGTCCTTCTGCTTGGACCTTGTTGCTCAGTCTCACCCTTCAGGTATAACTTTCCCACAGGCCTCCCTCCCCAGGCTCTCTAGCATGCCATTCTGTTTTTATTTCTCATGTCATGTTTTGTATCTGAAGTCATTTTGTTTGCATTCTGAAAGTGCTGATTTATTTTAAATTTTCAAATTTTGGAGCACTTTGGATTTCAGATTTTTCAGACTAGTCATGTTCAATTGGCCAAGTATGCAAATATTCCAAATTTTGGAAAATTTTAAAATCAGAAACACTTGCTATCATACATTTTGGATAAAATATCCTCACCTAGCATTTTATTTGT
Organism: Dipus sagitta; assembly: GCA_036346955.1. Lineage (NCBI taxonomy): Eukaryota > Metazoa > Chordata > Mammalia > Rodentia > Dipodidae > Dipus > Dipus sagitta. The sequence continues at coordinate 152,515,514 of CM070771.1, forward strand.
TTGCATGATTAATGTCTGGAGCCATCTCTATCATAACTCTGTGATAATATGACCTAAACTATGTTCGCTTCTTCTATAGCCTGTCTGGAAAGCAGTGGTGTTCAATAAGTACTGGTAGAAAAACAATTGGATAATCACCTTAAATCTCAGCCATTTTATCTTTACAAAGAGTAGAGCAGGCCGCACAGCAGGAGCAATGCCTGAACTCAACTGGAGGGTGTGTGTTGTGCTGATGTGTTGGCATGTGAGTGAGCTTTGCTGGGGTGAACTCGTGATCACATTTGGACTGGGGAGGAAGAACCTTCCCCTCACAGTTCTATTAATGGGAGATGAAGTGACCAACTGTGTCTGTCAGTCATTGCTGAGAGAGTGAGAACCTTGGTCCTTATAAGTGTCAAATTTTTTGATACATCATGTGTCAAAAAGTTTAACTCTTCAATTATGATTTGAACTTTTGGCATATACACTTGAGAAATCCATGGCTCACGGGACATTGTGGAAGAGGGGTGGAAAGAATGTAAGAGCCACAGAGTAGGAAGGTATATTCTGAGGCCTTGCTCCCCTCTAGAACTGAGCTGGTGCATTCAGGACCCCACAGTGAATACCAATGACAGCACCACTGTGGAGGGTCTTCAGTGCAATGGGGCGAGAGAGAGGGGACATAAGAGTATAACTTGATGGGACTATGACCAATTTGTAATATTTATATATATTAAAGTTCTTCGTTTTTTTTTGTTTATCATTATTTATTTATTTATTTGAGAGCGACAGACAAAGAGAGAAAGAGGCAAATCCATGATTCTTATCTTTTATTACTGTGGCTAAAGAAAAATTTCCACCTTATATTCATTGTCTTGGAGCATTATACTTTTGAGGGAATTTTCAAATCTGATAATGAATATATATATATTTTTATTTACAACCAAGTCAACTCTGTGTAGATCACTAATCCATGGCAACTAGGAGTCGACAGGGTCTTGAAACTTCATCCTCTTGAAAACTTTAAATTTTAAATATATTTAACTGACTGCCATCTTTACTAAATCAGCAGTTGGCAAGATACTCTGGAATATAGGCTTATGAACTGTTAAGGAAATAGAATCTCTTCCACTGCATGGCCACTCTGGGCAGGTTGACTGGGATGTCTTCAGATTTATCTCTTTTATTGTAAATTCAGATTTATCTGTAAAACTATGAAATATGTTGTCATGTAAAACCAGGAAGAGAATTAATATGACCTTCGACCACAATCACATTAACATTTTCTAACCTCAGAAGAAAATAACACCACAATGCTTCATAAGCCACAGAATACTGTGCAAATTTAAGTGATCGAAGGTAAGCGTCAAGAAAAGAGTTTGATTTTAACTCTCAGGCAAATGATTGCTTAAACAAAAATAACCTAAGTGATTGCATGTAGCCTCCAATTCAAATAATTTCACAATAGAGATCTGCTTGCTACAGTTTAAACTAAATACTGCATGTAAATACACAAGGAGATAAGTTTTTGAGTGTAAATATCAGGGAAGGTGAAGGACATTTAAATATCAGTGATCATGGTGTTACAATGGTCTTCTTTTAGGTGTCTATCTAAAACTATCATGAGATTAATAAAACAAACTGTTATCTTCTAAACCCCTTTACCCAATACTAGATTTTTATAATACATTTGCTTTTAATTTGTCCTCTCTCAATCTAATGTTCGTTAACACTTTTTTTTTTTTTTTTTTTTTTGCAATGGGGAGAGAGAGAGAGAGAATGAGTGACAATGGGTATGTCAGGGTACTTTATGCACTGGCTTTATTTGGGTACTGGGGAATTGAACCCTGGGCCAGTAGCCTTTGCAAGTAAGTGCCTTTAATTACGGAGCTAACTCTCTAGCCCCTCAATCTAGTATTTCTTAATGTATAGTTTGCAGAAGGACTTCCTCAAATTCACCTGAGAGTAATATTAAAATGCTTATGTGTGTGTGTCATCCATTTCATTACCTTTGTAAAATGACATTAGCTAGTTTGGGTCAGATATGTAAGTATTGGAAGTCATACTAGAGGTACCTAGGAGCTATACGACTTCATCCCCAGTATCTAATTACCAAGAGCTATTTACTTATTTATTTTTAAGTTTTATTTATTTATCTGCAAGGAGAGAGAGAGAGAGAGAAAAGAGAAGAGAAGAGAAGAGAAGAAAAGAAAAGAGAAGAGGAGACAAACAGAGAGAGAATGGGCATGCCAGGGTCTCTAGCCACTGCAAATGAACTCCAGATGCCTGTGCCCCTTGTGCATCTGGCTTATGTGGGTCCTGGGGAATAGAACCTGGGCCCTTTGGCTTCAATAGCAATTGCCTTAACTGCTAAATCATCCCTGAGCCCAAGCTATTTATTTTTTATTTGTGTGTTTGTGTGGCATGTATGTGTATGTGTGTGTACAATGGCACATGTGTGGAGGTCATAGGACAATATCAGGGTGTTGATCTACACTTTACATCATGTTTGAGGAAAGGTCTCTATTGCTGCTTGCTGCTTCAAGTGCTAGACTAGCTAGCTCATGAGTTTAAGGATGCTCCTGGCTCTGCGTCTCATTTCCTTAGGTGTGTTTGGTTACAGATGCATGTACTGCTACTTGTGTCCAGTTTTACATGGGTTCTGGGATCTGAACTCTGGTTGTCAGAGTATGATTCAAGTGCTCTTAACCACTGAATCATCTGTGCTGCCCCACTAAGAAATACTTAAATGAAAAAAAAGATCAAACTTCCAAGTGCACATGTATTATTGGCAAACATATAGCATAGACACATGACTTGACTGTAATTTTAGGAGGACAGGCTACAGGTGAGGCTCCCCAAGCAGCATCTTGCCTGAGACTCCTTACAATGGGCTTTGATGACTCAAGACTGGTGCCCGTTATAGATGAGTTGAGTAATGGAGTTTAGTGGGGCATAGGCTGATATGCTGTATCCATGGCATTCAAGGGCTGGGATTGTCCACTCAGGTGCCTGGTTCAGACAACAAGTATGAGTCTAGCAATTTCACATACTCAGCTCCTACTAGTCTAACATTACTTATAGTTCACAACAAACCTTGCTTTCACTATGAGTACCTCTGCAGATGCTGTTAAACATTCTTATTAAACAATTTAAATGAGCAAATATATTATTTATGTTGAAGTAATATATAAGTATAGCATCCATTGAGTCAAAATCTCTGCATATGAAGCTTGGCAATCTGTCTTTTTAACAAACATTTGCTGGTGAGTCTTAAAGATTCAGAGTTATCTGCCTGACATGCTTTCTCCCTTAGGAAGCATACTGACTTATATCCACTTGAGCAAGTCACTGCAGAAAATACTCAGTGCTTTACCAAGGTTTCTTAAATTCATCATGTGTTTACAGTATCCATTTCTGGAAAAGATTGTTTTATTTTTTCTTTCACTTTTGTGTGATATGCTTTTAACCAACCTGCCCTATACTTCATGTGTTCACTCAGTGCTTTTTTTTTTTTTTTTTTTTCAGGTGCTCAAGATCTCTGACCAAGTAAAGACTGATTCAATGAGCAATGAAAATCTCCATTTTGAGCACAGGACGTTTTAATTTCAGTGGACTCTCAGTCATTTTTCTGCAGGACTTAGAAAAGCACAGAAGGCACATTATTTGAACCAGCATTTTGTGGAACAATTTATTATTCAAGATCAGGATGCACAGAAGTACATTATGCAGATTCACTTTTTGATCTAAACAGAGTGAACACGACACGAGTGAAGTAATATCTGCAGTGTTTTATCATCCTCTAAGACGTTCATGTGTTTAACAGTCATTTTCAAGTATTATCACTGACTACACAATTCTTTATCCCAATTTGTTTGGGTAATCAATTTTTTTGTGTGCGTATCTGACCTAGTAACTCAGCATAAATATTTTTAATGTGTACTACAGATAAAAACACACAGCAGATGCACAGTAGGGTATAGTCTTTGCTTTTCCCTGGGTATATAATCATAATGAAACATGTACGGGCAGTGGCTGAGTGGGATGCGTGAAGTCTGCAGCACAGGGAGTTGAGGCAAAGGGAATTATGCAAGCGCTCCCAAGACTTTGACAAATGAAACAAAATTAGCTAAGCAGCCTGAAACCACAGTGGGTAGTGATCCCTAGAGTGTTTTCTAAGAAGTAGGTGAAGAATAAGGGCAATGACTGCACGTACTTTTCAAGAAAGAAATGCCTTCCTTTAATGCAGTCCCATGCAATGGAGACCTTATTTACTGCAATATCACTTATATCATCTTATTTGTAACTGTTAAGAAGTGTGCGAGCTGGAGGGACAAATCTTACTGTTTCCATTTCAAAATAAGAAAGTGCTTTTCACAGGGAGGACATTAACTGTGTTTGTGCAAAGTTAGATGGAAGATTAGAATTATAACTTCAAACCATGTCAAGAAGCCTTTCCATCATGATGATTTTTGACAAAATTGCCTAACAATAGCTTTTCTTTCATAATTTTAAACTTCATTATCACCAAAGAGCTCACTTTAATGAGTAGCTGTTACCTCAGAGCAGCCATTGTGATTCCCTGGAATTACTAACCATACTGTTGACAGGCAGGCTTGGTGCCCTTCATGCTGCTGGCCTTGGTACAGGGGCTGCTCTCTCTCCCAGATGAATGCTCGCTGTCGCTTTCCACAGCCAGCCTGCTCAGGCCTAATGAGGGATTGCATGCCTCTGTACTGAGGCTCCCTCCGTGTACACTTTTCCTGTATTTTTGTGGAGAATCCAAGCTACATATGATTTATACTCCTTCACTCCAGTGTAGGTGGTGAATACATTTTTTCTTTTGTACACTTCCAAAAAGAAAATCTATTTTATTTTTTCCAATACTGTCAATGAAAGATCATAGCACAGGGCAAGTGAGTACAGGTACTTTTCCCTTCTGCTTTGTGGTCAGGATTGGGAAAAAAATACAGGAGTAAATTTAAACTGCAGTCAATGTACAAGATTTCAGGAAAGTCCTATGTTCTCTAGGCTGAGAGCAAAATAAGCAAGATTTAAACGAGGGTCTTTTCTGAACTAGTTTGATGCAATAGTTTTCTTCGAAAATTAATTTACTTGATATAGGGCATGTCTTACTTTGATTTTCCTGCTTTACTTTTGAGACATTTTTCAAGTTGTTCCAGGTAAAGGACAGTCCCCTGAACACATAGCATGTAATAAGTTGATCTCGGGGACAGCAAAGTATGGGCAGATAAGGAGTCAGGACTCCTGCAGCTCGTTTACACAGCATGTGAATCCGTACAGAGTGCATGGGTTTCCTCCTGCGGTTTCTTCTGGCATGACAACGTTTTGGCGCAGCTATGTAGGCAAAAGTTCTCAACTGTGACTTGAAGGCACTGTGATTTCAAACTTCAGAGTAATGGTGAAAGGTGACCAGTGACTCTGCTGCATCCCCTCAGGACTTTGGCCTGCTGTGAAGTTCCTTAATATGCAATACTTGGCTATTGCAATAAGAGCCCGGATATCTTTAAGCCCCCTCCTGACTGTCCTTTCACCAGTTGGTCAAGTTCCACTGAACCTTTGTGCAGCCTCTAGTGTATTACAAAACCAAGGAGTGATGCTGGCCGGCGCCTTGGTCTTCCATCATCACTCAGGAGGCAGCCGGAACCAGTCAGGTGAGAAGGACCTCCAGGAAAAACACCTCTCAGGTTCCGGTCAATAATGTTTTTAAAGCAGAGACCTATGGAGTCTAGAGGAGTAGTCAGGGCCCCAGTGGCTCAGGCTCATGCTCAAGTCCAAGGGAATCTTATGACTGCGGACCTCTCAGGACATAGAGGGCTGAGTTTATGTGGTGAAGTGATTTGATCTGAGAAGATAAATTCCTGGCTCTGTTGGTAACTCCCCGGGGAGCTGGGTAGCCCGGGCGCACATGGCATATCCTTACAATGTGGTCTTTTGTTGCTACTCTGTAGGGCTCTGGGAGTTCTCGTAAATTCCTTGGCAGAGTTGGGCAGAATTTCAGTAGGTTGTTGCTTGCAGCTGACACCTGCTGCTCTTTATCCTATTTTATTTTTGTGTGTTAAGATATGTCTTACTCACCCTCCCCCAATGCCTGACTGCTGATCAGCATGGTTTCTTCTGTGAGAACATCGACTACATGAGGCCACTTCTGGACCTAGAGCAGCCTGTGCCTTTTACTTCCATTCTTACAATGTTTTTGAAAGAATCATTATAACTTTAAAAGCAGATCCAAACAATGCAACTTTCCTTAGGGATTTTGGTTCCTAAAATGTAAAATTGTAGTAGTAAGGAGGAAAAGAATCATTTATTTAAACAGCAGTGACATGTGATAAAATTTGAAGGAAAGAAGAATAGGGTGTCTTTTATTAGATCAGATATTGACAGCAACAGTCTGGAATGATGGTCATGCCTTCTGCATGAGATGAATATGACATCCACTTAAAACCGCCCAGGGCATAGAAGTGCCAACGATAATAGATGTGACCTTTCAATGCTGTGGCCTCTGGCATGGCCCCGCCGTAATCCTAGATCACCCATTTTTCCATTTGGATATAGCTGAGATTGACAGGGCAGGTGTGCTGCCCAAAGTAACTGATTTATCACCAGCTTTCAGTCTCTTTCCTACTGGCCTCTTCCAAAGCAAGCTCGAAAATCCAGTTCTTTTCAATACCTCCTCAGAGAACCTAGTTCTCCTGTTCCTGGTTCTTATAAGGCTGCTGCTGACCAATGTAAACACCAGTGATAAATGAGTGTTCTTTGGACCATAGCACTGATGTTACTTCTGTTTGACAGGACTTGAATAGCAATGTGTAGACTAAGCTATCATATGACATTCCCTCATCACAATGCAGTAAGAAACAAACAATGGTACCATGGTGGTTGAGCACTGTCACAGGCACCATGAGTTTTAGGTGTTGAAATTAGCTCTGGCTTAATTTTGTCACTTTTCCTCATACACTGATGTTGAGGCCATCATATACATCAGAGGTACACGCAAATCATTCAACCCAATGTTAGAGAATGGATGGAGAACAGTTATTTGGAACTCAATGACCCACGGCTTCCTAGGATAAAAACTTGGGCCAGATATCATTCACTGAAAGTTGGAGAGAGAGAAGCGCATTTGCCCTGTTAAATGTAATGAATGGTGTTTGCAGGAAAGGTGCCTGAAAGCAGTGCAGAGACATACTCCATGTGTGAGGTTGTGTGTGTGCGTGTTTTTTTTTTTTTTTTTGAAAGCTGGAGAATTGAACCCACACTATTATGCCTGGACTTACTTTCATCCTAGGCCTTCTGGACCTCAGCCCACTATGACCTTGCTTTGGTTTGTTGGATTATGGCACAGGTTCTGACTGTCACCTGTCTCAGAACTCAACCTGCTGCTCTGCCCATGTCCCACACAAGCTTAGCCCAGCTCCAAGCCCAAGACCCTCCAGTCCTAGTTGTTCCATGACCTGCTACTGACCATTTCTTGAATTCAGGCTTGTGCCAGGAACAGAGGCATGGTGTGCTCTACAGTGGTCAAAAATTCAAGGAAAGACACGTGCATCAAATGGGAGAGAAGAGAAAGTGAAGAACAGAGTCAGGATTTGGTGTCACACTCATGACTAACATGAGTCTGGGTATGGTGATTGATGTTTATCTTCAGTTTCTCATGTATGGCAAAAATGACCCAACAATATTTGAATATATGCTTTAAATTTTTAATAAGTATTATGTATATATAGTTCTAGATTCAGAAGCACAAAAAGACATCAAATAAAAATCATTTCTTCTTGATACATGTGACATGGAAACAGCAGAGGGAATACTGGGGAATGAGAGGGGCTGATGAGTAGAAAGAAGGAAAGTCGATTCAAATGCACTGTATTTGAAAATGCCAGAATGATAACTAAAACTCTGTATGTTAACTAAAGAACACAAAATTAAATTTAAAAAGGCATTTCTTCTATCTTCTGATCCACAGAGAACTGAAATTTTCAATCTCTTTTTAGACATATTTAGTAGGAATAGCTGAATGTATTATCTGCTCCTTTTTGACAAATGTAAATAATACATATTGCACACATTTTTTGACTTTTTCTCTTCATCTAACATTTTAAAAACTTTAGCCATATTATGATATAAAGATTAATTTTGGGGGGATTCCAGGTAAGATGGTGGCAAAGGAGCCATGCCAAAGTAGCCTAGGGAGGAAATAAGCACAAAAACAACAAAATACACTCTTCTACCAAAAGCAAAAGTGTATAATGAATTATCAACCTCAGCAGAGAAGCAGGAAAGACCCAGAACTTCTAGTGACCTCAGAAGCAGGCAGAACTGGATGCCACGGTAGTGTTAGTCCATGCTGCTGCCAGGCTGTGCCTGAGCTGCAGGAGAAGCTGGGTGAAGGGATTTTCCTCTCACACCAGCCTCCTTACAAAGTCAAGAAACCTGAAAGAGAATATATCAGGGATCAGCTGAGCAGCCTGTGAGGAAGAGGGTCAAAGAGAGCAGCTATACAGGTCTGGTACAACTTCAGGCACCCTCCATGGCCTCCTCTCCCCCAACTGCCAGTTCCAGCAACCACTGGAGACCTGGGGAAGGGGACTCAGCTATGCAGCATCCAGCACAGGTGATCAAAGCAGTGACTTACTGACTCTGCTAGCCTAGCTGAGCCCACAATGCAGTAAGAAGCAGCTGAAGTGGGCATGCAGCATAGCTGAGACCAAATTCATCTCAAAAGGTAAGAGTACTACTTATGCCAGGTCAGTACCCACCACAAATCATGGAACATAGGCCTGCATTGGAAGTGCTAATCACACCTTCCATGTCAGGGCAGGTTATGTGTTAGATCTGATTAACGGGCAGCTTAGCCTTTCTTAGATAAGCTGTATTTTGGGTTTATCCTTTGTTACTTCCTGATTTATAGTGCCTTTGTCTTCCTCTTTTGTCATTCATGGAGGCAGGGTCTCACTTGGCCCCAGGCTGTGCTGGAACCCTTTACAGACCAGAAATCTCAGTCTCTCAGTTGACAGGAATAACGGTGTGGGGCATTACTTACCCTTAGGGACTTTGACTTTTGCTAGATTATCTGTTTATTTTAATAGCAACTTTTACATAAATAATCTGTGCTGGTTTTGATTGAATGTATGTACTGTTCAGTTGTTTTGCTCCATCCAGCCTGTTAGAAAAGCTGCATAGAAGGGCAGCCCAACACCTAAGGTCATTTGTGCTGTTACCCTGGATGACATATAAGAGCCACACCTGGCACCTTAAGCTCCAACCCTGAAGATACATAACATCAGATTTACATGTCTAAGAACACTGCAGATAATTAGGAAAGCCAAACATCAAATTAACCCAAGATGCAAAAATCTCTACATTATAAAATAAAAGCAAAATAAATTAAGATAATATAATTCCACCAAAATTATAAATACATCAGAAATGACATCCAGTAAGATTGACTTAGATGAAATGCCTGACAAAGATTTCAAAAGAATGATTATAACTATATTCAAAGAAATCAAAGGAATAAAAGAAGCAAACAACCTCCTAAAGGAGAACAAAGGAAACTAACTTAGTGAAATAAGGAGGGCAAGACAAGACATGAGTAAGGAAATAGAAATACTGAAGAGAAACCAATCAGAAATACTAGCAATGAAAAACTCAGTAAGTCAAATAAAAAACTCTGTTGAAAGTCAATAGAATGGATGAAGAAGAGAACAGAATATCTAAACTGGAAGACAAGGTGGCAAATCTAATACAGTCTAAAGAAGAGAAAAAGGCAAGCTAATAGGAAGATAGGAATGGGAATTTCAAGACATTTGGGACCCTATGAAAAGATCAGACATAAGAACCTAGGGTATAGTAGAAGGAGAAGAATTTCACACCAAAGGCATAGTAGGTGTTTTCAACAAAATCATAGAAGAAAAATTTCCCCATATTGGAAAAGAAATGCCAATACAGATACAGGAAGCTTTTAGAACACCAAACAGACAAAATCTGGAAAGAACCTCTCCTTGCCATATTATAATTAAAGTACTAAACACACAAACCAAAGGAAATATATTGAAATCAGTTAGAGAGAAAGAGTAAGTCAGTTACAAAGGCAAGCCCATCAGGATAACAGCAGATTACTCAACAAAAACTTTGAAAGCCAGAGGGCTTAGAAAGAGGTATTCAATGTTCTGAAAAATAACAATTCTCAACCAAGATTACTTTATCCAGCAAAGATATCCATACAAATTGATGGAGAAATAAGGACATTCCACAACAGAAACAAGCTAAAGGAATATATGTCCAGTAAGCCAGGTATACAGAAAATACTTGAAGGGATCCTTCATGCTGAAGAGAAATGAAAGAACACACATGAGGAAACAGGAAAAAAACATACTTAAAAAATGGTTAATACAAGAAATACAAAAGAGTGAAGGGAAAGCCTTTGGTCTGAATTTCTTCTCCTTCTTGTATTCCAATGATCCTGATACTGGGACGTTTAAGTGTATCCCACAATTCCCTCATGTTCTGTTCACAGGAACTTTTGAACTTACTGAAAATTTTGAACTCTCGAACTGTTTCTTCCATCTTGTCTTCCAGATCAGAGTTTCTATCCTCCACTTGGCTGACTCTACTCTTGAGAGCTTCTAGAGAGTTTTGGATTTGTTTAATTAAGTTTGCGTTGTCTATTACTTTTCTATGTATAATTTCCATCCCTCTGTCAAGCTCCCTTTTCACATCATTTTCTGATTTTCTTGATGATTCTTGGTTGCCACATAATATCTCACAGGATAGATTTCAAACCAACATTAGTCAGGAAAGATAAAGAAGGTCACTTTATGTTGATTAAAGGAACAATTAAAAAGGAGGACATTACAATTCTAAACATATATACACCTAACATTGGTGCTCCCAATTTCATCAAACACTATTAGAACTAAGGTCACAGATAACACAAAGAATAATTGTAGTCGATGATTTTAATACCCCACACTCATCAATTGACAGGTAATCCTGGCAAAAAAATAGAGAGAAATCTGGGCTGGAGAGATGGCTTAGCAGTTAATCTCTTGCCTGTGAAGCCTAAGGACCCCAGTTCAAGGCTCAATTCCCCTGGATCCACGTTAGCCAGATGCACAAGGGGGTGCATGCATCTGGACTTTGTTTGCAGTGGCTGAAGGCCCTGGCATGCCCATTCTCTCTCTTTCTGTCTATCTGCCTCTTTCTTTCTCTCTGTCTGTCACTGTCAAATAAATAAATACAAATAAACAAAAATTTTTAAAATGAAAAATACTAGAGAGAAATCTGGGTTAAATGATGTCATAGACCAAATGGACCTAACAGATATCTACAGAATATTCCATTCGAGTGCTTCAGAATACCCATTATTCTCAGCAGCAAATGGAACATTCTCTAATATTGGCAAACAGAATATAAGAATATATGAAAAAGATCATTCACCCTTACCAAGTAGGCTTTATCCCACAGATGCAGGATGAGGCAACATACTCAAACCGATAAATGTAATACACTATGTAAGTGGACTAAAGGACAAAAATCACATGATTATTTCAATCAATGAAGAAAATTTATTTGACAAAATCCAACATCTTTTCATGGTAAAAGTCCTAGGGAAACTGAGAATAGAAGGAACATATCTCAACATAATAAAGGCTATTTATGACAAACCTACAGCCAACATAATACTAAATGGAAAAAACTTGATGCTTTTCCACTAAAATCAGGAATAATACAAGGATATCCACTGTTCCTACTTTTATTTAATATGCTACTGGAAGTCTTAGCTATAGCAATAAGGCAAGAGACACACATAAAAGGGATACAGATTGGAAAGGAAGAGATCAAATCATCATACGAAGGACCCAAAACTCTCTACCAGCAAACTGTTAGAGTTGATAAACACTTTTATCAATGTAGCAGGATACAAAATAAACACACAGAAATCAGTAGCTTTCCTATATACTAACAACAAACATGTTGAAGATAAAATCAGGGAATCTCTCCCATTCACAAGTGCCTCAAGAAAAATAAATAAAGTATTATGGAATAAACCTAACCAAGGAAGTGAAGGATCTCTACAAGGAAAACTTTAAAACACTCAAGAGAGAAATTGCAGAAGAATATCCCATGTTCTTGGATTGTAAGAGCCAAGACTATAAAAATGTCAATCTTACCAAGAGCCATCTACACATTTAATGAAATCCCCATCAAAATTCCAATGACATTCTTCATAGAATTATTTAAAGAATTCTAAAATTCATTTGGAAGCATGCAAAATCTTGAATAGCCAAAACACTTTTAAGCAACAAAAATAAGGCTGGTGGTATCACCATACACGATTTCAAGCTACATTACAGAGCCATAGTAACAAAAACAGCATGGTACTATCACAGACAGAAATGTAGATCAATGGATCAGAATAGAGGACCCAGATGTAAATCCAGGGAGCTATAGCCATCTGATTTATGACAAAAGTGCCCAAAATATTCACTGGAAAAAAGACAGCCTCTTTAACAAATGCTGCTGGGTAAACTGATTATCTCTATGTAGAAGGATGAAAATAGATTCTTATCTTTCTCCATGTACAAGAATCAAGTCCAAATGGATGAAGGGGCTTAATATCAGACCAGCAACTCTGAAACTGCTACAGGATAAAGTAGTGGAAACCCTTCAATACATTGGCATAGGCAACGACTTTCTGAATATAACTCTAGTTTCTCAGGAAATAAAACCACTAATTAACCAATGGACCTTACAAAATTAAAAAGCTTTTATACAATGAAGGTCACTTTGAATAGAGCAAAGAGGGAACCTACAGAATGGGAGAAAACTCTTTGCCAGCTATACAACTGACAGGGGATTAATATCCAGGATATATAAAGAACTCAAAAAACTATATAATAATAAATCAAAGAAAACAATTAAAAAATGGGCTGTGGAACTCAATAGAGAGTTCTCAAAAGAAGAAACACAGATGGCATATAAGCATCTTAAAAAAATGTTCTACATCCCTAGTCATTAGGGAAATGCAGATTAGAACTACATTGAGATTCTACCTCACTCCTGTCAGAAAACAAATGACAATTAATGCTGGTGAGGACACAGAAAAAAAGGAACTCTTCTACACAGTTGGTGGGAGTGTAATCTGATATGTCCTTGTGGAAATCAGTGTGGAGGTTCCTGAAACAGCTAAAAATAGATTTACCATATGGCCCAGGTATACTACTCCCAAGAATATATCCTAAAGACTCTTCTCACTACCTTAGAGACATTTGCTCAACCATGTTTATTACTACTCTATTCATAGTAGCTAGGAAATGAACCAGCCTAGATGTTCCTAAACTGATGAATGGATAAAGAAGATGCGGTACATTTATACAACAGAGTTCTATTCAGTGGTAAAGAAATATGAAATTTGCAGGGAAATGGATGGCTCTGGAAAGGGTTATACTAAGTGAGGTAACCCAGTCTCAGAAAGCCAAAATCATGTTTTCTCCCATATGTGGCTCATAGCCCCAAATGTTTATATATGTATGTGAGTTGGAGTAAAACTCAGTAGCAGTAGCTAGAAAGGGGCTATAAGGGAGGGAGGAGAGGGGAGAACTTGAGAGAATGGTATTGTATATATGTAAGTAGATGAACAGATTAGTGGGGGTGCAGTGGCCTAAGTGAGGTCACAGGAAGAGATTGAGTTAAAAAAAAGGGTGGGGGAGGGTCAATTAAAATTCAAGATGTTGTGAATAAGCCATTTGGAAACCTACTTTTATGGATAATGGCACACCCAGAAGCCATAGACTGATACTAGAAAATTTTTCAGTGTCAGGGATGGGATACTCTCCAGTGAGTTATTGGCCAGGAAGTCTTTGATGCCCCCAAAACATTACAGGCCATTCCCAAGGCTCTTGGTTTCCCACCAGAAATAGATAGTAAGACCATATTGCTGAAGACTCCACATACCTTGGCTGCAAGGTCATTGAGAAATCAAGCTGGAGCTGAGCTGAAAACTTGCTCCTTATAGACAAACTAACAGAAAGCTGGAAAAAGCTGCACTATATGCAGCCCTATGGGAGACAGAAGCCATCAGTGGTAAAAACAGTGTACACTGTAACCCTTCAGTTTGGCCAGCTAGGTCAAATAACTATACAGGTTCAATAGTGGCATGAGTGTTATGGGGGGAACCAACTGCCTTCTAATTGGGCTGGAGGCCTGCTCCATGGGAAGGAATACATTCCAGGTACTGAAAACCTAGTCAAAAGCCTATGGTGGGGGAAGTCATGAGCCCTAGGAGTATAATGCCTGCTGGTGTCTGGCAAAATGCATGCATTATGCTCACCACACTTTCCTATAAGCACTTTAATTTATGTTCATACATGTATATTAATGCTACTCTCACTTTTGGTTAGAGAAATTTCTCTTTTCAGATGGCAGTGACCACTAGGATGACGCAAAAGGCAAGATAGTGCTAAGAAGAAGTTACAGAGGAGTATTCAGCACTGAAATATCTCTATCATATCTTTCAAGGATAAGGGTCCATTGTGAAAGAGGTGGCAGAAAGAATGTAAGAATCAAAGGAAGGGTAGGATTGTTTACAATGCCATTGTTCAGACAGAAATGGGCCTCAATATCTGTGACCTCTTCGAGCCTAACACTACTTTCAGAAGATCCTCATAATAGGAGGAAAAGATGATGACATCAAAGTAAAAGAGAGACTGATGGAGAGAGGGAGAGGATATGATGAAGTGTGGATTTGTGAAGGCAGAAGTGGGGGAGGTGAGGGAATTATCATGGTTCATTGTCTGTAATTATGGAAGTTATCAATAAAAAAGTTAAAAGTGGTGAATGCCTTTCCAGCACTCAAGGGGGCAGAGATAGGAGGATTGCTGTGAATTCGAGGCCACCATGAGATAGCATAATGAATTCCAGGTCAACCTGGGCTAGAGTGAGACCCTACTTTGAAAAACAAACAAACAAAAAACCAAAAAGTTTTAAAAAAGTGGCCTGTTACATAATTGATCCCAATAAAGTTACTGGTTCACCAAGGGGAAAAAAAAAAAGGAGAGAGAGAGAGTATTTTTCTTTATAATGTTCTATTTTATGGATTGTTTTGATCACTTAACTATGCTGCAGTGGACACTGCACACTCTAAACTATGTTGGATATAATGGATCCTGGGGAGGGCTGCACTCAATTAAGGGAGGTGAATTAGTTATAAATGCAGCTGTAGTTTGGGCTCTTTCTCCCACATCTGTTTGGATTCCAGCAGTAATCTTGACTGGGAGGTAAAAATGACATAGAGATTTTTTTTTTTTTTTTGGCTGAAGAATAGCATATCTAAGGGTAGCTGAAGTAGGCAGTTTTCTCCAAGGAGGAGGCTGGAAAGAAGAAAGGTCTTTCTTAGCCACCCCAGAATATCAAGGAAATCCATTCCTGCATCCAGGAAAAGGTGTTGAGATAAATATCATGTTGAGGCAAACCACTTTTTTTTTTTTTTTTAGGGCTGTGACATGCATAAAGTAAAAGAAAATAACTACAGAAGAAGGGAGAGGTACTTTTAACTATTGAGCAGATTCAGTGACTGAGCACGCTATGTAGAAACATGACACAATTCTTTTCAAGTTAACAGGGAAAAGAAGTTGTTTCCAATTCATTCTGATTGGTGGTGGTGGGGAAGCACGGAGACAGGAGTACTGTCAACATATTGCTCAATGGCTTTCCTGTTTAACATGGAGAGAAAGTGACTGCTCTGAGCCCAGTGTTAAAAAAAAGGGTGTGTAGCCAATCAGGGCTCATGGCTGGTTCTGAGGAAAACCAGCTACAAATAGATTGATCCACATCAATATTGTGAAACACTCCTGAGCAGCTTTTCTCTAACTGAAGTATTAGGGAGAATATAACAGAAGCTTGGGGCTGGAGAGATGGCTCAGCAGTTAAAGACGCTTGCAAAGCTTGATGGCCTAGGTTCGACTACCCAGTACCCATGCACAAAGAGGTACACTCATTTAGAGTTCATTTGCAGTGGGAAGAGGCCCTGGCATGCATGCACACATGCATGCGTGCACACATACACACACACACACAGACTCCTTTTCTTTCTCTGTCTTTGTGCTTGCAAATAAGTAAATTAAAATATTAAAAAAATAACAAAAACTAGGCTGGAGCGATGGCTTAGTGGTTAAGGAATTTGCCTGCAAAGCCAAAGGACCCAGGTTTGATTCCCCAGGACCCACGTTAGCCAGATACACAAGGGGGCACATGTATCTGGAGTTCATTTGCAGTGGCTGGAGGCCCTGGTGTGCCCATTCTCTCTCTCTCTCCTTTTCTTTCTCTCTCTCTCTCTCTGTGCCAAATAAATAAATAAATAAACATGTTTAAAAATAACAAAAACTTTAAAGGTCACTGAGAAGGCTACCAAATGTACCTTATGCACTTACCCCTTTATAGAGGTTTAGGTTTAAGAAATGCATATTTTATGTCAAGCAATGATAAAGTACACCCTATTTTAATTGCTGTAACTTAAAGCTAAACTTACTGCCTCAACTAAATCATTTTATCAATGGTGAGTTGTCCTTTCTTTTTTAAGGTTTCTGTTGTAGAAAGATCAAGAATTCCTTTCTGACATGACTTCTTGCCTTCCTTTAGCATGTGAAAGAAACATCCAGCATTTAACAAGATTCTCATAAGAAACGTGTGGACTCAATATAATGACCTTCACTTTACAAATGAGGAAACTGAGGCTGAATGTCACTTGCTTGTTAGACTGCATAGTTGCAGTGCTGATGTATGATCCCACCCGAGTCCATTCATTATCATAATTGGGACTTTGAGATTAAAACCACACTGAATTTTATCATACAGTATTAATAAGAATAAAATATCATAATTTTTTTTCTGAGGTAGGGTCTCACTCTAGCCCAGGATGACCTGGAATTCACTGTATATTCTCTGGGTAGCCTTTAACTCGTGGCAATCCTCTACCTCTACCTCCCGAGTGCAGAGTGCAGGGAATAAAGGCGTGCGCCACCCTGAGGCTCCATAGTAAATTCCAGGTCAGCCTGGGCTAGAGTGAGACCCTACCAAAAAAAAAAAAAAAAAAAAAAAAAAAAAGCTTTTTACACATTTCCTGGTGTTAATCCATGTGGTATGTTGGCCTTAGGAAAAGCTTCCCAACAGTCTATGTGTACAGTTTGAACAAAATATTTTCACCTCATTGGACATCAATTTCCTATAAAACAGAAATAATAATAGCAACCTTGTTAACCTGGGAGGACGTGTAGTGTTACAAAGGAACAGCTTGGTGAATATTCTTTTTGAATGCTCACTCAGCATAGATTTCTGAAGATATTCAAGAAGTATGCAGATATGACCCTATCTTAATTGTGAATTTAAGAAAACAACCACAGGTTGCTACACATTATGGTGAGTTCTCTGGAGGGATAACTAGGTGGGCAATGGTAAGCACAGAATGAGCAATTTACAAACAGGAAGCAGGAAGAAAGCGGGGCTTGTGGCAGTGGTGGTAATAAAAGTCGTTTCTTGTCTGGAGCACGCCTTCTCTGTGACCTCACATGGCTGGCTGGCTACTTGTCAATATTCATGCTTCAGGTCTAGTGACATCGGCTCAGAAAACTTTCTTCATCTCACTCATTTCTCCATTTTTGTCTGTTATTTTCTACCTATTACCTCAATTTATTTCTTTCGAGGTTTTATGACCATATAAGATCACCTTGTTTATTTCCATATATTTTCTGTGCTGTTTTTTTCTTTTGGAAAGGAAGATTAGTGAAAGCCTAGAACATTTTATTCATGATGTATGGATATCTAAATATTGGCTGAGAGAATAAAGGGATGAGACCATGCCAAGAGCCTCAGAGGGAATAGAGTTGGAGCACCAGATTAAACAAAGTGCTGAGGCCTTGACAGTGGGCCCCACTGAGTATTGGCTCCTACTTTGTACTGTTTCGACATGTACAATGACATGCTGATACTGAGATGGTTGACATGACTCTTATTGACCAATTGAACATCTGCAAGCAACAAAAGGAAATACTTGATAAGTGCCTGCTTGGACAACAGATGGGCCATGTCATAAAATCCAGCCTGGCTTCATCTCTTTCAATGCAAAGTAGGTTGTGAGATGAAGGTATTAGCATCTTTACTATCCCAACAGAACTTGCACCTTCACCCCAACCTTCTGCCAAAATTCAGCCACATGAATCCAGGTTAAAGCAATGAAATGATTCCCTCAGTCACGGAATTGTGGTAAGTCAAAAACCAGTCACAAGGCTGGGCATGGTGGAGCGTGGCTTTAATCCCAGCACTCAGGAGGCAGAGGTAGGAGGATCGCTGTGTGTTTGAGGCCACTCTGAGACTACATAGTGAATTCCAGGTCAGCCTGGGCTAGCGTGAGACCCTACCTCAAAAAACCAAAAAATAGAATAAAATAAATAAATAACAATAAAAACAGTCAGAATATAAGCAGCCTAGTTTTCAGGTGGTGTACTACTTGTAGGAGAACTGAGACAGGGCTGAGGAATAGTGAACAGGGGAAAGTCATGAGTTTAGTTCTGAGAAGTAGAAGAATTTTACACACAAAAAGTTATTTTATATTATGTGCAAAAGGAAATTACTAACAGATTTAAGGAGGAAATATCCATGATTGAAGAAGTCAATTAGGAGGCTATTCCAGTATTCTATTTCATCTCCCTGACTAATGACATGTGGGAGAAGACATCTGCACCTGTGTGTTAGTTACTTTATTCATTGCTGTGTCAAAATGCTGGAAGGAAGGAAGGGTTTATTTTGGCTTACAGTTTGGGGGCACGTGTATCATGGTGGGGAAGTCACAGCAGCATGATTGTTAGTCAGCTGGTCTCACTGTATCCACAGTAATGAAGCAGAGAGAGATGAATGCTGGAATTCAGCTCACTTTCTCATTTGTAATCAGCCTGGGATCCCAGCTCATGAACTAAGCTACTACCCACCCTCAGAATAAAGTTTTCCCCTCTCAGTTAACCAAGCTTAGAAACTCCATCACAGACATGCCCAGAGGTTTGTCTGTGTGATGATTCTAGATCCTGTCACATTGACAATCAGTGCTACCCATAACACTCAGGTTCCAGGTTCAAGACTTAAAAACTCCAGAGAGGCTATATTTCCTTGAACCATTGTCTTGGAACCCCAAGCCTCCTTTTTTTCAAAAAAAAAATTGTTATTATTATTTTTTTTTTACTTCTGTGTATGAAACCCATGCACTGTCGACAAGTACACTACTACTGACTTACTTCCATGACCCCCTGAGTTGAAAAGAAGATGAGAGAAAAGGAGGGCATACTCTGGGAAGGCACCTTTCAGCTTACCCATTCTTCCTCCCAACTGTAACCTGCCCCAAGAAGTATGCCCTGCAGTGACGTCCATGACACATACTATTTCTGAAGGACATTTCCCTAGACTGAATAGTCCACGCTTACTGATGCTTCAAATACTTCAAAAGGAAAGAAAATATTGAAGTATTGTTTCTATTAGTTTACAGATGACAATCAGACACAATTTAACTATCAGCCAGTAGAAGAATGGTTAAATGTACTGTGCCATTTTTAATACTTTTTTGTTTATTTTTATTATTTGAGAGCGACAGAGAGAGAAAGAGGCAGAGAGAGAGAGAGAGAAAGAGAGAGAATATGGGCGTGCCAGGGCCTCCAGCCACTGCAAACGAACTCCAGACACGTGCACCCCCTTGTGCATCTGTCTTATGTGGATCCTGGGGAATTGAGCCTCGAACCGGGGTCCTTAGGCTTCACAGGCAGGCGCTTAACCGCTAAGCCATCTCTCCAGCCCTGTACTGTGCCATTTTGATATTACAGAGCATGAACAATGCAGAGCTGGCTTCAGAATATAAGGTAAGTTAACTTAGAGAGGTGAATATCATATACCAGCTAATTTAAAATACTTTATAAATAGGGCTGGAGAGATGGCTTAGCGGTTAAGCGCTTGCCTGTGAAGCCCAAGGACCCCAGTTCGAGGCTCGATTCCCCAGGACCCACGTAGCCAGATGCACAAGGGGGCGCACGCGTCTGGAGTTCTGTTTGCAGTGTCTGGAAGCCCTGGCGCGCCCATTCCCTCTCTCTCTCTATCTGCCTCTTTCTCTGTCTGTCACTTTCAAATAAATAAATAAAAATTAAAAAAATACTTTATAAATAAATAGCTTATGGATCCATACTATGCAGTAATCTCATACTGATAAACATACAAATAAAATATACTTGGGGACAGTAGCCACTAAGTTCAGGAGAAAATGACCACCTGTAGGGAACAACATGGAAAAGGAAGTGGGAGGTCAGGATTAAAGGCTTAACATGTATTTTAAAAGTTCTTATTAGGAGTTGGAGAGATGGCTCTGTGGTTAAAGGCACTTGCTTGCAAAGTCCAATAGTCTGGGTTCAATTCCCTAGTATCCACATAAAACCAGATCCACAGAGTGGTGCATATATCTGGAGTTCATTTACAGTAGCAAGAGATTCAAGTGTGCCTATTCATATTCATTCTCATCCTCTTTCTCTCTCTCCCTCTCCCCCTCCCCCTTTCCCTCTCTGCTTGCAAATGAATAAAAGTATCTTTAAATATTCTTATTTTTCTTCTAAATATTTTTATTTATTTATTTGCAAGCAGAGAGATAGACACACACACAGAGTATGGGCATGCTAGGGCCTCTATACACTGCAAATGAACTCCAGATGCATGCACCACTTTGTGCATCTTGCTTTATGTGGGTACTGGGGAATTGAACATGGGCCATCAGGATTTGCAAGCAAATACCTTAACCACTGAACTCTTTCTCTGGCCCTTATTTTCCTTTTAAAAAGGATCACTGTGGCAGGTAGAAAGCAAAGGACCTGCCTTTGAGATAGGTTTGGTGACACCATCAGTGAGAGCAAAGTTGTTCAGGTCCCAGGTGAAACACTGTCCACATAGCACCCTTGTTTTCAAAGTATTAAACCTTCAGTATTAAGTATTAAATCTTCAAAGAGATTAAACCTGAACACAGTGGGAATTGAGGAGAATGAGCCCTCTCTTGGCATGGATTTTACTCTAGCCTGTGAAACCATATTCCTAGTACAGTTATCATTAGCCTTGGTGGAGGGAAATTTCTATTCACAATGATTTGGGAGGTAAGAAAGGTCCTAAAAGGGAGGCCAAATGAAAAACCATGCCTAGACTGGTCTGGGAGCACATTAAACTTCCTGAAGGATTACCAGAACTAACCCAGTGAATCTATTCCTGCAGGCTAGATCTATGAATCAGTGGTTGAAGCATAGGAAAAGTCAAGTACAACTTAAAATAAAAACATCTAGAGCAGCTAACACAGGGAAAAATACAAGTCAATGAATTGCAAGGGATCATGCCAGGACCTTTCTTCACTTACTTGATAGAGAAGATTTGAGAGGAGGATACTGAGTCTCAGAAGGGAGGGTGGCATAGCGCTAGATCAGAGGTGTGAGAAAAAACCGGACAAAACCAGACCTATTTGATTGAGGAGAATATTTTTTGTTCTTTATCTGTGCAGGAAAGTAGTAGAAACAGCTAGAAATGGGACTTTACATATTGGGGACAACTGGTGGGGCAGGGAGGGTCATAACAAAGGCTTCTGGCAGGGATACTTATCTTAATATGGACACATGTGTTCTCTCTGAGCCTAGCCTCTATTGGATACCCTGACACCCACATCTACTCTGAAAACTGAGGCCCAGGGTTACGCCATCCAGCTGCTTGCTGGCATTATACATGATCTACCAAGGAGGAGGCCATGGAGGAGAAGATGCTAATGTTCCATACAGATCGTGTTTCCTGGCTGTAGCATTTGGCTGAAAAAAATTAGAGGGAAAAAAAAAAAAGCAAGAGATAAAGAATTCAAATCCCATTAAATCCTTGTGAGCCTGTCTTTGGGGACAAATCCTATAGCTTGTCCATAAATCTTTCCAAAATGATAAAATAAATGAGAATTTAAGTCTTTTAAAATGTCATTTAACCTTGCTTGTGTTTGAAATATTCACTAACTTGCCATCTTAATCGAAAATTAAGCTCAGCTGGGTTTTATTTGTAAGAAGATGAAAAACCAATTTTTCCTGAAAACAAGCATACATGCATATGAAATAAAGATACTTTTGACCTTTACTTATCAATCTATAATGATTATGAAAATTGGCTTAACATTTAGCATTACAACTTTTAAAAGAACAAAAGGAGGAGATAGCAAGATTGGTATAGCAAAGTGTAAAACGTTAAGTCTTGGCTTCTTTGCCCTCTTCTTGTCAGTTCCCTCTGCAAATGGAACTAGTACCTTCTTTAAGTCTGGAAGAAGGCATCTTGGGAGTCCTCTTTGATTATATTTTTCATAAAATTTCCAAATCAGGGCTGGGGAGATGACTCAGTGGTTAAAGGTACTCGCTTGCAAAGCCTGTTTAATTCCCCAGTACCCACATGATGCCAGATGCACAAATTGACACATGCATCTGGAGTTCACTTGCAGTGGCAGGAGACCCCTGTGCTCCCATTCATATCCCCCAACTTCTTTTTTTTTAATTTTTTGTTCATTTTTATTTATTTATTTGAGAGTGACAGAGAGAGAAAGAGTCAGAGAGAGAGAGAGAGAGAGAGAGAGAATGGGCGTGCCAGGTCTTCCAGCCACTGCCAACGAACTCCAGACGCGTGCGCCCCCTTGTGCATCTGGCTAACGTGGGTCCTGGAGAATTGAGCCTCGAACCGGGGTCCTTAGGCTTCACAGGCAAGAGCTTAACCGCTAAGCCATCTCTCCAGCCCCTCCCCCAACTTCTTGCAAATAAATAAATATTAAACAAATTTATAAATCAAAATTCTGGCAAGTTTGATAGTTTAAATCTATTTTTTCCCCATATTCTACTATCACCATGTTTCTTTGCAGAAACACCAGGCCCTGAAGAGGTCACATCCAAAGTTCCTCCAGGAGAAGTAGTTCCTCCAAACACTGAGAGGTGTTGTAAGAGGCAGGGGTGGCAGCATTGTGAGGACGGATGCCAGTAACCATTCGAAACGTTGGCCCCAGAGCCCCGACTTTCATGGGTGGTGAGGCCTCTCTGATGGAAGGATGACACACTTGGGAATTTAGGACTCGGATCATTAAATGAAGAGTTCACAATACAAGATAATATAGGAGAAGAAGATAGAGGGATAACATGTAAACCACTTTGATATTTAAAAGCACTGAGGTATTCAATTGGAAAATCCATTTGGATCTCATGTCACCCTTTTTTCTTAGAACTGGGGTTACCAGCACTAGTTACCACCCATCTACCATGTTCTGGAGGGTTGCATTGTTTGTGCAACTGCTTCTCCTTTGCAGCAAGTCTACAGCTGTGTGGTCAAGAGTTCCTGGCAAATCATATAAATATAGGGCAGGAAGAAGCTATCAAAAGCTCAAACAAACAAACAAAAATCCATGCTCTTGATACTTTTGGAGACCACAAGTGTGAAATACTGCTTAAGAGTTAATTCGAGGAACCAGGAAGTTTGTATTGCAGTAGTTAGAATGGGTGAGCATAATATATACATTTAGCCAGACACCAGCAGGTGTTACACCCCTAGGGCTCATGACTTCCCCCATAGGTTTTCAGTATCAGGCATGCATTCCCTCCTGTGGAGAAATCCTCCAGTCCAATTAGAGAATGGTTGGTTCACAGTGAATTTTAAAAAATACTTTTGTGCCCTGGGATGGTATGCATAGGATCACATTGGATCATAGGATCATTCTCTCTATATGTTTCTTTCTCTTTCTCTCTCCATCTCTCTTAAATAAGCAAATAAATAAATAAAATACAAAAATTATTTTTAAAAAATTAAAAAAAAATTAGGCTATGAGGGACCTTTCATTCAAACCACAATACCAACTAACTAACTAATTTAACTAGCCGTAAATAAAATATGGATGTAGTTGTAGGGGGCTAACAGGAGGAGTTAGTGATAATTAAAGTCACACAATGAACTAATAGTTTCATTACTACTGTGAATAGTCTTCATTCCAATTTCCTGCATTTAATATCTAATAGTTATATTCATCATTTTATTGAATATTGTAGATAGATAACATAGCACATTATTTTAAGGAAAATACCAGTGCTGATATTAACAATAGATGCACGAGAAGTGATTAAGAGAACTGAAATGTTTATTTTGGCAAAATGATTACAATAAAGTCATTCGTGTGAACTCTTCCCCTTAATTCCCCTGTGGCACAATAGCACAGAGGTCAGTCACATGGATTTTGATGGGAGTTTTAGTTTATGGGGCTGTTGAGTCTGAAAGTTTGGTTTAGTCATCAGGGTTACTAACTTCTGGCAAGTGCATTCGCTACAATTTAAGGGAGAAACAAAGGGATTATTTTTCTTTCTTGGCACTTTTGTTTTAGGCAGGCACTCAGTTTCACTACTAATGAGAGAAACTTCAGCTTGTTTAAAAATATTTCTATTTTTTTATTTAATAGCAATAAAGGAATGAGAGAGAAAGAGAGAGACAGGCAGAGAGAGAGAGAGAGAGAGAGAGAGAGAATATGGGTATACCAGGGCCTCTTGCCACTGTAAATGAACTCCAGATGCATGCACCACTTTGTGTGTCTGGCTTCATCTGGGTGCTGGGTAATTGAACCCACACCAGCAGGCTTTGCAAGCAAACACCTTTAACTGCTGAACCATCTCTCCAGTTTTGTAGCAGTTAATTTTTTAAAAAAAACTTTTGTTATTTATTTGTGTGTGAGAGAATTGGTGAGTGTGTGTGTGCCAGGACATGAGCATGGAGGTCAACTTTAGGGCTGGTCTTCACCTGTCCGCTTCATTGAGGAAGGATTTCTCATTTTGCATTCTTCTTCTGGGAATTCTCTTGTCTCTACCTCCTATCTCACGGTCAGTGTCAGTGTACTGAGATTACAGAAGCCAGAAATGGCTTCTGGATTTTTAAGTGGCATCTGGGGATTGAAATCAGATACTGCAGCTTGAGTGGCAGTGAACACTTTATCCACTGAGCTCTCTCCCAAACCAAACAGTGAATTTTATGTATTTTAATATTTTATTTTTTATTATTGACAACTTCCATAATTATAGACAATTAACCATGATAATCCCCCTCATTTTCCCCTTTGCAACACCACTCTCCATCATATCCCCTCCCCCCTCAATCAGGCTCTTTTATTTTGATATCGTCATCTTTTCCTCCTATTATAATGGTCTTTTGTAGGTAGTGCCAGGCGCTGCAAAGTCATGGATATCCAGATAATTTTGTGTCTGGAAGAGTGCATTGGAAGCAGACCTACCCTTCCTTTGGCTCTTACATTCTTTCCACCGCATCTTCTTCAAGGTACCCTGAGCCTTTGAAGGTATGAAAGAGATATTTCAGTGCTGAGTACTCCTCTGTCACTTCTCAGCATCATGGTGCCTTTTGAGTCAACCCAGAGGTCACCACCATCTGAAAAGAGAAGCTTCTCTAACCAAATGTGAGAGTAGCATTAACATATGGGTATGAACATTAGGAGAAGTACTTGTCAGGCAGTTTGGTGGGCATAGTATATGCACTTAGCCAGACACCAGCAGGTGTTACACCCCTAGGGCTCATGACTTCCTCTGTTATAGGTATTCAGTATCAGGCATGCATTCCCTCCTATGGAGCAAACCTCCAGTCCAATTAGAGAGAGGTTGGTTCACAGTGAGTTTTAAAAGAAACCTTTGTGCCCGTTATTCAAGCCCTGGAATGGCATACAGAGGATCACAGCACAATACATACCTCTGCTCAAAGAGCAAGATCTACTTCTTATAAAAGTACAGATTTACCTTTAGCATGCATCTATGAAAATGTTCTCATCTTCTCATCTTCTCAGCCCTTTGGTATAAAGGTCAGCATTGCTAGAGTGATTTGTATACAACTGGCCTTTTGTGTATCTAAGTGCCTCATGTGTCTTTGTTGCATGGGCCACCATGATAGAGAGCCAGGGTCAAGCCCATAGACATGGAGGTCTCTCTGTTGTCCTCCCCTTTCTTAGGTTTCCGTATGAATGGTTTCAATTTTAATCTCCACAAGCCCTCCGGTATTCTCCACTCCCTCTTACCGACTGGTACAAATTTCCTATCTAGCTGGCCACATTATGTGAATCAGATCCAGCTCTGGTCCTACTTTGAGAACAGTTATCCTGATGCCCAGTTCCAGACAGCTCATTCACAATCCAGGCATGTCCTGCAGCTTCCCACTGCTCTGTGTAGGAGGTGAATAGCAGACCAGGAAACCAAGCACAGGTCCTCAATCCTCTCTTCTAGACAGAGATTGAGAGATCCCTTATATTTTGGTTTTTCAGTTAAATAGTATTATCTGTCATCTTCTAAAGTATTTGGTGCACCTCTCTCCATCTTTAAGCTTTGAAATCTGCTCCATGTTCACATTAAATGCTCAGATTTTCATCCTAAATGCACATATCAACTTAGAAACAGCTAACCATTACTGCAAGTACCTCTCACCAGACAGGTACAATAGTACCTCATCATCCCTGATATCCTCCAAGGTTCTCAGTGGTTGTCTGAAACCTAATTCATGCTGTGAATTCTATGCATATAGATTTATGATACAGTCTCCACTTTACTCATTAGGCATGGTAGGCGATTAGCAACAACTAGTAATGAACTACAATTATAACAATATATTGTAATAAAATTCTGTGACTACTTGTCTTTATTCTTTTACTTCTTGTGATGATGTGAGATGACAAGACCTACATGATGGGTGAGGTGAAGTGAGGAGGGGGACACAGGGACTGTTTGTAATGTTAGGCCTACTGGAGGTAAGCCCTGCAATACAAAACAGTCAATTCAATAACAAGAGGGCCTCTAAGAGACAAATGGGTGGACAGTGTATACAGCATGGACACATGGGACAAAGGGTGATTCACATTTGCAGCAGGATGAGGAGGAAGACCTGCGATTTCCTCACACTAGTGAGAGTAGGGTACATTTTAAGTTTCTGCAAATTTCCACTTCATGTTTTTGGGCTATAGTTGACTACAGATAATGGGAACTGAGGAGAAGGGAACCACTGATGAGAGCTGGGGGGATTACAGTATTTCCGGAGCCAAGGCTTTCATGAAATTCATACTCTGTCGCATTGGAGGACATCTCCAAGTTGCTACAGCATTTGTTTCTCATCTTCCTGACACTTCACATTCAATATGGTTATCTCTTCCCCAGATGATAAGGTCCTTGAAATCAGAGATTGGATCTTGGCAAGCCTAGGAGACTTCCATTATTTTTAGTATACACTCCATAAATGTTGGAATGAACGAATAAACAAGTGATTTGATTTTGTTCACTTATTTTTATGGGAGATTAGTGAAAATGCAAACAAACCATTTGATCCCACTCAAGAAAAAAATCCATCTGGCCTTGGAATAATAGAATATCCCACTGTACAAGATGGTAACCAGACACACAGCTATGAGAGATCTCATCTCTGTCTAACATACCAGCATCTTAGTCCACCATTTTCAAGAAAGAGACACCGTTTCATTACCTAGGATTTGGTCTAATCTTAGTACAGAAAACTGAGACCTCCTCTCTGGGGAATAAATAAGTTTCAATTTTTAATAGATGACAAACTGTGACAGGGCCAAGGGTATCAAGTTAGCCTAAGCATTAGCCACTCTTCTAAGCCAGTGGAGGCGCATTAGGAGAGAGGTGCTGGGAATGGGCTGGGGCTCGGCTTCCAGTCATGCTACTGGCAGTACCAGCTGCTCCTGTCTCTGAAGGCAGTCCTTTGCCCTACCCTGGTGGTCAAGGGATGGGAATGATAAGCTCTAGCAACTAAGAGACTACAGATAAGATGGGTTCCTGCAGGGTCTTGTGGGCAGGGCCTCAGGGGAAGACTTTGGCTTCCTCTAGAGATTCCGTGAACAACTATAAGGAGCAGAATGTTGAGCGAGATCATTGTCAATCTATAAATGGGTAGGGAACACTCAGATTGAGTTGTATTTGTTATGACAGAAGATAATATCTATGTCCCAGAAACAAGGACTTCCTCAGGGCAAACTTAAAGGTGCTACATTTCACAGCACCATGGAAAAATCACAGGCACACAAATGACAGAAAGATAGCTTTAGCTCCACCAGATTTGGTGAGAGGTGGTATTAAATGATGCTGAAGCTTTGACTTGATAAATAAACCTCTATGACTTAGGAAAGTGAGCCCTGCTTGGCTGCACCCGGCCTCCCTACCATTCTTATGGCAGAAGGAATTTCTCACAGCGCAGGCTGGGGGAGCAGAATAGGACCTTGCAGCTGCACTCAAACCTTACATAGGGCCTTTTCTTTCCAATGAACATCTCAAACAATTGGTAAATCACTTTTAAAATTATTGTAAAGTGGTATTTTTACCTTCACGATAGTCTTGGGGTGTTGATTTATTTATTATTTATTTTGTTTTTTTGAGGCAGGGTCTTGCTCTAGCCCAGGTTGATTTGGATTTCACTATGTAGTCTCAGCATGGCCTTGAACTCATAGTGATCCTCCTACCTCTGCCTCCTGAGTGCTGGGACTAAAGGCATGTGCCACTATGCCCGACTTGTTGACATTTTTAAGCAGAGGGAAAAGAACAGTTGCCATGCGGATGAAGAAAATCCAAGATGTTGGGAAAGATGACTGTGTGAATGCCTATCTGTGACCCTACTCTTGGCCAATGTCCTGCTGGTACAACTAAGCTAGTAGAATAACAAGGCTTGTGAGCACCCAGAATACAGTCTCAAAAGCTAACAGATGTGTGCTTCATTATTTAGACTGAGGTGGCATGTTCCTGGCTGTGTGGAAAACTGATGTTATAACATAGACAAGAAACTCACTATACTGATACCTGAATGGATGGCACCAGTTAAACCCAGGAGAGACCTGTCAGTCTGGAGAAAATCTGCCTACGTCAGTTTCCAGAATGATCTCTAGCAGTCCTGAAGAGGAGCTGTGCCCTTGTGTAGATGTACTGTCCATCTACACCATGGTCCCTTTGTTACCATCACCATTGGCACATGATTTCTCCCAACGTATGCTCTTTGTTCACAAAATCTTCAGTGATAATCATAGGAGAAAAGATGACCATTTGTAGAAAAATGCTAATGGAAATGATGAGCAACCAGGAAGACTCATATTATTCCTTATAGAAATAGCACTATATCTTTACTTTACTGAACATATTTAAATTGTAAATGGACATAGAATTCAATGTTTAAATTCTATTTTTAAGAACTCACTGGAAACTCAAAAGGAGTGATTATAAATACACACACACGCACACATACACGTTATGTGCTAACCAAAGAGAAGGCACTAAATTGCCTAAAAGGGGGATGGATAAAATAATGATCTTAGGCAACTGTACTGTGTTATTTTAAGTGTAAAAAGTGAAATTCAAAGCAATAACAAAATATGATTCTAATTTTGGTGTGTAAAAGTTTTCTGTGTATACAAGCTTATGTCTTCAGTGAATGAGAGTAGATGGATAAACACTCTGGAAGTAGAAACCAAGGGAACAAAATTTCACTTAATACCATGGAATTAGACGAGAAAATATTCAAACTGACTGGGAAAGGAAAGCAAATCTAGGGACAAGCTCAAAGCACATGGAAACCTCTGCATTGCACCTTTAAAGCTGTGGCTGTCAAACAACAGTGTGCAACAGAGTCCCCTGGAAGCCTCATGAAAACGTCCTGCCAGCCACAGCTTCAGGGCTTTGTTCCATGGGTCTGGGACAACAGCTGAGAAGATGCACTGGTAGCCAGTGCCCCAGTGAGTTGGTGCTGCTGACCTGAGGACCACACTTATAGAACTATTGCCTTAATAATATAATTGTAGACCCTTTGTTAGAAATGGATGAGATTTTGAGAAGCAAGCAACTTTGACAGGTTTTCCCAAGGTGGTCCGGAACCTATGTATTGGAGGTAGAAAATTCTGGACTTACCAACATCATGCTTGTCATGTCCCCATAGATTTTTTTTTTTTTTTTTTTTTTTTTTTTTTTTTTTTGCTTTTTCGAGGTAGGGTCTCACTGTAGCTCAGGCTGACCTGGAAATCACTCTGTAGTCTCAGAGTGGCCTCGAACTCATGGCAATCCTCCTACCTCTGCCTCCTGAGTGCTGGGATTAAAGGCATGTGCCACCGACACCCGGCTTCCCATAGATCTTTTATCACAGAAACTAAATCAGACTTTGTATACGGACTAGAGCTTTAGTGGAAGGGTTTTGGGGTCATGGGTTTTTTCCAGGGAGGATCAGAAAAAGCTTCCCTTGCAGTTTAGATTTGACACTGTATCTCAGTGGCAGACCAGGACACCGAAAAATGCTTCCAAGCAAGGAGCCTCCTCTGATCTTGTGGTTTAAAACCCTGATCTCAGG
The DNA here is from genome assembly GCA_036346955.1 of Dipus sagitta. Lineage (NCBI taxonomy): Eukaryota > Metazoa > Chordata > Mammalia > Rodentia > Dipodidae > Dipus > Dipus sagitta. The sequence continues at coordinate 152,545,946 of CM070771.1, forward strand.
GCTTGTCCCCATTCTGGTTAAATTGAACATCATAATTGCATGACCATCTGAGACTTTACTTTAAAATAACATGTTTGCATTGTGAAAGCTCTGACTTTAGGCTAACCAGAGGTCAGGATTGCAGTTGGTTGACAGATCTGTGAAATGGCTCTGCTCCTCCCTTATGTTCATATCGAATTTCATCTTGCCTGCTATATCCTCTCTTCTCCACGTTCACAGTTTCCTAATGTGGTCCCTTGACTATCCAGCCTTGGAGAGCACCTCAGACAACCCAGTGTGCATCTCTCCAGCTTCTATCCCATATCCAAATTTGTCTAAGCTTGACTAGTTAACAATCTTAATATAAATTTACATTGGTTCATTAAATGGGGGAAAATAGCTTAATATGGTAACTACTTCCAATATCATCTATGTTTTATATAGTGACTTTTAAATGCAAAAGATCTTATGTAAAAAAGATCTTGCGTACATTTCCAGTGGTGCATTGTCGCAGGTAGGTACAGTCCAGCAGAGGGAGAGATTTTGGTCAGAGCAGCTTCTAGGATTCCTCACACCACAATATATCAACTTATGATACCATGAGAATTGTAGTTATGAAGAGACATGAGCCTTTCTCACTCTCCTTTAAAGAACTCCAACTCTCTATCTGAAGGGTAAGTGAGCAGAAGTCATCCAGTGAGGGACTCATCTCCATATTCTTTATTGATGTACTACCGCTTGGACCCATGCTAGCCTATTTCCTATGGCCTGACATAGAGTTTACTTATAATTGAGAAATTCTTGTGGTTCTGGGCTTGTATGTAGATAGTAATATTACTATTTAAGAAATGTCCAATGTAACGACTCTGTTAAGATCCTTGGTCTTTGTGTCTGGATGGAGGTGGGGCAGAGTCTAGCAGACCAGAACATCAGCCCATCACATTTTATAATCACACCTCAGAGTAAAAGTAAGGAGATGGGAACTAAACCCACTGCCAGGAAGCTGAGTATAGAGCAGGTGGCATATAGAACTAGCTGGCCTGTTCTAGAAAACTACCAATCCTGTGCATAAGATCTGTGATGTATAAGCCCATCAGGATTTCTGTTTCTTATGTTTTGTGATTATTTATACTGCTTTCCCTTCTCTTTGAAAGTCCAAACTCATCTCAGCAATGCAACAAAAATCAATTCAGACTTCATTCAGACTTCTGAGAATAAGAATGGTAGAGGGAAAATAAATCAGAGAAAGCTATATCAAGCCTTCAGACCTAGACATTTCTTTAAAAGAATTAAAATCTCTCACACTCTTGAAAAACACAAACTTTTTTTTTCAGTGTTCTGGTTCATTTTATTTTATTTTTTGTTTTTTGGGGGGTAGGCTCTCACTGTAGCCCAGGGTGATGTGGAATTCACTCACATCTCAAGGAGCCCTTGAACTCACAATAAGCCTCCTACCTCTGCCTCCCCTCCTGAGTGCTGAGATTAAAGGCATTTACAACCATGCCTGGCTTATTTTATTTTATTTTATCTTATTTTATCTTATTTTATTTTATTTTATTTTTGGTTTTTCGAGGTAGGGTCTCTCTCTGGTCCAGGCTGACCTGGAATTAGTCTCAGGGTGGTCTCAAACTCAACTCATGGTGATTCACGTACCTCTGCCTCCCGAGTGCTGGGATTAAAGGCGTGCACCACCATGCCTGGCTTCATTTTATTGTTAACTAAAGGATGTAGGATCCTTATGGTCACCTTGCATGACTTTGTTGTTGTTGTTGTTATTATTATTATTATTATTGGATTTTTTGAGGCAGTGTCTCACTCTAGCTCAGGCTGACCTGGAATTCACTATGTAGTCTCAGGGTGGCCTCAAACTCATAGTGATCCTCCTACCTCTGCCTCCCAAGTGCTAGGATTAAAGGTGTGCACCACCATGCCTGGCGACTTTATTGTTATTAGGAAGTAAAGTAGACTAGTTCATTTCTAGAAGCACAGAACTCAATGACAACTGTTCTGGCTTGACCTAAGAACATAGAAGTGATTTTTATTTATACTAACTAAACAGAAAGTAAGTTTACCTTTCTGGAAAGGAGAAATACTACCAAATTTTATGACAACCCATACTATATGTATATAAAGATACACTGTTTTTCATTTATGTCTTGGGATTTCTTTCTTCTCTCAGCTAATATTTGTCTTTATTGACTTTTCAGAAATGATTTTTATCTGTTTTATGTGAAAGCTGTATAGTTTCAAATGTCTTTTTATCAGATAAAGACATAAAAATCAGTATAACTGACATGTAAATTAAACCCTTGTTATGGTCCTATGGATCATATAAATGTTAACTTTATAATTTTCATGCTATTCTAGGTACCTTTAAGAGTTTTAAACTTGGGGTTATAATTCTATCTGTTTGCGTGTCTGAATAGACCCATCTAGGACGGAGTCCCTGAATACTGCAGGCTTTGGTGTCCTGTGGAGTACTCCCAGCTGAGGCGGCATCCTAAGCCACCAGAATCTGTGACAGTAATAAGGCAGGTTCCACCCAGGGCCAATATTTGTCTAGAGCAATGCCGACTGAGGTACTGTGATTTACAACTTTATGAGAAAAATAAAGTCATTTGCTCAGCACAATGAAGAAGCTTTAGGGAGTGACAATAATATTTTACTGTATTGATAAGGACCTCATTGCCTTCAGTGAATTCTAGAGTAGCCAAGTTCTGGTTTTGATTCTCAGTTCCTCTTCACTGAGGAATGCTTGAGTTCCGGAGTTCATTGTGACCAAAAGAACATAGTCTGTATTTCATAGATTGTTTATAGTGCCACCGTCAAATAGTCATAAAATGCTGTGTGTTAGGCTGTAAGGTGGTTATTGTGGATAAAATAATGTGTGGTTCCCCCTTGCAGACACATAAGGACAAGTAGAAGTGAAGGGTATGGCAACTTTCTACTTGTAGGCACCAGGCTAGTGATTTCATATGCATTATTTTGTAAAATATTCACCTGGAGACACATTAACTTCTTTATTTTACAAGCAAGAAAACAAAATTATGGAAGAGTAATTGATCTTTCTTTCTCTTTAATTTGTATGTGTTTGTGTTTTTCTATGTATGTGTGGGAGGTGCATGTGAGTGTCACAAGGCCTATGTGGAGGTCAGAAGACCTGTCTGTCTTCTCCTTCTACTTTTTGAGACAGTGTTTCTCTTGTTTTGCTACTGTGTACGCTAAACTAGCTGGCCCATGAGCTTCTGTATTCTCCAACTCTACCTCTCATTGCCATAGACTTATGTTGGGATTAGACATATGTGCCATTTTACTTTGTGTGGTTGCTAGAGCAGAATGAACTCTGGCCAACAGGTTTGCAAGCAAGAGCCTTTAGCCTCTAAGCCAGTCACTAAAGTTGACCAGTTTTACTATAGTGGAACTGTAGTTCAGACCTGAATCTTGGAGATACCCAGGGTTTGGGTGAAGGGGTTATCTTTAAAAAATATACTTGCTGGGAGCTGGAGGGTTGGCTTAGCTCTGTACATCTGGCTTTACCTGGTTACTGGGGTATTGAACCCAGGCCGTCAGGCTTTGTAAGCAAGCACTGAGCAATCTCTCCAGCCACATGTATGTTAAATTTTATTTTATTTTATTTTATTTATTTTTTGACAACTTCCATAATTATAGATAATAACCCATGGTAATTCCCTCCTTCCCCTTTGCAGCTCCCCTTCCCCTCCCCCTTTCCCTACTCAATCAATTTATCTTTTATTTTGATGTCATCATCTTTTCTTCCTACTATGATGGTCTGGTGTAGGTAGTGTCAGGCACTGTGAGGTCATGGATATCCAGGCCATTTTGTGTCTAGAGGAGCATGTTGTAAGGAGTCCTACCCTGTCTTTCGTTCTTACACTTTTTCCGCCACCTCTTCCACAATGGACCTTGAGCCTTGGAAGGTGTGATAGAGATACTTCAGTGCTTAGCACTCTGTCATTTCTTCTCAGCACCATGGTGCTTTTTGAGTCATCCCAAGCTCACTGCCATCTGAAAAGAGAAGCTTCTCTAGCCAAAAGTGAGAGTAATATTAATATGAGTATGAACATTGAAAAAAGTGCTTAGTGGGCAGTTTGGTAAACATAGTATTTACATTTATCCAGATACCAGCAGACATTATACCCCTAAGGTTTATGACTATTCCTGTCATAGGTTTTCATTAATCAAGTTAAATTTTATTACAAACAAATACATATTTAATAATGGTCATTAGTGATTGAATACCTATTTAGAAAGGAATGAAAATAAACAAACATCTATTTTGAACAAGAAATCAGGTATTAAACATCAAAAAAAGTGAAACATGAAAACAGCAAAATAATATAATGTTTCATATTAACTAGTGGCTTAACAAATTTATTTATCTAGAGTTCATAACCCTTGATAATCTCATCAAGTGACAAGAGTTTTATATCATGTTGTATGGAGAACATAGAAAGCAATTTCAGGGCAGGAGAGATGGCTTAGCGGTAAAGCACTTGCCTGTGAAGCCTAAGGACCCTGGTTCGAGGCTCGATTCTCCAGGACCCACGTTAGCCAGATGCATAAGGGGGCACATGCATCCAGAGTTCGTTTGCAGTGGCTGGAAGCCCTGGCGCTCCCATTCTTTCTCTCCCTCTCTCTCTATCTGCCTCTTTCTGTCCTGCCACTCTCAAATAAATAAATAAAAATGAACAAAAAAAAAAAAAAAAAAAGAAAGCAATTTCAGCCTTGCTTCTAGAATGGTTGGATAAAATTTATTTTTCTTTGTTGTTGATATAAAACATAAACATTTGAAGTATTACTACTGAGTTTTGCCTTAAAACCCAGGATTTTAGGTGGCTGGGAGATGGCTCTTCAGTTAATGGCACTTGCTTGCAAAATCTGATGTCTAGTTAGAGTTCAGTTCTCCAATACCTACATAAATCTAGATCCATAAAGTGTTCCATTCATTGTTGTTTACAGTAGCACGGGGTCCTGATACTCCCATTCTCTCTTTCTTTCTCCTTGAAAATAAATAAGTTATATATATATATATATATATATATATATATATATACACAAGAATCTTTTTTTTTTAAATTTTTTTTTAATTTTTTTTTAATTTTTTTTTTGTTTATTTATTTATTTGAGAGCGACAGAGAGAAGGAGGCAGAGAGAGAGAGAGAGAGAGAATGGGCGCGCCAGAGCTTCCAGCCTCTGTAAACGAACTCCAGATGCGTGCGCCCCCTTGTGCATCTGGCTAACGTGGGTCCTGGGGAATTGAGCCTCGAACCGGGGTCCTTAGGCTTCACAGGCAAGCGCTTAACCACTAAGCCATCTCTCCAGCCCAAGAATCTTTTTTAAAAAGACATTAAAGTAGAAGACTCGTGGAAAGGGCTTGGAGGAATGGGAATGGAAAGGAGGCCAGGCAAGATATTGAGGAACATAGAACAGCTGTGCCAAAGAAGGTTCTGGAGCAAAGAACTCACCTGTCTCATACTGGACTGTCCTGGAATAACATGATCTTGTCTCATCTATTTTATCAGTACTTTAAGAAAGCTCATGTTGCCTGAATCTCTAATTACATGTCTGGCCCACTGGCCTACACTGAACAGTGGTGTCATAAAAAATTTTATTCCTTTTCCTTCTGTCTATCTATCTATCTATCTATCTATCTATCTATCTATCTATCTATCTATCTATCTTCATCATCGTCATCTTCTATGATCTATCTAGCAATCTTTCTTTTTCTTTCCTTCCATTTCTTCCTTTTTTTGAAGAGAAAATTGATTGCAACAAATGTTCTGAAGAAACGTAAGATTAGAATAAATGAAGATATGAAAGAAGCAAGAAATAAAATAGATCAGAGCATTTCCAGGGAAGCTCCAATACTCTAAATGAGTCCATGTCTGTCTGAAAGGACCAAACCACCATGCATTAAAGTGGCAGGGCCAAGGTGGACTCTGAGGCACTATGGAGTTTTGTGTGGGACCACTGTGTCTGGGCACACACATTTCTCAAACAGGACAGTGGGAAGAGGCTGGCTATGCTGCATGTACTTGGTGTGAGTTTAAGTAATGCTTTAAAACAAAGCATCCCAGAGGGTACTCCACTCATGCAGGAAATAGTCCATAAAATGTAATCCCATCATTGACATCAAACCAGATATAGCAGGTATAAAAGGTTTACAAACTCCAGTAATAAAATAGAAATTAGTTAATTTTAGTCATCATAAAGAACAAGATTATGTGGAAGGAATTTCATTGATCAAATCAGATACCTAAAAGTTGTTAAAGATGCGGCTTTATGAATGATATAATGGGTGTGAAGAGCTCTGTGACTTGAGGGAAGTGGGTCATATGCCAGCCTTGAGCTCAGGTTGATTGCCCTGCATGTATATGGTGTGTCTGGTCCCTGATTGTCTCTCAGATGCTTTGTGGACATGTCAACCTTAGCCCCAGTTCTGGAACCTCAGCCATAGGGTCATAAGTCTCTTACATTTATTTGAGTGACATTGCAATTCTTGGAAGACGGAATTAACTAAAGGAATGTGAAACCCATTGAATTAGTGTGTTGATGTTAAATTTTGGAGTCTGATGTTAAAATCATTGAAGTTGTCATGAAAGTTTCTCAGGGTACTGGAAATATGAGACAGAAACTTCAGTATTAGAAAATTAAGTAGATGAATTTTGCTGCTTTAATTTTAAAGGGGCCATATATTTTCTTATCTCCACACAATGTTTGAAGGTATAATAGAGCATAATAGTCCACATTCTGAACTCTTTTTGTTTTGTTTTGTTTTGCTTTGACATTTTGAGACAGGGTCTTACTGTGTAGCCAGGCTGGCCTTGAACTTGAGATCTTCCTGCCTCAGCTTCCTGAATGCTTGGACTATAGGAGTGCTCATATATCTGAGTATATTTAAGTTGTTTTAAGTATTAAAATACCTTTAATTTTTTTATCAAGTATGTGAAAGACTAACATGTCAGGTGTTTGATGTGCCTGAGTGATTCTGATAGTTTCCAATATATTTGTAGTTGATTACAATGTTTAAAAGAATTTAAGTCTATCAATCATAGGTTAGCAAAAAATAAAACATTGAATTGACTATTAATCAAGGAATACATATATCTAATTATTCATATCCCCCAATATCAAGATTTATAAAGACTTGTTTGTTAAACATGAAAGCTTTGGTAATTTAGAGTTTGAATTTTTCAGCTTTAATACATTGAGCAGTAGATAGAATTATGGGATAATAAGATCTAAAAACTCTTTTGGACACACACATGAACAATTGATTAGAAGAAAGGTAGGACTCTGTTGCTACATCTCCAGAGAAGGTTGCTGGATAGTCACCCAGTGCATCGCAACTGAGGGTGGGGTATAGTAAGACATATCCCTCGGGAGTAGCTTACATACAGCAGGCAGGGTGATGTTAGCTCTGTTTCTGGGCTCTCTGTTTGGAATAATTCTGGTGGTTTCTGGGACCAAGGGGCTGCCCCTAGCTGTTGGTTTTCTGGCCTAAGAAAGAAACTACATATAAATCATATATAATCACTTAGCTCTGGATATCCTGACATCAGTTTTGTGCTCAACTATTTGGGGTATTTGAGTTTCTGTGTAAAAGGGCCTCCTGGAGAATGCAGCAATAGTTTCTGATGATGGAAGTCAGCAACATTTCTGTTTTTTTTAAATAACTTTTGTTTATTTTTATTTATTCATTTGAGAGTGGAAGACAGAAAAAAAGAGGCAGAGAGATTGAGAGAGAGAGAGAGAGAGAAAGAGAGAGAGTGAGTGAGAATGGGCACACCAGGGCCTCTAGCCACTGTCAACGAACTCCAGATGCATGTGCCCTCCTGTGCATCTGGCTTATGTGGGTCCTGGGGAATCCAGCCTCGAACTTGGGTCCTTAGGCTTCACAGGCAAGTGCTTAACTGCTAAGCCATCTCTCCAGCCCCAGACAGCAACATTTCTACAGGTTAAATCAATAAGCACAGAAAGCATTCTATTTTGAAAACACAAGGAAAAAGACAAGGTAGAAACATGAAGAGGGGCTGGATCTTGGTCTGCATTTGGTCTCTGCCTTGGTAACAGGACATCAGGGAAGTCGTGTGGAATCTCAGCAGCATTTTGCTTGAATAATAGAGTCCATTAAGGATGCAAGTATGGCTCAAGCTTTGTAAGAGTGGCCCCTTGACTTGTGGTATTAATCCACACACAAGCACATTAATGTTACAAAAATTGCCTTGACTTCCTAAAACAAAATCCATGGCAAATTAATTGTCAAAACTGTTTTCACTTAGGTTCCCTGGCCTTCATGAAGCAAATTTAATATCTGCCATACTTTAGGAATACAAAATACTGGTATTTTGGACACTTAAAGTCATTGCTTTTCACTGCTAGTCCCTTGTGGTCATTCCAGCATGTCCCCACGCATCAATGAGTCACCACACCACACATAGAGATGTGGCACACCAGTGACTGCTAAGGTGGGGAAAAATGATATAGAATTATAAAAACGGATAGCAGGATTGACACGAGTGTAACTATGAGGCCTCAAGCTTGGGGGTACTGAAAGAACAAAGTAGGGTATATGAGGAACTGCTGGAGGATGGGAATGCAGGAGCACTTTGTCTCTGTGGGGCTCAGTGAGAGTACACAGTTGTCTGCTAGATAGTTCATCTGGGCCAAACATGGGGGCTACTTGGCATGAGGGGCACCCTAGATGTGAGAAAGTGGAAGTTTAGAAAACGTTTTAATTTCTTAATATTTTTTCATTTCTAGGGTAGATTTCAAGTGGGTAGGTATGTGGTGAGTGACATCTGGATGCAGGCTGATGGCAAATCTAATGGCTGCAGATAATCAATGCATACAAGGCATCTTCAGTCAAATGTGTGTATATATTACATATCTGTGTAAAATATCGGGTATACAGCAGTAATTTTGGATTTTACTGGCCATGTAGTGTTTTAGAATGCAAAAGTGACAGATGCTGTTAGGAAAGAGTACAGTGGGAGACAGGAGACATAATGAGGAATTGGGAAAAGGATGAGGGGACTGAAATGATTTGAGCTACAAGAGACCAGAAAATTCACTTACTGCAACAGAGAGAGCATACAGTCTGGAACCTTTGGTAGTGTTACCGTTTAGAAGGAAGAGGTGGTGGTGTTAGTAGGAACCTAAATCTTGCAAGGTGCAGTCTCATAAGGTCATAATCTTAATATAGTATAGAGTCAAACTGCAGTCAGAAGGAGCAGAATTCAGAACTATACAGGACCATAAGGAAAAATACATGTGGTGGTTTAATTCAGGTGTCCCCCATATACTTAGGTGTTCTGAATGCTAGGTTCCCAGCTGATGGAGATTTGGGAATTAATGCCTCCTGGAGGGAGTCTATTGTTGGCAGCAGGCTTATGGGTGTTATAGCCAGTTTCCCCATGCCAATATTTGGCACACTTTCCTGTTCATGTTGTCCACCTTATGTGGGCCAGGGGGTGATGTCCACCCTCTGCTCATGTCATCATTTCCCCTGCCATCATGGAGCTTCCCCCTTGAGCCTGTAAGCCAAAATAAACGTCTTTTTTTTTCCTCACAAGCTGCTCTTGGTTGAGTGATTTCTACCAGCAACATGAACCTGACTGCAACAGTACAGTTGTGGGGGAAAATAAATTGCAGAGCTGGAAAGTTACTCCACTTTTGTAAGGTCTGCCTTTTACAATAGAACTCAGTATTCTAATGAGCAAAGAAAGGGTGCCCTGTGCTGGTAAGGCTTCCTGAGTGTGGTGGCACTCTAGGTAACGAGGAGGAAGGGCAGCTTCACGTCTAAAGGTGAGGGCTGGCCTGGTGTGGTTCTGGGATGCCTTCTCACATGGAACCAAGTGTGACTCATACTTCTGTGGTTTGTGGTACCATGATGAGGTAGCACTGTTTGTAGAGCTTGAATGCAACATTGGGCCATGCTCATTTGATTTACACTTGTCTTAAGCTGAAGGTTTTGGGGCATATAGGAAGCAAAGATAATGCTGGTGTGAGTGATACTGCCACAACTGGACCAAATGCCCAAGTCTGACAAGCACAGTTAAGGTCTCAGCCAAGTGTAGATGAAGCTGAGGTTTCTCAACAGCACAAGGTTTTGGTGGATAGATGATGAGGGAGGTTCTGCTGCACGCTGGTTTTTGATCAATCACATGACAGAATTTTTGTGCACTATGGTTGGTGGGATGCTAGGCAGTTTGCCTATTAAAGTGTTAATGGTTGCATCACCCTTGCCTGCAGGCCCCTAATTTAACTAAACCCTAGGGCTTTTAGTCTCAGGTGTTGGATGATGGTGATGAGCAAATCCAGGAGTTTTGGGTTTGCAGGGCTTGCATTAGGACTCAATATTTGCTATCACTGATTGAAACAAGGCTGGTAGGCAGATATGAGTGTAGACACTTCAGTGATGGAAGTGAGCTTGACCTGTATAGCAAAGGTGTTTTAGCCAGGGGTAGGTGCTGAGATAAAATATGCATGTCTGGGAATTCCTCTGGGTTGGTACCAGTTAGCTAGGCAAAATGGTGAGAGAAAGCAAAGGCAGTCCTAGACAGAGAGAACAGACACATGCACTCACAGTTGAGGGGAAACAGGTGATTTGAAAGCCTACAGGTTTCACCTGAGAGACATTTTCTCAAGGTTTAAAAAAAATATTTTATTTATTTATTTATTTAATTTGGGAGAGGGAGGGAGGGAGGGAGAAAGGCCAATGAAAAGAGAGAGAATGTGCATACCAGGGCCTCTAGGCACTGCAAAGGAACTCCAGATGCATATACCACCGTGTGCATCTGGCATTACATGGGTACTGGGGAATCAAACTCTGGTCCTTAGGCTTTGCAGGCAAGCACATTAACCACTGAGCAATCTCTCCAGCTCTCAGGTGTTACTTCATTCAAGTATTGATGAGGATGACGTCCCCAGTCTGCATGCAGTACTTACAAGTGCAAATTGAGATTCAGGAGATTTTCATTATCCCCAAGATCACAGAAGTAGAACAGAACTGGCTAGACCTAGGACTGAAGTCCAGGCCTTCAGACTTCAATAACAGCACTATTCTTTCCTCTTCTTGAATTAGACAGGTGGACCACATGGCCTATATGCTTGGAGACTGTATTCCGTGAATAACATTGCCAAAGTGTTTTGACTTTGCAAATAATGCTTTGATTGGCTCTGATAGTCTGTGGCTAGTTCATCCATGACACCTGTCTGGACACTTTAAAGATGGAACAATTGTTCTAATAAGTTTCTGAAATAACTGAGCAGTGAGTATCAGCTCAAACATGCACAGGGAATGTTTTAATATCCTGTTCTTATGTAAACACCAGGAGCAGGCTGGCTGAAGGTCACTGGAAAGGACACAAGCTGGGCTGAGAGGATTTGATTTGGGCAGCATCAGAACACCCAAGCCATCTGCTGAGGGTAAGGGCTCAACATTGGTCAGGAATTAAGGTTGACTTGTAAAGGAGCAGGAAAGGTGTAATCCAAAACACTAGGAGTCAACAGTACATGAATAAAATGGTTCCAAATTATCATATCCCAGTATGATAGGAGTATTTAGACACATTCCACTGATTTTCTTCATATTTTACTTAGTTACATGTTGGTTGTTTTTCCAGCATAAAGTGTGTGGCTACTAAAATTCATCTTTTTTTTTAACCCCAGCACTGAAATTTTATTTTATTTTTTTTACAGAAAATCGTTTTTTTGTGATTTTTTAAATTAACAACTTCCATGATTGTAAGCAATATCCCATGATAATGCCCCCTCCCCCACTTTCCCCTTTGAAACTCCATTCTCCATCATATCCCCTCCCCCTCTCAATCAGTCTCTCTTTTATTTTGATGTCATGATCTTTTCCTCCTGTTATGATGGTCTTGTGTAGGTAGTGTCAGGCACTGTGATAATTTTATTTACATTTTAAGATACATATATATATATATATATATATATATATATATAGAGAGAGAGAGAGAGAGAGAGAGAGGGAGAATGAGAGAGAGGGAGAGAGAGAGTGCTCCTCTAAGCTTCCTGCCCCACTGGAGAGGGTTATAAGAATTGGCAAGTGAGGGAAAATTTTAATACATGAACAAATAGTATATAATCATGTTACTTTCAAGTTATTTTCTGTGTTAGTCATTCTATTTGTGGAACTATGTCCTTTAATGACTGGTCAGAAGCCAGGTAGGAACCATAGGAAAATAAACAGAATGTGATGACTCTGTTTTCACCTTTCAATTTAAGGTAGCAATAATTGAAAATCTTTAGAAGGTAATTTATCCTCCATTTTTTCAGATGATAATGCATGAGCATGCATTATTATGGAAAAGTCCCAGACACTTTGATGTTATTTCTTGACTTTATACCGAAACTACAGTGTCACTAAAGCTAAGCCTGGTTCCAGCATAGGTAAACACAAGCCTTCAAAAATATAAATATTCTCCACAATTCTCAGAGGAATAGAAAAGATGAAAGTTAATTGCCCTAAATCGTCATTGCAAAGGATGCCGGGTCTGCAGAGTACAAACAATCAATGTTGCTGTTGGCTTCAGCACCACAACTCTAGGCACCAGAATTCAGATGAAGCCCTGCTCTCAGATTTTAAGTGACCATTTGGAACCATCAGTAAGGATCCAGCACTGACATTAAGGTCTAAAAAGTCTTATCAGCAGTGATGCTATTTCTCTCCACAGACAAATGACTCCACCTGAAACTGAAGTCTGGTGTAAGGATACTTAATATCCAGTGTCAGGTCACCAGCAGCCTTCTCTGACTACCTTTGCCTTTAACAGGATGTGAGTGTGCATTTTTATATAACATTGAGTCTGCTTCTGACAAAAGATGAACAAGCAAAAAAGGATTGGTCAGATCAATCAGTAGATAAATGACAAATTGGCATAATCTCGTATAAATAATATAACAAATGTCCCCCTTTGTTTGTGCAATTTCACATTATTAAGTTCTTCTCTGTTGTACATTGATAATGTGTTGACAAGTATTAATTATTAGGGTCCCTGCTGTCTGAAGGCAAGTCATCTGATAGAATGACAGACTCCAACATGAACCAGCTGGGGTGGTGGACTGTTGACAAAATCTCAGATTCAGTTTCCTTATCTGTAAAATAGTGGATATAAAAAGCAACTGACCAAAGTGGTTGTAAAGTTTAAGTAAGGTAATGTTCTAAAGAATTAATACTATGACTAGGATGCAGAAGATTCTCAGTCAACTATAGCTATCATTACTCTTTTTAAGAGGTTCAATTCCCTGGTATCCATGTAAAGTCAGTTGCACAAAGTGGCATTTACAGCTGGAGCTCATTTTCACTAGCGAGCCCATTCACACACACCTTATCCTTCTCTCTCTCCCCTCTCAAATAAATAAACATATTTTAAAAATAGTTTAAAAAAATAGAGGGAGGAGGTAGGGAAGAAGGGACCCAGGAAGTGAGTTTCTTTTTGGAAATGTCAAGGCATAGGCATGAAAAATCTATGCTGCTGTAGTGAAGCCAGGTATGGTGATTCCAGCACTTGGGAGATGGAACAGGAGGGTGGAGATTTCAAGGTCAATCTTGGCTACATAATAAGTTTGATGCCAGTCTGTGCTACATGAGACCCTGATAAAAACACAAAAGTGATCAAATACAAAAAATAAAATTTATACTGCTATAATTCCTTGAAGAAAAGCTGTGAACTGATATGCTGATTTATAACCCAAACATATTACAAATAACAAGTTTACATATAGGTCCAGGCCCTGGAATCCACATGAGTGTTCTGAAATCTATAGCACAAAAAAGCTGAGGATCATTGTTTAAAAGGCATCTCATGTGAAGGAGAGTGAACAAACTGGATCTTTATCTTTTTAAAAAAGTGTTCTTATTAAGTAGAAAATTGTATGGACACGTCACATGTTAATGCCATTAATCATTTCCCTACTCTCTGTCCCATTCTACAGAGGGCCATCCTCGGTGGGATTGTTGGTATTCCCCATAGATTTGCTGATTATAAGATGTGAGAGCATCAGTCAGTCATTGTAAGGTGAGGGAGAGGGGGCAATGCCTCTGGACATTCCCTTCCACTCTGTTGCTCTTACAATCTTTCTGGTCCCTCTTCTGTAAAAGTCCCTGATCTATGATGGGTGTGTTTAAAGTCTATTTTAGTTTTGAGCTCACAGATTGAATTTTATTCTTAATGTGTCTTAATGTTTCTGGGGTGAGGGTGAGCATGATAAGAAATGAAGTTGCAGAGTCAAAGAGCCTGGTGACTGGAACTTGGGACCTCTATGCAGTGTTTACTTTATTCCATGGAGAGCATAGGGCTACTAATGCTTTCTGAATAATTATGTGGAAATCGAGCAATTTGTCAGCATACAGCATTGGTAGTGTATTATGGGATGAACTGGAGAGGGTTAATTTTAGTTTTAAAAACAAATTTTTTTGAAGCAGGGTTTGACTATATCCCTTGCTGAGTTTGAAGTTGTTCTGTAGTTCAGGCTGGTCTTGAACTTACCAAGATCATCCCATCTCAGCCTCACAAGTGTGGAGATTATAGTTAGGAGCCCTCACCCCCTGGATGATGATTAAGATGAACAAGAACAGTAGGGTACTCTTGCAGCCATGCTCAAGTTCTTAAAGCAGAAAGAAGAGCCTTAGATGAGACATTCTGGATATCTTTAGGAGTGCTTTAGTGAGCTTGGAGTATACAAAAGGAATTGAAGCAAGATATTGGGGGCTGGAAGGATGGCTTAGCAGTTAAGGCACTTGCTTGCAAAGCCAAAGGACCTAGGTTTGATTCCCCAGGACCCACATAAGCCAGATGCACAAGGTATTGCATGCGTCTGGAGTTTGTTTGCAGTGGCTAGAGGCCCTAGCATGCCAGTTTTCTCTCTCTGTCTCTCCTCCCCCCTCTCTCTCTCAGTCCCTCTTTCTGTCATATAAATAAAAACAAAATATATTTAAAAATAAAGATAATTGGGAGGTTTGGATGTTGTGCCACTCACCCATGAACCTGATGTGTAGACCAAGGTTCTAAATTATGAGATAAAAGCTAAGAGCCAATAGTTTTCTTAAAGACTTAAGAAGAAGAAATTGCTTGACTGTGACTTGTATTACCCAGAAGAGACCAGAGAGCAAGTCAGTGGATGAGACCAAAGGGTAGGGATGGGAGAGAAAGTGGGAGATAAGTCAAGATGGCATTGGAAGCAGTTGGAATGGAGCCAGAGCAAAGCTGGGAAGCTCTTACCGAGTTATGCAATGAGTGGATGGCTGCTGACCTTAGAGGGCACAGTGCCGAGGAGTAGGGGTACAAAAGTCAGTGGGTAGAAGAGTAAACTGTAAGGGAGCAGGACTGGACTCTACTGCTTCTGGGAGAGAAGTTATGCAGAGAAGATATGGAATCTCAAAATAGTTTTAATTCACATTTATTTAATGGATAAATATGTTAAACACATTTAAAGATATCTACTGAACATTTGTCTTTCTTTTGAGACCTGTCTGTTTCATTTGTTAATTGGAAGCCCATTTGTTAATTGGAAGGTGTGTGTGTGTGTGTGTGTGTGTGTGTGTGTGTGTGTGTACAAGTTGGTGCAGTCACTGTGGATATTGTTATGGAAGTTTCTCAAAAAACTAAAATCAGGTATACCATATAACTGAGCTACACCATCCTGAGTGTGTATGTGTGTGTGATGCATTCACAAGAGTCTAAGTCGTGACACAGGAATACTGATGGATCCATGTTTCTTACTTCCTTTATCACAGTAGTCAGGAAATGGAACTGAACTAGACAACATGCCCATCAACAAGTGAATAAGAAAAGAAACTGTGTATATATACACACAATGGACTTTTATTTGACTAAAAATAAATCATTTCAGGACATTTGCAGGAAAGTGAATGGAACTAGAAATTATTATATTAAATGAACTAACCTAGACTCAGAAAGTTAAGGTGTCAGGGAAATGAAGTGGTTCAAGCCTGTAGCCTTAACTTGGGGCAGCAGAAGGATGGTGGGAAAGGTATGGAGAAGGGAAGATAGTTGTGAAGAACAACAGAAAAAGGTAAGAAAGGCAATAGTAGATGATTTGTACAGTCTGGAAAGAACTGAATCTTCCCAATTTCTAGAAAGAAAAGGCATTAATAATTGGGATCAGGAAGCTTTGATATCAACCAACTGGATACAGATAGATGCTTCTTGGTCATAAACCAAGTGAGTACAATACTTCTGTCTGCACAAAAATATGCATGTCTAACTTGGAGGCAGTCTCTTATTTAAGGGCCAGTGTGGGATTTTGGCTTCTTTCTATGTATAGAAATCAAATTTCAGCAGCACTTTTTTTTTTTCGTGTGTGTCTGCTGGGCAGAAATTACTGTCGCATGTTCTAAGAGGAATTCAGTGGTAAGTGTTCTTCATGAACTCGTCCTGCCCAGATGGTTCTGAAGATCTACACTGAATCTTTAATCAGCTGCCCTTTGGCTGGGAGCTGGTGGGTCCAAGGTGGCCTTGGCTGGTATGACTATCTCTGTTCCATGTGAGTACTCATTTTCCATCATGCTAGCCTGGGCTTGCTGTCATATTAGAAGCACGTTCTGGGAGAGAGCAGCAGTACACCCAGCCTTCTGAGCATTCTCAGTAGAACCAGTCCCACACCACATTCCACAGGCCAGGGCAGATTCACAGAGTGGGAAAATAGCAGGTGCTGCATGGTCACATTGCAGAGTGTGAAGGGGGTGGGAAGAGGGGCATTTCAGCTTTATACTCTGTCACCACGTAGGAATGGAAGAACATGTGACAGAGGGGTATGAGGTGGTCCAGAAAAGCATAAAGGATTCCAGGTCTTATAAATGGGGGCAAGCAATGTAGACTGGTGGAGAATGAGAGGCATGGAAGATAGAACCAGAGTGGTGATAAGATTTCTTTCTCATTTCAGGAAAATAACTAAGCTAGCAATAAAGCATGTGAATTGGAGGCATCCAATCTTTCCCTTGTAAACAAATACCTGAGGTAGAACTTGGCGCAGTTAACTATGTATTTATATCACCCTTTCCAGAGAAGATATGATGTTGTATCTCTCCCATAGTTGTTATCAAAAATATATGCATTTGTAAACCCTCTACAGCTAAAAAGAATTTGAAGCATCTTTGTTTGAATTCTGCCCAAAGGCCATCTTGGAAGTGTGCCGTCACCTAACTTAGTTGAGCTTCCCATAAAGGAATCTCCAGAGCTTCTAGCCAAAGAATATTCCTGGAGGTGAAATAAACAGAGGTGAATTTGGCTGCTGAAAAACACATGTAAGCTCTTTATTTAGAACACTGATTCAATGGTTACTGAAGGGAAGGAAAAACAGGGTGAGTTCAAACAGAATATTTACCATTCCTGTTGTCTTAGAAAATATTGCAACCATTTCTGCTTAGCAGACACAAAAATAAGCTGGTAAAACAGGTGGTCTGTCTGTGGAGCAGAGCTGAGTTCACCAGAAAGGCCCTGCTAAGACTGGACCAGGTCTATGTTAACCACTGGGGCAGCAGAGATGAGCAGGTTATAGTTATTGTGAGTTGCTTATAGATGGATAGAGTTAAGTGACCACCTCATACCCTTCTGTCACAGGATCTTCCATTCTCACATAGTGACTAAATCTGTAGCTTTAATGCTCCTGTACTTACTCCATTTACATTCTATAATGTGACTATATGATACCTGCTATTTTCCCACCTTGTGAAACTGTCCAAGCCAGGGACTTGATTTGCCTATAGAATGTGATGTGATTGCATATAATGGTCAAGCAAGTTCTACGAAGCCATAGGTAACAGTGAAACCCTTAATTTTTTTCTCTCTATTGCATGTGCTGGGTTGAAGAGCAAAGTAGGAATCTCTTGTTCTTATTGGTATACCACAATTTGCTGAGGCTAAGTTAACTAAAAACTTCTGCTATCCATGTCCTTATACTTTGAGAAGATCCTAACTTGAGTTACGTTTGTGATGATGTGAATGTAATGTCCCAAATAAACGTGTGTGTGTGTGTATGCATGTATGCTTAATTCTCATCTGGTGCCATTGTTTGGGAAGGTTGTAAAAACTTTAGGAAATGGCATCTTACTGGAGGAAGTGTGTCACTAGGGGATTGAAGGATGCTAGCGCATTAAAGTGTTACAGCCCAGGTCCCCTTGCCCTTCTAATTTTTTCTACTTTCTCCCTGCTGCTGTGAATATGTGACATCTGCTATCTTCTAAAATTGAAAGCTAAACTCTTTTTCTTCCATAATTTCTTCTGTTCTAGTATTTTGTCAAAGGAACAAGAAAGTAACTAATATAGAAAATTGGTACCAAGAAATGAAGTTGTTAGTGTGGTAAACCTAACCATGATGTTCTTAGTCTTTTGGTAGTGCTTTGTAGGAGTAATGTGAAAGGATTTAGAACTTTTCACTAGAGAAGCCTTAAAATACCAAGCAGAGCTCAATGGACCATTTTGGTGGAAGTATGGAAGATCAGAGGCAGAGAGAAAATGTAGAATATGGTGGCTCAGGTTATGACGTTTCAAAGAGAAAGGAGAACTCTATAGGGAACCAGACTAGGGGCAGCTCATGTAATATTCTGCCAATGAATCTGGCTGCATTTTGTCCCTGTCCAAAGAACTTCAACAAAGTTGAATTTAAAGTAATGGGCTAATATGCTTGACAGAGAAAATTTTAAGGGACAATAATATTGAATCTGTGCTACGGTTTCTTTTATTTGTCCTGGTTCAGATCTACAATGAATGAGAACAAAATGCAGAATGAAAAGATATGAAAAACATAAAGTTTGGAATAGAAAGAAATGTAAGCACATTAAAAATTCCACGTTGAGAGATTTTAGCAGCTTTGGCTATATTTATTAAAATACGCAAGTCGATTGCTCTGTACTGGGGTAATAGGAATGACTTCCTAAAGGCAAAACCAAACTCACTGCAAGCTGAAATTAACAATAATACCAATTCTTTTGAAAGGAAAATAGCTAAATGGAGAATACTTAAAGAGCTCTGTGCTCCCCAGCGTCAGCATACAGAGGTAACTATAGCCGTTGTCCATAGCAGGCTTCATGCTGATATGACAGCAGAACTTAGCAGCATCATACACATGGAACTGGTTTTAGGAGCATGAAAAATACAAGATGAAGAATGTCATGTAGTACATCATGGCTTCAAAGAGCTACTAAGGCTGTGCAATGTGAGGCAGGGTTGAAATCCGTGCAAGGAGAACCTGTGAGGCCAGTGCGTGCAGATATGAAAGGGAACCCTAAATTTCAGTGGAGACCTCAGTATATTAGATATGTCAGAACATGGGACATCTTCCAGGAAAATCTGAGGCCTCAGGGCATGTCTGGCCCATCATAGAGGCTACAGGAAGCACAGCTGAAGGGGTGGATTCACCCAAGCCTTTTGGAGCCCAGATGATTTTATCATGAATCCCACATACCAGACATGCAGCTGCATAATTTGGTGTTTGTTTGGTCTTGTTTTGGTCTAGTCTTTCTTTGTCATGCTCCCATTCCTATTAATTCTTTGTCATTATATGTAGGAAGTGTGTAAATTGTGTTTTGATTTTATAGGACTCACGGTTAAGAGATTGTTTTGAGACTTTGCGTTTTTGAATCATGTTGGGACTGGTAAAAAATACAGAACTTTTAAAGTTGGGCCAAGTGCATTTCAAACAATGTGATAAATCTTTGGGAGTGAGGGGCAGAATGGGTGGTTTGAACATAATGTCCCCCATAGACTCATGTGTTTGAATACTTAATCTCCAGCTGGTGATTCTGTGCTGAAGGCTGTGGAATATTTAGGAGGTATGTCCTTATTGGATGAAGTGTGCTATTGGGAGAGTGCCCCACTTGCCATTCTCCTTCCCTTTCTGTCTCTCCCCTTCTTCCTTACAGATGTAACATCATGATTCTGACTTTTTGCTCCTGCCATGCTTTCCCCATTATGATAGACTCTATTCTCTGGAACTGTAAGCTAAATAAAACCTTTTCTTTCATAAGCAGCTTCTGATCTGGTATTTTGTCCCAGTAACAAGAAAGTAACTAATACAACTTTTAAAAAAATATAATTATTTTATTTTATTTTTATTAATTAGTTTTGTATTCAGCAAATACAGTCAGTTGGGTACCATTATTAGGCTCATCCATGACCTACCCCCTCCCCTTGGCCACTCCTTGTTGGGGAATATGGGTCATGCATTGTGGAGTTAGCCCTCAGTTATGGGTAGGATAAATGTCTCTGCATATCATGACCCAACATGTGGCTCTGACATTCTTTCCGCCCCCTCTTCCGCAAAATTTCCCTGAGCCATGTTGGGTTCATTTTTGGTCTGCTTCAGTGATGAGGTCTTGGGGGCCTCTGAGGCTCTGGCTCTCTGATTTGGTAGGAGTTGATTTTTCTCTGTGTTGATCTCCTTCACCCTTGTGCTGGTACCCCATTCACCAGGAAAATAGCACCCAGATCCTAATACAACTTTTATGCAAAGTAATCCTGAGGCTATACCACTGTATGGTACACACATCATGTTCAGATGTTTGTCTTCTTATTAACAAAAGTGGTGATAATAACAACTAAAAAAAGCCCATGCTTTCTGCAACTGTAGGATATGTCTTTTTTCCTAGAGTAGTTCTTTATGACACACCCCTTCAAGTCCCTAGCTTAGAAGATAAATTACATGGGCATTTCACTGACACTAGTGACAGATCTTCAGTAACATGTGATCTAAGAGTTGGCTTTCTTCCGGTCATGATTCTTTTTTTGTGAGAGCCAAGTTATCCACAGTCTTACATAACCTCTGGTCTCTTTTGATCAGGGATGTGAGCTTTCATGATGCCTGACCTAGGTTAAGGGGTTTGTAGTTGTGTAACAGTTCTGAGAACAGAGCCAACTCCTCTGGGTAGAGATCATGACCATGGGGACCCATCAGTGCCTGGCACCAACCAAAGTGAAGCTGGCTCTCATCATAACTACATAATTGCAACTTTGGCAAAGGGGAGGAGAGACACTGCTCAGGACACTTTGCACTAGAAATTAAATTCCCATTCTGGTCTTGAATTTTTACTACTATGTCAATTTAAATGTATAGTGCACTTGCCATATTTTGAGAAACATGTTGACAACACTTGTCATGCTTCTAAAAGTGTGTAGGAAACAAAACTCTCTAAGATGTTTTTATTTTTATTAATTAGTTTTGTACTCAGTGAATACAGTCAATTTGGTACCATTATTAGGCTCATCCATGACCTACCCCCTCCCCTTTGGCCCCTCCTTGTTGAGGTATATGGAGACTTTCTTTTTAATCTAAATGCAGATGTGTGTCTGTCCTAAGGAAACTAAAGACATTGCTGGTAGGCTGTTCTCTGTACCTAAAAAGTATTTAATTTGACCTGTGTTCTTTAAAGATAACTTTCTAAAACTATCTGGGGCTGGGAAGATGGTTTCGGGGTTAAAGACTCTTGCTAACCTTTCCAGCCTGGGTTCAATTCCCAAGCCACCCTTTTAAGCCATCAGTAATAAATGGCACAAACATTTGATGTTCATTTATATTCATAATAACAAGAGGCCTTGGTGTATGTCTGTGTCCATGCATATACACACATGTACACACATACACACAAACCTATGCATGCACACACATGTAAAATCAACCAGAAAAATAAAACTAAAGTTAAAACTAAAATTAAAACTACCTGAAATAATTTTTAAAAATATGGTAAAAGACAAGTCTCTCTAGTAATTTTGAATCATGAACCACATGGTAATAAAGGAAACTGTCACCTTATTGCAAAATGCGTTGTACCACATGAAGCAGATTTAGAAGGGTCAACTTGAAAGGCATGTCCAGAAGGGACAATTCTTCAGAGGACATATATCTATTATAAGATGCTCATGATATAAGTCAAAGGCTTTTTAAAAATGTCATGTTGCCTGCTGGAAGAATACATCTTCCACAGTAAGCGCATGGAAAGATATTTGATAAGGACTGGAAAAGGAGCAAGAATTCATGGAGATGTCAGCAGTTGAGGAATGAAGCACAATAGCAGGCCTCTGACAGGCAGGAGAGCAGGTGCTGTGTGTTAATGCAGACTTTGAAGTGGAAATCTGTGACGGTTCCACAGGGGAAAGACACCATGAGAACACCGTCTAGTTACCTGTGAAAATGTCAGTCTTACAGGAAAGCAGGTGACTGTCTACTGTGTAATTGTGCTCCTGTGTCTGGATTCTTCATCACTATTCCTTTTCTTTCCAATGTGCTAGGCATATTTATTACGCTGTATACTTATACTTATGAGCTCTTTATTTTTTTTTAAGTGGGGTCTCACTGTAGCTCAGGCTGGCCTGGAACTCACTCTATAATTCCAGGCTGGTCTCGAATTCACAGTGATCCTCCTATCCCAGCCCCAAGTGCTGGGATAAAAAGCATGAGCCACATGACTCATGAGCACTTTTTATTGTTTTATCTCTCCTTACTAGAATATAAGCTTTGTGAGAGTAAGGATGTCTTTGTTCACTTGCTTTCCTTATATATGTAAAAAATTCAAAATGAATGAATGCCACATGAAATAGCTATCTGAGGGCACACAAAGGTGGTCTTTTTTTTTTTTTTTTTTTTTTTTTTTTTTTTTTTTTCCGAGGTAGGGTTTCACTCTGGTCCAGGCTGACCTGGAATTAACTATGTAGTCTTAGGGTGGCCTCGAACTCATGGCGGTCCTCCTACCTCTGCCTCCCGAGTGCTGGGATTAAAGGCGTGCGCCACCACACCCAGCTAAAGGTGGTCTTTTTAAAAATTTTTTTTGTTGTTTTTTTTATTTATTTATTTGAGAGCGACAGACAGAGAGAGAAAGAGGCAGATAGAGAGAAGGAGAGAGAATGGGCACGCCAGGGCCTCCAGCCACTGCAAACGAACTCCAGAGGTGTGCGCCCCCTTGTGCATCTGGCTAACGTGGGTCCTGGGGAGTCGAGCCTCGAACCGGGGGTCCTTAGGCTTCACAGGCAAGCGCTTAACCACTAAGCCATCTCTCCAGCCCAAAGGTGGTCTTTTTAAGGAAGGGGAATACAATATGCTAACTCTATTTTTGAATTGATTTACATATTCACCTTCATAAACATTGGATGAGTGTGAAGTAAATGGACATCTCCAAAACCTGAGAAATACTATTCTAAAATATGTCTAGAAAAAGCTTCCTTACCATGAATGTTCTTAATTGCTTTTGAGATATTTTTGGTTGGTTTTGTTTATATGCTTTTGTTTTTGTTTATTTCCCTCATAGTGTAAATAGTATTGATATATCACATCTCTCCATTTGATACCTACAGAATTGCTAATAAGCATACCACACATGTTAAATGGCCAAAGAACTAAGTGATTTTAGTATCTTAAAATGAAATCTTACAGGAAAGGAAAACACTGGAAACCAGGTCAAAAGCAGAAGAAGATATACAAGCAGAAATGAATGTCCTGTGAATTCTTGTTTTAAAAAAATATAATTAACTTTTTAAAAATATTTTATTTTGATTAATTTATTTGACAAAGAAAGAGAGGGGGGGGGGAGAATGGGCATGCCAGGGCCTCCAGCCACCGCAAACAAACTCCAGATGTGTGCGCCTCCTTGTGCATCTGGCTAACGTGGGTCCTGGGGAATCGAACCTGGGTCCTTTGGCTTTGCAGGCAAGCGCCTTAACCACTAAGCAATCCCTCCAGCCCAAAAAATATTAATTTATTTTTTTATTTAAGAGACAGAGAGAGAGAGAAAGAAAGGAAGAAAGAAAGAAAGAAAGGAAGGAAGGAAGGAAGGAAGCAAGGGAAGAAAGAAAGAAAGAAAGAAAGAAAGAAAGAAAGAAAGAAAGAAAGAAAGAAAGAAAGAAAGAAAAGGCATGCCAGGGCCTCTAGTCCCTGCAAACAAACTCCAGATGCATGCTACCTTGTGCATATGGCTTACATGGGTACTGGAGAATTGAACCTGAGTCCTTAGGCTTCACAAGCAAGTACCTTAACTACTAAGCCATCTCTGCAGCCCATATCCTGTGAATTCTTGAAGGCACTTTCCATCTTTGTCCCAACTCTTCTCTGAAAAAGGACAGAATGATAAAAAGGAACTCTCTATGATCATAGTAAGAATGTATAGAGTTTATGCTTCAATAAATATTAGACCAAAATACTCTTACTTTATATGTTAACTAAAGAAGAAGCTATGACACCTGACTGCAGAAAAACCAAAAGGGTAAAGGCAAATATTAATAATTATGTATGAATTCTGTCATTTAGTATGAGCTAACCTTTACAACACTGAAGAGAATAATATTAGTTATTATGTATTAGATCAATTGCAATTTTAGTAAGTAGAATAATTTTATGATTTTTACTAATCTAGTACTTCAAAAGACTTCTCGGAGAAGATGTTAAAACTTTAAGTGGGCAACAGAAAAACAACCAGCTTATATTTTTTAGCAAGAAGACTGATTCTGTGAAAGGTAGAGAAAATAAAAGGACATTTGAGGAATAAAATAATCATTTTTTTGTTTCAGGTTTTGTTCTTGAGGCTGGGCTTCACTCTAGTCCAGATTGACCTTGAAATCATTCTATAGCCCAGATTGTCCTTGAACTCATGGTGATCCTCCTACTTAGCTTCCATAATGCTAGCATTATTAAGCACTTTTCTGTCAAAAATTAAATAACCTCATGGAATGACAAATCCCTTAAACACAACCTGCCTAAACTAACTCAAAAGAAAATAGAAAACCTGAATAAAAAAATAAGTCTGGGGAGGTCAGTAATTGATAACAGAGTAAAGCAAAGATCAGGTCCAGATGGTTTTGTTGGTAAATTCTACCAAGTTGTTAAAGAACCACTAACATTCATCATTGTAAAACTATTCCACAAAGCACAAGGAGAGGCCAGTTATACCATTATGCCAAAGTCAGCAAAGCAGGGAACAGGGAAAAGACTTCATATATAGAAATTAAAGTCAAATAGACAATAAAAAACATCTCCCTATTTATTAAGAGAGCTATGATAAAGACTGAATGAAAGGAAAACTGCGGTTCTTCCCAAAAATTTAACCTAGATTTTCCTGTGAGTCAGCAGGCCCCCTCCCAGATATGTACCCAAGAGAATAGTACAGATTTAATCAGACACTTATATCTCAATATCTCAATATGCATTGAGGTATAATTCACAATTATAAAATAATTACAAGCAAGACAACTGTTTATGAACTGATGACATAACAAAATTTATATATTTACATAATTGAATATAATAGCATGAAGAGTAATGAAGTGTTTATACTTACTAACCATGGATGAAACTGAAAAACTATGTTAAGTGGACAAAGCTGGGCAAAATATATCACATCTGCATGCTGATTTAGAGTAGGACCAGTCATAGGAACCACAGTGAGTGTGGCCAGTGCTGGATAGCTTTCTGTTTGGACCTGTGAAAATTTTTTGGAATTAGATGTTGGAAATGATTTTACATGTTGTGAATTCATTAAAAATTATTGGCTATATACTTTTAAATACTCCAGGAGTTGAGTTTTATATTAGGTAGCCTTTATCTCACTAAAATTGACTACATGGCTTATAGGAAAATTAGAGCTAGGGAGACAATACTCAAGAAGTCCTCAGTGATATATGGGCAGAAATCAAATTTAAGAACAAATAAGGATCTAATAAATTTGGTACCACAGTTTTATATACCTTAAATGGTTTAAAATGAGTAATCATTATAATGTCAATGGTAACTTATAGGGAAATGACTAGAACCCAGAAACCAAAACTGTAAAACTCTTAGAAGAAAATGTAAACAAAACCCTTGGAATCTTTGAAGCAAGAAATGTTTTCTTAAGTATTATTCACATTTATTTAACAATTTAATTTATATAAATGTCCAGAATATGCAGAAAATAGAGAGTGGTTGTCTTAGTCTAAGATAAAGGACATGGGAAGCGATTGCTAAGAGATGTACAATTTCTTTGTGGGATAATGAAAAGTTCGAAATTTAGATTCTAGTGAAGTCTTCACAATTCTGTGAGTACACTAAAGGTGACTAAGCTATATGGCTAAACAGGGTAAAATTTGTATGATATGTGGTAATCACTAATAGCCAACAATGAATGATTGAAGAATAAATGATACTTGACTAACACCATTTCCTACTATTTTTTCATAACTGGGCTAAAAAAAAGTAGACCAGGGAGATTTCATAGACATAGACAATGCATTTTGGCTTTGTTCATTTTTTTGGTAATTCATTACCTGCTGCTAGTTTGCTGAAAGTTTCTGTATTGTTCTGGGTAATAGAAACACAGAGCTCAGCACAACACAGTTCTTCATGCATTAGTCTACAAGATTTTTTTTTAATGAGAATTTTGAAATAGAAATTCACAGAGGCTAAATAATTATCCTGAAATCATACAACTAGTGACTGTAAGAATGTAAACTGTTACATGCAGCCTTAAAGCCCATGATGTCTCAGCAGCATGCTCAGAGAAGAGGAAGTGGGGACGGTGTAATGAGGGAGACTCCACATTAAACTGCTGTGTGCACAGTATGTGGGCTCAGACAGGATTCCATCAGAGTTGTCACTGAGTTCTACTTGATATATATTTTTTAATTATATATACTTATTTGCATGCATGTGTGAGACTAAGAGAGAGGATTGTGTATGGGTGTGCCGAGGCCTCTTGCCATTGCAAATGAATGCCAGATGCTTGAGCCACATTTTGTATCTGGCTTATGTGGGTGTCTTGAGAATTGAACTCCAGCGGGCCAGCTTTGTAAGCGCTTTTAACTGTTAAGCCATCACCCCAGCCCTGCTACTTGATATTCTTATCAGAAACATAAATGAAGACACAGAAGTCACATTTTCCATTGACACAAAGCTGGGAGAGATAGTTAGTACAGTCAGAGAAAAGAATCAGGATTCAAATAGATCCCTCTAGATTATAACTATGAGCAGAAACTAATACAGGATTCCGAGAGAGCTGGATTAACAGGAATCCACATGAAAAAGACTTGGATATTTTAATTGGCAGAGAGCTAAATGTGATCCAAAGGTGTGAGCCAAAAAAGCTAAGGCACTCTTATCCTGCATTAGGAGAAATACAGCGTCCAGGAAAAGGAATGCAATTGCATTTCTGCTCACTGATGTTGGCAGCTCTATAGTGTTTTGTTGTGCAGAGCAGCCATTTTTAAGATGAGCATCAGCAAACAAGAGCATGTTTGGAAGAGAAAGACCAGAAGACTGAACTGGCATGTGAAGCACTGGGGCCCTCACAGAGAATAGGCCTTTACTGGCCAATAGGTGGTAGGGGAAGGGACAAAACCATCCACTTTCAAAGAGTTGAAGGGATACTTAGGGTTGACAGATTATTCTCTTTATTTATTTTTTTATTATTATTTTTTTTTACTTTTTTCTTTATTAGTTAGTTTTGTATTCAGCAAATACAGTCAGTTTGGTACCATTATTAGGCTCATCCATGACCTACCCTCTCCCCTTGGCCCCTCCTTGTTGAGGTATATGGAGTTAGCCCACAGTTATGGGTAAGATAAATGTCTCTGCATATCATGACCCAACATGAGGCTCTGACATTCATTCTGCCCCCTCTTCCGCAAAATTTCCCTGAGCCCTGTTGGGTTCATTTTTGGTCTGCTTCAGTGATGAGGTGTTGGGGGCCTCTGAGGCTCTGGCTCTCTGATTTTGTAGGAGTTGATTTTTCTCTGTGCTGATCTCCTTCCTCCTTGTGCTGGTATCCGGTTCATCAGGAAAACAGCCCCCTTGCTTGTTTCTCCAATTTTTCTTAGTTGCAGCCGGGGCCCTTTTGAGGTATGATGGGGTGGCTCTCTCCTTAGGATCTACTTCTATCTGAAAAACAGAAGAAGATTCTCCAACGGAGAGTAAGTTAGCATTAGGACAAATGAGATAACCCCCCCTTTTTTTAATAGAGAATTTAATAGGTGTAGGCCCTCTTGTAGCCCACAATTGATGGTAGCTTGATATTGGAGAGTGGGCTTATGTTTGGCTATGGTTCTGACTTGTTTCCCAGCTCCAGCTATGGGTCCCATACCACTGAGGGGATCAGTTAGCCAAATTGAGAGCAGTTGGTTCCCCACCATGGCTGTGTGCCACCACTGCACTTGTGTGGGCATCACAACAAGTTATTTGCTGCTAAGTAGGTTAGACCATGCGTTGCTTCGACAGATATTGGTCATTTTCCCCCAGTCTCCCATGTAGCACCTTCTGGCACTAGACACGCTGACTGTCTGAGGACTGACTCTCTTCCAACTTCCAGCCATGCCATTCTACTTTGCATGTCAATCACATAAGGTGTCTTCAGCAGTACGGTCTTACCACTAGCCTTTGGTGGGTCATCAAATACTCTGACAGAAATCTGTCTGTCTTTTAGGAAACCTTGTAGGTCTCTCTGATCAAAAGCTCATTGTGGATGATAGCCCCATGCTGGTTCTGGGAGTTACATGTCAGTGCCCACTAAGAAAATGAGGAAAAAGATAACTAATATACAAGAGTTAGAGATAAGAGAGAGGGAGAAAGCGAGATTGGAAGTGAGGGAGGGAAGATGTAGAAGATTAAGGTTAGTCTTGATCTTACCCTCTCCAGTGTCTTGTCATTCAGGTGTTCCCTGTAAGGGCCTGGTGAAGGATCAGCCATTTGGTCTGTCTTTTAGTAAGTAGAACATTATGGTACCATTGCCGTTTGGGTCTAGATTTGTGTTTCCCACCCCTTTGATGCCCTCCCCTCCCTCCCCTTCCATCCTAGTGTCTAGTCTAGGAGATGCTTGCTGGGTATGTAAGGTATCTTGGGTAGACTCATGTTAGGTGCTGTAGATGAGTGAGACTATGTGGCGATTTTTTTTTTTCTGTGATTGGGTAAGTTTACTGAGAATGATCTGTTCCAGGTTCAACCATTTTTCCTCAAATTTCATTGCGTCATGTTATTCTCTTTATTTTGATGTAACCAGGACCTATAAGACAGAGGTACAGATTTCTGCTAATACACTGTTTTCTTATATTTTGAGTAATGAAAATGAAAGCAATTTGCCGATGGAATTACTCAAGAAGACACTGGGTGTCTCCTTGAAAGTAATGTAGAGAAAGTCTTGAATTTTGTTGTAGATTGGCTCAATGAACTGTAAGATCTGTGTGAATTAAAATAATAATAATAATAATAATAACAATAATAATATAATTTTATGGCATCAAACAGGATGCTATAAATTCAGGTTGTGATTCTTAACTTCTCTATTAAAATTCTCTCTGGCTCCACATTGTTTATTCTATTATAATGAAGTGACTTCAGTGAGAAACTTTAGCTTAACTTCTCTGTGTTTAGAGTGAATATAAATGAGGCGATGTTGTGTTGTTATACACCTGAATAATTCAAGGTCAACAGAACTCTTATGTCCCTGGAGAAAGAAGCCTTTCCAGTGAAATTTCAGGATCTGCAAGTTCAGTGTTTAAAAAAGCAGATATCTTAGCTCATATTTTCATTCTTGGATGATTTTAGGCAGGAATGTGCCAAAGTACACAGAAGCAGATAACTTGGTTTCAGATTTTCATTCCTGAATTTGGATTACAATAAGTATGCTATGCTAGCAGATGCCTACCAGAGAATGAAATGAGTAAGAAATGGAAGTTACCATATTTACTTGTATGTCCTTGGAAGAGGGGAAGAACAGTAGTCTTTTACTTTAACTATGATTATTATTATTATTTTAATTAGTGTATATGCATTGTATATAGTAATTGATTTCATAAGGGCATTTTCATACAAGTTTATAGTGTACTTTGACTCAGTCTCCCCATGCTTTCCTCTCTCCTGTTCTTTAGTGTTCCTTGTTTCTCTAGACAATTTTGCTTCTATTTTCATATTTGTAAATATATGTTTTTATGTATCTGTGTAAAATCTAGGAACCACCAATGAGAGATAACATATTTGTCTTTCTGAGTCTGACTTAGTTTGCTTGATAGTATAATAGACAGTTACATTCCTTTCCTGCAAATGACATAATTTCATTCTTTATGGCTGAAAGAAATTCCACTATGTATATATTATACATTTTCTTTATTCATTCCTCTGCTGATGGGCCTTAGGTTAGTTCCATAACTTAGGTGTTGTCAGGAGTGCTATAGACAACATCAACTGGTGTCTCTGTGATATGATTATTCAGTTCTCTGGGTAAATACCCAGGAGCTAGGTCATATAGTAAATCTATTTTTAGTTTTTGAGAAAATTCTATACTAATTTCTATAGTGGCTGGATTAATTTAATTTCCTAACAGCAGTAAATTAGCGTTCCTTTTCCTTCCTATCTTCACCAACATTTGTTTTCTTAATGATAGCCATTCTGACTATGGTGAAATGGAACCTCAATGTAATTTTAATTTGCATCTCCTTAATGGCTAGTTATGCTAAACATTTTCATGATTATTGGTTATTTGTACTTCTTCCTTTTTGGTTTTTCGAGGTAGGGTCTCACACTAGCCCAGGCTGACCTGGAATTCACTATTGAGTCTCAGTGTGGCCTCGAACTCATGGTGATCCTCCTACCTCTGCCTCCTGAGTGCTGGGATTAAAGGCGTGAGCCACCACGCCAGGCTTGATTTTTTTTTTATTGCTTAATTTTTTTTGTTCTTTGTAGATTGTTGACATTAGGCTTCTGCCAGTCGTGTAGCCACAAAAGACTTTCTCCCATTCTGTTGATAGCCTGTCGACTCTGTTTATGGTGTGTTTGTACAAAAGCTTTTTAGCTTCATGAGATTGCACTGGTTGAGTGATTGTTTAATTTCTTGGGCTACTGGGGTTTGTTCAGGAAGTCTTTCCCCACTCCTATATCTATGGAGAGTCCCCCCTACTTTTTTGTCCAGTTGTTTAAGAGTTTTAGGTCTTATATTGAGGTACTTAATCTATTAATCAACTGATTTTTGTGCATGGTGAGAGGAGTGTGCCTACTTTCATTTTTCTACATGTGGTTATCCAATTTTTCCAGCACCATTTGTTCAAAATGTTGTCTTTTCTCCAGTGTACATTGTTGGCTCCTTTGTGAAAGATAAAGTAACTGTAGTTACTTGAACTAAGGTCTGGGTCTTCAATTATGTTGCATTGGTCCCTATTTATGGTTTTATATCAGTATCATGCTGTTTTTGTTACCACAGCTTTGTAGTATAGCTTCAGATAATGTAGGGAGATACCACCAGAGATATTTCTTTTGCTAAGGCTATTTTTTTGATATCCGAGGCCTTCTGCTATTTCATATGAATTTTGAGGTTATTTTTTTCTGCCTTGTAAAGAATGGTGCTGGTATTTTTATTGGTATTGTGCTGATTCTGTATATTATTTGGGTACAATTAGCATTCTGTCAATATTAATTCTACCTATCCAGGAGCATGGAAGGTCTTTCCATCTTCTCAAGTCCCCCTCAACTTCTTTCTTGTGCATTTTTATGTTCTCACTATATAGGTCTTTTGTATCATTTGTTAGTGTTATTTCAAGGTATTTGATTTTTTTGTGGCTGTTGGAAATGAGGCAGTCTCACTGATTTCTTTCTCTGTATTTTTGTCTTTTGCATATAGAAAGGCTACTGATTTTTGTGTGTTGATTTTATAGCCTGCCACTTTGCTGAAGCAATTTACCACCTTTAAAAGTTTTATGGTAGGGTCCTTTGGGTCACTTATGTATAGGATCATGTCATCTGTAAAAAGGGCTAGCCTTGCTTCTTCCTTTCCAATTTGAATTCCTTTCATATATTTCTCCTGTCTTATTGCTTGGGTTAGGACTTCTAGTACTATGTTGAAGAGCAATGGTGAGAGTGGGCACTCCTGTCTTGTTCCCTGCCTTAATGATAACTTGTTGAGTCTTTCCCTATTAAGTATGATTTGGGCTTTAGGTGCTTTGTATATAGTCTTTATTATGTTGAGATATAAAGCCCTTTATGCCTAGTTTCTACAGCACCTTGATCATGAAGTGATGTTGTATTTTGTTGAAGGTCTTCTCTGCATCTATTGAAATAATCAAGTGGTTCCTGTGTTTAAGATTATTTTTGTGGTATGTTAATCAACTTCTGTATGTTGACCTATCCCTGTGATGAAGCCTGCTTGATCAAGATGGATAATGATTTTAATGTGTGGCTGAATTCATTTCGCAAGGATTTTGTTCAAGACTTCTGCATCTAAGTTCATCAGGGATATAGGTCTATAGTTTTCATTTCTTGCTATATCTCTGTCTGATTTTGGTATTAGGGTTATTCTAGCTTCATAGAAGGAGTTGGGGGGGGCACTTCCTATTTTCCTATTCTGTGGAAAACTTGAGAAAAGAGGTTCAATTCTTCAATGAAGGTTTGATATAATGTGGCTCAGAATCCATCAGGTCCTGAACTTTTCCTTTTGGGAAGGTTTTTTTTTTATTACATTTTCAATTTTTAAAAATTGTTTTTGTTTATTTTTATTTATTTATTTGAGAGTGTCAGACAGAGAAAGAGGCAGAGAGAGAGAGAGAGAGAATGGACCTGCCAGGGCCTCCAGCCACTGCAAACGAACTCCAGATGTGTGCGCCCCCTTGTGCATCTGGCTAACGTGGGTCCTGGGGAATCGAGCCTTGAACCGGGGTCCTTAGTCTTCACAGGCAAGCAGCCTAACCATCTCTCCAGCCCTACATTTTCAATTTTTACAGATGAAATAGGTTTGGTTAGGAGATTTATCTGGTCTGAATTCAGGTTTTGTAGGTGGTATGTGTCTAGCAATTCATCTATTTCTTCCAGGTTATCCAATGTTGTGGAGTAGAGGCTTTAGAAATATGTCCTGATGATTTTTCCAATTTTGTTGATGACTGTTGTATCCTTCCCCTTTTTGTTTCTAACTAGGTTAATTTCTGACTCTCTCTCTCTCTCTCTCTCTCTCTCTCTCTTCATTTGCTCAATTTGGCCAGGGGTTTGTCAATCCTCTTTAATTTTTCAAAGAACCAGCTATTCATTTCATCATTTTTTTTCTTAGTTTCCAATTCACTAATTTCTGCTCTGTTCTTAATTATTTCTTTCCCTCTGGAATTCATAGTGTTGGGTTGTTGTTGTTTCTCCAATGCCTTTAGGTGGGTGGTTAGGTTATTAATTTGAGATCTCTCTGTCTTTGTTAAGAAGGCATTTATTGCTTTGCATTTTCTCCTTAGGACTGCCTTCATTGTGTCCCACAAGATTTCTATGTTCTGTTTTTGTTATCATTCATTTCTAGAAAGTTTACAATTTTCTTTTTGATTTCTTTCACAACATTTAACAGCATGTTTGTTCAGTCTCCAGGAGTTGGTATAATTTCTGTTGTTTCTTTTGCTCATTTCTAGCTTTAATGCGTTGTGGTCTGATATGATGCTTGAAGTTACATCAATTTTCCTGAATTCGTGGAGGTATGCTTTATGCCCTATTATATCATATGTTTTGGAGAAGGTTCCATGGACTGCTGAGAATAATCTGTTTTCTACAGAAATGGGGTGGAATGTTCTGTAGATGTTTGTTACATCTAGTTGATCTACAGCTTTATTATATCCCTGTCAATTTTCTGATTGGACAATCTGTCATTTGATGATTGTGGAGTATTTTAGTCCCTTACTATGATGGTATTGGATTTTTTTTTCTGCCAGAGAAAGGTATTATTCATTATTTCCTTAAATAATATGATGTTAAAAACCTCAACATAGATTTAAGTAACACATTTCAACAATGCAGAAATGTGAGGAAATGTTTACTCCTAATTCAATTTTTTTTTAAATTCAGTTTTGAGATCATGCCAATTATTATTTGTACCTGAGGAAAAGTGTGAGGAAAAGACAGGCCATTTATTTGTTTCTCACAACACAAGCAGATAAGGCAGTGTTGCCATTGTAATCAATGAGTCCCAAAGCCCAGTCAACAATGCCACCTGCTCGTCCTCTCAGTCAGATATTAAGGTGTGAAGTTGCTGACTTAGCCAAAGATGAAAATATCTGACCAGCTGTTGCTCTCAGGTTCAGTTCTGATCCATGAGTGAAAGAAAGAATACCTCAGAAAAGTAATTGTCAGTCTGCGTACAATGGCTGCCAAAGGAGGAGCCTAGCCTGTTTATCTTGGAAGACCTGTGTATCTGGCTGTGCTCAAGGAATGCATACCTGAGCTTCTGCGGAGGGGCAGCCAGATTCATCCTTCTCATGTGAGCTGAAATTTCTGTGTGAACCATTTGTCCTCTGTACCTGATACCTTTTGGGGGAAAAATAATATCTTTAATGTCAATCATAAATAATTATGTTTGTGTGAGAAGGTAAAGACAAAATATTTGCTCAGGAGAGCCACTATTGAGGATTGATGCTCTGAGAGTCCAGAGGGATAAATTGTCCATAGGGCCAAAGTCAGCAGAACCTCAGTTTACTGAGGGATTAATGGGAGAGGCAGCAGGAGGGAGCTGCCTCAAGCTAGTACAGTACCTTCTGGTCTCCCCGTCTTCTACCCATTACTTTCCCACAGGTTCTTGTTTGTCTCCATTGACACTTTCTTGGCTCTGCAGTGAGGATATGCTTTCCAATTACCCATTTGTTGCCATTTATAAATATTCACTAGCAATTATTCGGTGCTCTGGACTAAGGAATGAGACACAAAGTGTTTCCATTATCCTGAGGAAGGTCTGGCTGTTCCAAGGATTGCAGTTCACTTTTGTATGCCATATGAGTTCTTTCATGCCATTGTATTCCTTTTCCATAGGATATTTGGAAAAGTTAAAACTATAGATGCTAGCTTTTGTTTTTGGTAACTAATATCATAATTTAGGGATAAAATATATTGTAGACTAGGAAACAATTTATTTAGTGTCAACCTTGAATTCCTCAGTCATATTAATTCACCTGAAATCTCTGATGTATGAAGAAAAACACATTTTAGTAAAACTCATTCAGATATGGAAATATAATCCAACTGTGGTGGGAAACCTTTGTCCTAGGGTGACACAAGCACACATCTTCTACCCAGAGAAGGTACAGTTGACAGCCCAAAGGAAAATTATAACAAAATCATTTTGGTGAACCAATGAGCTTATTGGGGTTACTTATAGATGATGGTGTGGGATTGCTTACAGGGCACCTGAAGACTCAAACCCAGCAGCACCACGAGAAGTCTCATTCCATCTTGGATGATGACCTCCCAACAGCTGCTTCAAATCAAAGCTCAGCTCAACATAGGTGATGACTCATGGAAGCTACATCCCTGGAGCAGACCACACCAGCCTTTCCTATGCCTACATAGTATAGTGTTCTCCCTGCTTTTTATTCTAGATGTTTTAGAGTTTCAAGTCTTATATTGGTGTCCTTTATCCATTTAGAGTTGCCTTTTGTTCAGGACAAGAGAAGTGAGTCTAATTTCATTCTTCTATATGTGGTTATCCAATTTCTGCAGCACCGTTTGTTCAAGATGTTGTTTATTTCTTCAATGTATATTTGTGGCCCTTTGTCAAAGTTGAGGAAGATATATTTGCTTGGATTTATAGATGAATCTTCTATTCCATTGACTTATGAGTGTTTTTTTTTTTTTGTGTGTGCAGGTACCATGCTGTTGCAGTTACTATGGCTTTTTAATATATCTTGAAATCAGGTATGGTGATACCTCCAGACATAGCTCTTTTGTTGAGAGTGTTTTTGGCTATTCGAGACCTTTTGTTCTTCCATATGAATTTTGAGACCTTTTTTTTTCTATCTCTGTGAAGAATGTTGCTGGATTTTTTATTGTAATTGCATTGAATCTGTATAATACTTTTGGTAGGATGGCAATTTTTACAATATTAATTCTTCCAATCCATAAGCATGGGAGGTCTTTCTATCTTCTCAGGTCCTCCTCAATCTTTTTCTCCATTTTTTAATGTTTCCTTTGTAGAGGTCTTTCACTTTCTTGGTTAGTGATATTCCAAGGTATTTAAATCTTTGTGGCTGTTTAAAACATGATAGTGTTGCTCATCTCTTTCTCTGTTTATCTTTGGTGTGTAGGATAGCTACTTGATTTTGTATCCTGCCACTTTACTGAAAGAATTTTTCACCTTTAGAAGTGTTTTGTCTTCTGCAAGTAAGGCTAATTTGAGTTCTTCCTGACCAATTTGTATTTCTTGTATTTGCTTCTCTATTCTTATTGCTTGAGCTAAAACTTCAAGAATTATGTTGAAAAGCAAAGGTGAGAGTAGGCACCTGTGATAGTTAAGGTGCTGTCAACTTGATCTGTTTAGTAATCCACAGAAATCCCATTTGGATGGGTCTCTAAGGTTGCTTGCAGGAAGGATTAACTGAAGGAGGAAGTCCTTCCCCCAGAGTGAGCCCTTCCCCCAGAGTGGGCAGCCCCTCTCAGAAGGGACTTTATATAAGGAAGCTCTGAGTGAAAAGAGCCCCTTCCTTCCTTCCTTCCACTTGGCTGCCGGAGCTGCTTGCTGCCTTCCAGTGTGGATTGAAGACCAGCATGGATTGAAGACCCACGCGGACTGAAGACAAGTGTCAACTGAAGACCTGTGTGGGTCAAAAACCAGCGGCTCCTCAGGCAGCCTCCAGGCCTTCAGTGCCGCATTGGTGCTGCTGAGGCATCTGGACTGAGCAGCTACCGGGTTCCTTGATTCTCAGGCCTGCAACTGTTATTGGACTACCGTACAATAATCCAATAAATTCCCTTTCTAATGTAATTCATTCTAACAGTTTTGTTCATCTAGAGAAGCCTGACTAATACAGCACCTCTGTCTTATTCCAGACATTAATAGGAATGCTTTGAGTTTTCCCCCATTTAGTATGATTTGGGCCTTGGGTGCATTATAAATAACCTTTATTATGTTGAGATATGATCCCTCCATCCTTAGCCTCCCTAGTATTTTTATTTATTTTTTGTTTATTTTTATTTATTCATTTAAGAGTTACAGACAGAGAGAGAAAGAGGAG
Source organism: Dipus sagitta (assembly GCA_036346955.1). Taxonomy (NCBI): domain Eukaryota; kingdom Metazoa; phylum Chordata; class Mammalia; order Rodentia; family Dipodidae; genus Dipus; species Dipus sagitta. The sequence goes on from CM070771.1 coordinate 152,582,890, forward strand.
CGAGAGCGAGAGAGTGAGAGAGAGAGTGAGAGAATGGGCACACCAGGGCCTCCAGCCACTGCATGCTCCCCCTTGTGCATCTGACTAACGTGGGTCCTGGGGAATTGAGCCTTGAACCAGGGTCCTCAGGCTTCACAGGCAAGTCCTTAACCACTAAGCCATCTCTCCAGCCCTATTTTTTATTATATATATATATATATATATATATATATATATATATATACACACACACACACACACTGTTTGTTTGCTTGTTTGTTTTTGTTTTTTCTAGGTAGGGTCTCACTCTAGCTCAGGCTGACCTGGAATTCACTCTGTATTCTCAGGGTGGCCTTGAACTCACGGCAATCCTCCTACCTCTGCCTCCAGAGTGCTGAGATTAAAGGCATGTGCCACCATGCCCGGCTCTTTTTTATGTATTTTATTTATTTATTTGAAAGAGAAAGAGAGAGAGAGAGAGAGAGAGAGAGAGAGAGAGGAAATGGGCACACCAGGGCCTCCAGCCACTGCAAATGAACTCCACATGCATACACCCCTTGTGCATCTGGCTTACACATCCTTTGGCTTTGTAGGCAAATGCCTTAACCACTAAGCCATCTCTCCAGCCCTGCTCTTTAGTATTTTAATTATGAAAGAGTATTATAGTTTGTCAAAGACCTTTCCTGCATCTATTAAAATAATCATGTGATTCTTGTGTTTAATTTTTATCCATGTGGTGAATTACATTTATTGATTTCCATATGTTGAACAATCTGCATCACTGGGATGAAACCTACTTGATCAAAATGGATGGTGCTTTAATGTACTCTTGAATTCAGTTTGACAACATTTTATTTAGAATTTTTGCATGTAAGTTCATTAGAGATAACAGACTATAATTTTCTATTTTTGTTGTGTCTCTGTCTGGTGTAGATATTAAAGTAATGCTGGCTTCATTGAAGAAGTTTGGGAGCCTTCCCTCTTTTTTTTACTGTGCAAAATTGAGAAGTGATTTTAGTTCATGACTAAAGGTTTGGTAAAACTTAGCAGTAAATCCATCTGTGCCTGGACATTTTTTGGTTGGAAGATTTTTAAATTTCATTAGGAGTAATAGGTTTGTTTAGGAAGTCTATCTGGTGCAGAATGTTCGCCTTCAGCCCTGTCTCACAGTGGTGTACAGCCCTGTCTTTTACTTTGATATACTTTTTTTGCCCTCCTCCACTATCCATAACAAAATGTTGATGGGCCAAATATTGTGTAAGCCAACAAGAGTTGCTATGAAGTTATGAATGCAATGGCATGTCATGTTTAGAACACGGTTTTCCAAGAAACTCCTCTCTACCCCCTGGCTCTTACAGTCTTTCCACTCTCTCTTCTGCATTGTTTTTCACATTGGAGGTGATATAGATGTCTCATTTAGCACTGAGTACTCAAAAGTCACTCATTTTGTATAATTTTGATGAATTTTGAGTGTCCCCAGTAGTCACTGCCTTCTATAAATAGAAGCTTTTCTAACTCAAGGTAAGAATAGCACTAATATATGGTTATAAACATGGATATGTAAAGACAATTTAATGGACATAACATACCCATTTAACCAAATAAAAATAGTAGCTTTCCCTCCTGCATGGCTTATCACTTTCCTAGTCATAGGGTTTTGACTGCATTTTCATTACCAAGTATAAACTTGCACCCATTGAATGGACCTCAAATTCAATCAGATGGTTACTCCTATAGCAGTCATACCATTATTATATCATGGTAATCTTCAGAAATGTGAAACACATCTTTGCCTGAATGGTTGGTTTTATGATCCCCAGGCTCCATTGCTGGTTACGACTGTTGACTTTTCTCCTCAAGCATCCAGCAAGGCACTTTCTTGCATTATGTCAGCTAGGGACAGTAGGCTTGTGTTTCATGGTGGTAATCTTCTTGACAATTAGAGCCACGCTGACTATTGCCATGCCCAGAATTTTTTAAAATAATTAATATATCTCCAAGCAGAGAGAGATAGATAGAGAGATAGAATGGACACACCTGGGCTACTGGCCACTGCAAACTATGGACACATGCACCACTTTGTGCATCTGGCTTTATGGGGGTGCTGGGGAATCCAACCCAGGTCATTAATCTTTGCAGGCAAGCACCTTAAATGCTAAGTCATCTCTCCAGCCCCATACCAAGGATTTCAAACTTTCTCACTTTTCTTTCTGTGTCAGACTTTATGTTTCATACCTTTCTGGTGTGAATCTTGCTCTCTTTCACTGTAGAGCTGGATAAGAGCATCTAAGAGACCTCATACCACAGACTCAATGATATTCTGCTTTAAAATTTTCTCTGCCAAACACAGTAGTCCCTCACTTTTATATTCAATTTCAGTTAAATTCTCAGGATATGAGTTGAATGCAGCCAAATTCCTTGTCAGAATATCATGCAAATTACCTCTTTTAATTTCTGATAGAGTTCTGATTCTTTTCTGAAACCCATGAGCCAAGCCTCCATTGTTTGCATTTCTTTGTCTTCTAATAGTCAAACATCCCATAAAAATGGCCTATTAAACTATGCTCACAGTATTCTAAGGTTTCTCTGTCCAAAATTTCAAATTCTTCCACATTCCTTCTACAAACAAATTCCAAAAGTCTATGAACCACATGGTAAGATTTATTACAGCAACAGTCCTGCTTTTCTGTACCCGTTTTCTGTATCAGTTATGTTCTCATTGCTGAAAACAAATAGCTTGTCTCATAGCTGACCAGAAATGACTTATGGAAGGCAAAGGGCTTAGTTTGGATTACTGTTCCAGAGGACAGAGTGTATGATGGCAAGGAAGGCATAGTAGAACATGGTGGGAAACCGTAGTAACTGTGGCAGACAGGAAGTAAAGAGAGAACAGTAACATGGCTGGTCTATAAAGGCCTGCCCCTACAGTGACACACTTTCTAAAGGTTCCACACCTTCCTGAACAGGGACATCAAAAGCTAGGATATAAGTATTCAAACACATGAGCCTGTGGAGGACAGCTTACATTCAAACCACAAAATTCCTTATTTATATATTCAATTAAATTCATAAAATGAAAATAATGGTTAGTAAAAGATATCAAGTTATGTATATAGTGTGTATACAGCCATGATGGTACCATTGTTAGCCTTCTTCCTGTCATCCCCCCCTGTGGATTGTGGGTGTTGCATTGTGGGGTGGCCTTCAGTTATTGGGGAGAGGCCATGTCTCTGTGCATAATTACCCAATTTATGGCTCTAACAGTCTTTCTGCCCCTATTCCACGAATTTCCCTGAGCCATGTTGGTTTCAGTTTAGATCTATTTCAGTGACAGGAGGTCTTGGGAGTCTCTGGGTCTCTGGATATCTGATTTGGTAGGAGTTGAATGTTCACTGTGTCTGTCTCCTTCACCCTTGTGCTGATACCAAGTTCACCAAGAAAGCATCTCTTGCTCATTACCCTACTAACTCTATGGCTTCAGCTGGTGTCCAGGTGGGGTGTGATGGGCTGATTCTCTCCTCAGGTTCTGAGTCCATCTGAAAAATAGAAACAAATTCTCCAACAGAGAGTGAGGTCAATGCAAGATACATGGATACCCATTATTATTTTAGAGAGAACTTAATAGGTGTAGGCCCTCTTGGAGCCCACTATTGGTGGGAGTTTGATATTGGAAAGTGGGCTCATTTTTGGATATGGTTCTGACTTGTTTCCCTGTTCCAGGTATGGGTTCTGTTCCACTGAGTGGATCCATTAGCCAAATCAAGAGCAGTTGGTAGCCCACCATAGCTGTGTGCCACTATTGCACTTGTGTGAGCATCACATCAGGTTGATTGCTGTTGAGTAGCTTAGACCACGAGTTGCTTAGAGAGATGTTGGTCATTTTCCCCCAGTTGCTCATGTAACACCTTCTGGCACTAGACAAGCTAACTGGGGATTGACTCAAAGGTCAATTTCTAAGTTCATGTTGATTATTTTATTTGGTGTTAGGAATTGAGTGCAGAGCAGTTGTTATTCTGAGAAGCTAGTTGACCAGCATGGGGTGAAAGGGAATTACAGGAAGTGAATTCAAATTTCTTTTTCCTAGTTCCTATAGAAGTGAGGTTGGTGCAGGATGTTCTTTGCAGAGTAGCAAAATAATTTACATCACAGTGGAAACAGTTCTTTCCTCTTTCTACAAGAGAAATGAAAGTAAACCTACGGTAGTTTGGCTATGAGCTATGATGGTAGATGGAAGTAGAAGAAAACAAGTTTAAAACACTGATCTTACAGATGATATTACAGCATAAAATATTTATGCACACTCATTGCATAGTTTATGTAATTGCTGATATGAACAGTTTAAAACTCGCTGGATTCTGGGTGTGGCAGGTAAAACCTAAAATCACAACACTTGGGAAGCTGAAGCAGAAGGATCTCTGGGAGTTTAAGGATAGCTAAGGCTACATAGTGAGTTACAGGTCAAGTTGGACCACAGTGTCAGACCCTGTTTCAACAAACAAAGCAAAAACACAAGTAAAGAGTTTTAAGCTATCAGGTACAGAAAACGGGAAAAGCAACTGAGCCAAAGGTAAACTATGTGAACAGGCAAGGAAGAGTAAAGTGCATCATGGGAAGAGTGACGGACATTCTGAAGATCCAGCGAGGATGTATGAAAAGCAAGTGGGCTAGGGTTGTGAAAACACCCAAAGGTCATTAAGAGAAGTATGGATTTCATTTTGGTGAAAAGTAGAAAATCACATGCCAAAGAAGTTTTAAACCTTGAAGGAACTATACAATTTTTAGGTCTTATCATAATGCTATGTGTTTTCATCAACTTTGTTCAATTAATGCATTTTGTGCATCCATGGATTCGAAGGTTTCCTTGTGATAAGAGATGGGATGTCCCCAGGTTCTTGTCTTATAAATTTGCTGAATGAAATTCACAGATCAGAGAATTTTTCTTTTTAATTCCAATGGTCAAATGATAAGAGTGACAGCTGTACAAAACAGTGTGATGTTATATGTGCTCACAGTGACTCAGAGTGGCATCTGTGCTATTATTAAGCTTAAATGCTGTGAATGCATTGTTGATAATTCTGCTGATGTCTCATCTGATTTACAAGAACAGATATGAACCATGGCATTTGGTGAACAGCTTCGGAAGTGGACATCTGAATCTTCTTGGGGAAAGAGAATTGTGCCTCTCATTTCTGGTAATGATGATTCTGTTAACTTTTGGACATTGTGTGCTTACATGCTGTTTTTTTTTAACTTTTTAATTTAAAGAAATTATTTGCAAGCAGAGAGAGATAGAAGAGCCACTGAAAATAAACTTCAGATGCACGTGCCACTTTGTGCATCTGGCTTTATGTGGGCACTAGGGAATCAAATTGAAATCATTAGGCTTTATAGGCAATTGCCTTAACTGCTAAGACATCTCTCCTGCCCAACTGTTGTTTTAACCTTATCTCCTCTTCCTTACAGTCAGCCCATACTCAGATGTTCCTGTGAAAATTTAACTCCAGCTACCTGGGTTCCATCATCGTCCTTCACAGCCTACAAGTCTATAAGAATGCAAATCCAAAATTGCTCCCATATGCTCAGTGCCTATTTCCTGTTGACTCCTCTTGCTTTCTTCTTTCTCCCCAACATTCTCACAGGAATGTTTTCTTGTATTATACCAATGCACTTTTAGGGTCCCTTAGTTAAACCTACTGGAGATATTTCCCAAGTGCCACACCTTATGACCCCACTCAGCTTGAAGAAACCAGAATTCCCTAAGGGAAGTTAGTGTTACTTCTTCAGGGGGACTGGGGAAATTTAGTGGTGACAGGGCCCCTAAAGTGAATAGCTTTCTCTTGGTTAAATATGGGATTGTTCTTGGGCCTGTAGGGGAATATCTAGGTCACTATTCGTCACTACAGGTCAGAAACATCAGAAGGGTCTCACCTTTTCTTATCTCTACTACCTTAGGAGTCCTTCCACTCTCTTCCAAGAAGGACCTTTCTAGAGAAGTGAGATTTCTTGTAAGATTGCCCTTTTACAAAAATCCTGACTATAGACACTTGACAAAACCAGCCATTCATCCATAAAAATCCCCATAATCATAAAAATCCCCAACCTGAGTCTTAAGGAAGGTTTCTCAACCCTCCTTTTGCCTCCCTGGACAAGAGTTATGTCTTTCTTCCTTCCCTTAAGCTCCTCTCCTCTTAAAGCTCTCCCTCCTAAAGCTCAAAGGTATAATAACATCTTTCTAAACCTTATCCTCTGGTCTGTGGATTTAATTCATTGAATTCATAAGACAAGAATCTGGGGACAACCCAAAATTTCCCTGCTGCATGAACCGCCACAGTAACAAGGGCTAATGGGTGATGAGGTCAAGCAGTTCAAATGATTGCAATTTTTATTTCACACAAACAAGAAGTGTGCTTCATCTAATGATGTCTGCACATTAGCACCTATGCTTTGCAACATGCTGGGAAGGCACTGTTTATAGCCAACAAGGAGCAAAGATTACTTATGCTAGGTAGTTGTCCAGAGAAACATTAAATGTAATGAGCAAGGATTAACTTTGCTGAGAGCTCACAATATATTATCCTATTTAAACTTTACAAGTTCCCTCCATTTGCAGGATGAGATGCCTGAGGCCAAAGAAAAATTTAAGCCAATGGCAGCCTAAATGCTCCTTAAATGTCAAATGTAAACAAAATTTTACCTGTTCATTCTGTAAGCCAACTCCACCATTAAATGATTTAAAGTAGACTTTATGGTTCACATTTGATCTGGACAAAAGGCATAAAAAATGAAATGATTTTTCCTCCATTTAATAGTCTGCTACTATATTTAAAAGACAACTTTCATTTTCAAGAAAATAGTTTGAATTTATGGACTCTGGTGATCAGATCTTACTGGGAAGACCTGGGAGGACTTTACCCTTGAGCTACTGCACTGACTCTGAAGGCAGGTGACCAGCTCTGCTGAACAGATCAGTGAAGGGCAGTATCCTAGCCTGCTCTCCGAAAGTCTTGCCATGAACAGGGGCCAACATTTAAGATATGAACCAAAGGCCCAGCTGTCACTGGCAAAAGACTTTGGAGCTGGGTCTGTCATTTCCTATAGAACACAGTCAGCCAAGCTTTTAGCTGACATTGCCTAGGAGGAAGGTCAAAGTTAGGATATTAATCACTTAAGTGGCTTAATTTAAAAGTTAAATTTAATATTTTAGCTATTTTATTCTATCCTAGGACTTTTCTATGAAAACATAAGTGTAGTCAAAAATTACATGCTCCTACAATTATAATATTTGTCACATTACCCAAGTACTTCATATCTTAATTTGTGTTTGTTCTCAGAGTTGAATAAGTAGACAACTTTCTTTCTTTCTCTCTCTCCCTCTCTCTCTCTCTCTCTCTCTCTCTCTCTCTCTCTCAAAAAGACTCACTATGCAGCCCTTACTGGCCTTGACAAAACTGTGTAGACCAGGGTGCTTTAAGCTTATGGTCCTCCTGCCTTGGTCTTCAAAGTCCTGGAATTGTAGGAGGCATGTGTCATCATATCCACCTTCTCATTTTCTTTGCTTTGTATGGTGCTAGGGATGCAGCTCGCATGCTGGGTAATCACTGTTGCTCTGAGCTATACCCTCAGCCCTCAGTTTTCTATTTAATGATGCAAGAAAACATCAATAGTAATCACTTGCAGAAAATTTGAGTCAGTTGTATTAAATGGTATATTTGCAAAATGAAATCACAAATTATGGTAAACTACATCCACATGTTACTTTAGATTTATTAATCTCATAGTCTAATGCTATCTGGTTGCAGCTTCTTTGTTGAAATGCTTCCTTCCTGCAATGACTCCTGCTTGCCAAAGTATTTCTGCTTGTTTTCCCACTTGTCTCTCTGTCTCTTTCTCTGTATGTTACACTCATTTGGCAGGATGGGGGTGTCCTGAAAGTTGCCTCCTATAACAACTGTCCAATTATGCTACTGGGAAAACAGCTATCAGTAAGGAAGAAGCCAGTTTATAGATGGTCATCAATATCTCTTTTTAAAAATTTCTGACCTTACCTGATTTCTTTCAGTGTATAGCTAACAGTGTTCCTTTCCAAGCCACGTCAAGAAATCTCAAACTCATGGACCTAATTTTGAATGACCTTTTGCTCTATAGATATTGAATTTAGAAATTGAAAGGCAAGCATGTTAGAATAAACCAGTTTAGTCGATGATAAAGTTTTAGATGAGGTTTTTCAAAACTTTACTTGCAGAAGAATTCAGATGAGGCTTTTGAAAATCTTTTATAATGTAAAATTATAGAATTTGTTATAAATTATGATTTTATTAAGTTCCTAAGAGAAAGTACAAATGATGAAAATTGTTTGCAATGCCATATATCTAAAACTTAAATATTTCATTTTGAAAATTTTACCTAGTGTTTATTTGAAATTGTGTTTCACTGTGCCCATGATTTAATTACAAATAACCCACCTAAAAAGAAATTACAGGTATAAGCAGTAATAGCATGATGAATTCCCAGATGGCTTCCATATAAATACATTATCATGTGCCTTGCCTGTCTTTCCTCAATGTTATTAACTATGAAGTTTCATTACAATCACCTGGCCATTCATTCAGGACTTACTGTCACAGTGGGAGGATTGGAATAAGATTATGCCTTACACCAATAACCATGTAGCTAATATGTAACTTAAAATGCCTCAATTAACCCCAAACACAGCAGCAGCTATCACAGTGAGCTAGAAACCCTGGCAGACGTGGCCATGCTGCAGATCTGGCTTTCTGATGAAGCAATGACATATCTGAGCTCAGAGCCGCTGGCTTGGTGCCCTGTGCCTGCTTGGATTTTCCTAACTGTCTCAGGTCCTGATTCCACATTGCTATTGTGTGGACCAAGTAATCCCTGGGCACAAAAATACCCTGGGTAGTGACTCCCTGGCGTCCAGGTTATGAGTGTGGCCAGTTGTTCCACATGCTTGTGTGATGAGCTGTGTGTGCATGATGAGAGATTTCCTTTCAGGTTTTGCTATCCCCAAGCACCAAGCACAATGAAAAAGTTGCCAATAAAAGTAAGAGGGATTAAGAAAGTGCATACAGAAATCTTGTCCAAGAGAACTCTGAAATTGGGTCTATCTTTGTCTTTTAAAAGATATCCTTGCCTAAACAAGAAATGTTATAACATAGAATTGTAAATCTCTATTATACTGACTTTTTCAATGGAAACAGTCACCAGATGTCTTAAATTATACTTTTGCTATGTACACATTGGATATTTTGGACTCCTTTTTTGTGGTTCATGGCATTATGAAACACCCAAGGACGGGGGGAAGGGGAATATGAAACCCGGTTCTGTAAGGCATTTCCTCTTTCTTTTTCTCATTCTGTCTTGCAGAATGAAATCCTCTGTTTGAGGCAATGTAATTCATTTATAACAGTGCCCTTTGCTTTGGGTCTCCTTGGTGTCGCCATCTGGGCAGAGCACAGTTCGCAAAAGAGTTCAGCCCTAGTCTGATGCTCTGTGAAGCTGGGGTGCAAAACCCCCTTGCTGGCCTGAGTCCGGTCCTGAGTCTCACTGAGCCTTCAGAGAACGTCTCTAGGTAGAACGGGCCTAGGGTGGTCCCCCTCAGAGGACCACCCCTTTAAGGACACTGGGGCTAGAACTGGTCTTTTTGCCACCCTCTTCCCATCTCTGTTGCTGGGATTTTATGAGTTTTCTGCGAAGGAATCAAGCTCGGCCAGGCAAACAGAGGAGTTTTTTCCCGCCTCAGTAATCGGATCCCCGCAGCTAAAGAAACTCAAGCAGTCAGAGACCATAGCGGTCAGCCACCAGAGGTAAAAGCAAGACTGCAGGGGCCGCCTGTAGCCGGCACCCGAGCAGAGCCAGAGCCCCGCGCTTCCAGCCCCGGGGCAGCAGCGCTCTTAGAAAGCCCTGCGGCGTTAGGAGCGAGCGAGGGGCCAAGGACAGAGGCCCAGTCTCCTGGGAGCGGCAGGAGGGGGCCCTCGCCCCGCCACCCCCTCACCCCGACAGCTGCCTAACTCCTGAAATTCATTGGCTTCCCCCGCCCCGCCTTCCCAATACTACCCCAATCCAGTTTAGCCCCCTGCCCCACCCCACTGACCTAACAAGGCCATGCAGTGTGCAGGAGACCAAAATAAAAGGCGGGGTTTCTGGGGACCTTGAAGGAGGCTGGGAGAGAGACGGTGGGAGCTGTCCAGCGCCGAGAAAGCTAGAGACGACCATGGCCAAGGAGTGGGGCTACGCCAGCCACAATGGTGAGTCCTGCAGCTGAGGACCCTGGTCCAAGACGCTGCACGGTTGTCTCTGGAAGTGCGCAGAAATCTGGGACTCGAGGAAGTGCCTCCGAACATGTGGGCATAGCAGCAGAGTGAGAACTAATATTTACTTTGCAGGTCTTTCTAACATCTCGTTTTGATCTTCCTGCTATGGAGTTACTGTTTTTCTTGGAGGGACTTGAAGCTCCAGAAAGTTCAGTAACTTGCTTAAGGTCAGTTGCCTCTGACTGACCAGCCAGGCAACCTAGTCTTGGGTCTGGCTGTACCTTACTCTGTGACGTCCAGCTTTCACTTGGCCTCTCTGAGCTTGGGGCTTTGCCTGTGGCTCCTGCTTCAGTCATGGGAGAAGAATGAGGAGTGCTCTGAAAGACATAAAGTAACCCAAAAACTCCTGTGCTCAATGAGAAAATCATTCCAGTGTTAACCATTGCAGGCCATATGCATGCTGGATCCAAAGAAGAGAATGCACAGATGTAGATGAGCGGTCTATAAATAGATCTGAAATGCCAAGGCTGAATTGCCCAATCTGTACTCAAGGTCTTTTTGTAATCACCATGCAGCCTCTGTGTATTTTGCTGGCTTAGTCCATTGGAAAGAGGCCTTGGGTTGTTTCATCACATAAATAAATGCCCTCACTTTTACTTCCTAGGTCCTGACCACTGGCATGAAATTTATCCCATTGCCAAGGGAGACAACCAGTCACCCATCGAGCTGCATACTAAAGACATCAAACATGACCCTGCTCTGCAGCCCTGGTCAGCATCTTATGATCCTGGCTCTGCCAAGTCCATCCTGAACAATGGGAAAACCTGCAGAGTTGTGTTCGATGATACTTACGATAGGTCCAGTAAGTAAACCCATTGGTAGGGCCACATGGGTTGTTTTTTATAACACCTATATTGTCAAAGTGTGATTTTTTTTTACAGTTAAACTTGTTTAATAGAAGTATTAAAATAATCATTACATTTCCTTATTGCTGATGTCACAAAAGTATATATGCTTTTTCTAATCAAAATAATTTTTACCATGCGAAAGGTATTTTGTTATTACATTAGTTAAGTACAGACTATATTTCAAAACAAGTTTATATAGATTTCAAAAGGCCTAGGCCCAAAGAAAAAGTATATTTAAATATTATTAAAGTTACACTGTATGCTGTTAGCATACTCATATTCGCAGTTTATGAAGTAAAAAAATTTAAAAAACCCAAAATTTTAAAGTGAGCTCTGAGATAGATGCTTTTCTTTTCTTTTCTTTTCTTTTCTTTTATTTATTTTGAGGTGGGGTTACACTCTAGTCCAGGCTGATCTGGAATTCATTATGCAGTCGCAGGCTGGCCTCAAACTCATAGCGATCCACCAACCTCTGCCTCCCAAGTGCTGGGATTAAAGGCATGTGCCACCATGCCCAGCTGAGAAAGTGTGATTTATGACCTAGTAGTGGAATTAGTGGAAAAGGAGAACTTCATCCCTTGAAATGGAGATGACATTTGACTTGGATTTAGTTGTAAACAATTGTATTTGTACATGGAAGAGGAATGTCACACCTTCTAACTCCTGTCACTTTGTTGCTGCAAAATGGCCTGTGGCCAAGCAACAAGTTGGCATGCACTCCCACCACAAAGCTCGGTGGGGTAGAGGTGATGGGTTCCACATGAACATGCTGAAGGCCAAGAGCTGGGGTTTTTGTACTTCATGGTGATCAGCAGAGCTGACTCTACAACACAGCAAGATATAAGGTGGGGCACTTTCTGCCCCTGGTGTCTGGGAGGAGGCCAGTCAGGAGAGAATGTGACTTCAGGCGACCTGGCTTTAGTGCTTCAGTGGGGTCCATCGGACTAACACTGCTGAACCCTGTGAGTGCCCCTGCAGTGTCTGACCATTTCTTCTTGGGCATCAGTATATGTGTGTGATGTTAGAAAAATAGCACGATTTTAAGAATAATGTAATTCACACTAGTAAGCTAGTCAGTGAAAAAGAACACTAACTGAAATGCTTTATTTCAGCTGGGCCTGGTGGCTCACCTAGTAATCACAGTATGTGGAAGGCACAGGTAGAGACTGCCACAAGTATGAGGCCACCAGTATCTCATAGCTGGTTTCAGGCCAGCCTGGCTACAGAGTAACACCCTGTTTCCAAAAAAACCCAAAACCCAAAAAACAAAAAATGAAAAACAAAAAATAAACAACAAAAAAAAACAAACAAAACAAAAAAGGCTTTATTTCATTGTAAATAAAATTATGATTTATCTTTAGTAATTAACAACACCATTTCACATAACCACATTCTTAATCAAGTTAACATTTTCTTTATTGAAACTTATAAGTGAATATCCTTGATAATATTATAATAAAGAATGATAAAGTCATAACTCTTACTTCCCAGCAAAAAGGAAGACAGAAGCTGACATTTTCTGCAATCACGATTCCAGTTTATTTCTTTTCCTTTTTCCCCTTGCCATTTAAACAAACTCCATTTTGGAGGAAAAAACAGCAAAATCAAACAGTACTGACTAGGTAGAACCACATGGAAATGTCATTCATGCCAATTAATTATATGTTCAGATACTAGCTATTCTAAGTGACTGGACATGAAATACAGTGAATCAAACCAGTCATTTCTAACTAACTAAGCTCGTTCAAAATTGCATGATTGCTTTGGATCTATACTGTGGGTTTACTTGTGTTACTTAGATAGGCAAATCCTTTTCAAAACAGATATCCTTTGAATTTTATTTTCTTTTTCCTTTTTTTTTTGCAAATTTTGAGAAAGTCTTACTTTAGCCCAGGATGACCTGGAACTCACTCTAGCCAGGCAGGCTTCCAACTCATGGCAATCCTACTTCCTGAGCTTTCCAATGCTGGGATTGAAGGTGTGCACCATCACACCCAACTCAATTCTATTTTCATTGAGCTTACATAGCTAACCCTTGCTTTTGGAGATTCTGCATAGATTTGGTAACCTTTGGAAGATATTTGAGTCTTTAAATTACTCTCCAGGCAGAATGACTTGAGACCAAATTAAATGAAGGTTTGAGATAGGTGTTACACAAGCCCAAACTAATACCACCAAGAATTATGATGCTTAGCAGTCCACACTGATTTCTGCGGGAAAAATCCAGTTCATCTAATTTGAGTAGACACAGTCTAGATGAGATGAGAATGAAAGTTCTTGCCTGTCATCTTAAGGAAAAGTGCAGCCCAAAATAAGACCTAGCGAAGGAGGCTGTGTTTGCTCAGTGACCCACATGCCCTGTATGATCACAGTAAGAGCCTCATCTTCGTCAGTTCTCACAGCAGCTCTCAAAGCGTGGGATTATGATCACCTTCTTAGAGATGCAAAGACGAAGGGTTCTGAGAAGTTGAACAACCTGTCTGAGATCACACACTGTCAAGGAGGGGAGTCAGGAATGGAAGCTAAATCCAGCCAGCTGCCAGCTATCCAGTCCATTCCCATAGCGCACTACTGACCTGTTCTCTGGATGTATGCATCCGTATAGTCTATCTATTATTTTTATTTTACTTCCAAAAGTGTTAAAATTATATTTCAAAAATGTGGAAACAAGCAAACAAAATCAGAAAAGAGAAAAGTCAACTTAGTTATATCCTGACTTCATGTTGTAGACTCTGCGGTGGTTGGGGATGGTTACCTCTAGCAGGAAGGTGACCATGTTGGCCCACCCAGCCCTTTCTGCAAAGCATCTGTTTTAGGTAGGGCTCTGCAGAGGCAGCTTGAACTCACTGATCACCTCATTATCTGACTCACAGTGCTGAGAGGTGGTCCTCTCACTGGACCCTACCGGCTTCGCCAATTCCACCTTCACTGGGGCTCCTCTGACGATCACGGCTCTGAGCACACAGTGGATGGCGTGAAGTATGCTGCAGAGGTAGGAGGAATTGCACAGTCCACTCAGGGTCCACACAGTCAAAACTGGGGAATGAGAAATAACAACTATAGCAGCAAAACAGTGTCACTGTTTCTGCTACAAGCCTGCAGCTATGAGGAGTTGTAGTAACTTTAACAACAACAACAACAACAACAACAAAAAAAAAAAACCATCCAGAAATTCTAGGCCAGATAGTAATGGGAAGGTGTGTCAGTATCCTGAGCAAAGATTTCCAAGGTTATATAAGAAATTGGCCATGGTCCTGAATAGGACCAGAACAATAAGAACAGCTAATACTTGCGAAGGCCTACATGCATTAATTAGCTCATTTGATCCCCTGTGCAGCTCTGTGCAGGAGGTCATAGATGATGTAACTTGGACACACAATGGTTACCCTATAAAGGCACATAGCATATTGGTGCTGACCTGGTGGTGTTTGCGCACGTGGGCTTCAGAGTTCACCATCCTACCCAGTGTCCTCTACTGTCTCTTTTGTGAGAATATAGTGCTTCTAGTACTATATTTAGTGATTATGACTTATGCCCATATGCTAGTCTCCTAGTGAGAAGGGCACCTGCCTGGAGTGTGGCTCAGATGAAAGCAGATTGTAAATGGAACATGACAAGCCACCTCAATGTTGTCATCAGAAGTCATATGTGAGTGATAGCAGTGGTCCTAGGAGCAAGGCTCCATACATTTTCCAGCTCCATTCTTTTCTAAGGGCAGGAGGTGGCCAACAGTAGTCTGGGAAATGAACAGTAGAGGAACACTGACATTCTCCTTAGTGCCATCACTGACGGTCACATGAAACTGTGTGAAACCTGGTTCATTCCATTTCTCTATAACCACTCTACAGAGTTAATGGCAACATAAAGTAATTATTGAGAATGCTTTCCTAACAGATATTTCTTCCACCAATGGGGAAGGTTTAGGCTACTATTTCCAGATGTGGAAAAGGCTCCGAATGTGACTTTTATGCATAGGATTAGCTCGCACTTTTGATCTTGGATAAAATGTTTTCTTAATGGCTATAAACTATAATATTCTCTTGCCATTCTTAGTAACTCAATATGGGAAACTTGATTAATGTAACTAGTGCTCATGTTCTAAATTAAGATAAGGCTCCTGCCAGACTCTAGAGCTCTGTCTGAATGGGGGTAGATAGTTTGATGTGCTTCTTATTTGAACACTTAAATTTTTAACAAGGGATTACATGTTACTGTTTCTATACTCATTCCTGCTCTAAAGACTCACTTCATGACCTGCACTGTTTGTTTGTAGCTTCACTTGGTTCACTGGAATCCGAAGTACAACACTTTTGGAGAAGCACTGAAGCAGCCTGACGGGGTTGCTGTGGTTGGGATTTTTCTGAAGGTAAGGTAGACATGACTGGTATTTTTTTTTAATCTCTTTCAGAATTTAGAGTCATACCAATATGTAGAAGACCATGAGTTCCATTCCCTCCTTATGCATGTGTGTGTGTGTGTGTGTGTGTCTGTGTGTGTGTATAAGTGTGTGTACAAGTGTGTGTGCAGAGAGAAGCAAGGGGATAGAGGCTGCGAGGATACTCAGGTTGGCCAGGCTGAAGAAGAGAAGAAGGGGGTGAGAGACATTCATTCATTTTCCTTTCCCACTACTCTATTTCAAGTAGAGTGGAAACCAGAAAAGCCAGTGCTGGGAACTTCTCTGATGCTAAGTGTCTGGCTGGATGCCCCGTGGCTTGCTGTGGCCATTATCCACATGATCCCAGCCTAGGATGGCACAAAGAATGTGTGTGTTGTTCAGCCAGCCTTGGTTTAAAGAGGACTTAGTGTCATTAACACATGAATTTAGTGGTAACACAATCTAGATTTTAAGCCAGAGGTGAAAATCAGACTTCTTTTTGAATGACCTAATTTGTCTTATGTTCTGAATTCATTGGGTGGACTGGATGTGAAAAGAAAGACAGTAAGTTTAGTTTTAGATACATTGTTTGTTCTAGATCTTCGTCTTTAAAAAAAAAAAAGTAGAATGACTTTGCAGAGGAGGTCAAGGACACAGAAGTAGATCAACATGTAATTCTGTGGTTTTGTATTCAGAGGACTGGAATCCAAGTTTAGATCAGAAAATACATACTTTCCAATCTTTGGGCAAAAATAAACTTATGTTTGGCCTAGCCTAAGATGCTTTGGCACATTTATAAACACTAGTTACATATGGATGGATCAAATCAGCTTTTAAGATGATCTGAGATTATGGAGAAGGAAAAAGACATCACCTTGGGTTTTCATGTTCCTCCAGATAGGACGGGAGAAAGGTGAGTTCCAGCTCCTCCTTGATGCACTGGACAAAATTAAAACAAAGGTAAGAGCACATCACTTTCCCTCTTAACGTAGAAGGCAGGACGCACTCACTGAATTTCACATTCCAAGTAAAGGCAGCACTGTTTGATGGCTATGCTGTTTTCATGTAAAGATAAGTGTCATTGCATTTGTTTAGTGTTCCTGTCTTAGAATACTCTTGCATATATCATTTTATTTATTTGTCACATCAGCCTGCCAGATAAGGACTATACTCCAGGGATTAGGTCAGAGTCAGAGAGGTTCAGTGGTCTCCTCTTCTTCCCCTAGCCACACTAGACACAGGATCACAAAGTTGCTCCATGTTGGCCACCACTAGTGAGTGATATCCTTTTCTGACAGAGTCTGTGAAATTTAAATTAGTTAGATTCTTCTAACACACCCATTTCAGCTATCTTTGAGGCTTTACTAGTAAGCTGTTCTTGAGTTCTACCTCTAAACAAAGTTAAGTATTCTGAATATAACCTTTAATACAATTCAAAGCTACACGAAACAGAACATCAACTTACTTGACATAACCCTGTCATACCAGATATGGTGTGAATTTCCTTTATGAGAAGTGACAGCACTGTAGTTGTGCTTCTAGTGAAAACTATAAGGAATCACAGTGCTTGTCCCAGATGGAGTCAGAGCACACAAACTAGCCTCCCATCCCGTCACTAACGGGCATGGAGCTTATTGAAATGTTTTCCCTATTGCATTTGAAACCTGTTCTCACACAACATCCTGAAACCTTATGGGTGAGGAATATCTGTGCCCCCACTCATGGTGGCTGTGCCTCATCTTCCAGGGCAAGGAGGCTCCCTTCACAAACTTTGACCCATCTTGCTTTTTCCCTGCCTGCCGGGACTACTGGACCTACCATGGCTCCTTCACCACACCGCCCTGTGAGGAGTGCATTGTGTGGCTGTTGTTAAAGGAGCCCATGACCGTGAGCTCTGACCAGGTGAGTGCTATTGAAGAGCCCTGTGAATGGGCTGACTGAGGAAGATGCTCAGTGGAAAACACACAGCTTACCCAGGAGCATCCCCAGAGTGCTCATAGTTTACCAGGAGAGTTACCATCAGTGTGCTCAGCTTTCTCAAAGCAGGCTTCCCAAGGGTACTGGGATAATTGCCATCCTGTTGGCACAGGGTGGAATAGTCAACAATGACTGAGCAATGGTGACTGACTTTCTGCTCCATGAATACTTAGGTCTGGGCTAATGTATGAGAGGGCACTGTTCAGGGGGTGGGGTGGCAAGCTCAGGCCTGGGGAGGAGAAAGGACTGGGAAGGATTTAGCACTCCTGAGGAGCATTTCATTTGTCCAGTTTTCAGATAAGGAAATGTAAGCTAATTTACCCACAAACACTACTGAGTACACAACCCTAATCATGGCTCTCCTGTCTGCTTCCCAAAATTCCTGCCCCCTATTCTCAATCTTGCCTTATTTCACAATTTTTACTTGAGAAGGTTTCAGGGAAATGAAAGTGAATGTGGGCATGGAGGATACTGGTGGGGCGACCTCACAATATATAACAGGATCCTAACAGTAAAATGAGTTTGCTAGGCAGTCTCCCTTGCCCAAAATAGCAGTGTATATTTCTTCCAGTGTTGACCTAAGTGTATGAATTACCTTTTTTTAAACAAGGAAAAAAATCTAATGATCTTTTTTATTGGAATAAAAATTTTAAAAGAGGACTTTAAGGGGAAAAATGTCAGTTAACAATTGAAAAGGAACATGAATTAGTCGAATTGCTTTCTGATTCTTTATTTTTTTTTTCCCCCAGAGGTAGGGTTTCACTCTAGCCCAGGCTGACCTGGAATTCACTCTGTATTCTCAGGGTGGTCTTGAACTCACTGGCGATCCTCCTACCTCCCCCTCCCAAGTGCTGGCATTAAAGATGTGCGCCACCACGCCCCGCACTTTCTGATTCTTTAAAGCAACCGATTCCTTACATAATTGACATTATTCCCCAGTGAAAGCCTATTAAGTTTACTCTTACTTGCACTAATGTTAAATTATCATGCCCTTCTACATAAAGAATATACATTATACTGAACTCTCAATTTAAAGTTCATGATAAATACAATAGGAAAAGGACATCAGAGGGTGTGGTGTCCCCAGATAAAAAAAAAAAAATCACAAACTAAACTTACATTGGCTGAAGCCTGCTGGCTCTGCACTGGCTGCCAGAGGCTGAGTCTGTGGCCTGCTGTCCCGTCCAGCAGGACTCAGTTATTCGGGGAACGCGAGGGGGACCAGGCCTGTGAAAAGATGGGTGAGAAAGAAGGAACGAGACCAAGCAAAGAGTTGTCAAGGTCTTCAACTTTATTTTTTACACAGTGGTTATATAGGGGAAGAAAAGGGGGGAGTAAGCTGCCTGACGTGACTTAGGGCCGGAATTGTTAGGAAACTAAGAGGAGGTGAAACTGGGTGTTTATCTAATCTTAGGGAACCTAGAGGAGATGTATCCGGGTGTTTTCCTAATCTTGCCTTAATGGCTTGACATCCTGATCATAAACTGGCCTTTTGCAAATGTGGCCTGTGCAGACCACATTCCTAACTGCAAGCTGGATGGACCAGCTTTCTGGTGAATGAGTCAACTTAAGAACAGGCCCAAGCAAAATGGAGAGGCTTTTGCTTTATGGCTCCCAACATCTCCTCCCTTCTTTTATACAAAAGAGGGGGGAGGCCCGCTTTTCAGCGGTGGGCTTTAACCAACAAAAGGTCACAGTGTTCCTGTAATGGTCATTTTCACAAGCTACAGTTTCGGTCTCGGTCTCCAACATTTTTCCCCCTTTTTTGTATTATTGATTCCGATGGACCAGGATACCCTGGTGGGCTTATAACCGACTGGGGGAGCAGGGACCTGATTCCTCCCGTGGGCTTTGAACCACCCACAATTTGGGCCCTTGGTACCTTTTGGGGAGGGGAGGCAGGGCCGACATTGCGATGACATGTACTATGGTACCAACCTCCTTGCAAATCAGGTGTTACTCTCAGGGAATCCAGAAATGGTCAGATTGGGGACCTTCCCTTGCGGTGCTTTGCCTCGCACCCATGTCGGTGCCCATACTGTACTCACTGAAGTGAGTCAGTATGCATAGGTCTGGCGCCTAAGCAGCTCCATTGTAGGAGGGAATCATATATGCGAGTTTAAGGAGTAAAGGAAGGAAAAGACCCATGAACCAGATAACTGAGCAAGGAAAATGCCCAAAACACCCAAAGATTTGAGAACACTGTTTTGTTTTATCGTTTGAGCAATTTGCCAAACCAGGAGGAATGATGCTCTGTGGCCAGGACTGAGAAATCTAACTTAGGAGCGCCCTGAGGGGCACCTAGGGGATGTTTTCCAATAGGTGTCACCGGTGGTCTCACAACCCCAGGCTTTACAAAAGAAGTCCGAGTCAAACCCACATGTCCTAGCAAGAGCACGGTTTCAATGATTCCCAGGGCAGACACAGAATCCTTTAGACAAGGCAAGGGCAGCCCTCCTTACAGTAGTGCTGCATCCTGGGTCTGTGCTAGAGTCCTGTAACTCGAGTGCTTTAAGTTGTGGGATGAAGGAATCAGGTGTTCCCCAATCAGCTCCTAGTGCTAATTTGTAGACGTCCACCTCCAAAGTCGGCCAGGGGATGTCTGAGAAACCATAGAGTGGGCCCAGTTCACATCACCGACTTCACTGAGCACGGTCCAGGTGAAATACATGGGTCGATAGTCAGTGGTGATCAATCCAGATGCCAAGAGCAAGAGGCCAACGAAGGCAGGGGCAGCCATAGTCCTGAAAAGGAAAGGACAAATCCTCAGGGGGGCGGGGAGCCTTCCCTGGGAGAGGGTGAATTTTTAAGGGGTGAGGGTGGTGTCCATTGACGAACTAGACTTTCTCGGAGCCAACGAGGCCCATATGATTGTAAATTGGACAGTAGGCGCTGGAGGCAGGAGAAAAGCAGGTTCTGGTCACAGGCAGCTAAAAGAATGCCATCCATGTAATGAAGAATGTAGACAGAGGAAAAAGTCTCCCTGAGGGGGTCAATGGCCATGGCCACAAACTTTTGACAGAGGGTGGGGCTGTTAGCCATACCTTGGGGTAAAACCTTCCATTGAAAGCGAGGCATAGGGCCACGAAAATTTACTTGTGGGACACTGAAGGCAAAGCAGGGCCTATCCTCAGGGTGTAGAGGGATGGTAAAAAAGCAATCCTTTAGATCAATAACTATTTTGAAGGAACCATAGGGAATGGCCACGGGGGAAGGAAGTCCTGGTTGGAGTGCCCCCATGGGGACCATGGCTTTATTAACAGCTCTCAGGTCCTGTAGCAAGCGCCATTTGCCAGATTTTTTCTGAATGACAAAAATAGGGGAGTTCCAGGGGGAGGTAGAAGGCTCGATGTGGCCAGCGGCAAGTTATTCCTGCACTAACAACATTGCAGCCTCTGTTTTCTCATGTGAAAGCAGCCATTGGTCAAACCATACAGGGCTTTGGGTTTTCCAAGTAATTTTATCAGCATGGGGTACAGGGATGGCAACGGCCGCTAGGGAAAAGAAGACCCAGGGGCATACCCAAGTCCAGAGCGATTGAGTTTCTGGGAAGGAGAAATGGGCTCTGTTATGCCTTGTAAGTTTTTTCCAAGTCCTTTCCCTGGAATAAAACCCTGACTAAGCATTTGGGAAGTGACAACACTATTGGGGCTACAAAGAACCATATTCATTTGTGAAAGAAGCAGAGAGCTGTTTAGGAGCGGTGCATTCACGAGAGAAGTGTCCAGGTTGTTTACAATTATAACATGTTTTCGTACCCTGAGTGACACCAGCAGAACGGAGAGCAGCTCCAATTGCTAAGCCCATGGCGTGGGAGGAGCCCACGCCTGCACTAACGATATAATCAGATATGGTCTCCCGCTTGTGAGAGCGGAGAATAGACTGACAAACAGGATTAGCATTCTCAAAGGCCAGGTGTTTGATAAAGGGGCTGTTACTTTCTTCCACCCCAAGAACTCTTTCAGCTGTTTCTAGAAGGCGTCCCACAAATTCATTATAAGGTTCCTGAGAGCCTTGAATTATTTTAGTTAGGGGTGTGATTATTGACCCTTTAGAGGGAACTGCACGCCAGGCACCCATGGCAGCCTCAGCCGTTTGTGATAAAATTCCTGTAGGGAGTTGGACCTGTCGCTGCTCTGAGAGATATCTGCCTTGGCCAGAGAGCTTATCAAGGTTCCAACTCGCGGTGGATGTTTTTCTCTGATTTTGAGTGGCCAGGGTTTGACATCGATCTAGGAATTCTGCCCTCCAAGCCAAATATTGTCCACAAGAGAGGACCGCCTGGGTTATGCGGTACCACTCTGAGGGGGTAAGATGACCTCCTCCTGAGAGAGCCTCTAGCATAGAGAGGGTGAAAGGGGCAGTAGGACCATAGTCGCGGACTGCCTTATTTAGTTCTTTAAGGGATCTGAATTTAAGTTTTTTAAATTGTGTAGTATCAGTTTTATTATCAGCCTCATTTAAATCTCTATCTAAATATTCCTCATCATCAGTATTATTTTCTACTTCGGATTTGTCTCCGGAATCCTCGCCCATTTCCCCCCTTTCGCTAGTAGAATGTGCGGGAGGGTCACCAGCAGAAGATTTAGGGTTGGCAGCATGACGAGTTAGGACAGGAAATGTTAAAGGAACAGGAGGTTTAGGGAATTTTTTAGATTTAAGATTCTTAGGTGAAGAAATGCCACAAGAGGGTACACGCGTGCCAGGGAAGCCGAAAACAGTTTGATTAACAGCAGCTTGGAGGGAGACCAGATCTCTAGAGAGATTAGAATATTCTTGTTGCAGTGTTAAAATGTCTTTTAGATCTTTAATTTGTCTGGTTAGTTGGTCTTTAGCTTGTAATAAAGGCATAGTGGAAGGAGCAAGTAAAGGAGGGAGCGGCATTGGCAGAGTCGGATATGGGGGAGGGTGAGAGGAGCCGGCAAGGGCAGTAAGGGTATTATGAGGAGGGGGCCAATCAGGATTATGGTAGGTTGCGGCAGCCTCCTCGAGGTCACTCTCCTCAGAGGGGGTCAAATGGTCAGGAGGTTTAGTCTTAAAAACGGGGAGAGTTAAAGGTTCCTTAACAGGCGGAAGAACAGAAGGTTCAGGTTCTTGATTTATGTCTGGCAGAGAAGGATATATGGAACAGGGAACCCCAGAGTCAGGTTCAGGAGGTATTGAGATCGAGACAGATGGGCAAGGTGAGGAAGGAATTTCTTTTGATTTGAGGGAAACATTAGAAGCAGCGCGAGAAAGCGGTTTGAGAAATTCTTCTGCAGACAACAAAATTTTGGTAGAATGAGGGCCATGCAGAAGGCTATTAATAACATTCCAATAAGTGAAAGCATGGTGAGGGACAGCGTCAGGACCCTCCTTATGTAACAACTCGTTAACTTCTCGACCTACTTTTGCCCAAGTATATGGGTGAATACTAGGACCATTAATAACAATCCATGGACACACATCAGAAATAAATATAAAAAACTGTGACAATTCCTTTTTTGATACTCTAATTCCTCTTTCCCTGAGAGAGGCCTTAATATCCTTAATAAAGAGTGCCTCTTTAGAAATAGAATGACCCATCTTTGATAGGACGGATGAAGCTACTCACCAGAGATCCGTCACTTCATGAGCGGTGAGGACGTTCTCAAATCGAAGCCGCGATCGGCGATGATGTCCCGGGATGCTGAAATGTATGGTCCGTCCCGGCGAATGGTCCGTACCTCGAGCCCCACACGTTGGGCGCCACTTGTCCCGTCCAGCAGGACTCAGTTATTCGGGGAACGCGAGGGGGACCAGGCCTGTGAAAAGATGGGTGAGAAAGAAGGAACGAGACCAAGCAAAGAGTTGTCAAGGTCTTCAACTTTATTTTTTACACAGTGGTTATATAGGGGAAGAAAAGGGGGGAGTAAGCTGCCTGACGTGACTTAGGGCCGGAATTGTTAGGAAACTAAGAGGAGGTGAAACTGGGTGTTTATCTAATCTTAGGGAACCTAAAGGAGATGTATCCGGGTGTTTTCCTAATCTTGCCTTAATGGCTTGACATCCTGATCATAAACTGGCCTTTTGCAAATGTGGCCTGTGCAGACCACATTCCTAACTGCAAGCTGGATGGACCAGCTTTCTGGTGAATGAGTCAACTTAAGAACAGGCCCAAGCAAAATGGAGAGGCTTTTGCTTTATGGCTCCCAACAGCCTGCCAGGCTGTCCAGGGAGCCACGCCAGGTTCCTAACAGTCTGCTGTCCTTGCAGATGGCCAAGCTGCGGAGCCTGTTCGCCAGCGCGGAGAATGAGCCCCCGGTGCCCCTGGTGGGGAACTGGCGCCCCCCGCAGCCCATCAAGGGCAGGGTGGTGAGGGCCTCCTTCAAGTGAGGCGTCCAGTGCCCTCTTCAGGAAAGGAAACCTGAGGCTGGAGAGCTCCCTGCCCCAACTACTTCGCCTTTCCGCCCTGAGAGAGGAATGGGAGAGATGCAGCCACAGAGAAACCTCAGTTACTTTTGACACAGTCTAACACAGAAGCGTAAATTTCACACTTGACCTCTGTACTAATCAGTTTTTATATAAAAGTAGCATTTTTAGTAAGGGTTCAAAGAAGAAGAAGCAGACTGAAGAGTAAAGATATAAAAAAATGGCTTTTGAGTATCTTAAATTTCTCATAACCTCAGGTTTTCTATTTTTGCCATGTGTTTACTCGTCCTGCAGACGTAATGTCACTCTGTACCTGGGTGTGGTGCTGTGAGGATGGGGTAACAGTTAAGTTGAAATGATTGTGAACCTCAAGAATTGAATACACAGTGTGCTTTACCTCTTCACATCAGTAAGAGCTCACTCCATCCATCACTGATTAAAATGCTAGCTACTGCCAAGATTGCGTGGTTTGATTATCATTGACAAGAAAACCCAGTAAAACTTGTTTGTTTTTTTACATTTTTGACCCAGTATAGAATTTCTTTTTCATGAAGATGGTTTTCTTTACCTGAAGCAGGGTCATTCATTTTTATTTCACTACCTTTATCTTTGCATGCCTATTAAAATAAAAGCTGTCTCTGGTTGAGGTTGGGATTAACAATTCCTAGAACAGGAAGAGATGAATGATATCGTGAAAGCAAAGGTTGCATGGATCACCAAAAACAATAAAGACAAGGATGCCAAAAAAAAAATTGTCTATTGTGTTTTCTAACATGAATTTCTTTTTTAATCAAAAATTTAAAATTAGCATACAACAATCATATGACATTCTATACATACAAGTTAGACTTTGTTCCAATTTGTCTCTTTCCCCTGCTACCCTCCTCTGTATTTTAAGTCCCCCTTTGGCTGGTTCCATTTCTTCCCCGACATTTACTTTTGTATCACATGTGTTCCATTACCCTCACTTCCCCGCCTCCTTAAATCTACCTAATTGTCCCCTTTAATGATCCTTTTTTTAGTTTCATGACCTCATTTCCACATACAGACAATACATACACACACGCACACACACACACATGCACAATTTTAAATTTAGGTTTCACATATGCATTATTTGTCCTTCTGAATCCTACTTATTTCCATTAACATAATGATTTTGTTGTTGTTTTTTTTTAATGAAAAAGCATTATAGGGCTGGAGAGATGGCTTAGCGGTTAACTGCTTGCCTATGAAGCCTAAGGACCCCGGTTCAAGGCTCAATTCTCCACGACCCACGTTAGCCAGATGCACAAGGGGGCGCACGCATCTGGAGTTCGTTTGCAGTGGCTAGAAGCCCCGGCGCGCCCATTCTCTCTCTCTCTCTGTCTATCTGCCTCTTTCTCTCTCTGTTACTCTCAAATAAATAAATTTGAAAAAAAATTTAAAAAAAGCATTATAAATGACAAAGATGGATGAAACGAATAGTGATAATCTTCCTAGGGTTGTTTTTAAAACCAGGGGTTGACAATAAAAGGACTTAAGTTCTAAGGTCAGATGCCATCATCCTCAATGAGGACCAAGGCAGGGGAAAAGGCCATTGGACTAAACTGCAGCCACAGCAAAGCATACCCATGTGCCAGAACAAAAATGTCCCCAGAGGGACAAAGTTTGTTGGACATTTCTGATTCAGGCCAGGGCAATGAGTGATGCTTTTGGGTATGGGATACAGTCAGACCGTAGCTTTGTTTAAATATGTACTTTGGAGCAGGGTGTGGTGGCACACTCCTTTAATCCCAGCACTCAGGAGGCAGAGATAGGAGGATCGCTGTGAGTTTTAGGCCACTCTGAGACTACATAGTGAATTCCAGGTCATCCTGGGCTACAGTGAGACCCTACCTTGAAAAACCAAAAAAAAAAAAAAAAAGAATAAAATTTAAAAAAAATGTACTTTGGAATGATACTGGCCCAACAGTGCAGAAGTCCATATATTTAGAGCTTTAATATATTTAATTAAATATAATTTTAGACATAAAGCCCAATTCTGCAGTCAGTGGCATAATCATCTTTCATTGCCTCGCTAGCTAATATGTTACTGTCTTTAGAAAGCAGTAGAGATGAGTTTATTACCAGGAGGAATGGAAATGGACCTGGGTCAGGTCTTGAGGTGCTGGAAGTCATGTGACAAAGCCCTGCGAGGCCAAGGTTATTTAATAGATTACCACTTGGGTGAAGTCAAACCAGGTTGGTCAGTGTGAAGAGGATGTGTTAATTAAATCCCTTGAAATTAGGAGGTGTGGAGCTCTGATCGTTAGTGGTAATACTCCAGCTGGTTCTCTCAGGGTACTTACTTGGTAAGCTCAGAGAACTGTAAGGAATGTATCCAGCATTCACTGTGTATTGGGAAGTCACATGACCTTTTGCCAGTTACACATGGTTGTTATTCTAGTATACAGGCTAGACAAGGCTGAAACTGAGCTGAGGGGAAAGGCTGGTGCAAAGAAGGTGGTCTTCCTGGACCGTAAGCTGCACAAGGGTGTAGACGTGAGTCCTGCTTAAATATCATTCACCGTAGTACCCAGTTTTCTGTCCAGCAGGTAACACCTACTCAATAAGTTTTCGATGAATAAATGGTGTCATGAAGCTAGAGGTATTCAGGGGAAATACTCAACATCTTGAATCCCACATTGCTAACACTAATAACTTAATAAAAATACTAACTAGTTTTGTTCAGTTTATATCTTCCTGGACAATGATCTCATTGGTTTCTAGTGGGAGCTTACCAAATAGTTTGTCCCAGTTTCAGTCATGATTGATACCCACAATTATCAGCTATGTTGAGCCTCCCACTTCATGCTGATTCCAAAGTGTTGTGTCACAAATGCCCCTTGGAGTAGTGAGGACAGACCGTTTCCTCATTCAAAGGGTCATTGTTTGCTCCAGGAAGCCAGGCCTCCAGACCCCAGGTTTCTATAGCCTACAAAGAGGCACATGGGTGAAAAGACTCTAGCACCCACCAATCTTGATTCCAAGGTGTACTTGCAGGTATCTGAACATTTTAAAATGGGTGGGGAATGTGACTGAGGGGTTTCACAATATTCAGGTGATGATCACACGCTTAAAAGTAAGACACCATGGACACCATGCTATTGAGGGAGTCTAGACATATTGAGACCCTTGTACTTTTATGGTGAAGACAGAACATATTAGTACAAAGACAAATAATAATGACTCAGGACCCCTAACTAAGGTGTTCAAATTGTAAACTCAGTGGATGTTATGCAAATGAATGGGCAGTATTCTGCATGGAACATGCAAAGCTTTTGACATTTAACTGTACCTACTTGCATAAATAAATACATGCAGTTGAAATCTACCAATGATCAACGAGCTTAAATACACGTGCAAAAGCACATATATATCCAAACAACAATAGACACAAATAAAACTGGCTTAAAAGAGACCCATGTGGTCCAAAACACATCAGCTAGCACACGTGTATGAAATTAACTTTCATTTTCTCTTCTAATACTTTCTTATTATTAGCGAGGAAATCTGAGCATAAGTATATTATTCAGCAGAAAAATAAGAAAGAAACAAGAATGATGGCTGCAAGAGTCAGAATTTAAAGATTTCAGATTTTAATGCATGCAAATATAATGATTCTTCAAAGTAGTCCTACTGTAGTAAGCACAAACTGCAAATGAGACATACTACATTGCATGTTCTTTTCATTTTGCACACTAGATGGCAGCAAAATATCTGTTACAAAATGACTGAAACTAAAAGCAGTGCTGTTTCATACATGCTGACTTCAGATTCATGATTTTTTAAGATTCTTAAACTGGCGCCTTATTTCTTTTTCTTACATGTTTATAATTAGCCATTAATATATATCTATGACTTGCTTTTGAAAATCTTAACACCAAAAATGAAGCCTGAGGGATAAAAGGATAGAATAAGTAGTTATTGAACTAAAAGTTACATAAATGAAAAATAAACATTGTAAAGCCCTGCTCACTGTTGATAAAGATGGGGAAGCACTTGACAGAGATCTCTGCCCCTTTGGTGTAGCTGTACCTGTTTCCTCTTCTGAAATTCAGAAGTGGTAACAACTCCTGCAAAGTGTCTGGTTTCCTTCCCTTCCAAAGCGAGTGATAACAGTATTGGAACAAAGGGCCATTTTATAAAAATAAATGAGTTAGTCCATGTAAATACTAAAAATAGTCCTTCTGACATAACTTTCAATAAGGGTTAATTCCTTTTCATTTCATTTCCTTTCATTTTTATTGACAGCTTCCATAATTATAGACAATACAACCATGGTAATTCCCCTCCCATTTTGCCTTTGCAACTCCACTCTCTATCATATCCCCCCTATCAGTCACTCTTTTATTTTGATGTCATCAGCTTTTCCTCCTATTATGATGGTCTTGTATAGGTAGTGTTAGGCACTGCGAGGTCATGGATATCCAGGCCATTTGTGTCTGAAAGAGTGCATTGTAAACAGTCCTCCCCTTCTTTTGACTCGTACATTCTTTCTGCCACCTCTTCTGCAATGAACCTTGAGCTATGGAAGGTGTGATAGAGATGTTTCAGTGCTGAGCACTCCTCTGTAACTTCTTCTCAGCACTATGGTACCTTCTGAGTCATCCCAAGGCCACCACCATCTGAAAAGAGAAGCTCACCAGTGCTCACCAGGCAGTTTAGTGAGCATAGTATATACATTTAGCCAGACACCAGCAGATGTTACACTTCTAGGGATCATGACATCCCCCATCATAGGTTTTCAGTATCAGGCACGTATTCCTTCCTGTGGAACAGGCCTCCAGTCCAATTAAAGAGCAGTTGAGTTCCCCCATAACAGACATGCCACTATTGCACCCATTGGTTCATTTGGCCTGCCTGGCTGGCCAAATTTGAGACTTGTAGTGTACACTATTGAGTATCTCCACTGGCAATTTCTCTGTCTCCCATGGAACTGCATGCAGTATAGCTTTTTCCAGCTTTCTATCGGGTGGTTTATATAGAGGAGGTTTTCAGCTCAGCTCAGCAGGATTTCTCAGTGACCTTGCAGCACTAGTATGTGGAGTCTTCAGCAATAGTGTCTTACCATCTAATCCTGGTGGGAAACCAAGGGTCTCAGCAATAGCCTGTAATGTTTTGGGGGCATCAGGGACCTCCCTGGCCAACAACGTACTAGAAGGGATCCCACCCCTGGCACTGAAAATCTTCTAGTAACCATCTATGACTTCTTGGAGTGCCATTGTCCAAAAAAATATACCTTTTGTAAATTAATTTTACTTCAACTAAAAAAAACCCTAATGCTTTATTTCGATAGCAAAAGGCTGTGTTTATATATGTACCTATTTGTACAATCATAAATCCATATCTCATCTATCCAGACTTCCAGTTTGCACTTCTGTTTGTGGTTCTTAGGTGGCTTCAGGTGGGAGCTACCACTTTTGTAGCAGGAAAGTCAACATGTGGCCACATTGGCCCAACACATTTCCAGAAGTGGTTTGGAGGAGGACCAAAGACTTTCCTGTTGAAACTTCTGTCCCAGATAGTAGGTGTATGGTTTGTGAGACATATAGAAAATGAAACAGAGTAGAGGTAGGAGAATCATAGTATTCAATTTTGTTTGACATTCAAATGCTGGTAAAATCGAGTCCCATGCAGTGCTGCATGAGGCAGAAAATCCATCTTAATACTAAAGGCAGAAAGTATCCTGCCATGAAATTAATATTGAGCTTGTCTGGGCATACCTAAATTGAGAATACTGGAAAAGATGGAAAACTCATGCCTGGAGAAGGACTTATATTTGGAGGGTTTCGGCTCCAGTTGAACTAAAGGGAACAAGGCTATCCAGGCATAACATCTTTGATCAAGGGATTGACCAGAGCGCTCATGGTCCCCAGCAGATGTGAAATGTTTAGCAGGCCTTAACACCTCTGTCAGGTAGATAATCAGTGGAAGTAAGAGCAAGTCTAACGACAGAGCCCCAGGAGAACCAAGGGCACCACAGCAGAGTAAACCCAGTGATCTAAAAGCTAATTTTAGCCAGGTGAGAATCAACTGTGCAGTAAACAGGGAATCCGCATCTCCCTTGTATTTAAATCATTCCCAGCTAGAGGAGCCAGAAACCTCAGGGAAAAGATTTTGTGTATTAAGCATGCATTTTCCCTGTTTCAACTTGCCCATGAATTTCTTATGTTCATATACTCAATTGAAATGCGATGGTTCCAAACACATTTGTTCAAGGGAAACAATTCCCTAAAGGGCCCTTGACTCCCAGAGATATAACACAATGGAAGTATTGGAAAACACAGGCTCACAGGATTCATACATCTGTTCCTCAGTAATCAGTTTACAGCAGGGTCTCAGGTCACCAGGGGCACCTGGGTGGAGCACGACCTCAAGTGAGGGCCCTGGCAAGGGCAGTGAGACTGTACTCGCTGAGCAGGGGAAGAGAACAGGTGTACCAGTGGAGTCCAGTGCTGGCAGAGCTGAGAACTGAAAGGCTACAGTTCAGTGAATACAGAGGGACTCAGGTTCTTGTTCTGTGTGCTAATGTATGAATAATAATAGTTTTTGCATTAAATTCATTTTTGGAAATATACTACATTCTTGTGGCTCAAAATTCAAATGTTACAGTGAAGATTTATAGTTAGAAATAATATACTGTTCCCTTGGGGCAGACATGGTACCACATACCTTTAATCCCAGCACTCGGGAGACAGAGGTAGGAGGATAGCTGTGAGTTTGAGGCCAGCCTTAGACTACATGGTGAACTCCAGGTCAGCCTGGGTTATAGCGAAACCTTATCTCAAAAAAACAAAATAAATAAGTAAATAAATAAATAAATAAATAAATAAATAAATAAAATCCCCTATGATCAAGTAATCCACTTGCCCTCCCTGCAAGTAGTCAGTATTACAAATTATTTTGTATTCTTGCAGAAATATTGTTTATAGAAACAAGTAAATGAGAACAGTTTAAATTGTATTGTAACAAAATGTGTGTGTGTGTGTGTCTGCAAGTGTGTAAAATATTGGGGGGGGGTTGCAGTGGGGTTTTATGAAAGTAGTTCTTTATCTGTCTCATTATACTACTGAGGCCAGAGGATCTAACTTAGAATTAGAAATCTGTCAAAACTCATCGATGTTGAATGGAATGAGGAATTGATGATGGGTACGTGGATAGATGGATACATGGATATATGGATGGATGAATGACTTAAATAAGACTTGTAAAATACTGAATGCCATTCTCTGCCAGTGAACTGGTGGGAGCTCTGTCCTTGAAGGCCAGCGATAGAGAACTCCAAGAGCTTTTGAAGGGTGCACAGATAACTATTTCTGTAACTCAAGCTTCCTGTACAGAGCGTGCATGGAAGAAGAAAAGCACCTTGACACATATCTAAACTTTGTTATCTCAATTTTTTAAAATGCATTTTATTTATTTATGAGAGAGAGAGTGAGACAGAGAGAGAATGGGCATACCAGGGCCTCCAGCCACTGCAAATGAACTCCAGATGCATGCGCACCCTTGTGTATCAGGCTTAAGTGAGTCCTAGAGAGTTGAACCAGGATCCCTTGGCTTTGCAGGCAAATGCCTTAACCGCTAAGCCATCTCCCCAGCCCTGTTATTTCAAATTCAAAAGCTAACTCAATATAGGATGTTATAGTAGATATAAAGGGGGATTCTGCATTGGGATGTTTATCTAGCCTACCACATGCACTTCTGTGTGCAAACTTAAGAGGGAGGTTGGCAGAGAGCCTGTGGCATTAAGCTCTGGTGGCTCCAGTTGGCATGATTCACCCTGGTGCCTTCACTTTCCTGGTCTTCTTGCTTTTTTGAAAGTTTGCCTTAATTTTCTTATTAGTGACTTTAGTTCTCCCATCATTTAGTTTTGTGAGGTGTGGGTACAGCCATTCCACAAGTAATAAAAGATCTTCCTAGTATAAATGCTTCCTTCACAGTCAGATCTTAAAGAGCAGAATATTTTTGAAAATTTAGTAAGTATTTTTAACTGATGCATTCTGTTCCACAGCAGCCACATCCATTGTAAGTTCAGGGAAATGCCCCTCATTACCCGCCCCCCCCCCCCAGTGACCTCCACACACAACATGGACACAGACACCACATATAGGCTCATGTTCTTATAATTACCACCAAGTACAGTGTGTGTGTGTGTGTGTGTGTGTGTGTGTGTGTGTTATACTGGGTATTGAACATAGAACCTTGAACATGCCCTCTGCCACTGAGCAGTCTTTTTCATTTTTTTTTTTTTTTTAAATTTTGAGACTGTGTCTCACTAAGTTACAAGTCTGGCTTTGAACTTATGATCTCCTTGCTTTGGCCTCCCTAGTAGCTGAGAAGGCAGGCCTACATGATTAGGCCCAGCTTAGTACTTACTTTTTTTATACAGCTGAGAATATTTTTGGAAAAGATAGCCAATAACAAAAATTTATCTCAGACAATGAATTAACAGAACATAGGGCTTCTTTGATGTGAGAGGATGAGAATGGTACATTGTGGCACAATCCATAAGTTGGTCTGTAAATTTTTGTCTACCTGTTGTAAACTTTTTGTTTTTTCATTTAAAGGAGTACTTTAATGACATTTTATCAGAAGAGGTCTATTTTCTCCCTTATAATTTGCTTGCTCTAGCAAGAGCCCTGTTGTCAAGATGGCGAGATGTGCTAAACTTCTTGTCTTTAGCAGCTTAATTGATATGAAACATTGATTAGGCCCTGAGAGGGACAGAGAGTTTCAGAGGAGTTATTAAATAGCCACAAGACTTAGAGAAAGGTATAACTAGAGGCTAGTGCTTTTAGCTGGGCAAAAGCATTCACTATTTGATACATGCTTTTTAAATACACAAGTGACTTGATAAATTCTCTTTTGATAAAGGACTTCATGCTTCTCAAGTATTTGCCCAATATGGAAGGGATCCAAGGAAATCAAGAAACGACCTGGGTGCAGTAAGAATCGAATGGAAAATGAAGGGCAGCTCCCAACCCTTGTTGGAGAGAAGTCTCATCCTGGCTGTGGCTGCTAAAAGGAAGGCTTATCAGGCATGCACAACATGCCCTAAAGTATGGGTGTGTTCACAAAAAGATATAGGTACCACTGGAAAGGCTCAGATAGCAGGACCTGCTGACAGGTGGCCTGCAAAATATGGCTCGGGTTCAACAGGCCTCAGGCTGGCAATGGAAAGCTCTGGGACACAGTTCTCAAGCTTGACTCCCCAGTGCAGCATTACAGTTCTGTATCTTTCCTTTTATAAATTGTAAAGAGAGTGGACATTTTAGAGGGCACAGGAAGTAAGTTATTTTCTCTCATGGAGTGGGTCATGACGAATGCCCCTGAATTGTGTGGAGACGCTCGCTATTCTTGCTCCCAATAACAGCTACAGTCTCCCTCCTGTCTTTCCTTTTTGTTCCATCCTGGAGTTTCTCACACTGCTGGCCAATTATTTCATCCATAGCCTCAGGGCGCTACCTGAGAGTGGAAAGAGAAGAGGAGACAGTATCACAAGGATGGGAATCGTGCAAGTGGGATCTACTGTAAAGGGAGGACAGGACAGCACAGCATTTTGGCTATCAAGCCTTAGCCTTGACTCGATTTTTGTTTTGTTTTGTTTTGTTTTGTTCTTTGAGGTAGAGTCTCACTCTAGCTCAGGAATTCACTATGTAGTCTCAGGGTGGCCAGCGATCCTCCTACCTCTGCCTCCCAAGTGTTGGGATTAAAGGCCTGCACCACCACGCCCAGCTTGACTGGATAATTTTTGAGTTGGTAGTAACTTTTTCAGTTTGGTCAGTCATGGCAGAGAGGAGAGAGAGGGAGAAAGGAGGAAGAGTAAGGAAATAAAAAGAAGGAGGCGGAGAAGGAAGAGTAGGGAAAGGAAGGAGAGGGAGGAGAGAAGAGTAAATGCATTGCCTCACATCACGCACAGCTCAAATGATATCTCCATCAACGTTCTTTCTGTTCATTAAACTGCTAAAGTAGCATTCATTCACAGTCTAGCCTCTGTGCTCAGGTGGAGGGTTCGGGAAAGAAAAAGGGATACAGACAGAGAAACTAAAGATAATTACGTAGAATAATTTTGAAATTTTTGTGTGAAGTAAAACCACACAAAACTATATAATATGAAGGAAAGATGCATAAAGAAAAGCCATGGGTAAATTTTAAGCTCATGTATTATTTCTATTCGATATCCTATTTCAAATCCTGACTTTAAGCAGAACAAAATTTTAATGACTAAAATGTTTATCTGATTTAAATAAGCAAGAAAAAAGATGAGAAAACTGCAGTTATAAAATGCAGGCCTGTGTTTCTGGTAGCATACCCACCCCTACTTGGTACAAAATTATGAAAAGGCTCTTTTCCCGTCTGCCTGCTCCACTCCAGTCAGCTGAGCTGGTGACTCGGACTTGGCCCTTAAGCAAGAGTAACCACTTAGTTGTGATGTGTTCAGTTCCCTCTGCATGGAAAATGTTAGCTTGTTCTTGCCTAAAAGGAAGTCAGAAATCTCCCAGACAGCATACTGATTTATAAGCAAAAGAGAACTTTAATCATGTGGTGGAACTAATGTTAACCAAACAGGCTATTCCAATTTGGGCAGCATTGGATACGTTCAAGAAAGGAAACAGAATATTTTCCTACCATACAGTAGTAGGGTTTTGTTCGTTCCTACCCAATACAAGAAACCAAAGGTGACAGTGAGGGAATATTATGGGCAAACACCACTGTTCTAAGGCACACATGTTTTTGAGCACATACATGAGTTTCATAATTCTTTTTTTAGACATTTGACAAGAGTTGTCTTCTAGACTTGTGAATGTATGTTTGTCTGTGTGTTGGTGTGTGTCTGTGTGTGTGTGTGTGTGTGTGTGTGTGTGTGTATGTATGTGGGCTCTCTACCATTGAGCTCCACTACAACCCCTTTCCTCATATTCTTATGGCACTTTCACAGCCTGGGCACAGTGGTCCTCCCCTAAACTGAAGGGATACAACCCTGCACTCCTAGTGGGTACCTGATATTGCAGATGCTCTCAAACCCTAGTTAGGGCAAATCCATTTTTATGTGTTTCAGCATTGGCACATACTACCAGAGTTAATCCATTTTCCACTTTTTATGATTTCGTGTTTCATTTGTTACTCTTTTTGTAATTTGGCCATTATTAATTAAAACAGAGTCTGCTTGAGCAAAACTCTACAATACCTGTGCAGTCAAACTGATAACCAAGATGGCTGGTAGGAAACCACCAGTCAGGCAATGTTTACTGCATGGTCATGCTGCACAAAAGAGGGCTCAATGCTCCGAGTGGGATGGAGCAGGACCTTGTGAGATTTCATGAGAATGATGAACAACTGAAATCTTATATTCTGGAATTCTCCACAGACTATTTCCGATGTGAGGTTGACTATGGGTAACTAGAGCCCCAGAAAGTGAGAACATGAGTAAGGGGTACGGGTAGCTGTATGGCTAACACTTTGGACTGTCTTCTCTGTGAGTGGCTTTCCTGGGTATTGTAACATATGTAGAAGCAAATTTGGTTTCTGTCCTCTGGATTCCAGGAAAACCAGAAATGTCTCTAGACATGGTCAATATTCCCTATAGTGCAAAGCTGGCTCTATCTGATTACTGAGCTCTAAAAAGAAGTGACCCCTTGCTCTTGTTACAATGCTTCATGTGCCGCATATGACTGCTGCTCTTGAACATGAAATATTAAATGGCATAATTTTCTCCCTTAGCATTTCATTCTAGGTCTGTTTGAAATGGAAACTTGATAACATGCTTGAATTCATTGACAGCTCTTAAAAACAGATTTCATTACTTCAAACTTAAATAGCATCAAGTATCATGAAAAAGCAAAGGCACACATAGGCACTACATTTCTAAAAGACTGAAAAGTAGTATGCTAAGAGCAGTTAAGCTCAACTGTTTGTTAGGTCTACAGTTAGTGCTATCTCCTGCCCACCTTGTGGTTAGAGGGAGCTGGGCAAGAAGTTCTAAAAGTACCTAACATGTTGGTACAACTACTTCACAAAGCAGTGCTTCGCATACAGTCTGAACACACTGTTACTCAGCACTGCCCAGCAGGGGCCCTGATAAGCTCCCAGAGGCCTAAGTTGGTTCTCAGGAGGCTACACCGCAGGTGGCTGTGGGCTGTTTGGTTCACAACTGGCTCTGTTGCTTCCCAGCTCAGTGACCTGGAGTAAAGAAATTTACCTCTGAGCCCCAGTGTCCCTGACTGCAAAGAAGACTAATGGAAACATGCAGAACTATGTTGGCTGGGAGAATTTCAGTCAATTATTTTTAGAGTATACAACCACAAACACATTAAATATATTTTTTTCATCTTAGGTAATGACAAAATGATAATCTGTATTTTTTTATTTAATTTTTATTTATGTATTTGTGAGTGACAGACAGAGACAGAAAGAGGCAGAAAGAGAGAGAGAGAGAGAAGAGAGACAATGGGTGCATCAGGGCCTTCAGCCACTGCAAATGAACGCCAGATGCGTGTGCCTCCATGTGCATCTGGTTAACATGGGTACTGGAGAATCAAGATCACAGGCAACTGCTTAACCGCTAAGCCATCTCTCCAGCCTGACCATCTGTATTTTCTAATATGAAGTATTATAGTGATCTTTATGTCATTTATTCAAGAGTGAAAACCTGCCAGAACACTATCTGACATCTTCCGGATACTGTTTCTCGCTGTAACACTCTGCAGCCAGAATTCTGGCCCCAGTTTACAAATGCAGTAGGAAAGTTCAGAGTGATCCGTCTAACTTGCTCAAGGTTATGAAGCAAGCAAGTATGTGAGCCTGCATGTGAACTTCCATATTGCAGATTTGATCCCTATTTCACAGAACTGTGCTTCCCTTCTACAATAACAGTAACACTAACGTAGTTAGGAACACCCAGGCATTCATGCCACATGAATTACTTTATTTATCACTCTCAGCAGCCCTGGGTACTCTGATTGCATTTCACTTATAGGCACAGAGAACTTGGAAGGTGGAACAAATCCTGCAAGGTTATACAGTAGGCTTAGCCTAGAAACCAAATCTAAACTCATAGAACTTGGTTCCTAGCCAATGTGTGCTGCCACTTCCTCCTCTGTACATGAATGCTTAAGAGACCTACGGGCTAAGGAGGAAGCCAGAGCCAGAGCTAGCTTTCTATGCCAGAGGAACTTGGGCTCTTTTTTTTTTTCCTAGAGGCAATTCTTAGAAAGGTAGAAGGAAGGAGGAGAGTGTGCTGAGAGACCACTAGTTTCCTGGTCTGTAAAATGAGGAGATGGGATGCATAACCTCGAAAAATCTAACTCCTTAGTTGTGGTTTGGTCACTCTCTTCCTTACACCCTCCTACTGGCTTCCTCTGTGTGCGGAGCATAAAACCTTTTTTGCTGTGGAGGTCTGTAAGACTTTGCAGGCTGTAACCCCTGCCTACTTCTGATGGCACTACTTCTCTTTCTTGATCCCAACATCAAAGCGATAAGCTTTTCTGGTTTAGGAACTTCCTTTCTCAGGGCGTTTGTACTTGCTTAGTGGATCCCCAAGGGCTCTTTCTTCAGTGGGACTTCCAGGACCAATTTAAAGTGGCCTCTTAGCCTCCTCCTCCGGGAAGGCTGAAGCAATGCCAGCTGTACTTGGAGGTGGTGCTGATGAGGATGACACCAGCTGCCAGGTTTCACATTGGGGTCTTTTCACACTGGGTTCTCTCCAGTGGTAAGAGCAGCTCAGAAATCTCCAGGCTTATTCCCAAACTCCTCCACAAAGTACCACTGTTCTGATCTATACCATCCAAGACAACTTTTACCTGTTTTTGACTATTTATCTCTTGGCTGTGGTACTAGTGACCACATAGTAGGACTTATAATTATTAGTGAACTTTAAAGAAATGGAATCACTATATTGAGGCTGATACAGGAGGATTGCTGTGAGTTTGAGATACATCTGGACTAAATAGTGAGTGCCAGGATGTCTTGGGCTACAGAGTGAGACCCTGAAGCAGACTCTGTGGCAGTGCATTTGACTCTCGAGACCCTGTCTCAGGAAATAAGACATAAAGAAACAAATGGATTCACACACACACACACAAATAGAAATAATGTGGCTTGTCCTCCCATGTTGCTCTCTGCTTCATCTTGGTGTCATCGACTTCATGCTCACTGCCACTCTTGAAGTTCATTTTGCTCTTTTAGTTTTCATATTCATGTATTATTTATTGTGGTGTCGATTCCTCAAGACCTGTGAGGAGAAGCACGGGGTTGATGTGGCTGAGGCCCTGTGCTGATGGCTGCTACATAGTAGTGCTTGATGAGATCTTGGTCTACAGATGGTTTCATTTTATGAGGTCCACAGAGTGCATGAGGAATATCAGTTATTCAATATGGGTTGAGGGTTGGAGAGATGGCTAAGTGGTTAAAGCGCTTGCCTTAACCTAAGGACCCTGGTTCAATTCTCCAAGTCCCAAGTCAGCCAGATGCACAAGGTGACAAATATGTCTGGAGTTCATTTGCAGTGGCTAGAGGCCCTGGCATGCTCATTCTTGTTTTCTTTCTCTCTCTATCTCAACTAAAAATAAATTAATATGGGTTGAGTAAATACAATAGTAAATGTTATAACTCATATTTAATATGCTCCTTCACACATTCAGTTCTGTGAAGTAGATTTGATTAACTTTATCGACGAGAATCTTAACAAGATACAAATATTTGGCCCAGCATGGTTTGGCATAACTATAACCCAAACAATTGAAAGGCTGAGGCAGGAGGATTGAGAAATCATATGTAAGACTATGTCCCCAAGGTCACAGAGCTAATAAATGAACACAGATTAAGTCCTGTCTAATTTTAATGTAATGTTATTCTTAACCAATTGCCTTCTGTAAAGTTTCGATTATCTCCATTGACTAATAAAAAGTCAGTGGCCAAGAGCTTCATGTGAAGAGCTGCTGCAATGTCCCGAGGCTCAGTCCTGGTAAAGGGTACGAGATACCCAGGATGGAAAGACAAACTCTAGTGATGCAGCATTCACTTCGAGCAGCTCAATGCAAGTGTGATAGAATGGCTGTCTCATGCCCTAACACTCTTACACACACACACACACACACACACCACCACCACCACCACCACACCACACACATCTGGAGGTTCCTCTGTCTTGCTAGGATATTTTCTTTGCTTCCATCTTTCTCATTGCAGTCTGCTCAACACCGTCCAGAAAGTATTCTGAAGCCAGCGCTTACTGATGATCTCAGGTAATATACATATACACACATATGTATATAATATGTTTATATACATATGCATATATATATATATATATATATATTATGATATATCACAAACACTAGGAGAAATGTCCATGAGTAGAGCTACAGAAGCCCAGAGAAGTGAATGATGCTTAGCTTCTATAGATATTTAATATGACAATTATACCAAATATAAGAATACTCATCTCTTTAGTAAATTATTGAATAAATCATGTATATGCCTTTGTAAAATAAAACAATGTCTTTATTTGGGGGGAGAACAAATACTTTCGCATTTCATTTTTATATCTTAAGATTCATATATTTGCACCATTTTTGCTGTTGTTGTTGGTTTTTTGAGGTAGGCTCTCACTCTAGCCCAGGCTGACCTGGAATTCACTATGTAGTCTCAGGGTGGCCTCCAACTCAAGGCGATCCTCCTACCCCTGCCTCTTGAGTGCTGGGATTAAAGGCGAGCACCACCACACCAGGCTATTTGAACGTTTTTATTAAAATAATTGTAACATAGCTTTCAAGTTTTTAATACAGTCTTTTTCTGATATGTTATCTTTTTATCCCCCAGGGGGAGAGGGAAACACTTTTCTTCAAGTATTACTCTGTTCTTTCTTTAGCATAATTCTCAAGCGAATAAACCCTCTCCTCCGATAAAACATAGACACAAGATAACTACTGTTTTTATTTTATAAAGTCCAGTGTTAAGTCTCTGGCCTCCACAGAAACACAACTGCCTGAGAAGACTGTCAGCAAAATAAAGCTATCTTGTGACTGATCAGCATGAAGGCTGATCTCCCTCTCCAACATGAAAAACTAATCAGGAAAAAATTAATCATGATTAGGCGAAACAAAACAACAACAACTACAACAAAAGTGAATAATAAACAACTGGGAGCCAGGCTTGGTGGTGCACGCCTTTGACCTGAGCACTAGGAAGGTTGAGGTAGGAGGATCACTGTGAGTTCGAGGCCACCCTGAGACTACACAGTGAACTCCAGAGACCCTACCTCGAAAAAACCAAAGACAAACAACAAGAAAAGAAAAGAAGAAGCAATTGGGCCTCTTCTGAGTGTCCAAAGCTAAGGCACTTCCTGCCCTGTGGTGGGCACTTGATGCTCCCTAGGAAGGAGCACATGGATGACCACGGAGAAGTAGCAGAGATGAAGAGTTTTAAATCTAATAGGAATGTAATAATCAAAATATGCTCCTGCCAAGCTTGGTGGCCAATGCCTTTAATCCAAGTAGGAGGATTGTTGTGAGTTAAAGGCCAGCCTGGGCTACAGTTAGAGCCTACCTTGAAAAATACAAAAACAAAACAAACAAAGAAGATATGCTTCTATTCTCTCCAGGGTAGGAAAGCCATGGTGGGTGGCGTCGCAGGAAAGACAAGCAGATCCTGCGGCTTCAGTGGCCTGGCTGCGTTCAGGACTGTTCATGAAAATGTACTTCACCTTCATAGACTTTGTGCTCAACTCAGCATTTATAAACCTCATACCCTCAGGAACAGGAATCTCCCAGCAGCTAGGAGTTTACATAAATATTCTAAAATCATGCATTCAGTGGGCCAGTCCTGTAAGGGATTATGCAGACACAAAGACACATGGTAAAGTTTCTTCTCTCTGAAGTGCGGTTTGCAATGGTCCCAGAAAGCTAACCACAACACAGGGGCTCTTTAAGAGTCTCTGTGACATCAACCCCGTGACCCACATACACAGAAGGACACCATTTCCTAGGGACTTAGAACAGGAAGACCTCACAGCAATCTTGTTTCTGTGGAATTGGCTGAAATAAAGAGCAAATGATAATTTTAATATCAACACTGAAAACATGTAGACGATTTATAACACCATCTTATTTACTCCTGGATTTTTAAATGTAAGATATTTATAAGTTATATTTTTAAATATTAGACATGTGATACCCAGGCTGATACAAGCCCCCAAACACTATATCCTATTCAATTCTACTTCTAAATATTATGTTCTCAAAGATCACAGAAGAGTCCTGACCCCCACACGCAACCTTACTTTAGGGTCTTTTTTGCCCTTTCTTTCTTTCTTTTTTTCTCTCTTTCTTTCTTTCTTTTTTTTTTTTTTTTTTTTTTTTTGGTGGCCAAGTTCTTTGTAGCAAGTAAGTTCTCACCCCACCTGGAAACTGCAGGGCCCTCAGCTCCAAAATAATTTCAGGTATCTATGAAACGTTTTCCACATCAGCGAGTAAAAGGACATTTAAGGGGCATGTTTACACATATAATAAATAGGTCTTCGCGAAGACTTAACCCATGGAAGGAAACAAGCTGGCCTGGGTCACAGCGCTGCCTGACTTAAAAAGTAT
The DNA here is from genome assembly GCA_036346955.1 of Dipus sagitta. Taxonomy (NCBI): domain Eukaryota; kingdom Metazoa; phylum Chordata; class Mammalia; order Rodentia; family Dipodidae; genus Dipus; species Dipus sagitta. The sequence continues at coordinate 152,624,399 of CM070771.1, forward strand.
TTTTTTTTTTTATCAAAATATGTTGATTTCCTGGGTTTGCCATATGTAAATTTCCTTTGCCACCCAAGAAAAATTCTCATCTCCTCCAATTCTACTGAGAAAATCAATGTTACCAGCTAGGTGGAGGCCCCTCTGCCATTAGGTAGCCAGGAAAGTTAGGTGCGGGAGGAGGAGGGCGCCCTGCGGGCGGGGGCCGCGCGGAAACTGCCGCCGCCGCCTTCCCGCAGCCGGGCAGCAGGGGGCTCCGGCGCCCCGCGCCGCCACCGCGCTCCTCGCCCAAGGTCAAGCTCGCAGCGGGCTTGCGGGCCGCGGCGGGCGACGCTCGGAGCTGAGCCGGGCGTGCGGGGGGCGCGGGTTCGTGTGGTCACAATGGGAACCAGGACGCCGGGCAGGGGGACAGCGCCGCGCCCGGGGCGGCGGGGAGAGCGCGCGGCCCTGGCGGCGCGGGTCGGACGCAGGAGCGGAGCGGAGCGGAGCCCGAGGGCGCCCCGCCCCGGTCACACCGCCCGGGCCCCGGAGTCCAGGAGCGCGGAGCCCTCCGCCTGTCACCTCCGCGCGTGTCACCTCCGCCCGCCACCTCCGCCCGTCTCCTCCTCTCGCCCAGGTCCACTCGGTCCCTCCCCTGGGCCGCCCCGAGCGCGAAGTTGGCGGGAGCCTATAAAAGCCTGGAGCTTGAGACCCGCGACGCACACACAGTTTGGCCCCTAGACCTGCGACAGCTGCAGCCCAGCTCCGAGCCCCGGCGCGACCATGTCCCACCACTGGGGATACGGCAAGAACAACGGTGAGTGCGGAGGCCGCGCGCTCCGGGCCGCGCGCCCCCGGTCCCCGCACCCGCACCCGCACCCGCACCCGCACCTGCGGAGGACCGAGGCTCTGGGGCGACAGGCCCACGGTTGGGTCCCCGCGCCCAGATGTCCCTGGAGCCCCGATCTGCCAGCATCTGAGCGCTGTCGAGGATTCCGCGCCCGCCCCGCCTCGCGGAGGGCCACGGGGGGACAACCTGGTGCGAGGGATCCTGGGGCTGTCCCTCGGGAGTCCACAGCAGACCACCCTGGTCCGACCTTCCGAAAGTCTGTCCCTAACATTTTAGTTTTAGAACGCAGAGAAATGAAGGGACCCTTTTCCAGCCATCCTGCCAGTTTCTGCAGCACCTGTGGCTAAGATTCCCAGCGCATCGGGTCCTGGGTATCTTCTGGAACCGGTTTGGATGTATTTCGCGCTGGCTCCTGAGTTTTCATTTCTCTAGTGTTAGAGGGTCAGTCGCTTAAGTACTGTGAGGATGCCTAGACCCAGCAGAGGACGAAGAATATGCACCCGTGCGTCTTTCGAGGAGGTGGGCTTCCCAGTAGAGAGGATTCTGAAGATGAAAGTTGTGTGTGTGGGGGGGGAGGGGGTTGAGACTGAGCTTCTGTCTGGTCTGTGGTCTGTACTGACCCCATTGCTAGGACAGTAGGAGTCCGAAACTGTGAGAAAGCCTTAAGGGAACTTGTATATCCCAAAGGCAACCAGAAACTGGGACATTAGAGTCTGTCCAGTTTCAGCTGTGAAGTTCAATAACATCTCAACAAAGTTAATATGGAGCAGGTGTGGTGGCACACACCTTTAATCCCAGTACTTGGGAGGCAGAGGCTAGGAGGAAAGCCATGAGTTCGAGGCCACCCTGAGACTCTATAGTGAATTCCAGGTCAGCCTGGGCTAGAGCAAGACCCAACCTCGAAAAACAAAGAGAAACAAACAACAACAAGAAGTTAATATGGGTGCTGGAGAAGATGGCTCAGCATTAAAGACGTTACCCCAGTACCCAAGTAAAGCTAGATGCACAAGATGGCACATGAAGCTGGAGTTCGTTTGCAGTGGCTAGAGGCCCTGGTGCACCCATTCTCTCTCTTTCCATTCTCTCTCTCTCAAATAAATACATAAATAAATATTTTAAAATAGTTGATTCTTGTGTGACATGACCTGTTCAAAGAGCCTCACTGTGAGACTTTTAATTCTCACGGTCAGCTGTGAGTTAGACTTGTACTATTATTATATCATGTTACAAATAAGGAAACTGAGACACATCTTGCTTTACTAGAGGTTACTGTGCTATTAAGCATTGCCTCCAAAATTGGAGGGCTCAGGAACCATTACCCTCATTGGGTACCCCCTTCTCCACATTGTGGGGTTACAACGTATATTCTCACCTTCAGGACCTGAACACTGGCATAAGAGCTTTCCCATTGCCAACGGAGAGCGCCAATCCCCTGTTAACATTGACACCCATGCTGTCCAGCATGATCCCACCCTGAAGCCTCTGAGTATCTGCTATGAACAAGCAGCTTCCAGAAGGATCCTCAACAACGGCCACTCCTTCAACGTGGAGTTTGATGACTCCGAGGACAAAGCAGGTCAGTGTTTCAAAAAGAAAGAAAAGAAAAGAACTAACTTTTGCCTTTTTAGTCACTAGCTGCTTTCCCATCTCAGTGGAGGGACTCAGGAAGAGTGGCAGGGAGTTCCTCACACAGCAATCTGTCAGACACTTAGGATGCCTCCCTGATGTCTTCATGAGATCCTCTATGGAGAAATAGGCTAATTACTGTGAACTGTCCTGGGGCTGTTTCTCTCTTCTTCAATTCCTGGCTTCTGTGTAGGACATCGGGTGACTGTGATGTGCCTGTGACAAGTCACAAAGGGCAAATAAGGCCCATAACAATACAGGAACTAGAAAGGTCACAAACAAGCATTTGTATTGCAGAGTTGACACCTGTCCTTAATGAGTATGTCTCAGTGTGTGCTGTCTTCAAGGTGGCAGTGAGGAAGGGATGAAAGCCTGGCCATTGGAGAGGATGTTGAAATTCCTGGAAAACGCTGTGCTTGTGGGACATTTCTCAGGACTGGCATAGTGTGATCAAGGGAGCAAGAGATCTTGTTATCTAAGAAATACATTCCACTAGCAGAGGTGTTTGAGAGTTGGTGGATATGCTTAGCCCATTACTGACAAATCCAATTAGCATAATTTATTTGTAATAGAACTTTTTACAGGATGCTTAGTGAAGTAAATGCTTTTCCTATTTTGCTTAGAATAATGTCATTCAGACACAGTAGATGCCTTTATTGCTCATTGGTTGGTTAATTGCCAGTGCCCTATTTTCCTGAATGCTTTCTTTTGGAGGTCATTGAAAGAAATGGGGCTGTAATGCACTGTGTTTGGTGATGGCTTGGAGAGGTGGCAGTGTTGGAGGAAAAGGAAAAGGAGAGAAGACAGAGGAAATATTTACTATTGCTGTAAAAGTTTGGAATAATGACTGATAGTTCTAGCATCTTATATGATAATATAATTAAAGCCTTTATAATCTAGTTGATCATTCTGTCAGTAGCTATAAAATATATTCAGTTCAGTTCAGTTTTGAAAAAGACCACTGTTTCCTTTCTAAACATTTTTAGGTACCTAGATTTCTGCAGCAGTACTTCTGGAAGACAATTTAATGAAAAATAATGTGCAGATAACAGAAAACTTACCTGTTCCTGTGTGCACCCCTTCTTCCTTAGTGCACACAGACAGACAGACACATGCATACTGTTATTTTTTATGTGTTCAAAACTGAGTAGATGATATAAAGTGAAGACAGAAAATTCTTCCACAAGATTTTCCAAGGAAAAAAGTGCTCAAGTGATTAAATATGAAACTAGTTCTTTTTCATGAGAAGCTTTAATATAAGTATTCATGTTTTGGTCTTATTTTAGGTCTGCTAAGTGCATCCTGGGCTTGGGACCCTGAACCAGGCCTTACTTGCCCCTACACCCCTGAGCTTATCATGCCTTTAGTTGGTTTAGATGTTTGGTTGCTAGCTTAGATTTTTTAAAAACTAAGTAGGTAACACAGTGTCTCAAATGACACAGGTTAGAACCTCATCGATAGCAGCTGTTGTTATTCTGTTTCACAATCTAAGTGTGGCTATTATTCACAAGACAAAAAAAAAAAAATGCTTATCATGTCATGTTTAGTCATTGAAAACCAAAACAAGTGACTGTTAGTCTGTCAACTTTTTAAAAGGTGCCCAAAGTCATAACTATCGATGGGTAGAGTCTAGCAAATTATGAGTTCCACCTAGAAACTGGATCTTAAAAGTGGTGATTGCAAGCCAGGTGTGGTGTCACACTTCTTTAATCCCAGCGCTCCACTCAGGAGGCAGAAGTAGGAGGATTGCCATGAGTTCAAAGCCACCCTGAGACTACATAGTGAATTCCTGGTCAGCTGGGCTAGAGTGAGACCTTATCTGGAAAATCAATAGCAACAACAACAACAACAAAAAGGTGGTGATTTTGAACAATGAGGAAATAGAGGGAGTTAGATGTGAGTAATTCCTTTACAGCGATAATTGGGAAATGTGTTGTTCCTGTCATGTGCATTACTGGAAAGTGGATTTAAACCTATAGCTTCATATCTCTGAGTATCAACTGGAGTCAGACAGACTTGGATTTGGTTCCAGCTCCTTCACGAACCAGCTCATTAACTTCAGGAATGACAGTAATTTCTCCTTAGTTTTAGGGTCTTTCAATTGTAAAATCAATAATCAGTGTCTGCCTCAGGAAGAATTAAATGGAATAATATACAGAAAGTGCTTAGCACAGTCCCTGGCACATACTGGTTCCTCAATAAATGGCCACTGTTGTGATTTCCTCCCATGTGACTGACTTTATCAGGCATTTGCTGTAGCGTTGGCCCCTGATAAGATCTCTGAAGAAAGCTTTAAGATTGGTTCCCATTATTTGATGAAATTTCAGTTTTCTGGCTTTTATATATTCTGTGATATCCTATCTTATTGTTCTCATTTATGGAGTACTATAAAACCACGTGTTTTATCATGAATACATATTCACCTCTGATGGATTGATTTCTGCATGATCACTGATTACATTTACCCAATTATTTCTTTCAGTCAGTAAAGGCCATGTTGAGACTGTGAAGCCAAGTAATAGTAGTTTAGATGGAGCATTCATCAGTGTCTTTAGAAGTATGTGTATAATCCACTTAGTTCTGCAAAACAAACAAACAAACTAAAACTTACTAAGATCAGTAAAATACCTAATAAGGGCAGGGTCATGAGGGTAGATGGATCTGGTCTCTTTCCTGTCCCTCTAGCCCAGTATGCACTGAGGGTACCTGAACAATCACTTTAATACATTACAAAATAAAGTATTCCAAGGAACAGTGGAAACAAGAAGGAGGCTTAGGAATCTAAATGTGAGCCAGCAAGCAAGAGTTTCCAGGGTAGAGAAAGTTCATGTGGAAGAATGAAGGATTTTGATGTCTTGAACGAGACTCCAGCAAAGGGAAATAAGAAACACCAGGGAACTAAATAGTACAGGATGTGTGCCCTAAAAAGTCAAAAAGGTCTAGGAAAAACAAGGGTTAGCAAAGAGGATTAGAGGGACTTACTCTTCCTTGCCTGTGAAGGACTCCTTTGTAGTTTTTCTCATATCTACCCCTGCCTCCACAATCTCATCCAGTTACTTTTGTGAAACAAAGATAGGGAATATATTGAAATGTTGATATAAAAGTAAAACCCACTTACAGAGTAAGTTAAAAATTAATTATCTCCATGTGGCAAACTACCCTTCAGACTTTTAGTTTTAATGATTCCTAGATTCACAAAGCAAGAGCAAGTGTCAGGGATACTGGAATCAAGCACAACTTGAAGGTGCAGAAAGCTAGAGAGTACTCTGTGCATCTCTTGTTGAGGCCTCTCCTTTCTAGTTTGCTGGAAAGACTAATTTGACATCTCTTTAAAAATAGAATTTAAGTCCAAATCCTTGAATGATAAGAAAACTGTAGTTAGTGCTTCATTTATACAGGCCATGATTTAAAAAAAAATAATGTACTTTTCTATACACTTAGGTCTAAAATGTTATTTGGTTGCTTGATATTTTGAAAATTAATGATTTGCTATTTTTATATGCTCATATTTCTAGACTTTTCCCTTATTTTCAGCATTTAAATATGTTATTTTTTTCCCATTTCCCACCCCCACTGAGATTCTAGCTTTCTTGAACTTCTCATGAATTCAGGTCCTACAGTTTGTGTCTTGTATGTTATTTTAAGGACTTGGGTGTCCAGAAGTGAGTGGTTGAGTTTGTTTGTGTTTACATGGAGATAATTCTTTTTAAACATGGAGTTAATAGGCCTGGACCTGAAGTTCAGATCAAAGTTCTCATTAGTTTTGTAAATTCCTTTAAGATAAATCACCTTAAATTAATGAAAAATTGGTAATAATCCTTTTAGGTTCTTTAAAAAATATTATTAAAAAATAACTCTCCCGGACTGAGATGTTTTGTTGCTGGCTTTATCTGGGAGAAAAACGGTCAAAATATTAACTCTGCTAACTTATTAACTCTTGTTTGTGAGTTTAAATCTCTTCTGCATTATTGCAGTGTTTGGGAGGAATGTTGAAAACAATGCCAGAATTATTGGGTCAGCTCATATACAACTCTCATTTCACTTCTGTGTTTTTAGAAATTGAAACAATGTTTATTTGTTTATGCTAGTTCAAGAAGAAAGAAAGAAGGAAGCAGAATTCTAGTGTGCTCCATTGAAGTAGACCATTGTCTGTATGACATAATAGGTCTTTGTATGTGAGTGAGAAGTTCTGCTTGCTTTTCAGGGCCTGCTTGACTTCGTAGCAGTAGAATTTACCCTCCAGAAATTACCCAAATTTAAGGAAGCATAACAACAAATGAGGGGCTCTTCATGTAAATGGATAATGGTGTCAGCAGAATCATAAATACCTGGGACACTGAAGAGAGCTTCCCCAGCACTATGAGTAGTGAAGCTCCTGCCTAAAGAGGGCAGATTGATGCCCCAGTGTTCTTTATAGCTTAAGGGAAAACCTCTGTACTACTCTAGTGACACTGACTGCTAGACACCTCTTTGTTTAGGAGAAACAGAATTTGGACATTGAACCCCACCCCTCAGATTTGCCTGCATTGACTGTTATCCTAGGATAATAATTGAAAAAGTTTACATGCTTTAATCAGTGGTAAAAATAGTAATGCACGATTTGAAATTCTGAAGAATATTTACATGAAAGATGTTCAGCTTCTTGAAATGTCACAGTTTTTCAGTGAAAAATATTCATTTTGCATTGATAAGGAGAGTGCTTAAATATATTATCAGCCTTAAACCTTAGGGCAGTTGGGATTACTTGTATTTTGGGATTAAGAGAGATTATTGACATACACTGGTCATCTTTACTGTGTTATTCAAATGCATCTTAATCAAGTAGTAATAGTAACCCAGAAGAAAAGTATTCAAATGGGTAAATTTACAGTTTCGGTTTTCTATAGGTAGTGTGATTTATTTCAGGTTTGCTAAATCTCCTATTTTAACAAAAACAAAAACAAACAATGTCATAATAATGTCCAAGTAATCAGCATAAAAACTGATTATTCTATGTTATTATTCATGGTGTTAATAAACAGATGACAGATTGTGGAAACTGAAATTGGCTTGAGCTCCTGATGTTCAGAATTGAATTTAAATTAAAATTTGAACGTCTTAAATATTTTCAGTAGAAATCCACCTTTGTGTACCTTCAGCCATTGGAGGATGTTTCTGTGGAGCCTCACCCATAGGGTGGGATTTTACATAGGAAAATCCATACAGCTAGCAGTTTCTACTATACTGAAAAATTACTTTTCCATTAGAAAAAGAGATTTCATTTTAAACTGGAATTGTTTAGAAAATGGCATGTAGCAACCAAAATAAATTAATAGATTGGGACCATATTTAACCAAAATGTTGCCATTTGTTTTTTCTCAGATAAAAATGATATATTCTACCTCTATCTGAGTTTAGGGAAAATTTTTATTATAAAAATGTTTTACTGGGATGTCATCAAGTAAACTCCATGCTAAGCATTTGTTGAGAAATAACCAGCTAAAGAAGACCAGACTTTCGCTGTTTTCTGTAACAATTTGACTTTAAGGATTTAAAACCTGTTCTAATTACAATGGGTATCTAATCTGCATAGCAACAAGTTTTATTTTCACTGGGGCTAAAACAGCTCCCTGGTGATAATAGATTAGCACTGAATAAGTTTAATCATTGAACCAAGAGCTATTTCTTTTTTAGTGTACACAAAACATTTTAAAATAAAGCTTATATGGGGTCTTCCCTAACTTAAAATGTCCTCAGAAACAAGTAAATTAAGATGGCATTTTAAGGTCTTCAGGAGAGATACTAAGAAATAATGATGCGTTATTCACTGCAAAATGTGAGATGCTGGTATGATTCTCCATTGGCAATAAGGGTAATACACTTAATAAGACTGTAATCTCCCATGCTTAGCATAGCTTTATTCATTTAGTTTTGCCATGTGGTTGAGCTAATGATGTCATAAATGACATTTGTCATTTATCATCAGCCAATTAGTTAATAGTTTTAAGGAGTTAAAATGAAAGAACTTTTTTCAGTATCTTGATCGCATGTGATGTATTTTATTTTTAAGGGTATCTTATTAATATTTTTCAAAATGTTTTTATTTATTTATTTGAGAGAGAGAGAGAGAGAAAGACCCAGGTTCTTAGGCTTCACAGGCAAGAGCTTTACTGTTAAGCCATTTCTCCAGCCCCCGGGTATCTTATTATTAAAAGGGAGATTTTTTTTTTCATTTCTAAAATATCCTAGTATGGAGAGAAGGGGGAAAGTCTAATTCTTTACAGAATTGCTGGATAAAAAGGAACTTTGATAATAAGTGGAATTTGCGCTTCAAGTGACATGATTTTATCAGAATGCATCTAAATTCATGTTTCTTAACAGATGTGTAATAGGACACCATTTCTGATACATTCTTTCTGTTTCTATTTCTCCTGTTTTCTGTTGACCTATTGGAAGAGCAGTCAGCCAGCATTTGCTAGATGCCATAGAAAGGCCATGCCTGAATATCCAGCCAGCTTCATCCTTTTCTTTGATTAGATGAACGGGTGTTGCTACCAGTCAAGCATATTTAAGTGAAGTGAAGCAAACAAAACTTATTCTACAGATGTTGTCCCTTTGTTATGCCAAGCTACAGTAGGTGTAAACTCATTCATTAATTGAATTATAGACTAAGGTTAATAAAATGTACTTAGTCCAGGTGCTTTAATTCAAGTACTACAGAAATAAAGTAGTAAAAGTAAATTGCTTTTTTATTATTTATTTTATTTGTTTGGGAGAGAGACAGACAACGAGTCAGCTAGAAAGAGAGAGAGAGTGGATGCACGAGGGCCTTCAGCTGCTGCACACGAACTCCAGGCGCATGTGCCACCTTGTACAGCTGGCTTACTTGGGTCCTGGGAAATCAAAGCTTGGTCCTTTGTCTTTGCAGGCAAGTGCCTTAATCACTAAGCCATCTTTCTAGCCCCTGAGTTAGTTTTAAAAGCACTTAAAGATTATTGATTAAATCTCTCTTTCATGACACACGTTAATAATCTACAGCTGGAAGTTGTCTAAGACTGTGTTTCCTGTCCTGATTCAACAGACAAAAGTGAAGCACAAGCCAGAGTCGAGAACCCAGGGAGAGTTTCTATAGGTAGAAGTTTGATATCTTAGAGATAATGAAGCACCGTGAACTACATACAGAGGATGACAGATTATTCATGAGAAATAAGCAATTGAACATATCTACTTTACAGAAGAGAAAATTAAGGCCCAAGAGGTTCAATAAAAATTTTAAAGAGGGGCAGGAGAGATGGCTTAGTGGTTAAGGTACTTCTCTGCAAAGCCTAAGGACCCAAGTTTGATTTCCCAGTACCTAGGTAAAGCCAGATGTACAAGGTGACACATGTACCTGGAGTTCATTTGCAGTGGCTAGAGGCCCTGGCATACCCATTCTTTCTCTCTCTCACTGTCTCTCAAATAAATAAATAAATAAATAATGAATGAATAAATAAATTATTTAAAGGAACAAAGCCACTTAGTCAGTATAAACACAATTCTATTTTATAAAGCATCTTGGTCAATGAAATGTTGATCCTTTCATACATTCTGGAGGGTCTGTACCAGCAGCAGAGGTTAGCAAACGTGATTTTTGGACCCCAGTGTAAGAGAGGTCCCCACATTTACAGGTGTGTGCACACATAAAGAGCCCTACAGGCTCTTTACAAGTGATTCACTGAGGAATCACTAGTTCCACTTAAAATTTCTTCTCTACCTTTAGTGCTAGAAGGAGGACCTCTCAAAGGGACCTACAGATTGATCCAGTTTCACTTTCATTGGGGCTCTTCTGATGGCCAGGGCTCTGAGCACACTGTGGACAAAGTGAAGTACCCTGCGGAGGTAAGACATGCTTTCTTCTTTTCAAGGACAAGTGTTTGAAGTCATAACTTAGTCATAACTTCAAAGCTTAATTTTGTTAATTCGGCTCATGCCAAGTGAATGACTTGCTTTGCAAGTCACTTTCATATTTATTTCATAGGACTTTTAATTGTGATCCTACTACTACAACTGTAAGGATACAGCCAAATCTATTTTATTATAAAATCAGAGATAAAATTTGTACCTTTTCTCAAAATTCTACATTTTTTTGTCTTAGACTTCCTGGTGCAGTCCTGTGATATTGCATCAGCTAGTGGAGAATTAGAATTAAAATAAGTAGAATAGGGCTGGAGAGATGGCTTAGTGGTTAAGCGCTTGCCTGTGAAGCCTAAGGACCCCGGTTCGAGGCTCGATTCCCCAGAACCCACGTTAGCCAGATGCACAAGGGGGCACACACGTCTGGAGTTCCTTTGCAGTGGTTGGATGCCCTGGTGTGCCCATTTTTCCCCCTCTCTCTATCTGCCTCTTTCTCTCTCTGTCTGTCGCTCTCAAATAAGTAAAATAAACAAGAAATATTAAAAAAAATAAGTAGAATATTCTGTTTAAAATTTTCATATTTTCTCTTTAATAACCTTTAGCTAGAAAGGAAAGACCACTCACTGGATAATAGCTTTTGGTTTTGTCATGTAAATCACAGACTGGTTTTGTCTCCCACATCTGTAGCTTCACCTGGTTCACTGGAACACCAAATATGGGGATTTTGGGAAAGCTGTGCAGCAACCAGATGGACTGGCTGTTTTGGGCATTTTTTTGAAGGTTAGTTAATTTCTTTCTTTCTTTTTTTCCTGTGTTCAAAGGATTGATCAGAAAAAATGTTCATAGTAGGGAAAACGTCTTGCAAAACAGTTGAGGAAATGCTTTTGGCTCTGAAATATTTTTAGGCTTAATTCTCCTTCCATCTCCCCTTACCTTTCGTACCTTGAAAAAGCACAACAACAAAAATAAATAAAATAAAAACAGAAAGAGACTTTGGGAAGCATCTGGTAGAAACAAGCTAGATAGTAGCATGCATAACAGAAGAGATAAACTGAAGGTAACCGGTCCCTGAACCTTCAGCTAAGATTGTTAAGGTAATATTTTATGATAGGCACTGCTAAAGCGGGATCAAGTTTGTGGGCTGGTATAGTGCTCAGTGCTGGCAGATTTCAGGACAACAGTGAGGTCTCACAGGCTGAGTTGTCCTCTGGCTGGTTGGAAAGAGATGTGTAGAACTGTCTGGGCTGCAGATTCATGAGCCTGAGGCCATAGACTGAGGTGAAAGCTGCTCATGAGATCACCCAGGCACAGAATGAAGAGGAGATGATGATGTTACTGCTCAGGATGTCACCCCGACAAGGCACAGGATGCGAGGCCTCTGAGGCAGTGAGCAGAGCGTGATTAAAGGATTGAAAAGAAGCACGGGAGTTCAGAGATGCTAGGCAGGCTAGAAGATGTGCGGGAAGCCAGAGGAGAAAAGTTTTATCAGGAAGGAAGGCAAGAGTGTGAACTCCCTCAACGAGGTCAAGTGAGGTAAGCACTAGAGGCCTCTTGGCTTAGCTGTTGGAGGTCACAGGAGACATGGGAGAAGGTAGTTTCAAGGGAATTGTACAAACAAGCAGAAGCTGCAGTGGCAGCAGGAGGGAAGCCTGTGGTGTGAATGCCTTCAAGCCAAGACTGACAACATGTGGAATGTCTAAGAGGTAGTAGGTTTTGCTTTCCTTTTAGAAGAAATTTCATGATAATGTCACTCAAATCAAATCTGGTATAGTGCCAATGGAATAAGATTTTGTCCCTGTGTTTCTCTATAGATCGGCAGTGGTAAGCCAGGCCTTCAGAAAGTCCTTGATGCACTGAGTTCCATTAAAACAAAGGTAACTGTTGTCAGTAGTCCATGGATTTCAGGGATTTTCCTCTCAGCACAATCAATAATCTTCTTGGTGCTTGGTATTATGATCAAAAGGCTGTGAAGGTCAATGACCACTTATATATAATTACTTTTTCTTTCTGCAAAAGTTGATCACAATTTTAGACTTATAGTTACTTGCTGTTGCTTCCCCTCATTTGACCATACATATTTAAAAATTATGGGGCTGGAAAGATGGTCCTTGCACAAGAATGAGGACTTGAATCTGATCACCAGTATCCACATATAAAGCTGGGCATGGATGCAGGGAGATTGCTGGGCTGCCTGGTGAGCCAGTCTCCTTGCTAAACAGTGAGAACTGTCTCAAGAAAGCAATATGGAAGAATAATAGAGGAGGACACATGATGTCTTCCTTTGGCATGTATGCACAGGGCGTGCACATCTACATACATGTGCATACACTTGAATAAACTATACAGCATATCTACTGGAGATAACAGCATCAAAAAAAAAAAAAGAGAGAGAGAGGAAGATTTCTTGAAAGAAAGAAAGAGAAAAAGGAAGCAGAGAATGCCATGGTTGCAAGTGCAAGAGTGTGCTTCCTGAAGAATTATATTCTGTGGCCTCTTAGAATTCCACCATCCCATGTTTAAGTCCCATGTTGGGGTCATTGACCATCTGCTCAAATGTTATGGTCACTTCCAATGATTGGCAGCTCATTACTATGGCAGCCTGGCTCTACAGAACTCATCATCAAACTGAAACAGCCCAACATTACAAAATGCAGTCTTTGTTCCTATCTCAGCACCCTTTGAGTCATATGTGATAAGCCTGGTCTATCTTCTACATGACCCTACTTCCATATGCTTTCACCTACCCTCCTCTGGCTGGTTCTCTCTCTCTCTCTCTGTTGGCATTTGACACAGCTTCATCTCTGTAGCAATTTAATAAGGAAGAGAAAGCAAGAGTGTAAGCATCACAGTTTCCAGCCAGGCTTGTCTGTTGGCACCTATTACTTTGAAAGCAGAGTCCAGAATTGAGTGTTGTGCTTTCCTCCTGTCCTGGTCTAGCTACCAGAAGCCATAGCAAGACTATTGCCTACTCATCTGGAACCCTGCATTTCTGTTATTGCAGCCTAAATTATTGTGTTTTTTTTTTTTTTTTTGAGGTAGGTTCTCACTCTGGTCCAGGCTGACCTGGAATTAGCTATGTACTCTCAGTGTGGCCTCGAACTCATGGCAATCCTCCTACCTCTGCCTCCCGAGTGCTGGGATTAAAGGTGTGCACCACCACGGCCCGTCTTTGTGTTTTTTTTTTTTTTTTTTTTTAAATAATTTTAGTTAATGGAAACTTAATGGACTGAATGGAAAGTCTAATTGATTATTTTGAATAAGATGAAATATAATTATCAGTTTTTCTCACTCATATATGACATTGTTTTTTTATAAGTGAGATGCCTTATCTTAGCTCTTTTCATCTTGTTTGCCAGTAAACTTGGGAGCTCTGTGTGTAGGACAACTTCTGGCCAGGGAGGGAAAGAGCTACGAACGTTAGACTCTCCTGTGGTCCTCCTGTGCTGACCGTTGATGACGCTCACCTGTGTGTTTGCCCGGCAGGGGAAGAGCGCTGACTTTCCTGACTTCAACCCTTCCGGCCTTCTTCCGCAAAGCTTGGAATACTGGACCTACCCAGGTTCTCTGACCACTCCACCTCTGCTGGAATGTGTGACTTGGATCGTGCTCAAGGAACCCATTACCGTCAGCAGTGAGCAGGTTGGTGTTCTAAGGATGTTTGCTCACTTTTAGTGGAGGTTGACAGACCTGGCCTTTACAGTCAGACCTGGGATTTCATCCTCCTGCTGCTTCTTGCTCTGAGGCTAATGTCTACAGCAGTGGTTAGCATTCAGTAAAGATGTTATTATCTGTCATGTGAGGCAGTTTGTTTATCATGTGAAATTGGTGGTGATTGTGAGGATTAAATGAGAAATGGTAAACCCAGCAGTGGTAGGAGGATTGCCATGAGTTCGAGGCCACCCTGGGACTACATAGTGAGTTCCAGGTCAGTCTGAGCTAGAGTGAGACCCTACCTCAAAACACCAAAACAAAAGAGAGAAATGGTGTCAGGTGACTAATATATTCATTTTGTGTGTGTCCATTATGAGGAACTAGAGGGAAAGAGATTTTATACTGAGTCATACTGAGGGTACATAGATATCAGTGATAATTTCCAGCCTTATCCTCACTGATGTCAGAGCTTACTGCAGTGTTGTGATTGTAAGGTGCATTTCTAAGTACTGAAAAAGGAGAGTAAAGGATTGGGGAAGTATCCATCAAACTGTCTTCAGCTTACTCCAGAGGCTCAGACCAGATGTTCTTACATTTCCTGTGCAATTAGTTTTCAGTGTTAAAGTTCTCAACATGGATTCTAAGTCACTGATGAGTATACACACACAAGTGGGTACAGATGGGTTTTTTTTTCCCAGGCACACACTTGGAATGTGGAAAAATGGCTATTTCTTAGAAGTTACAAGAGACTGGATATGGGTAATTTAAGGAAAGAGTCAGTAGCCAGCAGTTTTGACAATGATAATTATGAGTAGTTGTGTGATTTAAACACTCAAGGTTTTGGAATCATAAGAATTTAGATCTGTAATATGAAAGAGGAATCACATTGTCCAGCCTTTTCATTTCCCTGTCTAGAATTTCACTTATAAACTCTGTGAGTATGGGAGAAAGGAAGTGCATTCACCCAGTTACCTTAGGCAGTGCCAGGCCTGGGAGCATGGATTCTATTTCCTATGCTCTCTAGAATATTATTTATGCTAAAGATGATTATTACTTCACTTTAAGGTAAATCTTATATGTAACTGGAAATTCACTTGTATATCAAAGTGGGACAAAAAAATGATATGCTTGACTGGTATGTGACTTGAAAATTGGACTTGGAGTTTTAACAGTTGAACAAGCACTCTAAGTAGCATGAGAAAAGATTAAAATGCCACTTCTTGTTTACATGTAGTGTTTGATGTATGATGTAAAAACATAAACATTCCCTTTATCCCTTCAATTCTTGATCCAAAGTCTGCCATCGATAGTTGTAATTTTTGGGTGTGTGTGCAAGTCGTCTGCATGCATGCGTGTGCACTGTGCTTGCAGATGTGCTATGGAGGCAGAGGAAGATGCCGTATTCTGTTCTGTCAGTCTTCCCACTTAAGCTCTGGGACAGGGCCTCCTGGTGAACTTGGGCACTCTTTTTCAGCTAGACTGGCTAACAAGCAAGCTCCAGGATCCTCCTACCTCTGCCTCACCAACTCAGGTTTGGGTTTCCAGGCAGGTAAAGCCATATTTAGTTTTTTATGTGTGTGCTAGGGATTGAGCTAAGGTCCTCATACTTGAACAGTTTAGTGCTCTTACCCAGTAAGCCACTAAGCCATTTCCCCAGCACCCTTGATAGATGTCTTGTCAGCCTAAACAGTAGATACAAGCTGGACGTGGTGGCACATGCCTTTAATCCCAGCACAGCACTGGGGAGGCAGAGGTAGGAGGATTGCCATGAGTTTGAGGCCACCTTGAGACTACATAGTGAATTCCAGGCCAGCCTGAACTAGTGAGACCCTACCTCGAAAAACACAAACAAACAAACAAACAAACAAAACAGTAGATACCCAGATAAGTAAAGGTGGTAAGGTACTTTGTTAGTCTTTGTGCTCTAAATTCTACCTTAAGGTACAAAGTTTTATTAAACTAGGACATTAAAGGCTGGGGGCTTGCTATCCTAAGTTTGATTCTCCAGTGTGCATGTAAACATTTTCTCTCTGTGTGCCTCTGTCTTTTTCTTCCTCTCCTCAAATAAGTAAATAAAAATATTAAAAATAATTCTAAATTGTAATATTGTATATTTTGGTAAGGTAGCAATGGTTGAGGCATGTTTCATATCATGGAATAGTGGACCTGGAGGTAGGGTCATATCCAGTTCAGAAGGTCCAGGGCTCTGGTTTCTCTTCTCTGTGATTCTCTGTTTCTCAGTGCCTATTGGTGGCTTTATCCTCCAGATGGTTGCCAAAGCACTCTGAGTATTACATTCAGGTCCAACTATTTCTTGAGGCAAAAAGGAACACTTCTTCGATGAAGTCTTTTAGGAACATACAAGTGTTGTTTTGAAGATGCTTAGAAAATCTTTACATCTCATTGACTAGCATTGACCTTGCTCAGGTCTAACCCAGACTCTACCAAGGGAAAGTGTCACCACAGTTGATTAAGACTTATAGATTATCCACTGTGCCCTGAGGGGAGGACAGATGTCTGTTAATGAGAAGGTTTGTGGGAATGATTATTTTTTTGCAATTTAAATGGGTTTGCTACTTTAATTTTCTATACACAGGCTTGTCTCTTTGATGCTAATCATAAGTCAAAATGACCGATTTTTATTCTAATTTAAGTGATGCAGAAATGAACCTGTGAGGAACTTAAACTGATTTGACAGAGTGTCATCTGATGTATGTTATAATTAGACGTTTTTAATATCCTGAGGTTCTGATGCAATGAATCAACCCTGGGTGTCACTAGGTATTCGTGGCACCAGTAGCTGTGCACGTTTGAGAGATGTCATGAAAGTTGACTTCATGGGAATGATGCACGAAAGAGGTAGTTGCAGTCAGGTTCGCATTGCTGGTAGAAATCACCCAACCAAGAGTCTCGTGGTCCAGGCAGCTCTACTGGGTCTCCACTACAACCCACAGTTCATCCTCATGGTCCTATGGAGTCTCTATGCAGGCAACCAGCAAACCGGCTTCACACTGCCCATGGTCATTTCCAAAACACAAGACCGTGTTGCAAACTCAATGACCCTCTCTTTCCTGCATTTCTTATACTCCACAATACCAGGTAGTGCCAATTTGTTAATCCAGGGGGAATAAAGCTGACTTTTGAAGAAAAGGACACTCCTTCAGCATTCAGACCCTTTCAAAAGAGTCTACATTCTTCCTGTTGCCCCCAGTGCAGGTCAGCTGGCCCAGTCTCAAAGGTTATAATCTCTCCATTGCAGCTGAACAGGTAGCAGTTCACCCAGAGATTTTTCTTTCTGTGCCATATCCCTCTGCTCATACCAGTTCATTTCTATGCAAAGCAACCCTGTACATCTTCTCAGGACAAGGGCATAACAGCAAACTTTTCATACACACTGCTAGCCCAGTCTAAGCAAAGCTGTTACCCTCATAAGCCAAACCTCACAGTCCATAGTTCTTACTGCATTCAGGTCTTTCAACTCTGACCAGAATAGTTCATCAGGCTGTACTTACAGCACTGGAAGGTGTCTCTTAGGCCAAAGTTTCAAATCCTTCCACATTCCTCTTGAAAATCAGCTCCAAAAGGCCAAAGTCACAGAGACAGGTGTCTAGCAGCAACCCCACTCCTTGGTACCTCTCTACTGTTGCAGTCAGGTTCACATTGCTGGTGGAAATCACCTAACCAAAAGCAGCTTGTGGGAAAAAGAGGTTTATTTTGGCTTACAGGCTCAAGGGAAAGCTCCACAATGGCAGGGAAAACAATGACATGAGCAGAGTGTGGGCATCGCCCCCTGGCCAACGTAATGTGGACAATAGCAACAGGAGAGTGTACCAAACACTGGCATGGGGAAACTGGCTATAACACCCATAAGCTCATCCCCAACAATACACTGCCTCCAGGAGGCTTCAATTTCCAATTGCTATCAGCTGGGGAACCTAACATCCAGAATACCTAAGTTTATGGGGGACACGAATCAAACTACCACAGAGGTCAAGCTAAAAATTTCCATCTATGGGCTTCTGTATTGCTGCCTACACCAACTTACTTTACTTAGATCAAGTCTTGGTCAGAGGAAGTGAAATAATGCTTTTCAAGATCAACCTCAAAGAAATGGGAGACTAAGGCTACTTGGGTCACTGTTGTCCTAGGAAACTGAAGCAGGCTGAGGGGACACTTGGACTCTTGGTTAGAATAGCAGGATTTCTGCATCCTCAAGTTTCTAAGTATTCCAGCAGAGGGGCCAACTTGTCAGTCATCTCTGGGAGTTGGTAGATGCTGGGTCCTTTATCTAGGTGCACACTTGATGTACTTGGCTTTCCCAAGGACAGAAGACAAACACTTTAATTGGATCAAAAATTGGTATTTTTTTTTTTACATGGTAGAGGTACAAATTGATAGGCTTTTGATGTTTAATTAAAAGTGAAAGCAAGGACTGGAGGGGTTGCTTAGTGGTTACAGTGCTTGCCTGCAAAGCCTGAGGACCCAGGTTTGAGTCCCCAGTATCCATGCAGGCCAGATGTACAAAGTGGTGCATGTATCTAGAATTCATTTTCAGTGGCTGGAGGCCCTGGCATACCCATTCTCTCTGTCTCTCTTTTTCTTTTTCTTTTTTTCTTTTTCTCAAATAAATAAATAAATATATATATATTTTTAAAGTGAGAGCCAGAAGAGCATGCTCATTGAACATTTCCTTTCAAAATACCCCGATGGTTTTGTGTATTTTGTAAAATGGATTTCTTATATGCATACCTGCATCATCTACATGTAATGCTATTTTTGTTTGAATTCACAATGCTATGATATTTGAAGCTGTATCTCAAGATATAATATAGTATACAAGCCAAGCTTCAATTTTTACTTTTCACTGTGTATTTTAGATGATGACATTTCGTAAACTGAACTTTAATGAGGAGGGTCAACCTGAGGAGCTGATGGTGGATAACTGGCGCCCAGCTCAGCCACTGAAGAACAGACAAATCAAAGCTTCCTTCAAGTAAGAGGGTCCTGCAGCTGACGTCCTGAGGATGAATGCTTGGCTCCTTCCCCGTAGCTAAGCACAAATCTGCCTTGGTGAATGGACCCTGGCTTTGTGTTTGGAGTTGTAGATCCTTCATCTCTCACCTGTCACACTGACTAATAAAATGTAACGAGCAAGAGCAAGTACCCTACATGATAGAAGCATTGTGGTGGGATGGGCTGGTGCTTGTCTCGTGGGAGAGCCTTGCGTTCACAGGGATCTAGTGTGCAGGATGGATTCAAGTACCTTGCCTTTGTTCATAGCCATAGATCAATGTGAACTCACTGGGAACTGTCTACTAATATGGTATTTTTGAAATATATGAAATGGTTGAGTGTGAATCCAGATCATGAGAAAAATTGAGCTAATTTAAGCAAGTCAGGTGAAATAGTCATGATTTTATGAATAGAAATTGATAAAATAAATGTTCATATTTCCAACATGTCATATTAAATAAAAACTTTTAAGATGCTTATATATTTGTAGCAAAGATCTTAAAATGAATTATGTTGTAACTCAGTGACTTTTGCATTGTAGAGATGTAAATGAGGATGTAAAAATTGTTATAGTTGTGATACAGAGTATATTTCCACTCAAATAACGTATCATAATTTAATGGATGATGTCTTTTAGATATATTCTCTAATAAAATTCAGAACTCTGTTTTGGTTCATCTTGCTGTACAGGTGGCAGTAGGCAGAAGTGGAGGCACAAATGCCTTGTTTCACAGTCTGTGTCAGTTCATGAGGAATAGTCAGCCAGCGTAACTGGCTGACTCACGGTCGGAGCCTCCGCAGAGGAAAGCCCCGGGAGTGGGTGCTGCTCACCGAGCACTGTGGTCTAGGTGCTTTCTGAGCACTTACTCATGGGATCCTCATGATGGCCCCGTGAGGGTCAGTTCTGCAAGGGAAACAGAATTAATTCCTGAATTAAGAGGGAAGGAAGCATTAGAAATTCATTGGAAATAAAGTCCATCTGTTTGTAAAGGGAACTCAAGCAATACCTAGAATTAAAAGAATAACTTAAATCTTAGAATTGCAAACTATTTATTACAAACAGGAAGAAGTGAGTGGATGAAATAGTCTCTTATACTTCTCTGTGTTCTGGATAAAACTCTGTACCTGGACCATAGAATGTTTGGTTAATAATATATTTTAGAATGCCAACTTTAACATATCTCAGATTCTACATTTAGGATGTTAGTTAGTTAGCTAGATTTTTGTTTGCTTTTTTGTTTGTTTGTTTGTTTGTTCTGAGGCAGGATGGCACTCGAGCCCAGCCTGAGCTGGAATTTATTCTGCTCCAAGCTGGCCTTGAGCAAGCTCATTGCAGTCATCAGACTTCAAGTGCTGGCACTAAAGGCATGTGCCACCAAGACTCAGCTACTTTGTTACTTTAAAGATTTATTTTATTTTATTTTATTTATTTATTTGCAAGCAGAGAAGGAGAGAGAGAGACAGAGAGAGAGAGAGAGAGAGGTGACAGAGAATGGGCGTGCCAGGGCCTCTAGCCACTGCAAACGAACTCCAGATGCATGAGCCCCCTTGTGCATCTGGCTTAAGTGGGTCCTAGGGAATTGAATTGGGGTCCCTTGACTTCACAAGCAAACACCTTAATCGCAACACCATTTCTCCAGCCCTCCTTTGTTACTTTAAATTGGAAATTTCTCAACTGAGTTACACTCTCATTTATTTTCCCATTGTGTTATCCAGTGATTATGTAGGACCTGAGTGATATGTTTTGAAGTCCCAGCTCTCCTAGCCTCTCTGGCCTTGTTATAACAGGGAACAATGCCCAGGGATGTACCTCTACATTTCCATCTTATAATTCTCATCACATTTCCTCAAGACCACATTCATGTGCAGTCCTCTAATTAATGGTGGAAGGTTGGTAGAACTCTATACTACAAAATTTCCACATAGTCTGGGCTAAACATTTTTCTAAGGTCTGAATCCCCCCTCTCACACCAGTCCATTTGGATGGTACCTGGGTCACTGACACTTCCTGGTTCTTCAAGGTGACCCCAGAGCCTGGGGAGGGGACCGCTTCAATGATATAACTGGCTTTGCTGGCCAAATTCAATCTGTGTCTGTTGATGTAGGCTCAATTTTCCTTGGTTTCTGGAGGCACCTAGAGCTGAAGGCTGATATTGTAGCTGAATGCTGGCCCCTGCCGTTAGCTCTCATTGCTGTCCTTTCAAGACTGAGGAAAGGGCCCAGGGAAATGGAAACAGGGTTAAAGAAAATACCCTGACCCTTCGTAAGGATCACATGGGAGCAATCTTGCAGTTCTGAACAAAATAGCAGTGTCCTGCTTTGCCTCAATACCCAGATTTGATGAAAGAATTGGGGGAACCCATGGGCTGGCAAATTGGCTTAGCAGTTAAAGTGCTTGCCTGCAAAGCCAAAGGACCCAGGTTCAATTCCCCAGGACCCATGTAAGCCAGATGCTTGAGGCGGCACATGTGTCTGGAGTTCATTTGCAGTGGCTGAAGGCCCTGGAGTGCTCATTCTGTCTCTCCCTCTTTCTCAAATAAAATAAAATAAATGGCAAAAGAAAAGAATTGGTAAATAATATCTATCTTTACTTCTTTCCTCTTCTGTACACTGGGTCAAGAAGGCTTGGTAATCTCTTCTACCTTGTTTCTTCCTGAAAACATTTAAGTCTCTTTCCCAGGAACATAACAAAGTACATAGAAAGAAGCCTGGCTTCATGACAGGGATAAAATCCATCATTGACTATTTCCAGATTAGCATTCACGTGACTACTCTATGTTTCCAACAGAAAACAGATCTCCCTGACCTGGTTGGTAAGATCGTGATTAAATTTGAAATTTGTGTTTCTGTCTATTCTCTCTCCATCCTGTCCTGACACCTACCTCCCCCTAAGTGAAAGTCAGTGCTTCAATATGTTTAAGAGGGTGCTGTATTTCAGATGTGGGTTGTTCCTCAAAGCAGATGCAAAAATAGCTTGTTCCCACTGTGGCACTATTGGAAAATAATGCCTGGAGGGTGGTTGTAAGTCACTGGGGCCTGCCCATAAAGGGGACGGTGAGACCTTGGTCTCTTTCTCTCTTTCTCTTTGCTTCCCAGGCCCCTTGAGGCAAGCAGCTTCCTCTGCTGCTTGTTTCTCCCGTGATTACTGCCTTGCCACAGGCCCTGCTTGGTGCCATCCAGCCATCAACTGCAACCTCTACAATCAGGAGCCAAAGGATTTCCTTTTCTTTCTTTCTTTCTTTCTTCTTCTTCTTTCTTTTTTCTTTCTTTTTTTTTTTTTTTGCATGTGCATATGTGTAGTAGATATGGTATGTTGTGTTGAGCACATGGGGGGCTTCATGCCTGTAAAGAAGCCAGAGAACATGGAGTGTTCCTCTTCATGCACTTGTTTCCTTGAGACAGTCTTCACTGATTCTGGACATTACTGTTTTGTTTCATAAGCCCCGGTGAATCTCTGGTCACTGATCCCCACAGGGCTTGTGTCACAGATATGTATGAATATTCATAGCTATTTTCATGGCTTCAATGGTCTCAGGCCCCTCATGCCCAACTGTTCCTCTTGTTGAGTTGATTTTCTCACAGACATTTTGTCATGGTGATGCAATGCTATCTAACAGCATCATTGCTGTTCATCTAAGAGGAATTTTTTTTTTTTTTTATGGAATGAGAGAAAGAGAACTCTGAAAGGGCAGAGGGTACTGTCTTCAGGCTGCATCAGGTACTCCTGATGGAGTGACATTTTGGAGAGCTGCATGGTATGGCACTGGTAAGAACTTGCCCCAGACAGTGAAAGAAACCTGGAAGGAGGATTAGGAATGAAAAAAGCCCTTGTGCAAGGACTGAGGCCACAGATACCAGAAGTTTACCTGCATATGTCAGTTTTTGAAAGGAATGTTGTCACAGTGTTAGAGAAGACATGTGTGCTGGTTTACAGAACACAGTTCTGGTTTGTTTTGCAGAGGTGACTGTCACTGCAGGAAAGGTCTGTCCGATGCTTTGTTACTCTTCTGCCATTCAATCTCTCTTTATCCACTTCTTTCCACTTCCTGGAACCTTTCGGGTGTGTGTGTGCGCTTTGTGGCCTACAGTCAGTCTGCCTGCAGAGAGTTCCTTCCACAGGCCTAGTGATGCCTTTCCACTCTGAAACCTGTGCTTGGGGCACAAAGAGAATCTCAAAATGATGTTATACACTCACACATGGCTGGCAGAGTGTCTTCATATTTTATGCAGTGAGCAAATTGGTTCCTTCAGAAGGCAATAATATAGCAGGATTTAGTGTTATATCTATGTCACTTACCATTCATCTACCTTAAAACAAGATCAGTGTATTTCAAAACAATGCGGGCTAAAGGTATCAGCATAAGAGCATACTTTTCTACAACACATGCACAGCCCTTTATGGCCCAAACCTCACCCACCAATGGCCAGCCCTCTTTCTTCCCCAAAACTCTTGACTCTCCCTTCACAGCAGACTCCTGTCCTTGGAACTGTAATGGGGTTTTCAAGGTTCAGAGAAAGTTATTAAACTCCAAACCCTGTTTTTTTTATTTTTTTATTTTTTTATTTTTTGGTTTTGCGAGGTAGGGTCTCACTCTAGCCCAGGCTGACCTGGAATTCACTATGTAGTCTCAGGGTGGCCTCGAACTCACTGAGATCCTCCTACCTCTGTCTCCCGAGTGCTGGGATTAAAGGCGTGTGCCACCATGCCCGACAACCCTGGATTTTTATCTGTTGTTCACAAAGAATTGAAACAGACTGAGGATAGATTATAAACTACTGCACTTATTCAGGAGAGTCAGGGGTATGCAGGGAGTCATGAACCAACGGAAGGGCTGGATGCACCTGCTTGGTCTGAGATCTCATGTGAATGCTGAACATGCACCTGGGGAAAATGTGAAATGGGGTCTCTCAGGGAGATTTTAAGAGGTTAGAGCTTACAAAACTAAAATACCATCAAATAAACAGAGAAAGAATATCCTTTTCCACTGTGGCGGACTGCCAGAGTGTGGATGGACATGGTCATACTGGTGCTGAGACCCCCGAGGTTCAGGCATGGAGAGATGATCAGCCGAGAAGGAAACAGAGAAAGTTGCTGCAACATAAATCTCTATTTGGGCTATGGGGCTGACTTATGAAGAGGTGGGCACATCTGGCTCTGGACGATTGGCTATGGGTGTGAGAGAGCCAGAGATGATTGGATGAACCTGGACCAGACACTGAGGTTCAGTTCTGCTGTAGCCGGCCAGTGGTGCAGTATCTTTTGGGTTCCCTTGCTTTTTGTGAGCCTTCGCCTAACTGGCTACCTAGTAATAAAGCTAACTAGTTCCCTTTCAGAAATTTTTTTGGCCTTATTTTTTAAAAAAATCTTTTATAACACAAAACAATTTAATCCTTCCTGCCCAGCGGCCTGTCACCCATATCACATGTATACTGTACTATACTGTACTGTACTCATACATTTAGACCCATGTGTGTAGGAAACATACACACGGGTGCCTATGCTTACCTATCTCCCCATACAACTGTATATTCAAGCATGCTATACACTAGAAAACAAAAGTTTCAAGGTGTACCCTTCATACAGGTTGCTGAGAAACTACAAATCCTTTTCTTGTCATTAATCATTTTCATTTCTTCTACCACACATCTACAATCTGTCATATATGCAATACAATAAAGCAAAAATAATTCCATTTTACAAATGCAGCTTGTGTTACAGCAAACATGAAAGGTGCTTGCCCAAGCATTAGCATCCATCCTTCCTCACAGTTCATCGGCCGGATGGCAGGCTCATCCTTATCCCTTCTCTAAGCAGCTGCCTTTGGCAGTTAAACCAAAAGGATTAGGGCTTAACAGGTTGGGCTGGCCAGCTTGGCAAGGAGAATCTGAGAATGTGAGGTGGGCCAGACTTGACCAGCACCATGTATGACTCAGAGGAAAGGTTCAAGCAGACCTGGACAGGTATTATTGGGTGAATATTGAGGTGAACGGTTTTTACAGTCAGAGGCAAGGGGAGGGGTTCTTGAGATAGGTGCTGGTGATGACTGTACAACAATGTGAATGTAGCTAACTGTTACCTTAAAAACGGCTAAAATGAAAAAGCTGGTATTAATGTTTTCCAGTGCAACTTTAAAAAATGCAAGTCTTAATCAATTTTATGGTCACTTTCATTATTCCTATCTGTTGAAAACATGCATATTTTGGAAAAAAAATAAACCAACCAACATATTTACAAATGTAATTTCAAATGTGGGTGGGACATTAAGCAAGTTTGGCTGATTGGAAGGGTGGCTGGTCTCACATGGACTCTGGAATAGGTTGTTTGGCTCTGTGTCTCTCCATTGCATGTGCTGGGACCAATTATTTAATCTCTTAAATTAACTCTCCTCTTCAGCAAAGGGGGATTATAAATACTAGCTAGCACATAAGATTCTGAGTTAATCCCTGTAAAAGACATACTATCACATTTAGAAAGACCTCAAAAAATGTCAGCCACGATTAGTAAAGCTTCAAAAATCACTGAGAATGAAAAGCTTTCAGGATTAGTCTAACCCAAAGCAGCTGCTGCTTGTGTGAAGCTATGGTTGACTCTGCATAACCTTCCCTTCTCTCCTCCTGGGTCTCAGAACGCCTTTGATACTCTACTCTTAGATGATGCAAGACTTCATGCCTAAACACTCTCTTAAATAACCCCAGGTATAGGGCTAGAGAGATTGCTCAGTGGATAGAGTGCTTGCCACGCAAGCTAGAGTGTCTGACTTCAATGCCCAAATCTCACATAAAACAAAATCCCCTAAAGAAAAGCCAGAAGTCATGCCAGGCTTTTGTCATACCAGCTTTTTCATGCTGAAGCTGATGCAAATGGGAGGTAGAGTTTCCCTGATGCTTGTGGTGGGAATTCCACAAAGACCAGCGAAGCAAGAATCCAGAGAAGGGGCTTTAGAGATAGAAGGGGCTCATCAGTTAAGGCGCTTGCCTTCAAAGTCTAACAATTTGGATTCTGTTTCCTAGTACCCATGTAAAGCCAGATGCACAAAGTGGAGCATGCATCTGGAGTTCATTCGCAGTAGCAAGAGGCATTGGTGTACCCATTCTCTAGCTCGCTTGCTCTCTCTCTCTCTCTCTTTCTCTCTCTGTGTGTGTGTGTGTGTGTGTCACATCTGCCTCTCTCTTAAATAAATAAATTAAAAAAAACACTGCCTCAGATGAGGTGAGGATTAACATGAAAGCATCAAAGTTTTCCTCTAACTTACACACATGTACTGTGGCATCACATCTCTCTCAAAGTCCAGAACGTCTGCATGCAAACAGAAAATAAAACTCAATCATTTCCCTCTTGCTCTGCTTTTGTCAAATGCACTGAAGGACACATTTCATTTGTTTTACTGCCTGAGTAAACTGCGTGAGCCTCGCTCCTGAGACCATCAGGGCCATGCTGCTCCTCTCCGGCAAAACTCAATACAAATTTTTTTAAGGAGATTATTAATTTGGAAGCAATTACTTTCTTGTGGCTAGGACAAGACATGTGACCAGAAGTAGCTATTGGAAGGAAAGTGCTTATTGCCAGTTTACAGTCTCAAAGGGAAGTTTCACCATGGTGCAGAAAGTTTGGCACAAGGAGAACCTGGGCATCACATCTCACCAGAATGAGGAAGGAAATAGTCTCAGTGAGCTAGCACTGGCAAGGAAGGAGCTGTGCTGTAACACCCGAAAGCAGCAAGGCTCTGCCTCCCAAAGGCCCAGAAAATTTTCAGATTCCCTCCAAGTGGGGAACAAGCACCCAAAATACATGGGTTGATGATGTTTCGTTGAAATCACCATAGGCTAATTTCAGATTGGCATTTGTAGTAGTTTGAATGGATGGCCCCAAATACATTTGGGATTATATTGAAGTTTGTAATTTAAATCTATAGCCACCTGGCTGGAGGAGGTGTCACTGTGGGTAGATCCTAGGGTGCAGCCCTAAGGTGAGGGGGTAGATTTGGAATTCTAGTCTAAAGATATGCAAAGTGCCTGAGCTTGCTTATGGTGTTGGTGGTGGCTTTTCTCTCTCAACATGGACCTGTAAAAGTGGGACAGTTTCTTCTGCCATTATAGAACTTCCTATGGATCTGTAAGCTTCAATAAATATCCCTTCCTCTACTACTATGCCTGACTTGGAAGTTCATTCCAGTGACCTGAAGCTGACTACTATAGAATCAGAATGTGGGGGGTGGCTGATATGCACACTATCATGTGGATTTTGGTCTTTTGAAACTTTATTTTGGAGGAATGGAAACTTGGTGCTTGCAACTGAGGATGCCTTCTGGAGCAGTAAGCCAAGTTTTATGGACTATTCTGATGAAAATTTGAGAATGTTAAGTGCAGAGGATTGTGTTTGGAGGCTTGGCTTATGAACTTTCTAAGGGAAAAGAAAGAGTGCAGAAAACTTTGTTGGAACTGGGCTACTAGCATAAGAGTTGGCTGCATTCTGTTTCTCAGGCCCAAAGAGTTTGATGAAGGTTAAATTTGTAATGGACTGATGTGCTAGGCTAAATATATAGGACTGAGAGATCTAAGATTTTAAGTTGGAAAAATTCAAGCAAGTTTAAAATTTACTGGCACTGAGATTGATTTTATGTTACTGAATCTGCTATTGTCAAATACGTTAGCAATCTTAAAGAAGATGACCAACAGCTTTACATTAAGACAATGGAGGGCTGGAGAAATGGCTTAGCTGTTAAGGGTCCCAGTTCAACACTCCAGGACCCATGTAAGGCACATGCACAAGGGGGTGCATGCGTCTAGTTTGTTTGCAGTGGTCAGAACTTTTGTTGGGGTATTCCCATGCATTTTCATAGCCCTGACTACCAGACCGGTGGGAGAGCATTTAGTGAATTCACTAGTGAATTTTCATTTCCTTTATCTTTTAATGACTTTACTGAGTAATTATTAAATAGGGGCTATAGCCTTGAGTTTACAATGCATGCTGTTTTAAGTGCCATTGTACTTAAAATAGTTTTATATTGGACTGGATAGTTGGGTAAGTGGTTAAGGCACTTAACTACAAAGCCAAAGGACCTAGGTTCAATTCCCCAGGACCCAAGTAAGCCAGATGTATAAGGTAGCACATTTGTCTGGAGTTCATTTGCAGCAGCTGAGGGCCCTGACATACCCATTCTCTCTTTCTCTCTCTCAAATAAAAAAATAAAATAAAAATAAAATAAATGTTTAAAATAAAACAAAATCAAAAGAAAAAAACATCATGTAAAAAATAATTTTTCATTAATACTTATATTTTGAATTGACTTAAAATCCAGGGTGTTTGCTATATTCAATTTTGCATGTAGATAAGAAAACATTGATATCAATGTTTGAATTTTTGGTGTTCTGGTCCTATCTGATAGAATCTCAGGATGTTTGGTCTGTAAAAGTCTTCCCAAATAATTCTTTAGATCTGTAACATGTGTACATCCATCTAAACAACATTCCTTGGCCACAATTCAACATTATTTTTGCTTACTAACAAGCAGAAAAAAAGACACTGTCTGTGGGCAAAATCCATAGGTGATAGATTGCTGCACTGTTCCTGATTCTGGGTGCTCCCATCTCTCCTGCTACCAACAAGGGAATTGGAATATCTGCCATTACAACTGGGGATGACAAGCCATGGGCTATTTCTGGAAACACTGTGGACCTTACAGCTTCCATCTGTATCCTAACAGCTTCATGGTCTTCCTGGGTACCTCCATTCTCACTCAAGTTGTGATGCCCTTGACAAAGGGTAATGTGGCCATATTCCAACCCCCCACCCCCACCCCTCTCTCTCACTGTCTCTCATTCTGGCTTGGAACTGCATGTGCTCCAAAATGCTACAGTTCCACTTTTTATTGACCACACACTCACTCATGCACTGTCATGGTCACCATGACACCCCCATTGGGTCTTCACAGTCTGTGTAGCTTAGATCCAGACTCCATCTTCCCTCATGGTTCTTTCCATTTCGTGATGCATTCTGATTTTAATCAAACGCCAGCCCAATTTTCCTGTTTGATAGACTTGAATCCCAATGAGGCCAGTGTTTCTATGTCTTTTTCCATAGGCAGGAATATTTTCAGCTGTTATAAATCCCAATTAATTTTAATAGACACAAAAGCAAGGCCTCGCTGGACGAGAGAAGATTCCTAAATCCACTCACCAGCAATGGTTCTGTACTAGTTGGTGAGGGCTTCAAAGTATCACAACTGAGTGATTAGTAAGGGATGAGAGATGGCTTAGTGGTTAAGGTGCTTCCTGCAAAGCCAAAGGATCAAGGTTTGATTCCCCAGGACCCAAGTCAGCCAGATGCACATGATAGCTCATGTGTTTGGAGTTCATTTTCAGTGGCAAGAGGCTCTAGCACATCCATTCTCTCTCTCTCTCTCTGCCTCTTTTTCTCTCTTAAAAAAGTAAATAAAAATAAAATATTAAGCATGGCATGGTGGTGCACACCTTTAATTGCAGCACTTGGGAAGCAGAGGTAGGAGGATCATCATGAGTTCAATGCCACCCTGACAGTACATAGTGAATTCCAGGTCAGCCTGGGCTAGAGTGAGAACCTACCTTGAAAATCAAAATAATAAAAATTTATAAAGTAATTGTTAGTAAGCCACAAGGTGTTAGCCAGACCTCTGAAGGAAGAAAGGGAAGTTTCTTTCCAGATATGTCTTCTGGCTTCTGGCTGCTGTTTTATCTGTGACAGCCTAATTCCAACCTTCATATATTGGACACAGGACCCCACCTACTCATTTGAGCTTATGTGGACAAATTACATCTGTAGTGACCCTGTTTCCAAATAAGGTCACATTTGCAGGTATTGGCAATTAGGCCTCTAATATTATCTTTATTTTTTAATAGGAGGAATACCATTCAACTCTTAATATTGTCCACAATATTGTTTCTATGGGTTGTGTAACATGAAAAAGTGAGTTATAGCCTTCAATAATTCATGAACATTCATATTTTTGCTATACTTTACTTACTATGTTTGCTAATGGACTTTTTTAGATTACATAAAGTAACTTTTAATCACTACAACAGAAATCAACTATAAAATTTTTAAAAAGGTGAAAGATTTACAAGCTCTGAAGAGAAACCAAAGTACTAAGTATAAAATTTAAAATGAAACTGGGCATGGTAACTCCTTCAATCCCAGCACTCAGTGGAGGGCAGAGGTAGGAGGATAATATGGAAAAATATTTAAAAAGAAAAATGCACAATAGACAGCCCTGTGTGTTTATGTTGTACAAACTCAGTCAGAATTTTCCAACAGAATATTTGTGTAGCTGCCAATGGAAATAATAATAAAAATGTATTAAGCTACTCTCATGTCCCTCATCTCTTTAAATATTTTTGCTAAAAATTTTCATTTCATGAAAAGCAATATGTCTCTTGCCTGCCTGTGCCTCACCAGCATGTCTTTCATCTTAGACATACAGATGGAAAACAGGTTCTTTCATAGTGAGGGTAAACCTATTTCTACAACATGTCAGAGTATGATTTAATGCTAGCTACCAGTGTATGAAATTTCTTTGAACATTCCATAAAATGAAGACATGATTGTCTCATTCATTGGTAAAAATATAAAGTGAACATGAATTTGGATTTGTGCCAACTCATTGAATCCAGGAGCAGAAACAATCCACTTTTAAATTTTTTTCTTGAAAGCTGGATATGTCAGAACACCTGAACCTCAATTATCAGGCTTACTTTCAAAAGAATTCTGAGTCAACACTTCATATAGTATTCCCTTGCTCTGCGGGCACAAAACTCAATGTGTTAACCTTGTACTGGAAAGAGTTAGCCGAACTCCATGTTGTTGGTACAAATTAAATCCAGTCCTGAGGTTAGAGATCAGAGGAACAAGGCGGCCATGGGTGCCCAGCCAGGTCCTTCCAGCTGACTCTCCATGGTTCTCAGTGTAGGAAGCAGAACTCTGTCCACTTATTGCACTGGGAGAAGACTCAACCCAAATGTCAACCAGAAAGTGTCTTGGGATAAAAATTGATTCCCTAAAAAACTGTCAGTGAACATGGGAGCCTGTTTGGCAGTCATCCTTTACATGTTAGACAAACAGAGAAGACTGGCTCGTACACAGAGAAAACAAAATTGCACCCAGATCCTGTAAGACTCAGCTCAGGAAGCACGCAGGAAACCAGGGAGCAGCTGGTCCCTAGAGATGACAGGACCTTTCTATCTTTGGTTGTATTACTGTATACGAATTATTTCCAAGTTATAGCCTACTGTTAATGGTTTGACCAGCATGGTGATCATATTATATACTTCATTGTAACTGGAATTTGGCTTCCCCATGCACTGACACTGTAAATTCCTATTGAGGGAACTAACATCCCAGAGTCTCACTTTAGCCATACTGGAAAACATAGAAAATAACTTCAGAAGACCTTTTGTGAGATATGAAAAAGATTATGCTTTTTAAATTGCTTGGCATTGTGCTACTCTCCTTTCCGTTCTTGTTATCAGTAAATTCACATTTGGTCTTAAAGTCTACTTTAAGTTTTACATTAAGAACCACATCCCCAAACCTAAATGGCAATGTGATTTAATATTCTGAGTCACTTCTTCCTGTGACATTCCCTTCTTGCATTGTGTAACATAAGCCAAAGAGAAATCATTCCTTGGTGTGCCAGACACTGGCTTTCAGATGAAGTATGATGAAATCACTTTCAGCTCTACTTTTTCTACAGTAAGGTATGCAGTTAGGACAACGGAAGTATTTCTTTTGTGGACATGGGGCCTTAAACTGTACAGTGTGCAATTCTTTGTTGTGACAGATGTGCATCTCATGAGTGCCAGCTAGTGTCATGCTTTCTCGGTCATATCTGCCCTCCCAGTTAACTGGTGTTCTCTGGCTGCTTCCCCAATACCTGGCTCTGACCTTTTCTCAAAGATCGGCAAGTGTACATATGACTGGCATTATTGCTTTCTGAAAATAGACGATATGATGTTAAGTAAAAACTTAGAAAATGTTGTATAGCTACATAAGAAACAAGTACAGTTGGTTAAGAGCTGGTTAGAAAATTTGAGGCTGAAGAACTGATCTACAGCCTTGTGCACTATGCACACCTGGCCAAGTTACCTCATTGAGGTCAGCCAGATAAACCGTAAATCCATGTCTTCCAGGCAAATCTCAAGAATGCTGTCCAGACTTGCTCTCTTCACTTCCTCATTCTCTTCCTCAGTGGCTCACTTATGTCAGCACTCTCTCTGCACAAGACCAGTGCTAACGGGTCACAGAGAGTAAAGGAAGCAAGCTCTCCCTCCTCATCCTCTTCCTTGATGTAGCATGTGTCTGATGCAGTGGGTCAGCTCTCCTTTCTGACTTAGGACCAGTTGCTATCTATTTCACATTAGCATCCATGGTTGACACGTCTTGGTTTGCCAGGTCTCCTGTAGCTGGATATCCCACAGAATTTCTCATTGCTTCTCTTTTAGTTAACTAGGTGCACTGGAATATCAGCTTCAGGTCTTACATGTGTATATTGAAGGCTTTCATTTATTTCTTGCATGAGGTCCAACCCAGGGCTTCATAAATGCTAGGCCAGCACTGTGACCCAGCTGCCCCAAAATTTCAAATTCTTTTCTTGATATAAAAATTTCATTTTGTTGACAATTTTCATACATGTATTCGGTTTATTTTGATCACAGTTTCCTTCTGTTACCTAATCTTGTCTCCCCTCCCCATCACCCTTCCATTGAACTCCTACTTTCAAATAGTTCCTCCTCTATTTTGATATATATTTTTCTTTTTATTTCTTTTTTTTTTTTCCTTTGGTATGCTCTCTTCCACCATCCATGACAAAATATGGATGGGCACCGTGTTTTATAGGTCTTGTGAATATGATCTCTCAGGCCTCCTCAAGCCTAATGCTTGCACAAGAAGTGCTCTTAACCACTGGTTCATCTCTGTAGCCCAGGAATTATAATTTTACAAGCAGTGCATGAGAATGTGTATGTCACTACACTAATTTTATAATATGTAATTTTTTTCAGAATATAAACAGTAAAAAATTCATTCTTCATTATATTTTTATGTAGAAAGTAACCTCGATGGGGTGATGGATATAACATGGTTGTGAAATATGCATTAGTATCAAAATTTAAATGCATAATCTTAAAGTAAAGACTTATGAAAATTTGTACCATGATAAGTTTTGGCCTCTCAAAAATAGCTATTTAGAAAGTCAGAAGATGGGATGGAAAGATAGCTTAGTGGTTTAAGGTGCTTGCCTGCAAAGCCAAAGGACCCAAATTCAGTTAAGACCCTCATAAGCCAGATGCACAAGATGGTGCATGCATCTGGAGTTCATTTGCAGTGCCTGGATGCTCTGGTGCATCCATTCTCTTTCTCTCTTTCCCTCCCCTCTCAAATAAATAAGTATTTTAAAAAATTTTAAGTCAGAAGAAGCTGGGCATGGTGGTCCATGCCTTTAATCCCAGCATTGATAGAGGATTACCCTTGAGTTCAAGGCCAGCCTGAGACTATATAGTGAATTCCAAGTCAGTCTGGACTAGATGGCGACCCTACCTCAAAAAACCAAAATAAATAAATAAATAAGTCATAAAAGAAAGAAAAACATATATAGTGGTAGAAACACTTGTACTTCTCTAACTCTAAAACTTATTATTATTTTTTATTTTGTTTTTTTGAGGTAAGACCAGGCTGACCTGGAATTTACTATCTAGTCTCAGGGTGGCCTCAAATTCACAATGATCACCCTACCTCCACCACACCTGGCCCAAACTTTATTAATTATTTATGTTGTTACTATGAGTATTTGACACAAAAGTATACATAGTAATTTTGAGTAAATTAGATTTCTAGTTCAGCTTTATGTCAAGAATAAGAGTGAATCTGGTCTAAGCACCAGCTTACACACAGGTTGTTCTCACCAATTCATTCCATGTGATTGTGCCCGAGTCAAAGATTAATTTCTATTTTGGGTATCATTCCTGTCACCAGTTCACAATTTACCAATGTTTTTACTCATCTGACTTTTGTTACTCAATAAGTAAATCCCACTTATAGCCAAATGCTAACTTCCATAACTTTACCCTAAATTGTTTCCATTAATCATTCTTCTCCCCCCCCACCCCGTGTGTGTGTGTGTGTGTGTGTGTGTGTGTGTGTGTGTGTTTTATTTGTTGAGGCAGGGTCTCACTTTAGCCGATGCTGATGTGGATTTTACTATGTAGTCTCAGGCTGACCTCGAATTCACATTGATCCTCCCACCTCTGTCACCTGAATGCTGGGATTAAAGGTGTGCACCATTGTGCCTGGGAAACACAGAGAGAGGGAGGGCTGGGGAGCTGGCTTAGCAGTTAAGGTTCTTGCCTGCAAATCCATAATACCCAGGTTCAATTCCCTAGGACCCATGTAAACCAGATGCACAAGGTGGCAAATGTGTCTGGAGATCATTTCCAGTGGTTGAAGGTCTTGGCATGCCCATTCTCTTTCTCTCTCTCTCAAATAGATAAAATAAAATAAGAGAGAGAGAGAGAAAATGGGGCACATCAGGGCCTTCAGCCACTGAAAATAAATTCCAGACACATGTGCCACCATGCGTATCTGGCTTTATGTGGGTACTAGGAAACTGAACTCAGGTTGTTAGGCTTTGCAGGCAAGCACATTAACCACTGAACAATCTTTCCAGTCACCTTACGTTTTTTTTTTTAAATATATTTTATTTGTTTATTTGAGAGAGAGAGAGAGAGAGAGAGAGAGAGAGAGAGAGAGAGAATGGGCACCAGCCACTGCAAACGAACTCCAGGTGCATGTACCATCTTGTGCATCTGGCTTATGTGGGTTCTGGAGAATCAAACCAGGGTCCTTAGGCTTTGCAGGCAAAAGCTTTAACCGCTAAGTCATCTCTCCAGCCCCCTTACCTTCTTTTTTAATCTCTTCCCTTTACTCCTCTGACACACCCCGTCTCTTCACTGAAAACAAATGAAACCTACCCAGGGAGGCTTTAGTACTAACTTTCATTATTTTAAAAATGTAAGTAGAGAAACTGAGTAGTTTTATTGAAAAAACTGCAAGACATTGGAGCTATAGTAATGGCCCTAAATGTATAAATAAAGTATGCAACTCAGTAACACATAGGAAGAATATAGGGATTAAATCTGATGAAATATTATAGCCATAGAATACTTTGGAAATATGAAACAATGGAAAGAATGATAGTGAAAGTGACAATGACATTGATAATTGTTTTGATTCATCTTGCTACTCTACTATAAATTTTCAATGTTTATCTTCAAAAATGTGTTCAAAAAAACTCACATGTACAAATATGTTTCCTTTAACCTTATCTCTATTCAAGGTTCATTCTCATCTCTTCCTTCACAGCTATTTTAGAAATAACCATGTGGCTGACCACCCCACTTCCTTATTTACCTACAGCAATCTGACTTATGCACACCATTTTCCTGAAGCACATCAGCCAGTGGCACCTTGCATTTCTGTCATCTTCTAATTTGTTCTCCATCCCATTGCCAGAGAGGTTCCCCCCCCACCCTACAGAGGGGAAGAGGGCAGGAAGCAGGGTGGGGATAGCGGGGACTCTACAAAGACTTGTCCTGTGATGATCTGACCTGCATGTCTGGTTCACATCCACACAGGATGGTGGTGGAGTCCTTCTGAAGAAGTGACTGCCATTGTGAGAAACCACAGACCCTTTCAATGTAGCAAAGATAAGTTTGTTTCTTCTCTGTTCTTGCTAACTGTTCTGTCAGCCAAAGGATGTGTTTTGACTTCTCATCCCCACCTTGCAGGGAGAGTTTAAGGAAATAAAACATACCCTTAACTGAGCTGCCATGTGGTCTCTCAGGCTTGCCATGTTGAGGTCCAGTTCTCTTTGACAAGTTTTCATGTGTTCCTGTGTTTTGCATCCCACATGACATTTCCTCCTCCATGGCACACTATATATACAATCCTTTCACACCAGGCCTCCTATCTACCTAAACCCCACCATCTCTCCAGAAGGGCTCAGTGCAAAGCTTACCTTCTCAGCAGCTATTCTCTCTAATGGCAAATCTCTCCCACTCCATGTAGAACTACTTCTTACCCTTTGTTGCGGTATAACTTTGCATATTGAGTCTGGGAGAAAGTCTGTCTCTATTAAGTATAGGTTCCATTAAAGGGTCTTATTTAAATGATTTTACTCTCACTAGTCTTCCATGTCTTCCAAGTTATGGGGGTCTAGAGTAATTCTCAGTCTCCCCAAATACCAGCCTGGAGAGTCATTTGACTTCTCTTATCTCAACCTATTCTGCTCTAAACTTCCTATCTGTAACCCATCTTTCATTTGTTCCTTTTAACTTCATAACTAAGTCCATAGACCATAGGAGCCTCATAAATTTTAGGATAAATAGTGGAGTTAATATTCTCAATTCCAGTGGCTGTGTCAAGACTCAGTTGAGAGACAACAGTTAACATCAACAGTGGGGTTGCAAATTCTCACAGTCTTCGTGTAAGTTGTCCCACTGATCTTCTAGTCACTTCTCAATCACAGAAGATTTTTTAAAATATTTTATGTATTTATTTATCTATTTGAGAGAGAGTGAGGGAGAGAGAGAGAGAGAGAAAGAAAGAAAGAAAGAAAGAAAAAGAAAGAAAGAAAGAAAGAGAAAGAAAGAAAGAAAGAAAGAAAGAAAGAAAGAAAGAAAGAAAGAAAGAAAGAAAGAAAGGGGGCATACCAGGGCCTCTAGCCACTGTAAACAAACTCCAGACACATGTGACACCTTATGCATCTGGCTTTACATGGACACTGGAAATCTAACTCAGGTCCTTAGACTTTTCAGGCAAGTGCTGTTAAGGCACACAGGACTGGGTTTATAGGCATGTACAGCCACACCCAATGGTTTGTGTGAGGAATTGAACTCCAGCAGTCACAGGACCTGTCAGACCTCAGGCTTGTGTGGCAAGCCCTCTTAGCTCCTTAGCCACTGGCCAGCCCCTGATTTACCTTTATCATCCTAATCTGATATTCCTCCCAGATTCCTTGCTCATTTCATGGCTCAGTCATCTCAGTCAGGGATTTATGAATCATCCTGAAATCCTCCTCCTCTTCCTCCCTCTCTACATATTTGAATAATCATAGACTCTTCAATCCCCTAAGTAGTTTGAGTCAATGTTCCTTTTATAAATCTGATAATACTTCCCTCATTCATTTTCTCATTGTTTTTCTCACCCTGAATATTACAATAGCCTCCTACCTTTGCTTAATTCTCACTAATCTTACTTACTCATTATTTTTCATGAGAGAATTATAATATCCTTCTCCTTCCCTTTACTTCTTGGGAGCATTTAAATTTATCTTTCATACTGTCACTTACGTGATCTATGTAACATAAATTCCAATCAGAAAGTCTTCAAAACCTATCTGTTTTCTGCAAAATAAAGTTAAAGTTCTGAAATAACACACTTTCAGCTACTTGGCTGAAAAATAACTGTTACTGCTAGGAAATCAAGCTAGCTGTCACTCCCATTCAAACCCGTCTTTCCTCACCACTATCCTAAAGTATAGTTTCAGATTTTCTAGTATTATGCTGTTGTAAAAGTACCCTGACTGCTACCACATGTTGATATCTTTCTTCCTTCCTGCCTATCAATTCGTTTGCCAGATGACTTCACAATTGTTTTATCTAAAGTGTTTATACAACCCTATTGTTTTTCTGTTCAATATCTTAGTTAACTACTCAGCCTTTTCAAAATTCATCCATTCATTCACATATTTAGTGAAAAAACACTGGGCATTTTGTGGACTTCTCAGCAGCAGAGCTTCTGTGTGCAACTGATACTTTAGCATCAGGTCCCTCCTGCTGGTCTATGTGTGTGTCATTCTCTTTGTTTACTAGGGATTGAACCCAGGGCCTCACTCATACTAGACAGTGTTTGATCACTGAGCTATATTCCCAGCCCTAGACTTGTCCTTTTGCACTCTGGTTTAATGAAGCTAGCTCTTTTTTTCCCCCTTTAGGACTCAGGTAAAGCATCTTTGATCTAAAATCTTTTGTTTTTTTTTCCCCAAGGCTACTATCATAACATCTTCATTTCCTTCAGAACATTCTGCATACTTCAAGCACTTATTTATGTCATGTCTCTGTCTCTCAGGACTGTAGAACTAATTAGGACCCCAAACTGTCCTCTTTTGCTCCACAATAGACACCTAGTCCCTAATATAGTGCTTGATACAAATTGTGAAGAGAATGAATGAAATCTGCATAACTAAAATTATAATATTCATGATTGTCTGTACTCTATTAATGGAAGAGTTTCAAATTTGCAATTAAATAGGTAAATAGGTGTACTATGCCCAAGTAGTCTATGTTCTACCATTTTAGTTATATTCTGTTAATGATAAAAGTGTCCTAAATATTTTCATTGCCAGCCCCTTTCTATTGTCACTTCCAGGAATCCCCTGGCTTCTTTTGTCATCAAATGCTTTCTCCTCATTTTCCATCATTTAGTATTTTTTTTCACGTGTGCGCTCTTATAATTGCAGTGTATTTCTGTAAGCATGTGTATGGCAGTTCACATATTCCTACCGTGTTATGAGCTCCTTGGGCTCCAGATCCAGGACAGGTAAACATGGAGACCCTTGGTGCTATGCAACTGTATACGCGATGGTGGATTTTTTTCCCCAATTTTTTACAGAAAGTTTACAAGGCAGGCAACATTGTCTAGTTTTGTAGGTTAATGAAGCTGAAAGTTGGGGGGTTAAGTGTCTGCCAAGGTTAAAATTAGTTAATAAGCTAATAATTAAACTATTAATAAGTTAATAAATGTCAGAGCAAGGGCTCAGAGTAATTTCAGGCTCATTTCAAGGACAAATGCTGTCATGTTTGCCTCTCTTCCTTGCCTTTGTATCTGGAGAGTTAATGCAGCGTCTTCCATACAATAGGCATCAATAGACAATAAATTTAATCAAATTGACTCAAGATGGGCAGTTGTGTCCTCTGAGGCTCACTGACTGGATTAGGTTATTTTTATATGGAGTAATTTACTTCTCAAAGTTTAATATATATCAAAAGATATATTATTACTTTTATTTTTTTTTCATGGCATATAATTTCTTCCTGCCTCCATCCCCAAAGGAAAACAAGTTATAAGGAATATTTTTAAATGGTAAGACATTTACATTTTTCTGTGTGCCAGCACAGCAAAATTCCACAGACTAATTGGAAGAATTAGATGTGTTCATGATAATTAAGACCAAGAATCCATGAGGGACAGAGGGGACTCAAGGATTAGAAATAAATAAAGTGGGTTTTCTACCCAAGTTAGATGTTAACTAGAAAGGAATCTTGGCACTCCTAACTTTTATCTTGTATAATCAATAGACTATGCCACAAAAAGATCTTGGTTGTTTGGTGTCTCTTCCTTTCCAAAATGAAGACTTTACCAGATGTTAAACTTTAAAGCCACATCAGGTTTTTACTTAGGTTACTAACCTCTGTGTATTTTTAATTCTTATCTGGGAGTAAGTTAGGAGGTATGGGAGGTAAGGCCACAACAGAGAGGAAGTTGGAAGGAGGAGAGCAGGTTTGTGCTGCGAAAGTTATTGGTAGATCTTACTGAGCTGCATTGGCATGGGACCAAGGAGTAGCAGAATCAGTGAGCCTTTGCTAAACTGACTGGTTCTGTAAGCTATAGTACTTGCTTGCTATCTAGCAGAAAGGGGAAAGGTAGTCTTCACAGGAGAATCTCATCACCCAAGTTCCACCAAGGCTGCAACCCTGCGTCAGGTCATCTGGAATTGGTATAACATAGAGGTAAGTGGCCCAGGGTTCCACTAACAGCTGCTTAATAAAATTACTAAATTTCTGTGAAAGTATTTAGTGGTTGATGATGGAGGGATTGCATAAGAACCTCTACTAGGTCTCCTCAGAGGTTTTCCTCTAACTTCCTGAGTCATAACTGGTTCTTCTCGTGCTCAGAGTGGGCTATCAGCGTCAGTCAAAGTGTTCTAGTGTTCAGGGATTACATGGGTCATGCAGCTCTTCTGATAGCACACATGCTTTGTGCTTGCCCAGTGAACATGACTCAAACCCCTCAGCCATTCCAGTGATGTGAGGCCTAAAAATCACCCATGATTAATGGAGCTGGAAAATGTTTCACCCTGACCTGCCCCCATATCAATAGACAGAGGAAGGAAATGGAAGTAGCTGTCATGTCAGAATTCAACTTTATACAACACTTCCCATTGCCTCCTAGGCACTTTATCTTACAAGTCTGTTCTCCAGTAATATCAGGAGAAGTCAGGCCAGAGAAAAGCAAGGTGCTTTGCTTACATCTCTTTGCTTCCCTTGAAACCAACTTTAGAAATCAAAGTGGGAAGGGTAAAATTCAATGGAAGGGCTTATGGAAGAAAAGTAGGATCAGAATCCAAAGACAAGCAGAACACCACTGCTTCTTCCACTTACGTTTTCTCTTTGATTACAATCTCAACTTAAGGACAGTGCAAAGTAAAGTCCCCAAAGAAGTAGCACAGCTTCCCTCTCACTGTCTTCCCTACAGACTGCACTTGGAGCAGTCAGGGGCCAGAGTTCTCGGTTGGCTCCCAGGGTTAGATCAGGATACTTACAGAGATGACTCCTAACAACTCTGATGTTTTTTTTTTATAGCACTTCTGTTTCGTCTCACCAGAGATAAGTTTACTGATCCAAATTCTGTTCTAAGGGCTACTATTGGTATGATAAACACCTATTTTTGGTCTACAGAAGAAGCAAATGGATGTTAGGCCATGTAACAGAGGCCTTAAAGGCATGACAAAACACAGAGAGCCAGAAAGACCAGACAATTAAATCCAAATGTGGGGAGGAGGACTTCTAGCAAAAGTCTAGCAGGACTTCTGATTGACAAAATAGAGGCAAGCATGTCCAAGGGATCAACAGCGTACAGGACACATGAAATGTAAGATTCTCAGAGGAAGAAAAAGAACATGGTCCAGGTTCTGGAAAGTTCTCTGTTCATCAGTTATCATCATCACCCCATGATCACAGAAACAGGCTGTCAGTCATGGGATCTCTGCCAGCCAAGTGGTGAACCCCCACGCAAGAAAGCATGCCAGGCTTCTTTGCTTGCTTTGTTCTTGAAAACGTTGCTAGTTTCTTCCAAAAGCCTGCTTTTCTCCACTGGCTGTTGCTGAGTACAGATATCTTGGGCTATTCTGTAAGGCACTGAATAGCCAGAGCAGGCCTTCAGAACCCGAATATGTACACTGCCTAGGTCATACTATGGGGAGACGGGACATTCATTTCTGTGTGTGCCACACTTGGTCACCACGTGGTCACATTCTAGGAGAACACAGTCAGTGTGTGAGTCCATGCAGATTTTATGCAGACAAGACGACAGTGCTCTCCCACTTTGGTCTGCATTACCACTCAGCAGCCAGGTGCTGGAGTCCTTCCTGCTCCTTGTAAAGCTGTGGTGGTCCCCCTCCTTCTCCCAGAAGCCCTTGTATTTGATAAGTTGTGGACTAGTATCTCCTTTAACTGCCACACTTCAGTGTCCTCCAGGTGGGTCAGGTCAGACAGTGAGGCCTGGGACAAAAAAAAAAAAAAAAAAAAAAAAAAAAAAAAAAAAAAATGTCTTCTGAGTCCATGGCCTGGTTGTCATCTTCGGCAGGTACCTGGGTTCCCTGTGATCCAGACACACATGTCCACTGGCTTCCAGGCTGTGCATGTGAAGTGGGCCCCAACAGGCCTTCTTGCAGCTCTGCTCCACGCCTTTCCAGGAAGGGAAGGAGCTGTGCCCAGTGTTGGAACAGGCTTATGTCCTGGCTCTCTAGGGTAGTGGGACATCCTCAGGCTGTCCATCCAAGCAGAACTAGTTGCTGCAGCATGCCTATGTGATAAAATCTACTTCTGATGCCTGTCTAGTCTGAACTTGAGAGGGGAGAGGAAGAAACCCAAGAGGACTAAACTAGGCCTCAGAAGCCTCAGGCAAGGGAGCTGCTCTTAATGAATTTTTAAGGTACAATGTATTCTAACCTGCAGATCTTTGAGTCAGATGGATTATAAACAAGTAGGACTAAGCTAGGGCAAAGCCAGCGTAAGATTTTAAATACATATTTTGAAACAGTAGTTCCACAAGAGGTCTATGTAAAGTACTTCCAGTCCACTTTACAGAAGTACAACAGAGTATGAGATTAAAAAAGAAAAAATTTAAAGTTTTAATCTGATATGAGACACCTAAGGAAAACAATTTTCAATTTTCACTTAAGGAAAACAATGTACTCCAGTATCACTCTTGTTAATATTACAAGTTTTTGAGTCAGATTTTTAAGTATAGAAAGGATTGTTAACTTTGTAGGTCTTTTCCAGTGGTTCTTAGATATCCTCATCTCAGAGGGAATACAATGACCAACCACTCTGGTTCTCATTTCAGAAGGAATAAAATGGTGGAACACTCTAGATCTTGTCCCAGAGGGGAAAAAATGATAGTCTACTTTGGTAGCAGTTTCAGCTGCAGTGTTTAGTTTTAAATAAATCATTTAGTCAGCCTGGTATTTATTGGAAAAGAACAAAAGGACTCCACCAGCAAAGATTAAGCATGTCTCATTTTTACCTTGACATACTTAGCACACACCTTTCTGGAAGGTAGCTACGGAGACTTCCCACAACTGACAGTAAATTCCTTTCATCATTTCCTCTTCTACAATGAAAGAAAGTTACTGTCAGTTGTGGGAAGACTCCCTAGTTATCTCCCAAAAAGGTACACCCAAATAGAAAGGAAGAAAGAGAGAGAGAAAGAAAGGAAGAAAGGAAGGAAGGAGAGAAAATGATGACAAAAATTGTTATTTGTGAGGGTTAAGGAAGGCAGAGTGTGTTTGGGGGTCAAAGTTTGAGGATACAGGGCATTATGGTGGGGAAGGCAGGGCAGCAGGAGCTTAGATAGCTGGTCATATTGCATCTGCAGTCAGAAAGCCGAGAGAGATGAAGAGAGATGAATGCTTACGCTCAGCTCTTTGTCCGTTTTATTCAGTAAAGGACTTTAGCTCATGGAATGGTGCTGGTGGGCCTTCTCAACTCAGTTAACATCACTGAAACTCCCTCACAGACATGCTCAGAGATTTGTCTTCTAGATGATTCTAGATCCTGCCAAGGTGACAATCACTATTACCACCATGAGCGTTATAGATGAAGAAGCTGAAAAGACACTGACTTTGTTTCAAAACAATAGGGCAAATTTACAATGCTTTCTCTGGAT
Source organism: Dipus sagitta (assembly GCA_036346955.1). NCBI lineage: Eukaryota > Metazoa > Chordata > Mammalia > Rodentia > Dipodidae > Dipus > Dipus sagitta. The sequence continues at coordinate 152,667,631 of CM070771.1, forward strand.
CTGTTTTTTTTTTTTTTTTTTTTTTTTTTTTTCTCAGCAAGTGTTCTAATAGAAGAAGGTACCCATGTCCATCAACAGGTGAATAGATACAGAAAATGTGGTGCATATGCACAATGGCATTTTATTCAGCCATAAAGAAGAATTAACTGATGTCGTTTAAAGGAGAATGGATGGACACAAAGATGATAATGCTAAGAGAAATAAGCAACTTCCTTATGTTTTCTTTCAACTGCAGAACCCAGACTGAAAAATATATGTGACATAAAAGGAAAGGGACCAGCAGAAGGGAGGCATGGTGCAAAAAGGATTAAGGGGAGTGACTTTAAGCAAAATACATTATGTCCTGGTATGAAAAGTCATAATGAGCACTGGGGAGACACTCAGAAAAGTGCTTACCTTCAAAGCATGTGGACCTGAGTTTGATCTTTGGAACCCACATAAAAATTCCAGGCTTAATTGGTAGTATGCATTCATAATCCCAGATCTGGGGAGGCTAAGACAGAAGGATTCCTAGGCATTGCTTGCCTTCTAGTCTGACCTAATTGGTGAGTTCCAGGCCAATGAGAGAACTTGTTTCAAAAAAGAAAGAGAAAGTGAACAGTGTGCTGGGCGTGGTGGTGCACGCCTTTAATCTCAGCGCTCGGGAGACAAAAGTAGGAGGATTGCTGTGATTTCAAGGCCATCCTGAGACTACATAGTAAGTACCAAGTCAGCCTGAGCCAGAGTGAGACCCTACCTTGAAAAACCAAAAAAAAAAAAAAAAAGAAAAAAAAAGTGAACAGTGTTTCTGTGGAATACTACTGGAAATTGTCCTTTGACCTCTATATGCATGTGCACACACATGCACTGACACAGATGCATACACCCATATGCACACACATATAAAAAAGTCATAATGAAACTAATGATTTTGTCCAGTGAATATACCCTAATTATAATAAGAAGAACAGAGTGCTCTCAGGATTCCTATCTCAGAGAAGAAGCCAGGGTACACAGCTAAGCCCAAGGAAACTGATTTAAATACCAGTGGGGGTTTAGCTGTTGCCCTTGCCGTATTTCCATCAGAATTATTCATTGTTCTTACTGACACTCTTGCTGTAAAGTTCCCTGGCTTTGCTGCAATCTGTCTGATGTCTCTTCTTCCCATAAGCTTTCTTATTTCAGTGTGCCATTTTGTAGAAAACAAATACCATTTTAGTACAGACACCTGAGCAATTTCCTTTTTATGAGCAGGAGAAAGTCTAAACATGTAGGAGGTTAAAGTCAAGTCATAGTCCAATACATAAACACAGTGAAAATTAGGATTCACAATTCTTAACTGTTGCATTTCTGCACATGCTAACCAGTAAAAATACATGGTTGTGGGCAGATGCCAGTCAACAGGTGCATGGAAGACCAAATGTCAGTTGTGAGCCATTTGGCCATGTTTGCCTTTCTATGTGTAAAGGCGTTTGTCTGCATCAAGCAAATATTCATCTGATTCAAGACACAAATATTGCACTTTGTTTCCTGTGCACGTATCCATTCTGCATGTGACATTAAGTGTTTCAGTCAGCTTTCAGTCACTGTAACAAATACTGAAGACAATCACCTCATAAAGAGAAGAAGTTTCTTTAGGCTCAATTTTGGAGGCTCTAACCCTTAGACTGGCCTCCTCGCTTTTGGGTCAACAGCAAGGCAGAACATTGTGGGGAGAGTATGGAAGAACAAAGCTATTTCTCTCATGGCCAGAATGGGGGGGGGAATGGAAGAAAAAATAGACTGAAGTTCTAGAATCCTTTTCTGAGGGCATACACCCAATAACCTAAGGCCCTCCCACTACCCCCTGTGTCCCTTTTAAAGATTTCACTACAGGCTAGGAACCAAGACTAACACAAGGACCATTAGGGAACATCTGAAGGCCAAACAACAGTAAGCAATTTGCTTATACACATGTGTCTCAGTTGCCCATCCACAAATCAGAGCTTATAAGAACACCTTTTGTGGCGGTTTGAATGTGAATGTATGTCCCCCATAACCTCCGGAATTTTTGATTAAGGCTAAACTTCCCACTTAAGTCTCCAGCAGCTTGCTGGAGAAGGTGTCACTGAGAGTGAGTCTTGTAGGCCAGCTCTAAAGGTGTGTTCAGAGCCAGTCTGAGCTCTGGCTATTGGTGCTTGCTGTCTGGTTTGGTTTTTCTGTCTCTGTCGTGGATGCTGAAGTGAGACAGCTTCTTCTACCACTGATGGTGTTTCCCTGGATTCTGTAAGCCTGAAACAAGCCCTTTCCTCCCATAAGCTACTTCAGGTTGGGTGTTCGTTCTAGCAACAAAAAGTAAGTAACTGCAACACATTTCTTCCACATTGTCATAGAAAGCAAATGAGACCTCAGGAGAAAGCTCTTGGCCCACTGGCTGCGTGTACTATTTATAAATAGACACTTACAGAACCTGAAGCTTGTATTTCCCTTTATTCTTAGAATAACAAACACAAGATAACTCTACAAAATTTTATGTTCTTTAGAGCTGAAAGGTCTTCTATTACTTAATCAAAAACATGTATTGTTAGAGATGCCAACTCTGGTGGTTTTTTTTTTTTTTTTCAGACTTACAGTAAAGAAATGATAAAACACTGACAGTAGGTTGGCGTGGTGGCACACGCCTTTAATACCACCACTCAAGAGGCAGAGGTAGGGGGATCAACCATGAGTTCGAGGCCACCCTGAGCCTATATAGTGAATTCCAAGCCAGCCTGAACTAGAGTGAAACCCTGTCTCGAAAAACCAAAAAGGTAAAAAAAACACTGACAGTAAAAAGAAATTGTAATTGGAATTGTGACATTTAAGGCTTAAACTATTTTAAAAAGTATCTGAGGGCTGGGAAGATAGCTTAGCGGTTAAGGTGCATGCCTGCGAAGCCTAAGGACCCTGGTTTGATTCTCCAGGTCCCACGTAAACCAGATGCACGTAGTGGCGCATGTGTCTGGCGTTCATTTGCAGAGTGGCTAGAGCTCTGGCACGCCCATTCTCACTCCCTCTCTCTCTCCCTCTGTCTGTCTCAAATAAATAAATAAAAATAAAAATATTTTTTTAAAAAGTATCTGAGAAAATTTTATATTCTCCAGATCTTAGAAGAGGTATGCATTTTCAATTATATTTCTCTGCTCTGCACTGGGTTCATATCAGAGCTGTTAAGTGAATCAATTAGTCATAATGTTATTTAACCTTTAAGTAACAAGCTTTGAATCTCTTGTAAATGAAAAGAAAGTTTATTGATACTGTAGGTAGCAAAATCAGTTTAATCTTGTGACTATGAAACAAATAGGCCAGCGTATTTCCTAGTATGTGTTGTACCCTTACTTATCTTAAACTTAGGCCAATCTGTTTGCACATGGACATGAGATAGTATAAAATGCACATGGTTTAAATTTATAATTAAGATCAAACACAACACAGATAAATCAATAAATAAGATAAAAACCCCAAGTAACCCATTCTTCTCATTTTCTGGGGATAATTTGCTTTCTTGAAGACAAACAGACCCATCTGGCTTCCTCTCAACCATCCCAGTTTTCTTGTCTGCAAGGCCGAGTTACCCAGGTTGTGGGTACTGAGAACATAAGCCCACATGATACAAGAGGGTAGAGGACTCCTACTTGGCTCATGTGTGCTGCTAAAGAGGCATATCAGTGAAGATCTAATATCCATGAATAATGTTATTTTGAAACCATAGATCTGAAGCAGCTGTATTTAAGAACTACACTTAGAATCACTTGACTAGAAGTAAATTGCAACTTTAATGTTTATTGTAGTAAATTATATTCCAAATGATAGTTCTTCCTTTTTGGGCAAAATTCTTTAACTAAAAAATGGCAGAATAGAGCCAGCTGTAATGGCACACACCTTTCATCCCAGCACTCAGGAGGCAGAGGTAGGAGGATCGCCATGAGTTCAGGCCACCCTGAGACTACATAGTGAATTCCAGGTCAGCCTGAGCTAGAGTGAAATGCTACCTCAAACAACAACAACAACCACAACAACAAAAGGCAGAGTTGTGTATATTTCATCCATCACGTCACCATTTTTTCCAACAAGTTAGTGGATGCCGAGCTGTGGGAAACACAGAAGAGAGAGACAGTTCTGGACTTAGACTTTGGGGACTGGCTGGGAAATGTGGCAGAATTTTTATCAGAATGTTTACAGCAGTATGGTCAGCGTTGGACAGCAGAGGGGGCATTTCACACAGGTGATGTCTCAGGCCCCCAAATGAAGGGATAATGTGGAGAATAAATCGATGGAGGGGAGTCAGTGTGCACTGACGGGAGCACCTTGGACAATCATTTCAGATCAGGCCACAAATTTGAGACATTGCGGTGGCAGAGAGGCAAGCTGGAGTCAGTTTTCAAATGTTCTCCTAAGTAAGGCCAAAGAGAAGGTCTTTATCAGACTGGAGGATTTTATTATGCTCATAGCTGAGTTTCAGAAAGACTTGCCCAGCTGAAAGTGAAGAGCATAGAAAAACATTGTGGAGTTGAGAGTTGGACAGGCAGCCACAGAACTGGCAAGGGAACATCATGCAAGTCTTAAGCAAAAGACCAGCTGTAGCAGTGGAGATCTGTGAGAATGGATTCTACCAGCGGGGAAATAAGTCTTAAGTTTTTTTTTAATATTATTTTTATTTATTTACTTGGGAGCGACAGACAGAGAGAGAAAGAGGGAGACACAGAGAGAGAATGGGCACGCCAGGGCCTCCAGCCACTGCAAACGAACTCCAGACGCATGCACCCCCTTGTGCATCTGGCTAACGTGGATCCTGGGGAATCAAGCCTCGAACCGGGGTCCTCAGGCTTCACAGGCAAGCGCTTAACCACTAAGCCATTTCTCCAGCCCAAGTCTTAAGTTTTTTTAAAAAATATATTTTATTTATTTATTTGAGAGAGAAAGACGAAGAGAGAGAGAGAGAGAGAGAGAGAGGGAGAGAGAGAGAGAGAGAGAGAGAGAGAGAGAGAATGGGCATGCTAGGGCCTCCAGCCGCTACAAACGAATTACAGATGAGTGCGCCCCTTGTGTGTCTGGCTTACATGGGTCCTGGGGAATCCATCCTTTGGCTTTGCAGGCAAACGCCTTAACCACTAAGCAATCTCTCCAGCCCCAGTCTTAAGTTATTTTATTAGCACAATCACACAGAAAATTGTTTTCCCTTATGTTGAGATTGCTGTCTTTTAATTTACATCATCTTAGTCAAAGTTCATCAAGTGTCATTAAGCAAAAAAATAAAGTTCCTGCTTTGTCCTTTTTGGCTACTATCTCATTCCTTTGCTCTTGTCAACTTCATCAATTATGGTGCTGAAAAGAACATCTGAAGTTGTGAAAATCTTTAATGCTTCTCTCTTACTTAATTTCCATTACACATGAGAGAGATGATACTATGCTGATATAAGATGTAAGTTTGAATGCCTACACCAGCATTGCCTGTAGGGTATCTGCTCCATGCAGGTGTCCGGTGGAGTTACTATTTAGTTATTTCTCTGAAGTATTGAAGGCCCGCCATTGTCAGTCACTGTTTTAGCCTCTGGGAGACAATGGTGAATAAAGCCTCTTTTCTCATGAAATCTACATATTAGTCATGGGACACAGAATATACAAAGAATAAGAAAATATCAGGTGAGTTGTGCAATGAATTAAGACACAGCAACATGTTAATGAGATGTACCAGGTGCTTGGATACCATTACTATTCTTTCTTTTTTACTTTCTCTTTTTTTTTTAAATATTTTTTGTTGTTTGTTTTTACTTATTTATTTGAGAGCAACAGACAGAGAGATAGAGGCAGAAAGAGAGAGAGAATGGGCACGCCAGGGCCTCCAGCCACTGCAAACAAACTCCAGATGCATGTGCCACGTTGTGCATCTGGCTTATGTGGGTCCTGGGGAATCGAGCCTTGAACTGGGGTCCTTAGGCTTCACAGGCAAGTACTTAACCACTAAGCCATCCCTCCAGCCCCCTCTCTTTTCTTTTCTTGTTTGAAGGTCAAGCAGTGAAAATATATAGCTTAAGAGAAGGAAAGAATAGGTCCTCGAAAATAGGAGAAGTCCAGAGCTGGTAATCTGTTACTGTCTTTTCAAATAGTCACTAAAGATGTAAGAGGCACTGATCAAATAAGTGGTACTATAGACTGTCTGACCAGAAGTGATTCACTCCTCTGTACTCATGAGACAGTACTTGCTCTGTTCAGTTGAATCTTCCTCATCTTGAAGAGGGAGAGATGCTGCCTCAGCAGATCTTTGTCTCCATGGCTGAGACAAGCATGTATTACCTACCTCTGGGCCACAGTGGAGACTTCAGCTTGTCTCACCACCTCTTTGCCCTTCGAACACAGTGAAGAGAGTGCTGAAAAGCTGGGGCCTCTCAGGAAGCTGTCAAGAAAGTAGGTATCCTCAGGTCTGCAAGTTTCCCCAGACAAGAATCAATTAGCAGGCCTTTTGAAGTAGTCTTGTTAGCAAATTTTCTTTGAACAACCATGAAAATATATGGTGAAAGTGTCATTTATTTTGATCAAGGGTTAAGTAAGGCTGGAGAAATGGCTTAGTGGTTAAAACACTTGCATGCAAAATTTCAGGACACAGGTTTAATTCCCCAGGACCTATGTAAGCCAAATGCATAAAGTGGTGCATGTTTCTGGAGTTTGTTTGCAGTGGCTGGAGGCCTTGATGCGTCCATTCTCTCTCTCTCTCTCTCTCTCTGTCTGTCTTTCTCTTTCTATTTTTCTCAAATAAGTATAAAAAAAAAACATTAAAAAAGAGTTAAGCAAGTTTCAGTGTTTGGATCTAAAATCTCCCAAGTGGAAAGTGGGGATCTGCAATGAGTTTTAGGCTTCTGTTTGTGACAGCTGTTTTAGATTATTTTTTGTATATTTGTGTTTCACATTATTCAATTACTTCACCACCACCCCTGCCCTCCCCCCCGCCACACGCACAATGCTTCAACTATGACTTTAGGAATTGAAGCCATCCTTGTAGCTTCTAAATGTGCCGCCTTGGGTTTTGCTCTGTGTAGCACCTGTGGCCTCATGGCATTCACTCTTCCATGAGTGTAGTGGGAGCCATGGTTGGTCCAAGCCCTCAGTCTCAACCCCCTGGGTATATGACCCTATTGAATCTAATGGCTGTGTGCTTCATGTAGGACAGGGCTTGCTTGATTTTTGGGAAAGCTACTCAAGAGAAATAATCTCTTCCTAACTGGGTGGTACCTTGATGCTATTCCCAGAAAGTTGGAGCCGTTTTGCCTCCACATAGGGGTTCCATGGGAGGATAGAACAGAAGGCACACAAAAAGGAACAGGAACACTGACACCGTTGGCTCCTGTAGATCTCAGCATGTGAGCCTGTCGACCCTCTGTCACTGCATAAGCCACTGTGGGAAGTTGTTAGTGACCCACAGCAGCACATGCATCACTGGGATTGAAATACCTATTTCAGCTGTAGGCATACACCTATAATTCCAGGTTTGAGGCCAACCTGGGCTACATAGTGAGACCTCTCTCAAAAGAAAGAAAGGGAGCTGGGCATGGTGGAACACACCTGTAATAATTCCAGTACTTGCATTTGGGTTCTGTCAGTGCTTGGAAAAGCTTACATACCTAATGCTGAGTAGGTAGGAGTATTGCTCTAATTTCGAGGCCACTCTGAGACTACATAGCAAATTTCAAATCAGCCTGGCCTAGAGCGAAACCCAACCTCAGGAAAAAAGAAAGAAAGAAAGAAAGAAAGAAAGAAAGAAAGAAAGAAAGAAAGAAAGAAGGAAAGATCATACTTTTGTTAATTTTCATTTGCCAGCAACACCAATCAAAAGCATTGTACAAATGACACACACAAAAAACTCATTGGTTTGAAACATAAGCCCCACCTTGAATATACATAGCAGGGTCACAGAATATTTGAAAACTTGACACAGACTTCTGCACATCAGGAAAACATTTCAATCGGATTCCTCTTGTACGTGTATCTCGAGTTTCTTATTAATATTAATGAGATACAGCTTATGTAATTCTAAGGTTATTGTACCAGGCAAGCACAGATGGTTAAAACACTAAAAACATTATTGAAAAGATTACAGAGAAGATCAATAGTTCTAATATTAGCTTTTTACTTCCACTTTCCTTTCTTAAAAGCTTTTGGAAACTATGTTCCCTCTTTATAGACTGAAACAGCAATACTTTCTTGAACTGACTATGAAGAACGTGTATTAGCAAGCTCTCTGTTCGTGGGAGAATGGTGAATAATCACTACTGTGGTTTTGGAAAGTGCATTGAAACACGTCTCAAGGACATAGTCAAAAAGTTTAAGACTCTTCTGCACTTTTTACAGGAAATCAGTTACCTGGGGAAATGAGCCTCATGCCCACAAGGTTGCTGAAGTGGTCGATGGTTGAAATCAATTGAGTCCTTAATTGCACCCCACACTACAGCATCTGTTTGCATCACTTCTCTAAAGGTGGAAAGAAGCTGACTTAAGTCGTTTCACAGAAATTGCTTAATAATTAATTCACCTCCTCAAAGGTGGCCAGCACACTCAGTGGGTGAGACAGACTCTGACTAAGGATAACAAAATTGAATTACACATCGCTGTTTTGTGTAATCTTGACTTAATCCCTTGGCTCATCTGGTGGTTTCTCTGAAGAATAGAACTAGCAGTCATGACAACATCTCTGTCTTGCATTTGGGTTCTGTCAGTGCCTGGAAAAGGTTACATACATAATGCTTAGTACATTCCCCTTTTCTGGCCTAGACCTGTTAGCTCATTATTTAGCTGAAAAATTTTGAAGATTAATTAATGACTGTACAGATGGTAGGGACAATGCTGGTTCTTTGTTCTACTGTGACTTCACCATTGTGACTTGACTCTAACAGATCTGCATGTCTTCTTCAATAAACTGTGTGAACTGATATTATTTCATGTGGATGAAAATGTATTATCAAAAGGTCTTTGTATGTTATGACATAAGAAAGCAGAATCTCAGAGTCAGGATGTTCTTACAAATCTTCAGCTGATATTTTTTGGCCAGATACTGCCTAGGTAGTAAAGTAAGGAGTAGAAAAAGAAGTTTTATTTTTAAAATTAGATTGAAAAGTAGATAAAGTGGTTAATCTTCTTTGTAAGCTTGATTGGACTTAATTTATTCTTTTTAAAATTTTTGTTTGAGAGAGAGAGAGAGAGAGAGAGATTGAGAGTTGGTATGCCAGGGCCTCAGCCACTGTAATCAAATGCAGACGTTTGTGCCACCTAGTAGGCATGTGGCCTTGTGCTTGCCTCACCTTTTTGCATTTGGCTAATGCAGGATTTAGAGAGTAGAACATGGGTCTTGAGGCTTCACAGACAAGTCTTAACCACTAGGCCATTTCTCCAGCCCTTGATTGGATTTAGAATCCCCATGAAAACACACCTCTTGGATGTATCTATGGCAGTGGTTCCAGAAAGGTAGAACAGAAAGGGAGAAATTACTTAATATGGGCAGCAAAATTGATGGCCTGGGGTCCCAGACTGAGTGAGAAGGTGTTGTAGTCAAGTTCGCATTGCAGGCAGAAAACTCCCAACCAAGGGTAGCTTGTGGGAAAAAGAGTTATTTTGGCTTACAGACTAGAGGGGAAGCTCCATGATGGCAGGGCAAAATGATGGCCTGAGCAGAGGGTGGACATCACGTCCTGGCCAACATCAGATGAACAACAGCAACAGGAGAGTGTGCCAAAAACTGTAAGGAGAAGCTGATTATAACACCCATAAGCCCACCCTCAATAATACACTGCCTCGGGGAAGGCTTTAATTTCTAAATCGCCATCAGCTGAGAACCTAGCATTCCGAACACCTAAGTATATGGGGGACACCTGAATCAAACCACCACAGAAAGGAAGAGTGATCTGAGAGGCAGAGCTCACTTCTCTTTGCTTCCTGATGGTGGTACGATGTGATCAGTTGTCTCATACTCCTGCTGCCATGACTTCCCTTCCAGGATGGACTGTATCCAAGGTCTCAAACCAAGCTAAAATAAACCCTTCCTCCCTCAAGTTGCTGGTCTTCAAGTATTTAGTCATAGCAGTGATAAAAGTAACTAATAAAATAGGATGCATTCTTTTCTTTTAATTTTTGTGGTTTCAATACACATAAAATACTGGAAATACATCTGGTAATATACTAAGCCTGTAATAATTATTGATAAATAATTGGGGTTACATTGAATATATTGTTTTGACTTCTTTGATATGGTCTATCCATTTTCACCAAGGACTTGAGAGTCAGTTTGAAAAATATATACAGGGGTCTAGGGTGACATGGTTCAGTGGCTAAAGGCACACTTGTTTCCAAAGCGTGATGGTTCAGTTCTGATAGCTTGGGTTTGACTCCTCAGTGCCCATGTAAAGGCCAGATGCACAAAGTGGTGCATGCATCTGAAGTTCATTTGCAATGGCAAGAGGCTCTAGTGCACCCATTCTCTCTTTCTCTCTCTCTATCTCTTTTTCTCTCTCTCTGCTTGCAAATAAACAATTCTAATTTAATCAGAAAAATATATATACAGGGGTCTGGAGAGATAACTCAGCAGTTAAGGTGCTTGCCTGCAAAGCCTAGTGAACTGGGTTCGATTCTTCAGTACCCATGTAAATTTAGATGCACAAAGTGGCACATGCATTGGTTTGCTCACAGTGCCTAGAGGCCCTGGCATGCCTAGTCTCTCCCTCTCTCTTTCTCTCTTTGTGTGTGCAAAAATAAATAAGTAAAAATATTTCATGTATATATATGTACAATAAAAAGCAACTAACATAAATAAATGAGATTAATAAAACAAAGAAAGCATTGGAAGGAAAATGGCAAACACAACGTTGGTGTATAAATGCTAGAGGTTAGCATCAATTATCACTGTTTTGCCCAAGCAAAAGAGAAAACAAAATCAATTGCATAGTGTTCAGTGACCCTGAAACCAAACAAAAGTGGTTATCCAGAAGTACCTTGTGCTTTCTTGACTGGCATACTCAGGGACCATGTCCTGGGTCTTCATGTATGTCACAATTATTATCAGCATTACCAGTTTGGTACAGATATTTCTTGAAGCACTCTGCAATATCATCTGGCCAAGTTAGACTAAGCCATATCTAAGCAAAATAATTCCTAATGGTGTGAAGTAGTGCAACTTACACACGCAATTCTCTGACAGGGAACATTTAACTGTCATGACCATGGGACTCACTTTGGGATCAGACACACTGAAGTGAGTAGTAGTCTACTTACTAACCACAGGATGTCTGCCCCAGAACCACTTCTGCTGGCCTCATCTGCAAAGCAAAGGTAACTCACAGGTCCATCGGACACTGTTACAAGCACAGGACTAGGTAGATGTTGGCAGAGCCAATTGACAGAGTGCTCCAAGGATGGTTACTTTCTTTGGGAGATGAGAAGAGCATTGGCTTCATGTCCTGCAGGCATTTCTACGGAGGCAGCTCTCCTGGGGTGGGGTGGGGAGGTGGGAGGACGGTACAAGAGGCAATTAAAGTTGCCCAGAAGCGAAGTCAGCCACTGACTGATGAAGGAGCCCACAGGCTGTGTAAGACTCTCTTTAGCACATGTGTAGGAGGACTGGCCAGCTCACAACAGCGAAAGGTGGGTAGTGACAGTTTCCAAAGACAATGACAAAATTCCTCCTCAGAAAACTTGACTGCTATTTCAATGTATTGATCGATAGTTGCTGTATCATACCATTTGCTATGTGGCCAATGAAATAATTCACAACATAAACTCACACCACATGCAACATTAAGTATTAATATTAAGTCACAAGTTCTCTCTGATGAAATTATTACAAATATGTCCTAATTACTTAAGACTGCAAGAATATCCTGATGCTAGTGTTTTGCTCATAATTAAAAATAATTAAATTGGGGGCTGGAGTGATAGGTCAGTGGTTAAGGCACTTGCCTGCAAAACCAAGACTTAGATTTGGTCCCCTAGTACCTATGTAAAGCCAGATGCACAAAGTGACACATGCATCTGGAGTTCATTTGCAGTAGCTGGAGGCCTTGATGTGCCCATTATATCTCCCTCTCTTCTATTGCTCTCTTCCTGTAAATAAATAAATGAAATTATTTTTTTAAATAATTATTTTAAAAGAACAAAGTGAAATATTCAGACTTTAAGATTAAAATACATGGAATGAAGGAAACAGTAAGTATCACTTTATAAGTGTTGGCATTTGCTTGTAGATCCTCACTGCTAAGCCTGTCTGCTTTTCTGAGTTCCCTATATATATATATATATATATATATATATATATATATATATATGTAAACTTTCTCTTTTCTCCCTTTCTATTTCTTCTTTGTATTCTAGCCAAAATCCCAAGCATGCTTTCTCATTCACTCTGAATTTTCTCACTGCTTCTCTGAAGACCTCCTGCTTGGCAACTCCATTGTGGGACCTGCCTAATTTCTAGACTCTAACGCAGAATGATTTTTCTCTTCGCTGCTATCCCTTGCCTTCCTCCCAGCAGCTGCTGAGACTTACAGCCTTCCTGCCCTATGGTTTTTCTCTCATAGCTAATAAAATTTTCCTCCAGCTTTAAAGAAAAAAACAAAACAAAACAACATTCACAGTTTGGTTTTGTTTCTTGAAAAAAGTCACTGGGATTTAGGCCCCTCAGTTTCTGGCCTTTTTTTTTTTTTTTCTTTTTACTTGTCTTGTTAGCTGAGGAGGGTTGATGTATGAAGATATGAGCCCTAGAATGCAGTAGTTTGGCATTGTTTTTCACTTAATAATCTTTCCACTGGCCTTGGTGACTGTGGATTTTCTAATACATTTGGATGAATTGGCATGAAAGGGAGAAACTAGTCAGGATAGAAGTGGCTACATTTTACAGTCAAGTTCATAAATCACAAGAAAGGGTCCAATGCTGGCTTTCACCAGGCTTCCTCCACATAGCTGTGCTGCATGAGAGTGTACTTAAGATGGATTCATGAACATCTGATTCATTGATAAAAATGTCAGACTGAGACATTGGTCTAGGGCATGCACTCGATTCATGGACCAGGAATTTTCTTTTAGAAATGTAGAATCTAAGATATCTCCCTACACCTACTGAATTAGGCATCCGCCCTCCAGTGGATGTGTATGCAAATTAATGGAAAAGGCTGTAGAACGCTATCATAAACACTTAGCAAGAACTATTTGGGGTGGGGTGGGGCGGGGTGGTGCATGCTTTAATCCCAGCACCTGGGAGAAAGCCTTAGGAGGCTTGTTGTGAGCCTAAGGCCAGACTGGAGCTATGGACTGAGTTCCCAGTTAGCCTGGGCTGGAGTGAGATACTATCTTGGAAAAACAAACAAACAGAAACAGAACCATTTGAGCTAGATAACCCGAGTCTTGATCTCATCCTTCACCTTTCACATCCTCCTCCCTAGACCTTCATCCAAAGAAGGCTATCTCATTTGCATGTGATCTTGTTATTATAAAATCATTAAGATTGGGAAGATTCTGTGCTAGAGAACTGGGAGGGGCGCCAGTGCCTTGGATTTAGTTGGAACCTCTCTCCATTTAGAGCACCTATAACTGAGGACTTGGCCTGCCTCACTTCAGTTGGTTACAAGAATCTCTTTAGTTTGTCTCAACGATTTGCTGAAAAACGTGATCATCCCAATTCACTGATGCATGTTTGAACTACTATGCTGCCTTCGTTTGATATAATACATTTTCCTTTAGATCAGCATCACCTACAAGTCTCCCACTGACTGGTGTCTTTGCTAATTTCTCTCCCTATGAAAAGATGTTTTTCTCTGAATTTTCTTTCTTCTTTATGTTAAAATCAACAGGTCCAATCTACACATGAGTACATCATAAAAGTTTGTCTTGAAAACTTTAAAGTGAACATTTCTAAAAGAAAATATAAAAGTTGTTGTTTTCTAAAATAACAATATAATTGTGGTTCTGTTCCATCACAATGAATAAGATAAAAAAAAGAAATATTATGGCACATTAGTAACCAAACAAGAGAAAAATATTAAAACATTGAATAAGAAGTCATGAGATACATATTTTTATTTTTATTTATTAATTTATTTGGCAGAGAAAGAGGAAGAGAGAAAATGGGTGCTCCAGGGCCTCCAGCAACTGCAAATGAACTCCAGATGCATGTGCCCCCTTGTGCATCTGGCTAACGTGGGTCCTGAGGAATCAAACCTGGGTCCTTTGGCTTTGCAGGCAAACGCTTTAACCACTAAGTCATCCCTCCAGCCCAAGATACATATTTTAAAAATGGTCTCATTAAAGGCAATGAGATAGTAAAGACCATGGAAAATACATTTAAGGCCACTTCATCCTATTATGAATATTTCCACCTAAAAGGATGGGCTCTCCATGTCTGGATGTAAGTGCATCCAGGCCACAGTGGGTGTCACTCTGGCCTCCTGGTTCCTTGGAGATCTGAATGGGTCAGAGAAACAAGAACCCTCCCTTCTGATTTCTGAGTTTCTGATATGATTTTTCTCTTTGTACTTCTATAGTACAAAACTGTTCTCTTAGATCAGTCTTTTAGTTTCCATGAAAAAGAAAAATGGGGAAGATCCTCTGAGCAAGGGTATCCTGGTATTTGCAACTTACTGATCCGTGGGCAGCACTACGGGAACTGAATGACATCCACTGATCTCGCTGGCTCACTCACTGCCCTGCCCAGCTTGCCAAGCCTTCTCTCTGGACATATGGGTCTGCAGGAAATGCCCTCCTGGTGTCCCTTCCTGTCCTGCTGCAGCATCACTCTGGCGGTGCAGCAGTGCCAGGGCCCTGCCTTCCTGGCCCTCAGCTCATCTCCTCCTGCCATCAAGCTGGCTCTCCAAAGCCCTCCCCTGGGGTCCAGTCACTACCCTGCTCCCTTGCCTCCCAGGCAAGAACCTCCTGCTCCCACCTGCCCTCGGTCACTGTACTACCCTGTGCAGACTGCACGTCATGCCCATGCTTTCCAGAAGGACAAGCTCCCTTATTACTATAACAGCTTACCAATTGGTGCTCGCCTCTGTTTCCAGCCGGGACCTGTCTGAAAGGAGATTTTTTCTCACCAAACAGCTCTTGGGATGATTCAGAAATAGAGCAAATCACCACAAGCTAATGTGAAAAGACTTCTCTAACAGATGAACAACTAAAAAATAGCTTTCCTGGGCTGTTGAAACTGATCTCAGTTTGGGACTTGGGCAATAAAAAAGAATGAAGCAAGCCAGCTGTGGTGGCTTATGTCTGTAATTTCAGCAGAGGGCAAAATAGAAGGATCACCATGAGTTTGAGGCCAATGTGGGATGCAGAGTGAGCTCTAGATCAGCCTGGGTTAGAATGAGGTACTGCCTCAAAAACACAAAAGAGAGCCGGGCGTGGTGGCGCACGCCTTTAATCCCAGCACTCGGGAGGCAGAGGTAGGAGGATCGCCATGGGTTCGAGGCCACCCTGAGACTCCATAGTGAATTCCAGGTCAGCCTGGGCTAGAGTGAGACCCTACCTCGAAAAACCAAAAAAAAAAAAAAAAAAAAAAAAAAAAAAAAAACCCCAAAAAAACACAAAAGAGTATAAAAAGAAAAAAAGAAAGAAAGAAGGAAGAAAGGAAGGAGAAGAAAGAAAGAACAAAAAGAAGGACTGGGGAGCTGGCGCAGCGTCCTCTAGAGAAGGAGCTCTTTGACTTGGGACCACACCATCATGCTATTTATTAGTCCCCCACCCACTCCCATAGCCATAAATTCATGACTCTTGTCTCTCATTGGGGGGAAAAAAAACCAAGCATTTTTACTGATCTGTAGTATAGCTTCATATCTAGAATTAGTCCAGACTTAGACAAATGAATATGGGCAGTATGTGATACTCAGTTTCATGGAATCTCAATGCTAAGTGAAGCAAGAAATTCTTTCAAAGAATTTAAGGGAGAAAAAGGACTCAAGAAAATTCATGAAGTCTGAAGTGTTAGCTTCGGCAAATACAAAGCAAGCATACACTTGACCCAGAGCAGGAATTAGTTTTAATGAATATGGAAACAGTCTCAGAACAGAACACATTGAGTTGTAATTAATTGACTTTAAAGTCATAATGATTTAAAAACCATATAATGGCCTTTAAGAACCAATTTGGTTACACGGACATGATTCAGGTAACCTGACCTTTAAAAAAAAAAATGTTGAGAAAGTGTTGAGTCTCTTTCCTTTGAGAAACAAATGAAAAGCAACAGCTAATGTGGACTCAAAGGCTGTGTGTAGCTAGCTCTTGCAGAAATCCCTAGAAAATATTTAGCACAGAAATAAGAAGAGAACAAGAAACCCAATGCTAAATTGCTGAATATCCCTGTACTGTCTGCTGGGATGGACAGGCAACACAGAGCTGTGTGGGTACACATTGCTGTGGTTACCTTATGTGACATTTCAGAAAGCTGCTTGAGGTAAGAGGGAAGCTCCATAAAGGAGACTTTCTTACCTTTATTCCTAATTACTATTTTTTGTCTCCTTTTTCAGTCACATCTGAAGACTTCTAGGTATCTTCAAAGTGGTAAGGGGAGGGTGGGATCTAAATGAGCATGTTGAATGGCTTCAAAGTCATAGTGATAAATGTCCAGGACAGAATTATACTGCTTGGAAAAGTAGCAAGTATTTACTGATTGATGGCATGAGTTTTATATTAGTTAAGTAGAAAAGTTCCCCATTAATGTGGCTGAGAGTGGGCCTGGAAGCTGTCTTCATGTGAACCAGACTGAGATGGCAAGTTATTTAGTACGCCCGGGTGCAAGTGTCTTGAAAATAAGATTTAAGTTCAAGAATGAATAAAAATGGATGTTTGGCTTGAGAGAAAACTGAGACTCTAAAATAGAAAGAGCTTAGGACATGAACCACTTGCTCTTGTCATCAACATGAAAGTTAGTAGCAGGAGGGGGAAGGGTTGTTTCAGTGCTTCCTCCTGCGTAGCCCCTGCTTTAGTCATCTGCGTGGATGCATGCCTTGGTTTGGGTGAATGGAGACCTCCATGGCATTCTAAGATATTTATTGTGTGGTGATTGCTACTTGAATGTCTCAGCACCCCTCCTTGGTCACCCTTCTTTTCATCTCTTAGGTAGAGAGGTTTTTCTTTCCACATTCCAGGCACGCATCTTGATTCTCTCACTGCAGTGGTTTGGAAGCTTGGTCTTCAGCTTGGTGATGTTAAGGCGTAAACTTTTATGGGCTGTGGCCTAATGGGAGGTTATTGGGTCACCGAGGGCACTGTCCACAAGGACTCAGAGCGTTCTATGACACCCCGAGTCATTCTTCAGACAGTACAATATGGCTCCCTGGCTTCCTGCCTCACTCTCTGCTCTCTCCCTCTCATTTCCTCCATGATTTTGAATAGCTCAGAAGACTCAGAGTGGATGTGGTATGATAAACACTTTTCTTTATAAATTACCAACTCTCAAGTATTTTGTTATAACAATGGGATGATGATATAGATACCCACCATTCGTTAAATATGTCTCTGTGGCCAGCAAAGCCCTCAGTTCCTCAAGTGGTTGAAAGAGTACTTCCACTTAAATTGCTTCTGATGAAATGTTTATTAATTTTATATTTCTTCTCATCAAAACGTTAAATGAAGGCTGGAGATATTGCTTAGTGGTTAAGGCACCTGCTTGTGAAGCCTAAGGACTCACATTCAATTCCTCAGTACCCGCATAAACCAGATGAACATGGTGGCACATGCATTTGGAGTTCATTTACAATGAATGGCTGGAGGGCCTGGTGTACCCATTCTCTTTCTTTCTCTTTTTCTCTTTCTATCCTTCTCTCTCTCTATCTCTCTAAAACAGTAAAATAAATAAATACAAGTTTAAAAAGTTAATTGTGATTCATTTTAATATTCCCTTTTAAATAGTAAATATATATGCATGAAAGGGGGATTGATCTGATATGCATATCAGGTCTCTATACAGTGAGTTCCAGGGTTTTAAATGCTTTTCATTTTAAACTGAAGCAACTGTGTGAACATCAGTATCACAAATTACATTTCATTATGAGAAAACTGAGGCCCCGAGTTCCTCCATAGCTATGTATGACAGATTAGAGCACTCTAGCTTCTTTGTTTCTTTCGCTGAACATGCTTAGGTGTTTCATACTATAAACTGAGTAGTAAATATTTAAGATAATTGAAAATTCATAAACAATCAGATTTAGGACAAACCTTTATAGTAATTACAACTCTCTGAAGCTTCTTTTGTGCAAAGAAAGACTGTAGTTTTTAAAATGAGTATTCAATGTACAAGATAACACACACACACACACACACACACACAAATCCACTTTCTACCCTATTTGATAAACATGAAACTGGACAGAATTGTCCAGTAATTGCTCTCAGCTTACAGAAATTGCCACTGGAATCAGGATTTAGACCCAATCTATCCATCTCTTAACCCTTAGGCACAATCTCCCCCTCCCCCTCCCCCACCCTAGTCCAGCTGTTCATGTTACACTTTGGAAACCAAAGGACAGAGGAGCCTTTGCTATATACTATAGAGTACATTGAGAGGGCCCAGTCCCAAAATTCCTGGTTCTAGATCTTTATTTACCCCAGAATTGGATTTCTTCCTTTCCCTCTTTCTTTCTTTCCTTCCTTCCTTCCTTCCTTCCTCCCTCCCTTTCTTCTTTCCTTTCTCTCTCTTTCTTTTTAAATATTGATTTTATTTATTTATTTATTTATTTATTTATTTATTGGAGAGAGAGAGAGAGAGAGAGAGAGGCAGATAGAGAGAGAATGGGCATGCCAGTGCCTCCAGCCACTGCAAGTGAACTGCAGACACATGTACCACCTTGTGCATCTGGCTTATGTAGGTTTGGAGAATTGAGCCGGGGTCCTTTAACATTGCAGGCAAGCACCGTAAATGTTAAGTCATCTCTCCAGCCCCTTTCTCTCTCTTTCAAAATAATAAGAATTTATTTCTTTTTCTTTTTTCTCATTGGTATACAAAATAATGCTTCATTATGACATTTTCATACATATATGTCACTGTACTTTGTTCATATTTTTGTGCCTTGTCCTCTCTTATCCCTCTCCCACCTCCCATTCCACTCTCCAAATGTATTATGTATATAAATAAATGTATTTAAATCTAGATTCTATATATGAAAGAAAACATTCATCTTTCTTTTTCTCTTTCACTACCCTCTCTTTTTTCTCCCTTTAGATCCCTTCCTCCCAGACACTTAGTTTTCCTTATACCATGTCATATATGCAAGAAAGTAAGGCTTCTGATCAGTCTGAAGAAAGGAGTAAAAGATAGCCCTGGGTATAGTCTTATTTCAAACTTTTCTGCTCTGCTACCTGATGACACAATGAACCGACTTTATTCACCTTATCTGGAATGCTGAAGTGCCCTCACTCCCACATTTTAGACTTCATCTTCTACTTCCCACCTCATCCTCTTCACTCCAAGCATGCAGAACATAGCCTTCCCTCCTCCCCAGCAAACATTACCACTCACATTCACATCCCTGCATATACTCAGCACACACACATTCATTTTTATTGTTCAAAGCCTCTCTTCAGATACCTCTATTACCTAGAGTATGCCTGATCCAATCCCAAACCACCACCGCCCCCACCTTACATCCGACCTCGCCAGGAAGCTTTCCCTCACCCACTCTCAGCCTACTCCTTTCCCCACACCCCAAGACTGGAATACACAAGACTGTGTGCTGGGGCATTCCCACTGCCTTTTGCAGGCTGCTGTCATGAATCTTCTCTTGGCTGGCTGCTTGGAGCAGAGTGGCTTATCAGCTCCAGGACTCATGGAGTGCTTGGCACACATCTGCTCTTGGAAAACATGCAGTGAAAAATGAATGAATGAATCAGTGAAACAGAATAAAGCTGAAAATGACCCTGGGCATGAAGCCCCCTTCATCTCTACCAAGATTTTTTTTTTTAATGGATCAGAAATACTTGTCTCACATTTTGAGAATTTCCATCTTGCTTAGCCAAGAGACCTGTGGCAAAGACTTTAAATGAGGAAAGACATAAAGGCCGGAGCCAGTAAGGGTAGCACTGGCTGTCACAAAAGCTACAGGGACACGCCAAAATCTGGGCCAGACGGGAAGCCTAACATGACAGACATGCCACTCTAGAGGCCCAGAGAGCCACCCAGCCAGTCTGTGTGTACTGTGGTGAATACACATTTCTAAGTGCATTAAAAATGACCAAACAAGGGCTGAGGACTTGACTCACTTACTGTGCAAGCATGGAAAGCTGAGTTTGGATTCACAAAACCCACATGAAGTCAGACATAGTGGCCTGTGCCTATAATCCTGGTGTCCCTACATTGAGATGACATGCAGAGACAAGAGGGTCACTAGAAGCTTGCATAACAGATAACCTGAGCACACAAAGCCAGGGAACCACAGGAGACCCTGCCTCAAGGTAGAAGGCAGGGACTGACACCTGATGCTGTCCTCTGCCTTCTACATGGGCACTGTGACATGCTTGCACCTGCACTCACACATATGAACACACATACACACACACACACTCCATAAACACTATGAAGTGGAATATTCTGATGTGAAGAGAAAGTTCATACAAGTTGCATGGCAGCCTCTCCTCCACCACTTGGCAAAGTATTAAAGACATTTTTGTTTTCCAAGCACTTTTACTAGTAGATTGATGTTTGACTAATTCAACTCTGGCCCGTGCTGCCAATTTCCCTGCCTCCTCACTGTGGGGCTGTGGAATGCTTCTAACAGAAAAGACTGATAGTGGAAAAAGTAGGGTTACCAACAGTGTTATGATAAATTGATAATGTGATAGCTAGAGAAATTCTTCATCAGGCTCTGAATAGGGCTGTGGAAGTCCAGGTATGATCCCAAGCTCAGCCTTTGACTGGTCATGATAATTGAACAAGTTATTCACCTTCCCTGTGGGTTAGTTTCATAACTTGATTTATGGTAAAATGATGATGCTTCACAGAGTTATTATGAAGAACAAAAGAACTGACACAGGGAAAAGTAAGGCTGCATCTAAGAGAGAAAGAGAAAGAGAGAGAGACAGAGAGAGAGAGAGAGAGAGAGAGAGAGAGAAGCTGTTTAGTGAATGTTTATCTCCATTGATTAGCAGATGTGAATAACTTACTTGACTTTTTCAGTGTTTATCAATAGTCATGGTTTGAGTTAATCATTTTAAATGTAGATTTAATTACTGGCCAAATACAGTAATAGGTTATTAAAATATTTCTCATAAAGTAGAAAAATCAACTCCTACCAAATCAGAGAGCCAGAGCCTCAGAGGCCCTCAACACCTCATCACTGAAGCAGACCAAAAATGAGCCCAACATGGCTCAGGGAAATTTTGCGGAAGAGGGGGCGGAAAGAATGTCAGAGCCACATGTTGGGTCATGATATGCAGAGACATTTATCTTACCCGTAACTGTGGGCTAACTGCACAATGCATGACCCATATACCTCAACAAAGAGGGGCCAAGGGGAGGGGGTAGGTCATGGATGAGCCTAATAATGGTACCAAACTGACTGTATTTGATGAATACAAAACTAACTAATAAAGAAAAAAAGAAAAAAATAGCAAAAAAAAATTGTTAATATTTCAAAACCCTCAACAGAAAGGACTAGTCCAATAGAAGGGGCTAGTCATGACCATCTGGAGTTCCCAAAGAGGGCAAGAGCAACAGCATCAGTGAAACCCAGGACCAACTTGGTAGAGGTTGATCTGTCAGTTGTGGTCTGATTTTTGCAGAAATTCCTCCAAAAGTCAGTTTAAGAAAGGAGCATAGTGCAGCCAATAGGAGTGAGTTACTCTTAAGCCAATGGCTTCTGGACTCATCAGGTTACCAAATGCTAACTCTAAAAACTTGGAGTTTCTGGGTAAGACCAGGAAATGTGTACATGTAAAAAATAGTCAGAAGTTATAATTTTGGTTCAGAAACTTTCAGTACATGATTTGAAATTTACTCAAGGCAGTTTTTTTTTTTTTTTGATGGCATTAAGAATATTCCTAAGCCACAAAGTACAGCCACCTATGTGAGATTCTGCCTATTGCTAGATGGTGAAAAATGTTCACCTGGTTGGGTGTGGTGGCGCACACCTTTAATCCCAGCACTGGGGAGGCAAAGGTAGGAGGATCACTGTGAGTTCGAGGCCAGACTGAGACTACATAGTGAATTCCAGGTCAGCTTGGGCTAGAGCGAGACCCTACCTCGAAAAACCAAAAAAAAAAAAAAAAAAAAAAAAAAAAGTTCACCTGTAGTGTAAGGTGTCCTTCTTATCTGTCATTCATCAGTGATCTTCCTCGGAATCTCATCAAGCCTTTGATTGATGAGACTTATATTTCTTTAGTGTTAGTGTCTTGCCTTCAAGCAAGAAGCTGATCTGTCAGTGGACTCTGCAAAACTTGTGTCTAGCTAGTCAGGTCAAATGTGCCAACTGAAGCATTCCTCTTATGGGGGAAACCAACTTCTCACTGATTAGACTAGAGGCCAACTTCATGGGAGGGATTACATGCCTGAAACTGAAAACCTGGTAAAAAGCCTATGGATGGGGAGGCCATAAGCCCTAGAAGAGTAACAACTGCTGCATGGCGAAACATGTATATTATGCCCACCAAATTGCCCTCCAAACACTTATGTTTATGGCCATATATTAATAATACTCCCACTTTTGATTAGAAAAGCTTCTCTTTTCAGATGGTATTGTCTACTAGGGTGACTCAAAAATCACCATAGTGGTCATAAAAAGTGACAGTGAGGTGTTCATCACTATGAGACATCTCTCTCACATCCCCAATGGTCAATATCCATTGCAGAAGAGGTGGTGGGAAGAATGTAAGGGCAAAAGGAAGGATTGGACTACTTGCAATGCTTTCATCCACAGACAAAGTAGCCTTGATATTCATGACCTCACTATGGCTGAAGCTACCAACACAAGACCTGAATAACAGGAAGAAAATGATGAATCAAAATAGGAGAGAGATTACCTGGAAAGAAGAACGGATTCGAGAAAAGGTAGGGTGGTTCTGATCATGGTATGATCATGTCCTATACTTATGGAATATAATTTTTAAAAATAAGGTGGTCTGTGAATAAGATCCATCATTAGGTTGTTCTCTGTGTTCCCAACAAAGTTTTAGTCTCTTCCTTTCTAACCCTTAGTCTGTACAGAGATCTCACAAAGCAGGAATTATAGTTATGTCTTAGGACAAGTGACAAAAGATCAGTGGCTTTCCTGTGATCACAAAACACTAAGTATCATCAAGGAAGTTGGAACCCTGGTGTCCTGTTTCTGAGAAGTTTTTACTTTTATGATCATTGGAAGAAAAATTATTCATTCAAAATGTTTCTTCTTCTGTTCTATGTCCCTAGCAATATATCTATTACTAAAAATAAATTCATGCTTTCAATTTACTTGAGAAATAGGCAATCAAATAGTTAGTCTTAGAGATATTTTATTTTATTATTATTATTTTTTGAGTTTTTGAGGCAGGGTCTCACTCTAGTTCAGGTTGACCTGGAATTCACTATGTAGTCTCAGGCTGGCCTTGAACTCATGGTGATCCTCCTACCTCTGCCTTCCGAGTGCTGGGATTAAAGGCGTGCGCCACCACGCCCGGCTTAGGGATATTTTAAAAGTTGAAGGCTAGGGGAAGCCCTAGCACCCATAGTTGCCCATATGAATAATTTTAAACATGTGGATTAACTATACTATGCTTAAGCATAGTCCTTGGTACAAGACTATCTACATTTTAGTCCTATACACATGAAGTAATAGCTAAGACCATACGATTTTAGCATGATGAGCTTCAGCATCCTCCTCTGTGCTGAAATTGGGTAATATTGGTGTCTAAGTCAAATGTTAGGAAAGAAAAGTGACAACCATGTAAATTATGAGGCACATGGTAAATGCACTGAGTGCACTGATATCCCATAGCTCTTTAGTGGCCTCTAGACAACCAAAACACCATCTCTGACTGAGTCCTAGGAACAGAGAGGATTATCCAAGTCTCTTCAAATTAGTACACATATGCTAATAATAACCTTTTAAATTCTAAGAACATCCTTCACTAAAAATACACCTACAGCCCAAACCTAGAAAAAAATATTAAATTCCTAGCCTGTCATAGGAGCTGTTATATATTCACTTGCTGTTGACTAGCTGGTGGATAAAAGTGAAAGAGGAGGGTGTTGCAGTCAGGTTCACATTGCTGGCACAAATCCCTCAACCAAGAGCATCTTGTGGGGAAAAAAGGTTTATTTTGGCTTGCAGACTCAAAGGGAAGCTCCATGATAGCAAAGGAGAATGATGATATGAGTAGAGAGTGGACATCACCCCCTGGCCAACATAAAGTGAACAATAGAAACAGGAGAGTGTTCCAAACACTGGCAAAGGGAAAGTGGCTATAATACCCATAAGCCTGCCCCCCAAAATACACTGCCTCGAGGAGGTGTTAATTCCCAAAGCTCTATTAACCAGAAACCTAGCATCCAAGTGCCTAAGTTTATGGGGTACACCTGAACCAAATCACCACATTCTACCACTGACCCTGACAAACTGATAACCATCCATGATGTAAAATGCAATGCATTTAGTCCAACTTTAAATTTCTCCATAGCTTTTATCAATCTTAATGATGTTCAAACATCCCCATAATCCAAGGTCAACTGAGCCATAATACCAAAAACTAACCTCAAAAAACCCGTAATGGCACAGAATAAACATTCACACTGCAAAAGATGACATTGGGCATAGCAAAGAAATATTCAACCAATGCAAGATGTAAACAGTGTAAACATAAAACTCTGTAGCTCCAAGTCCAAAAACTCTAATCAATGACAAGTCTCCAAGTCTGAAAATTCTAACCACTGACAAGTCTCTGAAATTCCAATTCTGCCCCTCCAGCTAGGCTACTTACAGTCCTGGAAAACTTCATACAGGGCTGGCAGCTCTCCTTAACAGCCATCTTGTGGCCCTAGCATCTCTACTGGGTCTTCACTGCAACTCGTGGTCCATCCTCATGTCTTCACTGGGTCTCCATGCAGGCAATCCTCAGAAGTCCTGCTTCACACTGCCCCTTGCCACTTCTAAAACACAAGACAGTGTTGCAAACTCAATGACCCTCTCTTTCCTGCAATTCTTATACTCCATAATACCAGGTGGGGTGCCAATTTGTTAATCCAGGGAGGAATAAAGCTGACTTGGAAGAACAGACCCTCTTTGAGCATTCAAACCCCTTCAAAAAACTGCATTCTTTCTGTTGTCCGCATGCAGGTCAATCTCAATGCTTGTAATCTCTCATACAATTGTAGCTGAATAGGCAGAAGTTTAGGCCAAAAGATTTCTTTCTGTGACATATCCCTCTGCTCACACCAGTCCTTCTCTATGCTATGAAACCTTGCATAAATTCTTGGGACATGGGCATAACAGCAAACCTCTCACACAAACTGCTTCTAGCCCACTCCAGGCAAAGTTCTTTCTCACCTTCACAAGCCAAACCTCACAGTACATAGTTCTTACTGCATTCAGGTTTTTCATCACTGACCAGAATAGTCCATCAAGCTATACTTATGGCACTGCAGGGAGTCTCTTAGGCCAAGGTTTAAAATCCTTTCAAATTCTTCTTGAAAATCAGCTCCAAAAGGCCAAAGCTACACAGTCAGGTGTCTAGCAGCAAATGATACCACTCCTCAGTACCAACTTTACTGTTGTAGTTAGGTTCACATTGCTGACAGAAATCACCTGACCAAAAGCTGCTTGTGGGGAAAATAGTTTATTTTGGCTTACAGACTCAAGAGGAAGCTCCATGATGGCAGGGGAAAATGATGACATGAACAGAAGGTGGACATCACCCCCTGGCCAACATAAGGTGTACAACAGGAACAGGAGAGTGTGACAAACACTGGCAAGGGGAAACTGGCTATAATACCCACAAGCCTGCCCCCAACAATATATTACCTCCAAGAGGTGTTAATTCCCCTATCTCCATCAGCTGGGAACCTAGCATTCAGAATACATAAGCTTATGGGGGCACAGGAATCAAATAACCACAGAGGGCTAGAGAGATGGCTCAGCGGTTAAAGGCGCTTGTCTGCAAAGCCTAAGGACACAAGTTTGATTTCTCAGTACCTATGTAAAGCCAAATGCACTAGGTAGTGCATGTATCTGGAGTTTGCAATGTTAGGAAGCCCTGATATGCCCATACTCACTCTTTGTCTGCCTCTCTCTCTCTCCCTGTTTCTGTCAAATAAATAAATTTTTTTAAAAGTGAAATAGGAATGAAAACCATTTGTTTTCATATAAATTTTTCTTTTATTTATCTCATTAAGCCTGCTGTTTTTTTCCTCTGAAAATACTTTGCTAAGAAATTTTCTATTTATTTATTGACAGAAACAGAACATAATACCTTGTATAATCCTAAAATTCTAAAGATCAGCCTTGAGGGCACCTTGTTAATCCCCTTTTCCCCCATACCTATCTTTTCTTCCAGATGTACATGTTTCATAAATATGTTTATTTTATTTTATTTTATTTTATTTGTTATTTTTTATTTATTTGAGAGTGACAGACAGAGAGAGAAAGAGGCAGATAGAGAGAGGGAGAGAGAATGGGCTTGCCAGGGCTTCCAGCCACTGCAAACGAACTCCAGACGCATGTGCCCCCTTGTGCATCTGGCTAACATGGGTCCTGGGGAGTCAAGCCTCGAACCGGGGTCCTTAGGCTTCACAGGCAAGCGCTTAACCGCTAAGCCATCTCTCCAGCCCCAAATATCTTTATTTTAAAGTTTAAATCTAACCTCACTGATCAAATAATCTAGAATTTTAATATTCCTAGGCAGGGGTGGGGAGCTTGGTCAGCATCTCTTTGTTGCTGTTAAGTCATTTGTTTGGGAATTTTAAAACAAAGTTTCCACAATGTAGATGCTATGACCAAGGAGGTCAACACAGTTGTCCAGGATGAAAAACAGAAAAATGAACTGACAATGTCAACATTTCAATGGCAACATCTTGACATTGCTTGACTCTTACTGAAGCCTAATAATGTGTCACTCTTAAAATATCAAGTATAAGTTTCTGTAACATTTAACTGCTTGACTTTTGTCACCTGGGATAGGTGGTGAGGGACAACCTGAATGACAAAGAACGAGTGTTACTGACAAATGAACTGTAACTGAAACAAATGAAGCTCAACCTGTGACTTTTGTCACCTCTCATTCCATCTAGGATAGGCCTATTAAACTGAAATTAGAGGACTCATGTCTTTGCTGTCCTTTCTTCCCTCTGGCCTTCTTAGTTCTCTAAGCCTGAATTAAGATGGACCTTCTGCATACATATGCAGAGACATTTAGCTTACCCATAACTGTGGGCTAACTCCACAATGCATGACCCGTATACCTCAACAAGGAGGGGCCAAGGGGAGGGGGTAGGTCACGGATGAGCCTAATAATGGTACCAAACTGACTGTATTTGCTGAATACAGAACTGACTAAAAAAAAAAAAAAAAAAAAAAAAAAAAAGATGGACCTTCTTTGATCGTGTCAATCAATTCCTGTTTGAGTTATCAGGATCGTGGGGGACACAAGTTCATTATTAACACAGACAGCACCTGTGCTTAGTAAAGGTTCACACCTCTGCAAGACCTCTTAAGATGAGGCTGTAAAATTGCAAGTGACAGAGCTTATGTTCTCACCTGTTTTAAATTCCCCCTCAGCCTACTACAGGGTTCATAAGAATACTTCCGGGACTAATTTTATACAGAAAACATGGAGCTCTCTGAGCAAAGGTGGCTCATGAGATTTTTTATCAATGATAAATGCACTAAAAGGAAGCAGAGACTTAGGCATATAAATGTGAATTTTTTGTTCAATAAAGACTTATTGTGAAATGAAACACAGAACAAATATCCTTGTTCCTAAGTAGCTCACTTTAACAATGCAATGAATAGTTTGGTGGCATAATTTCTTGCATAAAAGAATCTTATATGCTACTTCATACTCTTTTCTAGAGAAACAGACTTGTACTCATTATCACTGAAACATAATTTTCATAGTGAAAACCAGATGAGGAATAGTATCTACTACTCTAGAGTTTTGCAGACTAATAGCAAAATGGGTTACATTAAATTTCTGTGATACCAGGTAGAGATTATATGTTGAACTCTCTTTTGATCAGATGGAAGAAAACAAAATATGGCTCATGACTTTTCTCTTTTGTTCCTGAGATGTAATGTAAGACCTTCTATATGCAGGGAACACCATGCTTAGGGGGGGTCATTGTTGCTTCTTGGTGTTGGCTCCCACTGGTGTCTATGGAGGGTTTGATGACAGTCTCAAACATGGTTAATAAATATTCTGGCTTTCTCAAGTCAGGGCAATCCATCCAAGTTCATTAAATTCCTGCTTCACAGAAAATGAGAGAGACTATAAAATGGTTATTTTTGTTTTAAGCCATAAAAGGATTGTGGTCATTTCTTAGACTATACCTGCATATGGAGCCTCCATCATTAATCTGGTGGCACCTGGTGAAAGCGTTCTCTTCCTGGACACCCACGAGCATCTGTGACCCTCCACACCATTCTAGTATCTGCCAGTAGCTTTAGCTTGAGTGCTTTAGGGTAGAGATGGAAATGGATAGGATTCTCAAAGTCACAAGTTGGCCCTCAGGGAACTTTGGTGAACTCCTTTCCCCAAAAAAATGTCTGTTTTTTTTTTTTTTTGGCTATTCTATATTCAAACTAGTCTTTATAGCCTTTTCTCCATATTTTGCTAAGCTCTGATCAAATTTTACTTTTGATTTTCCAAACTAAAATTTTAAAAAGTACTTTTTCTTTATGAAATTAAAAAATACCTCTCTTGATTATGTTTTTGTTATAATTTTTGAGCTCACTTTGACACTTAATTTTCATTTATTTCATTGGACAGCCTTGGCACCCTTCTGAGGTAATGGGGGCTACTCACTGAAAGGGCCAGGCAAGGGCCAGGAAGTGTGTGCATGAGGAAGAAACTGCCATTAATATCGTATTTAGTTTTTAAATTGAGAATGTTAATATATGAACACACAGTAATTGACCAT
Source organism: Dipus sagitta (assembly GCA_036346955.1). Lineage (NCBI taxonomy): Eukaryota > Metazoa > Chordata > Mammalia > Rodentia > Dipodidae > Dipus > Dipus sagitta. The sequence goes on from CM070771.1 coordinate 152,696,687, forward strand.
TTTTTCAGTCCTTTATCTTTTTTTTTTTTTTTTTTTGTCCCCTCTCCCGGACCCCGAAGACCCTCCTCTTTCCCTGCTTTGTTTTCTGTTTCTTTTTCTCCTCCTCCATCCTCCATGTCAAAACGTTGGTGGCCTCAAATCATACTGGTCTTGAGGGGTATTGGTAACCACTGTCAGTAATTACTATCTTAATACTTACTTTTATTGTTGTTTAAAAAATTACCAGGTTCATATTATGAACTAGAATATACCAGGTAAAAAGAATGACTTAAGGTTATATGGATTCTGGAAATATTGTTGGGCAAGAGAAACAAGTTTACAATAAATAAATATTTAAGAGAAATATTTTAAAATAAAGTAAACACATGCATATTTAAGTAAAATGTTTTAAAATAAAATATTTAAAAATAGAGTAAATATATATGGACATATTTATAAATGTGCATACATGAATGCATAAAGCCCAAAACAATCACTTTAAACTGTTGGGGGTACTAGAAAAATTATGGAAAGTTAGGAGAATTTACCTGCTTATTTTAAAGTCTTAATATTATTTTAGAGTGAATAAATTTGCATTTAACTTTTTAAATTAAAATTTTACAAATAAGGGCTAGAGAGATGGCTTAGTGATTAAGGCGCAGAACCCTAAGGATCCTGGTTCAATTCCCCAGTACCCACGTAAGCCTGATGCACAATGGGGTGCATGTGTCTGGAGTTCTTTTGCAGTGGCTGGAGGACCTGGCATGCCCATTCTCTCTCTGTAGTAAATAAATAAAAATAAAATATTTTAAGAAACTTACAAATAAAATATTATAAGAGAAATAAATAACCATTCTGACATTGGTATTAAGTTAACATCAGTATTAAACCAAACTTGCACATAACTCATGGAATAACAGAGTTTAAAGAAAATTTTTAAATTTAATTGTTTTTATTTGAGAGAGAAAAAGAGGCACATAGAGGAGAGAGAATGGGCATGCCAGGGCATCTAGCCACTGCAAATGAACTTCAGACACATGCATCACCTTGTGCGTCTGTCTTATGTGGGTATTAGGGTCTCAAACTTGGTTCTTAGGTTTTGTAGGCAAGAGCCTTAACCACTAAGCCACCTCTCCAGCCCTAAAGAAAGTTTTGAAGAAATTTTAAAGGTTTTTTTTTTATTATTAGTTATGTATATAGTGTGTATACAGCCATGATGGTACCATCATTAGCTTTCTCCCTGCCTTCCCCTCCCCCGCTGCAGACTGTGGGTGTTGCATTGTGGGGGTGGCCATCAGTTATGGGGGCCAGGCAATGTCTCTGTGTATAATGACCCAACTTATGGCTCTAACAATGTGTCTGCCCTTCTTCTGTGAATTTCCCTGAACCATGTTGGTTTTATACATATAAATTTTCCCACATAAATAAAAAAGTTGTCTTAGCTGTGCATAGTGGTACACGTCTTTAATTCCAGCACTTGGAAAGCGGAGGTAGGAGGATCACCATGAGTTCAAAGCCACCCTGGGACTACATAGTGAATTCCAAGTCAGCTTGGGCTAGAGAGAGACACTACCTCAAAAAAACAAACAAAAAAGTTGTCTTTATGTCTCCCCAAATGTCATTTAAATAATATTTGTTTGTATATGTCATTTTTTTTGTATATGTCATTTTTTGCATACCCAGAATAGTCATTTTCCTGATGATGTATGATATAGACACTAATTACTTCAAAATTATTATAGCAGTCATAAAGCAAGCTACAGCATATATTTACTAATCAAGTCATATGTATTTGGTATGTGGCTGCAATGTGTAAAGAAGAGAAGTAGAACACACTTTTGAACAGAGATGGTTCCTATGTTTGTGAAACTTACAGTGCAGCCGAAGAGACAGTGACTACATATAACCATGCAAACAGTGACCTATGAGTTTATTAAATTCTCTAGACCAGTTATTTTCAATCTGCACTAGGGATGGGTCAGTCCCCCAGAGAAGTTCTTCCAATGTCTTGACACAATCAGCACCGTAGTGTCATCACCGTGATGATCAGACACTTAACTTCATTCCTGATTGTTCTGTCATGTTTAGTTCTTGATGCAAAACAAACTAAACCCTTAGCTGTTTACCACAGCATCAGGGAAAGGCTGAGTTCCCGTCCATAGCTGTCCTGGAGAAGAGCAGGGCATGGAGCTGTGGTTCTAAAGTTTTTTTTCAGGAGCTTCTGGGAAAAAGAAAGACCTGGAATATGATCCAGAGCTAACTTGAAGATCAACCTGGGTTTGTCCAGTGGCAAGCAGTGAGCCTAAGGGAACTGTCAGCTCAGCAGGCCTGCAGGCCTCCTTCTTTGCCAGTTGGTTTGGTGAGTCCGTAGCAGTTAATGATTAATACATTTGCCAACTTGCTCAAGTGAAATATTTCCGGTACCTTTCTGGAACTCTCCATCTGAAAAGGAAGAGAGGTACAGAGAAATAATAGGGCAAACATACCTAACAGGAGACTATGCTATAAATCTATCTAAAAACTACAAAGTCATCACCAATCTAGAAAGACAGGACATGAAACCAGAAGTAATATGATGCTCTGTTTCTCCCTGTGTGGTCAGAGTAAAGTTCAGCAGGATATTGTGATCCTTCCCATATTTCCGCCCAGCTGGGCCTCCTCCAGGCTAGCTTTGGGCAAAAGAGGTATGATCTTTTCTCCCTCCAGCGCTTCTTGCTGCATACTGATTACTTACCAGTTCTTGGACTGTTTTTGCCTTGAAACCTTTGTTCCCCAAACCAAAATATTAACATCTCTGGAAAATGGGAAAGAAACTAACTTAGTGTCCAGCCAGATGGTTGACTTTATTTTCTTGTGATGAAAAATGTTCTATACACATGAGCTATGCTGTGGCAAGTGTTCATGAAAAGTGTCTTAAGCCATATTTGAGTTAAAAATAGTACCAAGGTATTGTGCTTTGATTCAACTCAGAAATTTATAGTATAGGATTGTCTTTATCACAAAAATTGTATGTAGGAACTAGTAAAGACTTGGAAAATTATAAGTAATGCAAGTAAGAAACTTAAAATCCTTCTAATCTCAGCATTCATTCATAATTATTGTTAGTCATCCTATCCCTACCTTAAGGTTATGGATCAACTAACGTATATTTAAATGAAATAAAGTAGAGAAGAGTTCATGTCTCTTGTGTGTGAAGGATTTCAGTTTTGAAGGTTACAGATTATCCTGACATATTGCATGATGCCTTGATAATTAAACCAGAGGCTGAGCACTGGCATCAGGTAAAGTGCAGTGGAAATGCCCATCATGTATATAATACTGAAGGTTCTAACAAAAGGCTTCCATTCCTTTCCATGGTATTAATCTTGGGGACAGAGTTTTAAATATTTAATTCTTCTATAAATGGACTATTATAGAAATAGAGGACTTTGCTCCTTTTCCAGAGAGAATAATCTAATGACTAAGCCCTAGTTTTGTCACTGTATGCTTAGAACTATTAAAAAAAAAAAGAGTCAGTTAATGAGTTCAGCAACACATAATTCAATTATCTTTGTTTTCTTTAGAGGAGAAAAGTCAGTGGAAAAAGCATTTGTGCCCATCTATAATCCATTCCTTTTAATTATTTTTGTAAGTCTACAATACCTAATGAATAGCATTTTATTTGTAAATTATTCAGTTCCTGAGAAGGGATGGTTTAGATGGCTGTGGTGTCCATATTTGTTCTTTCTTTCTTTCTTTTTTCTTTTCTTTTCTTTTTTTTTTTTGGTCTACATTCATTATTAAGGCCATCATCTCTGATACTGGCTGTAGGTATAATAGGGGGTATAATAGGCTGATCTATACAAGCTTTAACTCACAGAACATACTTCTTCCTCTACAACTCTCAGGTGCTGACAGATCTTGTTCAGTTGGTACACATGGACAATGGAGAACTTTTAAGAAATTAACATCCCCAAGGAAAACTATCAACCCATATGGTCAGAGTCTGATGGAAATTTACCTCCTCTTCCCATCTCTCACCCCTCAGGTAGCAATTCTAGGAAATATCAAGTAGACTTCTCAGCAGTTCCCAAAGAAGTGACTCCTGTTGCCATAATGTTCAGTTTATAACACACACTCCTGTTGATTTTCTTCTTCCTGGAATCATCCTCAACATAAGCTGTCTACTTGCAAAGCCTTTTTTAGGCCCTGTTTTCAGAACTCAGCTGAGATAACAGGTAGAGATAGTCATCTTCTAGTGGACTTGAACTATACTGTGCTGCAAATAAAATCAGAAATATTTTCTGGCACTCCAGGATCCAATATCTTTCTAGAATGACTTTAAAGTTCTATATGTGAATTACATTTCTGGAACTTTATTCATACTTGTGGAATGAATTTAATTCTAATACCATAATATCATGGTTGTAAGACTCTAAATAGGGTTTCCAACATCATTGAGACTTAATTTGATAATATACAATTTGCAAAGTGGAATTATTCAGAGGCAGTTGTAAAAGGTAAATGGATTGTGAATGGCTCTATGAGTTATATGGAGATAGGTTGATATCCTGAAGACAATGTTGATAGGTGAAGAATGTAAACCTGAAGAATAACTGATTATTCATGTTAGGAAAATGACTAGAAATAGAGGGAGAGATAGACATCATGGGGACAAGGATGGGGCTGTTAAGCAAGTGAAAGATGATGGCGAATGTGGTTGTTTGATTCAGGTGTCCCCCATAAACTTAGGTGTTCTGAATGCCATGTCCCCAGTTATGGCAATTTAAAATTAAACCCTACTGGAGGCAGTGTACTGTTGGGAACAGATTTATGGTTGTTTTAGCCAGCTTTGTCTTGCCAGTGTTTGGCATACTCTCCTGTTGCTGTTGTCCATCTGATGTTGGGCAGGAGGTGATGTACACCCTCTGCTTATGCCATCGTTTCCCCCCTGCCATAATGGAGCTACCTATCAAGTTTGTAAGCCAAAATAAACCTTCTTTCCCACAATCTGCGCTTGCTTTTGGTCATATTGCCAGCAATGTGAACCTGACTACAACAATAAAGATAGTACCAAGAAGTGATGTCATTGCTGCTAGGCACCTGAGCATGTGACTTTTGGCCCTTTGGAGCTGATTTTTGAGAGAAGTATAGAAGGATGTGAAACCTTGGCCTAAAAGATGCTTTGCAGTGCTGTGTAAGTACAGCTTAATGGACCATTCTGGTCATACTGAAAGACCTGAATGCTGACCTGTATTGGGACAACAGAAGGAATGCAGAGTCTTTTGAAGGGGCCTGAATGTTGAAGGAGTGTCCTATTCTTCAAAGTCTGCTTTATTCCCCCTTGGATTAACAAATTGGCACCCCACCTGGTATTGTAGACTATGAGAAATGCAGGAAAGAGAGGGGCATTGAATTTGCAACGGCGTGAAACAGGTTTGCTGTATTGCCTACATGGAGACCCGATGGAGCAGTGAGGATGGACCATGGGTTGCAGTGGAGACGCCAGGATCATGAAAAGGCTACTAAATAGAGCTGCAGGCCCCAGATAAAATTTTCTGGGACTGTGAGTAGCCTAACTGGAGGGGCAGAATTGGAACTCCAGACACTTATTTCTGGTTAGAATTATCAGACTTGGAGACTTGCCAATGGCTACAGTTGCTTGACTTGGACCTACAGAGTTTGATATTTACCCTGTTTAAATCTTGTATTGGTTGAATATTTCTTTGCTATACCCAATACCATCTTTTGTAGTGTGTTTATTCTGTGCCATTATGGTTTTTTTGAGGATTTTTTTTTTTTTTTTTTTTTTTTTTTTTGGTGTATGGCTCAGATAAAAGACCTTGAACTATGAGGATGTTTGAACATCATTGGGATTGATAAAAACTATAGGGACTTTTAAAGTTGGATTAAATACATTGTATTTTGTATCACGTATGGTTATAAGTTTGTGGGGGCCAGGGAAGGAATGTGGTGGTTTGATTCAGGTGTCCCTAAATAAACTTTAAATGTTCTGAATGCCATGTCCCTAACTGATGGCAATTTGGGAATTAAACTATCCTGGAGGCAGTGTATTGTTGGGGGTGAGTTTATGGATGTTATAACCAGCTTCCTCTTGCCAGTGTTTGGCACACTCTCCTGCTGTTATTGTCCACCTGATGTTGGCCAGAAGGTGATGTCCACCCTCTGCTCATGCTATGATTTTCCCCTGCCATCATGGAGCCTCCCCTTGAGTCTGTAAGACAAAATAAACCTTTCTTTTTTTCCCACAAGGTGCTCTTGGTCAGTTGTTTTCTGCCAGCAATGTGAACCTAACTGCAACAGTGACTCAAATCTTAAGTGTCCGGGTAGGGATGGTAAGAACTGGATGGGGTTGATCAAGAATTCTCGTGACTACACTGATGTTGGAAATGAGGGTAGGAGAACCAAAGATGTACTTGCTGTTTTGGGCCATTGCACAGATGCCTGTAGTGGGGACCAAAGAGCAGGACACGCATGTTGGGTAGAGTGTACTGAGTCCTGAGCATGATGACATTGAACAGTCTGTGACACTCTGGAATGAAGACATCAAGTTGGTGTGTGTTAGGTCCGGACGAGCTCTCAAGATGGAGTCATCATGGTCAGCAGAATGGTGACAGAGGCATAGGAAAGTAGATTATCCACATTCCTCAAGAAACAAGTTGGTCACTATCCCCTCCTTGCCTAACAATGCCCCAGGTCGTGGTTTCCTGCCACCTTATCTGGTAAGTTACATGGTCAGTATTCTGGTGTCACACCCTAGCTATTTTAAATGGTTAATGTAATGATCTCCCCTAAAGGAACTTTTCTATTTTCTTTCCCCCTCTTCACCTTCCCCCAAATGAAAAAGGCCTATAAAGCCCAGTAACTGAAAACTCAGGTTGGCTGTGCTCCTCTCTTGTGAGTCAGCCCTGGCAGCTCATGCTTTTCCTGAATAAAACCTTTCATTTTGCTTCAGAGTGGTTTGCGTGGTCTTGGTCACTCCCAAACCTTACAGTAGGCAATACAGTCAGGAAGATTTCTGTGGCAGATGACAGCAAAGGTGAGACCTAGTGATTGAGCAGGATTTTTCAGATGAAGGTGAGAGTATGTGTAAAATTAAGTACCATGTGATCCAGCAATCTCCCTTCTGTTAATTTATCCATCACAATTAAAATCAGGATCTTGGGCTGGAGAGAGGGCTTAGCTGTTAAGGTGCTTGCCTGAGAACCCTAAGGACCCAGGTTTGATTTCCCAGTACCCATGTAAGCCAGATGCACAAGGTGCCTTACGCATCTGCAGTTCATTTGCAGTGGCTAAAGGCCCTAGAATGCCCATTCTCTCTCTCTCTCTCTCTCTCTCTCTCTCTCTCTCTCTCCCAAATAAATAAAAATAAGTAAAAATATTTTTAAAAAATCAGGATCTTGAAGAAATATCTATACTCCAATATTTATTACAGCTGTATTTACAGTAGCTAAAACATGGACACAAGTGTACATCAATAGATAAATGGATAAAAATATGACTATATATGTGTATATTTCAGATTGTTTAGAAAAGGAAATTTTAGAAAAGTAAAAGGCATGTGTGACAACATGGATAAAACTTGGGGACATTTCTAAGTGAAATGAGCAGCAAAAAGGGCAAATAAGACTGGAGAGATGGTTTAGCAGTTAAGGCATTTGCCTGTGAAACCAAAGGACCCAGGTTCAATTCCCCAGGACCCACTTAAGCCAGATGTATAAGGTGGCACATACATCTGGAGTTCATTACAATAGCTGAAGACCCTGGACTGCCCGGTCTCTCCCTCCCTCCCTCTCCCTGTCTCTCTGCCTCTTTCTCAAATAATGTTTTTTTTTTTTTTTTTTTTTAAGAAAGAAATAGAGCTGGAGAAATGGCTTAACCTTTAAGACACTTGCCCATGAAGCCAAAGGACCCAGGTATGATTTCCCAGGACCTACATAAGCCAGATGCACAAGGGGCACATGCATCTGGAGTTCGTTTGCAGTGGTTAGAGGCCCTGGCATGCCCATTCTAACTCTTTCTCTCTCTCTCTCTTTCTCTCTGATTGCAAATAAATAAATAAAATTAAAAAAAACTAAAACAAGTAGATTAACAAAAGAGTAAAACTATATTTAAAAAAAAGAAATAAAAAATGACAAATAAAATGTGACTTCATTTCTGTGTGGCCTATAAAACAAAAGACCTCATAGAAGGAGAGAGCAGACTAGTGGCTCCTGAGGACTCAGCAAACAATGAATCTAATGTTTCAGTAAAGCAAGCAGGCTCCTCAGATCAGCTGTTCAACATCACACCTGTAATTAGCAATGACACGTTGTATGTTTAAATTTACTGAAAAAGTAGATCTCACATTAAAAACTGTTACTACAATATAAAAGGTATAAAGGTATGACAATGACGAGGGTGCACATACATTGAACAAGGCGGTAGCTCATGCAATTGTGGAAGAGCTAAAACCTGGCTGACATCCAGGGTCCTAAGCAGTCCCTCTTTTGTAATTTTAAAGCCCGAGACTTAGCTTTGTGTGCTATCTTAATTTTTCCAAATAGTTGCGAGCTAATTATTCTCCCTCAAATGCAGGCAATTCCTTACTTCCATCATGTCTTTAAAGTATTCTTCCCTGAACACAAGCATATTGTCGTGATGCGCTAGAGTATGTGCTGCTGAGCTGTCAAGTCGACCTTGCCAGAGACGCAGTGGAATTCAGGACACTTTTAACTGGCAGAGACAAGCGAGGGAGGCCCTTTACCTAGCAATTTCAGTAGGAATTACATACTCACAAGAGTACAGTGTAGAACATCAAGACCCATAAACTTTCAATTAAAAGCAGAGATATAAAATGGTTCTCATTTAAAAACTCAAGCTTTCAGAAAAACTCAGACAGAGCCAAAATCTTCTACCATTTTTTCACAAATATAAAATATTTATGGCACACTGACTTACTTCAATTTCTTTTATTATGTTGCCCACAAGGTTGAATCCTGCTGGAGAATTTAAACCACGTTGACCCTTGGCTGCTTCTTAAATCACGTGTAGCACGTAGCACCTAGGCTGCTAGAACAAATGCAGCGAACACCTGGGGAGAGGCTGAGAGAAAGCTCACAGAGGGCAAATCCAAATACTGAGCCCAGGAGTAGTTACCCTCAAAGCTGTGCTGATAAGGAAATGCATCCAGCAGTCACAGGATTCTGCTCCTGTGATCTTCATTCAACTAAACACACTGTAGCAGACAGCTTCAGGTTCGCTGAGATGAACTTTCAGACCAGGCACAGTTATGGAGGAAGGGATATTTATTGAAGCTTACAGATCCCGGGGAAGTTCCATAATGGCAGAAGAAGCTGGCCTGCTTTCACAGGCCCAAGCAGAGAGAGAGAGAAGTACCAGCCAAAAGCCACACAGCATAGCATACTTCAGGAACTCCAGCTAAGCACACTTTGCATATCTTTAGATTGAAATCTGAAACCCACCACCACACTTTAAGATCCACCCAGTGACACTGCCTCCAGCCAGGTGGCTAAAGATGCAAACTGCAAACAAATAAACAACTGAATATATTGGGGGCCATCTATTCTATTCAAACCACCACACACACTATACAGGAGACTTTGAGCTGTGGAGCATTAACATCAACCCTGCGGGAGTCTGCATTTAATTTGCGTTACACAGGCATGTGGCTTGGCTCTTTTATATTTAAATTTGTTGACTTTATTTTTGAATATTTTATATAAATATAACATGCAAAGAAACATGAAGTACATACATACATACATACCCACATGCATACACATTAATGTCTCAAGTGTACTTACACACAATTCTATCCAAGCAAACACTAGAAGTGACTTCAACATAGTCAACACAAAGAACATTTTAATGCTAAGCAGGTTTAATGCATGTTTGTGAAAGAACTAGTTGAGATAATTACAAACCTTGGTGAGCTCCTAAAAGGAGCATAAAACAGCTTCAGGAGATCAAACACAAAATTCACTCTTCAATATATTTCCATTGCCAATTAAAAAGTTGAAAAAGACATTTCATAAAGTATTATGATTTTTAATTCACAGGGATTTAGAAAGGATATAAATAAACTTAGTTTAATCAACTCAAATACGTAGTATGATGTCTTGGTGTCTCTTTTTGTTGTCATTGTTTTGTATTTTTTTTTTTTCAAGGTAGGATCTTACTCTAGCCCAGGCTGACCTGGCACTCACTCTGTAGTCCTAGGCTGGCCTGGAATTCCTACCTCTTCCTCCCAAGTGCTGGGGTTAGAGGCATGAGCCACCACACCCGGCTTTCTTGGAGTTTCTTGTTTATTTGTCCTATCTAGATTGTCAAGAGTTCTCTGATTTGGTCAGCATTGGCACAGTCTAAAAGGTCATGCTGCTATATGGGAGGGAGGTTGGTTTCATTTCCGCTTAAGCTGCAATTGCAAAACACAGGTCCTCCTTACAGATGGACACACTTTCTACATATTGTATTGCACTTCAGCACACTTAAAACTATCAACATCATGAGCTGAACCTGGTGGTGCACACCTTTAATCTCAGCATTCCTGGAGGAAGAGGTAGGAGAATCAATCGCTGTGTGTTCAAGGGCAGTTTAGGACTACAAAGTGACTTCCAGGTTGACTTGGGGCTACAGTGAGACTCTACTTCAAAAAAAAAAAAAAATTAGGGCTGGGGAGATGGCTTAGTGGTTAAGCGCTTGCCTGTGAAGCCTAAGGACCCTGGTTCAAGGCTCGATTTCCCAGGACCCATGTTAGCCAGATGCACAAGGGGGTGCACGTGTCTGGAGTTCATTTGCAGTGGATGAAGGTCCTGGCGGGCCCACTCTCTCTCTCTCTGTCTATCTATCTGCCTCTTTCTCTCTCTGTTTGTTGCTCTCAAATAAATAAATAAAAATGAACAAAAAAATTAATAAAAGTTTGAAAAAAATAAAAGGACAGTTGAAAAACTATCAACATAATTAAAAATATGTAGTTATCTTGAGGTAAGATTACAACCCACAGAATCATGGGCTTGGGTGGTGGTTGTATATTTTGTTTTGTTTGCATTTTGTTGGTCATAAACTTTTCTGTTTAAATAAGATTTATTGAACCCTTACTCTTCCATATCTTGGAGAATTGGAAATGATTTTAAAGAGTGAATGCCTGATATATTTCCATATCAACTCAGTTACCATTTCAGAGGAACAAAATCTGATCCTGTAAAATTTCACAATCTCCAAACCAGGTGTGGCTGTGCACACCTGTTATCCCAGGGCTCAGGAAGCTGAGTCAGGAAGATGGGGATTTGGAGGCCAGCCTGGACTACACAGTGAGAATCTGTCTCCAAAAGAAATTTCCCAATCTGTCTTCAGGAGACTGTGACACATCAGGGTGGGTGGGAGGGAGGACATTGATTTGCTTTTGTTACTGTGGGTTTTAGGAAAAGAGTTGTGGTAAAAGAAATGCTGGATGAATGGAACCAAGAGAAAGAGAAAATATAACGAAATCATAGAACGAGATGCAGAATTTAACTTAAAATGTGAAAGGATTTTAAAAACTGGATCCATTCATGCAAAATACATATTTAATATTTCAATCTTTAAAGCATTTTCTTAGCTGATTTAAATCCCCTCCCTTTCAGTACAGCTAGGTTGGATTAGTGGTATTTCTTCTGGCAAGACCATGCCTGTCTTTCCTTGATCTTTTACAGGGATGTGTAATTATATCCTCCAGGCTTTTTTACCTGCTGTAGTCAATATTTAAATCAATAAAAAGGCATTAGTCTTGGGAGAAAAGATCACAGTTGTTGAACTTAAAATCATGACCAGGTTGTTCAATAATGTAAAGTAGCACAGTAGGAGGTTGCAGCTTTGTCTTGGTATCTTTCCAAGTAAACAGAGTCACTATACAGGAACTCCGGATTTTGCAATTTATTAATATATTAATGAGTACATGTTTGAGTATTAGTGCATGCCCATTACATATATCTGAACAGGTTAGTTCTAAACACTGAAATCTATTATGTTGGCTTGACTATGGGTTGAGTAGCATATTCAAGCATCAGTACATATGTACATGAACTTCTGAAAATCCAGACATCAGGCAAGACCCCAGCGTCCATAGACAACTCTCAGCTACTAGGACTGCTGAAATGACACAGGAGCTAGACAGTGTCCTTGGGCAGACAGACAAGGAGAAAGCCTTTGGTAAGTGAACCCAGAGGGTGAAGGAGGTGATTCCACTTCCTCCATCTTGGCCTGGGTGAATTTTCCCAACAAATCACTGGCTTGGTGATGAGCTTTGTGGGACCTGCACAGTACTAGACGTACCACGGAGCAACCAGCGTCTTCCCTTCACTGAAGCTAACCAATCATGGACTCTGGATGAACAAGCTTCCCCCATTAAATAAAAGTTTAGTTCCCATCAGGACCGTGAATATTCTGGCTTCTGGAATTCCCTCTTTCTGGGAGGAGCCTGCTTTGTCTGCTTTCTTTTTACTTATTTATTTTTATTTTTTTTTTTTTGGTTTTGCATAGGTGTACTTTCACTCAAGACAAGGCTGACCTGGAATTCACTGTGTAGTTAGACTTCGGCTGACCTCAAACTCACAGCCATCCTCCTACTTCTGCCGCCCTAGTGCTAGGATTAAAAGTGTGCTCTACTCCGCCCAGCTGGTCTTTCTGCTTTCTTTCCTTCTTATTCTTAAATAAATAAGCTTTATTTTTAAACACTTTCCTGCCTTTAAAAATATTTTTATTTATTAATTCGTGAGCAGAAAAGAAGGAAGAGTCTGGCTGTACCAAGGCCTCCTGCCACTGCAAACAAATTCCAATCACATGTGCCACTTTGTCCAGCTGGCTTTATGTGGATACTGGGGAACTATACTCAGGATGGAAGGCTTTGCAAGCAAGTGGCCTAACTGCTTAGCCATCTCCCTAGCCTCCCTTTTAATTTTTTTTTTAAACTTAGCAGAGGAAACGAATCTCTCACCCCAGACAGTACTACTAGATTAATAGAAGAGATGAATTATATACTTTGGGCCTCTCTCATCCCACAAGTTCTACCTACCTGCTTGATTCCAGAATGAACTAATAGTGACTACCTTTCATGTGAGCTAGAATTTGTTTCTGGGCCTGGGCTATTGAAACTACATTCTTATCCCAGAACCCCAGTATTTTTCTTCTGAGGATAAGTCATGCTGCCAGTTTATATGAATACTCATCCTCACCATAATGTAATATAAAATTACATATTTCATCATTTTTTGACATCTGGTAGCAAATGCCACTGCCAATGGTTGGCATTTTAGGTACAAGATTGTCAAGGAAAAGTAGTTTTACAAACAAGATGTTTAGGAGTACAAAAAGTTTAGTAGACCTCCAAGAGATCCAAACTCCAAATTTCAAAGTCTTGATTAAGGTAACTTGTTTACACAAACACAACCGCTTCCTTGAACATTACACCTGCCTGTGTGGTTTTCAAGGGGTGGAGATCAGCAGACTTGCAAGGTCCATTTGAGTTGATGTGGTAATACTCTGCCCCCGAGGTTTATTTTCATCATTCCAGAAGGCATTACATCATCACCCTTTGCCATAATGCAATCTTCACTGAAATCACTCAGTGACTTCTCTTTCTGCCTCTCTCATCTGTGATGAACCTACTATATAAAATCAATGATGCCATGGTATTGTTTAGTTTTATCATGTGGTAGCAGATTTATGCCTGGATATGTCTGAGCCTTTGGTACATCACACATTATGGACACACTGGTTAGACTACCTGCTTTTCAGCTATACTCGAACCAAATGTAGCTTTGGAATATCTCATAGAATATTCTCACTCTCCATTCATGACACTATATTTATCTCTTTCCTCACTGACACACTAACATCAATCTGATCAAGAAGATTCTAGTAACAATCACAGTTGTTGATTTACCATTACAGAGTCTAGATGGATACCATTTTTGCTTTTTATTTTTTGGTCTTAAAACTAGATTCAAATTCTCATAGGTGCTCTCTCTCATAGGCTCCTGTGTTATTCCTTACTGAGGATGAGCATGCTGGAGGATAAAAAATCAAGCCTCTGGAGCCAGACAAATTAAAAAAAGAGAGAGAGAGAAATGAGAGATTAAAAATCAGGGAGATTGAAAGGCCTGGCACTAACTGATGAACTGAAAGACGGTGGAGACATGAGGGATCCTGGGAGTAGATGGCATCCAGCTGTAACTCCAGCACTGGAAAAGGGAGGGTAGAGAAAGGAGGATCCCTAGAGCTTGCTGCTAGCTACTGTAGCTGGATTGTGGCCCATATAGAAGACTATGAATACATACACATACATGCACATGCAAAACACTTGAATGAATATTTACTACGTTTCTTAATGCTCACATAAAAAGAATGAGACTACTACGATAATATTCTACAGTTACCTCTGAGGAAACTAAGACAGAGAAGTTTGAGTAATTTTTGTAAGAGGAACCTGGTACTGAGCGATGAGACAGGATTACACTCAGCCATCTGACTTTAAACTCTTAAACCATTCATTTAGACATGAAGAGAGTGAAGGAATGAATGAAGCAGGGGTCCTATAAACCCCTTCCTTCTAAGAAAAAAAAGAAATATGTTCATCCTCAAGACCAGCTAGGTACACTGCAATGGTTAATGTTCATTGTTAATGTGACTGGCTTTGGGATCACCCAGAAGACATACCTATTGTCTGTGAGGGCATTTTCAGAGTGGTCTTACTGAAGAAAGAAGGCTCATGGTGGAGGTGGGCAGCAGAGTCCCATGAGATCCCAGAATGAATGAAAGAGAGAAGCAGATAGCTGTGCCAGCCGAGCACCAGCATTGCCACCACTCTGCTCCTTGCTCTGCCCACACTGCAGTGAGCGGCCTCCTCCTGCCTCCCTCACGCCTTCCCTGCTGTGCTGCACTTGCTGTCTCAACTCGTCAACATAAATAAGCTCTCTCTCATGAGGTATGTGGTCATTGCTTAGAGAAAAGTAAGCCATCTAGGCACTGAAGACATGTTGTCACTTAAAACCTAGGGGTCCCTAAAGTAGACTCCAGGACTTCATAAAACTGTGTCTGATAGTTTCAGTAGCGACTAGCTTGTTACTGGATTCCAGGACTTTGTGTCAGGGTTAGTTACTCTGGAAAGACATTGACATAAAAATAACCAAAGTGGATCCACACCCCAACCCCCAAACATAGAAGAGAACACCCTTCATTTGCGAGCAGCGGAAGGCCATTCTAAAAGTAAGACATCCCTGTGTATTAGGAAACAGAAATTTACATGCACAGGGATGAGGTTGGTGAGGAGAAAAGGGCGACAAAGAAGCAACCAAAACATCATGATGTGTGGTGAGGCAAATGCTTCCCGATGCAGGTGGCTGAATCTGCCAGGCCTGCTCTACCGCAGGTGAATGAGGAAAACAGGTTGTAGCAGATTTGAGTAAGTCTGTTTGTGTTTTGAGGTTTATCAAGAAAAAGTGTTGAGATAACTTTTAGTGTCAGAGTTTCACAAAAGATGGTAAACCTTTACACCATGGGCTATGCCAGTCCCTGGGTCAAGCAGAGCCCAGCCATCACAATTTCTAAGCTCACTAGTGGGATCTACTTTACTTATACCCAAAATTTGAACAACATTTGCTAAGTAGGTGAATGAAAAAAAAAAAGTATTGTGGTACTAGATCAAGCCCAAGTAATAAATATGAAGCAAATAACAACTAAAGGGGCTCCAACAAATAGCCTCATAGTCACTTTGTCTATCTGCTCCCCCGGAACATGTTTACCACTCATGAAAGCTTCAGCGCTGTGGTCAGCCTCCAGTTGTGCTCACTGCATGGTGTGTTTCGTATGTGAAGAAAACTCTTATAGCCACTAACCACATCATAACAGCAAAGGAAAAACATTCCCAACAATTTCTCACTTAAACATACCAATATTTATTTCTGCTACATTACTTCTTAGCATGTCTGCATAATTCTTAGTTATGATTTTATGAATTCCTTGTTATACAAGTAAGCTTTTCACGTTAAAATATTTTATTTATTTATTTGAAAGAGAGAGGGATGGAGAGAGAGAAAGAGGCAGATAAAGAGAGAGGGAATGGGCCTCTAGCTCCTGCAAAAGAGCTGTAGATGTACTCACCATCTTGTGCATCTGGCTTACGTGGGTCCTGGGGAATCAAACCTAGGTCCTTTAGTTTTGCAGGCAAGTGCCTTAACTGCTAAGCCATCTTTCCGGTACAGCTTTTCACTTTAAACCTCAGCAACATACTTGGTTTATGACCCCATTGTTATCAGTGCAATCAGGCCAATCTCTCATCCCTTTCTGATTCATTTTATTTCTGATCCTCTTGTCTGATAGACACATACTTTCTGGATTTGCAGGTACCTTTCCACAGCATATGTAAGAATTTTAGATGCACAATTTTGTTCTGTAAGTTGACTCCAGTTTCCAGGAAACAAATGTCCTGCAGTGTCTATCCTTGTAAATGTCACAGAATGGACTGTGAGGCATTTCTCAGATTTACACCCATAAGTGGGTGGGCTGGGCCACAGCTCTTTGCTCATGAGTTTCCTCGGCGTTTTGTTGTTAGATGGTTCTTGAGGGATTCTAGTCTATCCAGCATGAGTGGACATTATCCAAAATTTCAAATTTGTTTTGGTTTGGAAACTCTAATGTGTCACCTCAATGTTGTTGATTGCACTAATTACAGGTGAACTTTAGGATGTCTTTCCTGACACAGGAATTGGGGTTCTCTGCCAATACACCAGTATGATATTCTCACAAGCTGATATGACATGGGAATTTTGGAGCGGCTCTCAGTTCTTGTCTTATAAATTCGAAGAACTGAAATCCACAAACTAGAGCATAAAGTTCGGAGATATTTTATTAGATTAACAGAAGGAAAGAGTAAAGAGTACAGATGACCAAAGAAAAATCAGGAGCAAGGTAAAGCCACATAGAGACCAAACTCTTCTAGGTTCTGAAAGGGAGCTGAGCTAACCAGCCCAGCAGGAAGCTTTGCACCTTAGGGGATCAGGTGTCTTCCTGGAGTCTTAACCCCTCAGGAATTTTTTCTTTCTAGGTGGGACTCAAGATTGAGTTTGAGGGAAAGCATACCTAGGGAACTCCTTTAGGCAGCAGGGGATAAGGAGAAGCCAGTCCTTCTCTAAGCACTTCCATAGGGGAGACTGCATGGGCTGGCTCAAGGATACTCCTTCCTTTTACTTCTGGGGACCCTGTTAACCCTTAAACTGCCTTGTATCTATTTACTTTTCCTTTTTGTGTGTGTGGTTTTTTTTTGTCTAGTATTTACCCATTTTCTTTTTCTTTGGACTTGAAAGATTTTACTATTAAGATATAAATCTCTTGGTAGTTTTAAATATTATTGGTATTTATTTTCCATATTATCATCTGTTTGGTAACTCTGCCTGGAATTGTAAGAGAGAGATTTCTAATTTTGATCTAAGCAAATTTGTTGGTATGATAACTTACCTTGTATGTTTTGTTTAAGTATATATGTTTTTCTCTCCATTAGGTTACAAACATAGTTCCCTACATATGCTTTACTGTATTAATTGGGAAGATTAAAATTAGCCTGGTGTTAATGTTGGTAATGGAAGTAAAGATATGGTTTATTTATAATTTACTATAGTTCATATGTTGAACAAGATTTTTCAATACAACCTATTAAGTGTTAAATTATCTCCCTATTAGTCTTGATATTCTTTTATTACACATTAAATTATTGATACAAATAAATTGGGAACACTATAGCCATAAGTTCAAAATCTATAGATTCAATCAAAAGGCACTTTGAAAATATTTGAAAAATAAATTGCCTCCACACTGAACATGTAAAGACTTTTTGTTATTACTTCCTAAAAGTCCAGCATAACAACTATTCAATTGGTTTTTACACTGTATTCACATTGTATGAGGAACCCAGAAGTGACTGAATGTGTTCCCAAGGACATGCATAGGTTCAGTGTAAGTGCTATGGCATTTTGTCAAGTGACTTGAACACCCCCAGGTTATTATCTTCTCAGAGAGTTCTATGTCCAATTTCCCATGGACATTGAGACACTGTTGTATCAGTGATATATGATATCACAGGTGATATATATACATACATATATATGTGAATACATATATGTGTGCATGCATGTCTTACTCTTTAGTTTCATTAGCTTGTTCCTGTAGCTGTTATAAGTTGGGATGCGTTTTATATATATTTTTTATTTATGAGAGAGAGAGAGAAAGAGAGAGAAGGAGAGATAGAGAAAGGTAGAGAATGGACATGCCACTGGAATCAAACTCCATATGCATGCACTACTTTGCACATCCAACTTTATGTGGATACTGGGGAATTGAACCAAGGTCATTAGGCTTTGCAGGCATGAACCTTAACAACTGAGCTATCTCTCTAGCCCATGAGATATGTTTTAAATGTAAACTGCATTTCTGATATCTAAAACTTAGTAGAAAAATAAGAATAATAAAATTCCACTAACTTTTGTATTATGTGTGGAAATAACGTAACTGCAAATATACTGGGTTAAAGTATATTATCTAATTAATTCTGTTTATTATTTACTTATTTATTTATTTTGTTTTTTTGAGGTAGGGTCTCACTCTGGCCCAGGATGACCTAGAATTCACTATGTAGACTCAGGGTGGCCTAAAACTCATGGTGATCCTCCTACCTCCACCTCCTTAGTGCTGGAACTAAAGGTGTGCGGCACCATGCCCGGCTCTATTTTTTGTTTACTTTTAATGTTATTATTTGTTTGCAAGGAGAGAGACAGGTAGAGACAGAATGAGAATGATGCTGGGTGTGGTGGCACACATAAGAATGGGTGCACTAGGGCCTCTTGCCCCTGCAAACTAACTCCAGATGCATGTGCCACTCTATCCATCTGGCTTTCTGTGAGTACTAGGGAATTGAACTCTGGTCATCAAGCTTTGCAAGCAAATGCCTTTAACTGCTGCGCTATTTCTTCATCCTGCTTTTAAATTTTTTTAACTGTGGCTAATAAAATTATTTTTAACTCTGAAAACTTTTTTTGTTTTTGAGGTAGGGTTTCACTTTAGCTCAAGTTGACCTGAAACTCACTCTGTAGTCCTAGGCTGGCCTTGAACTCACAGTGATTCTCCTATCTCTGCTGCCTGAGTGCTGAGATCAAAGGTGTGTACCACCACACTGGATTAACAGCCAATTTTTTAAGCTTGTAAAAATTTTAAAATGACCTTGAAGCTGGCATTTTATTTTTTCTGACATTTAAATTTTTATTGGATGGTGCTTTTGAAAAGTTTAAATTGTTTAGGAGATTTACATATTTCTTTTTCTTTCTTTAAAAAGAATTTTTTTTTGCTAGTTTGTTTATTTATTTGAGAGCAATAGAGAGAAGGAGGCAGAGAGAGAGAGAGAGAGAGAGAGAGAGAGAGAATGGGTGCACCAGAGCTTCCAGCCTCTGTAAATGAACTACAGATGCGTGCACCCCTTTGTGCATCTGGCTAACGTGGGTCCTGGGGAATTGAGCCTGGAACCAAGGTCCTTAGGCTTCATAGGCAAGCGCTTAACCACTAAGCCATCTCTCCAGCCCCCCCCCTTTTTTTGAGGTAGGGTCTCACTCTAGCCCAGGCTGACCTGGAATTTACTATGTAGTCCCAGGCTGGCCTTGAACTCTTGATGATCCTCCTACCTTAGCCTTTGCATTGCTGGGATTAAAGGCATATACCACCATGCCTGGCAAGATTTACATATTTCTTATCCCTTCAAAGGAAGTAGTATTAACCTTAATTTAAGACTTCTTGCATCAAAACTAGTGCATTTTTTTTTTTAATGTTTAGCTTTACCTTGTGATTACATAAGTCTCATTTATAAGGTCTCAGAAGTCTTGCTTTAGGTTTTGAGTATCTGGCATTGATTTATGAGGTATAGGGCACATGGAGAAGTGCTGGGCTAGGGACATGTGAGGGAAGAAGAGTCTGGGTAGCATCCAGGAAGGAGTACCATCCTAATGATTAAATATATGAGTCCAAAGCTCAGGAAGGAAATGTGAGCTAAAACTGCTGAAGGCAGTATCAGTACAGTAACTGGCATCAGCAGGGTTTGATTTCAAATGCTAAGATACTTGCTAAACAGTTTTCATAGTTCCTAGTAGTTTCTGGATGCTAATAAGATAAAGTTTTGAAAACAAACAAACAACAATGCTAGAGGCAGAGGAGAAACCATGCAGGCATAGAGATGATACATGAACTAGGAGCTTTTCTAAGATTAACCTCTTTAGAGGGATGTATCTGAGGAAATATTTCAGAAAGCTCTCCTCATGACTGAGTCCAACTCAGGAGGAATTTAAGGATAGCTAAGTGGCTCAGAGCATAGACAAATTCAACCCAAACAGCCCTCTCCCAGTAAAATCTCTATGTTTGTTGACAGAATCATGTTGGTTAGAGATGGAGTGACCAGATGAGAGTATTTCGGTATCACAACACATGAACCAGGAGCATCCAGCCTCTAACAGGAATTAAAAATAAAGGGGAAATTTGAAAACAATAGATTGCTAAGTGGACTATTACTAAATAAAGAATGAATAATTGTCTATAGCCCCAAGGCTAGCTAGACAGACAACTGTGACTCCTTTCATGGGGCAAAAGGTGACTTCCCTTTCCCCAAGCAACAGGGCAGAAATGCCAAATTGTAGATGGTAATTGTTTGAGACATTCTGGGCTCTTTCCTGGGGCTTTTCACCCAAGGTCCATTTCTTATTGTCTTATAAGTGTTACTTGCTAGTATCTGATAAATCAGCTCAGTTCCATTACATTCCAGGTGTTGTTGTACATGCTGTGAACTTTTAGTCTGGATTAGATTTAGTCAACAGAGGAAGTCACTTGGAATCTCAGTTACAGTCTCTAGTGGTCACTTGGAATCTCAGTGAGTTTTAGGCAAATAGCCACCAATTTTCCAAGAGATTGTTACACAAGAACCTGCAACCTTGCTAAAGACGCGTTCAGAAGTACTTCTTCATACTGAAAGCCTATTATTTCTTTTTAGGAATCCAAGATGGATTTGACTGCTTTCTGGATGATTCCATTTTATAAATGAGAACCAAAAATAGTAAAATACTAAGAGAAGATTCTGATAGTATGTTTGGGATGATTATGAACAACTTTTAGAAGCCTTCCCCCCACCTTCTTGGCTAAAGATGAAGTCAACCTTAGCTTCTTCACCCCATGGCTTTGTATCTCATGAAGGTGAGAGACAGTGAGTCATATGTCAGCAAGTGAGGGAGCTGGATCTCTGATTTTCTCACTTATTTCAATTTTGGGTAGGTTTTTTTTTTTTTTTGTATGGGAGATTACATATATAAAAAAAATTGCCATCCAAAAGTTGATCTAGAGAAAATGCTGAGTAGAATATATAGATAGAAGTTCAGATATGTAGATAGATAAACAGACAGACATATATGTATATAGAGAAGAAGGAAAGAAAGAAAGAGAGAGAGAGAAAGACTGGGAGACGGCTTAGTGGACAAAGAGCTTGCCATGCAAGTGTGAGGCCCCGAGTTTGGATTCTTGTGCCTATGTAAATGCCTGGTGGGCATGGAAGCCCACCTGTAATCCCAATGCTCAGGAGACAGCGATAAGGGATCCTGGGGTAGCTGGCAGCTGGACTGGCCCAGCCAAAGGCTGTGTGTTCAAGCAGGAGACCCTGTCTCCGTAAAATCAAGTGGAAAGCGATTGAGGAAGACACCTGACATCAACCTCTGGTCTCCACACACAAGCACACACACGTGTCCACACACATATGAACATGCAAACCCTCAGGCACACCAACACATACTCACACACAAAAGACCAAACTACTCATTTTCTGGAGTGGTTTTGGCTAAGACATATTTGCTGACCTATTAGGATTCACCTTTTGGCATCTAGAGAGTTCCAGGTCCTTCTAGTACTTACCGGCAACTTGACCCCTTGCCTTCTCATTCTCTTACTCCACAGTAGCTCTCCAATCCTTAGTGAAACTGTTGGAAGCATTCGTACCCTAAGACCAGTATCTGTTATGATATTCAAAGAAAGAAATACAATGTCAAAATTCATTCAAAAGTTCAAAAATCTCTGAAAAGTGGTATTAGTTTTAAAGACATTAAAAAATGGAATGGAGCATGGGGATTATACAGTAAGAAGGATGCAGCAACGTTAAACAGCAAATTACAAATTAAGCTACTTAAAAACCCTTAGAATACATTCTTTCTCTCTCATAAAATCTCCATGATCATACAAATCTCTATTCACTCCTCACCCCATTCCCTGTCTCTTTCTTCAGATGTTCCTCCTTTATGTAGAAAAATATGTTCCTTCCTGAAGGGCATAATTCTCTCTCTCTCTCTCTCTCTTTCTGTATGTGTGTGTGTGTGTTGATAGGGAGAAGGGCTTTAATTACTTGTAATTTAAAATGTTTGCTTTGCCAACTTTGAGATATCATTTTACCCCAGTCAGAATGGCTACCATGAAAACCAAAACAGACAACAAATGCTGGCAAGAATGTGGGGAAAGAGGAACCCTCATCCACTATTGCAAACTAATATAGCCATTGTGGAAATCAGTATGGAGGTATCTCAAAAAATTAGAAATTTGACTCAAGTATGACCCAGCTATACCACTCCTAAGCCTATATCCTAAGAACTCCATACCCTATTACAGACATACTTGCACAGTAGCAAGGACTAGAACGTGCTATATGTTTATCAACAGATGAATGAATAATGAAAATATGGTACATATGCACAATGGAATTCTATTCAGCAGTATGGAAAATAAAATTGTGAAATTTGCAGTAAAATGGATAGAACTGGAAAAAAATCATATTAAGTGAAATGATTCAAACTCAGAAAGACCAAAACTGTATGTTTTCTTTGATATATGGGTCTTATTTTGTAATATATATAAATATATATATATTGGGGGACAAATGCAGACAAAATCTATAAATGTAGAACTGTAACCAAAGTGAACATAAACAGCACAGTGAATAAGATGCTCAGGGAGGGGGTCAGGAACTCAGAAGTAGGGTTGAGGAGAGGAAGAGGGACGGGGCTCAACAAAAACAAAGTGGGTTTGAAATACACTTTGTATGAATGATACCTAAATCTCTGTATACCAACTAAAAAAAAATCTATGTATGCCAACATAAAAAGATAAGAACAAAAACGAATTATTTCAAGATTTTATGCAATCATAACCAAAACACAATATATTGTAGGTTGAAAACATCGAGAAAGTTTTTTTTTCATATTTAAATCATATCAAAATGATTATATCAAGGACAGACATTCAACAACTGTTCTCATTTTTATTAAACAGTTGGAAAGCGTACATGTCAGGTGTGGTGGTTTGAATGTGAAATGTCTGCCAAAGTCTCATATGTTTGTGATTAAGCCACATACTCAAATCCCAGCTTGCGGCAGGTTGGAAGGTAGAGCTTTGCTGGAGGAGGTGTGTTGCTGGGGATAGGCTTTTGGGTACTGGAGTTCAACTCTCCGTTGTCAGAGCTCAGTTCACTCTTGCTGCTACCTCCCAGCTGCTGTGGCAAGTTGTGATGCCCAGCATTTGTTCTGCCATGCTTTCCTGCCATGATGAAACTTTCCTGCCATGATGAAATATAAATTGATATAAACTCTTTCTTCCCAAATAGGAAAAAAAAATAGATTTTGTCATGTAAATATTTTTCTTCCTCATTAGTAACAAAAGTTAAAGACAGATAAATATAAATTTGGTTATATCATATTACAAGTTTATTTCAAAGGTCATAAAGTATCTGCCTTTAGGCCAAGGGCTGGCATATCCTTGGTAAACAATGATGCCAGAAGAGGAAGGAAGTCAGCAATCATCGAGAGTCTACGAAGGATGTGCAAGGAGGCAGAAGAAACCTTACAGGACTCAGAGTCTGAAGCCCTGCTTTCAGACCCTGGCAGGCTGCCTCTGACTGGGAAGAAGGAAGGCAGACCACCAAGTCACATGGTTCCACAGTGTCCCTCACAGTGAATGTAGAATGACATCATGCCTCTCCTCATCAGTTCTCAGTGTTGCCCTTCATGTGAAGCACGAGGCTGTGGTGTGCCAGTTTCCCACTGAGCAAGGTGAGTCATTGCTCTCCTCAGTCTCAACTACTCCATCCATTACATGAGGTTGTCAGGAGACATGAGAGATAATGGGCATGCAGCTGCTTTGAAGGCCATAAGACAACCCAAATATAGAAACTGACAACTTCACAGTCTAAGAAAAATGATAGTTCTCTCTTCTGTATGCAGATTCAATGGGAAGGCTGTTTTTGTCTACTGGACTGCCACAAGACTGACAGAGTGGCTTGAACAACAGAAAAGAATTTTTCCATGTTTGGCAGCTGGAACTCCAAGACGATAGTGTCAGCAGAGTTGGTTTTATTCTGAGGACTCTTCCCTTGTTTTACAAATGGATTTTTCCCTGTGTCTTCTCATGGTTTCTCCTCAACATGTGTCTGCTTCCTAACCTTTTCACACAAAGACACCAGTCACATTAGATTGGAGCACGCTCATTTGATTTCATTTTCCCTTAATGATCTCTTTAAAGGTCCTGTCTCCAATAACACCCACAGTTGAGGTATTAAAGTTTAGATCTTACAAGAATTTTGGTGGGATGCTGTTCACCCTCTGATGGAAATGGTCATTTTCCATTTTGGTACTTTAATTTGTCTTTAAACTTTTTGATTACTAATTTTTTGTAAACTACATTAAGCTGTTTTGTGAACAGTTGCCCTAATGCCCTGACTTTTTTTCTACATTTGGAATTTGTAGAACCCACTTGTAATTTGAAGAAACTATTGTATATTTTAGCTTTGGGGGGTTGAATAAAGTTTCCTGTCAGAGTGATATGGTCCTTGAGTCTCTATTCCTTAGTCTCTTGAGGTTTGTTTCTTGTGCTCCTACTAATGATAAAGGAGTAACATTACTAGTGATTCATCTTAAGTGATAATCAGTTTGCATGAAAGAAAGGGCATTTCTACTATATATGATTTGCTGCTCGAAAGTAGTAATTCATGGCTAATTGTAATTGCCCAAACCATTTCCTGATAATCACTTAAAACTAGTACTTTTCTATGTCTTTGTAGATGAAAGATTTAGAAAAAACACTATAATATTCAGTACTTTCAACAAAACTTATATAAAGTGATGAGGACAACAGACTAATTTCTTAGGAAACAGAGGGTGATAAATACCTTCTAATTTGTTTCAGCTGCAAGTGTAGTATAATTTAAAAATGTCTTTTTAATATTCATATGTACCATGTAATTCACTTCTCATGCATTTCACTATCTATAATATTAATGGAGTCACCTTAACAGAAATGATTCAAATTGCACTAGTTTAAGCTTGCCTTAATCAAGAAAATGTGTGGCCTCCTCAATAGGTACTTAGGGAGACCTGAGCCATGCTGAAAGGTGAGCTTTAAAACAAGATACATTATCATCTGGACTGGAAACCAACCTTTCCTTCTGAAGGCTCAGGCTTCCTGACTGAGCCATGTGCTTTTCATCCAGATTTGCTTTTGAGGCTATTCTACCTCAGAAGGCCCTTCAGCCTTCTTGCCAGGACTTTTGTTGTTCTAGATGGCAAATTCACCAAATACTTCTATCCATGTAGATAGAATCTAGTTATAGATCATGCAAAGACTCATGCCACATGTAAAATACCTTTACTGAGAACTTTTTACAAAGAATGTCCTCTTCTATCAAAAAGCAAAGTAGCGATGTTGGCTGATTATCATTGTTCTAACTTTCGAAAAGAAAAACCTGAAATTCTATGAGGGTAATTTCCCAAGTAAGTGGCAGTCCTAAAATCAAAATCCATTTAATTCAGAACCAAATCCATGGAGTAAAGTGTGTGTGTGTGTGTGTGTGTGTGTGTGTGTGCATGCGTGTGTGTGCAGAGAGAGAGAGAGAGAGAGAGAGAGGGAATTAGGATATGGAGTTAGGTAATGTTCTCTGGCATATAATTGCTTGTGTTAGTTTGTTTGCTTGTTTTGAGATAGTTGCTTGCTATATTTCCCAGGCTAGTCTTGAATGACTAAACTCAAGTGATTTCCCCATTTCAGCCTTCTAAGTAGTTGGGAGTAGAGCCATGCACCATTACTAAGTTCACAATGCCAAGGTATTGCTATGAGAAGAACCAGAACATTATACTTAATTTGAATCTAAATGTATATTTGTGCCTGATCAAGCAGGAGATGGAGGAGGTGATAGACATTAAATTTTAAGAAGGAATTACAGAATTCCTTGAAAGAATATATTTAAAGCAAGAAAGAAATGGAGGAGTAATAGGTCTGGAACCAATATGGGCTGCCACTGAAGCTTCCTATTGTCATGGGGCAGATGGTTGAAGAGATAGATGGCTCAGCGGTTAAATGCACTTGCTTGCAAAGCTGACACCTGAGGTTGATCCCCCAGTACTCACATAAAGCCAGATGCACAAAGTGGCACATGTGTATGGGATTCATTTGCAGAAGTAGGAGGCTCAAGTGTGCCTGCCCATACTCTCTCTTTCTTAAATAAAAAAATAAAAATAAATACATAAATAAATATTTTAAAAGAAGATTTGCATTTAAAGCAGATGAGCTTGGGCCACATATAAATCTGTTGGGTGTTTCAAAGGAGAGACTCTGTGATTCCAGAGGAGAAAGGCTTATGGGAACAGCAGGTGAGGGCTGGTGGTGAACAGCAACTTCCAAGAGAGCCATGGTCCTGAGAACACCCAGGGGTGCCCTGATACCTGTGGGAGCAGAGCATGCCAAGCCCTCCCCTGGACCTTCCATAGAGATGATGGATCTCTATGGATTTTGAGTAAAGAACATATCTGAAAACACTCAGTGGTACAGTAGAAAGGAACCCTCAGAATGTGCCTTTCTGGTGTCTTTAAGATGAAAGGTGAGTCCAACTTACACAACTGTCTAATTTAAACTCACACACGAGGGCGGTCCAGAGACATTTGAGTGACACTTGTTAAACTAATTTAAGTGACCTGCGAAACATGGATCACCTCATATCTGTGGACATTGCAGTATTTCTGCCTTTAGGAATAACAGTTCCTTCCTTATATCTGGTTAATGATTCTGAAGGTGAAATTAGAGTACACCTTGTTGTCTAAATATGATCTCTGTTTACTCCAACTCTTAGCTTGACCAGTAGACTCTATAAATGCACATCTAAATTACATTTCTATTTACTTTTTCTCATGGCCAAGGCTGGTCTGGATGCTCAGCTTAATATCAAAATAATCTTCTTTGTTTGAATAGTGCTCTAAGATATGAAATAGATACAAATGCATTTTTTATTTTCCAAAAAAGCGTACCTATAAATTCAGAATGCATATTCAAAAGAGATAGATTTCAGGTGCCATGTAAGATAGTTAATGTTTGACTACTACAGCTTAGGTACTACACATCAGCACTGTTGTCGTCTGTGTCACTCCATGATGACAAAGAACACCTGGGCACGGAGCACCAGATTTTCCATTAGGAGATGTCGCAGGTTCACTGAGAACTGTCCTGAGCTCAGTGCCCAGATAGCCACCCAATTTCCCTGAGAAACAACAAAAAAAGTCTCTTCTGTTATATCCCACTGTAAGTGGTAAGTGTAGGCCTGGAACAATTGGTATCTGAGGGGAATTTTCTACACAGATGTTGGTAGTATGAATTATTTCTATTTTTCTTTGCTTATTATCTACAGCAGAATCAAAAGTTATACTGAAAGTGATATGCAATGTGGACCTTCCTCCTCAGTACGAAACCTGATCATTCATTTTATAACTCAATGTACTTTACCTTGAAGAAAAAAAAAAGTTCAAATTCAAAGTTAAACGAATTTCTTCTCTACCTTCATTCAACTAAGGAAGTAAAGAATGAGTGACTTGGCAAAACATTTACTTCATTTAGATTTCAAAATGCTTTAACAAACCCCTTGAATCATAATTATTTGCCATTTTTGTGAAAGTGATGAGAAAGAAGAAAAGGTTATAGATTAAATTTTATTTAAAAAAAATCAAGACTGTCACTAATGAGAGCAATATTTTACGTAAGGAAAAGAGTGCTCACCAGTGAGGGGTGAGGGTTCACTCACTGCTATTCTTCAACATTTCAGAATTGCAAGCCTTCCTTATACCTGAGTACTCACAGTAGAGTCTTTCCCACAGTGATCATATACATTAGTTGGAATACATTTTGGGGAGTTGTTTTATAATCTACAGAAGAGGGAGACATTGTGCTTACAACTAAATAAATCATTTTTCTTCCCCTTCTCTTTTTCCCCCTTCCTTCCTTCCTTCCTTCCTCCCTCCCTCCCTTCCTCCCTCCCTCCCTTCTTTATTCTTATTTTCTTCCTTCCTTTCTTTATATTTTTGACTGCATCCTACAATTGTCTTGAACTCATGAGCTAAGGATCTTCCTGCCTCAAGCCTCCAAAGTGCTGGGATTATAGGCCTACACTAATAGGCCTGGTTACATTATAAACTTATAGTATATGCATACACATATATGTATTATGGAATATGATGAAATTTTATTGTGTGTTTTAAAGGAACAAGAAGGAAATATAATACTGAATTCTAATGAGAACCTGATGGTTTTTCAAAGGAGTCAAATTTTAAACTTTTTAAAATTTTATTTGGAGTTAATTAAGTCATGTAGCATAAAGTTCTTCTGGGTATAAAGGGGCAGTGCAACCTGGCTGAGTATTTTCAACTCTTTGTTATATAGCATATACAGGGGACAATTAGCAGCTCAATGATCAGTATGCTTTAGCTCTCAACTTGAGAGAAGGAATTTAGACAGGACTCCCAGGGCACTCCATCAAACCACACTGAAACAAATGTAACATGAATTGCAAAAATTGGAAAAATTTCAATGTAATATTAAAAAATTGAGCCCGGCATGGTGGTGCACGCCTTTAGACCCAGCACTTAGGAGGCAGAGGTAGGAGGATTGCCATGAGTTTGAGGCTACCCTGAGAATACATAGTGAATTCCAGGCCAGCCTAGGCTTAAGAGAGACCATATCTCAAAAAAATAAAACAAAACAAAAAAACCAACAAAAAAATTGTATCTGGTGTTTGCATGTGTGAATACTTTCACACCCATGCCATGGCACACATACGGAAGCCGGAGGGCAACTCTAGGATAGGCCTTTGTCTTCTCGCTCGCTTTGAGACAGGATCTCTCTTTACAGTTTACCGCTCCATTCCAGGGCTTCCAGGAAATTCATGCCTCCATCTCCCCCATCACTGCATGTACACTAGGATTACAGAAGCCCACCACAGCTTTCAGCTTTTCCCATGGGGCCTGGAGAACAAAACCCAGGTGCTCAGATTGTGTGGCAAATGCTTTATTCACTGAGCCATCTGTCCAGTCGCACCTTCACTGTATTCTTACAATGCACGAAGTTTCAATAGTAAAAGATTGAATTCTACCTGATTAGATAGAACTGTCTCAAAATCAGAAAAAAGTTAAGAAATCACAAAGTATATTGAATGAAGAGGCTAAATACTCATTTATTTCTCTTTAATTATATGTAGTGTTATAGAAATTCTTAACAGTATCAAATAGACTATTTTATATAGATATAAAACTATATTTTTTCAAATACTTAAAAATTACATCTGTCATTCAGTTTGCATGAATATTCTAGTCAAATTTCCAAAAATATTTGTAGGTTTAACTTTTTATGGTTTGGAAGCATGTGTAAGTATAAACATGTATAAAATTATCCATTCTGTCATAATAACTATGTTTAGTACTTGCTTTCAAAGTATGAAGTAAAAACAACCTTTCAGAGTCTGGGGAGTTCACTGGAATGAGAGATTAAGATTCCTGTGGTTCAGGTAAAGTTTTATTGAGAGAAAGCATTGCATGAGTCTTCTCTTTGTTTTCTCACACTTCTGTGCACCATTTATATAAATAAATGTGCAAATTCAGTCTACTTGAATTCTCCTAAAATAAATTTGCCTTCAAAATGGAAATATATGTGGTTTCAGAATTAGGGTGACAATGATTTAGCAGAAGTATTTTGAGAAGTAAAAAAGTCAATGAACTTAGCAAGTTAAGTACCATAGAACAAATACAGTGACTCCTGCAACTCATAAAGAGAGACTTCGTGAAGCCATGTTGGAAACATGCATCTTCTGAAGAAACCCAGTTCCATCAATCAGGAATTTTATGGTTGTTCTTTTAAACATGCCAGATCTTTGGTGAAAGGCAAGAGTTTGTCTTGGGAAGGAACAGATAATAATCACGAACACCAAACAGTAATTCCAAGAAGAAAAAGATGGTATAAAAAATAGGAAAAAAATCAAATTGTGATTATCAGTAAATATCCTCAGTTAAATTAATCCCAAAAAATTAGAAAATAAGAAATATTTGAGTGGAAGGGCTGAGTCAGAGTTGGGTAGTTGTAGAGGATCAGAATATTCTACTTATGATGGGAAGAGAAAATGAGAATGAAACTCTAAAAGTACAAAAACAAATGTATAATTTATGTTTTATGGTTTGGAAGTGTATATATATATATATATATATATATATATATATATATATTTATATTACTTTGACACAAACATTTTAATTCATCTTAGTACTAATATTAATAATAATACAAGAGAACAAAGGAAAATAGAGTATTCCTGGAAGTGTTCTATTTAAAGCCATAAAAGGAAGTGTATTCACTTGAAATTATAATAATATATCTTCCAAGAAGAGTGTGGATCTAGTGTTTTATGTTCATTTTGGGGAGGCAAACTCTCATCACAACCCCAAGATTAAGACAGACAAAGATAGGGATGAAGACAGAAGGCAGATTAGCTGCAGGCCCTTAACCTGCTCTAGTGGACAGTGTAACGTGCACACATTTTCCTCCCTCTACCCTTCACTCTCACAGCAGTTAGGCATCAAATATGTCTAGTCACCAGGATCCTTTGAGCCATTGTAGTTCTTTAGACAAAGCTGAAACTTGGGGGTGGCAGATGACCCCACAAATGACACAAGGGGGGAATCATTACCAAGGAAAAACGAAATCCCATAGAATGCCTTCAATAAACCCCAGAACCAAGTCAGACATCAGTCTGCTAAAACAATCACATTTGCTCCTAATGTAAAAGTTACGAGTTCCGGAGGTCACACATCATCAGCTTCCCAGTAGCTGACTGGAGTGGAGAGTCCCCCTCTGACACGTGCATATGTTACTTCCACTTTGCTATGCATGGTGAGTCTTTTTTATTTTATTATTTATTTTTTTTTTTATTTTTTATTTTTATTTTTTTGGTTTTTCGAGGTAGGGTCTCACTCTAGCCCAGGCTGACCCGGAATTCACTATGGAGCCTCAGGGTGGCCTCGAACTCACGGCGATCCTCCTACCTCTGCCTCCCGAGTGCTGGGATTAAAGGCGTGTGCCACCACGCCCAGCTGCATGGTGAGTCTTCATTGGAGCCTGCAGATACCTGATGGGTGACTGCAATGGGATAAGGTGTGACGTTTTTCTCTTTATGTTCAGTGTGTCCACTTTGCTGCCCCTTTGTGTAGTGAAAACTTGCTTGAGCACTCATGCTTTGATTCCTCCTAACTCAGGACAGAGCTCTAGCTATGCTCACACCCAGAAAGAGCAGCATTTCCTTATTACCTTTTACTTTAAAATTTTCCATACTTAAAACCTTGTGTTTACGATTTTCATAGGTCCATTTCCCCTTTCCTACAGGTCAAGGTGGCCTATGGCCAGCTGGAGCAGACATATTCTTTTACCTTACCATCGGGCTTTTCCCCCCTATCAACAGACACATCTGAGGTCTCTCAGCAGTTCCTGAGCACAGCTGGCTGCCCTTAGCCCACCAGCACAAAGCCAGGGTGCTCTCACATAAGAACAGCTATTGAAACTGTGCCCATGATGGTGGAAAATTACCAAGCATTAACCCATCCAGGAAAATCAATAAAACCCGTTACCTCCTTTGTTCAAGTGAGCAGCCTAGTCATTAGGGTAGTGCAAGCCCCCTTCACTCCATATCAGCAGCTCAAATTAGAGTCTCCATGAAGGGGCCCTGCCTGTCTCATTCTTTTTATTTCTGTTTCAGGCCATGAGACCACAGCATGGCTGCAGGTTCTCCAAATAAAAGTCAAATACCAATTTTTAAGTCGTCTTATGCATTCATCACTAGACGTCATGGGAATATGGAAGAAATCAGTAGTACCTTCATCTCTGACTGAAAGGTCCTGTAAAAATATGACACATTTATTATGGAAAATTCCTTCTCTTGGGGCTGGAGATATAGCTTATTGGTTAAGGTGCTTGACTGCAAAGTCTAAGAACCAGGTTTCATTCCCCAGAAACCACGTAAGCCAGATGCACATGGGGCACTTGTGTCTGGAGTTTTTCTGCAGTGGCTGTAGCCCTGGCACACCCATTCTCTCTCTCTCTATCTACTTCTTTCCCTCTCTCTTGCCCTCTCTAAATTAATTAAATTAATATTTTAAAAAGAAAATTATTTGTCTTATTTCCTTTAAAGTGTTTTAAAAATAATAGAATGATACCCATGGATAACAAAGAACATAAGGTAACAATTGGGTATACTTTAAATAAAGTGTTACTCATAATTTTTTAAAAAATATTTTATTTATTTATTAGAGAGAGAGAAAAAGGCAGATAGAGAATGGGCATTTCAGGGCCTCTAGCCACTGCAAATGAACTCCAGATGCATTGGCCACCTTGTGCATCTGGCTTACATGGGTGCTGGGGAATTGAACATAGGTCTTAGGTTTTTCAGGCAAGCACCTTAACCACTAAGCAATCTCTCCAGCTCTTGCTTATAATTTTGATTAGAAAACATCTACTATTAAGCATTTCTCTCACTGAGAGAGTCCATAATTATTCTTACCACAATTCAGCACCTGACATTTTCCCACACAATTGAAGGCCACTGGACTGTGGGTGTCAGATATCAGGAATCTATACTTTGGGTCATCACTTGTGACCTGTGTGAGTTGGCTCAGGCTACCTAAGAGTCTGGCTCACTCTGACTCCTGGGCTGAGAGCTGTTCAGCTTGCACATGGTCATGTTGTACTTGGATCTCTTGGTCAGTTCTGGAATCTTCTTTATTTTTTTTTTCCTAGATTTTTTTTTATTCTTAAATTAAAAATTTTGGGGTTTCCTTTATCTCTGCCTCTCCTGTGGTTTTCTGCTCTTAAATGTTCATAGAAATTCACTCTATTGCTCAAACATTAATTCCTCCTAACTCAGGAACAGCAAATTATGTTTATACCCAGAAAGAACAACATTTCCTTATAATCCTTTACCTTTAAAATGCACAAAAATTAAATACTTAATATTTTATGTTTTTAAATTTTTATTCATTTATTTGCAAGCAGAGAGAAACAGAAAGAAAAGAGAGACAGATAAAGAATGTGCATGCTAGGGTCTCTGGTCGCTGCAAACGAACTCCAGATGCATGTGCCCCTTGTGCATCTGGCTTATGTGGGTCCTAGGGAATTGAACCTGAGTCCTTTGGCTTTGCAGGCAAATGCCTTAACCGCTAAGCCACCTCTCCAACCCTTTGTGTTTATTTCTGATCTAAGTTCAGTTTCCGTTTCATATCTCACATTGATACAAAGCTCATTTCCAGAATTCTGTGAACACTGTTCTGTGGGGGACGGGCACTTTTCTGGTGACGGATGACATTATACAGTCTGTGTAGGTATATCCTGTGTGATTATTCAAACACAGTCTAGCAAACAAATTCTGCTCAAAATCTTTCATTTTCTAAATTGGTGCATTCTGTATACAGGCTAGGAAAGAAAATTGTGACATTCAGGCTTTGATCCTGTCCCTGTTCTCTTCAGAGATCATCACAAGGTCTTTAGTAAACAGGGCAAATGAAATGCTCCTAGGCCTGAAACTATTCCTATAGAGAGCAAGGTGGCAAGCCCTCCATGGGATTGTGTGTGCCACTGTTCTTCCTCCAAGGACAGACAGCTACTGCCAGTTGCCCACGTCTCCTCCTGTGGGTCTGTTCTATCCGTTACCCTCAGTTACAGACATTGAGTCAAATCTAATGGGAAAAATTAGGAGGGGACTTGCTGTGGCTTTTTTTTTTTGGCTTCATTAACTCATTGCTTACTGCCCTGCTCCTCCATGCCTGGGGCTTCATGTGCATTACCAGTGCACAAGGTCATTTGCCCAGCACTAAAGCTTAAAGTTTAAATACAACCTTATGGGTTGGAGAGATGGCTTAGCGGTTAAGGCATTTGCCTGTGAAGCCTAAGGATCCAGCTTCACTTTTCTAGAAATCACATAAGCCAGATACATGGCACATGTATCTGTAGTTCATTTGCAGTGGCTTAGAGGCCCTGACGTGCTCATTCTGTTTGTCTGTCTGTCTGTCCTCTCTCTCTCTCTCATAAATAAATAAAGAAATTAATATTAAAAATATTTATAAATAAGTACAACCTTATGGGTCCAGAGTCCTGTTCTTGCATGGGAAGTTTTCACTGCTTACTCTGTCCTGCTTAGCATAGGTGCTAAGACTCCTACCTTTATTTGACGGATTACAGCCTCAAGTCACTCTTTTTCCCTCTGCTGTATCCCACGGAACACCATGGGCTTATCCAGACTTCTCTCCAGGCCTCTCTAAGCTCTGCTCTGATTCTTCTTGCTAGATCCATTTTGATCCTCATTAAACTCTGTTCAAGCAGTTTGTCATTGCACCTGCCATACTTTCCGAACATTTGGAGTTGAGGATGAACAGAAATCAAGGCAAAAAACAGCAAGTTAAAAGTCATAATGTATGTACATTACCATGGGGTATGAAGCATTTTTTTTTCTCTGCTTTATTTATTTATTTGTTTGCAAGCGGAGAGAGATAGAAGAGAGACAGAGAGAATGGGCATGCATGGCCTCCACCCACTATAAACAGACTTCAGATGCATGCACCACTTTGTGCATCTGGCTTTACATGGGTACTAGGGAACTGAACTGTTGTCCTTAGGCTCTGAAGGAAAGCACCTTAACAGCAGAGCCATATCTCCGCCTCCTCTATGCATTTAAAAAAAATTTTTTTGTTTATATATTTGAGAGCGACAGACAGATAGAGAAAGAGGGAGAGAGAGAGATAGAGAGAGAGAGAGAGAGAATGGGAACACCAGGGCCTCCAGCCACTGCAAACAAACTCCAGACGCGTGTGCCCCCTTTGTGTATATGGCTAACGTGGGTCCTGTGGAATCAAGCGACAAACTGGGGTCCTTAGGCTTCACAGGCAAGTGCTTAATGGCTAAGCCATCTCTCTAGCCCCCCTTTATGCATTTTTATTTTCAAATGAATATCTATAACATTTTTGGTTCTCGTTTGTTTGTTTTGTTTAATTTTTCTGATTTAATGAGAGAGGTTTCACTTATCTTTTTCCAGTAAACCTTTATCTCAACTAAGCAAGAATGTTCAAGCCAAGTTGTTGTACTGGCTAACTGAGTTTCATAAAATGGGGACTTCAATAAAATACCTTTTATTGTTCCTTTATTGAATATATGTAAGGTCTATTTCCTTAGCTTAGTAAATAAAATATAATAAGTGAATTGACTCTTATTTGGGAGTTTGGGTTCCTGACTTGCTTTAAAGCAAAGTGTTAGCTCATTCAGGTAAAATTCATTCATCCTTACAAGATTTACTATGTCCTACCCTCTTAATTATGAATACCCCCTTCCTTATACAAGCTAAGAGTCAAAGAGGAGAATAGAGTCCTCAAGAAGACTCATGAGGGGCTGGAGGTATGGCTCAGTGGCATGCACATGCCAGGCAAGCTTGACAAGTGGAGTTCAGATTCCCAGGACCCATGTAAAGGCAAGCATGCTTTGTGTTGTGGAGAAGTGGAAATAGGAGGGTCCCTAGGGCTCACTGGCTAGCTTGTCTAGCCAAATGGGTGAGCTCTAAGTGTAGTGCAAGTGACCTTGTCTCAAAAGACAACGTGAAGAATGATAGAGAAAGATATCAGACATCAACCTCTAGCCTACACACTCACACGCGTGCACATCCCCCCACATATGTACCTACGCATGTAAACATGCACGAATGCACAACACACACACAAGGTCATGTGGTGGATGAGGATGAACAGAATACATTCAGTACTGTAGGAGAGGTTATAGTCAGAGTTCCCGGGACGTGTGGTGGTGAGAGGATACTTGACAAAACTAGTGATGTAGCAGGTCCATCATTCGCTCAATATATAATTATTGAACAATTACTATGTGCCAGGAATTTCTTGGACTGGGGAAATAGTAGTGTCAAAAACAAGGAATGCATGCTATTGCTGTTTTCATAGGATTCACTTTCTAAAGAGCAGAAGAGAGGAAATGAACAAATGCACCTGACCATCTCATGGGTTAGATGGTCTTAAGAACTGTAGGGGAAAATAAAACAGTGGGGTGAACATGAGTCTACCACTTGTCACTGGATATTCAGGGAAGACCTCTGAGAAGGTGACCTTGGAGCAGAAATAAGAAGCCGGAGTGAACAAGTGACTCGGGAGGGAAGGCAATCAGGGAAGAGGTGCCACTGTGAGCTCCCCTGAGCTTCTTTGTGCTGTTAGAAGAAGAGCAAGGATGACAGAGAGGCCAAAGGGCAAGGCTGGTGAGGTGGCCTCAGGGGGGTGAGGTGGCGGGGGGAATGGAGGGGATTCAGAGCCAAGTGCAAGAAAGTGAGGGTCCAGTAGGGCCTTGACATTTTATGCTGTGCATGCCCCCCAAGCCCACCCTCCAATTCAAAGCCCTCATTTTTTTTTTTTTTTTTTTGTCATTCTTCTATGTGGGGAAACTGGAAAGGAGAAAAATGCTAATTAAGGATTCTGGCCATCAGGTTTTCGACTGTACTGTATTTAATTCTTAAGTCACTTCATGGGGGTATTTTTCTCTCCTAAATTAGATAATAAACCATCTAAAGTTGCAAACTGTCTTTTATTTTTGGTCCTATTTTTCCAAACCTCCTGGATCCTAAAAGAGCTCAGTGTAGTAGTAAAGGAATGAGTCAGCTTTTAATATTGTGTTTTACCAGGATGGTAATTACAGCAGCCTCATTCCCTGCAGCCTGCAAATCCCACCCTTTGCTCTCCTGGGCTAGCTCCTCCGTGTCATGGTAAACTGGTCCGGAATTACAGTGAGTTTTATTTAGGAACATGCAATTCGAAGGAGATACATGAATCTGGAGATACAGAAAGAGTAATCCTTCTTCTTTCTTTTCCTCCTCCTCCTCCTTCTTCTTCTTCTTTTTTCTTTTTCTTTTTTTTTTTTTTTGCTTTTGTATTTCCTTGAGAGTGTTTGCTTATAGGTTAACCTCAAAGTCCAGGTGGAGACTTAATGAAGCACTCAGTGTAACAGATCAAATCTCGGACCAGGAAATGAGTCTTCTAAGTTAGAAACACTCCTTTGTTACATTGGGTTTGGTCCTTTTGGACATAAATAATCACAGCTGGGTTTTCCCCACTACAGCATTAGAATTGATCATTTCACTGTGACAATTTATAAAGTCCTCTGAGGTGATCAAAGCCTGAAGTTGAGGGGGAATTAGCCAGGTAGCTTTGTTTTCAGGTAGTCAGCTAGGGACAGCCCAAAGAGAATTCAACACTTGATCCAGTCTAGTCTCATCGCTTAATGACAGGGTCCCCTACTCAAGTGCGCTGTCCACTTTCTGAGCCAGGTCCCTGAGTCTTGATCAATCAGTTCTCCCAGGCTCATCTGAGCCTGATGGCAGAGCCCACCTCCAATAAGTTACAAAGAGAGGCTTACAGGCTGTGCAGTTTCTTCTTGGCTGTCCATCTCCCCTCACCTGAAACTCAGGGTCCCAGTATCATATTTTTCTTACATCTATTACTACCTCTCAGTTTCTTTAAGCTCTGGCCCTTTTTCAATTTCCTTGGAAATCTTATTCCATGTCCCCTCCTCTCCCATGCTCAGCTTCCCTTTGTGAGCTCCCAGGTCTTGCCTCCTCGTGGGTGCATATCCCTGTTCCAGCCCCCTCCCTGGAAACTCCCCTGAACAAATGTAATAGTTTTAAATCTGGCCATCTCAGCCTCTTGTAAAAAAAAATAAGAGACCCAAAATTAGGGTTTATGAGCTCTTCCTGAACTCTATGCCCCATCTCAGAGTAAAGTGGAGCATTCCTCTCCTCAGTTGTTTGCTTAATTTAAGATCATTTAAAACTCACACATAGTTTCAAAAATAATTTTATTTATTTTTATTTATTTATTTATTTTTGGTTTTTCGAGGTAGGGTCTCATTCTCACAGCGATCCTCCTACCTCTTCCTCCCGAGTGCTGGGATTAAAGGCGTGTGCCACCACGCCCGGCTCAAAAATAATTTTAAAAGTTTTTATAAACTCCTCACTCAGTTTCACCAATGATAACCTCTTGCATGGGACCATTACTGAAGCCAAAACTATCAAAAAATGCAAGATTTTGCAGCTATAATTAGAAATCCTTCACTTTTCACCTAATGTCCTATTCATATTCCAGAATGTAGCCTGGAACCCTCTCATTGCACTTAGTTGACACATTTCCTTACCCAATCGGTGGCTGTGAACCTATCAGTGCTCTTTAACCACTACCTACCGGACACTGGAGTATATTCAATAGATCTTACTTGATTTGATTTTAAAGAATGACTAATTAAATGATTCCACTACATTTTCTGACTTTGATTACTTTACTTTGATTCAGAAGATATTACTTATAATGGAAACACTTTTAAAATTTACTACCAAATCCCACAAAGCTAAAAGTGAGACTGTATTTGAATTATTCCTGAAGGGTCCTCATGGAGCTTTACACTGGGTTGTACTGGGTTGAGTCTGACATGACAATCAAGATTAGCCATCACATAGTATGTAGTTATTTTTTTTTATTTCATTACTTGTAAAGATTTTCCTTCCATCCAGCCAAAGGAAGGGCACCACTCCTTACAATGCAATTGCCCAGACAGAAATTGGCCTCATTATGAATGACCTCACAGTGCCTAGCAATACCATCACAAGACCCTCACACAAGAAGAAAAAGATGATGACATCAAAATAAAACAGACGAATGGAGAGAGGGAGAGGATATGATGGAGAGAAGAGTTGTGAAGGGGAAAATAGAAGAGGGGTGGGAAGTACCATGGTTTATTGTCTATAACTACAGAAGTTGTCAATAAAAACAAAAACTTTCCATTCAGAAGAAATACAAAAATAATTTTAAAAACTTTAAAAATTCTATGGTACTACACCCACAGAAGCCTAAGGGATAACTATTTCAGTAGGCTTTTGCAGTGACATGTCAAGATCCTCCCCCGCTGGTATTTACCACCTCATGGAACCCCGTCTGCTCATGTATTTGAATTGACAAATTTCTCTCTAGTCATCAGCAGAAGTGATGGGGTGATACTTCAAGATTAAATTATAAGAGCTTGAGACTTCTTTCTCTCCTCCTTTCTCTTGTGTTCTCTTGCTCACCGTGAGGTTGCAGAAGCCAATAATCAAGAATATGAGTCCACTCAGGAGGCAGAGGTAGGAGGATCACCACAATTTGAGGCCACCCTGAGACTACACCGTGAATTATGGGCTAGAGTGAGACCCTATCTCGAAAGAAAAAAAAAAAAAGGAATCTAAGAGCCAACAAGAAGTAAATCTTGCCAGCAACTGCATGAGTGAGCTCAGAAGCAGGTCATTCCCTAGTTGCAATTTGAGAGAACTAGAGCCTCAGCTGCCACCGTAACTGCTTTTGACCCTGGTAAAGTGGGGTAGTGGCCTTGAATCAACTGTACTTAGATTTCTCAATATAAACATTGTTTTGAATTAGTTAGTTTTAGGGTACATTTTTATGCAGCAATGCATAATTAATACAGCTGATAAGGAATTGAGTTGTGATTCTACATAGAATTAGTAATAATGTTATTGATACTTATTATATTCACAGTAGTATTGAAATCCAAAATTGTATAATGTAAAGGAATATATTAAGTACAATTGTACTGTATTCACTATACTGTATTCATGGTCTGATATTAAAATTGTATTAAAGGCTAACACTTATGGCTAGTTTATATACAAATCACTATTCTAAGAATACAGTATCTATTGTACTATTTTATCTTGACCATAACATGATTTTTCTATTGTTTTCATTTTAAATGTGAAGAAACAGAAGCACAGAGATATATAAATACAATATTTAAATAAAAGCCTATATTCTTGACAACTGTCTTCTAAGTTTGCAGGGACAAAGAATCGCTAGGTTACCAGGAACTGCAATGTCTCTCCTTTCCATCTTGAGTCTGTACTGCCATCATTAGGGCTGGAGTTTGACTTGACTTAATCTATGTTCTCCACTCAGTGTAATCTCACGGCCTGAAGGCGTCTCACCAGCTGCAGGGCAGGCACACAATGGCTATCTCTCCAAGGTATGGATCAATGTGTACTTGCAGATTCTGTCTCTGCCACCATTGGGAACATATTGTGCTGTTCTTACTGCTGCTCAGATGGACAGTGCATGCGAGCTGGTGATGCATTTCATTGGCAAATGTTACAGCCAGGCTTGTTTCCAGCTCAGGAAAATTTACTCATCTATGCCTTCTTCAAATGATTGTTTCACATAGCCTAACTGTAGGCTCTGCTTATGACAGAAAAATATATGAAGGTAATTTGTCATTTTACATTTTTATTCCATTGTAAGGATGGAAGAAGATAATGGCTTCAATTGCAGATCTTCAAACTGAGATGCAAAGAAAATGTTTTCTCATCCAAGTGGAACTTCTCCTGCCACAATTATTGGGAAGGTAAATCAAAATGAAGAGAAATTCTGTAGCATGTCAGAATTATAAATGCACAGACCCCTTGAGTGAATAATTCTGTTTTAATTTCTTTTACTGAAAATCTTGCATGTGTGAAATGATACAGATTGGAAGTTTCTTCTGGTAGGTAGTTAGTTAGGGTGCAGCTCAGAGAAACATGCACTGGCAAGGATAGAACCTGTGTCTGATCCAGTCCCATTCAAGATGGCTACAAGCATTAACTCCAGCGTAAGCTTCCTGCTTCTCCCTCAACTTTCCCTAAGCTTGACACCTGTGGGCTGGCACTTCCTCCATCAGCTCGGAGCCCACCAACCAATCACGTCTCTCCCTTACACACCAGAGTTTGATGATGAGGCTCATTCTAATTGGATATTTGGTTCATATAAATAGGCCTGAAACATCTCTTGTCCCTTTCACCTCTTTACTCCTCTTCTGCTCTCATAGCCTCTCTCTGTCTCTCTTTCTGTCTCTGTCTCTCTCTCTCTCTGTGTGTATATGTGTGTGTGTGTGTGTGTTTGTGTTTAGTGGTGGGTGGATCTTCTTGGTCAGCCCAGCAGGGAATTGGGAGAATTTCTTTTTTTTCTTTTTGCCTGGGTGCTTTACAGTTTTGCTTGGGGCATTTGTTTTCCATGTGTGTGAGTCTCTTCCCTTCAGAGGCTTCTTTTCAGGAGAGTGCCTGTTCCCTACATGAGGGAGATTTTCTCTCTCCTTTTCCCCTTCTCAGGCATGAAGGGGAAGAATTTCTTTTTACCTGGGCTTTCCTATTTTACTTTTCCTCTTAATCCTAACTTTCCCTAAAATAAATCTCATAATTCTTAATTTACCCTCCTCTGAGTCCACATTTTCAATTTCATTTATTTGCAAGCAGAGACAGGGAGAAGAGAGAGAGAGAAAGTCACACACACACAAAGAGAGAGAGAGAGAGAGAGAGAGAGAGAGAGAGAGAATGGGTGTACTAGAGCCTCCAGCCATTGCAAATGAATTCCAGATGCATGTGCCACTTTGTACATCTAGCTTTACGTGAGTAGTGAGGATTGAACCCAGGTCATTAGTCTTTGCAGGCAAGCATCTTAACTGCTGAGCCATCTCTCCAGCCCTCAATTTCAATTTTTTTGATAACTAGGACAAGGACCTGAACTTGGGGTTCATGGGCCTGGAGGTCTCCTCCATTGGAGATCTAATCCCTCCCAGTATTCCAACCCCACATAAATAATATTTTAAACACAAATATTTAAAAGCAATTAAATCATTCATCATCAAGATATTGGCTAAGTGAATAATGATACATCAGTCTTCAGAGGATAGAGCACTGATGTAGGGGAGAGCTCTCGGGATGAGAACTCAAACACCCATAGCTCTCACGTCCCAAATTCTTATCCCCATTAGCAAAGAACTGAAAGCATGGATTCAAAGAAGGGCAAATTAAGTGATTTATTTTAGGGAGAGTTAAGGATAAGAGGAAAGCAAGGCAGGAAAGCTCCCAAGCCAAAAGAAGTTTCCACCTTTGAGGGAATGTTCCTCATGCATAGAAAGGTAGCTAGTTTCTGGGGAAGGGAAGGGAAGGGAAATGCCCTTTCCACACTTGTTTTAGACCTACTTACATGAAGCAAGCATCCAATTAAAATGAGCCTAATCACCAGGAGTGTTTAGGGAGAAAGATGATTGGTTGGTGAGGCCAGCAGAAATACTGACTCAGGAAAATCCTACCCATCCGGGGTTATGCCTGAGGAGCAAAGAAAAAAAAAAAAAAAAAACAAAACAAAACAGGGAGATGTTATTAGAGGGTTGTTATTTTCAGCCATTTTGGATAAGACTGAATTAGAAATTAGTTTTAGTCCTGAGCAGGGCAGGCAAAGTGGCATCTATGTTTCTGCGGGCCATCCCCTAGCTAACTATCAGGAAAATGCTACCTTGCTCCTAATCTGTATTAAAACCACCTACAGAATACTGAGCAGAGTAGGGAGGAGACACAGTTGCAATTTCCTCATGCTTAGTCATAAGAACAAGTAACCGCAATGACCTTGGGTTCTATTCAAATGCATAATTGCTTTGAGACAGATTTAACAACCTTGGATCAGGTTATAAGCACTCTGTACACTCACCCATTCATTTCCCCTTTCATGTATTGTGATTATAAAGAAAGTACTTTTCTAAGTGACATACTGTGCAGGAACAAATACATAAGAACAGATACATGATAAATAACTCTTTCTTAGGAATCACTAGCTTGCTCATATAAAAAGGCATCCACTTCCAACTCATGTGATATCACACGTACCACATGGCCAGGCAATTGGAATAATTCAAAAACTTTTTGAATGATGTAATAAATAGTTCTAAATCGGAATAATAATAATGAGATAAACTGGTAGCTTACACATAATTTAAAC
Source organism: Dipus sagitta (assembly GCA_036346955.1). Classification (NCBI taxonomy): domain Eukaryota; kingdom Metazoa; phylum Chordata; class Mammalia; order Rodentia; family Dipodidae; genus Dipus; species Dipus sagitta. The sequence continues at coordinate 152,739,925 of CM070771.1, forward strand.
TACTAATTTAGCTCACAGCCTGGTGTTGACTCATATCGAATGTAAAGTCCACAAACGCAAAAAAAAAACCTTTTCTCCATTTTGTCCACTGGTGGATGAGGCGCCCAAGAATAGACGGGTGTGCTTCAGCCAGGACTCTCCACGGAGCTTACTGGCTACAGTGGCATGACTTTACTTGCTCCTTGTCTTTATGAGCATCACTTTCCCAAGCCAGAAGACTCTTGCCCAGGCCCATAACTTGATTGATCATTCTATGAGTCTTCAGGACACATCAACCCTTTGACACAAAGCACTGGCAGCTAACACAATGAGGTTTGGATGTCTTTCCTCAGAAAAAGTCTCCTTGCTCTTTCCATCAATTCTAATGTGTTACACAATCCTCCTCAAGCACGCCTCACTCCCTGACCTTGGAAGACCCACTTAAAACCAAGCTCAAATCCTCAGTACATCCCAACCTTAGAGACAAGATTGCAGCTTGGTCAGCCTCATGTCCCTTATTAATACAGTCTGCAGGAACTCAGCAGGTGATTTGGGGGAGATAGTATTAACGTCTACAACAGCATCAAGAACCCCTCAAGAAATATCTGTTCGAAGAATGAGGAGAAGCTAAGTCATCATGCACGAAGACATTTTTTTCCAAGCCATGCCACCAGTCAGCCATATAAATGCTCACTGCAGGCATGACGAGGTGTGGACATGGTGACAAGTTACAGTGTGAGTAGTAACACTGCTAGTAACTTCTCACCGGCTTACATCACATTCACCATATTTTCTTCATCCTAAATTACTTTTTAAAGATTTGAGCAAAAATGCAAATTAATGGTTCATGAAAGAGTAGTGGGGCCTTACTGAACCACTTAAAAATAATTAGATAACGAATTTATTTCAGACACTCAAAGTAGATATGTGAGTTCCCTTTACCATTGTCTTCCAAGAAAAACATTTTCCTGGAGAGTTTTCTAAACTCAAAGAAGGCCTTTCTTGTTTTGGCTTTAGGGAACCTAGATGATAGTAGAAGCCATGATATCTGATTTTTACACAGCACTTGCTCCCAATTGTAATTCAATCCACAGACATGCACAGCCAGCCAGACCCAAAACCCGAATGCATTATTTAGAAAGGGGGAAGAAAATGAGGCTAAAACCGCTTTGTAATAAAGAGCTTTAGTATGGGAAAGTTCCACTGCCCACTCCATGGAATATCATTATGCCAAGCCCATTTCACAAAGGGCAGGTTTCTGAGGCTAAATGGGAGCTGTAATATTAACCCCAACATGCAGGAGCAAGCACTCCACACTCCAACATCTCAAAGTAAAATAGTCAGGCAGGTCTGGTTTTGTTTTGCTGGTCTGGAACTTTTTAATCATTCTTTTGGCTGTTTGTAGATTTTACTGGGAGAATATATTGTCCCAGAAGTTTAAACAAAACATGATTTAAACTTTGTATTTCTCTCCAACCATTCAGGACAGAAATGCAAAGTAAGATGTATGAGCAATTTTATTTGCTTTTTTCTTCAAAGAAATGAAATGTCCTAATAGCAGGACTCTGAAAAAAGATCTTAATTATATGTTAAAAGTTTAGTACGTGGTGATAGAGGATAGCTTCAGAACTTCTGATCAAGATTGTTTACAAAACTCTTGAAGATTAGCTTCTCCTCTGGCATGGGGCCTTGTAACATTTGATGACACTTCATTAGCATACTATTAAGAGAGCTCTACTGTTTCTCAGAGTCCCCAATGAGAAAAGTGCCAAAAACCTGAACACTTTCCCAAGAGGCCACTTTCTGTCTTGTCATTTTAAGCTTTTCCTTTTTCTTTAATCTTGCCCCATCCTTCTTTCTTCCTAGACCCAGCCTCATATCCCATGCAATAATAAAAATGACTAACAAGTAGATAGTGCCAGTTAGGTGCTGAAGATTCTAGTTGATGCTGAACCTAGCCTTATTTAATCTGCACAGTAACAAGCACACGTATTATTTGCAAGTCCATGTTTCAGTCTGAAGATAGTCAAGCACCCTGTTCCAGATTGCATGTCGGCTGGTGAAGCAGTTATATCTGGCCCGTGTGACTATAACTTCTAAACAAGACACTGACCTGCAGGCCTTGTGGGCACTTATCTCTCTGAGATCTTCAGAATGAGGCATGGGAGACAGAACTTACATATTGAAAACATTTTCCATAAATCACTGCTCCATTTATAACTTGGAAGAAAACTATAGGGAATAAACAAAAGCATTCAGCACACTTTACAGCTGCAAGTAAATTAAGCCTACACATCATAGGCACAAAACAAAACATTATTAAATTATTAGTTTTTTTGGAACTGGCTGTTCTAAGGAAAGGATTAAGAGGTCCCAAGATTTCCTATATCACTCTCCCAATTGCCATCATCTAAATCTTTCTAGAATTTATAGCAGCTAGACAGACTGATAGTGAAATCCCAAACTTAGTTTCTACATACTGTTAACAAAAATATTCACCAAAACGAACAGTCCTACTCTATCACATCAGCTGGAAAAGTCTACATGTCACCTTGAGAAATTCATTTCAAAGAGAATTGACTAGCCAGCTCCAGGCATGTATCATTTAAACACCAACACCAACAGATTGCCATCAGAAGGGAGATTAGTTTTCTGTCCTGAACGATGGTTTTAGCTAATTGATGGGTACCAACTAAGCCTGAATATTTGAGAATGGGAGATGGGATATACTGAATAATCTTTCTCTCTGAGAAAGAGAAAGCAGAGCAAGGAGACAGAAGGAGGTTTAAATATTATTAAATGTTGAAGGATAATACAATATCACAGTTTTATGAAAATGCAGGTTCTAGGTTCATTGGTTGTACAATTGGACCTGTGGAATGTAACAAATTATGTTCTTAGGTTATGTAGTTAGTTTCCAACTGGAAAAATTGTGAATGTATCTGGTGTAACTTACAAGGTCTAGCTTAAATAAATAATGGTAAGATGTGATTCATAGTAGATTCAGGTGGAATTACAATTGAGAAGCTTGTTTCATGCTTCAAAATGATTTGATTCTACCACATTTTAGAGAGATGGTAAGACAGGAAGAGAATGTTGAGAAGCTATGGAAATCTTTTTTCCTGTCCTCCTTCTTTTTATGAGTCAGTCTTGCTATGCAGCCTAAGCTGGCTTCAAATTCATGTGTTTGACCATTTCAAAGCTTGTGGAAGGAGTCTGATACCTCACTTTTGTAACTACCATTCGACATAGCAGCTTATATAACTTATAATAATATTTAACATAAAATTGCATAAGACTATTTGACTATTTACATTAATTTTTAATATTTTATTTATTTATTTATTTTATTTGCAAGGGGAGAGAATGACAAAGAGAGAAAGAGTGAGAGAGAGTATGAGGGACTATAGCCACTACAAAGGAACTCCAGACACATGTGCCACTTTGTGCATCTGCTTTTACATGGGTACTCGGGAATGGAACCCAGGTTGTTAGACTTTTCAAGCAAGTGCTTTAACCAATGAGCCATCTCTCCAGCCCTAGCTATATTCATCTTGGAGGCAATAGCTCTTGGAAAGACTTTTGTTTGATTTTTTTCTCAGTTGATCCATAGAATAGTGATGAAATATGATCCAACTTTCATAAAGGGTGGCTCTTCCATACTAGGCACCATGTGAAGAGTGGTGTCATTCTTCAATCCTCAAAATAACCCTGTGAGATTGTTCTAGTAATAATATTGTATTATTTAACACATGACAATTTGACCAACATAATAAGCATTGTCTGGCCTTACACCTCAGATCTGACTCCAGATCCCAAGAGATCCTAATCCAGGCACCAATAGTCTACTAAGAACAGGCCACATCTCATGAAGAACTGTCTCAATAATCCTCACAATTTCTGATAGCGTGGTCACACTCTCTCTACTGATGAATAGTAGCTTCTTGCAGAACAGACTCTGTTTTTTTGTTTATGTGCATGGGACGGATATTATTTAGTGTCATTTAATGGAGTCCACAGTGGGAGGAGATAAATATCAACGATTATTTTCATTGTTAATTAAAACATAAGCTTTCAAGTAATGACTGGCTCTCACTGGGCCACAACTGAACACTAAGGATGAGGGAAGTGTCCTGTGATCAACTTTACAGGTAGTTTTCAACAATGCTGGAGCTATCATGGAGGAGGTTGACAATCCAGTCAAGGGATCCCAGGTTTGTTGTTTTAAATAAAGCAGTTGCCTAATAGAAAGTGCTTTTAAAGAAAATTCCTGTAAACAATAGAACAAAACATCAGATGGGGGAAAATACTGATAATTCAGGTACAAATAAACAAAAATGGAAGCAATGACAATTTTCTCAGTCATACTACAAACTTTTTTTTTTCTTTTTTCTCTATTAGTCAGTTATGTATTCAGCAAATACAGTCAGTTTGGTACCATTATTAGGCTCATCCGTGATCTACTCCCTCCCCTTGGCCCCTCCTTGTTGAGGTATACGGGTCATGCATTGTGGAGTTAGCCCTCAGTTATGGGTAAGCTAAATGTCTCTGCATATCATGACCCAACATGTGAATCTGACATTCTTTCCACCCTCTCTTCCGCAAAATTTCCCTGAGCCATGGTTGGGAACTTACCCAATCACAGAAAAAAAATCGCCATATAGTCTCACTCATCTACAGCACCTAACCTGAATCTACCGAAGATACCTTACATACCCAGCAAGCATCTCCTAGACTAGACACTAGGATGGAAGGGGAGGGAGGGGAGGGCATCAAAGGGGTGGGAAACACAAATCTAGACCCAAATGGCAATGGTACCACAATCTTCTACTTACTAAAAGACAGACCAAATGGCTGATCCTTCACCAGGCCCTTACAGGGAACACCTGAGCCACAAGACACTGGAGAGGGTAAGATTAAGACTAACCTTAATCTCCTACATCTTCCCTCCCTCACTTCTCCTCTCCCTGTCTCTCTCTCTCTTATCTCTAACTCTTGAATATTAGTTATCTTTTTCCTCATTTTCTTAGTGGGCACTGACCTGTAACTCCCAGAACCAGCATGGGGCTATCATCCACAATGAGCTTTTGATCAGACAGACCTACAAGGTTTCCTAAAAGACAGACAGATTTCTGTCAGAGTACTTGATGACCCACCAAAGGCTAGTGGTAAGACCCTACTGCTGAAGATACCTTATGTGATTGACATGCAAACTAGAATGGCATGGCTGGAAGTTGGAAGACAGTCAGTCCCCAGACAGTCAGCGTGTCTAGTGCCAGAAGGTGCTACATGGGCAACTGGGGGAAATTGACCAATATCTGTTGAAGCAACGCATGGTCTAGCCTACTTAGCAGCAAATAACTTGTTGTGATGCCCACACAAGTGCAGTGGTGGCACACAGCCATGGTGGGGAACCAACTGCTCTCAATTTGGCTAAGTGATCCCCTCACTGGTATGGGACCCATAGCTGGAGCTGGGAAACAAGTCAGAACCAGATCCAAACGTAAGCCCACTCTCCAATATCAAGCTACCATCAATTGTGGGCTACAAGAGGGCCTACACATATTAAATTCTCTATTAAAAAAAAAAAGTAAGGGTTATCTCATTTGTTCTGGTGCTAACTTACTCTCCATTGGAGAATCTGCTTCTCTTTTTCAGATAGATATAGATCCTAAGGAGAGAGCCACCCCATCATACCTCAAAAGGGCCCCGGCTAAAACTCAGAAAAATTGGAGAAACAAGCAAGGGGGCTGTTTTCCTGATGAACCGGATACCAGCACAAGGGGGAAGGAGATCAGCACAGAGAAAAATCAACTCCTACAAAATCAGAGAGCCAGAGCCTCAGAGGCCCCCAACACCTCATCACTGAAGCAGTACAAACTTTTTTATTTCAGCAATGCCATGTGAATAATCTGTTTCAAGTCAATTTACTTAATACTGCATATAAGTAAGAGAATGCCCTTATATTATCAGAATATCTGCACTGTGGGCTTTTACCCAACATTATAAGAGGTGAATCTTACAAAGTGATAATGTTCAATGAAAACATGAGGCCATCATGGATAGAGAGAAATTATAAATTAGTGTTAAAAGTTTTCTTGAAGTTTCTATTTATGTTTGCTTGTTTCTTCAAGGAAAGATCTCACTCTAACCCAGGATAATGTGGCAATCTCTCTGTAGTCCCAGGCTGGCCTCAAACTCACAGCGATCCTCTTACTTGTACCCCCTGAATGCTGGAATTATAGGCATATACCACCACGCCTGGCTGAAGTTTCTATTTTTTGTTGTATGATTATCATATATCAATAGACAGCTGTAACTCATTAGCAATAAAAACATCTGCACACAATGGTGTAAGCAGCAAACCAAATATCCAATGGAAGACTTATAAGATTATGATGGGGTTGAAAAATTCATACTGCTTCATGACATCATGGCTACCATAATAGCATAGTGCATTATTTGAAAGTCTTGTGGTGAGATTAGTCTCAACAAACTTTGAGACAGAGTTATGTTAGAAAAACTGAGCTGACAGTTATAGAAAAGCAGAGCACATACAATTACATGAAGACCATATTACTTATTCATAGTAATAAATGACTACATTATTATTGGTTCTTATATATATTATATTATACTTTTGTGTGTGTATGTGTGCATGTGTGTGTATGTTCATGTGTATGTGTGCCACAGCACATGTGCAGAGGTCCAAGGACAGCCTCACATATCAGTCATAGTCCTTGCCTTGTTTGGTGTAGGGTCTCTCATTGTCTTTCCTCCTTGTTTGAAGCAGGGTCTCTCATTCCTCAGTACTGTGTCCTTCCTCCTTGTTTGAAGTAAGGTCTCTCATTGCTCAATGCTGTGGTCGCCAGGATAGCTAGTCCACAAGCTTCCAGAGATTCTCATGTATTCATCTCCCACCTCCTAGCAGGATGTAGGGATTACTGATGCCTATAGCACCCAGATTTTTATATGGGCTTTGGGGATCCAAACCCACGCACTCCTGCTTTCATGGCAAGTGTTTTGTCCACTGAGACATCTCCCCAACCCCATACATTTGCTATACTCTACTTGCTAACCTTATTTTAGAGCATGTTACTTCTACTGATAAAAATCTATACTATAAAGTAGTATGTTTGCTATGCCTGTAATAGCTTCCTGTATTCCATGCTTATAATGTGTTAAGATCACATTGTCAGATAACTCAGTGATTTAACTGTACCACCTAAGTGTGTGTAACTATATATTGTTTATACAATAAAATTGCCTTCCATTGTAGCTCTCAGAATTCTTCAAAATAATTGACACACAGCAATATTTATACATGTTTGATAATATCTAAGCCAAAGAAGACTTTGATAAAAATATTTTGGGAGGGCTAGAGAGATGGCTTAGCAGTTGAAGTGCATGCCTGCGAAGTCTAAGGACCCTGGTTCGATTCTCCAGGTCCCACGTTAGCCAGATGCACAAGGCAGCACATGCATCTGGAGTTTGTTTGCAGTGGCTAGAGGCCCTGGTGTGCCCATTCTCTCTCTCTGTCTCCCTCCCTCTCTCTGTCTCTGATAAATAAATTAAAAAAATAAAATATTGGGCTGGAGAGATGGCTTAGCAGTTAAGTGCTTGCCTGTGAAGCCTAAGGACCCCGGTTAGAGGCTTGATTCCCCAGGATCCACGTTAGGCAGATGCACAAGGGGGCGCATGTGTCTGGAGTTCATTTGCCGTGGCTGGAGGCCCTGGCTCGCCCATTCTCTCTCCCTCTATCTGTATCTGCCTCTTTCTCTTCTGTCTGTCACTCTCAAATAAATAGATAAAAATAAACAAAAAAATAAAAATAAATAAAATAAAATCTTAAAATATATTTTGGGAAACCCTGCTCTGTTTGATGAAATGGTATCTATCTTTGCACTGAAGCTCAGGCCTTCCAACTCTAGTATTTTATCAACCCAATTTCTAATCAAGTATTTTGAATTGCTAGTTATGACAATTAATTATCTACTATTGTATTTATTATTTTTTTACTTCTTTGTTGACAACTAAGTTTCCCATGGAAACAATCCTTCTATAATGTTCATAGGCAAGCACATTTATTTCTGAGTCAAGTACAATATTCTATCAGCCAAGGCACACACACCTTAACTCAGATCAATGAGAACACCAAAATTCTCTTATGTTTGCACTTTGGACAATGTCAGGCTATAGCTACAGGCGGATGTCTGACAAGATGGAGCTTAATATTGACACCAACGAAGGGGAATGAAACCTCAATGATAAGTGACAATATCATGACTGTGCAACTACTTTTGTGTTTATTGTTATTTAAGAACAACTATGTTCTCAAGACCTCTGTTTATGAATGACCCAAAATGGATGAGCATCAAGTTCTTTAAAAAGGAACTTGGTTTCACACCATTATTTCCAATTAGGAATTGTCTTTCCATTTCTGGGATTTTAAAACCTTTTAAACTTGTCTTCTGTCTCATTGGAGAATAAAATTTTATGGTTTTTGCTTGAATATTACATTTTTGTCACTCACATGAACAGTAATGATAGACTATTATATTGCTCTTTAAAAATAGAGAAAAGGTAAAGGAAATATATCACAAACAAAATTGGAGTTGGATCAGCAAAGAAAGCCACAGAACACAAAACCAAAACTAGTCTTTTTTGTTGTCAAGTGCTCAAAGTTCAACTACCCAGAACCCTCTGCTGTCCAGCATACCCATGGAAGTAGGGACAGTGATTTTCACTTCACCTCACAGCAATCACGAGTCACCACTGTCAGACATCAACATGCATGAGGCTTCCTGAGGCTGTGATGATTTTGGTTTAAATCCTCCGAACTTACATGCCAACTTTCTCAAAAGTAGACTTATGCAAAGTGGGAATCTTCTTTGATTTTCCTTAGTATAATCATAGGAAAAGATTAGAAAGAACCAAAGGAGCCGGGCAGGCAGATGGGTTTGATGAATGAGAAGAAGTACAGATCTCTTGGGTGCACGCAACCTACTTAGACTCTGCTAAGGTAATGGTAATGACCTCTTGAGAGTACCAGTCACAGAGAAGCACCAGATGCTGGTGGAGGAGGTGGCTAGCAAGCTGTGACTATAGCATAGTTATTGGGTGGTGGAGGGGAGGGGGAAGTTGAGATTTGCATGCTTAATGAAGCATAGTTTCTGTTTTCATGAAGTCATGAAGCCAAATTCACTGTTATTACCATTACCATAGTTGAACAGTCTTTTTGTAGACCTTCAGTAAATGAAATGCTTCCTACTCACTTATAATCACAACAAAGACATCCCATTAAGACAATGCTTATTTTCTCTAGTGGGGTTCCATTTCTTTGTCAATATTTGTTATTTCTATCAGCTAATTAAGTGCTCATGGTACACTTGGAGTAAATGTATTCTGTAAACTTCGTCAATTATGTAATAATTTTCATAAACTTGCACCCAAGTGTTTCACACTTCCTTAAGTGCCTATACCACTGCATGTTGTAATTATCTGTCCTCTCTCTTGATGATGAGCATCTTGAATACATGTATTTTTTTCATTAGAAGAGCTAACAATTATTATTAAACATTAACAATGTGCCAGATTCTAAGTGTCAGACCAGTTACTGAATTTAAAATTTTAATCCTTACATAATTTATGACATGGGTGTAATGGGAATTTTTATTTTAGACAGTAAGAAATTTGTGCTCAGGGACTATAATACGCATGAAGCCACAAAGAATGCTGGGAGGCAGAAGATATATAACATTCATCCAGGCTTTCCAACCCTGGTGTTTGTGCTTCACTACTATGATGGTCTACTTGTGACAGCTTTATGCTGCCTACAGGCAAGAGGGTTGAAACGTTCATGCTTATCATAAGCTATGTGCTGAGAATGTGAAGAACCTTCTATATTTGTTAACTCAGCTACTTTTTCTACTACTATAAGGAAATATTATTACATTTGTATTTAATAGATGAGGAGACAGGCAGAGAGAGATGTTAAGTAATTTACTCTGATTTATATAATTACTACCCAATCCAGGCTGAGCCCTAGGTGTCTTTCTAGAGTCCTCAACTAGATACTGTGACACGGTGAGCTATTGTTGTACTGTTAGGTATGAGTATACAGTGGGTCTGGAGCATTTTAGGTGGTTGCCCTCACTGAGCCCTTCCCATGTAACTGGATCCATACAGTGCTCTAATCTTCAGCCATCACACTTTATCTCAACTGAACATCATCGGGAAACATTAGCATCTGCACTTACAGTTGTGGCTGAGCTGGAGCTGAGATCTAAGATCTATTTTTAAAAATATTTTCATTACCTATTTGAGACAGAGAGACAGAGAGATAAAGAGTATAGGCATATGAGGGCCACCTACCACTGCAAATGAACTTCAGATGCATGTACCACTTTGTGCATCTGACTTTACCTGGGTACTAGGGAATTGAACCAGGGCCACCAGGCTTTGCAAGCAAATATCCAACCATCTTTAACTGCTGAGCCCTCTCTCCAGCTTCCAAGCTAAGTATTAAATGGCTGACTTTCCTGGAAACTGAGTAAAAACTATAAATGAATTTAATTTTTTTATTGCCTGATAAAAGGAAGTAAAATTGACAAGATACTCCCTCCCCCCAGCTGAAATTGAAGAAATGCATCTTCTAGATGAGTATGGTGGCTCATATTTATTTTTTAACTTGTAGCACTTGGGAAACTGAGGCAAGAGGATCACTACAAATTCAAGGCCAGTCTACTTTACCAAGTAAAATTCTGTCTTAAATTTTTTTGAAAAAATAAAGAGAAAACATACATATATAGTATTCAAGAAATATTTACCATTGTTTACTGTCTCATAACTTCCCAGGCATAGGGACAGTTAAGAGATGAGTGCCTTATTCCACAAGTATTTGGAGCTCAACTCTCAGGTAGCTTTATCATTTCAACTCTGCTGCATAAGAAGGTACCAGGACTGCTAAGTAGGTAGAACTCTCAGGAGAATCTTTTCCTTTGGCTGGTGAAAAATCACTTCAAGGACAGTACCCTGCAGGAGGACATCATGGCTGTGAGTTTGAGGCAGATTGTAGATGGACTCAGTGAAAAACAGAGGTGTTTTTATTTTTTATTTTTTGAGGCAGGGTCTCACTTTAGTCCAGGCTGACCTGGAATTCACTGTGTAGTTTTAGGCTGGCCTTGAACTCACAGATCTTCCTACCTCTGCCTCCCGAGTGCTGGGACTAAAGGTGTGAGCCACCATGCCTGGCTGGAAGTTATTTTTAATTTAGCAGAAACTGGAGCACCACAAAGAACTTTTGAACAGAATTATAAAGTGGTAGGGACTCTGGTGTGGGGCATTTCTCACATTTCACAAGGAGAGAAATCTGTTTGACTGTGACGCATCCCAGCCACTTAGTGCAGGGCTGCACGCAGCGGATACTCCCAGACATCACCACACAGGTAGCGGAAGGCGCAAAAGCCCCTCCCTAAAGAAAGCAGCCATAGAATTAGAAGGATTGACACATTTAAAAATATATCTGTTCCAAAATTATATACATACATACATACATACATACATATTCATTCTGTTCAATTTTTGCCCAGTCACAGGACCTATTTTACTTCCATATTTCTGCATAGGGTAGGTAAGGGAGCCGAAGTCTTAATTCAGAGAAATAAACTAGTAATGCATGGACCATGATTAGGAATTAACAAAGGATACATATATTTAAAAACAGAATTCTTTTAACTTCATGTCACCCTGAACACTGCATTATTGTTTGTAACTTTGCTACCTGAAGTTTTTAGAAAGGCCCATGTAAGACATGCAATGATTCTTTCAAGTTGAAGGACAAAATTCAGTTTTTTAGGAAGAACATGTATGGTTTGAGTGCACATGCACCTGTATGTATGTGGACAGCCAGAGTTAATAGAGTGCTTTCCTCGATCGCTCTCCATTTCATTTACTGAGGCAAGATCTCTCCCTTGAACTCAGAGCTCACTGATTTGACAAGCTAGTCAATTTGCTCTGGAGATTCTGTTTTTGCCTCATAGATGCCAGGATGAGAGGCAGGCTGCTATGTATACCTGGCATTCACCTGGGTGCTAGGCAGTTGGACTCTGGTCCTCACGTTTGTGCAGCAAGTGCTGTATCTACTTACCCATGTCCCCAGCTTCAATTTCAGTAATATTTCATTAGTAAAAAAAATTGCATCATGCTGATGTGAAGAAAATATGACTAAGCTGCTAATGTATTTTATGTAAAATTAAAACAGCTAAGTATTCTTAAAATCAAATATAAAATAGCAATATAATTTTCCAATTGTATTGTTCTTTAAAAAGACATTGTGTAAGGCTGTGTTAACATGTCCAAATTTTTTATTTCACTTGATTTTTCCTTTGTCTCTATTATTTCCTTATTTTTACATACTTTGAATTTAAATTGATCTTGCTTTCTTTAAGATTCTGATGGTAGAAACATGTGTAACTGATTTTAGACCTTTTTTCCTTTTCTGATGGAAGCATTTAAACTTAAAGCTTTAAATACCTCCAGCACTGTTTCATGTCGCAGTGTTGTGCGTGTGTGTGTGTGTGTGTGTGTGGTTTAGGAACATGTATGTGCCCATGCAGTATCCCATGTATTGTCTTGGCAGGTGTCCTTGCCTGCAGTGGCTAGAGGGGCGCACTGAGCATCCCACTACATGGTTCTTCCACCCCTTCTTATTTTAGCCAGACTTTTACTGATCCTGGAGCTTGTGGCTCCTTATGAGCACTGCCAATTTTGGGGTCTGTGCTCCCTTACAGGCTCTCTTGGCCCTGGATAAAAATAAAAATGGATCTTAAGAGACCTTAGTGTAAAAACTGAAACTTTGAAATTCCTAGAGGAAAACACTTCAAGATAAAGCTATATACAAAGACTTTCTAAAAAGGACTAACAGCTCACAAACAAAATCAAGAATTGGTAAATGGAATTGCATGAAACAAAAAAGCCTCTGTGTATCAAAGGAGACAACTACCAAGATGGAGAGATGACCTACAGGGTGGGAAAGGCCTTTGCCAGCTCTTCATTGAATAGGGGATTGATACCAGAATATATAAAGAAATCAAAAGCTAATCATCAAAATGCAAATAATCTAATCAGTACTTAGGCAACTTAACTGAATAGACAATTATCAAGAGAAGCAATAAAAATGGCTAATAAAGATATGAAATAAATGTTCAATGCCTTTAGACATTAGGGAGAAGCAACTCCAAACTGTAGTGAGATTCCATTTTACCTGTCAGAATAAATGTCACCAAGAAAACAAGGAGCAACAAATGGTTGTAAATATTGAAGGGAGAAATCCTTATACACTATTGGTGGTAATAGAAACTAGTATAGGCATTATGGAATTCAGTATGGAGGTTCCTCATAGAATTACAAATGGTACTGCTATACCAGTCCTGGGTATATACTCAAAAGAATCTGAGTCTGCTTATAATAGAGATACCTGCGGGCTCATGGTTATCATGGCACGATTCACATAGTTATATTATGGAATAGCCAAGGTGCTTGTCAACAAAAGAATGAGCAAAGAGAATGTAATACATTGTAATATATATGTATTATTCATCCATAAAGGAGAATTAAATCATATTTGCAGGAAAATGGATAGAACTATAGATATTCATGTTAAGTGAAATAAGCCATAGTCAGCAAGGTAATTACATATGTTTCTTCTCACATGTAGAATCCAGATTCAGAAACAAAAAGATAAGGAGAGTTAGTGGGGAAGAGAAAGAAGGCCAGGGGAGGGGATGATAAGAGTATGCTATATGCATGTGTGGAAACCACAATGAAAGCTGGGGAAATAGCTCAGTTGGTAAGGTACTTGCTTTGCTGCATTTGATGTCCAGAACCCACACAAAAAAGCGCAGTGTGGTGGCATGCACTTATAATTCCTGCACTGGGGGCGCACGAAAGGCAGATCCCTGACACTACCTAACCAGCCCATGCAGACTGTTTGGCAAGTTCCAGGCCAGTGGGAGATCTTTTCTCAAAAATAATGGATGACACCTGAGGACCAATACCTGAGATTGTCCTCTGGCTTCTGCATGCAACACACATATACACCCTCCCATACACAAATACATACCTGTGTGTATACAGATATCACCATGTAACTCTTTTTACACAGTTATCATATTAACAGAATGCTTTTCAAAAAAAATGAATTTACATACTCTTCTGGTGAATTAACCCTTTACCAAAATGTTCCTTTTTTAAATGTTTGACACCATTTTATTAATCTTCATCAATGAAAAAATATAAACCTTTTAAGTGCCATTTTCATCACAACAGCTGTAGTGTGTGTGTGTGTACACATACACACACTATTTTCTTTTTTAGTTGGTTTGGAAGTGCAGCAAGAGACCAATATCGCATTGCAGTCAACCAAATAAAAGAACAGTAGGCCAAGCAGTTTCCAAATGGTTATTTTATCAGATTGTTTGAACATTAAATTTATCTTCATTTGCAATCCAAAACAGTTACCTGAAGTTTGTTTTCTTGTGTGTGTGTGTGTGTGTGTGTGTGTGTGTATTTACTTTCATTGTACATTTGTGTTCTGAAGTCTTTGGCAGGATTTTCTGGGGGCGTTCAGACTGCCACGATACAAGTCAGGAGAGAGCTTTTCTTTTGTGCTGCCAATTTTTGAATTTTAAAATTTTGGTTAGGGTTGTGGCTTTTTTCCCCCTCAAAGTGTGCATTCTTTATTTGTAACAATTGTACTGTAGGTTTTCTATATCCTCTAACTCAAGTTTGCTTTTTCTCCCCCTCCCCCACTTCTGCATTCACAGTTGAACCACCATCAGGAAAGGCGCCCTGATGAAAGATCAGGACAGGAGCTCTGACAATGCGTCAGTGTCTTCCTAGAATAATTAAAACAAAACCTAAAGAGCTTCTTTCCTTTTTTTCCCCCCTTTTTTCTTTTTAAACACGTCTCTTGTGCTGCATCAGTAGACAGAACTTTCAGTTAGTTAATGAAATGCAACATCTAACCCTTTTTTTTCTGGGAAAAAGAAACTGCAATGACTTGAAGTTGAGAATGTGGACACCGCCTCACTCACACACACTGGCTCTCAGACTGTAAAATCCCTCACACTCCTCCTAACCGGCACATATAAAGTACCACGTGGCAAAGGTACGGCGAAGGTAGGCTCGAGACCCGGGCTCCACCTTTCTCCTCAGTAGCAAAGGCCAGGCTGCCTTTTACAACAAAGCACCAGAGCTGAACCCAGTCCCTCACCACCATACTAACGAGGACAAAATGTTCCTTTTTATCTCTAGTAAACATTGTATTTATATTGTTTGTCAACTTGATGGGATCTAGAATCACCCAGGAAATGAGCTTTAGGGCATGTCTATGAAAGATTATATAGAATAATAAGTTAGCCTCTGGACAAGCCTGTGATGGATTTACTTGATTAGGTTGAGGCAGGACAATTCACCTTAATTGTGGGTGGCCCCATTTCATTGGCTGGGTCCTAGACTGTATGAAATGGTGAAAAATATGTGGGCCCTTTAATTTATCACTCTCTACTTCCTAACTACAGACATAGTGTGACCAGCTGCTGCATGATCTTGTCACCGTGCCTTCGCTGCCGTGGCCTGTAACCTTGGGCTGTGAGCCAAAAGCAAATCCTTCTTCTCTTCAACTGACCTTTGTTAAACATTTTGTCCTAACAATGTTAACGTACAATAATTTTCATAGTAAAGTCTGCCCTATCAGATATTATGTAGCCACTGAACTTTCTGTTTTTAAAATATTTTTAAATTTTTATTTATTTGAGAGACAGTGAGAGAAACAGGCAGATAGAGAGAGAACGGGCACTCCAGGGACTTCAGCCACTGCAAATGAACTCCAGATGCATGTACCACCATGTGCATCTGGCTAAACATGGGTACTGGGGAACTGAACCTCTGTTCTTGGGTTTTGTAGGCAAGCACCTTAACGGCTAGGCTATCTCTCCAGCCCCTCAACTTTCTTTTTAAACTGGTGTTTGTATGTGACATATTTGCAATCATTTTGTTTCTAACCAATCTGCATATTTGTATTTTAATCAAATGTTTATTTTACTTATCCATTTAGAGAGAGAGAGAGAGAGAGAGAGAGAGAGAGAAAGAGAGAGAGAGAGAGAAGGGCAGAGAGAATGGGCATACCAGGGCATCCAGCCACTGCAAACTCCAGACGCATGTGTCCCTTGTGCATCTGGCTTATCTGGGTCCTGGGGAATCAAATCTTGGTCATTAGGTTTCACTAGCAAACTACTTAACTGCTAAGCCATCTCTCCAGCCTGCATATTTGTATTTAGGGAGCATTCTTCATAAACAGTACAGACTTGAGTCATGTTTTCCTGTCCAGTGTGACAGTTTCTACATTTTTTAGCAGAGTATTTAGTGTTATTAGTATGTTAAATCTAAAGTCTTAATATTTGCTTCCTATTCCATCAGAACTGTATTGCTTTGTTTCACTTTTCCTGCCCTTTTTGGGTCACTTAAATATGTTTTGTCCTTACTCATGCTTTGTACTATTTTAATTCTATTTGAGTTATATATGATTTTTGCTAAATTGTATTTTTTTTAAAAAAAGACATTAAAAAATCTATATTGCTTACACATTTACTGTTTCTGGTATTCCTAGTTCTATTATATAGATCTTATTTTTGGGTTCACCTTCATTATGTCTGGTGGTTTTTCAAAACAATTTCAGGCACTGCTGAAAAGGTCGATTGATAACAGATTCTTTCAGCTTTTATTTTCAGCTAAAAGTATTTCATTTCACTTTGTGAAATATATTTTCAGTAGATATAGAATTCTAAGTTGACCTCCCCTACAATCATAAGCATCTTAAAGAAATCATCTCTCTGTAATATTTATGATTAGAAGTAGCACTTTGTCACTGCTCTTTTCCCTTCTGGTTATTTTAAATATTTTCCGCTGTATTTTCTTTTTTTAAAGTTTTGTTTATTGTATTTATTTATTTATTTGAGAGTGACAGACAGAGCAAGAAAGAGGCAGAGAGAGACACAGGGAGAATGGGCGCGCCAGGGCCTCCAGACACTGCAAATGAACTCCAGACACGTGTGCCCCCTTGTGCATCTGGCTAACGTGGGTCCTGGGGAGTTGAGCCTCGAACTGGTGTCCTTAGGCTTCACAGGCAAGCGCTTAACCGCTAAGCCATCTCTCTAGCCCTTTCACTGTATTTTCAACAGCCAGGTATCTTGTGCTAGTTCTCTCTAGTTTGTTGAGTGCAAACTAAGGAATAAATTTCATGATTTTTTATTTATTCTAATAATGAATCCCAAATGTTTAAACCATTGGGTAAACACTAAGTGCCCTATGTAAGTGTTCACATTTTTCTTAGTCTTTTTTTTTTTCTCTTTACTTTGGTTTAGTCTGTATTGCCCTGATATCCCTTCACTTTCTTTTCTTGTCATCTTTTGTTGAAATACTTTTTCTTTATTTTTAAGTATGTTATTTATTTATTTAAGTGAGATAGATAGAAAGAGAGAATGGATGCCAGGGCTTCTAGCCACTGCAAACCACCACTAGGCACATGCTACCTTATGCATCTGGCTTTACATGAGTACTGGGGATTTGAAACTGGGGCATTAGGTTTTTCAGGCAAGTGCCTTACCTGCTGAGCTATTTCTCCAGACAGAAATACTTTTTATACCTTAGGCTTCTTAGCTAGCTGAGCATTCCACTTCACCACTGCTGATATCATCTATGATATCATGCTGGTGGTGGTCAGCCACATTTGATCTTGCAGACTATGCAGTGCCCAGGATCTCTTTGACAATTCCAGAAAGTTCTCTTGCCAAAGAACAGTGCCACATCTGTTGGGCAAAGTTGACAATCCTCTCAAAAGAAATATTGCCATGGTGTTTAGTGTTTTCTGCTTCTTTCTGTCTCTTGGTGGCTCCTTTTGGTCTTTGATGATCAGGGCACTAGCAGAAGGCATGACTTCAATTGGAGCCTGTCTGTTCTGAATGGCCAGTTTCATTATGAACCTCAGACCCTTCCAATCACCAGTTCTCTTGGTGATGTCATCACCAGCCTTTTCTGGAGACAAACGCAGGGGTACGGATCTTGGGGGCCAAAGCACCAAGCTATCTTCTGGTGCACCTCAGGTACACGAGTGTAATCTCATTGGGGTCAAACTTGGGAGGCATGGTGGAGGCTGCTGGGGTCCGATGAACCCAGGTTCAGAACAACCAAAGACAGTTGCACCTTATCCTCCTCCAAGCCAAAAGACATTATTTACAAAATATTTATTTATTTATTTATTTATTTATTTATTTATTTACAAGAGAGAGAGAGAATGAGAATGAATGAATACGAGGGCCTCTAGCCACTGCAAATGAACTCCAGATACATGTGCCACTCTGTGCATCTAGCTCTAGGTGGGTAACTTGGAGATTGAATCTGGGTCTTAGGTTTTGCAGGCAAGTACCTTAACTGTTGAGCCATTTCTCTATCCCATCCCTGCAATTTCTCCATCCCATCCCCGCACTTTCTATATGTGAATATATACTGCGAATTTTAAACTATTATTATTTCATTTTCACTGTTCTTACTTCTTAGTTAAAAGTCTTCCTTTTCCTTATTATTTAGTCTTTGTTTTTAAATTATTGAGCATAATAACATGTGCTTTGCTTCTTAATTCTAATGTAATTTTTGTCTCTGGCATGCTTTACACCATTAGTTTTCTCTTGCATATGAGTCTTATTTTTATGCTTTTTTGTAACCTAATAATTTTTTTGAATATAGGATATTGTAGATGCCATTTTGACAGACAGTTGATCCACTGATGGAACACACAATAGAATAAACTTTATCCTAACATTTTTGTATGAAAGGATTTACAGCAGGAGCCAATAGGTTATACCTGTAGGCAAAATGATGTTTACCAAGCGATATTATAAATAAGGCTTTTTTAGAATATAGTCATGACCATTTATTTTTGTATTATCTAGAATTGCTTCATGGTCCAGCAGTTGCAACAGAGACCAGCTTGTAAAACAAAAATATTCACTTACTATTTAATTCTTTATGGAAAAGGGGGCTGACTCCTACTGGAGTAGAAATTTCCACAAGGCACAGCTTTCTTGGAGCCTTAATAGAACGTCCAGGGTATTTACTGAAGTCTCTCCATTTTCTATTAGTCAAACTTTCCATGTTTTCCAATGCAGTAGTACCCCCCCCCACACACACACACCAAGACTCTGTATTCAGCTCAAAGCTACCTCATAGCTGTTCTGCGTCGTCTTGCATGACATTGTCTTGCAAGCAAAGTTTTGTGTTTGGTCAAATGCAGGCAGGGATTATTTGTAGATTTTTCAATTTCTTTCTCTGCACATCCCTCCTGTTGAGCATTGTTATCCACATATTCCAGCAATAGTTCTGTACTCTAGTTTAATTCTTTGTAAGCATGAAAATGTTTAACCTAGAACACTGAGGGGTTTTTGATATTTAAACAACTAAAGATGCTATGATCCTAAAGCTGCACACATTGGCAATTCTTGCCTCCACACAGCCCATAGCATGTACTGGTTTGGTA
Source organism: Dipus sagitta (assembly GCA_036346955.1). NCBI lineage: Eukaryota > Metazoa > Chordata > Mammalia > Rodentia > Dipodidae > Dipus > Dipus sagitta. Next base: position 152,759,495 of record CM070771.1, read on the forward strand.
ACTAGCCAGTGTCCAGGCTGATATGGAGCCCATGAAGAACTATCAGATTGATAAGGTTCACAGGCTCAAGTCCACCACCACAGGAAAAATGTAATGAATGATATGCAGGACTCTAGATTGACTTATTTTAAAATTTTATATGTTCTTATGAAAAATGAAAGCAATGAGTTACTTCATTGAGTGATAATATGTTCAAGTAAAAACACTCAAGTTTAGTAAAGGAATATTTTAATGATTTTTCTCTTATTTGAAGGATCAAATGTCACAGTTCAAGTACATTCTTTTATTATCTGTTAGTGTTAATTTTCATACTTGGCTATAGAGATGGTTTGTATTATTTATTTGTTTGTTTCAATTTTGTTTCTAAAATTCTCTCCTGAGGACTATTATTCACATAACTTTTAAGAATCCTGGCAAATTTGTAGAAAAACAACTGGGAAAAATAATTTTTTTTGCTAAAACAGATGTCATAAGGCATCTTGTGGATTCTATCTGTTGTTAAAATGGTTCAATAGGAACTTTTTCTTGATCCAGTATGTATCTGGACACTATGTGGGTCAATCTCACATAGTATATAGACAGAGCAAAAGAACATCATAGGGTTTAGTTTGTTGTTTTTACTGTAATTTCTTTCCCCTCCCTTTCATAGATCATGGACATGTTGACTTTCATTGTTACCATAGGAGAAATGGACTTTCAAACAGAACCTAGAGTCTGGGTAGAATCTATCAACAGAAAATGATGTCAACTTTTTGAGAGTCAGAATTGATGCCTTTTCCACATACTTGCATATTTCATCTCCATCCTTCTTTCCCAACATTGAGCACAGTTATTTAAAAAGTACTTTCTGATTAATTGTCTGAAGAACTAGTTGTTCTTTATAAGAGTAAATATGACCAGAACCACTTCTAATATCTTCAAAACGCTTTTAAATTTCAGACAAAGTGAGCTTTTTTGATCATTTCACAAAGAAGACATCTGATGTTAAATCAATTCACTAAAGAATGAGGACTTAAAAAACAGCTCAATTATTTAAAAATATTGGGCAACCTTCCTACTCAACAGAAATGCTAAACCACCTATTAATGCAATCAGTCTCTTTGATTGCACCTACACTCATTTTGAATATCACTATGGAAACTGGGGAAACTGCCCTTCATGATACATAATGGGACTTTAAAAAATACACTTTCAAACCACCTGCAAACAATAGTCTCCGAATCAAAAGCTCAAGAAAGTTTCTCTCTCTCTTTTAGAATTCTAAACATAATTAATACTATTTGGTAACCTAGCAAAGAACAGCTAGTGGCTTTTGAATAAAGACATTCATATTTCATATTTCTTTAGATTGGAATAAATATGAATACTTATGCTTATTTCCCATCTATCTTTCTGACTATTCTCAACTGAGATGGGCAAGAGGAGAATACACTGAGATTCAAAGACAAGAGTCATTTGATTTCAAGTTATTCCAAACTGTGGAAATGGGAAGTGCTGGAAATCCCATTAGAAATTAGTTATATTTGTTGAAGAAACTGCATTTAGGAACAAAGTTTATGCCAATTGACTTTCTTCTTTCAGTAGTGAAGAGAGGTCTGTGTCAGAGAGATGAACTGGCCTGTAGTTCCTCCCTACCCTGGAGAGAAGTGGATATAAGCTATGTGATTTGTGGTGGAGTCTGCTGCTTTAAGCCTCTATTTGGGGATGTTGACTAAGTGTTTGTAATAGTTAACTTTACAGGATTTACAATCTCTGTGGAAACAATGTCTGAGCATGTCTGTGAGTGATTTTACAGATTAGGTTATTTGAGATGGGAAAACCAAACCTAAATGTGGGTAGAACCATTCCATAGGCTGAGTATCCTGTGCTATACTAAAAGGAGAAACCTAGCTAAGCACAAGCCCTCATCTCTCTCTGTTTCCTGATTGTGGACACAATGTGACCAGGTGCTTCATGCTTCTGTTGCCGTTCTTCTCCACTTTGTAACTTTGATTGCAAGCTGAAATGAATATTTCCTTCCTTAAAATTGCTTCTGGAAGCCGGACATGGTGGCACATGCCTTTAATCCCAGTACTCTGGAGGCATAGGTGGGAGGATGACCATGAGTTCAAGGCCACCCTGAGACTACATAATGAATTACAGGTTGGCTTGAGCTAGAGTGAACTCCTAACTAGAAAAAAAAAAAATTGCTTCTGGAGTCACAGCAACAAGAAAGTGACTAATGAAAAGCTCATAATGTTTATCAAATGCTGACCCAAAGAGCAGATGAATATGAAGAAATTAAAGAAGATGAATTCTTCATTAAAAAAATAATCCCTGAGAAGACCCATAGTTCATTTAGCACTGAGAAGGATTCAGGGCTTTAAATAGACAAGGAATGAAAACAACAAAATTCTGTCTGAGGTGATGGCTCCTAATTTGCTAGATATTTTAAAAAATTGTAATGTCCTGTTACTTAAAAGGAGGAGAAAACTGGCCTAAGTTCCATGCCAGCCTGCCTTAAAACAAAAACAAAAATTTGCCTTAGTTACTTTTATTTTATTTATTTATTTATTTTGGTTTTTCGAGGTAGGGTCTCACTATAGGCCAGGTTGACACAGAATTCACTATGTGGTTTCAGGGTGGCCTTGAACTCACAGAGATCCTCCTACCTCTACCTCCCAAGCTCTGGGGTTAAAGGTGTACACCACCATGTCCAGCCTTAGTTACATTTTTAAAAAAGAATATTTTATTTTTATTTATTTATTAGAGACAGAAGGGGACAGAGAGAAAGAAAGAGAGAGAATGGGTACACTAGGGCCTCTAGCCACTGCAAACAAACTCCAGACACATGTGCCACCATGTGCATTTGGCTTATGTGGGACCTGGAGAATTGAACTCGGGTGGGTCCTTAGGCTTCACAGGCATGCGCCTTAACTGCTAAGCCACCTCCCCAGCCCCTTAGTTACTTTTAATAAAAGCATTTCCAAGTGTGTTAGAAGTATTGTTAAACATTGTTCCCAAAATGGTTATCACATTTTGCCTGCATTCGTAGACTTATAACTTAAAAGTATATTTCATGGAGTTTATTAGTAGGAACTATCTCAAATCAATATGTAATATAAAATCTACAGGTATAGACTGGCATTATAAAACAAGTCCAGTTGTCAGTTAGAGATTTTTGGTGACATAAAAACTAAAGAAATTGTAAGTTTTTCTGCTAAGGCTATTTCTCTACAAATTTCCAACAATAAGATGGTTAATGCTTTGAAGCTAGACTACTTGCTTCTTTGTTAGTGAGTAAAAAGATTAATCAATTTGGTGTAGCTTTTCTTAATAGTCTTATAAGAAAGATGGTTAGTTATGGGTTGAGATGAGATGATTGAAGGAATTGGGAAGTAATTTTTCAATACTGGACATAGAATGCTTGTTAAAAATCTTTTTTTGTTTTTTTGAGTGGAACTTACATTAGAATGTTGTTGTAGTCAGGTTTGCATTGCTAGTAGAAATCATCTGACCAAGGTGGTCAGGTGAAAAAATCAACTCCTACCAAATCAGAGAGCCAGAGCCCCAGAGGCCCCCAACACCTCATCACTGAAGCAGACCAAAAATGAACCCAACATGGCTCAGGGAAATTTTGCGGAAGAGGGGGCGGAAAAAATGTCAGAGTCACATGTTGGGTCATGATATGAAGAGACATTTAGCTTATCCATAACTGTGGGCTAACTCCACAATGCATGACCCGTATACCTCAACAAGGAGGGGCCAAGTGGAGGGGGTAGGTCACAGATGAGCCTAATAATGGTACCAAACTGACTGTATTTGCTGAATACAGAACTGACTAATAAAGAAAAAAGAAAAAAAAAAGAAAAAAAAAAAAAGAAATCACCTGACCAAGAGCAGATTTTGGGGAAAACAGGATTTATTTTGGCTTACAGACTCAAGGGGAAGCTCCATGATGGCAGGGAAAATGATGGCATGAGCAGAGGGTGGACATCACCCCCTGAACAATATAAGGTGGACAATAGCAACAGGAGAGTGTGCCAAACACTGGCATGGGGAAACTGCCTATAATACCCACAAGCCTTCCTCCAACAATACACTGCCTCCAGGAGGCTTTAATTCCCAAATCTCCACCAGCTGGGAACCTAGCATTCAGAACACCTAAATTTATGGGGGACACCTGAATCAAACCACCACAAATGTTAAAATCTGTGGATGAAGGTGTGTGTATGTAGAAAGGATATAGGTCTAAAAAGGCCAAATTTTGCCTGAAATTAATTTCTTTTTATAAGGAAAAGAAAGCTAGTTTTCAGGCCAAACATAGATAAACACCATACCTAAAAGGATTTTTAAACTGTTTACAGGCTCTTAAGGATGCTTTAAATTTTTTATATAGGGACACAGACTTAATCTAAATTCAGCTTACATTAGACACAGGTGATGTCCTATGTTAGGTGGGTCACAAAGTCATAAGCACAGATGTAATTCACATTCTTTGGAGGTCTAACCAGGTTAGACATAGACAAGACCCTATCAGCTTGTGGACTGCAAATGGGTAAAATAAATTTCCTAGGTAAAAGCAAACAAGTTCACAATAGGGTAAGGAATGTCAGGATGCTTAGCTCTCTGCTCTGTCGTTTCCTTTTGCTCTTGCTTACTGTTATATGCTATATAAAGTCATGGCAAGCTGGACTCTGGAAAAATGGATGGCACCCCCTTTATCTCAGATCCCATGTAAATTTAAGCCATGTATCCTCCAGACCTTATCCAGAGGCAAAATGACCAATTGTCTCTAAAAAGGAAAAGAGAGTAACAAACAGCATATAATTCTGGTTCTTTATATAGTTTCTCTCTTTTGAACATCTATAGACAAAGGAATTAAAACATACATCACTATTTTATTTTAGTTTGAGCTAACCCATTGGGATTAAATTTGGATAAATCTTGAAAAAAAAATAATGTTTCAATCCACACCTCCTGAAATTGGGCTTCCGTGGTCAAAGGTAGGACTCAAACTCTCACTAAGAAAAATACTGTGCATCATCTTCTTTCAATTTTCTTACTCAGATTAACAGATATAATTTCAGAATTCCAAAGGCCAAGAAGAAAGAAAGTAGTCATTCTACTAGACAAGATCTGCTTCTCATGTTGCAATACTTACTCAGAGTGCACTGGGATCCGCTCTCCTGACATGAGCTATGATTTACATGCCAAAATGGATTGACATTCCTAAGTACAATTGCTCTTAGGACTGAGCCTCTGTGTTTCAACCACTCACTTTATTCTAGGCAGGCTGAGCTGCATATAGCTACTCTTTGCTGCCTTTCTTGTACCCAAGACCTTAACACTGAACTGAAGTCATCAGGTCATGCAAGAACCTTTTTTACAATGAGATTTTTCCAATTTTCTCTAAACTTGAATCTAATCTGCTTCTGTCATGAGCACACTAGCTCATAAGTTTGCTCAAACCACTGAACCATAGTGGTATGCACATCTGGAAGAGCTCATTTACTCCCAAATGAAACCATAAGATCAAATACATGTTTGTGGGTTAGATGTACTTTCACTCACCACCATTACTTGTATCTGAGGTCCTCATGAAAAGAAATGGCATTCTATTATCCTGTTATCCTTGGGAATTTTCCTTTACCTTTCCCCTCCCTAGATACAAGAATCATTGGCTAATGAACACTTAGCTACTTTGAAATGGTATATCTGTCACATCAAAAAATTGAAACAACCAGCCCAGAAGCCCACGAAGTTTGGAAGCTTCTGTGATATGGCTGGGCATTAATATCACCAATTTGTCAACTGCTAAAGCTCTTGGGTAGAGTAATTCTATTCTGCAATACAATAGCATGCACTATTTTAATGTGAAGAAAAAAACTCTATTGCCATTTATGTGGAAACATAATTGTCAAAAATAGAGGATATATTTTGGAGAAAGTTAAATTCATGACATTTGATTTGATTAGAACCAGAGCAGAAAATTTAAGAATAGTTTTGTTTCTCTTAACAATTTTATGTAGACATTGATGCTAGAAAGTTGCTTATAAAGAGTTTTGATTCTTTTACTCCATGAAGTGTTATCTATTTTAATTAATGAGCTAAAATAAAAACTAGTAGTGAATGAGCCATTATACGTGACTCTTGAAGTCTTAAACTGACAAGTGAATACTACATAAACTAAACAATAAATGGGTACAGACCACATAGTGCTTCTGGTTTAAAATGTTTAAAATACTGGCAAGGAAGCAGAATGCAATGAGTTTGCCCCCCCACACACACACACCCCTTTATGAACTAGATACAAAAAAAGTTTTTAAACTCAGTTTCTTTTTTTTTTTGTTTGTTTGTTTTTTTGGATTTCTGAGGTAGGGTCTCACTCTACCTCAAGCTGACCTGGAATTCACTGTGTTGTCTCAGGGTGATGTCATTCTCACAGCGATCCTCCTACCTCTGCCTCCCACGTGCTGGGATTAAAGGCATGCACCTTTTTTTAAGATTTTGGAAGGATTTTACTCCTTGCCTTACAGTCACTGATGGTATTTGTTGTATCTGTCAATGATGTGGTAGATTTGTACTCAGTGTCTACTCCAGTGTTCTTCTAATGAACCTTCCTGTGTTGCAGAAGCTGAAAACTAAAAGTGCATCATATATATTTTTTTATTCTAGAGAGTGAGAGAGAGAGAGAGAGAGAGAAGAGAGAGAGGGAGAGAGAGGGAACTGGCTCACCAGGGCTTCAGCCACTGTGATTGAACTCCAGATGCTTGTGCCACCTAATGGGCACATAGGACCTTGCACTTGCCTCACCTTTGTGCGTCCAGCTTAGGTGGGATCTGGAGAGTCAAACATGGGTCCTTAGGCTTCGCAAACAAGTGCCTTAACCATTAACCAATCTCTTCATCCCCTATATTTGATTTTTAATTTTTTCATTCCCCATCCCCAAGGTATTGAGCATTAAATTTATTTTTTATTAGCTATGTATATAGTGTATATACAGCCATGATGGTACCATCAATAGCCTTCTCCCTGTAGCCCCCCAGTGAGCATTGTGGGTGTTGCATTGTGGGGGTGGCCATCAGTTATGGGGGAGAGGCAACATTTCTGTGCATAATGACCCAACTTATGGCTCTAACAATCTTTCTGCCCCCTCTTCCATAAATTTGAGGGTTAAATTTAGACCCTCATACATACTAGCAAGTGTTCTACCACTGAGCTCAGTCTCTAGCCCTTGTCTTAGGTACTGCATGGTTAGGAGCTGTCTGAAGAGCTGGCTTGTTAAATGCAGCTCCCTCTGGCTTGTGCACACCACTGTGGCCTTGAATGTTTGGTTCTCAGTGTTTCCCACTTTAGCATGATTATAGCCCTGCTCCAAGGCACAATGGTATGCTTTTTTTCCTGCTCTCTCAGTGATGCCCAAAACCATTTAAACATGTAAAACTCATTTTCTTCCTAACCCCTCTCCCTTTTCAACTGAATATTGATACATTCACCCTATGTAAATATCTAGTAATTATAAAACTCATTATCAATCATCTGTTCTGGCTAAATTGGTACCTGTGGCAGCGTTCTGAAAGACTCATCACTCTACAGCAGTCCCTGGCTAGGGCAAGCTTCTGTTGTTCATATTGTAAGATTCTGGCTTGTCGACTGTACAAGCTAGGTCTGGTTTTAACAATTCTAGTCTCCAAGCATAGATACAGCAGGAGAATCCTCAGGCTTCTGAAGGTCTCCACTTCTACAGCAGTGACCTCAAGGCTTAGTACAGTGCTCATGTGAACAATGCTGGACCATGCCACACTCTACAAAACACTAGTCCAAATGTTTCCACTGGAGATGGCAAAAAGTCTCCCAGCTTCTGGAATGGTCACATAACAGCTATTCAGCACACCTAATTTGGTCTACTTGAACCATTTTTCAATGATTTTCATTGTTCTGTAGCAAACAACCAAACTTCAAGGATTTCATGCTTGCTCCAACAGATAACTACTCAAGATGTTTATCTTGCTGACTTTAATAGTCTTCCAAATCCTCACATGAAAAAATTTAATCTATAAATGTGAAAATATTAGCTTGTCATGATATCTACAATACTAGGAACATATGTATTTTCCACATTATCAAAGCTCAAGTTTTTAAAATTTTTTATAAGGAGCTTTCATTTATTATTTAGAATTCTTATGGTTTTAAGTAGAAGTGACAGAACTTAAAGTAACTTATGCAAAGAAGTATAAAATAATAAAATGTTAAATAAATACACACATACATAAATATAATTCTTGACTGGCTTATGTGACTCAACTTGGCAATACCTCTAGATGCCAGGGTTTAGATAATGCTGTAAAAGCCTGGCCTCTTCCTCCTTGTTGAGCAGTCTTTTCTATGTGGCAGATAAAGTTGTGGCCAAGCAGCACCAGCTTTATTTCTTACCAGTAACACCATGCAAGACATTGAATGTCTTTATGACTTTGGCAGAAAAATTGCTCAGAGGGTCCAACATTGCAAAGCTTTAGCTATAGCCAACCTCTGAACATCCTTGATTGCAGAGCATGTTAAGAGACAAGATCTCAGTAGCACCCACTGAGATTTGAGGTGGCATAGAAGTATGTGGAAGCAGAGTATCTGAAGTGGCCATAACACTCCCACTATATCAGAGATTTTTCTTCTTTTAAGTTCTTTGTTGTATGAGTCATAGCTTACAGTTACAAGTTATGTTCCACTTATTTATAACATATGAATCTATTTTTTGTTTTTTTTGGTCTTTTGAGGTAGGGTCATGCTCTAGCCCAGCCTGACCTAGAATTCACTCTGTAGTCTCAAGGTGGCCTTGAATGCATAGCAATCCTGCTACCTTGGCCTGCCAAGTGCTCCACCATGCATAGCTAATATTTATTTATTTATTTGAGAGAAAAAGACACACACACACACACACACACACACACACACACACCCACACACACAGAAAGAGAGAGAAAGAGAACAGACACTTCAAAGAGACACATGCATCAGCTTGTTCATCTGGGTCCTTTGGCTTTGCCAGCAAGCATCTTAACCACAAAGTCATCTCTCCAGCGTACATCTATTCTTATAGAGGCCATCATCTAAGCAAATATTCTACACTAAAAACTCACTATTATAGTATTACAAAAAGATTCTCTTATCACTAGATAGAAGGTACTGAGCAGGCAGACATAAGGGGTGCTGGCTACATTCTATTTCTTAGCTGCATTACATGTCTGTATAATATATATATTAAATATGTAAAATTTCCCAATGCACGGAATTTCACAATGACTGCGGTTTCCATGTACAAAGTATTCTTTCTTCTTGTCAAAGTTCAAACTATACAAAGTTCTTCAGGATGACAAAAGATCTATTGTTTTTCTATTACAATTTATATTCTATTCTTTGCAAGTTAAAGCATTCTAATTGATAAAATTATCAATTACCTCAATGTCTGGTTAATAAATCATGTATTGCTGCATGTGTTATCATTCCTTACATGGGGATAGAAGGAGAATAATGATTTCCAGAGCATCCTTAACTTAGACACGTTTAAATAAAGACCATCTAAAATATATCCTACCTTTATATTAATTGAAATTCATGGTCTACTAAAAGACTATTACTGACTCCAGCTATATTGTTAGAATACAGACCATGTTAAGGCAACTTTGAAAATATTTAGTAATTATACTCATATGTTAGAATCTACAATGGTTTTATCCAATTAGAAAGTTATTTTCCATTGTGGCAAAAATATTCTTGAGCACTTCTGGAGTGGCATGGGGTTCTTCAGTGCAGGGTGGTCTCAAGCTCCCCTATTACTCTGCCTTACCATCCTTTTAAAAAATAATTATGAGTTATTAGATTTCTTTAAGGAGACATCACAATTTGTGAGGTTTATATAAGGGAGATTGGGACCTAGGAAGAAGATTAGAACAGAGATATAAACATGTATGAAGCAGGAAACACACACTTATGTGAAAAATACAGTATACTCTCTGAGATATAGGGAAAATGAGGTTTTGAGAGAATGACTGGAGTAGAGTTGCAAGTTCAAGGAGGGGAGTTCATGAAGTTTATTTGAGGGAAACAGAGGCTTTTAAAAGGGGATTTGAGTAAAGCTGCAAGAGCATGGAAAGTAGAACCTAGGAGCTTGTATAGTGAGATTCAAAAGAAACATCTGTAGTATCCACCCTGAGTTTCCTCATGAAAAAAAGTTAAAACGGCAAATGGTGGTGACTTAAGGAAGAGTAGCAGAGAAAATATTGAGAGGACAAATGAGTAATAAAGAGTATTATACCCATGGTTATCCTGAGTTTAAAATAATTACACAGGTAACAGGCCTAGAGTTAGAGAAAGCACCCACACGGTAGATCTAGAGTGTCAGCAAAATATGCATGTGGTAAATTCAGAGAACAGAGGAAAATGATACATGTAATTAAAGTGAGAAGTTACCCTAAACTACAGTGCAGAAGCAAGCAGAAAAACCATCCAGACCAAGAAGGAGTGCTCTGACTCCCACCCAGCCAGGCTGGGTGAGATGGGAAGTCATTCCAATGTATCCAAGCAGAGATGAGAGGGACTCCAGAGAGAGTGGACAGGGAGCAGGCTGCAGCCTTTATAGTCTAGAAAATGGTTTGTAGACTTGAAGGGTGGATCCCCATGCCAGCCCAGCTGGGCTGTTTTATTTAGATAGCATGCTAGACTATGGACAGCAGGGGGAACTGTAGCTCAGTCTCTATCAGATCTGACTGAGTTCCTTTCCTGCCAAGGGTTCCATTCTTGTGCCAGTGTGAGGTGACATGTAGGGTGGCATTTCCTGGTTCACTCTGGGCCTCAATCTCTAACTAAAACTGCCTTAAAAAGCTAGCTTTCTCCTATTCTCCTTCATTCCCCATTCTGAGATGAAATTCTAACTGCTGTTAGAGGGAACAGGACATGCAGACCACTCTAACTTCTTGGGGCTGAAGTGTGTTTGCAGGGTATAGCAGTTAGGATCTTTCTCAGAAGGGGACGCTACTCTAGAAGCCTAAGAGAGAAACCTGAGAGGCAGTTAGATGCCTCATTACCATCTATATGTAGCTTGTTTTTCTTCATCCCTGAGAAAAGCATATAGGAACAACAAAAGCATAAGAGTTTGAGGCAATGGGAAATGGTTTTGTGTCATTGAGACATGCCTTACCATTTTTAATATGCAGCTTCTATCCCAACATTGTTTGTGCTTGCTCATAGATAGTAATTACAGCTGTAGCCATTAATATCTTTTTTTTTTTTTTTGGTTTTTCGAGGTAGGGTCTCACTCTAGCCCAGGCTGACCTGGAATTCACTATGAAGTCTCAGGGTGGCCTCAAACTCACGGCAATCCTCCTAACTCTACCTCCCAATGTTGGGATTAAAGGCAGGCACCACCACGCCCAGCTTTTGAAAGAAAAAATATCACCCTTTCTACTTATTAAGCTCCTTTGAAAAGAGACATTCCAGAACCTCTATCCAGTAGCCTATCATTTATTTACATTTTTTTGACTGCCCTATCAAAAATGGAATATGGAGTTCTTTTTTTAATTTGAGAAAATTGTAGCCTTGTAAAATCTAAATGTTCTTTTGGGATGGAAAAGGTGAAAATGGATACTGGTTGAATAACATGTAGTTTCTTCCATAGCATATTTAATTCTGACCCATCTTACACTCAGGCACATAACCCACTTCAGTATCTACTAAAGATCAGGAAATATCAATGACATTCATTTGTATATTCATTTGGTAATTTGCATATGAATTGAACATATGTAATTAAGTCTAGATTTCATAATTCAATGCTTGCTTCATTAGCACATATACGAAAAATGGAATGATACAGAGAAAATTAGCATGGACTCTATTCAAGAGTGATGCATGACTTTATGAAGCAGTCCATATTTTCTCACCATAAAATAATAATGCTTGGACAAAAATTTTACAATAATTTAAACCTTAAACAATGATATAAGCATATAGAAACATCACTGATAGCCTATAGATATGCAATTACTGTTTTACATATCATTTAATAAAAATGAGCCAATTAAAATTATTTACTTCCTGGGCTGGAGAGATGCTTAGAGGTTATAGCACTTGCCTGCAAAGCCAAATGACCTCTGTTCAATTCCCCAGTACCCACATAAGCCAGATGCACAAGGTGGTGCATGCATCTGGAGTTCATTTGCAGTGGCTGGAAGCCCTGGTGCGCCCATTACCTTTCTCTCTCTCAAATAAATAAATAAAATAAAATATTTGAAAAAAATTATTTACTTCTCAACCTTTATATTGGATAAAATATTTCACCAGCTTATTAAGAGGGAAATTATGGTAAAGTTTGGATAAACTTCGAAAATATTAATAGGAAAATAATTTAGCATAACACTTTTGGAATAAACTTTACTTAAAATTTTTAAAAAGCTACCTGGGGAGAATTATATTAAAGGAACTTTTGCAAAAAAAAACAAAAAACAAAAATGTAGCTCATGACTCAAAACAAATGTTTGTGTTTACAGATAAAATGGTGCAGTCAACCAACGTCTGAGGTATCCACCCTGCTCTGGTCCTTCAAGGTGTGGATTGTGGAGCAGAATGAAGGCTTTCATGTCTATGTCTAGTCTTAATACCTTTGCCAAGCAACTGTGCTTAAGGCCCAGTAAGGCTTGTAGAGGATATCTCTCAGGGGTGCCATTGCCCCAGGGAGACCCAGATGGAGAAAGGTTAAGGACCTGACAAATGTCTGAGGTCCAGTATGCAGGGAAAAATTAGGGTGACCAAGTGTTCAGAGCCATTATGCTTTTGTCTCTAACATAGTGTGGTAGTTTGAATGTTTGTCTCCAATAGACTCAGGTGTTTTATTAAAGCTTGTCTACAGCCAGTTGACTAGAGGAGGTATCACTGATTGCTGATACTGGAGTCCAGGCCTAAGGTGTGTTTCCATCCCAAAGGTATGCAGAGAAATCTAAGATCTGCCTGGGTCCTCCCTGCTGCTTGCTGCCAGTTTTATGTTTGTTGCTCTTGGCTTTTGCTGACAGGTTGTTTCTCTCAGCTTGGATCCATGAAAAGTAGCCAGCCTTTTCTACGATCTATGGAACTTCCCCTGAATGTTGAAATAAATATCTTTCTCCCATAAACTGTGCCTGGTTTGGATGTTCAACCCAGCAATGTGGATCTGACTAGTACACAAAGGTAGAATATATTAAAACTATATGAAAATATGACCCATATTGTTAGAGTTAGGAGTAAAAGTCAGCAAGTTATCTGAAACTTATTATTATTTCATTCTTTTAAACTTTTTATTGACAGCTTTGATAAGTATAGACAATTAACCATGATAATACCCACCACCACCCTTATTCTTCCCCTCTCAAATCCGCCTTCCCTTTAATCTCCTCTTCTTTTCAATTATTGTCTCTTCTGTTTTGATGTCATCATCATTTTCTCATATTACGAAAGTCTTGTGTAGGTAGTGTCAGGCTCTATGAGGTATACCAAGGCCATTTTGTGAGTGTAAGATTGCGTGTAAGCAGTCCTACCCTTCCTTTGGGTTGTGCATTCTTTCCACCAGGTATTGTGCAGTGGATCCTAGCCTTGGAGGGTATGATAGTGCTGAACACTCCACTTCACTTCTCAGCACTGACTTTTGAGTCACCCCAGTGGTCACCACCATATGAAACAGAAGCTTTTCTAACGAAAAGTGAGAGTAGGACTGGAGAGATGGCTTAACAGTTAAAACGCTTGCCTACAAAGCCAAAGCACTCACGCTCAATTCCTCAGCTTCCATGTAAGCCAGATGCACAACGTGGTGCATATGTCTGGAGTTTGTTTGCAGTGGCTAGAGACTGTGGTATGCCCATTCTCTCCCTGTCCCTATTTCTCTCTCTCTCTCTCAAATAAATAAATAAAAATTAAAAATAAAGTAAGAGTAGCATTAATATATGAGTATAAACATTAAAAAAGGTTTACAGGGCTGTTTGATGGATGCACTTTGCCAGATAACAGCAGGTGTTACTCCTCTAGGGCTCATAACCTCCCCAGCCATAGGCTTTTGACTAGGATTTCAGTGGTAGGCATATATTCATTCTCATGGACTGGACCTCCAATCTAATTAGAAAGCAGTTGTCTTTTTCTTCCATAACATATGCCACAATTACACCAACTGGCACATTTGGCCTGGCTGGTCAATCTTAAGGCTTGTAGGGTCCACTGCTGTTTAACACTGTTGATGGCTTCTCTCTCCCAATGGGTTGCATGCAGCATAGCTCTTTCCAGTTTTCTGACAGCTAGTCAACTGGCAGGAGGGTTTCAGCTCAGCTCCACCTTGATTTCTCAATGACCTGCAGCCCAAGCATTTGGAGACTTCTGCAACAGGGTCTTACCATTTAGTTCTTGTGGGCAACTAAGAGCCTTGGCAATGGCCTATCATGTTTTGGGTGCACCAGGGACTTCATTGACCAACAACTAATTGGAAGGTATCCCACCCCTGCCACTGAAATTTTTATAGTAACAATCTATGACTTCTGGGTGCATCATTTTCCAAAGAAGTAGGTTTCCATATGGCTTATTGATAACATTTTAAGTTTTTTTCTTTTCTTTTCTTTTTTTTTTTTTTTGGTTTTCTGAGGTAGGGTCTCACTCTGGCCCAGGCTGACCTGGAATTAACTATGCAGTCTCAGGGTGGCCTTGAATTCACAGCGATCCTCCTACCTCTGCCTCCCAAGTGCTGGGATTAAAGGCATGCACCACCACGCCAGTTCCCATTTTAAGTTTTGATTAACCCTTATCCCCTTATCCCCTTCTTCCTAAACTCAATCACTTCCCCTGATCCCACTTAGGTCATTGCAGCCCCAGTCATTTGTTCATCTACTTACATATCTGCAATACTCTCCCCTTAATTCCTTCCCTCTGCTCCCTACCTTATAATTCCTTTCAAGTGTCCTGGTCTCTATCAGTGACAAACAACTCTGAAAAAATTGTAGCTAGGATACACATATGAGAGAGAACATGCATTATCTTACTTTCTGGGCCTCAGTTACTTCTTGTGGGATAATCTGTCCAAATCCATCCATTTCACTGTAAATTTCATAACTGTTTTATCTTTACATGGATGAGCAAGTATCTCCAAGGTAGTAAGTAGAGTCCTTAGCATGTATGCCAAAGAGTGGTATAGCTGGATTATATAGTAGATCTATTTTCAGCTGTCTCAGGAACCTCCACACCAATTTACATAATGGCCAGTTTACACTCTCACCAACAATGTAGAAGTGTTCCTCTTTTTCCATTTCCTCATAAGTATTTATTGTCATTTGTTTTTCATGATGATAGCCATTCTGACAGGAAGTATTCATTTAGAGTGAAATTGTCCTCCTTCTACTATGCTCTGAATTCTTAAATTTGATCTCTTCATAGTGTCATGAATGTCTTAAAATTCCCACTCATACTTTCCTGTTAGTTTATCTTTCTCTTTGTTGGATTGTTCTAGATCTGCCATCTTGTCTTCTAGCACAGGTATTCTGTCCTCTTCTTGATCTATTCTATTAGTGAGACTTTCTATAGTTTTTCATTTGACTTACTGTGTTTTTCATTTCTGGTATTTTTGACTGGTATTTCTTCTGTATTTCTACTTTTTTAACTTATATCTTGCAATGACCTCCTTATTTCATTAGGTTGGTTTTGTCTGTTCTCTTGTGATCCTTTCAGGAGTTGTTTTCTTTAATCCCTTTGGTTTCTTTCAACATTCCTTTTTTTCCTTTCTTAAAATTTATTTATTATTTTTTTAATTAACAACTCCCATGATTGTAAACAATATCCCATGGTAGTGCACTCCCTCCCCCCACTTTCCCCTTTGAAACTCCATTCTCCATCATATCCCCTCCACCTCTTAATCAGTCTCTCTTTTATTTTGATGTCATGATCTTTTCCTCCTATTATGATGGTCTTGTGTAGGTAGTGTCAGCCACTGTGAGGACATGGATATCCAGGACATTTTGTGTCTGGAGGAGCACATTTTAAGGAGTTCCACCCTTCCTTTGGCTCTTACATTCTTTCCACCACCTCATCCGCAACAGACCCTGAGCTTTGGAAGGTGTGATAGAGATATTGCAGTACTGAGCACTCCTGCCACTTCTTCCCAGCACCATGATGTCTTATGAGTCATCCCAAGGTTACTGCCATCTGAAAAGAGAAGGTTCTCTGCCAAATGTGAGAGTAGCATTAATATATAGGTATGAACATTAAGAGAAGTGTTTACTGGGTGGTTTGATGAGCATAGTATATACATTTAGCCAGACAGCAGCAGACGTTACACCTCTAGGGCTCATGCCTACCCCTGTTTTAGGTTTTTAGTATCAGGGATGTATTACCTCCCATGGTGTGGGCCTCCAGTCCAATTAGAGGGCAGTTGGTTTCCACCATGACAGACATGCCACTATTGCACCCGTTGGCTCATTTGGCCTGGCTGGCCAAATATAAGGCTTGCAGTGTCCACTGTTGAGTATCTTCACTGGTGATTTCTCTCTCTCCCATTGAACTGCATGCAGAATGGCTTCTTCCAGCTTTCTGTCAGCTGGTCTACATGGAGGAGGTTATCAGCTCAGTTCCAGCAGGATTTCTCCGTGGCCTTGCAGCCCAAGTATGTGGAGTCTTCAGCAATAGGGTCTTACCATCTATTCCTGGTGGGAAACCAAGGGCCTCAGCAATGGCCTGTAATATTTTGGGAGCATCAGAGACCTCCCTGGCCAACAACTCACTGGAATGTATCCCATCCCTGGCATTGAAAATTTTCTAGTAACAATCTACCGCTCCTCAGTGTTCCATTGTCCAAAAAAGAGCTTTCCATATGATTTATTTATATCATCTTAGATTTTGATTAGCCTTCCCTCCACCTTTCCTTTACTCAATCTCTTCCCCTGACCTCACTTGGGCCTTTTCACCCCCATTAATCTATTCTTCTACTTACATATATACAATGCATTCTTATAATGATTCTTTTGAATTCAATGGCGTTTCATCTAGCTCAGTCTCACTGGAGGCCATTTCTGTTAGATTTATAATTTTTGGAGGAATTGTATTTTGTTGATTTTTGTGTTTCTTGTTTTATAATGTAGAGAATTTTGCATCTTGAGTTGTTTCAATGCTTAGGTTTTCTAATTATTTGCTGTCTTCCTAGACTTGTTAATCAGAAGTTATATCTTTACAGTAGGTGCCTAAGGTGCCAGGTGTGGTTCTTATATTACTCCCAGAGTAACAGTAGGAGTGACCCAAGCTGTTGGATATACCTGCTATATAAATAGTCTAGTATAAAACTCACATCAATGTTTCTCTTGATTCCATTAATTGCTAGTGGGTAAAAGAACATGTCTGGTAGAGTTAGGCTAGGATTTTTGTTACTTAAAAGTGGGAACAGTGTAAGGGGAGTTAATGGGAGGGCTAGTGCTAACTTTGAAAAAGATGGAGGTGGCTCAGGTAACTGGGAAAGAGACGTTGGGTACTGTTAGTTTCCGTAGATATTATAAGTTGTTGAGTCTATGGAAGCTTGTAGTTATGGAGAATAAGGGGGTGGTCGTGGAAAAAGAGTTGGGAAGAGTAATCAATTTGTGGGTAGGAAAGATGTAGATAGATTCCAATAGTAGGCTGAGTGGAGAAAAATACAGAACAATTCTGAAATCCAACTGAGCAATATATACACACACATACACAAACAAAACCAGCATGGTGTATTTATGCAATAGTGGGGATTAAAACAAATAGGTAAGATAACAAAGCAAATTTCCCAAACTACCTGGATGTGTTGGCTCTTACCTCTATTTGAGGGACTGAAATTTCTGGTTTACAATGGGTTCCAGGACAGCCAGGGCCAGAGTGAGACCCTGACTCCAGGAAAGACAGAATAAAAAGAAAAATGACACTATAAATCAAGAAATATGAAAAGGGACAATAGTTAACCCCCAAATACAATTTGTTTAAGAGTGTAAAGCCAACCAAAAGTACATCAATAAAATCTGACACATTAGTATTTTTCTCTGTATAGGCTAGGTTTAAATTCTTTCCCTCCGTGGGATTTGTATTCTGTAAAATTGCCCTCACATGGAAGGTTCAATTAACACTTCCAGTGCAGACTTATATACCTGGCTTTTGAGCAGGTATGTTCTCAATGTAAGACATTCCTGTTACTTTTCAGGGTGGCTTCCAGTCTCATCTATGCTGAGTGCTCCACTCCTTCCCTCTTTGTTGCATTGTGGGCTGGGCTAGGCTGGTTGAGTCAGTAAGATTTGCTGTTTAGATCAGCTGTGTTGGATGCTACGTGGGTGAGGTCTGGCTATGAACCCTTCGTGTCCGGAATTCTCCAGTGGTTCCTGATGATGGTGGCTGGGGGAGAAGAGGCTGTGTAGAGCTGTTCTGTTGGACCCTGCTATCTTCTCCTTTGGGTTTGTTGATTAAGTGGTGTCAGTGTGAATGGTAAATACCTTCCAATAGTTCTGTTCTTGCTGGCTCAGACAGGGCCATAGCTCTTCCCAGCAGACTGCCGAACCCATGGCTTAAGCTGATTCTAGCTGGTTGTGTGGTTGCTAGAAGTTCTGGGTCTCTCCTTCTTCTCTGATGAGGTTAATAGCTCCTTACACAATTTCACTTTTTGGTAGAAGAGTATATTGTGAATTTTTCTGCCTTTTTTGCCTCAGGCTGCTTTGGGCATGAGTGCTACCCCAAAATCTTAATTAGAAGTCTTTATTATTCCATTTTTGCTAATACAGGATTAATAGTTTCACAGAATACTTAGCTAATGAATTATTATTTCTCTTGATGTGCTGCACAGTAACATAGTCAGACATTTTCTTTGCTCATCAGAAATAGTCAGGAAGGGAATGGTGGTACATGCTTTTAACATTAGCAGTCAGGAGGCAGAGGGAGGAGGATTGCTGTGAGTGAGTTTGAGGCTAGCCTTGGACTATAGAGTGAGTTCCAGATCAGCTTGGGCTACAGGGAGATCCTACCTTGAAATAAATAAATAAATAAATAAATAAATAAATAAATAAATAAGTAGTAAAGTAAGAATAAGAGAAATCAGCCCATGTTTACCTACAGTGACAATATTCAAGACAATATCAGGTATTCACTGGCAGTATGAGTAATAAGGGAAATATGCCAGGGGGCAATTGATAAAGACTATAACTATTTCAATAAAATAAAATTAATAATAATTGAAAAATCCATCTTTGTCTCCAAAACACCTTGCCTTCCATGTGCCTACTAGTATATTTCAGGCTTCTAAAGATTGCTCTGCAGAGGAGTAGTGTGAGGCATTAACTAAGAAAACCTGTCTTTATGAAGCCCATTAAAGTAAAAATGGAAATATAAATATTCACTTATTTGGCAGAATTTTATATCTTTGTGTAAATTTGTCCATATGGTTTTCTTTTGAAGTCTTGCAATCATCACCAACAGAAGAAAAAGTCTTGAGAACTTCCCAGCGAGAGCTCAGGTTATCTATGTGGAAAAGTTTACCCACCAGGCAATGGGAGAATGTCAATTGGAATTATATTTTATTATGAGGAAAGTTCATCATGAGGAGAATGTAACTGTCACCATGTGGCAGACATGACCACACTCATCAGGTTCTCATGTTGGCTGTTCTATGGCTTAGGGCCTGATAGCTGCCACCTTATTGTGTAGGCAGTGGATAACATACAGAAAATTCATAAAAATCTTTTAAGTGTGTACATTACAGCAAAGACACTCTTACTAAATAGTGAAAACTACAAATAAAACTTAAAATAGTAAGGATATCCTATTTCTATCTACTATATTAACAAAAAGAAGTTAAGTACATTTAAAGGTAAGACAAGATGAACACCTTTATAGCAAAAGGAACAAATGTAAGATACTATAATATTTAGACTATGTTTTCTTTCCTTGAGAATGAAATTGAATCCAATTTTTGCATGCTAATTATTTTCCATTTATATTGCTTTAGGTTAGTCATAGATATATTTATAAATATATGTATGTACACATTTTGTCTTAGATTATTTTTCACATTTAGTATGTCTGCCTAGTTATAGCAAAAAAACAAACAAACATTTTTTACACTTCTAATAAAGCTTCCTTGCACCAAGTTTTAATAAGAAGAGAAACACAAAACCATCCCCACAGCAGCAGGGAAGTCCTGGCTGCCTCCCTTGCTGCTATTTTTAGCCTGTCCTGCTTTTGTCAGACTGGGTCAGTGTGAACACCAGGGGTAAGATGGTGTCCTTGGCAGAGCAGGTCAGTGAGGCAGTAATGTTTAAAAGAAGCTGTGCCTTGAGAACTCAGAGGCTACATAAAAAAGTGTTTGCTAATTTCTAAGGGGTTGCATTCTGAACTCTTCGTATGAAAGGACTTGGAGTTGGTGTAGCACATATGCCCTTGACAAACCAGCCAGCACCACTGTCTACCATGGCTCTTCTTTAAGAGCCTTTCAGTTCAGCTCCTTGCTGACAGCATACTTCACAAAGGTCAGCCTGCTCTCGATCTTTATTTAGAAATGTTAGCTGAGCACCACAATGTCTTACAGTTCAATGTTTGTGGCAAGGTCAAGAGGAAATCCTGAACTCCAAATCAAAGGAAATTCCCAGAAGGATGAGGATGATTAATCTTAACCCTCAAGTTCTCATAATCATTACACAGAATTGCTAAGGAGGAATTGCTTTGTTGTTTTTTTATTGTTTCTCAGAAGTTTTCGCTAAACAAATTGGGCAGTTGTATAGTTTCTTAAGTCTGGGTGAAGGGTGACAGATATGAAACTTGATCCTCTCAGATAAAAGGCTTCCTATATTTAGCTCTGGCTGGGATCTACTACTAGGTTACAAATCCAGCAACACATGGTAGAAGTTAAATTAAATTGCTGTCCCTGGAATCTGACACTTCCAGAACTTCACCATCAGCTCAAAATATTCATATCTAACCACTCTTTTCCCCCAAATCACCCTTTATCATCAATATTAATCCTAGGACAGGTCATATTTCACGAGTCTGCAAAATGTAGGCCTCATACTCGACCAGTGAATCACAACACATAAATCTGAAGTTTTCAAGCTCAAATTTTATGTGCACTAGAGACTGGAGTGTCCAAGCTCTTGACCTTGAAACAGGACGTTGTCATCTAGAAAGGAGTTGGGCTCCATTCACAGGTTTCCCTGGAAAGCACGTGGCCTGCTGGTCACAGGCTAGGTGTGCCTGCAACACTGTAACTAGATAACTGTTTCTTGGCTCTGGCCTTTTCTGATTGCTCTGCAAGGCTGACTACAGACTAAAATTGTGACCTCCTTGTCCATTAAGGTTCTTCTTCCTCTTATGCAACATGGTCAGCACCTCTTCAAACAGCCTTTCTTTTGCCCAGCTTTTATATATCTTTCCCCAGGTAGCTATAATTTCATTCATTCTTTTCTTTATTCATTCTGTGAGCAAGCAAATCATTAGTGCTTTATATCAAGTGACTACTTTCAGGCAACTTTTCTGCCACTGATCAACTTTCTTCTTTCCTGAGTCAGCACTGCTTCCTTCTTGTCTCCTCAGGCTCCTCCCAGGTTTGACTGCAAGCTGAGAAACATCCCTCAGTGGGCAGTCTTCTTTTCCTTGATCTAGACCCCACGAGCCTCCCTCCCAGCAGCAATGCACCTTTTCACTAATTTTTCCCTTGATCAAGTTGCCCCAGGGCAATAGGGATATTTCATTTACTCTTTACCTTAGATTAGTCATGCTATAGCTGGACCTGGAATATTCTCCAAAGGCCAAGTTATCAAGACCTTGTTTCCCAAGCTGGAAGTACTAAGAAGAGGTAGAAACTTTAAAAAAATATTTATTTATTTTAGAGAGAGAAAGAGAGAGAGAGAGAGAGAGAGAGAGAGAGAGAGAGAGAGAATGGGCACAACATGGCCTCTAGCCAGTGCAAAAGAATTCCTGATGCATGTGCCACCTTGTGTATCTGCCTTGTGTGGGTGGGTACTGGGAATCAAACCTGAGTCCTTAGGCTTCACAGGCAAGCACCTTAACCACTAAGCCATCTCTTCAGCCCAAGGGGTAGAACCTTTAAGTGTAGTTTTGGTCACTGGCAGTGTGTGCCCTTGACAGGGATAATGAGACCCTGCCTCTTGCTTCTCTCTGCTTCCATGCTCTTCTATCACCATGGGTGAGCACCTGGTTCAGCACACACTACCTTCCATAATACCCTGCCTTTCCATAGGCCCAAAACACAGCAAGGGTCACCGATGCGAGACCAGAATTGCCAAAACTCTGAGCCAAAACAAATCTGTTCTCTTACTAAGTTGATTGACCTCAGGTACTCACTGAAGTTACAAAAAGGTGACAAACAAGTGGATTATGCCTTCTTCCTTATCACCCCCAAAATCTTCTTTTGGTCATCCTGGGTTACTTTTAGTTTTAACTTCTGCTTTTTGTTTTGTTTTGTTCTTCTGGTTGATTAATTGTCCAGATTTTGACTCTCTTTCAGTGCATTTTGGCTTTATTCTTTTGTGCTCTATAAAAATTGATTAGATTATTACGCAAATTTTGCCTCTTTAATATTTCTGACCCCATTGTTCATGGACTCTTCCTTCTTTGTGCTAATCACTACGCCCTGACTACATACAATGTCACATTACATCTTGTGGGATCTTTTTAATATTATTATAAGTGTTGTTATTTCCTCCTGTTCTTCATACATACTTAGCATCATCCTCAGAGTATAGCAAGTAGTCCAAGATTGTCAGTGCAAACAGACACCAATGTGCAAATACATTTCAGTATTTGTTATATTCCTATTTTTAGCTATTTAAGTGTTCTGAAGGTTTTAAATTCAATCAGAATTATCCCCAAAGTAATATAAGTTGACATCTCATAATACCTGTGTTTTTAGACACACTTTGGAAATGGCAATGTTGTATCAACTATTTACTAAAGAAAATAAAGAAGGCATGTCTTTCATTCTCAAAATAACTGTGGGTCATCTGAGGACTGGTCCCTACTTAGGCAAGCAGAAGTAACAGCATTGGGAATCCAACATGGGGCTACTGGAACAAATTTAACATTCCTAATGTTAAACATATTAAAACAATGTTGCTTTTCCACCACTTAGGTCTCCAGTTGCCATAAGTTGCTCAACTTTGTCCTCGCTGGGTCAGGAGGGAAGTAAGGTATGCCATGCTTTGATCTTCACCGACAGAGTGTCACTTTGCTGGCACACTTGTGACATCAAAATGGACAATTTGATGACTCAGCCTAGTTGTACACTGTGTCTGTTTCATACTGGCTCCTGGGAGCCAAATGTTGTATGTCCAGGAATTTCCCAAGCCAGTTATTAAACAAGCCATTATTCAAAATCAGTCTACATAAACCTGTAATTAAAAAGTTACACTGAAAACAAAAGCGAGCAGTACTTGAAGCTCACGAGTTTCTAATTACATTGTCATTTTATTGCTAACTCCGCTCTTGAGCATGTTTACTGTGGCCCTCTAGGGGAAAATCACATGACAATATGCTACAATGTGCCTTTCATATCATCTGCTAGCATGAAACTTACTATGGGGGCAGTGCATAAAGTGACAAGAGCCGCGTGTCAGAACCTTGGTCAGCTGCTTCTGGACAGTCTAGACCAGCACCTTCGGATATGATGGCCACTAGGCATGTGCGTGGGCCAACGAGAGGTGTTTTACAAGTGTAAAAAACACATCATATTTAACGAATAACTTAGTATATTTCTTACTTGTATTTGTGTGTGCATGTGTAAGATGTGTACATGTATAGGCACTTGCATGTCATGACAGACATGGGGAGGTCAGAGAATAACTTTGGGTGTTTCTTCTTCCCTCCCTCCCATCTTCTTTTGAGACAGGGCAAGTATCTCACCAGTAACTTATATCGACTACCAATTAAAATAATACTATTTTGTATATACTTGGTTGTATAGAATATATTATCAAAATTAACTTTCATCTCTTTCTTTCAGTGAATACAGTCAAGTTGGTACCATTGTTAGGCTCGTCCATGTCCTACCCCTTCCCCATGGCCCCTCCTTGTTGAGGTATATGGGTCATGCATTGTGGAGTTAGCCCACAGTTATGGGTAGGAGAAATGTCTCTGCATATCATGACCCAAGGTGTGGCTCTGACATTCTTTCTGCCCCCTCTTCTGCAAAATTTCCCTGAGCCATGTTGGGTTCACTTTTGTTACCTGACCCCTGAAATTAAATATTTAGCTTACATTTCTGGGGCATTGCTCTAAACCTTATAAATGATAAATGAAAGTCTTAGTTGAAAGTATGTATTGTCATGTGATATTGTGAGTAGCATACAAATATGAAGACATTTTTTAGTATTAAAAAAATTACCAAGTTCAGTAAAGAAGTCAGTAACATCATTGACAAAGAAGTAAAATTTCAAAGACTATACTAGTTGTATTACTTTTTTCTTATTAGTATAAGTGAAAATACAAGCTATTAATTCAATTGGAAGCTACAATTATTTTTCAATTGTTAGCATAAATTGACAATGTATGTGAGATTTAGTAAAAAACACTATGTAAGAATCTAGTTACTATTTGGAATTTGCAGTAAATACACTACATAGCACATTATTATTTATAGATTTTGTGTGACATGTCTTTACATCAGGAACTCATCATAAATATGCCGCTGAGTCTGTCCTACCTCCTGATTCATTTAGCTGCCTCTGTCACCAAACTTCTCACTCTTGTAAAATTAGTCTCCTCTAACCCATCTTTGCACATGCCATTAGCAAAAAAACTATGGCTAAAAGATAATTAAAACACATAAACACTAAAATGTATGGCCAAGGAGAAAGCTGTTGGCAAAGTGCTTGCAGCTCAAGCATGCAGACCTCAGTTTGGACCCTCGGCACCTATGTAAAACGCTGGGCATGGTGTCCTGTCCTGGAATCCTAGTGATGGAAAGGAGGAGGCAGAAGGATTCTAGACACTACTGGCTAACTTGCATAGAGGATGCTATCTCAACATTTCAGGTGGAGATTGATTCAGGAAGACATGTCATGTTGAGCTATGGCATCTAAATGTATGCACACACATGTACAGATGTATATGAGCATGCATCTGCCACACACATGCAGAAAAGGCCAAGAGCATTAACATAGAGCTCATCTCAGTGCAAAGAAAAGACTGGCAGCTGAGGGTGCAGCTCAGTACACCATGTGTATAGCAAGCACAAGACCCTGGGTTGTCTCCGCAAACAGAAAAAAAAAAAAACACTCATATTTCTCAGCATAATTTTTAAAGAAAATCAAATATGTTCAATGTGGAAAGTTAAGAAAGTCTATAAAACAGCTCATCTGACTTCAAATTCAATGCAAAATTTTCCAGGACTTAACTTTAAAAGAATTTAAGCAATTTAAACTCACTCAGCTGGTATTTGGTACTTCTTGTATGTCTCTTAATGCAATTGCTGTTTATTTTTAGCTTAGCATCAAGCCTTTCTCTCAATTCTTACATAAATATCCTCCATTAAATTTGAGACTGTCTATTTGTGAAAGACTATAATGGCTCTCAAGTGCTTTGTTCATTAAATTATCATGAAAAATGTGTAAAACTTCCCCTCTTACAAGTGCTATGATTTGTGCCTCACTCATGAAGGTCAGGGAAGGCTTCTCTGAGTAGGAGACACTGTGAGGAGGGAGGCAGTAGGAGGTAGGAAGAACAGGGCAAGGCGCCTTCTGGCTGAAAGACACAGCATATGAAAAGGCCCGGTGGTGGGAGGAAGTGTGATGCACACGGGGGACTGAAAGAAATGGTTGATGACAGAACAAAGAAGCAAGGACAATAATTGTGATGGGACTACTCAGGTGAAGACACTTATTTACCTCAGGAGCAATGGCTGGTCACCAAGGGCTTTTGAACAGGTGTGGGAAGTGGGAGGGAAGCAGTAAGGATCAAAGACCTGATAGAGAAGTGCATATGCAATTCAGGAAAGAAAGGATGGGGGCGGGAAGGAAAGACAGTTAGGAAATAGGCATGATCTTCCAGGAAGCTAGTCCATGTAGACTTAGGACATTAACATTTTAGAATAGAGAAAGGAAAGAGAGGATGGAGCTGAGAAAAATTCTGAAGGCACAATCAGTAGGATTTTATGTCATCACTACTGGAGACAAGTATTTATGCATCTCACAGAACAACAAGGCCATTGACCAAACCACAGCAGGGCATGAACAATCAGGTATTCTGCTAGCAGCTGAGGGAAATTTGTGCCAATCAGAGGATCTTTCTTTTTCTTTTTCTTTTTCTTTTTTCACTCTAGCTGAGGTTGACCTGGAACTCACTCTGTAGTCGCAGGCTAGCCTCAAAGTCATGGCAATCCTCCAAACTCTACCTTCCAAATACTGGGATTAAAGGCTTGAGCCACAATGCTCAGCTCATTTCTTTTAATCTATAAAATGCATCTAAACTCAGTCTTGAGTGTACTGTCTGTTTCTGAGGAACAGAGAACAGACAACAGCTCAGGTACAGGATGTCACACTCAGCTGGACTGGCCCTTTCTTTGTTGGTGGAGAGAATCCAATGGCAGTCAGGCAAATGTGCCACTCACCCCTTCGTCTCTGAGCTTGCCACCATGTCCCAGGGGAGATGCCAATCAAGATCAGTTTTATATCAATGTAGTGTTGTTCAGAGTCATCACATTGAGCATTTTATAGCAGATTCAGCAGCATGCAAATTTTAAAAGACGAACATTTTACACTTAATTACAGTTACAATTCTGCACACTTTGTATTGATTTACCATCTTAAATACTTTGCAAATACACTTACATTTACCTGTTTTTATACTTTATTTTCAGTGAACAAAATTGGCATTGTCCCTTGTTTTCCTTTCCTTTATACACATTTCTCTTACTCCTCCCAATCTTTCTCCCCATCTTTCCCCTCCCTCCAAAATCTTGTAAACGGTCATATGCATACATGTTTTCTTAGAGAACAACAATATATGGCAACTTACTTAATATTAAAGCTTTCAAAACCAGGCATCCATTCAAGTGTCAAATTATACTGAGGGAAGAAGCAAGGAAGGAGGGAAGGAGGGAAGAAGTGAGGGAGGGAGGGAAGGAAAGAAGAGAGGGAAAGAAAGAAGGAAAAGGAAGAAAGAAAATGTATCAGTTATCTTTTCATTGTTGGGACAAAATACCTTACAAAAAACAGTTTAAGGGAGGAAGGGTTTATGTCTACTTACAGTTCCTGGTTATACTGCATCGTGGAAGGAAAGGCATGGTGGCAGGGCCTTGAGGTAGCCAGTTACATTTAGCTCATAGTGAAGAAGCAGAAAGTGATGCATATTGATGCTCATCTAGCTCAATCCTTTTTACATAGTCTTGTCCCCTGGCCCATGGAATGGCTCATGGAATGGCCTTCCTAACTTAATGCTCTTTCTACCTTAATATTACCTTTAAAATAAGCCTTTGCAATTTTATTTAGAAATTAATTTCATTTTTGTTTATATGAAATTTTATTTTGATATCTCTTCAACATCATTTAAATTCCTTTTAATAAAGTCATATAATGTTTCCAGGAAAACAAAAGATATTCTTTTATAGGCATGCCCAGAGCTTGACCTAATCTAGATAATCTTTCACAGGTAATTCTAGGTCCTGTCAAGTTGATGATGAATATGAAACATCACAGAATAGAAATAAGGAAGTAAGGGAAGGGTGATGGGAGGGAAGATGGAGGAAGGAAAGGAGGAAAGATGCTGCCCTCATAGAAAGTCATCCTTGTTGTTGTATTTAACCAGGATGTAATGTGTAGTACTAAGTAAGTTTAGAGAAGCTACAACATTAAGGCTGCTAACCAGCATACTCCTTTAGCTGTGAATAAAAGTTATTGTTTTTTGAAAATAGCCAGCTATTCTAAAACTCTTAACTTTCATCAGGTAATCAAATCATTAATCAAACTAATTGTGTCATTGTGCTGTATTACAAGGTTTTCCCAAATGATTAATAAAATGTTGGGTAAAATTTTATTTTAAAAATATTTATTTATTTGAAAAAGAAAAATAAATAATCAAAAATATTTATTTATTTGAGAGAGAGGGAGATAGAGACAGAATGAGTATGGGTTTGCCAGGGCCTCCTGCCATTGCAAACAATCTTCAGACACACATGCCCATTTGTGCACCTGGCTTTATGTGGGTACTGGAAAATCAGACCTGGTTGTCAGGCTTTCCAAGCAAGCAACTTTAACCATTGAGCCATCTCTCCAGCTTTAACACTGATATCTTCTTCAGTAACTTTCCACCTTATATTTTTGAAATTTTTATTCATTTATTTGAGGGGGAGACAGAGAGAAAGAATGAGTGCACCAGCGCCACCAGTGGCTGCAAACTCCAGTTGCATGTGCCATCTTATGCATATGGCTTATGTGGGTTCTGGGAAATCGAACCTGGGTCCTTTGCCTTTGCAGGCAAGCTCCTTAACCTCTAAGCCATCTCTCCAGCCCTCATCTTATTTTTTGACACAGGGTATTGTACTGAACCTAGTGCCCATGAATTTAGCTAGATTAGTGAACTAGCAAGCCCTTGGGATACTCCTGCCTCTGCTTCCACAATGCTCGGACTGCAGATGTGAGCCATGCAACTGGATTTTATGTGGGTGCTAGGGATTGAACTTGGATCCTCAGGCTTTAGTGACAAACACTTTACACGCCAACTTGTCTCTCTAACCCCCAAAAGTCTTTGTTGCTTAAATTGTTTTTATTTTTATTTATTTATTTGAAAGTGACAGACAGAGAAAGAGGGAGAGAGAGAGAGAGAGAATGGGCGCGCCAGGGCCTCCAGCCACTACAAATGAACTCCAGACACATGCGCCCCCTTGTGCATCTGGCTAATGTGGTCCTGGGGAATCGAGCGTTGAACCAGGGTCCTTAGGCTTCACAGGCAAGTGCTTAACCACCAAGACATCTCTCCAGCCGCCAAAAGTCATTTTTAAGGAGTGAGCAATATTATGGCTATAGTTGCAAGTGGATAGTCCATCTGCTTGTTATTCACACTCTGTTTACACCATGCACTGTCACACAGCAAACTATTGAATGTTACACTATGCCTTACAGGAGGTTGTGAGTGCTCTGAGCTGTGGGGCTTACAGATCAGCTCTCCGGGAGAGACACTTTGGAAATAATAGTCCAGAAAATAAGAAATAGTGGTTTGGCTATCTCTGTGAAAATTAAGAGAGAGAGAGAGAGAGAGAGAGACAGAGACAGAGACAGAGACAGAGACAGAGAGACTTCTGTTGTATCCTACTTTATATGTGAAGAAAAGATATAATGAATAACTACTGCAGCACAAAATATTAATTTTACTTATAAAGCATATTGTCCAAACCCTCAATGCATTTCCATTCTGAGGCCCTTTTACAGATAATCAGGGACATAGGAGCTGTTCATAAAGGAAAGAGTAATGATAGGTACTTTTCTGGGATATAATGGGTGCTTCAGGGAATAAAAGGTCTCTTTATATGGAGGGTGGAATTCAATAGTCATTATTAAATATTATAATTATTTTGATGTCTGAAGACTTCAGTAAGGTAGGTGTTTTGATCAGTTACTATATATAGCAGTGCCTCCCCATTGGGGGAACAAACACCTGAACTTATGAGAGGAAAGGGTTTACTTCAGTTTTATAGTTTCAAGGGGAAGTTTCATCATTGTGGAGAAAGCACGGTAACCAGCTTACATCTTCGTATATCAGGAGACACACACACACACACACACACACACACACACACACACACAGAGAGAGAGAGAGAGAGAGAGAGAGACAGCTCTGAACACCAAGCATGCTGGGCTAATCAAGCCCAGGGTCTGCCCTTGGCAGCACATATCCTCTAGCAAAGTTAAATCACAAACACTTGAGGCTGTGAGGTGCCATACTAAATAATATTTTCTTGATCCCCACAACAGTTTAAGCCAGGGCCTAATGACTCCATCTTAGGTAAGGAAATGAGGAACAGAAGTATAAGTCACAGTACCAGAGGGAGCTGTCAGGTAGGTAGAAAGTAAATGACATGCTTTCTATATACTCACCAGTGATCTATATACATATTTTGTGAAGTTGGGATACATATCAAATTGTGAAGTGGCATTGTGCAGATTTAATCATTTAAGAAATTCTCTTCTCCGTATGCAAGCAAGTTTGTGCCTGTTTGCTGTGCCTGAGCATGAGTAAATCGCCTACCTCTGAGTAGCTCCTGTCACTTTTCCCTGCTTACGGGTGACACTTGCACATGAAGTCATTTGATTATTTACTGAGGAACTACTCATAAGAAGTATATAGCAATGCATTTTTTTCCTTATTCATTCACAATTTTGCTTCAAAATCTAGATGAGGGATAACATTTAAGAGGAAATTGACAGATTTTGTCACAGGTTTAAACAACAAGCTTTAGTCTTAGAAAGTGTGACTGTGACCAACCTAGATTAGATACCCATATCCTATTGTGCTTGTTTGCTTACTGGGAGGGATAATTAAAGGCATAAGCTCTAGTCCTGTTTCTCTGTGCCATGTGCTGCACACTGGGAATAGTTGTCTAAACACAAATGTGTGGTTTCCCACCCTTCTGTTAATAGACAGATATATTTTCATTTCAAAATAAGTCCACAGCTAAGTTCAAATGAACAAATTAAAAAAGGTAAATCCTAGACAATGAATGATAAATGCTGAGTGCTAACCTTGCTATATCTACTTTCAAAGGTGGATTGTCCTGTTCTGTACAAGTCTGGTTATATAGCCTGCCCAAGCCTCTTTGGTGGAGGGAAGACCCTGTTCTCATAACTCCAGTCAGGTCAGGAGGGTGTTTCTTCTGCTTCCTTCTATCTGCTAAAGCTCATCAAAGTCAGTACATTAACACTTGGTGAAATTTTCAGAGATAACAACTGCTCATTGTACAGTTTAGTTGCCTACCCACAAGGGCACACCTTAGAGCTTTCAGAGTACTCTATGAGGACGTGCTTTCAATGCACCCATGTGTGGAGATATAGCAGAGGGATTAGGAAAGGGTTCTGTGGGAAAGCTTTTGAGTGTGATGATATAACTGGCTTGATGAGTTGGGCAAAGCCATTGGGAGACTCTGTTTTCTCATGTTTAATTGCAAAACCTATATTGATGGTATTAGATGTTTATTTATTTACTTATTTCATTTATTTATTTATGAGAGAGGGATAAAAAAGAGGAATATATCTATATCTATATCTATATCTATCTATCTATCTATCTATATATATATATATATATATATATAGAGAGAGAGAGAGAGAGAGACAGAGAGAGAGACAGAGAGACAGACAGAGAGAGAGAGAGAGAGAGAGAGAGGGAGGGAGAGAGAAAATGGGTACACCAGGACCTCTAGCCTCTGCAAATGAACTCCAGCACATGTGCCAGTTTGTCCCTCTGGCTTTTTATGGGTACTAGGGAATTGAACCTGGGTTGTTAGGCTTTGCTGGCTATATCTACTGAGCCATCTCTTTGGCCCTATATTAGATGGTTTCAGTGTTCAAAGTCGTAAGCACATATGTGCCAGGCACTGTTCCAGTCCCTTACGTTAAGCCATTTCTTCCTTACTACAACTCTCAGTAGTAGCCGTCATCATTACCACTTTAGATAAAGAAATAAAGAAATGAGGTAATTTATTAAAGTTTATGCAACCTAATTACTCCAACTTTACAGAAAATGTTGACAGTTTACTGTTGATGTGGGTGACTTTTGATTGTTTTAAGATATTGATTTCAAATCTTATTTTGATTATTGAGTTGATAACACTTCATTTTATACGTAGGTGAAGCCAGTACCTGACCTGGCTCAGCCTTGTCTCATCCCACTAGGAGCTGTGAACATTAGATGAGATGCTTGCAAAATACCAGACATTGCTGGCGCCCTATTAAGTGTTAGTCATTTTAATGTTCTGTCATGAAAATGAGAAAAACGAAGAGCAAAACTTTTTTTTGAATTAAGGACATAGCGCTTGCTTGCTTCTTCATATAATTTACAACTTAAAAGTTTACTTTTATATGAATAATTATGAAAATTTGCATAGTACTGTTTTACAAAATATTTTAACGTAATACATGCACGCACACACACACACACAGAAACACACACACACATGCTATATAACCCAGACACACTCACACAACAGTGTGAGCTTTACAAGAGTAGGTAGGAAGGAAAGGTATTTTTTTAATCTTCTTTTTAATAGGTAAAAACTAACAAGCAGATTAACTGGTGGTTCACAGAATGAGCTGACAAGCTCTGAAAATCTGTACATGGCCTTTTGCATCTATTTAAGGAAACCCTTAGTCACTGCGTCAACCAGACACTGTTCTGCCTTGGCTGTATGTAATGACATTGAGCTGTGTCATGCACACATCCCCACCTCCATCTTGGTTCTTCAAACATAGTGAAAAATGGGATAGGATTAAAAGGAAAACTACAAGCTGTGAATTCCACAAAGTCCGTCTTTCCTCCCGGAAAAATGCACACATGCTTGCCCGCTTCTCTTGAGAGCCAGGACCAGAGAAGCAGCAATGAGTGATCAACCATGAAATGAAGAATTTAAAAATTCTCTTTCTTCTTTATTTTCTTTCTTTTTTTTCTTTTCCTTTTTTTCTCTTACTTTCTCTCTCTCTTTCTTTCTTCTTTCGTTCTCTTGCTTGCTTGCTTCTTTTTTCTACCTATCTCTCTCTCTCTCTCTCTTTTTTCCTTCTTGAAGTAGAGTCTTGCTCTAGCCCAGGCTGACCTGGAATTTACTATGCAGTCTTGGGCTGGCCTCGAACTATCCTCCTACATGTGCCTCCTGAATGTTGGCATTAAAGGCATGGGTAACCATGCTTGGCTTCTTTGTTTCTTTTTATGTTCTGAAATTTTGCTATAAGAAACAAAGTTAATTTGTAGCCTGATTTGTGAAATGGCATTTAGAATAAAAATTGTAAGGGATTTTAATTTGAAAATGCTCAATCCTCATGGTCTTTTACAAAAAGTTGTTATAATTTCATTTTTTTAGGTAATTTATTAAGGACCTTTGTTTTCAGTGCTTGCTTTGTGATTAATCTGATCTTATCTTTTTTCATTTCAAATTTTGATTAGTGTCCTCGCATTAGACATGACAACTGATGGGTTGGAGAGATGGCTTTAGCAGTTAAGCACTTGCCTGTGAAGCCTAAGACCCCGGTTCAAGGCTCGATTCCCCAGGGCCCACGTTAGCCAGATGCACAATGAGGCGCACGCGTCTGGAGTTCGTTTGCAGTGGCTGGAGGCCCTTGCGCGCCCATTCTCTCTCTCTCTCTCTCTCTCTCTCTCTCTCTCTCTCTCTGCCTCTTTCTCTCTCTGTCTGTCACTCTCAAATAAATAAATAAAGAAGAAAGAAGAAGAAATGACAAAAAAAAAAAAGAAATGACAAGTGACAGTGTTAAAAGGCAGGGATCTTGATTTTCCAGAAATAACACACTTTTATCAGTTTTGAAATCAGAGATTCAAACTTGTGCATGGGAAGACTGCTTTTAAATAAATAACTTTTACAAGGAAAATGGAGACAGAAAAGAGTTATACCACAAAAGGAGAATGGAGACAGAAAAGAGTTATACCACAAAAACAGTCATGGTAAAACATTTTTCTGAATCTTTCATCTGAAAAATAGTACTAATTCTGATACTCTTCACTTATTGCTATACAATAAATTCAACCATTTAAACACTTTGAATCCTAATCTTTTTTTCTCTCATTTATTTTTATTGGTGTTTCTTATTTTTAAGTCAAAGTAATACCCTCATGAAATAGGAAGCTGTTATAATTAGTTGCTATGTGATAATCAATACTAATGATACTTAAATTTCATTATATTGGTTAGGTTCCATAATTTAACACTTCTCATTAATAAAATATCTCTCTGATCAGAAATATTACCTGAGAGCTGAGATTGAAACTACTGCCAGGTTGCCAGGGTTGGGTTTGGCAAGCTCTATGATATTGGGCAAGTTACTTAATCTCATTAAGCTTCACTTTCATCCTTCACTAAATGAGATTAATGATAGTATGTACCTCCTAACATCTTTGTGGAACAAAGAAGGTAATGAATTAAATCCCATACAAAAGTCTGGCATATAGTGAATACTCTGTAAATGTGAGCTATTGATGTTATGTTCCACCTAACCATGTTTCAGTTAGCAAGGGGCAGCATATATAACAGGAGACACTCCTATTGTTCAGGGACACCATAGCCAGCTTCATTTGTGTTAATGGGGTCTATTGTGCTCACATAACAAGATCTCCTAGCAGCACAGTTTTCAGACCATATTGTCACTAATGACATGACTTAGCAAATACTCAGAACTGAATAAAAGGCCTTCTGAATTATTAGAGAAAACATAAGCTAGATATTGATGCCCAGTTTGGCATAAGAGGAAAATTTATTCATTATGAATTTCATTAATATAACAAATAATAAAAATTATTTCACTTTTTGCTTTTTTGTCATTACTTTTATCAAATAGTTATTGTTTTATAATTTTCTTGTGTAAAAATTATCAAAAAGAGTAATTCCTTTGTCAGCTTTATTGCTTTTGTTTTGTTTCCAAAATTAACCATTTTTATCTTTCACTAAATATTCACTATTACATTTCTGCTAATAATTGCTGATGATTATTTCATATTTGTTCATTATTTATGAACTTTTCACTATGAAATATGAGGATTTGGCTATTGTTCATTCTTTCTTCTATTTCTTTTTTTTTTTAATACATTTTATTTATTTATTTGAGAGAAAGGCAGAGAGGGAGAGAGAGAGAATGGACACGCCAGGGCCACCAGCCACTGCAAACAAACTCCAGATGCATGTGCCCTTGTGCATCTGGCTTATGTGGTTCCTGGAGAGTCGAACCGGGATCCTTTGGCTTTGCAGGCAAACACCTTAACCAGTAAGCCATCTCTCCAGCCCCCTTTCTTCTATTTCTTACAACACTGACTTCACTCCCACAAACTGAAAATGATGACATAATAATTTTTTTCTATTGGATCAACATTCTATGATTATGTCTTATTCTTATGTCTTAGTCTTATTATGACTATATAAATACAAAAACATAATATGCCATGGTCACAATCTTATCTTATGAATAATTACATACATTTAGTTTTAAATACTTTCCTGTCTGCTAATTCAATAGAGAAAGTCACCTCCTCTCAGGGGTGCTAATCTTCTCAGTACACTCACTCTCTTGGGTTCCTGAGACTTCTGGTCAGATATAGGTTGGAGAGGAGGTTGCTGGAGGACTCAAGGACTGCCATCTCCTTGGAAGCTCCCTTCACTGAGTCATGGGGGCTCCTCCTGATTTTTTTTTTCAAGATAGGGTCTCACTGTAGCCCAGGCTGACCTGATATTCACTCTGTATTCTCAGGGTGGCCTCGAACTCATGGTGATCCTCCTACCTCTGCCTCCCAAGTGCTGGGAATAAAGGCATGCACCACCAAGCCCGACAGATTTTGTTTCTTAATTTCTATGTCTCTCTCTTTTTGGATTTGCTTGCTCTTTTGACGAAATTATCCTCCAAAGGGGTGGAATTTTCCCTGGGTTGTGAGCAGTCCAGCTGGTTGTATGCAATTGGAATTCCAGAGACTTTGTCACTGGTTACAGATGTGAGACTTAGAGCTACAAGATTTGATGTTTGCTCTATTTATTGTAGATCTTGCATTGGTTTAATCTTCTTTTTTTCTGCAATGCCATTGTTTGCATTGTGAATCTTTACTCTGTGCCATTATATTGTTTGGGTTTTATAGCTCACAGTTAAGGGACCTTGGACTATGGGGATGTTGGAACAGTGCTAGGATTGATAACAACTATGGGAATGTTTAAAGTTGGACTGAATGCATATGTATTGCATTTTACTTCATGAATGGTCATTAGTTAATAGGAACCAGGGAAAGAATGAGGTTGTTTGAATTAGATGTTCCCAATAAATGCATGCATTCTGGAAGACTGACTTCCTGGCTTTGTGGCAATTTGGGAGGTGGAGTCTTGCTGGAGGACATGTGTTTCAGGGGTGGACATTGAGGTTTATTGGTCCTAGCTTGCCAGTGTTAAATGCCTCACTCTTTTGATGCTGCTTTCCACTTGCTGTGACAAAGGCAGTGTCCAGCTTCTGCTCATGCCATGCTGGCCCTTGCCATCATGAAGCTTCTCCTCAAGTCTGTAAGCCATCCACTGCTTTGGGTTAGAGCTATATCCCAGCAACAAGAAGGTAACTGTAACACTTTTCATAAGTTGCTTATATATTTTGTTATAAGAAAACCACAGTAAGTTAACTCCTGTGTCTTTTTCCTCACCTGTTAAATAAAACCTATCTGAAGGAAACGTGAATCAGACAGAGCTTATACATTTATACATGTGTCAAAGTGAGATGTTAAAGCATCATTGACAAAGTATCGTAGTTAAATATAATAAGTTACCATGTACCACTTACCCATCTACAATACTTCCTTCTTCATAAAATGTCAACTGTAAAGCTATTTTATTTTAAAATCTATATTTTGCTATAATTATAAAATCAAAGAGTATTTGCTTAGGAAAATAGTTTTAACGGTGAAGGGAACTCTGCCACCCATGAATCTATGTTTGGAACATATCACTCTCACCCCCGTCCACCACCGTGCATCCTTTCCCCTAGTCATTGCTGCTGCATCAGGATCTTCTCTGTCAGGTGCCACTTTTCCTGCTGAGCCTTAGTTAAGGTGCAGTTACTTTCTTAGATGAAGTTACCTGTATCCTCAAAACCACACTGTATGGCAGGCATATAGGACATTTTTTTTCTTCTATTATATGTGGATTAAATTAGGCCAATTCACAAAACTTGACATCCTGTTGGCACAAATCACAAAGGTCTTCTCTACTTTCACAAATCTTCAGGCACTCAGCCAGCACCTGTGTGGGGAATCCTTCAGTAAATATAGCTTTTATAAATTCAAATTTTATTTTAATAAACAGCACATGCCTGCTTGAGAACCTGGGGATTATTTCTGTTACAAATAGGGAAGGTTGTTAATAAGTACTTTATGATTTTTTTTGAGATAGAGTTTCATGTTTCCCAGGGTGGCCTTGAACTCACTATGTAGCCAAGATAACTTTGAACTTATAATCTTCCTGCCTCCATCTCCTGAGTGTTGAGATTGCAGGTGTGCACCACCACAACTGGTTTTACACAGTGTTGAGGATTAAATCCAGGGCTTCCTGCATATTAGGCAAACATTCTACTGCATGAGCCAACTTTTCAGCCCTATCTACAGGTTTTAAAATGATGACATGTGGAACATGTGACAAGCAAGAAGTACAAAGCAATCTTCAGAGGTGGCGGCAAGAGGATAAGGACCCAGGGAGCAGAAAGGCACAGAAATGACAACGAACACAAAAGAGACAATGGTTGTACCACAGGGCTCCTCCCATAGTTTCACCAAGACAGTGTCTGGTGCCAACAGAAATCACAAAACAGGCTCTGAGAAGGTGTGGTCTCCTGCCTCATATCTGCCCTTGAGACTCAGTCACCCCAGCATCTTCCGTGTCTGCACTGCCTCAACACAAACACTGCTCCTAAACTTTACGTTCTCTACTCTTTGACTGAAGCAAATTCTGATTTTTTTCTCTTGTGAAATGGATTTTGTGTGACACTATAAT
The DNA here is from genome assembly GCA_036346955.1 of Dipus sagitta. Lineage (NCBI taxonomy): Eukaryota > Metazoa > Chordata > Mammalia > Rodentia > Dipodidae > Dipus > Dipus sagitta. The sequence goes on from CM070771.1 coordinate 152,797,191, forward strand.
TTATTATTTATCATTTATTCCTCTTTATTATTATTATTAATTCTGTTCCATTCATCCCAAGGTTTGTTGCTGCTATTTCTCTTTATTTTCTTCATTGTTTTGAGGCTAGGTCTTGCTAGGCTGGCTTCAAACTGGAGATCCTCCTGTCTGTGCTTCAGAGATACATTGCTGTAACCAGTCCAATTCATCCTTAGTGATTATGTAACTTGATGTTTATGGTCAAGAACTTTGTGCACACTTTATGCACAGTATTCATTATCATTTATATTTCACCTCTAATTTCTCCCAAGCTTTGAATCTATATAATACATTGAGTTATGACTTTAGTCAGGTGTCAGTATGGGCTTCATTGCTCTGTCACTTAATACTGGAGAGTCTTCTGAGTGAGCCTGTTCTTCTGGTGAAAGCTCATTAAGTGCAGAGGTTTTGGCTTGTCTTAGGTCAACTCCTCCAGAACCTAAATTGTGTCCAGAAAATTACTTTACCTGTGTGTAGATTAGTGTCGTGTTGAATAAGTGAGAGAAGGTATGACTATCCCAAGGAAAGGGCCCCAAATCCTTGGCATATATTAGGCTTTGTCTGCCAAGTCCTCTGGGAAGAAAGAGAGAAGTGGTTTCCTGATGGGCATCACACAGCCTATGTAGCCACTGAGCAGTTGTAGCTCGTGACCGTGGAGAGATGAAGCAGATCTGAGGTGCAGGCAGCCACTCTGCTGGGGTTTTGGACCAAGAGTTCACCTCCCTCTCCAACAGTGACCCCATGCTTCCTTTCCCATGGTCCTGATTTTTGATTCCAAAATGTTAGATTTGCCTCTTTAAAAAAAAAAAGACCATTTTTATGATTATAAACATATATTTTTTTTCCCAGACATTTCTCACCCAACTTTGAGTTTGTCCTGAAAGAACAAGCCACAGTTTTTCTCTGCTATTGCTGATAAATCTCTGGGTTATTTCCAGTTTCTTCTTGAACATGTCCTTCAGTGAGCTAGGCCCACCTGACTGGGACATGGATTCCTGGGATTGGAACTATTGGGTTCCAGAGTGTGCATGAGTTCCAGTTAAGAAGTTACTAGTAAAGATCTCTCCTCTCCGGAAGAAGGCTGGGATTTTATTATCAGTACAGGGTAAATCTCAGGTTGGGGACATTAACCACAGCCAAGAATGGGGAAGTCTTTACCAGTATAATTACTATGGCTTGAATTTGTTTCTTTCTTTATTTTTTGTGGGCCTTTGGAGGTATTCATACATTTTTATCTTGCTCATGATATGTGACAGGGAAACATACCATCTGCAGCAGCAAGTCTAGTATCACATAACAGTGTGTTGATATAATCAAGTTATTTATGAGTTGTGACTTCCTCAGGGGTGGGTCAGTTCTTAAGATGTTCTGGAATAATTTATATGTTTGTTTCTATTTGATGCCAGTAGTTTGAGAAACTATGTAGCATAGATCTTAATCCAACCTGTTTTGCTGGGTATGCTCTGGGAAATAGATAGTGTTTATATTATTAACAGTGTTGTCCAAATGATGGATCACTCATGAAGTCAGGGATATTTGGTGAGATAGACTTTTGCAAACTGTGTCAGCTACTTCTATGCCTTTAGGCCAGCTTTATTTAGTTAGTTATTTATTTATTACTGTGAGAGAATTTTATTAGTCCCACTTCGCTTATAAGATGTAAAGCTGATATATAGTTCTTTTTATGATGGAAGAAGAAATTGACCATGGATTATGTATGTGCTACTGAAAATAGCTATCCCAGACCACTTGGGATGGGAACTGGACTTAGGAAGATGAGGTGAAACGTTATCCATCTACAAAGAAACTACTTTGATATCAATATCCTTTCCCTTTACTCATATGTCTTGGACTTAGATATAAACTTCACTACTGTGTTGAAATGGAAAATGACAGACATCCCCTGGCAGAAAATGACATTGTAGGCCTTGGGGGGATGTGAAAGTAGAGGGCTCTGTACTGTAATGGGCTTGGAGACTCTTGGAGAAGGCATGGCTCTGGCTCTGTGGGCGCTGAAGCCGATAGTGCTGTGGCCTCAAACAGGCTGAGCCTATCACGGAATGCGTGGTTAGGCCTGTGAGTACAAAATATTCACAGCTGACTCTGTAAGAACCGGGATCAACTGTGGCTTCATAGCAAAATTATGTCATGAGTTTGGGGACCCTGAGTACAGGAGATGTTCACTATGCTACTGTGGAATTCTAGTACACTCTAGGATGGAATAAGCGAACCAAGGACATGAATGGGATAAACAGAATTCAGTTTTCTCTCTGCCCAGGGTTCTTCAATAGTTTCACACAGAGAACATGTACATTGATACCCTAAGAATGAGATCCTAGACTTTGTAGAAATAAGTGCATGTGAGCTGCTGAATGATTAATAAAAATCAGTGACATGGGCTGGAGAAATGGCTTAGTGGTTAAGCGCTTGCCTGTGAAGCCTAAGGACCCCGGTTCAAGGCTGGATCCCCAGGACCCACGTTAGCCAGATGCACAGGGGGTGCATGCATCTGGAGTTTGATTGCAGTGGCTGGAGGCCGTGGCGCACCCATTATCTCACTCTATCTGCCTCTTTCTCTCTCTGTTACTCTCAAATAAATAAATAAAAATAAACAAAAAATTAAAAAAAAATCAGTGACATGACTATATTTTCAACTGATAAAGCAGGGTTGTACTTATGATTTCTATTAATGTGCATATTTTAGATGATCCTCCTTAGACAATGCTAAAAATGTTGTGTCAGAGTTACAGCATTGTAATTAGATTGAAGAAAGTGGAGAATGTAAACATCTCATATTGCTCAGTGCACAGTGAGTGTTACATAAACCTGTGTAGCTATCATTGCAGTTTCCTTCTTTTTAAAAAAACACTATTTTATTTTTATTTATTTATTTGAGAGCAAGAGTGAGAATAGGCATGCCAGGGCATCCAGCCACTGCAAGTGAACTCCAGACACATGTGCCACCTTGTGCATCTGGCTTACATGGATCCTGGGGAACTGAACCAGGGTCCTTTGGCTTTGTAGGAAAGCGCTTTAACCGCTAAGCCATCCCTCCAGCCCCTCTTTCTTGTTGTTACAAAATGTTTTCAGTAGGAGCACACAGAAAAGTCATCTTTGTTATTAGTTCTATGTTCTCGAGCAATTTATAGTCATGCTTTTGAACCTTGATTTCTTGGTTTTTAAAGAAGAGCCATTAACCACTGAGTCATCTCCCCAGCTGTACGTTTCTTGGTCCTTAAAATAAATTCTACTATAGAATCTCTCAGAAGTGCCATGACGTTGAAGGGAGGAAGACTACTCAGCAGGGTTGCATTGCTTCCCAGAGAAGCAACTTTTCTGCAGTGGGAGCACTGATGTTATTGTGCCTCCCCGGGATTTCTAACCAGGGGGTGCCATGTAAATCAGGCCTTGTGGTTGTGAGCAGGATGTGTAAGAGTTGCCAACTATGGAACTTAAAGAGTTCTTTGGTGGATGTACTGTGTTAGATCTCCTTCATGCTCTGCACAAGATTAAGCTTTACTGTCTGTCATGCCGTCTCTTGTCCCTTGGGAGGTCTCTGATTAATTATTTACCTCAGCCAAATGGGTGAGGGAAAAAGTTGTTTCCAGTAGAAGAATCCTTCATCTCCTTTGTTGTGCCTGACAGATTTCATTCTTTGCATGGCATCTCACAATAGTGCAGGGTTTCAAACTATAAATTCTGACATTTTCTACCAAATAACATTATTTTTGCTTTGCTTTTGAGGGCAGTGCTGTGCATTGTAGGACAGTTGACCACTTCCTAGGTCTCTACCCACTAGATGCTAGTGGCATGTCTTCTTTCCCATAACTGTGACAATCAACAATGTGTTTAGGGAGAGCGTTACCCCCAGCTGACAGCCATTGACCTGAGGAAGAGAAAATGAGCAGAGGAGGCCTCAGAAGATGCAACTCAAGGCTTATTCCAAAGTCTTCTGGGTTGCCGCCTATCTCCTGTTTTGTTTCTTGAATGCCCACTGTTCTATTAGCCCAAGAGCTGGACAAGAAATTGGCAAGAAATTGAGGACACTGAAGCCAAAACCATGGGTTCAGACTCATGCCAAGGCCACCAGAGCTCGTGAACTGTACCACCCCAGACTGTGCTCATAATCCCACGTAGTAGTAGTTGGGAAATGTATTCTTTGGAGGACCATTGTTCTTCCTTTCAGGCTCCATATCTTCATCACAAAAGTAGATACTGTTAGGAATACTTTGATATATTCAAAAGAAACTCAAGTATACTTAAAGAATTCGAGTATAGACTTAATTTATTAATTAACCACCTTCTTTTGCCCACAAAGGGCACGTTAAACATACTAGTTTGTATCTTTTTTTCCTTATCGATAAATCATGGTGGGCTAGAGAGATGGCTTAGTGGTTAAGGTGCTTGCTGCAAAGCCAAAGGACCCAGGTTTGGTTTCCCAGGACCCACATAAGCCAGATGCACAAGGTAGAACATGTGTCTAGAGTTTGTTTGCAGAGGCTGGAGGCCCTGGTGTACCCATTCTCTCTTTCCCTTTCTCTCTCCCCCACTCTTTCTCTCTGTCAAATAAACAAATAAATATAAATAAAAACATTTTTAAAAAAGTAAATACTTCTTCAAACATGTTCATTATTTTTGGTAATCCAAAATACTTTTTTTTTTCTTAGCTAGGTTTTTCAAATAAGATTTTTTGTCTTACTAACAATTTTACTTTGTGACTTTCAGTTTCTAGTTAAAAAAAATATCCTTTCATGGAATCTAAATTTTTTACTTTCTGGAATTTTTCCAGGTGATTTATTGCTAAGAACAGATACAACTTTGCATTTTTCAGGTAGTTACTGATGTCAAACTCCATTTTGTAAGATTTCCATTTATCTACTTGATTTACCTGAGATCTATATAGGATTTCACCTTTATTAGTCTCACACTTACATCTGACATGCTAAGTGTGTTTGGATTTCCTATTCTGGATTTGTATCCTATTATTTTGTTCATCTATTGATAGAATGCTACTATATAACTATGCATTTGTGCATGCATCTGCACGTACACACACACACACACACACACACTGTGCTTTAATATTAGTGCTCACCCACCTTAGCATCACCCACTCACATGGACATCAAAGCATCAGCATGAAGGTGAGAGAAGACTGATGAGTTAAGCACACCGGTATTCATTCAAATGGCACAATTTAACTATGCAGCCCTGACTCACCTGCATTTCTTCTACACTGGTGCTTGTGAATGATAATCCTGTCCTCTATTTTATAAGATTAAAGCCAAGAATTTTTAAGTCATGAAACCTGCCTGGAAAGCCCAAGGTCATGCTGAATCATGCCAAGGAGCCTCAAGCCAGGTTTTATTTGAATCGAAAATGAAAGCATATTTGGTTGCTAATCATTACATTTAGAGACTTATAAAAATGTCTGCCTGAGAACAGTAGAAATTGGTGCTTGCTATATGTGTTCAGGTTCTCAAGAACAATCAGCAGAACCAGCAGAATACTTTGATGTCTTATTTTTTTTAAAGATGGTACATTAGCATACACTTAAGTACCAGCCTTAGAGAACGCCTAAGTGGCATGAAAATGATGAAGCCCTGTGTGGAGATGTGGAGATGTGATTTCGTGTGTACGAACAGGTGCACCTGTGGGCATGGCATGATGTGGTGGTGCTCACCACAGGGCAATGAGGGCATGCGCCCATGGCCTCAACGTCATCCTTTATTCTCCTCTGCTAGTCTGTATAACTTCAGGGTCAGAGCACATGGAGGGAGAGAACAGACGGGTAGTGGTTGTGGTGACAAGGTTAGTATTTTCCTGCCCTGGCGTTTACATTGCTTCAGTAACATGACCCACTTAACCCCTTGGGCAGCTACCTCTGAAAATGTAATCTTAGAATGCAGAGGTCTTACCTTGCTAACAACAGTCAAGAAATTTATTGTCAGTGTTCATTTCTGAGTATCTTAAGCTAAGAAAGCACACTTTTTACATTTAGAAAATATTTTATTTATCTGCAAGGAAAAAGAGAGAGAGATGACATGGGTGTAGCAGGGCTTCTAGCTACTGCAAATGAACTCCAGATGCAATGTGCCACTTTGCACATCTGTCTTTATGTGAGCATTGGGGAAATGAGCCCCAGTCATCAGGCATTGAAGGTAAGCACCTTAACCATCAAACCATCTCTCCAACCCACTTTTTACATTTTTTTAAATGTTCCAAGCCTAGTTTTGTATGTGGCACCAGAATAAATTGACAATATATTGAGATCCCTTCTTGATCTTCTGACTGTTGACTTAACTTTTCTTTGCAACACAGACACCAATATTTAATAGTCTACAGTCTTTCATCTTATTTTTCTTCTTCAAATGAGGATTCAGACATTGTAAATACAGAAAAAAAGCATTTTAAATATTCCTTGCTACCCTCTTAAAATTTAAGCTACAAACAAAGAAACAAAGGTGGGAGGAAAGGGAGAAGGGAGGTGGGGGTAAATAGTGACAGGACCATTTGATGTTGACACATTTGCATTCTACAAGGTTTTTTTTTCCAGCCAATAGTCGTGGGCACATTGCCCTGACAGACACCCTAAGTACTGAGTTCTTCATGTTTTTTGGATACCCAGAAGCTTCCAAGTTATTCAGTTTTGTCTTCTCTAATCACTGAGCAGCTATTAATGTACCCTAAATAAAAACCTGCATCTGTAAAATATTAAATTTTTGCATGAAATAATGTTGATTATAGAAAGTCTGAATTTGAAGGGTGATTTTTTTAAATGGGTTCTTCATTGTAGCTGTCTTTTAATGTACGGAAAAGAATCCCTATGCACATTTCATCTCTGAGGTTCTGCCACTTCCTCTGTTTCTCAGAGCCATCTGTCTGCATGGACTTCTGGTGGATCATCAACATCCACTACGCTCGCTTGCCTGCTGCCCAAGTGGGAACTATTTAGAATCCACTGTAGAGCAGAAATATGGAACACCTGCCTTGTTCAAGCCTCCATGCAGCTATTTACTCTCACCCAGTCTTCAGTGAGCTTAGGTCCCACCACTCTTGCTTATTCTCAAGGGAATTAGTGGTGTGTTCAAAGGTCTGGACCTGCCATTTAAGTAGAATGTACAGCTGTCTAGCTAATGGTGTTTCAATAGTAAGAAGCCCACTGTCCTTCCTCACTGACGCTGTCTAAGATTTAACCTTTGCAATACTATTCTTTTATCCTCAAGCCCTAACAAAGTACAGTGAAGAGACAGTAGGAAAGGACCTGGTGTTTTTCAGATCTGCCATGGTCCATGCATTCTTTTAGGCAAGTCATTTTGTGTCATCTTATTTGTTTAATCCATATAGCATAAATGTGCAATATGTAATTATTATACCCATTTTGTAAATTAGGAAATTGAGGCTTAGGAAGGTCTTTGGCTCACACTGGTGCTGTTCAACATGGATCTACTACTGGCAGTAAGTAAATATGGAAAAATGACATCAAAAGAGAGAGAGGACTTCCGGTTAAGATGGTGGCGTAGGTACCACACCAAAGCAGCCTAGGGGGGAAAAGCAAAAAAAAAAAAACCAGCAAAATATACACTTTTACTAAAAAATTAGGTATATAGGAAATTGAAACAGCAGCAGAGAAGTAGGAGAGATCCAGAGCATCCAGAGGCCACACGGGCAGCTTGAGCCTCAGGAAAAGCCAGGCAAGGGGATATTCCACTCACACCAGAGCTCTCTGCAAACTCAAGAAACGTGAAGGGAGAACAGCAGTGAGCAACAGAGGAGCAGATCACAAGGTAGAAGAACACGTGGAACAGCAGGCAAACTAGAGCAGCATTGGCTCCCTCCCCCTCCCCCACCACCAGTGGACAGCCCTCCGGAACAGAGCAGCAGTCCAGGGACCTGGCAATGCCTACTTGAACTGACAGAGCACCAAAGAGGGACCCAATCAAGAGCGCAGCTGAGACCAAAATCATCCCAAAAGGTAACTGGGATTACACCAGGTCAGTACTCGCCTAATAAACCTGGTATATAGGCCTGAACCAGAAGTGCTAATTGCACCTTCCATATCAGGATTAATTATATGTTAAATAGGATGGGTGGTCAAATTTGCCATTCTTAAATAAGCTGTATTTTGGGCTTATTGTTTGTTCCTTCTTGAATTATAGTGGCTTTGTTTACTCTTCTGTTATACATTAGGGAAGGGTCTCACCTGGTCACAAGCTGAACCCTTGGAACCCTCTACAGACCAGAAATCTTAACTGCCTTGTTGTCAGGATTAAGGGAGTGGGTGAGGCACCACACAGCCTAAGGGACAGACAGAGGATCTGGTTGTCATAATACCTACTCTTGGATAAATACTCTGTGCTGCGTTTCACTGAAAGTGTACATTGTTTAGTTAAATTTTAGAATCTGCCGGTATTTTGTTTCACTTAGCATACTTGAATACTCTCATAGCAGGCACACCCAACACCTAGAGTCACTTTTGTAGATACTCTGAGAGTCTTCAGAGCCACACCTAGTGCCTTAAGCTCCTATCCTGAAGATATATAACATCAGATTGTTTGATGCATCTCTTAATACCCAGCTAACTGGAAAATCTAATCATTAAATAATCCAAGATGCAAAAATATATACATTATAACACAAGAAACACCAAAAATCAAGACAATATAAATCCTCCAAAAAGTATTAATGCATCAGAAATGACCTCCAGTGAGAACAAGTTAGAGGAAATGCCTGAGAAAGATTTTAAAAGAATGATTATAAATATATTCAAAGAACTCAAAGAAGAAATCAAAGGAAGAAAAGAATACACAGGACACCAATTTAATGAAATAAAGAGGTCAGTACTAGACATAAATAAGGAACTAGAAATAATAAAGAAAAAACAGCCGGAATTACTAGCAATAAAGAACACAGTTAATGAAATAAAAAACTCTGTAGAAAATCTCACCAGTAGAATGGATGAAGGAGAGGACAGAATATCTAAGCTAGAAGACCAGGTGGCAGATCTAATACAGTCCAACAAAGAGAAAGACAAGCTAATAGAAAAGTATGAGTGGGAATTTCAAGATATTCAGGACACTATGAAAAGATCAAATATAAGAATTCAGGGCATAGTAGAAGGAGAAGTATTTCACTCCAAAGGCATAGTTGGCGTCTTCAGCAAAATCATAGAAGAAAACTTCCCCCAAATTGTGAAAGAGGTGACAATGCAGATACAGGAATCCTTTAGAACACCAGCCAGACAAAACCTGGAAAGAATCTCTCCTCGCCATATTATAATCAAACTACCAAACACAGAAACCAAAGAAAAAATATTGAAAGCAGTCAGAGAGAAAAATCAAGTTACCTACAAAGGCAAGCCTATCAGGATTACAGAAAATTATTCAACACAAACTTTAAAAGCCAGAAGGGCGTGGAGTGATGTATTCCAAGTCCCAAAAGATAACAACTGTCAACCAAGGTTACTTTATCCTGCAAAGCTATCCATTCAAATAGATGGAGAAATAAGGACATTTCACAACAAAAGCAAGCTAAAGGAATATTTGAAGACAAATCCAGCTCTACAGAAAATACTTGAAAGAATCCTCCATGCTGAAGAAAAAGAAAAGCACACATATAAGGAACTGGGGAAAACCAAACAATACTCAAATACTAGTTAACACAAGAGAGCAAAGGTAAAACCAGGAAGAACTACAAAAAAAAATGGCAAAAATGAATACACACCTTTCAATATTATCTCTTGATATTAATGGCCTCAATGCCCCAACCAAAAGGCACAGGTTTGCAGACTGGGTTAAAAATCAGGATCCTTCAATTTGTTGCCTCCAAGAAACCCACCTTTCTACAAAGGATGGACAGTATCTTAGGGTGAAAGGTTGGAAAATGGTGTTTCAAGCAAATGGACCTAGAAAACAAGCAGGAGTTGCTATCCTAATATCTGACAAAGTAGACTTCAGTCCAACATTAGTTAAGAAAGATAGGGAAGGTCACTTTACATTGATTAAAGGCACCCTACAACCAGAGGACATTACAATCCTAAACATATATGCACCCAACATGGGGGCCCCAAATTCATCAAACAAACACTATTAAAACTAAGGTCACAGATAACACCAAACACAGTGGTAGTGGGTGACTTCAACACCCCACTCTCATCAATTGACAGGTCATCCTGGGAAAACATAAACAAAGAGGCATCTGGACTAAATGAGGTCATAGAAGGAATGGACCTAACAGATATATACAGGACATTTCATCCAAATGCTGCAGAATATACATTCTTTTCAGCAGCACATGGAACATTCTCTAAAATAGACCATATATTAAGGCACAAAGCAAATCTTAACAAATACAGGAAAATTGAAATAATTCCTTGCATTCAAACTACAAATCAATAGCAAGAAAGGCTATAGAGCATACACAAAACCATGGAAATTAAACAACACATTACTAAATGATGAATGGGTCAATGAAAAAAATCAAGAGGGAAATCAAAAAATTTATAGAGTCAAATGATAATGAGAACACAACAGACCAAAATTTCTGGGACACAATGAAGGCAGTCCTAAGAGGTAAATTTATAGCTTTAAGTGCCTATATTAAGAAATTAGAAAGGTCACAAGTAAATGACCTAATGCCTCACCTTAAAGCCTTGGAAAAAGAAGAACAAGGCAAACCCAAAATCAGCAGATGGGAAGAAATAATAAAGATTAGGGCAGAAATTAATGAAATAGAAACCAAAAAAACAATCCAAAGAATCAATGAAACAAAGAGTTGGTTCTTTGAAAGGATACAAGATTGATAAACCCTTAGCAAATCTGACCAAAAGAAAGAGAGAAGATACACAAATTAATAAAATTAGAGATGAAAAAGGTAACATCACAACAGATGCCAGAGAGGTTCAAAAAATCATAGGGACATACTATAAAAGCACATACTCCACAAAGTATGAAAATCTGAAAGAAATGAATGATTTCCTTGATTTATATGACCTACCTAAATTAAATCAAGATGAGATTAATCACTTAAATAGACCTATAACAAGCATGGAGATCCAAAAAGCTATCAAAAATCTCCCAACTAAAAAAAGCCCAGGCCCAGATGGATTCACTGCTGAATTTTACCAGACCTTCAGGGAAGAGCTAACACCACTGCTTCTGAAGTTTTTCCATGAAAATAGAAAAGAAGGAATTCTACCAAACTCCTTCTATGAAGCCAGCATCACCCTGATACCAAAACCAGGCAAAGATAGAACAAAAAAAGAAAATTACAGACCAATCTCCCTCATGAACATAGATGCAAAAATTCTCAGCAAAATATTGGCAAACAGAATACAAGAATATATCAGAAAGATTATTCACCCTGACCAAGTAGGCTTTATCCTAGAGCTGCAGAGATGGTTCAATATACGCAAATCGATAAATGTAATACATTATGTAAATGGATTGAAGGACAAAAATCACATGATCATCTCATTAGACACAGAGAAAGCATCTGACAAAATCCAACATCCCTTCATGATAAAAGTCCTACAGAGACTGGGAATAGAAGGAACATATCTCAATATAATAAAGGCTATTTATGACAAGCCTACAGCCAACATATTACTAAACGGGGAAAAATTGGAAGCTTTTCCACTAAAATCAGGAATAAGTCAAGGGTGTCCACTGTCCCCACTTTTATTTAATATAGTACTGGAAGTCTTAGTCATAGCAATAAGGCAAGAGATACACATAAAAGGGATACAAATTGGAAAGGAAGAGATCAAGTTATCATTATTTGCAGATGACACCATTCTATATATAAAGGACCCTAAAGACTCTACCAGCAAACTGTTAGAGCTGACAAAAACCTACAGCCATGTAGCAGGATACAAAATAAATACACAGAAATCAGTAGCCTTCATATATGCTAACAACAAACACACAGAGGATGAAATCAGAGAATCACTCCCATTCACAATTGCATCAAAGAAAATAAAGTACCTTGGAATAAACCTAACCAAGGAAGTAAAGGATCTGTACAATGAAAACTTTAAAACACTCAAGTGAGAAATTTCAGAAGACACTAGGAAGTGGAAAAACATCCCTTGTTCCTGGATTGGAAGAATCAATATTGTGAAAATAGCAATCTTACCAAAAGCAATCTACACATTTAATGCAATCCCCATCAAAATTCCAAAGGCATTTTTCATGGAAATAGAAAAAACAATCCAAAAATTCATTTGGAATCACAAAAAACCTCAAATATCTAAAATGATACTAAGCAACAAAAATAAGGCTGGTGGTATCACCATACCTGATTTTAACCTATACTACACAGCCATAGTAACAAAAACAGTATGGTACTGGCACAAAAGCAGACATGTAGATCAATGGAACAAAATAGAGGACCTAGATGTAAGTCCAGGTAGCTATAGCCACCTGATATTCGATAAAAATGCCAAAAATACTCAGTGGAGAAAAGATAGCCTCTTCAGCAAATGGTGTTGGGAAAACTGGATATGTATCTGTAGAAGGATGAAAATAGATTCTTCTCTCTCTCCATGCACAAGAATTAAGTCCAAATGGGTTAAAGACCTTAACATCAGACCAGAAACTCTAAAACTGCTAGAGGAAAAAGTAGGGGAAACCCTTCAACATATTGGTCTTGGCAAAGACTTTCTGAACACAACCCCAATTGCTCAGGCAATAAAACCACAGATTAACCACTGGCACCTCATGAAATTCCAAAGATTTTTTAGTGCAAAGAAGACTGTGAATAAAGCAAAGAGGCAACCTACAGAATGGGAAAAAATCTTTGCCAGCTATATATCTGATAGAGGATTAATATCTAGGATATACAAAGAACTCAAAAAGTTAAATAATAAGAAATCAAACAAGCCAATTAAAAAATGGGCTATGGAGCTAAATAGAGAGTTCTCAAAAGAAGAAATACAGATGGCGTATAAGCATCTAAAAATAATGTTCTACATCCCTAGTCATCTGGGAAATGCAGATTAAAACTACATTGAGATTCCATCTCACTCCTGTCAGATTGGCTACCATCATGAAAACAAATGATCATAAATGCTGGTACAGATGTGGAAAAAGAGGAACCCTTCTACACTGCTGGTGGGAATGCAATCTGATCCAGCCATTATGGAAATCAGTGTGGAGGTTCCTAAAACAGCTAAAGATTGATCTACCATATGACCCAGCTATAGCACTCCTAGGCGTATATCCTAAGGACTCATCTCATTCCCTTAAAAGTATGTGCTCAACCATTTTTATTGCTGCTCAAATCATAATAGCTGGGAAATGGAACCAGCCTAGATGTTCCTCAACTGATAATTGAATAATGAAGATATGGCACATTTATACAATGGAGTTCTACTCAGCAGTAAAGAAAAATGAAGTTATGAAATTTGCAGAAAGATGGATGGATCTGGAAAGGATTATACTAAGTGAGGTAACCCAGGCCCAGAAAGCCAAGCGCCGCATGTTCTCTCTCATATGTGGATCCTAGCTACAGATGATTGTGCTTCTGTGTGAGAAGGAAAAAACTCAGTAGCAGAGGCCAGTAAGCTAAAAAAGAGATACAAAGGGAAGAGAAGGGAAGGGAGGAGGATACTTAATAGGTTGGTATTGTATATATGTAAGTAGAAGAATAGATTAACGGGGCTGAAAAGGCCCAATGTGAGGTCAGGGGAGGAGATTGAGTAAAGGAAAAGTGGAGGGAGGCCTAATCAAAATCTAAGAGGATATAAATAAATCATATGGAATCCTCCAGTTTTGGACAACGGAACACTCAGGAGCCATAGATTGTTGCTAGAAAACTTTCAGTGCCAGGGATGGGATACCTTCCAGTGTGTTGTTTGCCAGGGAGGTCCCTGATGGCCCCAAAACATTATAGGCCATTGCCGAGGCCCTTGTTTCCCACCAGGAATCGATGGTAAGACCTTATTGCTGAAGACTCCGCATATTTGGGCTGCAAGACCACTGAGAAATCCTGCTGGAACAGAGCTGATAACCACCTCCATGTAGACCAGATGACAGAAAGCTGGAAGAAGCTATTCTACATGCAGTTCAATGGAAGAAAGAGATACCACCAGTGAAGATTCTCAACAATGGACACTGCAAGCCTTATAATTGGCCAGCCAGGCCAAATGAGCCAACGGGTGCAATAGTGGCACGTCTATCATGGTGGAAATCAACTGCCCTCCAATTGGGCTGGAGGCTCACTCCATGGGAAGGAATACATCGCTGATACTGAAAACTTAAAACAGGGTTAGTCATGAGCCCTAGGGGTGTAACATCTGCTGATGTTTGGATAAGTGTATATACTGTGCTTATCAAACTGCCCAGTAAGCACTTCTCTTAATATTCATACCCTTATATTAATGCTACTCTCACATTGGGTAGAGAATCTTCTCTTTTCAGATGGCAGTGACCTTGGGATGACACAGAAGGTATCATGGTGCTGGAAAGAAGTGACTGGAGTACCAAGTAACATCTCGATCACACCTTCTAAGGCTCAGGGTCTAATGTGGAAGAGGTGGTGGAAAGAATGTGAGAGCCAAAGGAAGGGTAGGACTCCTTACAACATGCTCCCTCCAGACATAAAATAGCCTTGATATCCATGACCTCATAGTGCCTGACACTACCTACACAAGACCATCATAAGAGGAGGGAAAGATCATGACATCAAAATAAAAGAGAGACTGATTGAGATGGGGAGGGATATGATGGAGAATGGAATTTCAAAGGGGGAAAGGGGGGAGGGAGGGTATTACCATGGGATTTTTTTTATAATCATGGAAAATGTTTTAAAAAAATGAGAAAAAATAAAATAAACAAGACATCAGAATTCTACCCTGCCAGACTTCAAATTCCTAGCTTACTCTATCACATACTGGGAGAAATCTCCAACCCATATTTTTCTTTAGGGAATTGCACCTCTGGGAAAGAGGAGCCACTACCACAGGAAATAAAGGTCCAGGGAGTTGTTTGTTGTTCACTGGAGCACATGCCTGGAAGGGGCCCTGCAGGTGACTGCCACCAAGTGGGTATTTCTTAGGCACTCAGTGGGAGTAGAACAGAGAATCCAAGAGCTGCAGGGGTCCCTGGAGACAGCCTAATCCTGTTACTCTTCATTACTCTGGATGAAGCAGCAGGCAGGGCAGGGCTGCCTGGGAAACACAGCAGTTCCGGCCAGGGCTGGTCTATAGCTGTGCTTGCCTTTTCCCAGTCTCACTGTGTCACCTTGTGCATACCTGCTTGAGCTGCTCTCTTAGGTTATGACTTCTGGCCCACAATTCAAACTCCAGTACTGAAGCTATAATGTGCCAGTCGGTCTCCCACCTTGTACAAAGAGAATTGTAAGGAGTCTTGATTTTTTTTTTAATTTTCCTGGGTGACTCAGAGTTCCTTTACTCAGAAGTACATTAATATAGGCACTTATTGCTCATAGTGTATGCTGGAACATCCCCGCCTACTGCATTAACCCAATCTCATATGCCATGATATCAGCATTGCCATTACCATGGTTCCTTCCACACACACCCTTCACAGAGCTCCCCTCCCCGCCTTCTTAATCAGCCTTCCTGTGTTTATTTCTCAAAGTTGTAAGAGAATGTTTTCATTGTTCCATAATGAATAAGATATAACAAAGATCCAGAGCAGAGAGTTAATTACAGATTTCGATTGCAAATTTACCTCTTCATAATGTCTCCCACAGATTTAAGAACCATCTTGCCCCAAATCACCTGTAACTCATCTTTCCTCCTGGCCTTCCAGGGCTCTGCTGACTCACTGAATAAAATTGCCTTCAGTTTTCTATCAGCAAACTGGAATCGGTAATGCAGACCAAAGTTGGGGCAGTTTTTTGAAAAGTAGTGAAAAATGGTACAAGCTAAACTGCAGGTTTCTTATAGCCAAAGATCTAAAACACTTTGGCCACTCACCAAATCAGCTCAATTCCGTAAGCTTTTGGCTTTTAGTTTTTATACTGCATTGTAAATAAGAAGAGAAAATGACTTGTAACTTCATACAAAATATATAAGAAAATGAAATTTCTCATGCTGAGTTCTGACCTGAACAGAACCACACTAGGTAAAGGGATAGCCAGAAAATGACAAGAATTTTCAATTTTGCAGAGGTGACAGAATCTAGAAGAAGAGAACAAAGGAGATTGAATGATTCTGTAGCAAGGAAAGTGCTTGAAAAGTGAATGTGGCAAAACTTCACCCTCTGGCATGTGCCACCTCACGCTCACCTCTCTGCATATGGGTGTTTTTCTATTTCTTATATATCCTGCTTTCCTGGTTATTTGTTCTTTGTTCTCACATTGGGAAACTACTGTAATCGAGTAGATGCATAGAACGTGTCATATAGTAGCTTTTAAAGGATGAATAACTGTTTTATAATACCTCCTTGCTGAATCATTTGAGCAGGGATTCAAGTTGTTGGTGTTCAAAGTACTTTCTCCAGAAATTATTCACAGATATCACCAGCTACTGTTTCTCTCTGAGCTATGTTTACACTGACTTCATTGATCTATTATGGCCCTTTGAGAGATGATTTATGGCTTTAATTTGTAGGCTGTCTTCCCTACCACCATGAAGGTTCTTTTGAGATTTTATTTTTGCTGTACCATCTCACTATTAGCATTCATTATATCCGGTACAAGATGGCTACCTCTTCTAAATATTTAATAATTGAATTAACAAATTAGTAAGTATGTGAATGGATGATTGTACCAATTGCACTAATGTGTATATAGAATTCAATTAATTTGTGTTTCATACACATACATTTTCCATATATGTTCTCTTTATATATTATATTCTCTCTATATTATATTCTCTCTATATATTATATTCTCTCTATATATGCACATATGTAAGTATATATTCTCTCTAAATATAAATGCACATATGTAAGAACATACACACACCGATAGGATAATGGAATTTTAATGATTTACCTCACATGACTATGGGGACTGGAAAGTCAAAACTTCATAGAGCAGGCAAAAAAACTAAAATATAAACAGGGTTGACATTGTAGTTTGGAGTCTGAAATGCATGGGGTAACACAGTGGGCTGGAAGCTAAAGCAGTACTTCTATTTTATAAACTTGGGGCAAAATTTCTTCTTTAACAATAGCTCTTAGGCCTTCAGCCACTTGGATGAACCTTGCCTGCATTTTCAAGGATAATCTCCTTTACCTAAGGTTAACTGCCTGTAAATGTTAATCTTATCTACAAAACTTCTTTACAGCACTATCTGGACTAATGTTTGACCAAGCTATTGGACAATGTAGCCCAGTCAAGTTGACACATGAAATTGACAAAGCATATAGATACTAAATGGTGCTTTAAAATGAGCAGAAACAAAACACATGTCTAAGAATCATTGTGGGCACAAGACACAGTTCTACACACTTTTCTATGAACACATAAATCATCTAAAGATCTTCTGCAAACAGATTCCCATCCGTTCTGTTGAGGGTAGGGCCTGGGATTCTGCATTTCTCCTAGGTGATGCTCATGTTGGCCTGCGATCAGAATAAGAAAACGTTTGAAGGACTCTGAGAGAAGCACATTGCCAAAACATGGTACAACCTTGATATTGACTGGCATTGAGGTAGAAAATGCAGGATGCTCTGAGCATGGGATGAAAATATTCAATATGAAAGGAGGAAGAAATGTTTTCCTTCAAATTTCATTTTTCTTTACTGCTGAGTAGAACTCCATGTTGTAATAATAGCAGTAACTCTACAAAGCAACAGCAAAAAACCTTTCATGACTAAAAAAATGGATCCTATGAGAACCACCAGAGAGCTTGAGAGTCCCAGTGACTCCCAGGCATGAACACCTGTGAAGCCTTGGGAAAATATGAAAAATATTAATATCAAACTAATACAATAAAACCATCACTAGCCACAGCGCAGATTTTTCTGAAATAATAAAGGCAGCAGTTAAATAAGGTCACAGATGGTTATTGCTATATCAGTGGCTCTCAAATTTTCCTACCAAAATTTCCCTAAAAGCAGAGGTAAGCCAGAAATGTTTTCCCAAGAGTCTGCCTTAACAAAGTCCATAGTCTTTTGAAGTTGCAAATTTTCATGTTAAAGACATATAAATGTTGTATGCTAATCTGGGACATATCTGGGATTGTCTTGAAGTGTATTGTGCTGTTTACCTCCAGGTTCAGTGAAGTTTTGGCACCTGGATCAGGTAATACCTGGAGCAACACTTCACTAGGACATCTATACATTGGCCATCTAAATTAAAGGTTGACAATTGCTAAGCAAGGGCCACATCTGGCCTACATATGCTTCTGTCAATAATACTGTCCTGAGCAAAGCCACACATACTCACTTCGTGTTGTCTGTGGCAGCTTTCACACTTCAGAGGCAGAACTGAGTAGGGGCTGCAGAGGCTGTGGGGGTGTCAGCCAGAGAGATCTACTATCTGAATCTTTATGGTGTTGATCAATCCAAACTCAGGGACTGTAAAATTAAAAGAATTGTATTTGAGGGGCTTACGAAGTACAATTTGGGAAATACAGGGGAAGATACCTATGAATTACTGTCCTAAGGAAGGTAGGGAAGGTACAGTTTATATGAGCAAATGATTCATTACAAGGCAGTAGAAATTCTTTTGTGGGGATAACTTCTGTCAGAGTTGAGAACAGGTTCTGTGTGGCAGAGGCTCTATATATACTTGGGAAAAATTTCATAAAACAAGGGTCCACTAACATGAAGATTACATCTCTAGTCTTTGTACACATGCAATTATTTTTCCTAGACATGTGAAGTAAAGGGGTGAAACTCTCACAACCCCACTTTCCCTAAGCAGCAGCTTGAGTGATGCATGGAAATCTTTTTTCCTTAGAGGACTCTTGCTGGTCTCTGTCATGTTATTCCTTTTATTTTCACAACAGGAAAAGCTTGCCCACATGATCTAGATGACGGTGTTATTCCTTCATAATAATGGATGCTATTACTTTCCTAACTTTATATGTAAAATGACCAGCCCTTCAGATATTATAAACTCAGCAAATATGAGTGAAATGGATCTATCAGACATTGGTATCTATGGAATGAACCTGATCTTCAATTAGGTTACACAATGGAAAGGAAGCCACACAGGGAATATTTACCTGGACCTAATATGCCAACCAAGCTGAACCTTCCCCTTCAGATAACCCAAGGATAAGGTGTCTTATATCAGGTAAGCAATGTAATGCTTCCTGCTGTAGTCTATTTTATAAGGTGAATCAGTGCTTAGACTGGCCAGTACTGATAAGAATGGATTAAAAGCCATAATTTAAACATGAAAAGAGAAGAGTGAGTGTAAGGAGAGGAACACGTATTTCTGCTCACGGAAACTGGAGAGATTCAGCCTCGTGGACTCTGAGAGGTTAAGCAGTGAAGGACAGAACCAGCTCTGGCAAAGTTCAAGCAAAGCCTGGAGACAGTTCAGAGGGTTTAATCTGGGATAAATATGACTGACAAGCTCAAAGGACAGGCACTGAGCTAAAAATAGTACATAAGCCAAGGGAAAGGAGCACCGATTTGAAGCAGAGCAAGAGGAAGGATGATTGAGAAGCCAGGAATGGTCTAGAAGGTTCACTACAAACAAAGAGAAATAGGCTTGCAGTAATAGCTCTCATTTATTTGGAGTTTGGATAATGTAAATCAGTAGAAACTGAAGATGTTGAGGAATGTCTGAAAAAAATAGAATTTTAAAATTCTTCTCAGTGTGTGTATATTTCTTCTTGAGATGATGGGGGGACAACAGTGTAATACACTGGTTCTACAGGGATTCCCAGGAATTAGGACCTAGAAAAGATAAAAAGACGGATGGAGTTTGCAAGATAAAGCCCTTCTCTTATAGCAAAGACTAAAAACATATACCTAAAAGGTCAAAGACCTAAAGGAATGGAAATAGATTCATGCCTGGGTAAATGTAAGGGTATTCTTTTTTTCTTAAACTGGGTAAACATTGTTCCTGTAATTACATCATATGTGTTAATATATAACATATTAAATCTAATTGGCTTTATACATAATCTACCTGGGAATATTTTCATTTAGGTAAAGTACTCCAAGTGGGTGTTCCTCTCTCCTGCTCCTACAAATAGAATGACTAGTCTAATTACTGTTGATTAGCCACTGTGCACAAAAGGCATGGAGATTAAAAAAAAAAAGGGCAGGACTTCTTCCCCAGTGGGCATCATCTACTCTTCCTGGACTCTCCCTAACACCCATATGAGTGGCATTTGCCCTGGAATGAGGGTGAGCCAGAGGATGACTGACTGAGTGGTGAGACTGCAGGAGTCTTAGTTCCTGATGGCATGGGTGTCAGGAGGACTCTACACTGGACCTCCAGTTATAGGAGAGATTATATTCTCCTTTGTTTAGGTTATTTGCAAGTAAAGCTGACATTACATAACTACATATTATCATGTCCAGGTGCTCCTGAAAATGGTGAACTAGAGGTGGATAAGGTCTGACTGACAGAGTAAAGAAACCTGATGATTTTAGCAAAAAAAAAAAAAAAAAAAAAAAAAAAGATAGCTGCTATACCCCAAACTGATGCTATCATTTCTTTAATGATTTACCAGGTGGAGGAAGTACTCCAATATGAGGACTTAGAGTACTTCCACCCAGATATGTAACATGATCCTGTTCAGCCCACTCTCGTAAGTTTTCCTCTATTTCCTCTATGTTGCTGTGCAAATGTGATGCTCAACTGTCTGCTCCTGCAATGTTTTCTCTGCTAAGATGGAACTTCTCCTCAAAACTGTAAGGCAGAAATGAACTTTTTCCTTGCATAAACTGATTCTGGTCAGGTGCTTTTTCTCAGCAAAGAAATGGTAACTGTTATAGTAAGTAATTGATACACAAGTGGGAATATCCCGCACATTCATTTTATAGATATTTAAAATGAAAGGTTAAAGTAATTCAAACTTGAGAGGAACACACAAGGAGTTAAAAATTTAATGTATCTGTTGTTTAGAGTCAAACGGTGAAGAGGTGGAGAGACGGCTTAACAGTTAAGGTGCTTTCCTGGAAAACCTAAGGACCCAGGTTTGATTCCCCAGTACCCACGTAAACCAGACGCACAAAGTGGTGCATGCATCTGGAGTTCGTTTACAGTGGCTAGAGGCCCTAGCCCACCCATTCTTTAGCTCTCTATCTGCCTTTCTCCTTTTAAAAAGCAGGATTGGTTGTGTGGCATTATTCTTATTGAGAAAGTGGGTATCTATGTTTGCTTGATTCCCCTATGTGTCAAGAAGATAAAGAGACATTTCCTAAAGAATATGTGCCAAAATCTAAGGGGTCCTGTGTGATCAGAAACCCATTCTTTTTTTTTTAATTTTTTTGTTTATTTTTATTTATTTATTTGAGAGCAACAGACAGAGAGAGAAACAGGGAGAGAGAGAGAGAGAGAGAGAGAGAGAGAGAATGGGCGTGCCAGGGCCTCCAGCCACTGCAAACGAATTCCAGATGTGTGTGCCCCCTTGTGCATCTGGCTAATGTGGGTCCTGGGGAATGAAGCCTCGAACCTGGGTCCTTAGGCTTCACAGGCAAGCGCTTAACTGCTAAGGCATTTCTCCAGCCCCAGGAACCCATTCTTTAAGATGTTAACTTCAAGTCTGTGTGTTTTCTGGCCTCCCTTCACCCTTCCAGGGGAATCTTCATCTTCTGTGTCATTTGCCTGCTACCTCTTGTTTGCAGTGATGGCACACCAGCACTGTTTTCCAAGCAAAAAGACAGATCCAGAGTCATCAGGTACATCATTTCCTTAGCATGCAAGAAACCTCTGCTTTTTAGTGCTCATAGTTTATTTAGAGCATTTAACATTATGTTTCCTGAAATAATTGTAAAGCACATAGATTAACTCTTTTTGGGACAAGGTAAGGATGAAATTAACTTAAATTAAATTAATTAACAAGTGCTGTCACCATGATCTACATTTTTGATGTGTGTGTGGTATGTGTGGCATGTGATGTGTGGTGTGTGCACATGTGTGTAGATGTGTGCTGTGCACATATGTGGGGTGGTTGGTCAGAGGAGGACTTCAAGTGCTCTTCTCTTTCTCTCAACTACATAGTTCCTTGAGATGGTGTCTCTCCTTCAACCCAGAGCTGGCGTTGTGGGTCCAGGATTCCCTAGTCTCCACTTCCCTCCCCACAGGATTGACTGGAGTTACAGAAGTGTATGGTCATGCCCAGCTTTTTATGCAGCTTCTGAGGGAATCAAATTCCAGTGGTCTCTGGCTCTCACAGACCTTCCTGCTTAAGTGGGAAGTGCTCTTAACTGCTGAGTCATATCCCCAGCCCATGACCTAGAATTTTTTTAAGGTAAATGTTGAGTCATTAATGATGTACCAAAAAATGTTTTTCTTGTCTATTCCATATTCATGGATATGAAGCAAATGTCCGCATCTCACATACTTATCATTTCTGGAAGTCTTCTAGGCCTGAGAACATGGAAAGAGGCCCCTTAAATCCCTCCAGCTTCTGTGCTTTCTGTGTGCATCATCAGAAGTTTTGAGCTTAAGGAAAGTTCATTAAGAACGTAGTCTCAGTCCCCACCCAGACCTACCGAATCAGAATCTGCACTTTAATAAATTTTGTAAGATGAGTCTTCCGTACATTCAAACTGAGGAGTACTGGAGTACTGATATATAGAACACAAAGATCTCCACAGCTTTATATAAATAATCATTATATAAATGCATCACAATTAGTTGTTTCATTGCTATTAAGTGAACAGTGTCCAATTAAAATAAATATTTACATATTTATCAACTAACTGCCATTACCCATATAAATACTATACCACCATTTAAAAGTATCTGTGACTTGAATAGTCCTTTAAGGGAGTTTTCATGTAATTTGCAGGCATTTTTATAATCTAGAAATGTAACCATAGTATAGGAAGTCCTTCTTAAACCAAGACTCTGGGAATAAGACTAGCAAAAGTTTATTTGCACCTGAGATTGAGAATTTTATCTGCAGAATTTCTGCCCCAGAGGTGCAAGGACTTGGAAGCATTCACCAGTGTGACCAGTGTCTGGTCACCTAACACAGCCACTATAAAATGTGCCATTCTCCTATGTAGGAGGTGCAGGTGAGGGCGTCTGTCCTGCAGGTCCTTGCTGTCCTTGGTTTTCAAGCACTCTCCTACACCATTGACATTCATTCTTAGACTTCTGCTCTGATTGCACTTATAAATCACTTCCTATCACACTTCTGCTCCCTCCCCAACTTTCCAGAGTCTTTCTGGAGTTCAGACGTCTGAAAATAGCATCCCAGATGTGTCTACTGCCCTCCTACTCTGGAATATTCCTCAGAGAGGAGCCTTAAATAGCACTAGCCTTCCCTTGCTGGGACTTCAACGTTCTCAGGCAGAGTTGCATTTTCAAAACACCTCTCCTCCTAAAACAAACAAACAAACAAACAAAAAAATGGAATACCTTCTCTAAATTACTGACAGTTCAATTCATTGGGTCATTTTGACATAGCCACAAGTTCTACTTTCAAGCTAGAGATGCTGGTAGGAAGGTGACTAGGCTTAGGATGTTAGAGGGTTTTGGCATCCTTTTATCCCCTATGCTGGGTCAGCACATCAGTGCTTAATCCTGGAGCACATGACCCCCTACTCTGTTCACTTTAAAAGCATTTACAAATATTTCATAGATGAATACTGATTTAAAAAATGCAAAAGTTATTAATTTAACCCAACTAAGTAAATTCTATAAAATAAGTAAAAAATAAGTAAATAATTAATGCATTTAACACATAATTCTAGCTACTTATTTTTCCATATAACTTAGAAAATAGGCATATTTTGACTTCAGAGCTGATTTAGATTTGAGAATGTATCTGTTGGCTTGACCTAGTTTTGTATGTCCATCTGCCTTGTTTGGGGTCTATTTAGATAAGCCCTTAGGTGCAAAGATCCATCTTCAAAAAGGAACCAAATCCATAAATTTCTGTTTGCTGTTGTGTATCAAGAAAGCCAAGTGCTAGATTCTGTTTTGTGTTCAGGAGTCATTTAGGTATTTTGCCCTCTGGCTCAAACTTCCTTTATTTGGGGTTATGGGCTGGCTATCTATAGTCTGTTTTTCTACTTGATCAGTCTACTAGTTTTATTTTTAATCACTCATACCAGCATTGAGCCCTAAGACAGGAAGGCATGTCAAGTTGGCACAAAGCAAAAAAATTCAAATATGGGATTTTACTGTGAGGAGAATTGAAAGTGCCCTTGGTCTTAGATTTGTGAAACTTTTCCTATCAATATCTTAGACAGCCAAGGGAACTAATTATCAAGTAGGTGAGTAAAATGTGACAGAAAATAATGTTTTATAGAAGGCACTTTAGAGATTAAAATACTTCATGAAATTATTTTATTTATTTATTTGAGAGAGAGAGAATGAAGCAGAGAGGGTTGAGCGGGGGGGTGGGGGAGAGATATAGAGAATGGGCACACCAGGGCTTCCATCCACTACAAACAAACTGCAGACCATGTGCCATCTTGTGTACCTGACAAGTGGATCCTGGGGAATTGAACCTGGGTCCTTTGGCATGGTGGACAAATGCCTTAATGGCTAAGCCATCTCTCCATGCCCTTCATGAAATTTTAATAGCAATATTTTCATTTAAGCACAGGTTTCTAGTTGAATTAGAAAACCATGTAAATATAGTATCATTAAATGTTTTAAAGTACAAAGTATCAAGATTTTACTTTTTAAAAATAAACTGATCTAGAAATTTATAAATGGGACAATAAGCTACTTTAAATTTTTTAAGGAAAAGTGATTATATATGTATTTCAATCTAAGTACTACTACATAATTGATATGGAAAACTTACAAGCAAGTCTAAAAGAAAGATGTTTTTAAAAGTCTGTATGCTTTCCTGTATTGTCAGCTCTCAGGTTTGTAGTTTGCTTTCCTATAGATCAACAATAGCCACACTGAAATCCTGAGCTGATTTCCTCACTGGAATACCAACCCATTTTCAACCCGCTTCCAGCATATATTTCTCACAGCTTATGTGTGACTAAGGGCCATGGCCAAGCTTTAAGGCAATGAACATAGCCAAGGAATTTAACCTCAATGCATTAACGGTGTTTCCCCAGAGCAGGGAATCACAGGGGAAAGCCAGGGGTCTCAGTGGCATCAGCTGGGTCCCACCCGATTCAGAGTCTAATTCAACAACTGTTCCCCCTCACAGACCTTGTCGGCAAGCCTTGGGCCTTGAGAAGGGGAAGAGCTCTCCACAGCCTGTCTCTCCTCCCACTGCTCTCCTCCCTAGTGTGCCCTGCTGAGGCTAAGTCTCCCCTCCATGGTGTGGAGAAAACCAGGTGAGAGCACCTCCATCTGTCCCCTCGGGGGAGTCAATGATACTTTGCCTGAAAGAAAGAGGTTGGAATGCCAAGGAGATTTTATGTTGACTCTGAAAAGTGTCTCCAAGTAAAACCAGCTCTTTCGTGGGCTTCAGAAATGTTCTGTGTTTTTCTAGCTGTCTTTAGTCCTGCAGTTTAAAATCCTCCTGCTACCTCAGAACACTTGCAGAGCTTTTAAAGACCTATTTAGACTGGGGCCTGAAATTTTAATTCAATTGGTCTGTGGTGAAGCTTGGCTAAGTGTTTTTGAAAAGCTCTCAGGAGATTCTAACATGGACAGGGATGTCTGGTCAGACATGAGTTGTCTCTGTCTTCCCTGCCTCCCTCCCTGCCTGCCTTCCTCCCTCTTCCCCCTTTCCTTCTTCCCTTCCTTCCTGCCTTTTTCCTTTCCTGCCTCTGTCCCTTTATCCCTCATTCCCTTCAATGTTCTCTTCTCCCTTTCCTGCCTTCCTTCCTCTTTTCCGGTCTGTCTTCCTGCTCCCTTTGCTCCCTTCCTTCTTCTGTTCTGTCTTTCCTTTCTGGACCTCCCTGTCTGCCTGTCACTGCCATGTCCCTGCAGCCGGCCACCAGGAGTGTCTGTCTCCTGCTCACTGACACCACTTAATAGACATTCCTTCTCCTCTGAACTCCACCATGAAGTCAGACATGCCATTGCCAGTCTTCAAAACGAGTAAGTACCTAACAATTATTTTTCTACTGCCAGAATTGTTTGGGGACACTTTACAAACATTATAGGATTACATCCTCACAGCAGTCTTATGAGGTATGCATAATCGTTTTTCCAGGATTACAGAAGTCTGAGATACATAAAAGATGGATTCTCACCTCTGACCAGTACAGCACTACCACAGAGAGATTTTAGGGTTGTAGTTAAAGTCCCAGGTTGACTCCCCTGAGGATTTACAGATTAAACCAGGTAGGTGGGATCCAATCAAGTTTTTTAAAAGCAAAATTTCCCAGCTGACAAGTGGAGAGGGGGGTTGAGTTTACCCATGAGAAGTGACCCCGCAGGCTGTAACTGTCTTTGGACGTGTGAGGGGACATGTGACATGGAATGTAGGTAGCCTTAAAGGAAAGACTAACATCATGGGTTACAGTGATGAAACAGAACATCAGACATACAGCAATAAGATGGAAGATTTTCTCAACAGTGTGAATGAAGTTAAAAGTAGTTGCTTCCCCAGAGTTTCCTGATTAGGTGCCAGGGCCCCTGTCACCTTGACCTCAGCCCTGAACCACCCAAAGAGGAAAGAAACAGCTGTGCGCTGTGGACTTCTGTCCATACAACTGTGAAACTGAGCTAATGTGATGAAGGCCTAAAGTGATGGAATTTTGTTACACAGCAATAGGAAACTTACATTGGAAGTTTACGTTGGTAACTAGCCTTAATTAAACCAGTGAGTAAGCAAGACTCCAAGACTGAAACCCAAATAATGTGCGTTGGCTGTTCTTCCACACTACAATCACTCCTCTTGTCCACGGGTGGCAGAAATTTCACATATATAGTATGAAACCACATGCACTCTGGTTTTTCCTGTACTTACGTGCTGAAGTTTAATACCTTCACGAGGGGCTGTTACTTAGCTGTAACATTTGCTGTTTGAAGTGCAACAGCAAAACTAGTAGAAATTTCTTTTCCTTTATGATTCATGGGTAATAAGTATGTCTTGTTTTTGACATAACTCTAAGCAACCTTCACATTTTAATCTCTCTTACTAAGTTAACAACTTGCTTCACCTTTTCATGTAACAGAAGCACTTTATAGGGCTGGCTTCTCTTGGTGTATCTTGTGCTTTGGGGCCATGAGTAAGTAAGACGACACAGTGACCGTTTCATCACCTGGACAGCTATGGAGTGACTGGCAGGCAGCAAATGCAGTGTGTGTGCCAGACCAAGGGGTGAATGACAGCATGTGTATACCAATCCACTGGCCAATTACAGTACACATACTAGACTAAGGGCTAACCTACTGTGTGCCTATGTCAGACCAAGGGGTGGCTGACCCACATCCTTGAAAGAGAATGCACAAGAATTTTTCATGCCACTCAAAATGGGCCCATAGTTTAAAACATTTCTGGAAATTTTCTACCTCATATTTTTGGACCATGGTTGACATCTGGTAAATAAATACATGAAATTACAGGCACCAGGGAAGATTACTGTACTTTGAATTCCCACACATGTGAAATTCCAGCTACACTGAATAACCAATGCCATATTAATCTCTTCTACTCAAGACCCAGACTATATAATTATATTAAACACATTGACCCAACTCTCTCCTCACTCATCAAAAAGTTTCTGATAAGGGCACCTCATCTCTAGGCAGAAGTTTTAGGTAAAAGTTTACAGAACTAGCTCCACTTTGGGTTAACACCCGTGCACCCAGATTTACATTTGCTTTGTCAGGGACATGCAATGCGTACACCTTGGCTTTCCTGTAAGGACTACTTTAATGCTCACCCACTGCTCATGCTTACCCTGTTTTTGAGATCTGAGCCTATGTTCAGGCACAGGATTTATTTATTTGATTCTCTCCTGTTTCAGGGTACACACACCACTTTGAATATTTATATTTCTTTCTTTCACATTAAACCAAACACCTTGAATTCCCTGGTTGTCTTTCTATAACTTGTGAAAACTTTCCTGTAAGCTTTTCAGTTACTATCTCACTTAAAACTCTGCATAATAAAGGTATCATTTCCACATTGTGGAGAAGTCAATTGAGATGCAGAATTATGAAGGCAGAATTTGTTCAAGACATATGGCTGACAAAGAGGAGAAGCCAGGATCCACACTGGACTTTCTAACTTTAAAGTCCCTGGTTAAAATTTAAAATTGCTACTTATATTCAGAGCATTTCTAAAAGTTTAGGTTCACCCCTGACATGGGGTTCCCGTGTGGCACAGATCTGATGCTTTTCAGAGCCAGTGCTCAGCAGTTTCTCCATCAGCATGTTCTCTGCTCACCATATACCCACATATCATTGACATAAATCCATCTTACTTATGGATGTTGGCTTGTGTGTGGTCTTACTGACTTAAAGCTAAATAAAAAATATTTTGTGGATCCATTTTTAAATTTTCTTTTAGTTAATTTATTTATTAGAGAGAGAAGAGGCAGATAGAGTGAGAATAGGCATGCCAGGGCCTCTGGCCACTGCAAACAAACTCCAGATGCATTCATCATCTTGTGCGTCTGGCTTAGATGGGTGCTGGGGAATTGGACCTGGGTTCTTAGGCCTCGTAGGCAAGTGCCTTAACTACTAAGCCATCTCTCCAACACACATCTGGTCACCTTTGCCTTTATCAAAACAGATCTAGGTAACTGAATTGCCCATGACCCTATAAGCCATGACCATTGTAAGTACAAGCCAAACATGTTAACTGCCATGGAAATAATCCATTACTAATAATTTTAAATTAATTGATTTAATGAAAACCTAACAAACATCTTGAAATTGTCTTTGTCAGTAAAAGCAACTAATAGCCAGGCATGGTGGCTCACACCTTTAATCCCAGCACTAGGGAGGCAGAGGTAGGAGGATCACCATGAGATGGAGGCCACTCTGAGACTACTTAGTGAATTCCAGGTCAGTCTGGGTTATAGCAAGACCCTACCTCGAAAAACCATTAAAAAAAAAAAAAAAAGATCAACTAAGCTGGGTGTAGTGGTACATGACTTCAATTAAAAATTTAAAAAAATGGGGGCTGGGGAAATGGCTTAGCAGTTACAGCATTTGCCTGTGAAGCCTAAGGACCCAGGCTTGTTTCCCCAGGACCCACGTAAGCCAGATGCACAAGGGGGCACATGTGTCTGGAGTTAGTATGCAGTGGCTAGAGGCCCTGGTGTGCCCACTCTCTTTATCTCTATCTGTCTCTTTCTCTCATAACTAACTAACTAAATAATATAACATAATAATAATAATAATAATAATAAAAGCTTTAAAAAGGCAATTAAACCTGGCATGGTGGTGCATGACTTTAATCCCAGCGCCTGGGAGGCAGAGGTAGGAGGATTGCTGTGAATTCAAGGCTAATTTGGGAATACAGAGTGAGTTCTGGGTCAGCCTGGGCCTGAGAGAGACCCTACCTCCAAAACAGAACAAAAAAGCAACTACGGCAGCATGAAGTCTTGGCATTTTTGAGCCAGGCATGGGGGTACACACCTTTAATCCCAGCACTGAAGAGGCTGAAAGAGGTGTATCACTATGAGCTTGAGACCAGCTTGGGCTACAGAATGAGTTCTGGGTCAGTCCTAGCTAGAAAGAGATAATGCCTCCCAAAAACATATTTAAAAAAATTTTTTGTTGTTGTTGTTATTTTTATTTATTTATTTGAGAGTGACAGACAGAGAGAGAAAGAGGCAGATAGAGAGAGGGAGAGAGAATGGGCGTGCCAGGACCTCCAGCCACTGCAAACGAACTCCAGACGCATGCGCCCCCTTGTGCATCTGGCTAACTTGGGTCCTGGGGAGTCGAGCCTTGAACCGGGGTCCTTAGGCTTCACAGACAAGCGCTTAACCACTAAGCAATCTCTCCAGCCCCCAAAAACATATTTTTGGAATTCACTACGTAGCCCATGCTGGCTTGAAACCTACAGTGATCCTTCTACCTCAGCCTTCTGAGTGCTGGAATTAAAAGCATGCATCACCACAACATCTGACATTAAGTCTCTCTCTCTCTCTTTCTTGGTGTTTTTGAGGCAGTGTCTTGCTCTAGCCCAGGGCTGACCTGGAATTTATACTATGTTGTCTTATGGTCTGTGAATCCATTTTTAATCACACTGGTTAATAGTTTATTCCAACAAATTAATGACATGAGTTCTCTAAAGTGTCTTCTATAAATACCCTGTTTTTATGAAAAAGACAAAAGCTTATTGTATGCATATGCAAAATAGCTCTTGATATTACCAAGAGGCTCAGGAAAGTGTTGCAGATGTCACCACCTTTCAATTAATAACAATGACAGTGTCACGATGGCTTCCATGTTCATAGGGTTCCAGCCAAAGACTTTCCAGTCTGGCTCTCCAAACAGGAATCACTCCAGTTTCCATTCTGTTCTTGTATTTCCTGGAAAAATTTCTTGTAAATGGAGTGATCACACTTTTCATTTCTGACATATCCTAAAATTTGTGATTGTTTAAAAGAAATGAAAGGGAAAGAAGTAGTCAGGAGGGGAATATCATGGTATGTTTGAACATGTTTGGTTTGGGAGTTAGTAGACCTGAAGTCTTCGGTTTTATCATTCTTAAACTGTGTGGTTGTAAGCCACAAATTTTGTATGCTTAATGAAGGGAATGTCTCAAACACTATACCACTGTATGGTTACTGGCATGATTATTCATGCTGAGAGGATTATTCATGCTGAGACGTGATAGTGGCCATAAATGCTCTATGGAAAGCTGTTCTGACCTAGCCTCAATTTTCCAGGTAAGGATTATTTCTCTATTTATATGTAATTCTCTCTCTCCCTCCCTTACCCCCTTCGTCCCCCTCTTCACCCTCTGTGTATCTCTCTCTCTTTTAGATATTTTTCCATCAAAATAATAGTGAGACGACCTTGCTGTTGCAAAACTAATCGGCATTTGTGGTAACACTACAGTTGGCTGTGGTCACTGGCTTACAAGGAGCCTTTAGGGTTAGGAAAGTTGCAAAATATGAGCACAAGCTCCACACAGACTAAGAAGATGCCACATTTGTGATACTCCCTGCACCCACCACATGAAGGTACTCCATAAAGTGATTCTTAAGGTAATAAATGCAAGAATGGTTTCGTATTCTCAAATGAAGAGCCAACGGTCAAGTCAGAAAGGAATCACAAAAGGATTTCTTTTAGTTTCTGTAGGAGATTGATCACTGGAACATTTGTCTCTACGAAAGTAAACAAGCATAAATATTCTTGAGATCTGCAGCGAAAGTGCCAAATACTGTGAGCTACCCCATCTAAGGATGTTCATCACATCAGTAAGCATCATCCCTTAATGTGTTCATTCATATTTTCTACCAAACCATAAGTAGGGCTATTGGTTTTATCCTGCAGGCTTAGCACTGAAGAGTTATGCATTTGTCAAATATTCCCAGAGTTTCAAGCATTTTGATTTAAAAGCCAAATATTTACTCTGATAAAGCTGCCAATAATCACAACATCTCCAGAACTTTCTCTCAGTTGTTTTCAGGGCCTGACATATGTCATTTATAAAACATCGTTCCCTCCTGGAGCCAGTGTACAAACACTGCCTTATTAAATCTAATCCTTATAAGAACTAGAGTTGGGCTAGGGAGATTGTATACTGGTTAAAGGTGTTTGCAAGCTATGGTAGTTTGAATGTGAATGTATGCCCCCATTGCCTGAGGTAATACATACATACATACATACATATATATGTATGATTTATCTCTTTATTTGCAAGAAAGAGAGAGGCAGAGAGAGAGAGAAAGAAAGAGTAAACGAACTCCAGGTGCCTGCACCATCATGTACGGCTGGCTTATGTGCCTTAATCACTAAGCCATCTTTCCAGCCCAGGTATTTTCGATTAAACTGGCAATTTGAGTCTCCAGCAGGCAAAACTCTACTACAGCAGGTAGTACTGGGGGCGGATCTTGTAGTCCAGCTCCCAGGTGTTTACAGAGCCGCTGGAGCTCTGGCTGTTTGTCCTTGCTCGTGTTGTTTGTTTCCTCTCTGCTGTGGATGCATCTATGGAAGTGAGTCAGCTTCTCCCACCATTGATGGAGCTTCCTCTGGATTCTGTAAGCCTGAAATAAACCCCTTCCATTCATAAGCTGTTTCTCCTAAGGTACTTATTTTTCCAGCAGCATGAAGGTAGCTACAACACTTGCAAAGCCTGATGGCTGGGTTTTAATTCCCAGTACCCATGTAAAGCCAGATGCATGTAGTGACAGTGCGTCTGGAGTTTATTTGCATGCCATTACTCTCTGTCTCTGTGTACATCTATCTCAAATAAATTAAAAAAGTACATTTAAAACAAAGAAGCAGAGGGAATACACAGTTCAGTTGAAAGGATATTAACTGGCCACATTTGACACTGAAGACATGGTCACTGGAAGAAGTTAACCACTCTCACAAGGTTAATCTCCCAGACCTAAGAGTATCAGACTCTCAACTTCTGTCCTCATATGTATGTTGTTTTTGGTTTTATCCTTCAATATAAAGATATCTTCAACAATAATAAGATACTACTTCGGAGATGTCTTGGTATTTTGGAGGGTCTCACAATTCAGTAAAATTTCAGTATTAATAAGCCAAGGCACCAAACAGGAAAATGGTAGGGGACTGCATTGCTTAGTTTGGCTTTTAACAACATCCCCACAATGTGCTCAGCTAATGAGCCATATCTTCTTGAATAGCTTATAAAATGACTCTGCAGACAAATTTAGGGAAGTTGTTCTGGAATTTTGTCATCCAAGTTAGCTTGTCTAAAGACATGCATGGGGCTGTTTAGAAAGAGGAGGGTGTTTTCATAACACACAGACAGAATCAAAGAGAAGCCTGATTATCTTGGCCCTGGGGTCCAAGCTTCGTTTTTTCCTGAGCACTGATTTCATTTGTTCACTTTATAAGACAGATAGCATAGTGTGGGTTTAATGATCACACAGCAAATTAACAGGTTTTAAAAATGAAGCTACCGCGGGCATGGCGGCACATGCCTTTAATCCCAGCACTTGGGAGGCAGAGGTAGGAGAATCACCAGGAGTTCAAGGCCACCCTGAGACTACATAGTGAGTTCCAGGTCAGCCTGGGCTAGAGTGAGACCCTACCTCGAAAAAACAAAAAAAGTTAAAAAAATAAAATAATTAAAAAAAATAAAGCTACCCACTATGGAAATCAGTGTGGGGAGGTCTCAGAAAAACTAAGACTAGGACTACCATATGATCCAGCTACACCTCTTCTAAGCATATACCCAATGACTCCATATTGTACCACAGAGATACTTGCACATCCATATTCGTATTTGCTGTATTCACAATAGCTAGGAAATGGAATCAACCTAGATGTCCAACAACTGGTGACTTGGATAATGAAAATTTGTACTCAGTTATTAATAAAAATGAAGTTATAAAAGTTGTATAAATACAGATGGAGTTAGAAAAAAATTTTAGTGAGTGTGGTAACTTGAGCCCAGAAAGACAAAAACAAAAACAAAAACAAAAACAAAAAAACACCACCAACTTTTGAGTTGCATCCCTGCATGTTCTCTCTCATTTGAGGATTCTAACATTTAGTATTTGTGTGTCTGTAAGTAAAGGAATGTGAGGGCAGATACAGGATATGAAATGAGACAGGAGACCATGACAAGTGAACAAGAGATGAAGAGAAAAGTGGCGAGTGAGAGGAGGAGGTAACAAGCAGTATGAGAGCTGAATGGAGGTATGCTGGGAGAGTGTAAGAGATGAGCAAGAGAAAGAGGGGAAGGGAAATAAGTCAAAATGTGTGTGAAAAATATCGTAAAGAAACCTCATTCTTTGTATGCTAATCAAAAATATATAAAATAACATTTAAAATGCTTTTGAAAAAGTGGCAAATACAAATAAATATATTTACCTTTTTTAAGTTTTCTGTTTACTGTAATTTTCCTTTGTTTATTATTTGGAACAGTATTCAAAAAAACAATGACCCTAATATATTTTTTCTATTTTTTATTTTATTTTATTTTTTTACAGTCAGTTTGGTACCATTATTAGGCTCCTCCGTGACCTACCCCCTCCTCTTGGCCCCTCCTTGTTGAGGTATACAGATCATGCATTGTGGAGTTTGCCCACAGTTATGGGTAAGCTAAATGTCTCTGCATATCATGACCCAACATGTGGCTCTGACATTCTTTCCGCCCCCTCTTCCGCAAAATTTCCCTGAGCCATGTTGGGTCTGCTTCAGTGATGAGGTGTTGGGGGCCTCTGAGGCTCTGGCTCTCTGATTTGGTAGGAGTTGATTTTTCTCTGTGCTGATCTCCTTCCCCCTTGTGCTCGTATCCGGTTCATCAGGAAAACAGCCCCCTTGCTTGTTTCGCCAATTTTTCTTAGTTTCAGCCGGGGCCCTTTTGAGGTATGATGGGGTGGCTCTCTCCTTAGGATCTACATCTATCTGAAAAAGAGAAGCGGATTCTCCAACAGAGAGTAAGTTAGCATCAGGACAAATAAGATAACCCCCTTTTTTTATATAGAGAATTTAATAGGTGTAGGCCCTCTTGTAGCCCACAATTGATGGTAGCTTGATATTGGAGAGTGGGCTTATGTTTGGATATGGTTCTGACTTGTTTCCCAGCTCCAGCTATGGGTCCCATACCAGTGAGGGGATCAGTTAGCCAAATTGAGAGCAGTTGGTTCCCCACCATGGCTGTGTGCCACCACTGCACTTGTGTGGGCATCACATCAAGTTATTTGCTGCTAAGTAGGTTAGACCATGCGTTGCTTTGACAGATATTGGTCATTTTCCCCTAGTCGCCCATGTAGCACCTTCTGGCACTAGACGCGCTGACTGTCTGGGGACTGACTCTCTTCCAACTTCCAGCCATGCCATTCTAATTTGCATGTCAATCACATAAGGTGTCTTCAGCAGTAGGGTCTTACCACTAACCTTTGGTGGGTCATCAAGTACTCTGACAGAAATCTGTCTGTCTTTTAGGAAACCTTGTAGGTCTCTCTGATCAAAAGCTCATTGTGGATGATAGCCCCATGCTGGATCTGGGAGTTACAGGTCAGTGCCCACTAAGAAAATGAGGAAAAAGATAACTAATATGCAAGAGTTAGAGATAAGAGAGAGGGAGAGAGGGAGAGGGGAAGTGAGGGAGGGAAGATGTAGAAGATTAAGGTTAGTCTTGATCTTACCCTCTCCAGTGTCTTGTGGTTCAGGTGTTCTCTGTAAGGGCCTGGTGAAGGAACAGCCATTTCTTAACAAAATAATATCAACCTAGCACATGAACTTGTAACCACATAAATCTCTACCAAACAAAGTATAAGGAATAGGGTTGCATTTTCCACCTTGGAAACTGTGCAAGATTTCCCTTATGTGGGATTGTATATAAGGCGTAAGGTAGGCCTGCTATAGGTGATTCTAAACAAAAACTGCCTGGCTTCTCTATAGACTAGAAGGCAAATGGAGCACTTGAGGCAGAAATCCTTGGCTGTGGTTTCCAGGTAAGTACAGGATTTCTCTCTCCTGTCTGTCATTAGGCCAAGAAGAGAAAGTTAGATTATTCCAAGTCCATGGCAAACAGAACACAGATGTCCTGGTGGTGCTGGATGATGAGACTGAGTCATTTCATCCTCAGGGATAAATACCATATGCAGTGGGCCTCCCCAGCACAGGAAAGTTCAAGTTCATTGCTCTTGGTTTTAACTTTTAGGTCCATGGCTAAAATCTAACCTAGTCTCAAGGCTGTACTTCTCATAACTATCAAATAAGGAGAACAATCTAGGAACTGGCCACTTTGCAGGATCAAGATTCTACAAGGTTCTGCAAGGTTTTACACCCCATAGCTGTCAAATATAGAGAGCAATCTAAAAATTGACCAGTGTGTAGGATGAAGGAAGTTGCTTAGAGAAATATAGCAGTTAAGGCACTTGCCTGCAAAGCCAAAGGACCCAGGTTCGATTCCCCAGGACCCACATGAGCCAGGTACACAAGGGGCTGCATACGTCATTTGCAGTGGCTAGAGATACCCATTCTGTCTCTCTCTCTCTCTCTCTCTCTCTCTGCCTCGTTCTCTCTGTCAAATAATTAAATAAAAAATAAAATATCTTTTAAAATATCAAAAGAGAAATATCAAAAGACCTTTACTCTTGGCATGCCAGTGTTATTTGTTCCCTTAAAGAAACTTCCTAAGAGCTACCTTTCTTACTTGCCATGCACTTATTAGAGTACATGCAGACAGACTGTCTAGTCAGGTGAATTACTCTGAACTGAGACAGCCAAGGAAACAAACACTTCTAAATATCAACACTGATATTAAAGAAAATAGATGGATAAAATAGGACTGGACAAATATACAGCAGAAGGTATCATTCAGCGCACAAAATTCAAAGCTGTTTGGAAAAACAGTTCCATATCACTGGAACAAAGCAGTCATGAATGCAAGGCTTATAAAAGACAAACAGAGCCAGGCGTGGTGGTGCACGCCTTTAATCCCAGCACTCTGGAGGTAGAGGTAGGAGGATCACCGTGAGTTCAAGGCCACTCTGAGACTACATAGTGAATACCAGGTCAGCCTGAGCTAGAGTGAGACCCTACCTTGAAAAACCAAAAAAAAAAAAACAGACAAACAAAGATCAAATACACTTGTTTAAAAGTTAGTGTCTGGACAAATCAGAAGTTAGAAGTAATTAAAGACCCATATTAGCTTCCTCAGAATCAGATAAGACAACATAAGCTTCAAAAGGGTTTTCCTTCTAGTATATGGAAATAAAAGATTGTAAATCAATGGTTACTTACTCATCTTTTACACTACAAAGGTGTTGACAGTTCACTATAAGACATGAGAGAACATGAGGATATTTACATTTTTTTCATAGGTATTCTATTAGACATTTACTCAGCACGTGTCTTAAGAGGGCCAGAGGGAGACCATAAGCATAACACCTGACTGTCATCTCTAGGGTCACGTGACTCACTGATTTACATCATTAAGTGCCACTCCCAGTGTTTCCTCAGCTGCACTAGTCACACTTACAACTCCCTGCAAGAATCAGAAGAAAGTGACTTCAGCTCCGCATTGTAATCACTACCATTGTCACTAAGCCCAAATGCTCACCCTACACAACAGAGAATCAATGTTTATATCTCATGCCAGACATCAGCTGGCTTCCTGTATGTTTCCCAAATGCACAGAGCTCAAAGTAATGGGCTCTGTTCTTTCTTCTCACTGTGCCTTCTTATTTGAGTGGCATCTACTTTCCCTTAACTCGTACCTCTAGGGAAGCATTCCCTGAAATCATCTTTTCTTATAGGACTTGTGTTATGGTTTGGGTTTGCACTGTCCCCTACAAGCTCATGTATTGAAGCAAAAAACCTCAGCCCTATATTGGGAGGTATAAATTTTAGAAGGTGGGTTAATTATTTATAATAACATTATTTGAAACTAAAAAAATATTATAAAGTGTCCAAATGCTATGGGATTAGAAGTAAAATAACTGTAACTCATCAAAAATGTATCTATTATTTGTTCATTGTGTTCTCCCTGTCAGACTGAAATGTCCTTGAGCTCAATACTTTGTCAAGTGCCCATCTTTCACAGTAGGATGAAGACCCATCTCAGCTGACCCAGGCCTGAGGGAGCCCCTGCAATGTGAGACTTTAAGTTTTAATCAGGAAAGTATTCGACAATCTGGCAGGGCTGGTCACCTTACTCATTTCTAAGACAGTCCCTGGCACATTCATAAAATGAGTAATGAAAGAGAAGCTCCCTTTCTCCCCTTCACACTGGTGTGAAAGTATAGGAGAAAGAGTGAAATGATGTGTGTAGGATTGTGATTAAAACCATGATGACCATCCTCATCATTCAGAAGGAACTTTCCTTCTGAATTCTTGTGGGTTTATACAAAGGATTAAAGAATTCCCTATCCCTGAAGGAAGATATGAGAGAAAAGGATGGAGACCCTTCAAGCTGCCTCTTGACAATGCTTAGGAAGAGCACACACAGTGAAAGGGTCTCAGACCTTCCATTTTCAGATCTGGGTCCTTGGGTCAGTCTCTAAACTTCTCTAGACTTCAATATGCACACTGAAAGGTTGCATTTTCTCTTTTTCTTCCAAACTGCAATTTTTCTCCCCAGCTTTGAAATTTGTGGCTGTCTTCTACACAAGTACATCCTACCAAGCAGGAGAATCACACAGGAAAACCACTGCACAGCCAGAGGAATTTTTGTCAGTCTGGGACCTCCGTCATGGTAACAAAGCAAGGCCATATCTTCTAGAAGGTCCCCAGTGCTCATTTCTAAGACAGTACCTGGCACAATCATAAAAGGAGCAAAGAAATGGAGGAACTGCCACTGGCTGTTATCCAGAACCATTGATTCACTCATCACATTTGTTTAAGTTCTATTATGTCTTAGAAACAGGGATAAGGACTGGAGTCTGGGTGGTTCTTTCCAGTGTTACCAAGTCATACAAGGCCTCCAGCTATGTTGGGCCAGCCTGGATGCACCCTTTGCTCTGTACCAAACACATTGGGATGAAGAATATCTGCTGCTGTCTTATCTCCAACCTGCTTTTGTTCAGGTCTTCTCTGCATCTTACGCACCATACCAACTGTTCCATAATCTTTGCTTTCCTTTTTATAAAAGCATTTATTTATTTATTTGTGTGTGTGTGTGTGTGTGTGTGTGTGTGAGAGAGAGAGAGAGAGAGAGAGAGAGAGAGAGAGAATATGAGTGGTGAATGGACATGCATGGCTTTCTGCCACTGCAAATAAACTCCAGATGCATGTGTGACTTTGTGCATCTGGCTTTATGTGGGAACTGGAGAATCAAACCTGGGCCACCAGGCTTTGCAAACAAGTGTCTTTAACTGCTGTGCCATCTCTCAAGCCTTGTTATCTTTTCCTAAATTTGTCACGCAGCAGATTTTTCGGTTTGTAGGCCACATAGTCCTTATCATAGATATTTAACTTATCCCTGATAATGTAACAATAATGTAATGTCATAATGTCCATGTGCAATATTTTATTGAAGAGATGTGGCTACAAAAACATATTGATGGGCATTGTAATTTGAAGTCTCAACAAATTTTATGACTGATTTCCACTCCTTTAAAAACAGCAAAAGCACTTTGTTACTGTGAAAAGATATTTGACAGCAGCAACTGAAAGGAGGAGAAGTTTATTTTGGCTTAGAGTTTCAGAAGGATTTTAGTTCATAATGGTGATAAAGCATGGTGTGAGAAGCAACTCTGACTGTGGTGTTCCTCAGTGGACCAGGAAGCAGATTGATGGACCAGAAGCAGAACCAGAAAATAGCCCTCACAGGCCTGTCACTGGTGATCCCCCTCAGCCAGCAAGGCATAACTCCTAAAGGTCCACAGTTTCCCCCAAGAGCACCACTAGCTGCAACTCATGTTCCAGCACACAGTCTGTAGGGAACACTTTAGCCTCAAATTATAGCAGACTGTAAAGTAACATAGCACTTCACATCATGGTAAAGAGCTCAGTGTGCTTATCATGACTATGCTTATCATTATGTGGTACTGATGCCCAACACTTCCCCAGA
Source organism: Dipus sagitta (assembly GCA_036346955.1). Lineage (NCBI taxonomy): Eukaryota > Metazoa > Chordata > Mammalia > Rodentia > Dipodidae > Dipus > Dipus sagitta. The sequence goes on from CM070771.1 coordinate 152,836,831, forward strand.
TTAACCAGAAGATGAATTTTAAACACATTGGCAGACATGTAAGGCTTTTCTCTTGTATCTCATCCCCTGTCTTTGCCTTTCCCACTCATGAGTTTATTCTCTGACACTCAGATTCTCCGACTGCCATATTATTTCACATGCCTTCCTGCCTTTCTTGCCATCCTCCTCATTTGAATTTTTTACAGAAGCTCTCCTCCCTGTTTTTACTTCTCTCCACCCTTTAGCTCATCTCCAGCTTTGGCTTTCCCTCCTCTGGGCTCCCACCACTGTGTCCATGTCTACCTTTGCACCTCCCACACTACAGGTATGAAAGCCATGGTTATCTCTCAACCTCTACTGGACTTTGAGCTCCTTGTTGACTAAGGCTATGAGCTGTTAGTGTTTTGGTTTGAAATACCTATAATGTTGTCTGGCATGAGGAAACACTTGATAAATGCAAGTGAGAGAAGGGAAAGAGGAATAAAATAAAGAGGGAGGAAGACAAGAAGGGAGGAAGAATGAAGGAGGCAATAGTTCTTCTAAGTTATCTGATATAGGAAGCCCTGAGTATACTGCTTTCCCTGGTGGGAGCTCCGCTGCGTAAAGTGGAGAACAATGTCATATATTAATGTGATTTTTTTTTTTTTGCAGCAACAGCCTTCCCAATTCCCCACACATATCTCCTATCTGCTACACTTACACACAAGACCTATAAAAGCATTCTCTTCAAACCCAACATGTTTAAACTTGAAGCAATTTAATGATACAGGCTTGGGCATAGATATTACTAAGAGGTTGTGTCAGAACTTGTAGCAGCACTGACCACCCCCACCTCAGCCCCAACACCCTCTGAGTGGAATAATACTCTTAAGCACAGTATCAGTTTGTCTGTTTACAAGCTATAGAAACTACGTCTGACTTGTTTCTCAGGGTCGGAATCAGTGTCATTGCCTATTAAACAAAGAAGAGGATTGTGTACTCTCATTTGACTCTCAAAGTCCCATGAGCCATTATCCACTGGCTGAGTGCTTCGTGACAGGGATGGGAAAAAAGGCAAGCTCCTGGTCCATGCAGGAGAACTAAGTGTCTAAATACGGATAATTAAAGGATTATTTTCTGGTACTTGGGATTGAACTTGGGGTTCACTAGGCAGTAAACATGCTAGCATTGAGTACAGCTCCCAAGTTCCACTTTTGAATGAGATTCACACACATTGCTCAGCAGAGAAGGCTGAGTTGGGAAGATACAAAGCACATGGTTTGTAATTCCATGTGTTTGTTTAGGGCAGGGTTGTGAAATGCGTTAGTCTGCTTGGCTCCTTAATGACTGTATCATTGACTAGATTCTCTACCTTCTTTGAACTAAAATAAAAGTACATATGTTTTTTAAATGATGTCAAAAGAAACTCGGAAAATTGTCAAATCTAAGTAAGACTATAGTAAATAGATTCAATAGAATATCAATTTATCCTCTATTACAACCCAAAGAAGGTATATGTGGCAGTTATTGCCTCTCCCCCATAACTGATGGCCACCCCCACAATGCAACACCCACAATCCATATGGGGGGATGACAGGGAGAAGGCTAAAAATGGTACCATCATGGCTGTATACACACTATATACATAGCTAATATATAAAAAAAATCATAGCCGTTGAGCCAAAGATTGTGGTATATGCCTATAATCCCAGCACTCTGGAATTTGATATAGCAGTTCAAAGTCAGGTTTAGATACACAGAAATACGCTGAATCAAGAAAAAAGAAAACACATCAGAGAAGTCAGCTGCAGTCTTGATAGTAGGTCAAAACATGAAGCAGCAGTCCAAAATTGCCTTTGGTTGTTCATAACTGGTGGAAGTGAGGTGACCACACATGTATGCTCATGTACAGTCTAGAAGGTATATGATTTGCTCTAGAACTTTTTCCAATAACCCACTTTTATTATCTATTGTGAGTTCTTATTTGCTTAACATTTATGTACATTACCAACCTTAGCCAAAATAAGCCCTTTACGAAGAAGGCAGAACAAGAATGGTATCCATGTGCATGCTCTCAAGTAAGGAAATTATTTATGATAACAAAGATAGGGCCTGGAGAGACAGCTCAGTGATTATAGACACTTGTTTGCAAAGCCTGCTGGCCCGAGTTTAATTCTCCAGGACCCACATAAAGCCAGATGCAAAAAGTGGCTCATGCATCTGGTGTTTGTTTGCAATGGCAAGAGTCCCTAGTGTGCCCATACACACACTCTCTATCTGCCTCTTTCACTCTATCTCTCTAAATTTATAAATTAAAATAATGTTTAAGCTAGGCGTGGTGGTGTATGCCTTTAATCCCAGCACTCAGAAGGCAGAGGTAGGAGGATTGCCATGAGTTCAAGGCCACCCTGAGACTACATAGTGAATTCCAGGTAAGCCTGGGCTAGAGTGAAACCCTACCTCGAAAAACCAATAATAATAAAATTTAAAAAATAATGTTTAAAAAGAAAATGAATATAATGTATGAAAGTTATTAAGCATATATTTAATCAAGTGACCCACAGACCACACTCTTTCCAATCTCCCCAGATATTTGATGAAATAAGAAGGAAACATGATGCACTTATTGCATTAATTGGAGGGAATTCAAGCAGCAGCTTAAACCAAGGACATAACCATTAGCATTGTTTATATGAGTAGTGATCTATGTCAATCACTGGTTAGTATTGAATGTGAAAGGGTTCTAATAACCAAGTAAATATATATTCTGTTGCTTAAGCAAAAGAAAGGCTTGACTAGAGATCTTAGAGAAAATGATGGGAACACAGGACATGAGTTAAGAGGCTGTCACAGGGAAGCAGGAATGACTAGGGCTGAGATAAAGCTATTCAGAGAAGATGGAGAGGAGGCCATGGCTGCAGGAGACATGGAAATAGCGGGTCATGGGCTTGGGGACAGGTTAGATAGTGCACTTTCTCAGTACAATAAGCAGGTTGTAGGGGTGCGCTTTCCTCAAACACCAGAGACAATGCCCATCTTAGGATGTTCTACCTCAGTGTGTTGCTACTGTGTTATTAGCAAATATAGTCAGTGCTTAATTCTTACGGGGTTTTTGTCTGTTTTGGGTTCTAGGAACCAAGCTGGGACCTTGAACTTGCTAGGCAAGCACTCTATCTCCGAACTAAATCCAGAACCCCTAATTAATACTTGACTTTTGTGCCTCCATAAACCCATTTCATAGGAAAACTTTATTTTATCTGTACAAAATTTTATGAATGAAACTACTGAGATATAAATAATAAAACCCAGACTTGTTTAACTTTTTGTTTTTCATTAACTTGTATTTGATCATAGAAAAAAAATCCCTTTTTATTCCTAGTTGTAAATCTCTCCAACTATAGACTATGGGATGGCATCTATTCCTGTTGTCATATGTTGACCTGTCTGCAACCTTCACCAGGAAAGTGTTTCAGTCTCTAAAGTTTCCCCTGGTAGTTCATCATCCATCAAAGTGGCCAATGTTCAAAATTCATCCCAATTCACCAGAATCTAAAGTAGTAAAGGAAGATTTCTTCTCTCTACCTAATAATTTTCTCATCAAGAGAATTTAATTGCTATGTGGGTTCTAAAACTGAAGATAGGCTAGAATCTGAAGATAAATAGTGATCCCAAAATAGCACGTGCATGTAACTAAATGGAAGAAAATGAACTGAGCACAGGGAGGAACGGACTGTGGCACAGGTGTGGCGTGAACAGCCGAGTGAGAACCTCTGATTCACATGCTTTGTTCATTGGTGTTTATAATATGCTTTACTCGGGAAAGATAGTTTCAGTGAGAAATTTGTATATTTAATCATAGAACCAGAGGATTTCCACAGGTTCTTTAAATGTCTTTCATTAACTTCCTGTCTCTTTGTACAGAGAAGGAAACCTAAAATAGAATTACTATAAATTGCAATTTCAATTAAATATTAAATGTACAAAGCTCCCTGAGAAAATTTCTGATACACACCTAAGAAATATTTATTTGATGCATTAATTTTGGTGTAAACTTCTGACATTGAGGATACATTGAGTTTAGTTTAGTTTCTCAAAATTCTCTGCCCTCAGTGGATGGATAGTTTCTTTTCTAATTATGTTCAGTACATTTGAGAAACTATAAATAGATCTGGTGAAGTTAATGCCAGTGATATTTCAAGTAGTCAATTTTTTTTAACTCTTAAAATGGACATTCCTCTGAATTCCAAGAGAAACAGTTTTTATCTGATCTGAAAGTCAATGTTCTGTAGTCTTTCAATATTTAGTTCTATTTCATGTAATTTCTGTCATGGCTGTGTAAAAGACTAAAATCTGTTCTCATACACTGAAGTTTCAATAATATCACCAACTCCCCATCTATTCTTTGAACATACTGGGATGAAGAGATAACAGTGGAGCAATTGGTTCCATGTTTAATATGTCTAGTATAGCTGAGGGGAAATTGAGTTGAGGAAAGGTAAGGACATTTTTTTTTTTTAACTGCAGGACTTTTCAGAGTTGTCATAAGCTAATGTTCATTTTTAAGTCTTCAAAGGACTTTTGATAGCAGATTAGTTTTTCTACATGAGCTTTTTACTCCCTAGAATGTCTCTTGTGACTAATGAACCAAATTCTACCCTTGGAGCTGAGGAGATAGCTCAGTGGGTAAAGTGCTTGCCACATAACCATGAAAACCAGAGTTTGGACCCTATCACCAAGACCAAATGCCAGGCATGGTAATATGCTATAGTATTTTGGGGTTCAGGAAGGGTCCTCTAAGTTTATGAACTCCCAATTTGGGGTCCTGTCCTATTTTTAACAAAGAATTGATAAAAATGCACTCAAGAAGGATAAATTTTAAATTATTGAGTTTATTTAGGGAGAAATCACAAATTGTAGAGTTTATTTAAGGGAAATTGAGGCCTAGGAAGAAGGTTAGAACAGAGTCACAAGCATGTGGAGGGTAGGAAGCACAACCTCATATGGAAGGCACAGCAGAGTTCCTAAAGCTCATTTAAGAGAAATGGAGGTTTCCAGGGAAAGACTGGAGTGGAGCCAAAAGCACGTGGACGATAGAACCTAGGAGCTTATACAGAGGGATTTAAAAGAAATGAACACAGCATCCACCAGGAACTTCCCCACTGAAGAAAGTTAAGAGGACAGATGGTAGTGGCTTAAGGATGAATAGCAGAGGGAAAATAGTAAAGCAGAAACCATGAAATTCAGATAAGAAATTAGTAGTAAAGAGAGTTACATTCATGGTCACCTGGAGTTTTAGAGAAATTACACAGGTAGCAGGCCCAGAGTTTAGAGAAAGCACTCATGTGGTAGATCACATGGGAAATACACATGTGTAGACTCAGAGACCTGAGAAAATTCATCCATGTAATTAAAGTAAGATGTTACCCCAAAGTATAATGCAGAGGCAATCAGAAATTATCCAGGCCAATAAACAGTGCTCTGCTCTCCCCACAACCACCCGACTGGGTGGGGAGGTAAGCTAGACTCACCTGTATTCCTGTTACCAGAGAGAGGAGAGGCGGAGAGATTAAAAAGAGGGCTGAGATAGCATTTATATTTGATTGAAAATGTATTCTTTTGCCAGATTCAGGTATGTAAACAGAAGGTCTGATTGGTTTATAGATTCAGGGTCAGCCCAAGTGAATAATGAAGGCCGCCCATGTAGGTAGCATGCTAGACTATGGGCAGCAGGGGCCACTGCAGGTATTGTAGTTGAGTCTGTATCTTTACTGCCAAGATGGGGTGGCATAGGTATGGGCTTCTATTTATAACCGAAACTGGCTTAAAAAAGCTAGCTTTCTCCTGAGTCTCCTACAGTAATGTGAATATGTAGTCCCAATGCTGGAGAGATAGAGACAGCCAGATCCCTAGGGCTTGCTAGCTTGCTAATCTAGCCAAATTGGTGAGGTACAGGACCAATGAGAGACCTTGTCTCATAAAATGTGCCTCCACATATATGCATCCACATATCCACACATACCCATACACACATGTATCTACATGCATATGCACATGCATATGCACATGCATATACACATACACATATATCACACATATGTATATACAGTCTTTTCTCTCATCTCACAAACAGTGACCTTTGCCTCCTAAAATTGTTTAGGAGCCTTAGTGCAGTTGGGGTGAATTCAATATATAAAAAATTTCCCTTGGTTTTTAGACCAGCAGAGACATGCACCTCAGGCCCATATTTGTTCTCTAAATCATTATACTGACTTACATTTATCATGGTGGTTGCCTAAGGTATAAACTTTTAGAAGTCTTTTATGGGCTGATGTTTTTTTGTAAAGATGTCACAGAGACTGTTGTACCTAGAGGGCCTTTGTTTAGAGGATTTATTGGAGAAATTTCTCCCAATTCTCAGTCCCAGGAAATGGTACTTCAGTGTATTGCTGCTTGGTTTCTGCCTTTCAGAAACAGTGAATCTGATTTACCACCAAGCATTTGTGCTAAATTGGTTTGAGCCCAGTGTGTGAGACTTGCATCTGACCAACTTGGAACAAGGACTTAATATAATTTGTCTTGAAATTAGCTTCATTTTTGAGTTTCCAATCTGTTTTCCCAAGATGCCTTGCTTGGCTTCCTCAACCGACATTGTCTACTCTATTAATGGGTAGTTATGTTTTATTTCATTTCTCTTGAAAGTTGTTTTATATATGTTCTGTGGCCAGCAAAAGGGAAGAAGAAAATAATTTTCATATGTATGCCTTCAAGTCCTGCTGGTTCCTTCGTCCTGTGCCCAAAAAAGGTTGTTGCTGGTGGTGGTGGTCATTGTTACTTGTTTTGTTTTACTTTGCTTTTTTTTTTTTTCTGCAATCAACTGATTTTTAAGAACCTCATGGCAAAATTGAATTTACCCCAAGTGCACTAAGGCTCCTGAACAACTGTAGGAGACAAAGGTCACTGTTTTGTGAGAAAGAGAAAAGACAATTGAGTGTAAGACAGATGGAGGGAAGTAATTCCACAGTGAAATCCTCAAACAGAGGGAGATCACAGAGGAGAAGAGCCAGAGGCAGAGCAGGCTGCTTGGGCTGTGGGATAAGACAACCTGACAGTGCGGCACAGAGAGCAGAGATAAAAAGACTGAGCTGCCTCTCGGAGCCTGAGTTCCCTGCAATCAGGAAAGACAAAGAACAAAGGAGTGGATATACTGCAGGAATGCCTTGTTTTGCTTTCTCAGTGCTAATGATTGAACCTACCGCCTTAGCCATGCATGGCAAGCATTCTACCACTGAGCTGTATTTCCAGCCCTCTTTTTACTTATTAATCATGAACTGTAGCCAGTAGAAATATAAATCAACCACAAAACAAAATAATATGTGCCATCAACTCCCACATACCAACCTTCTCCCATATCACTGCTAACCATGATCTTTGCCATCTCTAAATAGAACCACCTGAGACCCACCAGCTGCAGTGCAAGGGTCCCTTATCATGTTGCATGTCACTTTCATGCATGGTCTGGACTTACACTGTCTATCTCTTTACCTCTTTGCTACTTAAGCCTTACTCTTTCTTTCTGGTGAGGGGATATATATGTGTGTGTGTGTGTGTGTGTGTGTGTGTGTGTGTGTGTGTACATACATATGGTGTATGCACATGTGTGTAAAGATCCAAGCACTCCATTTGCATGCATGCACAGGCCAGAGGAGGATGTCAGATGTCCTCTATCAGTCTTCTCTCTTATTTTCTTGAGTAAAGGTCTATCATTGAACTTGGAGCTTACCATTTTACAATTAGATTGGCTGGACAGTAGTCCCCAGCGATAGTCCTATTTCTGCCCATCTCAGAGCTAGGGTTATAGGCACGCATGACCATGCCCTACTTATTACATGAGTGCTGGGAATCGAGCTCAGGTCCTCATGCTTATGTAGCAGACAGTCATATTGACTGAGCCATCTTCCCTTCCCCCTAATTCTTACTCTATAAGGTTCAGCCTCAGCCCTGTTTAATGTTGAACATGAGACACCCTCACCATGGCTCACACAGTGCTTGAGAACATAGGCTATAGGTCACATTACCTGCATCAGAATCCTACCTTGGTCCCTTGTAGTCCTGGGTAACTTTGGGAAAGTCATTTAATCCCTCTATGCCTTGGTTCCTGTACCTTTGAAATAGGAATACTAATATTTCTATCTGTGAAAGGTCATTTCGCAATAAAAAGGATTATACTCTGTGATCATTTCTATGACTAAAATATTGAGAATATTTGTGAGCTCTTAAGGCTACAAGTGACTTATTCATCTTGTTCTCCTCTTCTCAGGAAGCTACTGTCCCTTCAATAAAGAATAGTTTGTGTTGATTTTCTTTCTCTGTTGTATTTCTTGCATCGCTCCAGTCAATCCTAAATTCTAACAAACACTAGCACTTGGGAAGCAGAGGTATGAGGAGTGCTGTGAGTTTGAGGCCAGCCTGAGACACAGTGAATTCCAGGTCAGGCTGGTCTACCTATACTGAAAAACTAAGAGAGAGAGTGTGCTCAGAGAGGAAATTTTTAAATATAACTAGTTCCAAAATCCATTGGCAAACTGTTGACACTTCCCATAACTTGACTAAGTAAAATCTCCACTTCCTCTTCCAACTGAATAGTCTGATTGGAGATTTATCAGCAAGAATGAAGTATTGTAAGCTGCCAATGTCACTCTCTGTCCTCCTGATAGCACAGCTAATGATAATCATCTGTCCCATGAGTTTCATGCTCATTTAAAATTTAAAATAAATCATACTCTATTGGAGCACTGGCCCTGTCTCCTGGGCAAACTTTTGTCCTCTCTAGCTATTGTTTGATTTGTACACAGGGGCGTGGAACTTTTGTAACCAGATATGATAAGTCTAGTGACCATGACCATTAACAATAGTGTAAGGACCAGACACTGGCAACACAAAGAACAAAGGACAGCATATCTTTTGTGATTCTGTTTGGGGCCACAACACCAGATTGTAACTTACTAGGATCTAGTCCTCACTAACCTTGGCATCTAAAGTCAAGCAAAACCCAAGAGAAACTGTTTGCTGATCACTGGTTTTATTTGTTTCCCTGTCAGGCACGAAAGTATCTTATCTTTGGAACTGAGCCTAGGCTGATGACGCAGAACAAGCTAGAAGTGACTGACTCCAGCTGGTGATCCCCAGTCTACCTGAACGCTGTCTGCTCTGCCTCGCCTGCCTCTTAAGCTTCTACTGGCAGTGCTCATTTTGAGGGTCACCTCACTTGGTCATATTTTGGTCGAGGAGATAAGAAACAGAAGTATTATGTACCCACTCCACAAGTGACCTTAGAATTTAGTTGGAAATACGGAGACATTTGCTGAAAATATTAGGACTGTTGCATTGCCTTTAAGTACTAAAGAGAAGTTCAAAGCCACATCCAGAAGACTTCAGGTGAAGCATCACTTTGATAAGCAGAAACTAGCTTCTTGAGATTTTAGAAATGTCCCCTTTGAGTCTTTGGTGCTTTGCCAGGAACATCAACCAAAGGATCACTTAACTGTCCTTTCAGTTCATCCACACGTCTCGTAATCAGCTTCCTCCTGTCCATTTTTACAACTGCTACTAGAATTTTCTCCATCTTTCCAGGAAATATTTGAACATTCCCACATTCTTCTTACGTGACTTGGTTGAAAAGGAATTGATATTAAACAGTTTCTTTCTTTTCAACAGAGTTCAACAGATTAAAATATGTGAGATAATTCCTACATTGATTAACTTGGTGCTGAAGAGAAATAAAATATTCCCAATACATGCTTGATTTCATGAGAAAAATATGTTTAAATTTCTTTTACATTTCCACAAAAAACAATGACTTTTTTGTCGTTGTCATTGCTGAGACAAACAGCAGCTATTTTTTTTTTTTTCTCAAACAAAAGTTGAATCATGCTACAGTACCAGAGAAGCACATGATCTGGTAATTGTGTGGTAAAGAAGCATTTGAATGATTTCTGGTCATTTAGCAAACTGTAATCATAGTGTTTTAATGCTTGCAGGGCAATTACCCGGAGATCATTTACTGAAAAGGACATTTGTCTTGAAAATCTCCTTTATAATATTATTTCTGTTTAGGAATATTAGATCAAGAAATGATTTAGTTTTACTTCTGAGTTCAGAGTTTAAAACTTCAGTTTTTTTTTTTATAAATATTTTAATTTAATTAATTTATTTATTTGACAGAGAAAGAGGGAGAATGATAGAGAAAGAGAATGGGCACGCCAGGGCCTCCAGCCACGGCAAACAAACTCCAGAGGCGTGCGCCCCCTTGTGCACCTGGCTAAAGTGAGTCCTGGGGAATGGAATCTAGGTTCTTTGGCTTTGTAGACAAATGCCTTAACAGTTAAGCCATCTCTCCAGCCCAAGATTTCAGTTTTAAGACAACCTGACAAAGAATCAAAATAGATCCCAGCTGGGTGTGTAAAAGATCATAGGGGTGAGGGCTTGCTCTGTAGATATTGTACTTGGGAGAAATAAAGAGTAATTAAGCAATGTACAAACTATGTGATCAAAAATTTAATTCTCAGTTTATCTAATGGTTGATTTACTGTAAATGGTAGGATAAATGCCTTAACCGTCCTGAAATTTATTTATTTATTTTTTAAATGAACTCTACATCTATTTCTAATTGTGAAGCAAGACTGAGATTCTTTGGGTTTTTTTTTTTTTTGATATATTATTCCTCTCATTTTTCAACCTGAAAATGTGGGTTAGACTAATCACAATAAGGCTTTATTAATTTCTACTTCCATCCAAAACTAAATCTGTGAAGTCAGTTTTCTCCGGGAAATTTTTTACCAGGTTTTATGATATGGCTTCTGCTTCCTTCTGCATGTGGCTAGCATATGCTTGTCAAACTTCTCAAATTCCCAGGTGTCCTCTGCCCTTCACTGTTTGGAACCTGACTTTAATGAGCACCAGTAGATCAGCAATGATCACTTCAGCTAATCAGACCACCAACATATCCATATTCCTTTCCCCCATTTCTTATCTCATGCAAGGTGACTTCATTATCTCTTTATTTATTTATTTTATTTATTTATTTATTTATTTTCACCTTTGAAAGCCACTATGAGTATGAATATTCCACTATTAGGTCAGAACCTTCAATGATCTACTTGTCCCTGAGACATGATCACAGATACACCCAGAGGTGTAATTTAGGTGTGTAATTTAGATGTTTCTTCATATAATCAAGTTGAAAGTCAAAATTATATATGTATGTAATTTTAGAGACAAGGAAGAGGAAACTAATAATATTTTTCACTTAATTTACATACATGTTAGAAGGATATGGAATTAATGTAGAAATTGTAGGGGAAAAACAGCATAATGTAAATTATTTGGTATGAAAAGGAAGATTTTTAGATAAAATAACTAAGCTTAAGAGAGTTTATAAAAACCACTAGATTTGTAAATGCCAAGGGTATGATAAAGTCCTTCACAATTTTAAAAAATAAAATTAGAAAACAAAGTGGAAACTTCTTTCTGTACATGGACTCTGCAGTTCTCTCAGGAGTGAGGAAGAGGATGCCGTGCTGGTACCTGCAGTCCATTGAATACCTGGTAGCTGTAGCCATTTGGTTGTGGTAATTATTCTGTGGGGTATCGTTGACCAGGTCCTTCTCACCCATTCTTTACTTACCTGGAGCAAATGTATAAGTTCAGGCTTCTTTCACTTAAATGTTCCGTGTGTATGTGTGTGTGTGTGTGTGTGTGTGTGTGTGTGTAAATTTATGTGTGTGTGCATAACCTTAAAACAGTGATAATTGCTCAGCATTTCCAAATTGAGTGACTTTTTTTTTTTATTATTAGTCAGTTCTGTATTCAGCAAATACAGTCAGTTTGGTACCATTATTAGGCTCATCCGTGACCTACCCCCTCCCCTTGGCCCCTCCTTGTTGAGGTATACGGTTCATGCATTGTGGAGTTTGCCCACAGTTATGGGTAAGCTAAATGTCTCTGCATATCATGACCCAACATGTGGCTCTGACATTCTTTCCACCCCCTCTTCCGCAAAATTTCCCTGAGCCATGTTGGGTCTGCTTCAGTGATGAGGTGTTGGGGGCCTCTGAGGCTCTGGCTCTCTGATTTGGTAGGAGTTGATTTTTCTCTTTGCTGATCTTCTTCCCCCTTGTGCTGGTGTCCGGTTCATCAGGAAAACAGCCCCCTTGCTTGTTTCTCCAATTTTTCTTAGTTTCAGCCGGGGCCCTTTTGTGGTATGATGGGGTGGCTCTCTCCTTAGGGTCTACATCTATCTGAAAAAGAGAAGCAGATTCTCCAACGGAGAGTAAGTTAGCACCAGGACAAATGAGATAACCCTTACTTTTTTTTTTATAGAGAATTTAATAGGTGTGGGCCCTCTTATAGCCCACAATTGATGGTAGCTTGATATTGGAGAGTGGGCTTATGTTTGGATATGGTTCTGACTTGTTTCCCAGCTCCAGCTATGGGTCCCATACCAGTGAGGGGATCAGTTAGCCAAATTGAGAGCAGTTGGTTCCCCACCATGGCTGTGTGCTACCACTGCACTTGTGTGGGCATCACAACAAGTTATTTGCTGCTAAGTAGGTTAGACCATGCGTTGCTTTGATAGATATTGGTCAATTTCCCCCAGTCGCCCATGTAGCACCTTCTGGCACTAGACGCACTGACTGACTGGGGACTGACTGTCTTCCAACTTCCAGCCATGCCATTCTAATTTGCATGTCAATCACATAAGGTATCTTCAGCAGTAGGGTCTTACCACTAACCTTTGGTGGGTCATCAAGTACTCTGACAGAAATCTGTCTGTCTTTTAGGAAACCTTGTAGGTCTCTCTGATCAAAAGCTCATTGTGGATGATAGCCCCATGCTGGATCTTGGAGTTACAGGTCAGTGCCCACTAAGAAAATGAGGAAAAAGATAACTAATATACAAGAGTTAGAGATAAGAGAGAGAGAGACAGGGAGAGGGGAAGTGAGGGAGGGAAGATGTAGGAGATTAAGGTTAGTCTTAATCTTACCCTCTCCAGTGTCTTGTGGTTGAGGTGTTCCCTGTAAGGGCCTGGTGAAGGATCAGCCATTTGGTCTGTCTTTTAGTAAGTAGAAGATTATGGTACCATTGCCGTTTGGGTCTAGATTTGTGTTTCCCACCCCTTTGATGCCCTCCCCTCCCTCCCCTTTTCATCCTAGTGTCTAATCTAGGAGATGCTTGCTGGGTATGTAAGGTATCTTCGGTAGATTCAGGTTACGTGCTGTAGATGAGTGAGACTATGTGGCGATTTTTTTTCTGTGATTGGGTAAGTTCACTGAGAATGATCTGTTCCAGGTTCAACCATTTTTCCTCAAATTTCATTGTGTCCTTTTTTCTTACTGCTGTATAGAATTCCATTGTGTAGATATACCACATCTTAGTTATCCATTCTTCTAGTGATGGACATCTGGGTTGATTCCAGCTCTTAGCTATTACAAATTGAGCCGCTATAAACATGGTTGAGCAAATCTCTTTAGTCTGTGCTTTGAAGGTTTTAGGGTAGATGCCCAGTAAGGGAATAACTGGGTCTGTTGGTATCTCTATACTCAGCTTTTTCAGAAGTCTCCATATTGCTTTCCAAAGTGGTTGTACCATCCTACATTCCCACCAACAGTGGATGAGTGTTCCTACTTCTCCACATCCTCGCCAGCATTTATTTTTATTTGATTTTTTGATGCTTGCTATCCTTATTGGGGTAAGGTGGAATCTCATAGTTGTTTTAATTTGCATTTCTCTGATGATTAGGGATGCTGAACATTTTCTTAAGTGTATGTTTGCCATTTCTATTTCTTCCTCTGTGAACTGCCTGTTCAGCTCTTTGCCCCATCTTGTGAGTGGGGTGTTTGACTTCTTACTGTTTAGATTTTTGAGTTCTTTGTAGATTCTAGAGATTAGTCCTCTATCAGTTGGATAACCCACAAATATTTTCTCCCATTCTGTGGGTAATCTATTGGCTTTGCTAATTGTATGCTTGTCTGTAAAGAAACTCCTCAGCTTCAGGTGGTCCCATTGGTTGAGTGATGGTTTAAGTTCATGAGCTACTGGGGTTTTGTTCAGGAAGTCTTTTTCCATTCCTATATCATGGAATGTACTTCCTAAATTTTCTTCCAGTAGTATTCGAGTTTCTGGTCTTATATTGAGATCTTTGATCCATTTGGACTTGAGTGTAGTGCATGGTGAAATGTGTGGGTCAAGTTTTAGTTTCCTGCATATGGTTATCCAGTTTGTCCAGCACCATTTGTTGAAGATGCTGTCTTTTTTCCAGCCTATATTGTTTGGGCCTTTATTGAATATCAAGTAGCTATAGTTGCTTGACCCAAAGTCCGGGTCCTCAAGTCTATTCCATTGATCTATAGTCCTGTTTTTATGCCAGTACCATGCTGTTTTTATTACTATGGCTTTGTAATATAGCTTTAGATCAGGTATGGTGATGCCTCCAGAGGTATTTCTTTTGCTGAGGATATGTTTGGAAATGCGAGGCCTTCTGCCTTTCCATATGAAATTTGAGATCATTTTTTCTATCTCTGTGAAGAACACTGTGGGGATTTTAATTGGTATTGCATTAAATCTGTAAATTGCCTTTGGTAGGATTGTCATCTTCACAATGTTAATTCTGCCTATCCAGGAACATGGGAGGTCTTTCCATTTTCCCAAATTGAGTGACCTTTAAGGAAGAAGATTATATCAGAATTTTTCAGCAGTCCCACTGGGAAGTCATCCTAAAACTGAACAAAAGTCTTCCCTGGAATACCAAAAGCAATTGCAATCCATGAATAAATACTTTATTAAGCAGACATAATTATGACCATTAGTTGTTTAATCCCTGTATGTTCTTACAATTGTGTGGTAAGAATCAAATGGATAAAATTACTTAGGCAGTAAGAATAAAACTTAGCACTGTAGAAATCAAAAACCTTTTGCTAACAATAGCTGCCCCAAGAGACACTGCCCCTTCTCCACTTGTTCATTGGAGACTCTAGCTCAGAAGAAGCAATTCATTAGTTTTTCCTCAGATGGGAAAAGCTGTTCTGATTTTCATTCTTTACAGTATCCCTGAATGTAGCCCAGGGAGCTGCTCTAGATACTCTAAGGTGACATTTCTTTGTTGAACTAAGTACTTGATATGCTAGCACAAGGCAAGTTTGCTGTGCATATTTGTGCAACCTAGTAATGTTACTCTGGTGTCTACATATTTCGAGTAAGAACATAATTGAGCCATTCAACAAATGATGATTATAGCCTAACTTCCCCATAATAATTGTCTTAAACCAATGGAATTCCTGAATCATTAAATCCCAAGGATATTTATTTGATCATGTTTTCTTTTAGTATTCAAGGCTACTTGGAACTTTATAAATTTTTTAAAAAATGACCTATTTATTTATGAAAAAGTTTAATCACTTGAGATTATGGCACATGTGAGGTATATCAACTAGTACACAGCCTAAAATAGACTATTTTTTTTTCAGTACTAAAATCACCATCATCATTGCCTTTACCACTCTGATCATTGCTGTGATGGTTAAGAAAGAAATCATTAGAAATGACCAGAACTTTTATTATAATTAACATTCAGAGTTGATACCAATGCAGACTTGGAGTTAATTCTGTCTAAGCCTATGGAATGCTATAGGAATGGAGATTGATAGCTGTTCTCCCTCACCTGTCCTCTGTTTTACCCCTATGAGCTTTCTATACTTGTTTACTCACTTTCAATTTATTTACTCATTTTCTTTCTTTCTACTTTTCCTCATGGAAAGGCACAGAAAAGTGGCAGTTTCTGTCTGATCTATATGTAGTATAATAAGAAAGATATCTGAGGAGTTGGGGAGATGGCTCAGTGATTAAAGGCACTTACAAAGCCTGTTGGCCAGGGTTCAGTTTCCCAGCCACCTCTATAAAGCTGTACAGGCATTCATTTGCAGTGGCAAGAGACCCCGGTGTGCCCATATGTGGTTCCTGGCCACCCTGGGGCTGCTGCGCATCAGTGTCCCAGGTGCGTCCAGGCAACTGTGGAGCAGGATCTTAGGCAGCAGTGAGTGTGATGGGAAGAAACACCTGGAAGACTGTGTCAGAGGACAGCTCATTTATTTGTTGGGGGAATGGGCTTATAAGTGTTCATGTAGTGGCAGGGAAAGGTATGGGGTACAGGTCACAGGGGGATTGGCTGTGTGAAGGCTGCTGGTTGATACTTCATTAACATATAGGGTTAGGGTGGGGGTACAGGTCACATGGCCATGAGGAAACTGAAACCTAAGTCTTATCAGGACATCCAGTTGCCCCAGGCGGTAGGGGGGCAGCCTCACTCCTGCTGGTCCTAAGGCAAGATTATTGGGGTCTAGGCCTCCTGCAACCTCCTGTGGCCTGGGGCCCTTAGTTGTGCCTGACAGCGTAGACCTGCTTAAACCTCTAGTAGCCCTGGGCCCTCAACTGTGCCAGACACCCACACACATACACATGCATGCATGCATGCACACACCTATGTGCACACATAAATCAGTCAATAATGGATTTAAAGGAAACATATCTGGGTTTCATCCCATACACTGGAGTCCTGGCAATGGAGCTATTGACTATAGACACTTTTGAACAAGATAATGCAGCAAGCTTCTTGGTTGGTGACAGACCAAGGCACTGGGAGAATGGCACATCTGAGGGGAACTGGAAGCTCCGACACCTCCCAGATCTGGATGGGGCATCTCTTCCATTGTCATCAGCTGTGCCCTGTGTAATAAACCAGGAAACATCAATAAAATGTTTCACTGAGGTCAATGATTCTGACAAAGACTGGACCTGAAGAAAGGGATCTGGGAACTCCAACTTACAATCAGTTGGTGAGAAGCTGCCTGGCCTGGGTCTGAGGACTGGTGTCTGACATCAAGGTGGCTTGTAGAAGTAGAATTGAGCTGAACTGTCGACCACTGAATCGATGTTGGAGAATTAGGGAGTTGGTTGGTATTAGAAATGCCACTTGACAGATTAAAAGCTTATTAAGTAACTATGATAATTATGCCCTCGCTCAGTAATAGAGTATTTAACAATCTTAATTGCATTTTATATTCTAGGGATAACTTCAGATTAGTTTTAAGATTACTTAAAAATGCACTGTTCAAAAATTATGGCACTATCTTTCTCAAAGCCCATTCAATTTTAAAATGCAGAGCAATATGAAGATATCTTATGTGACGTTTATTATTTATTATTAATTATCTTATTATTATGTAAAATCATTATTATATTATGCACATATGATATTTGTTATTACTTTAGCTGAGAGTATTCTCTCAGATTACACATAAATCTCCATCACTTTTCTTGGGGGCAGCATCAGAGGGCAAAATACATGTCTCAAGTAGATGTGAATGAATCATGAGGTGAATGTATACTTTTAAATAAAAATGTAGAAATATAAAATGTGTAAAGTATTATAATGGAATGTGTTTTGCATTGTAGTTGTTTTTTATATACCAAATACATGTAGAGTATTTTATAAAATAATTTGAAATAATTTTAATGGTTAAAAATAATCAAGTATCTTTTGGGACTAGTGGAATAATAGATTGCATGTATGATAGTGAATCATGGTGAAGGCTCTGAGGGTAGAGCATTTTTAACTAACAGCTCTCAGAGTCATTCAATTTAAAAATATTTCATGAGTATGTACAGATAAGTACCATAATATTATGAAAAATAAAACCATATCTATAAAGCAGGAACGTAGGAAATCATAAAAATGAGAAAATAATGTTACATGATAATATTTTGTTAATTATTAATAGAAACTATGTATGGGCACATCATATGTTGGTATCATCATTTCCCTCCTCCCTGCCCCCACTACACTGAGGGTCATCCTTAGTGGGACTGCTGATATTCACCATGAGGTGTGAGAACAGCAAGCTGTCATTGTGGAGAGGGCTATGACTGGATATTTTTCCCACCCAGTGGCTCTTACATTTTTTCTGGCCCCTCTTCTGCAAACTTCCATGAGCCTTGGTGGGTGTGCTTTATTGTACTTTTGTGTTGAGCTCTCAGCAGCTTCTGGATTTCTGCTTTGGCGTGTTTTGAGTATCCTCAGTCTGTCTGCATCACCTTGGCCCAGGTCATCAGGATTGCCGTGGAAGTAGCACACTTGCTCATTTGCCAGTTCCTCTGTGTTTTCACCTGGGCCCTGGCTGCTGTGTGAGGGGTGGTTCATCTCCTGTCAGGAAGTCAGGCATCTATTCTCGTCTTGTTGGTAGATTGTTGTTGTCCTTGGTTCTTGCTGATTTCTGAAAAATAGAAACAGATTCTCCAAAGGAGAGTGAAATCAGGATAGGTAAAAGGGGATAAACATTGTTAATTAAGAGAGATTTTGATGAGTGTAGCCTCACTTTTGGATAAAAGTCCATTGTCTTTGTCTCCATAAGGTTCTGATTTGGTTCCTAGTTCGGGTTATGGGTTCCTTTCCACTGAGCAGATCTCCCAGCCAATCAGAGAGCCATTGGTTACCCACCTAAGCTGTGTGTCACTATTGCAGGGGTGTGCACATCTTGTTAGGTTGGTTGTTTTTATATAGTAGTATCCCCTGCTTGCTCATGACATTGTTGACAATTTCCCCCCAGCAGCTGATATAGTGCTTGTCAGCACTATATGAACTAACCATCTGGGAACTAGCTTCCTTTCAGATTCAGCTGGATCTCTCTTTTTATCCATTTACTTATGTATTTGAAAGAGAGAGAGAGAGAGAGAGAGAATGGGCTTACCAGGGAGTCCAGCCACTGCAAAAAAAAAAAAAAAAAAAAAAACTCTAGACGTGTGTACCCCCTTGTGAATCTGGCTAACATGGGTCCTGGGAAATTGAACCTGGGTCCTTTGGATTCACAGGCAAACGCCTTAACTGCTAAGCCATCCCTCCAGCCCACAGTTGGATTTCTTGATGTTCTATATTGACAGCATGCAGTGTCTTCAGTAACAGGGTCTTACCTTTTGCCTCGGGTGGGTAATCAAGTGCTTTGACATCAGCCTGTCTTGTTTTGTTTTAGGGACCTCATAGGTCAATCAATAGCTTAATGTGGATTGTAACTAATTTCTTATACTAGGAGTTGCAAACCAGAGCCAAATGTTTCAGGTTTAGGCTTCTTTACAAAAATAAGAGGAAGCAAATCTCCATTTATTCTCAACTTTTTTTTTGAAATGTATGCAGTATTCCTAAAACTACTTTTAGTGTTACTGGTAGACTTAGTAGCTGGGGAGGAGAGGCAAATGCAGATCATTGCACTGTGAGAATGGCAAACCATTGCTGTGAGAAATTAAAAAGCACATAAATAAATGGAAACATATCCCCTTGTGTATGCACTGAAAGACTTGATATGATTAAAATAGCAATACTACCCAAAATGATACATACATACATTGCAATCTCCATTGAAATCCCAATGTCATATTTTTGTAAAATTAGAAAAACACCCTAAAATTCATACGGAATTTCAAGTGGGTATGCTGAACTCAGTAACAACAGCAACAAACCAGTCTCATTCAAATGTGGGCAAAGGACTTAAATAACTTTTTTCTATAGCAAATGTCCAAATGGTCAATCAACACAAAAAATTCTCAACATAAATAACTATTAAAATACAAATACAAATCACCTCATACCCACTGGTGGTGCGGGGGCGGGGGGGACAATGGAATAACTGTTGGCTCAGAGATAATAGAGTCTTTGGGCATGGTTGATGGGACAATAGTTCCTATGGAAGACAGTATGGTAGTTCCTCAAAAATAGTTACCACACATTTTATCGACTTTTCTTTTTTTTGTATAAGTTATGGACATACTCAGTGTATAAACAGCACATGTTGGTACCATCCCTACCCTCATACCTGTCCTCCCCTTCTGAAGGGACCCTCCTCATTGGGGATGCGTTATCCCCATGGGGATTGTGGGGTTAGCCATCAGTTATGGGGAAGAGGCAATGTCTCTGTGCGTAATGTCCTAACTTGTGGCTCTAACAATCTTTCCACCCCCTCTTTCACAAATTTCCCTGAGTCATGTTGAGTTCATTTTAGGTCTAGTTCAGTGATGGGCTCTTGGGAACCTCTGTGTCTCTAATTTGGTAGGTGTTAAGTGTCCTCATGTCTAAACATTTAGCCAAGACAATTAAAAGTGGGATTATTTAAAATGGTCTTTATAGTACCATGTCCTCAGTAGCAATACACAGCTGTTAAAATGCAGAACTGGCTCAGGTGTCCATCCACAGATGAACAGTGGAATGCCATTCAACATTAGAGAGGAAGGAAATTACAAGTCAAATTACAACATAGATGAACATTGAGAACAGTATACTATGTAAAACAAGCCATTTCAAAAGGCAAATATTGAGTAACCCATTCAAATGAGGTGCTCAGAGCAGTCAAGCTTATGTGACAGAAAGTAGAAGGTGGTTGCCACTAGTTTGGGTGGGTGGATGGGGACTCTGTTTAATGCTATAAATTTCCTGTATTGCAAGTTGAAGATACATATGAAAATAGTTATATGGCATTATAAATATATTTAGCACTGTAGCACCATATACTTATAAATGGTCAAGATGGCGAATTTTATATTCAATAAAAAATGAGAATTAAAAAAGTGAAAAGTATCTCATTGAACAAAAGAACTCCATGAGTTTATGCTGATATAAAGAAACAAGGGGAGGGGGGAGAAATGGAGAGGGAAGAAGAAGAAAGGATGGATGTTGGATAAAGAATAAGAAAATTGGGCTGGAGAGATGGCTTAGTGCCTAAGGTGCTTGCCTGTTAAGCCTAAGAACCCAAGTTTGATACCCTAGTACCTATGTAAGCCAGATGCTCAAGGTGGTGCATGTGTCTGGAGTTTGTTTGTAGTGGCTGGAGGCCCTGACATGCCCATTCTCTCTCTCTCTCTATCTGCTTCTCTCTTTCTCCCCCTCTCTCAAATAAATAAATAAATAAAAATTTAAAAGGACAGGATATTTATGTAGTTACACACCATATCTCAGGAGTTTCTTATGTATTACAAAGGAGAAAATAGTAGTAATGCAATGGAGAGAAAAGAAAAATGTTCATAACTGATCAAAATTAACATTACTAGGGAGTAGCAGATGGACATCAGTGTCACCAGGTGTGATTCCTGAAAAAGATACACATCTAATCTGTATATTCCTGCCAAAATGTAGAGCCTAAATATTTGTAAGCATCAGGAATCATGTGCAAAGCCTAATTTTGGCGAGCATCTATAAAATAACTGTCCCAAGTGCTTCAAATATGTTGACCTTATCTAAGAGGCAAAAAAAGAAAAAGAAAAAACTGTCCTGCATCACGGAACTGAGTAATCATGTCAAATAAGTGAAGAATGTGATGCTGGACCAAACTCTGTCTGGGGGAAATTGCTTTTAGGATCATAATAGATATTATGAGAAATAATAGAATGTAGAAGGTGGAAAGGAAGTAAGATAAGTGTATCAAAATTAAATTTTCTATTTTTTCTAAATTTATTGTCTTATGTCTACAGCATTCTTAGAAACTATGCATCAAGCCATCAAGGAGTAAAAGCCAAATGATCTATGGAACCCATTGTTAAATAACTTAGAAAAATTGTGTGGACACATGTGAAAGAACAAAAGAATGATAATTGTAGAAAATATCTAGAAAGCAGTGAGTCTAAAACATATATAGATGTTCTTTGCTGAAATTTTCAAAATTACAAACTGCATTTCATATTTTTCCAAGATAAAATATACTAATTAGGGGAAGGTTATGAATAAGGCAAATTCTACCCATTAGCTCCTATTTTGTGTCCATAGACTTAAACAGTTTAGGAAACAATTGAAAAACAAGCATAAAACTTCACTGTGATGAGATTAGAATCAATGAAAATAAAGTCTTTATGTCACAAGGCTGACTCAATGATCTATTGCCTGTGCATGATTTCTTCCTAAAATTTTAGAAAGAATTGAAAGAGAAAAATTCAAAACAATGTGGCATTATGTTGTAAGAATTTCAACTTTTAGTGAAAGACACTGAGCTTGTACAGGGTCCTCGTGTGCAATGAGCTCCCACCTGAAGTCCTTCCAATTCCTGCAGACTACAAGCAATTTCATCTAGGTATTTGAAGACAAAAAGATTATATCACATCACATTTGTCCTAAAAATAAGCATTTGCCTTACATGCTCTTTTAATAATTACAAATTTTTGGTTTGGTGAAATCATCACTCTTATCTTTGGAATATACTTTTTTTTTGACGGTACTCTGTGATTTTTATTTGACAAACTAGAGCATTAAAGAATCACAAGTATCCCTCAGGAATTTTATTGAAAAATACTGAACTAGAGACATACTTATAAACTATTACTTTCATGAAATTAAAAAAAAACAACATAAATGTTTTGTCATTTAACACTATCAGGGAGAGAACATACATTTTTTTTAAAGCCAATTTTTTTTTCTTTATTAGTTAGTTTTGTATTCAGCAAATACAGGCAGTTTGGTACCATTATTAGGCTCATCCATGACCTACCCCCTCCCCTTGGCCCCTCCTTCTTGAGGTATATGGGTCATGCATTGTGGAGTTAGCCCACAGTTATGGGTAAGATAAATGTCTCTGCATATCATGACCCAACATGTGGCTCTGATATTCTTTCCGCCCCCTCTTCCGCAAAATTTCCCTGAGCCATGTTGGGTTCATTTTTGGTCTGCTTCAGTGATGAGGTGTTGGGGGCCTCTGAGACTCTGGCTGTCTGATTTGGTAGGAGTTGATTTTTCTCTGTGTTGATCTCCTTCCCCCTTCTACTGGTATCTGGTTCATTAGGAAAACAGCCCCCTTGCTTGTTTCACCAATTTTTCTTAGTTTCAGCCGGGGCCCTTTTGAGGTATGATGGGGTGGCTCTCTCCTTAGGGTCTACATCTATCTGAAAAAGAGAAGCAGATTCTCCAAAGGAGAGTAAATTAGCACCAGCACAAAAGAGATAACCCTTACTTTTTTGATAGAGAATTTAATAGATGTAGGCCCTCTTGTAGCCCATGATTGATGGTAGCTTGATATTGGAGAGTGGGATTATGTTTGGATATGGTTCTGACTTGTTTCCCAGCTCCAGCTATGGGTCCCGTACCACTGAGGAGATCAGTTAGCCAAATTAAGAGCAGTTGGTTCCCCACCATGGCTGTGTGCCACAGTTGCACTTGTGTGGGCATCACAACAAGTTATTTGCTGCTAAGTAGGTTAGTCCATGCATTGCTTCGACAGATATTGGTCATTTTCCCCCAGTCGCCCATGTAGCACCTTCTGGCACTAGACGCTGACTGTCTGGGGACTGACTGTCTTCCAACTTCCAGCCATGCCATTCCATTTTGCATGTCAACCATATAAGGTGTCTTCAGCAGTAGGATCTTACCACTAACCTTTGGTGGGTCATCAAGTACTCTGACAGAAATCTGTCTGTCTTTTAGGAAACCTTGTAGGTCTCTCTGATCAAAAGCTCATTGTGGATGATAGCCCCATGCTGGTACTGGGAGTTACAGGTCAGTGCCCACTAGGAAAATGAGGAAAAAGATAACTAATATACAAGAGCTAGAGAGAAGAGAGAGAGAGAAGGAGAGGGAGAGGGAGAAGGAGGGAGGGAAGATGTAGAAGATTAAGGTTAGTCGTGATCCTACCCTCTCCAGTGTCTTGTGGTTGAGGTGTTCCCTGTAAGGGCCTGGTGAGGGATCAGCCATTTGGTTTGTCTTTTAGTAAGTAGAATTTTATGGTACCATTGCCGTTTGGGTCTAGATTTGTGCTTCCCACCTCTTTGATGGATATGCTTTTACCTGTTTTTATCTTTTTACTTTTTACCACACTTCAGCTAAGGTCTTCTGGCTTTCTTTTTTTTGTGGGGGGGGGGTGTTGAGGTAGGGTCTCGCTCTGGTCCAGGCTGACCTGGAATTAACTATGTAGTCTCAGGGTGGCCTCGGACTCACGGCAATCCTCCTACCTCTGCCTCCCGAGTGCTGGGATTAAAGGCGTGCTCCACCGTGCCTGGCTTCTTCTGGCTTTTTTTTATGTTCAGGTGCAATGAACACAGAACACGTGCTCAATCTGCAGATCGACTGTTGTTAAAAGATGGATGTGATGTGGCTTTGTGATAGAAATGTGGACAAGTTATCCAGACCCACTCTTCCATCTATTGGACTCTAGTTTCTCTATACAAAGATTAATAAAAAAAAAGACTACACAAAGATGAATAATATCATCTCCAAGATGCTTCCAGATGTATAAATTATCGTCGTCTAATTAAGAAGTGTATGTTCTCCCATTTTCTGCCTCAAATTAGATAAGAGGTAGTCAGTTTATAATAGTAATCTCATGCTTTTTTTTAGAGTGATTCAATGTTTATCATACTGAACAAATTCAATATTTTATATTAAAGTATATATTTATTTTATATATTTATAAACAAATTTTGTTTTGATATAGTGTACAATGTGGAATGGCTGGTTAATGCCAGTTAACATACCTACTACATTATATGCTAAGTCATTTTTGTAATGCCACCATTTAAGACCTATTGTATTAGTAATTTTCAAGTATATAACACAACATTATTCACTGTGGTTTCCATGTTGTACCCTCTGAACTTATGTCTGTCTAGCATTCTGTGTCCTCTGCAGTGGTCTCCATGCTTTTGAGGCAGCTTAGAGGGAAATATAGGTGATTTCAGTTTGCTACTCTTAGAAATGTCAGAAGGGTGAATATTTTTATTTTTTTCCTTATCTCACCCAGGAGGTGAATAGAGGCCTCCATTCTTAGAGCTTCCTTTCCAGAGAGAGGAAGGAATGTAATGGTCCTAATCCCTTCCTGGAACCTGATCCCCAAACACCAGGTGTCAGGAGTCCAGCAGCCCATTCAGAGGGCCTACATAAGAGACATGGTCAAAGGTCTAGGGTGGGCTTCCATACTTTCTGGATTCCCGTCTTGCCTCCTTGAGCCCGAGCTGTGCCTTCTTTTCTTTTCTTAAATTCTATCTTTAATCTAATAAAACCTATAACCTCTGGTCTGTGTATTTCAATTCTTGGAATTAGTAAAACAAGAATCCAGGCCCACTGACTCAGTGGAAATTTTGTGTGACTGTTGAATTTTCTGGCACTCTTAACTCCTGGGAAACTCTTGGAAACCCAAGAGTGAAGACTCTGTCACTCTCAAAAGACACCCTGAAATTCTTGTATCATTTCTGACTGACTCTCCATCAGGGAGAAAGCCAAGCGTGGATTTCCCATAGATGCATATCAATTGGTCTAAGATACCCATACAGTGTTCCTCTGATAGGTAAGTTGAAAACTAAACACACTTTAACACAGATATCTAAAAAGAAAGCTACAAAAAGATAGATTATATCAGGTCCCTAATACTCTTTCCTGTAACACAGAAAGTCTCTGTTCCCATCTACTTGGAATGCTATTGTTTCATGAGAAATATCTGAATGTCTCATGTGTCATTTGAGTCATCACCTCTGTCCCCAGTTTCCCTTCATGTCTACATACTCCTGCCACCTGGGTTGCTCACCAGTCTTCAAACAAACCATGCATTGCCACACCAGCTTGTTTTCTTTTATTGTCTTCTCTTTTCCAGAACCAACACCATCATGTGATATGGAGTCCAAGTCCTTAAACCCTCACACAATCACCTTTGTTTTGAAGTCTCCCATTTGCAACAACTTTCTTGTGCCTCTCCAAGTCTGACATGGCCACAGTGCAGAACAGGTCACCGGGTTAACTTAGGTAAATGTGTTAGGTACATAAATTACATTAGCCTGTGAACTTCTTCACAGAATTTTATTCTATGAAAACCTGAAGTGTGTTATATTTGACTTTGCCTGTATCCCAACATAGCATGCACGTTAAGACTCAAAAAATGTAAACTAAATTTAATGTATTTCGCATTACACAGTTGACTTTTCCCTCAAACATAAACAAAGCTGACCCACAGGCATTTTGTGGATATAGATGGCTGCCTGTTCTGGAACAATTATGATGAAATCCCAATTCTTGATCTCTTTTTCCAACCTTCCAAAAAGCTGTCCCAGGAATGTCATTCCAGTAAGATTCTAAACAGAATAAAGTAAAATAAAGTTATTTAATAGCTAAAGTGTGTCTCATTTATTTATATTTAACTGGATCAACCTAATAATACTATATTTCAGGAAATAAGGTACTATCATTACTCTATTTTTTCCCAAGGCATTTTTAGGTTCTCTGAGTCACAGTCAGTGTGGCAGTCTCACCGCCTAAGAGGGGCTCAGATTTGCCCAGGAAGAGGGTGTGAGTCAGCTCCACAGAGTTCACTGTTTACACACCCGACTGAATGTGTTGGAAGCAAAGAAATCCCACCACGTGGAGCTAATGACCGCCACTGCACGGCAGCCCTCAGGGAGGAGACTTTGTGGTTGGGCCATGACCTTCCTGTATGTATAAATAACCACAGCCTCTGAGGGACTAATAGAGTGCGTTTTTGTTTAACTGAGTACTAACATACTGGCAAAAATAAGAATAATTACCTCTAGGTTGGATGCTTTTAACCATTTGTCTGTTGGTCACTTCTTGAGAAGCTGAAGGAAGAAAAGAGCCATGAAGGCTTCATGAAGAGGGCTGACTGTGGTCCTGGAAAACAGCCTGGATGCTCTGACACACTGGGCTGCATGGTACAAGAACCTCCCTCCTCTCCTGTGGTTTGTGATTTGCATGTGAAATACGTTCTTTGTATGGGTTGTGCTTGTTCAAAATCATTCTTTGGGCATGGACTAGCTTCTTATGACCCTGACATTTTATAAACATTCTAGTTCATAGGTACAGAAGCCCTCAAGTCCAAACCTCCTGAGAATTTTATCAAAGCTTTCAAAAATAACACATTACCAAGCAGAAAACTGAAGTGTATATTTTATAAATTCAATAATAATCCATTTCCTTAGGTAATGAAGAATGTGTAAATAGGAGTTTATGTGTATGTATGTGTGTGTTATGTGTGCACATGTGTATGCATGTTTGTATGGGTGTTGGTACATGTGTGGTGGTTGCCAGAGGTCAAAGTCAGATTTCTTTCTCAATCAATCACCACTTTATCTGTTGAGACAGGGTCTCTCATGGAGCCGGTATTCACCCATTTTGTTATTCTAGCTAGCCAGCTTTCCCAGGGGATCCTCCTATCTCTGATGCCTGAGGGCAGGATGACAGATGTGCACCACCATATCCAGTATTTACACAAGTGCTGGGGATCCGAACTCAGATCCCCACATTATAGTGTTTTACCAACTGATCCATTTCCCTAGGTCCATAAGCTTTTAATGTGCAATATATACATACATATATATATATATATATATATATATATATATATATATATATGTATACTTTCTACACATTAAACTTAGTTCCTTCTAAGTCACCAATTGTCAGTTAAAAAAAATCATAAAGGGGCTGGAGAGATGGATTAGCAGTTAAGGCATTTGCCTACAAAGCCAAAGGACCTAAGTTTGATTCCCCAGAACCCACATAAGCCAGATGCACAAGGGGTGCATGCATCTGGAGTTCATTTGCAGTAGCTATAGGCCCTGGTGCACCATTCTCTCTCTCCCTCTCTCTGCCTCTTTCTCTCTCTCAAATAAATTAATAAAAATAAAGTTAAAAAATCATAAAGATTCTTAGTTATGTGGCCAAAACTGAATGCTCATGTTCCCACAAAAACTTAAATTGCACATATTGTTTGCTTTATTATATCTAGAGCAACAGAACATTATGAATGAATGATTCTGCATTTTAATAAATTCTCAACAAGGCAATTCACTTATATTTCTCTTAAAAGAAGGAAGGGAAGGAGGGAGGAAGGGAGGGAAGGAAGAAGGGAGGAAGGAGGGAAAGAAGGAAGAAATAAAGAATATGTTAGCATAGGACATAAGATTTAGCAGCCCAAGAATTCAAGGGAAGGGAATATTAACAGGAAGGAACAATTTTAAAATGTTAGTCAATGCCCAGC
Source organism: Dipus sagitta (assembly GCA_036346955.1). Taxonomy (NCBI): domain Eukaryota; kingdom Metazoa; phylum Chordata; class Mammalia; order Rodentia; family Dipodidae; genus Dipus; species Dipus sagitta. The sequence continues at coordinate 152,864,841 of CM070771.1, forward strand.
ATGATGTCACATACCTTTAATCCCAGTATTTAATAGGCTGAGGTAAGAAGATCACTGTGAGTTTGAGGCCAGCCTAAGGCTAATTCCCGGATAGCCTAGGCTAGAGCAAGACCCTACCTCAAATGGCACCCCCCCAAAAAAAGTTAGTTAAAACAAGATGATATATCCACAAAATCTTAAACCTGTGAATAATTGTCTACTTAGAAGTAAAAACTTTTAATTTTTATCTTTTAAGTAATTACACTTAAAAATTCATTTGGGGCTGGAGAGATGGCTCAGTGGTCATGGATGCTTCCTTGCAAAGCCTAATGGCCCAGGTTTGAGTCCCTAGGACACACATAAAACCAGATACACAAAGTGGCACATGTGCCTGGAGTTTATTTTTAGTGGTAGGAGGCCCTGGTGCACCCATACTCACTCTCTCAAATAAAACTGTTTTTAAAAATTCATCCCCATAAAGGAAATATTTTAGCAAGTTTCAATATGATCAGATTTTACTATGAAAAAAATATTCTAAGATATGTAATTGATTTCTTCTGAGTTTAAAATACAGAGAAACTTCTTCATATTACATAGTTTTTCTGCCCCATCTCTCCTTTGAGACATATTGAAGATCATCTTGAAGCCAGCCAAAGTCTCCAATACCAGGTTACTTCTTACTGGGTTTCTGTTGGGATTTTGATCTTATCTCCTCTGCTTATCCCAAACCAAGCTTCTGTTGACTCAACAGCTGCTCCAGTCAGTACACTGAAGAGATACTAAGGGAGGGGTGAGCTGAGAATGGGCAGGCTAGCCTGCAGAGAGATAGCAGGCCTAGTGAGCCTCTGGTGGGAGGGATGTGGTCATAGACAAGCTCTCAGACAAGTCATCTATGGGAGAAATATTAACGTGCACTGAATTTATAAAATTACCTACTTTTTCTGGCCCTCAACCAAACGCATCTGTAATCAGCTCACAATCCAGAGATAGCACTGGACATTCATATTTTCCAGGGGTCTGGAAATACTCGTTCAGCTCTTAAACGTACACAAAACTTTAGAACCAGATATTAACTATGAAAATCAAGTTCTATAATTCTTGTATGATTACTACTGCCTGAAGCCTCTCTTTTGAACACAATAGAAAACAATCTTACAAATAACTGGTTGGAGATACAAGAGTTAATAACCTTCAAGGGACTTAGCATCTGCTATAGACGCACAGGACCTATGAGCCCAACCATCTCCTGAGTATCAGGAATTTGCGGGGGCGGGGGTCTGTGAAAGAGGGATACAATCATATATGTTATGAAACCAAAGTACTTTATTAATCTGCTCTAAATTTGGAGTAGTGCTGTAGCTTTGAAGAGCCGGGCAAAGGTGGAGAGAGGGAGCCAGGCTGGTGCCTCTGTCTAGCAGGTGTGAGATGTTGGAACTCATACTCCAGGGGGAAGCAGGAACCCATGCATGAGTAGTATTTGGCACACTGAGACACTGGTCAGTCTGTGGATTTCCTTCCTGGAAATTGGCCCAGGGGCCCATGGCATGAGAGAACCTGCCACAGAATGACCCAGGGCTGAGGGCAGTCATGCTACAGGAGTGGGAGAGAGGGAATGAAAGAGGGAGTATCTCTCTGCCATTTCTCACGAGAGACAAATGGAAGAGAGAGAGAGAGAGAGAGAAGGCCCACATGTGAATAGAAAAAGTGGGGGGAGACAGACATCTGCAAGCTGAGGAGGGATGAAGGAAAATACACACCTATATTACAATGGGGGTCAGGAGGAAAGAGAGAACCAAGCTGGTGATGGATGGGATTTTATACTCATTTGGGCATAGAGGCTGGCCAGTGGGAGGTGAACAGAGGAAGAGCAAACTCTAGGAGCCAGGTTGCCTATTTCTGGCAGGGAGCTTAGTAGCCCCTTTGAAGAAATATCCCAGTTTGGAAGGTGTAGAGAGCCCTAAGACTGACGCTGAGATATCACTGCTGTGGAGGCTGTGATATGGAAGACATTATGGAAAACACTACCTCATTCTTCTAATCTTACCTGGATGTCAGAAACATAAAAGTAACATGATTGTTTACCTTTAAATGGACTAGTGCCAGAAGAAACAAAGGTATTAGAAATCAACACTGGTCCATGCCTTTAATCCCAGCACCTGGGAGGCAGAGGTAGGAGGATTTCTGTGAATTCAAGGCCACCCTGAGACTACATAGTGAATTCTAGGTCAGCCTGGGCTAAAGCAAGACTGTATCTTGAAAACACAAAGGAAAAAAAAATCAATATTCATTTGAACACAAAGTTTTAAAATTAAAAATGGGTTAGTCTTCTGAATTCAGAAAAAGTCAACACTAGCCATTGAGAATCGAAGAAACTGACTTGAGAACTCAGATCAATGTGCACTCTCCCTCTCATGCATGGAGGGAACACAGAGGGAGGATGTCCTGTATAGGACACAGAGAAGCCTGTGAGGCCCAGCACAGCCCCATCCTGCTGGGCAATACTGGAGTGTTACCTCTAGTGCAGGCCTGCGGGCAACACAGACCCTTCCAAGGCCAGCACACCTTCTTACCAGCCTGCGCAATAAAGCAGAGGGTTTCTGAGAACATACACATTTTTCTTTGGAAATGTTTAACCAGCATCCAGACTAAAATGGAAAGGAAATACATATTGGGGTCATAAATAACTTACATAGCAATGAATTGTCAAAATAATCATATTTTGCTTTGGAATTCACATATGGGTAATCAGACCACATGAATACTAGTTACAAGATACACTGTTCAAATAAATGTACCACAGAATTTAGGAAAATGGGCCCAAATTCTGGATTGCAAAAATGTCTAGTTGGAATGTTGAAAAGGTAAATAGAAGTAAATAAGCATTTTGGTTATTATAGAATTTCTATTTTTATTATAGTGCTTTCATCATATATATATATATATATGTGTGTGTGTGTGTGTGTGTGTGTGTGTGTGTGTGTGTAATATATTATGAACCTGGTTGTTAGTTTTAGTAAAGAAAATGAACCAAATTGTGTCAATTGGCTAAATTGTGAATTTATTTTATATTTTCAATTTCTGTAAAAATAATGCCCTTACTCAAATAACTACATCAATACAATAATGAACTTTCATAGGTACAAAATAGGATAGATAATCAAAATATTCATTTCAGATGTCTATAACTTGTTGTTTATAAATTATATCTGCTAAAATATATATGTAAGAATCTGGAAAGTCATACTAAACTGTGACACAGCATAGTGGGATATAACATTATTTGAGGGAAAATATTTTGGAGAAAGATTGGTGCCAGTGGTTCAGTCAGTGTTTAAATCCATCAGATCAAATATGCTTCCTTTCAAAAGTAGGAATCATTAAAACAATTCAAATGAATGGATAATGATGGTAAGGGTTAGTCAAATCCAGGGTAATTGTAAGCTTGGTGAATGATGACAACAGAACTAAGCTGTAATTTGTGCCCATCTGGAAATATTGCTAAATCTGTTTGCTTGCTACAGTTTGGTGGAAAAAAAAGTGTTAAGGCAGAAGTAAAGCCTGTAGACTATAGAATAAAATAATCACCCTACTAAAAATAGAAATAACAAACTTAATCTCAGTTTCTAAGTACAGTGGCAAAAATTCTTAGGTTATGGAAGTTTAAGTTTTTTAACTTCAGTGACTTTCTGGGAATATACTGGGTAAATTCTCAGACTACCTCTCCTCTGAATTATTTTCTACAAATTCTTTAGATAAGCTCAGGAGGAAGGATGTATAAATAGGGTTACTCTAGCAGGAAAAGGCATTAGGTTGCAAAGAATTGTCCTTGCCAGTCCTCTCTACCCATTTGAATTTTTGAAAATCAAAAACCAGACACCGGAAAACCTAGTGGAACTCAGGCAGAACCGATATGTAAACTTTGTGCTGAGCAGGAGATTAAAAAAAAAAAGAAAGGCCTGAGAGGTGGCTTAGCGGTTACGTGCTTGCCTGTGAAGCCTAAGGACCCCGGTTCGAGGCTCGTTTCCCCAGGACCCACGTTAGCCAGATACACAAGGGGGCGCACGCATCTGGAGTTCATTTGCAGTGGCTGGTGGCCCTGGCGCACCCATTCTCTCTCTCTCTCTCTCTCTCTGTCACCCTCAAATAAATAAATTAAATTTAAAATTAAAAAAAAAAACAGGACTGGAGGGATAGCTTAGTGGTCAAAGTGTTTGCCTGCAAAGCCAAAAGACCCAGGTTTGATTTTGCAGGACCCACATTAGCCAGATGCACAAATGGGGGGCACATGTCTGGAGTTCGTTTGCAGTGGCTGGAGGCCCTGGCATACCCATTTTCTCCCTCTCTCTCTCTCTTTCTCTGTCAAATAAATAAATAAGTAAATAAAAATAAAATATTAAAAGAAAAACAAACAAACAAAAAACAGCTAGGACAAAATGAGAGTCTAAGCATGCAGGGGAGATACTTGTTTTTTATTTTATGCACACAAAAATCTGGTAACCAAGTCAAGGGAATACTTACCATTGAAGGGTGTGTAGAATCAAACAGTTATTAAAATCTCACATGTGTAAGTAAAAATAATGCCTAGTGTATGATTTGAAATATAGAAGAGAACCTGGAAATATACATACTATGTTCTACAATGTTGGCAAAGTCTTTTGAGACCATACTTGACAAATTCCATGTGCGTGGTACAAGATTCTTGACAGAGGCAGGCCTCCAATACTCTGAGGAAGCAGCCTTTATTCGTACATGCCCGCATGGGCGCAGTGCACTCATAACCATGGGCTGACCCCTAAGCACTGAAGTGCTTTCCCTTTTGTACCTTCCATTAACTCCTCTATATCTTTCACAACCCTTTCCCTTGTCACCCTTATGTGTCAGCATTACTACCAGGTTGCTTCGTACAAATTCCAAGCTACAGGGCACATGCCAAACTATGTGGTTGCTACATGCACACAGACCAGAAGTTGTTTTCCGTTTGTTCTGGGAGAGAAGGCTCTTACCACACACAGGCCAGTGGGGACACAGTGCTGAGGGTCGCTCATGGGCTGCTGAGGAACAGAGCTCAGTGGCCATGTCAGAAATGAATGGTGTTCACTCAGCAACACCTGCCCTGGCAACGGGTCTCTCAAAAGGAAGTTGAGTGTGGCTCCTCCTTAAAGGCCGTAATTAAACAGGATAAATATCACACACTGTAAACTCTTAGAGGAAAATGCTTTTAGTCTACAAAATTAATTAAAAGCACAAATGATTTTGTTTAAAAAAAAAGTCAGTATTGGGTTGGGGGTGTGGCTCACTGTTGGAGCAATTACCTAGCATGCGTCAAGCTTTGGGTAAAGTTAATATCAAAGCACTTAGACCTTGGATATAAAAAGGTGAAGTAACACTATTCTATTACAGATTGTGTCATTAAAACAATTTACTAAGAAATATTATGACTTATTTTCTTTAAATGATCTTCCCTCACCCCTCTACCACTAAATAAGACTTTTCACTGAATAAATTGTCTGAGCAAAGTTGATGTGGAAATGACACCTAATACAGTCTAAGATGATTTTAGGTGATTATCTGTAGTAAGAAAATGAAGCAATCATGTTCCTTGAAGAACACAGTTTTTAACTTGTCTTTATTTTATTGAATGTTAATTTTTAAATTCCATCTTTATACTGTTTGGAATACCAGATTAACCCAGCTTTTGCTGTTTTTCTTCATATAGTTGTCCAACTAATTCAATCATTGGAGGGTATTCAGATCAGGCAAGTTTTTAACCTCTGAAGTGACTTGGTGGTAAGCCCACATAAAATGAGCAGGACTGGCATGTGCTGGCTGTGATCTGCAGTCTGCGAACTGAGGAGACAGCATGTTTCTTGTGAATCCAGGTCTTGTTTCATCCCTCGCCACCTTCTTACCTATTTGCTCAGGTTCACTATTCATTCATGTTTTTAATGTGATACCGAGAATAATGGCTATCATATTTTGCGTGAAATTAATTTAGACATTTTGAGGTACTATGTCTGGTGCATGATCAAAATATAACAAATGGAAGCCGTCAACCTCATTTATAATATTTATGTTTATGTGTGTGTGCCCTGAGGATCCTCTTTTTTTTTTTTTTTTTTTTTTTTTTTTTTGGTTTGATCTCACTCTAGCCCAGGCTTACCAGGCACTCACTCTGTAGTCTCAGGCTGGCCTCAAACTCCCAGAGATCCTCCTACCTCTGTGTCCCAAGCGCTTGGATTAAAGGCATATGCCACCACCCTTGGCAAGGAAGCACTCTTATTTGGTTTTTATTCTTAACACTGAAGCCAGCCTTTTTTTTTTTTTTTTTGAGTCCCAAAGATTAATTAATTAATTAATTTATTTATTTTTGTTTTTCGAGGTAGAGCCTCACTGTAGCCCAGGCTGACCTGGAATTCACTATGTGGTCTCAGGGTAGCCTTGAACTAACAGTGATCCTCCTACCTCTGCCTTCCGGGTGCTGGGATTAAAGGTGTGCTCCACTATGCCCAGCTCAAAATTTAATTTTAATAAAAATTTTTCTCTCTGATTTTTATCTTATTCAAAAAGAAATTCAGAAATTGAGATGGTCATTTAATACTTACATCTTTGTCAAATGAATTATCATGGAAAGTCTTATATCAATAATTCTTAACTATGTTGCTAAAGAATTGACTATTTTATTTATTTTATTTTAGCTTAATATTTAATTAAAAATTAATAGTTGTATATAGTTATGAAACATAGAGTCATTTTTGATGTGTCTTTACACCATGGAATAATCCAAGTAATTAGCATGTCCATCATCTCTGGCAGAGGACAACTATTCAGCTGAGGTTCAGAACATTGATTCTGGGAATGCTTTTGACTACTGGGGATATAATGCGAGAAAACACTTTTTGATGTGATGTTAGTGTGTGCATGTATTTGTATATGTGTGTGTATTATAGGATGGCACAGGTAGTTTAACGATGGCGATACATTCTGAGACATGCATTTTTATGTGATCTCCTCACTGTGTGAGCAGCATAAAATGTATCTGCAAAAACCTGGGTAGTGTGGGTCAGTCAATGCCATAGGATGCTGATGCAATTAACAGATGTAGTAAAATGAGATGGTGCCCATGGAACATAAAATACTGTTCCACAGAAAAGTGCTTTACAGGTACAAGGAGCTTACTCTAAAACAATTGAAGGTATAGTACAGTGAACATAAATTAGCGATTCATTTATTATCAGGAATTACATTTTATACATAGTTTTATGTGCTATACTTTCATATGCCTGGCAGGTCAGTAGATTTGTATACATTAGAATCACCACAAACAGGTGCTACTTTGCACTTTGATGTTAACCAGGCTGTGAAGTCAGTGACAGGCATGTTCAGCTCCATTATCATCATAAGGGACCATTGTGATACATACAGTCTGTCCTTGCCTAAATGTCACCATGTGGCATGGCATCATATATTTTTGTGTATATGACATGTTACATATATATGCTACAAGGAACATTCACCCAAGCATTTGTAGCCATAAAGTATCTTGGAAATAATGCCTGTATCTATATGCAAAAGATAAAGATAAAATACTACTTGATGTGTCTCAAAATATTTCTCTAGAGGAGAAATTGCATACCTATATAATAGCATTTCCTCTGTTTTCCCTTCAGCAATAAATGCTCAACACAGTTCATCAAAGGAACAAATGTGAAATAAAAGACATTGCTTTGAAGAGAAGATGGATGGATTTCTCAGCAAAATACAGCTTAAGGTTCAGCTTTCTAAACTTCAAATCCCTGAAGAGGAAATGAAAGGAAGTAAGTCAGCTATTGAGAAAGCTTTGATGCTAGCCTCTGTCTTAGTGGTGCGAGTGTTGGGAGAAAGCGTGTTGACATCCAGTAGTAAGTCAGGTTTCAAAAGCATCTAGAGGATGTACTATGATGTGTTTGATAAAAAGTAGAGAGGCAAGTAATGAATATATTTATGGTATTAATTTGAAAGAAATGCCTCTTTTAAAAAGTATCCTCAAAGAATATGAACATTGACATGTCACAGGAGATCAAAGTAAATTGTTTCTAACTATGTGCTTTGGAAGGTGAATGGCATGCTGTGGCCTCACTGAAGAAGCTGGAAGCTAGGTTCTCTCTCTAGCCGTGGCACCTAGAGGTGTCACCTTGGCCAAGTGCATTTATCTCTGTATCTCAGCCGGTTAATTCATAAAGTACATGAGAAAGATGTCTTCTCTGGAGTGCCTCTGTCACAATAACCTGCTCTTTGGGTGCTATAGAGTAAGCCATATCCACATTCTGGAAACATGCCTAAAGTACTAACCCTGATTTTAATAGTTTAATAAAAAGTAAACAGTAAGAATTAAGTAGGAATCATAACCTCTCCACTCAAAAGACATTGTGGGATTCAGCACGCAATAGGCACAAAGAATTAACTTATAGCAGACTTTCAGCATTTGCATTAACATTATACAATTAAGATTATCTGAGAATGGCTCCATCAAACTAAAATGTTCTAATTACTGCTGTTGCATTCGATAGGTATTTTACCAATAAAACATTTTATTAAACTCAATAATTATTCATATGCTTCGGGGGTAGTAGAAAAAAAATCTCAGAACAATAAGAAGCAATAAAAAGAAGAGATAGGTGATGAAGATGATAAGCAGATGATAGATGATGGATGAAAAATGGTCAATAAATGATAGGTAAGATATATAAACAGATGAATAGATTGAATGATCGAATTCACAAAATTAAAAACTTCCTTTGTTGGGCTGGGGAGATGGCTCAGTGGTTTAGGGCATTTGCTAGCAAAGGCTGCTAGCCTCTTGGGTGTCACATGCATCTGGAGTTCATTTGTAGCGGCAAGAGTCTCTGGTTCATTCATACTTCCTTTTTCTCCCTCTTTTAGCAAATAAATAAGCAAAAGTATTTTTTAAAATGTTCCCTGTGAATACTAGATAGTGGATGTTTAACCAGTGAAAAAATAGTTACAAATGCATAAATAATATCATAGCTCTGAACTTTCTGATGTTTTTTTGATTGTTCTATTAAAATCATGTGAGACTTGTGTTCAGGCTCTAGATGCCTTTACTTTTCACAAGAACATCTTTTAAAAGTGACATTCCAGACAATCTGAAAATGTGTATTCATATTCCTTGTTCTAGCTTGCTTTTGAGTTTCTTCCCTGTTCTTTGCAGCCCATAGGGATGCAGCAGGCGGGGTGGAAGTGAGGGAAGGGTAGCATGCTGAAGTGGCATTTTGAGTCATTATCTTGCAGACAATCTCCTCCACACACCAAAGGAGTGAGTCATATCCTTACTTCACTGTTCAGAATCCTTGAATCTGAAGGGAAATAGCAGGCCAGCTAGTCTAGCATTTTCAGTTTAAAGCTATTAAGTTGTCATTATTCCATTCTCTCCATATATAGATAACAAGCATGCTATTACTTACTGAGTACTTTTCTTCAAGTAGCTCAAGTTTTAATCAAACTCAAATTTTTAGAAATGGAATTTTACCTACTAGTTTAATTTATTAAAATTCATAATTGAACATGAAATATGTACAATGCATACAGCATGACATCATTTAATTTGTACTAAATATCCTGTTGCTTATAGTCTGGCTCCTGCATTCTCATTAACAAATAAAGTTACTAAAAAAATAGAGTCAGATTAACTGGAATGAAGGCACAACTTGACATAAACAGAAGGAATAAAAATTATCAAAAAGGAAGAATTTTTTCACTTGACAATCAAAGGCTACTTAATGCCCTGTCTGTAAATCATTAATGTTCTTTCCATATAAAGGATGGGTAAAAACAGAATGGAATAGAGTGGTCTTTGCTGATATTGCACACAGACAAAACCAATTGTTCTAAAAGATTCATCAATTTTAGATGGGTATATTTGAAAGCAATCTAGTTTTTCTCTTTACACAGCATTTATTCTTGTTTCTATATTTAAAAATCTCAAGCGTTAAAAAAGAAAAAGAGAGAAAGAAAACCAAAATCATTGTCCATGCTGAAAGTTTTACAATTTGTTTCTGGACCCAGAGCAACATGAACAACGTAGATTGAAGTCTTCAACTATGAAGGACCCATAAGCCAGTGGCAGCTGCCTTTCCCATTCTTTTAATAGCCACAGGCGGATCATCTAGCATGGGCCATGCATGGCAGTGACTGCTTTGCAAATAGTATCTCACTTACCTACATTCTGACCTAGTAAGTTAAGTACACTGTCACTCCTATTTCTGGATGAGAAAACTGAAGTTCAAGAAGGAAAATAAGGGTGAGAGAGATGGCTAAGCAGGTAAGAGTGCCTGCTTGTGCATGAGGGCGTGAAAGGATCTGCAATCACCTGAGTTCCATCCACAGCACCCACATAAACAGCTGGGAGTGGCCACACATGTGTCAAACCCCGGTCCTATGGGGAGCAGCATCCAGAGAATCACCAGGGATCCTAAAGCCCACAGCTATGTGTGCAGAGTCTGACTCAAGGAAATACATAAATGAGCAACAGAGGAAGGACACATGAAGTCTTCTCTGAGCTCTGTGAACTTGTGAACCCATCTACATATGTATACCACGTACATATGCATGCATATTACATACTACACACGCACCACTATACATGCAACAAAAAATAAAGAAAATAAGAAAGCTCAATACCTGGTCGTCATAGAGAAGAAGGAATGAGGCCCAGCCTCACTTTTTTTTTTTTGTTTTGTTTTTTGTTTTTTGTTTTTTGGTTTTTGGTTTTCTGAGATAGGGTTTCACTCTAGTCCAGGCTGACCTGGAATTCACTCTGCATTCTCAGCCTTGAACTCATGGCGATCCGCCTACCTCTGCCTCACAAGTGCTGAAATTAAAGGTGTGAGCCACCACACCCGGCTCCTCTCTCCTATTTGTTGCAAAAGGAGGAAAAGAGTCCAGAGGAGCCAGGAGATTTTAACCTTTTTTCCCATTTACATTGGGTTTTAGTGTGCTGCTGGGTTTTTGTGTGTTGCACTGTATTACCCTGTCACCTGCTGGTTTTCTGGAACTCCTGTGGCACCCAAGTGTGCAAGAGACTCTGTGGCTGTGGGGTACCATGAATAGTGCCTGTGCTGAGAGAGTTATCAACAAGGATCGTATAAAAAATTCTTTAGTGTACCCTCACCGGAACAGGGCTCCGAAATGAGCCTAGATAGTTAATTTTTAAACAAAGCAATGGCCAATTTCCTAGCCATCTCTAACCTGTGTCAAAGGGGATAGCCTAAGTGTATTGTACAGAACATGCACAGCATCTCTTCCAAAACCTCAGGTTTACACTGATGTGTGGCTCAGAACTGAGAATGAGACTTGAATGAAAATCCGGAACTGAAGCGCTATGGTGAGGTGCTCCACAGACCCACCTGGGGGAGAGCCCAAACTGCTGTGCACCCAGCTGCAGCTGGAGCAGGTTTGTAAAGCAAAACCCCAGCCTCGGAGTTGTACTGTAGCCTCAGGCTGTCATGTCTTAGGAGTTCCAGCAGATATTGTCTGGAGTGTGACCACAGAAAATGTGGTTCCACATCCAGAAAACTGAGTTACATTGAAGCCATTCTAGACATAAGTACTATTCTTTACACTTTCTCAGCCTTCTCTCCCCCATCTGGCTCCACTTCCTAAGTTTGCATTATTTAAAAATCCATAAATGAAACAGAAACTGAGAGCAGTCATAAGATGGGAAGCCAATTGTTACTAATATTTATTCTATGCCAGGAAGCCTACCTTGTTTTCTGGGTTAATTTTTAGCCTGAAAAAATAAAATAAAATATTTTTAGAACCAAAAGTTCAGTGCAAACAAATGCCAACTGTCTTCATATATGAACTTCATATATTGATATATTTATTTCAAGAGCTTATTTGAGGCCCCTGAAGTCTCAGAATTAGCAAAGTATTTCTATCAGCATTATAGACATAAGGGAGAGCTAGCCAATCAATGCATGCACCTTAAGAAGTCCCTTCAGATTTTTGCAGTTTTAGCATGCTTTGGTAGCCATTATTTAAAATGCCCCACACTAACTTGGCAACCAATCTACAAAATTATTAATACAATGAGTGATGTCATGCAGTAAGTTTTCTGCTTTTGTCACTAAGAAAAGCTAAATCCAGCTAGAAAGGCTGTCAACAGAGAAAGATGGTTTCAGGAGTTTTCTCGAAACACATGTACAGGGCCCTACTCCTAGATCTTTGGAGATGGCATACTCTGTTTTCACAGACTCTCAGGTGGCTACAATGCACAAAGTTGAGACCAGGCATTTTAGGTTGAGAGGGTCTACACATGAAAACTAACATATTACAATGGGTTGTAACAGGAACACAAGTGCAATTCATACTGCACATGGGCAGAAAGTATAGATACAAAGCACAGATGCGCACATGTACACACCTAAATATATGAAAGAATTAACAAAATTCTCTAAAAAATTTGTATAGATTCTTATTCTATGAATTGAAAAGGCAATGAATAAGATCATTAAAGAAACAAGAAAGACAAAATTAATTGTAGTCAAAAAATAATTTCAAAAGGCAAGCTTTGTCCACCAAATATGTCTTAATTGTTTCATTCCAGGAGTGCTGTATATTAGTTTTGTGTCATAAATAGAAACAATATTCTGATTTATACCCAGGATCTACTTAATAAAAGCAAATTGTTCTGTATATGCTGCATTTTTCTTCTTAAAAATAATATTTAACTAATTATTTTTTGAGAGAGAGGCAGATAGAGAAGGGGTAATAGAGAATGAGTGTGGCATGGCCTCCAGCCACTGCAACTGAATTCCAGACACAGGCACCACTTTGGGCATCTGGCTTTACATGGGTACTAGGACTCAAACCTGAGTCCTTTGGCTTTGCTGGCAAGTACCTTAACTACTAAGCCATTTCTCCTGTCCTATACTATAATTTTCAAACATGTAGCTTGGGTCCAAATATTTTTGGCCTCTTGCAACAATAATTAAGCAATAAACTTTAATAATGACCATGATGAAATCCCTTACAGATGATAATAATTGTCTTTTTAAGGTCTGCTGGCTTAGGAGCAGTAGTTGCTCTTCAAAAAACTATGGGGTTAGAATAGATGTGAATTAGTTAGAAAGAAGCTCATGACTAAATAAATTTCACATCCAACTTGGAAATTACTTCTGTAGTTTTGAAACAATAGGCATTATCCCTTGGGTTCACATATCACATGAACCTCTGATTACTTTTTAAAAATTTTTTGTTAATTTGAGAGCGACAGACAGAGAGAGAAAGAGACAGAGAGAGAGAGAGAGAGAGAGAGAGAATGGGCATGCCAGGGCCTCAAACCACTGCAAACGAACTCCAGATGCATGTGCCACCTTGTGCATCTCGCCTACGTAGGTCCTGGGGAACTGAGCCTCAAATTGGGGTCCTTAGGCTTCACAGGCTAGCGTTTAACTGCTAAGCCATCTCTCCAGCCCTCTGATTACTTTTGGCATAAAAGAGAATCTAGAAATAAAGATGATAATTACAAGACATTTTCTGGATTATGGCTGATAGCTAGGAAGTCAACATTTATAATTTAGGCACAAACATATTCCAGGTCTTCAAATGTGAATGTAGTCACTGGATAGCAAGTTTCACAACATTATATGCTAAGCTTTAAGTGTGCTTTATGTTGATGGAAGGATCACTTCCTCCTCACTTCTGATGCTTCCTTCCATGTGGAGGCAGTTCCACTCTCATTGGTCCCTAGACCATCCTGTCTCGGAGCTTGCTCCCTCCTCACCAGTTTAGTGAGGGCCTGCATCCTCTTCTTCTTCTTCTCCTCCTCCCTCTCTTCCTCCTTCTCCTTCTCTTTCTTCTTCTTCTTTTTGCATGTGTAGGTGTGTGGTGTGTATACATATACATATGAGTGTTTGTTTGTATGTGGCCCCATATGCATGCATGTGTATGTGAAGGCCAGGATTGAAGTCCAGTGTTTTCCTCAATTACACTCCACACTGGTTTTGGAGACAGGGTCTCTCACTTGGAGCTCACTGATTTGGGCAGACTGACTAGCCAGTGGGCCTGTGGTAAACTCTTGTCTCCACCTCCTCAATGGTGGGATTACAGGCACATATCACCATGCTCAGCTTTTATGTGGGTCTTGGGATCTGAATTCAGCTCCTCATGCCTGCATGGCAAGCACCCTACTGACTGATCCATCTCCTCATTAAGTCATGAAGAATAAAGGTAATAGTCTAGTTCTCTATTCTCTTCTCTCCTTTCCTTATGATCCTCAGTCTAGAAATATCTACTGTGAGCTTTCCCCACATCATAAGGTTTAGAACCTGTGGGCTCTCATGACTGGTCTCAGTTGTTTGGTTGTTGGATCCAGCACTAGGATATTCATGTGTCTATAGGCATAGGTTGTATGCACTAATTTCAGTTTCATCAGAAAGAAAAAAGTTTTGGGGGCTGGAGAGATGGCTTAGTGGTTAAGTGCTTGCCTGTGAAGCCTAAGGACCCTGGTTCAAGTCTCAATTCCCCAGGACCCACCTTAGCCAGATGCACAGGGGGCACACATATCTGGAGTTCATTTGCAGTGGCTGGAGGCCCTGGCACACCCATTCTCTCTCTCTCTCTCTCTCTCTCTCTCTCTCTCTCTGCCTTTTTCTCTCTCTGTCTGTCACTTTCAAATAAATAAAAATAAACAAAAAAAGAAAGAAAGAAAGAAGTTTTTGTTTTACTTTGTAGGTTTTACTCCTTATTTGTCTCTTAATTTGCTCTACAAAAGTCAGATATTATAGGGTGATATGAGTTGTCCTAAAGCACCACAATATTCAATTCACTGACCAGGAGCTTTGAAAATCTTTTTTTTAATTTTATTTTTATTTTTTGAGGTAGGGTCTCACTCTAGCCCAGGCTGACCTGGAATTCACTATGTAGTCTCAGGGTGGACTTGAACTCATGGTGATCTTCCTTCCTTTGCCTCCCTAGTGCTGGGATTAAAGGTGTGTACTACCACACCCTGCAAAAATCTTAATAATATTTGGCAAGGCTTTTGATTTGGAGCTGTCTACTTGGATGCGAATATAGAGAATGTTGGCCCTGGTGGTTTATAAAGACTTCTCCTTTTAGGGCAATAGTCTGTTTCCTGTATCTTTGCAACAATGGCAACATATGTGGCAGTGTTAGGCCTTAGATGCAGACCAGGGCACTTTGCCCATAGTAAATCATTGCTACACGACCACAGGTCAGCAACTCTATTTATAGAGGCAGATATACACCAAGCCTGACAAAAATGGTATAGCTCTCAGTAAAGGCTCAACCCTCGGGGACTTAACCACATGCTGGCCATAAGACTGCTCTGAGCAGACAGGTTGTTGTTGCTCCTTAGCCTTAAGTCCTTGCTTCTGTATTACCAGTGAGGCATAATGAGGCTACACTCAGGTATTTGAGGGGAGAATCCCATGCAATGTGTCTCTCTTGTATGCTAGTGTTTCAGGGATAGTGGAGTTCAGAGGTTCATAGACTTATTCTGTATAGATAGTAAACAGTTTGGGCTTTGTGGACCACTTGGTTTATTCTGCAAATATTCAATGCTGGTGTTGCACTTCAAAAATACTGGTAGACAATGGATGAGCCCACAGATAGCATGACTGT
The DNA here is from genome assembly GCA_036346955.1 of Dipus sagitta. Classification (NCBI taxonomy): domain Eukaryota; kingdom Metazoa; phylum Chordata; class Mammalia; order Rodentia; family Dipodidae; genus Dipus; species Dipus sagitta. The sequence goes on from CM070771.1 coordinate 152,880,462, forward strand.
GAGTCAGTGACAATTTAGAGATTTTCAGAAGTCTAGGTGGGAAGAAACCACTTTTCATGAAGGTCTGGCCATGGGTGATCACCACTAAACACTACTACAAAACTTTCAACTTACAAGAAATCAGTCATGGCTGATGTGCTATTACTCAGAAGAAACACAAAATGTGCAGTAGAATTTACATCCAACATGCAATGAATGATAGGTTCAAAATTGCCCTTTAGCTGGTCAACATATCCCAAAGGATTTTGAATTTATTCTTAGTCTGTGAGTCACTGACTTGGATAGACAAGCATCATGGCAAGGCAAACTTTTGCATCTGTTCTCCATCACTCTGACACTGGAGTTAGGGTAGAGGGTTTCCTTTCAATTTTGAGATGACATCTTTATCTGAAATAACTGGTCTAGGGGCCTAGAAACTGCCATGTTTTCTAAATTTAGTTGGTGGATAGAGCTAGTTTAGAAACTTTCAAGTTAAGCCCGAGATACTTGGGTAAAGGTAGATGTGGCTGGCACCTTTTCAGGAATCATGGTATCACACAGACTCAAACCTACTGATCTGGACCAAATAGCACAGAAGGCTTGAAGGTTGAAGAGATTTAGACTTCAGCTCCTATAAAATTAGCACACAAGTGCAAGAAGATTTGATTATAGAATTGACTTACTTAGATTTTGCATTTGGGCATCATGGACTTGAATTGTTTTGCATTTTCCCCTTTGTACTTTTATTTCCCTGGCAATCTGACAATGAAATGGGATCTGATATTCACATATGGGGTACATTATGACTATTATTTTATTGCTGCATTATGTGGTAGATCATTGTTCCAACTATTCACCCAAGGGGGAAAAACATACAGAGAGAATTAGAGAGAGACACTTTTCATTTCTACTATATTTTTTTACAAAGAAAATAGCCTTTTTATAACTCTCCTGGTTTTTCTGAATTCACTGGCTTGGCCTGTGAGTCTTAGAAGGAAACTGAACAATTTGTTTCCAGCCCAGTCCTGTCCTCTTCATCTTGGGTATAAGCTGCCCTGTGTGTCATGTTCTGCTCAACAACCTTACTCTGTATCAGTCCAACATCAGGTTACCCCAGTTCTGCTCTCCCCCTTCCTGAGAAATAAGAGAATAGAAACTGACTAATGTTCTTGAGATGTCTGATATAGACTTACAAGGTGCAAACTGTACCCTTTGCTGTTAATCAGTGAAGAGCAGTGAGTGTGAAAGACTTCACTTGTCTGACTTCTCCACAGAACTGAAAGGCAGTCAGTAATGGGGACAAGTCATGAGGAAGATATGATGAGTTGTGCTTGGTATAAACCCAATATGATATAGTGAAAATACAGTAATGCAGACAGAAAAAGAGAGAAGTCAGAGTACGATCTGAGGTCATGAGCAAAGTGGCATCGAAACCCCTGATATTGAAACACTGAAAATGACCACATAATTACCCACAGGTGAGGGCAGTAGATTTGGGGAAGAAGAAGATAAAAAAGCACCAGTGAAATAATTCTAGGAGTCTTTACCAGCAGAAGATGGTCATGCCTCAAAGGGTTTCCAGGAAAGCTCAAAAATGTCAGATTCTATGTTATCAAAAGGGAAGGGTCAGAGACATGTCATTAGATCCAACAACCAGGTAGCAATTTCTAGGGAGAAGTTTCACTGAAGCTTTCTCACTCAGGTCAGGAGATGGCAGAGGACATCTGAGGATACAGGAGCTGGAAGCTCAGGAGACTTCCTAGAAGTACTTGGAGGGTTTAGCCAAAGCTTGTTTCTCACTCTTCTTAGCAGACTCCAGAGGGACTGCCCCAGTAACCCTTGAAGAATTATCCATGTGAGTTGTATTCAGTCTTATTGTGCTGACTACACATTTACAAATACCAGAATTTTCACACACAATTGAAGCAATCATTACCACAGATGCACAGTCTGGGCATATAAGGTATAAACCTCAGAACTGACATTCAGAATCACAGGGCAGACGGCTAAGGAGCCACTGCATTCTGAGGTACCTGAAAGCATCCATGTTGGCTGTACCACATTTCTGGTTGCCCTAGTACTAGTCTGATACCTATTGCTATGACAAAATATCTGCAGAAAGGTCTATTTTGGCTTAGGGATTGAGAGTTTTTGTTTGTTTGTTTGTTTTGTTTTTCTGAGGTAGGCTCTCACTCTAGTCCAGGCTGACCTAGAATTCACTATGTAGTCTCAGGGTGGCCTCAAACTCATGGTGATCCTCCTACCTCTGCCTCCCCAGTGCTGGGATTAAAGGCATGTGCCACCATGCCCGGCAAACGCCTTAACTGCTAAGCCATCTCTCCAGCCCGAGTGTTTTTATTCATGGTCACTTCACTCCATTACAGGTTGTAGCAAGGTACAACATCATGGTTGGAATGTGTTATAGAGCAAAACTGCTCACCTCATGGTGGCTAGGAAACAGTAAGAAAGAAGACAAAGGGCTGGGTATGAAATATACCCTTGAAGTCTATGCCCACAGTGACCTCTTTTTATCTGAATAGCTTCATTTCCTACCATTTCCACTACCTCCCAATAGCCCATCCAGCTATGGATTAACCCACTGATTACATCAGAGCCTTCAGGAAACCTTCACCTCCGCAAAGGCCATCTTTGAATGCTGCTGTACTGGAGACCCAGCCTTGACACATGAGCTTGGGGGAGGGGCACACTTCAGATGCAAATCACAGCACCCTTCTAGCAGCATCTTGACTAATACAATTCATAATCCTGAATATACCCTTACTAGTCACAAGGCAAAGTTCTCAAGTCCCAGGAGTACAACATTCTCTCTAGCATTGCAGTCTGCCCAAATAGCCACCTGTCCCCAAGAACTTTCAGTTCATGCCTAATGTTCTGTTATGATTGATATCACTGCCCTTTATTTTCAAAGATGTCCTCATGTGGATGATAAAACACATTGTGGTAGTTTGAATGTGAATGTATGTCACCTACAACCTTAGGCATTTTTTTTTATAAAGCTTGCAATTTAAGTCTCCAGCCATCTGTTGGAGGTGTGTCACTGGGGGCAGATCTTAAGTCCAGCCCTGAGGTATGTTCAGAGCAGTTTGAGCTCTGACTGTGCATGTTTGCTGTCTATTTGGTGATGTTTCTCTATGTGGATCTATGGAAGTGAGACAGCTTCTTTTGCCATTGATGGTGCTTCCCCTGGATTCTATAAATCTGAGATAAACCCTTCCTCCCATAAACTGCTTCTGGTCAGATGTTTGTCCAGCAATACGAGAGTAACTGCAACAGTCAGATTGGTACCAAGTAGTGGGTTTTGGTCTTTTGAAATTTCTGGGCAAGAAGAATGTGGAAATATTTGGTACTTTGGATTGGAGAAGCCTTACAGTACTATAAAGAGAGCTTGATTGACTATTCTGGTTAGAGTTTGAAAATTCTAAATGCAGAGAGAATTGTGGACTGTGAAAACCTAGTTTATGAACATTTGAAGGAAAAATACAGAACTTTATCATAACAGACCTACTGGCCTAAAGGCTGGCAACATTCTTCTGTCTATGCCCAGAGAGTTTGATCAAAGATGAATTTAAAGGTAATGGACTCATATGTTTGGCTGAAGGCATAGAACAGAAAGATATGAAAGATGTGTGATTTACCACAGGAAAAATTCAAGCAAGTTTAAAGTTGCTAGCACAGAGACTGGTTTGGGGTTACTAACAATTGTTGATTACCACCATTATGGGCGGCCAACTGCTTTGCACTGGGATAATGGAAGAGGTGCCTGAGGGTGAAATCCACCTACCCAAGGCTCAAATGAGTAAGAATGTAAATTCTTTTATAATAGATGGTTGAAGGAAAAATTCTAAGGAAGTAACAACCAGCTCTTCAAAGTCAAGATTGGTCCTGGGGAATCAAACCTGGGTACTTTGTTGTTTTTTTAAATGTTTTTATTTATTTATTTATTTATTTATTTGACAGAGAAAGAGGGAGAGAATGGGCACACCAGGGCCTCCAGCTACTATAAACAAACTCCAGACACATGCACCCCCTTGTGCATCTGGCTAATGTGGGTCCTGGGGAATCAAACCAGGGTCCTTTGGTTTTGCAGGCAAGCACCTTAACCGCTAAGCCATCCCTCTAGCCCTTTGGGTACTTTGCCTTTTAGGCAAGTGCCTTAACCACTAAGCCATTTCTCCAGTGATTTATTTTTTGTTATGTTTTGTTTTTTTGTTTTTACAAGGTAAGGTTTCACTCTAACCCAGGCTGACCTGGAATTCACTGTGTAGTCTCAGGGTGGCCTCAAACACATGAAGATCCTCCTACATCTGCCTCCCAAATGCTTGAATTAAAGGTGTGTGCCACCACACTTGGCACCAGTGATATTTTTGCTTCCAGGGGGCAGCCTTATGGATGTTATAACCAGCTTCCCCTTGCCAGTGTTTGGCACCCTCTCCTGCTGCTGTTGTCCATCTTATATTGGTCAGAAGGTGATGTCCACCCTCTGTTCGTGCCATCATTTTCTCTGCCATCATGTAGCTTCCCCTCAAGTCTGTAAGCAAAAATAAAGCCTGTCCTCCCACAACCTGCCTGGTTGAATGTTTGTCACAACAAGGAGAAACTGTCTGAAACAGTAAAATTGGTAATAGAGAAATGGGGCTGTTGCTGAAAGAATCCTGATTCTGTGGCTTTGGCCTTTTAGAACTGATTTTCAGAAGAAAAGTGGAAAGACTTGAAACCTTGGCCTAAGAAACACCTTGCAGTGCTATAAATACAGCTTGATGGAACATTGTGGTCAAAGTTGAAAGACCTGAATTCAGTAAGAACTATATGGACTATGAGAGTTGGCTTATGAGGGTAAGAAAGAGCTTTGCCTGGACTGAGCTAGAAGCAGTTTGTGTGAGAGGTGTGCTGTTATTCCCATGTCCTGAGAACTTATGCAGTGCCACATTGCATAGAAATAGACTGGTTTGAGCAGAGGAATATGACACAGAAAAAAAAATGAAGTCTTTGGCTCCAAACTGCTGCCTGTTTAGTAGCAATTTTCTGAGAGATTACAACCATTGAAATTGGGCCAGGTGATCTGCATTAGGACAACAGGAAGAATGATACTATTTTGAAGGAGCCTGAATGCTGAAGGAGTGTCCTGTTCTTCAAAGTCTGTTTTATCCCCACCCACTCCCCGCCCCAGATTAACAAATTGGCAGCCTACCTGGTATTATGGAGTATAACAAATGCAGGGAAAAGGAGAGTCATTGAGCTTGTAACATGGTTTTGTTTCTTGGAAATGGCCATGAGCAGTATGAAGCAGATTTGCTGGATTACCTGTGTGGAGACCTGATGGAGCCATGAGGATGGTCTGTGGGTTGTAGTGGAGACCCAGAAGAGATGAAAGGACTATGGGATGGCTGCCAAGGAGAGCTGTAGGAACCTGGATGAAGTTTTCTAGGACTGTGAGTAGCCTAGCTGGAGGATGGGAATTGGAACTCTAGAGATTTGTCACTGGCTACAGATGTTGGACAGAGCTATAGAGTTTGTTTGCCCTGTTTGTTTTAAACCTTGTATTCATTCAGTATTTGTTTGCTGTGGCCTATGACATGTTTTTACAGTGTTAATATTTATTCTGTGCCATTGTTTTTTGGGAGGTGGTATTACAGCCCAACTAAAAGACCTTGGACTGTGGGGATGTCTGAATGTCATAAAGATTGATAAAATTTATGGGAGCTTTTAAAATTGGACTGAATGCATTGCATTTTATATCATATATGGTTATTAATTTATGGGTGCTAGGGGTAGAATGCAGTGGTTTGATTCAGGTGTCCCTTATAAGCTTATGTGTCCTGAATGTTAGGTCTTCAGCTGGTGGCAATTTGGGAATTGGAGACTCCTGGAATCAGTGTATTGTTAGGGGAAGGCTTATGGATATTATAGTCAGCTTCCTCATGCCAGTGTTTGGCACATTCTCCTGCTGCTGTTGTCCACCTGATGTTGTCAAAGGATGATGTCCATTATCTGCTCATGCCATCATTTTCCCCTGCCATCATTCAGCTTCTATTAGAGTTTGTAAGCCAAAATAAACCCTTTCCTCCCACAACTTGTGTTTGGGTATTTTCTGCCAGCGACACAAACCTAACTGCAATAGTCTGTCACTGAGGGCAGACCTGAGGTCCTGCCCTATGGTGAGTGCAGAGCTGGTTTGAAATCTGGCTGCTTGGTGATGTCTCTATGCTTGGATCTGTAGAAGTGAGCCAGCTTACCTCACCATTGATGCTGGATTCTATAATCCTGAAATAAATCCTTTCTTCCTATACTCATCTTCTGGTTGAATGGTCGTTCAGCAATGCAAATGTAACTACAATATGCATGGTACCCCTACTCTTACCTCTTACTTTCTCTATATTATGTTTTAAAATATATATTTTATTTATTTAAGGGTGAGAGAGAGAAAGAGTCAAATAAGAGAGAATGAGTATGCCATGGCCTCTAGTCATTGCAAACAAATTCCAGATGCATGTACCACCTTGTGCATCTGGCTTTATGTGGGTACTGAGGAATCAAACCTGGGTCCTTTGGCTTTGCAGGCAAGTGTATTAACCATTAACCAATCTCTCCAGCCCTCTACACTATGTTTTAATGCAAGATTAGCTTATTTCAGTGCTCTGAGAAATATGCTTGTCACATAAAATATGCTCACTGACAATAAAATAAGTGCTATATGTTAATCAGTCTGTATGTGTGTTCACTGGACCTGATCATGAATATTGCTGGTAAAGACAGATGGGAAAGAAACATGAGACACTACAAAGATGTGGCAGTGACAGGACCATAAGAAACAAACAAAAGGAATAATGTGATGTTCAATCTGATGTGTCCCATAAACTCATGTGTTTTGAATGCCTGTTCCCCAGCTGGTAGCAATTTGGGAGCCTTTCTGGAGGAGGTATGTTAGTGGAGTATACTTTGGGGTGTTATAATCTAGCTCCCCCTTTCTAGAGCTCAGCTAACTTTCTTGATGTTTTCTTCTAGCTGATGAGGCAAGAAGTAATGTGCAGCCTCTGCTCTACCATCTTTTCCTGACTTCATGAAGCTTTCCCTCAAGACTATAAGCCAAAATAAACCCTTTCCTCTTATCAGCTGCTTTTGGTTGGGTGTGTTGCCCAGCAACCCAGACATAACTAGAATAATTTTAAGTTGAGAGGAAAAGCAACCTTCACATGAAGCTGAAGATATGTGAATGTTGTAAATGATTAATGATTGTACCTTTCATGAAAGATATTCATAAGATTCCAAAATAAAGGTTACTCATCCTCTCAGCATGAGATATTCTGCCCAAAATCTAAAATGAGCAGCATAGTAGCATTCAGGCTGGGTTATTTCTGATAACTTGGCCTAGGCTTGACCACATTGTTTTACATAGCCTTGGCCCACACAGGGTTCCCATTTAGGTAGCACCAAAAGACTTAGTTTGCTTCAAATGTGTAGCTTCACTCATATCTGTCAAGTTCATAGTTTTTGAAATGGGGTACCAAAACTGTAACCCATATTACTGGGGGAATGCTCTATTCCACATCAAATAATATGCTTAACTATGAACTTCATGAACATTTTAATGTGCTTATACACCTCATAAATCACCAAGAAAAGAGAGTACAGAACATTTCTTCATTTTCCTTACAACAAAATGTAATGTGTATATTTTGGGGAGCAAGAGTTTTGGAGATTGAAGAATATTTTCTATCATCAGAAAATATACTTATGTTCTAAAAAATTAAATATGCTGAAGAATAAATAAAACATTCCTTTTTTAATTTGATATGAGGTTTCAGACACTTTTTTCCTACCAGGTCAACATTTATTTTTTTCACTCTGCAAGTAGCTTGACCAACCTTAAATGAAATAATAAAGACAGCAAACATTTTTATTATTAAAGTGCTCTACAGTTTTTACAAGTGAAATCTTGCTTAATTTGTCTTTCTCCATTACCCAGAATAATAGCAGGGGGGGGAGAAGAGAACCAAAAAAACAAAACAAGGGTTGGAGAGATGGCTGAGCAGTTAAGATGCTTGCCTTCAAAGCCAAAGGACCCAGGTTCTATTCCCCAGGACCCACATAAAGATGCACAGGGTGGCACATGCATCTGGAGTTTATTTACAGTGGCTGGAGGCCCTGGTGTGCCCATTCTCTCTCTCAATTTTCTCTCTCTCTCTCTCTCTCTTTCTCTCTCAAATAAAATATTTTTTAAAAGTTGATACTCTTCAAAAAAAAACAAATAGTCTCAGATACAAAATGAATCATTTAAAGAAATTATCTTCTCCAAAGTCAGTTATTTTTCCCAGGTAATCTTTATATCTGTGGTTTAACATGATGGCAAAATGCTAACATCATTTTCTTGTCTTCTTTAGTTTGTGGTATTTTTTGTTGAAGTTAATCTTGTCTACTTCTAAATGACACTGTTGGCCAGTTATACCACACAGTTTGAGAAGATCATGGCTGTACTCATCACATCTTCTTGCCGGAAACTATGAAAAGGTGCCTTCTCGGGATCTCTGACTTTCAAAGCATAAAGAAGGTAGAGTGCTGGAGAGATGGTGCTTCAGCTCTTCTATCAGGATGGCTTAGCTCTGTGAGTATCTGGCGAGTGTCTCATGGTTACTTGCAGAAGAAACTTTAAAGACATTAACACTTTTAAATTTGATTCAGTTTCAGAAACAAAGTCAGACTTATAATTAATCTTAACCTTTTCCAAGAGCTATATCAGTAAGTTTAGGTAAGATTGACACCCAGAGAGAGGTGTCACAGGCTCAAAATCATCTGTAAAAGTAACATGGTGTTCCATATAAGTAGAGGGCAGGACTTCCTACTTATTTGTATTATGATAAGGTGCCTGTTATCATAGGGGACAAGGCTCTGCCAGTTTGCTGAGGAATTTTACTGAAGACGGAAGTGCTTAAGGCAGCATGAAGCAGGAGTCCCGTCTTCCTTGTTTTTCTCTTGCCTCTGCACAGTCTAGTGCTCATATGAACTGGAATTGGAGTTGTCATGGAGAGCTGGCATACAGACATGTCACTTATATTGTAAAGGGCAAGTACTGAAAGGTTCACTTAATGCTTTTGTAAAATTCAGGCTTGGAAATGCAAATGCAGAAGAAGATCTGAGTAAAGTGCTCACTTGTTGAAAGATCCAAGTCAGATCAGGTGGTGAACACTAAGGATTCTGCAGAAACCAGGACACTGATGACCAAAATTCTCTGGCTTATTTACAGAGACAGAAATTATGCATTCATCCAGATAAAGCCATTGGGATAACCCAAAGCCATGACAGATGGTGTGCATGCAGCTTTTGCAATGGCTCTTTGGCATGTTTGGGCTTTCATTCTGACTTTCAGCGGAGGGCCACAGGAGAGGGTCACTAACTGCATACACCGTGCACTGCAACTGCCAGTAACTCAGAGCTGACAGAATCTCTCTTGAGCGTTGTTCAATTCTATTCCATCTAAAAGAATCCACAGAACAGAGTTTTGCTTCTTCTGCTAGTTCACTGGCATGGATGTTCTCCTAATGGAAGACCATGAAGTTTAAGTCACATAGAGCATGCCTTGAGGTCCTGCTCTGTACATTCACGGGCACGGTAGCTATCTGCCCTGGGCTTTAGTACCCTTACTTATAAAAGGAGGTGGTAACGTCATAACCAAACGGGTTTCAAATGAGTGGATCGCATGTAAGATGTGCATGGTAGAGTGCTTAGTTCATATTACATGTTCTCTGAATGTTCTCAACTTTGAAAACTTATACACTATAAGGGGGTGGAAAGCTTGATTGTAGTTAACTGTCACATGTAATTACTGATTAAAAGACAATTAGCTCATCACTAAGAGTATCATTTTCCCTAGGGCTCATTGCTGACCTCTTAAAAGCTGAACTTAGACTGTTCAGCAGATCACTCTGACAACAAATTGGAAGTATATCCATCAATATTTAAACCCTTACTGGAATTTGGGAAACATTGTTACTTTAATATCTTGGTGTCTCAATTTTCTTCATCGTGTAAAATGGGAATCACATTAGTGATTGCCTCAGAGGGCTGTTAAAAATAACTATTATTAATTGTTTTCTGCACTCATTGTGATAATATGGGCTATATTGTGCTAATTATAAACCTTCAAAATTTCAGCAGTTTAATGTGACAAGTCTTTCCACCTGATACCAAACAATCAGCATGGGTCCCAGGAGCTCTGCATGTTGCTCTGTTCACCACAAGCACTCAAGAACTCATGGTAAAGATGTATCCTGGTAACATTTACACTTGTTTGATGGGGCTGAAGAACTTTGAGGAGTGTCTTGCATCAGCAATAAAGTACTGGGATCTGGAAGTAGCTCACTGACTGGAAGCAGACAAGAACCCCTCTATACTACAAGGGAAATATAAAGTCCTGTATGCCTTGAAGTTGCTTACTTTAAAGAGATTAACCTGCTTATACTGACATACAAAAACAGAATTAGTTGGGGATAGAGGAATATTTCCTTCTCAAAACTGAAGGATGCAAGTATGGAGAATTTATTCATTTCTTTTGTCATACCTCTTAGAGTATTGTACTTGAGCTCAACATCTGTGTAACTCACTACAAAAAGTTGAAAAATGAGTTCATTGTAACTTTTGGGATTTTTTTTGTTTTATTTTGTTTTGTGTTCCAAGGTAGGGTCTCACTATAGCTCAGGCTGACCTGGAATTCACTACAAAGTCTCAGGGTGACCTTGAACTCATGGTGATCCTCCTACGTCTGTTTACTGAGTGCTGGGATTAAAGGCAAGTACCACCACGCCTGGCCATTGTACCTCTTAATAATGCTCCTATGTAAAGCAAAATGAGAATATTCATTTAAAATTTCACCCAAGCAATAGTTTTGCCTTAGCTATTTATCAGCTTTAGTTATCAGAAAATATGCCTTCTCTATTAATTTTCATCTTATACCATAATAATATTTTTTATTTCAGGACTCAACCATCACAGGCTAATCACAGTCTTCTCTAATTACTGAATTTTTTATGGGTATTGATTCTTCATTAAGTGCTGTTGTTCTGGAGCCCAGTGATATTTTGCTTCAGGAGCATAGGTTGTTTGTCCTGGAATCTGACCAGTACCACTCAACCACAAGACAAGAGTTTGAAAACTAAAGTAATTATAAATATGTGATTATATATGCAAATTACATATACTCTGTGATCCTCATTACTCATCCACAAAATATCACAAAGCCCTCAAATTTCTCAGAAGTGTTCCTCTACTGCTGATTCACCTCTGTGTGAAAGAATGACTTGAAAAACTTCTCTTCTTTTAACAACTATGCAAATCCCAGTATTCTCATTTTGTTTTTTCTTTCTGGTGCAATCTAAATCATTTGCAAACCTGACATAAAAAAAGTTCACTCCTTTTCCCTCCCCATTAACTCATGATTATTATAGTTAAAAGCTCAGACTGGGTGTTCATGTTGCCCACGCTTCTCTTCCATACTGGAGTCATTAAGCAGGGGTAACAAAACCCTGCTGACAGATAGAATACATTTCTTCTTATTATTCAGCAATCACAACTTGGCAGGCTATTCATGAAACTACTTTAGAGACTGATTTTTGAAAATGTCTTTTATACATATTTTTAAATCACATGTAAAAGGAGCCATATCCTACTGAGTAATTGCCACTCAGAGCTAACAATCCTCTTTCACTAAGGAAAATCTTCATTCCTTTTACACATAGTAGGAACAACAGAGGTAGTGGTTGGTGGCCACTATGGTAGGTGCTTTGTTGGCGGTCCTGATTCTTGGGTATGACTCCTTCAAGTCAGCCAGACCATTATATTCAGTTCCAAAGTCCATTAACAGCTTGAAATTCGATGCAACATTTTTAGTATATCCATACATGTTTTTCTTCTCCAGCTACAGCTTATAGTTAAGGTAGTTTGTGTGCTCCTCAGAGGTGATCTACATGCAGCAGTGCTATGGACACTGCTCAGCATTGTGACCAGCAGGGTCTGTGCGTCTCATGTTGGTAAGATTCACATTACTTGAGGAAAGTTGTTTTCATGATCCCTTTCCATTTCCCCTGTGCCGGTCGGAAAAATAATACGTGGAATATTTCAGTAAATATGGTACTAGAAAATCTTAGTTTTGGATAATTTAACACTTGTAAGACTCTGTGACTAAACAGGAAAGGAAGGCTCAGCTATTGTCTACAAAATACTTGGATTAAAGAAACAATCGAGGCTCATCAGGTCGTCCCAACATTCTACTCCTCTAGCCCCGTCTCCTGTTGAGACCTGAACCCCACCCACAGGCCTGTCCCTCTTAGGTCAGTGACCATTACTGAGATTAGGCAGATGGATTCATTCCTTCATGGAGTGTCAATTAGCAGCTGGGGAACATAGGGAGGGGTCAGCTGCTCTCCTGTTCAGGAATGAGCTCACAAGCCTTTTCTGACAACTACCCTTCTAAAGGCGGTTATCCCTGGATCCTTGGCTATTTCCTGCACTTGAGCTTCATCTTGATAACTCTGTCCCCGATTCCTGCCCACATGTCCATCTTTGTTTAGGAAGCCTTGAGGCTGAATGTCTTCCCTGGTGCTACTTACTGTCTGTGAGAGCTCTCCCTGCTCGTAGACCCCTGCTTGTCACTCAGCCTGCTGGCCAGGCTGCTCCTGACACAGAGGGCCCCAGCCCACCCCCACCCTGTTATAACACCTGCTGCCTCTGCTAAAGACTCCCTTCATGAAGCTGTTTCTGTGAAAGTTTGGGTTACCTCTAAGTATCTAATCCCAGGCATTGCCCCCTAACATTTTCATTTGCTGCATGCTTCCTCAGGGTAAAGACTAGGAGCCAAGAGATGCCAAGCCCTATCTCCAGGTTTCAGGGGAACAAAAGAAAACAAAAGCAGCTGAGCAAATGGCTCAGGAGCTGAAGCACTTACCACACACACGTCAGATCCTCAGGACCCACATGAAACTGGACATGGTAGCATTTATCTGTAGTTCCAAGCACACATGCACATGTGTGCATGCCCATGCACACACTCACAGAAGAAGTAAATGAAAGTTGGCGTTAGCTATCTGTTGATGCTTACAAAGACCACACAAATGATCAAAAATTGTTGTCAAATGTATTTTCTGAGAGTCTGGAAGCTGGAAACAGCTTACCCAGCTGGCCTGACCCTGTCTTCCCATGCAATTACAGTCCGGTTGGTTGCTGCGGCTGCAATCATTGAGACAGCCTGAGGATCCACTTCCCAGAGGGTTCATTCACAGATCTACTGTGTGGAGCTGCCTGTCCCTTTCACACGGCACTCCATCGAACTCATGCTGTAGCAGCTGACTTCCATCAGAGTGAGCAATCCAAAGGAGGGAATAAGATGACCCAGAAAATCCGAAGGTTATCATGCTCTAACTTTACATTCCCACACTTCTGCTGTATTCCAGAGATCACAAGAGCCTCCCTGGCACAGTGTGGGGCTGTCATACAATGGTGTGACTACCATGTGGAGATTGTTACAGGCCAACATGTGCTTAGATGGAAGTAAAAGTTCTGTAAAAAAAAAACAAATGAAAATGAGGATTGCTCTTTAGAGTGTCCCTGACTCCCTTATGTTCAACTAACATTCACTACTGTGGTAAAGTCATGCAAAAATGTGGCATAGACACCATCTAGGACCAGAGGCACTTAAGATAGTTTCCCGTGGACTATGGTTCACTGATTCTCCATTTTATTCCTCTTCTCCTCTTACTTTTCCGGATACCAGATGATCTGTATGACAATCTTGGATAGGAAATCATTGGCTAGAAGCTCAGGCCCAGAGAAAGCGCCTGTTCCTCCTGATTTTACCAAACACCACTCCAGGCAGGCACAGGGAAAGTGGAGAAGGAGAGACAGGAACTACTTGCCTACTTTTGAGATCACTGGTGGCTCTCATGCTGTGCTTGTTGTATCATTATGAGGTAGACACCTCCTTGTAGTAATTTCTCATGTTTCCCAGAGGCCATTCATTTTCCTGTAATTTTATCTAAGAGTCACAGTTTAAGAGTTTTGTGTATTTCTAGAAGGACTCTCAATATAACGATTGTGCTAACAATATTCAATGAATTAATAATGGTTGCAAAGATATTCTCCTTAATTTGACTCTGAACAATACTTAAAGTATATTAAATCTCACCAAGAAACCACCATCATTTAGTTTAACTGATGCTTTTCTTCCCTCTATAGTGTTAGGACCTGAGTAAGTTCACCTTGTGTTTGTCACAAAAAGAAACCTGAGCCTCATTTCCCCACCACTTAGCCCAGGAAGGGTGAGGGAGGTGACGGATAACAGTATTACACACTGTCCATATTGAAAATGAAGCAACCTAGAGCAAATTATCCTTCCTCCAGGACAGGATGGATTAAACTGGGTTTGTCTTATGGATTTCTGTAAGTTATGACTGGCACAGGCACAGTGGAGAAACGTTAGCTTCTTTCTCTTCCCTGTTTGGTCAAAATGCATTAAACCCAATTTCCTTTGTCAGGCTTTTTTGTTTTTGTTTTTGTTTTTTGTCTCTTAGTTTATTCTCTTAGGATTCAGAAAGCAATGAACCTTAGAGATTGGAGTTTGTGCCATTATAAATGTGGCTGGTAACCACAGTGCTTATGACAAGGGCCAGACAGAAAAGAGAGAGAGGAAGGAGAATGCTGATGGGCAGCAGCTAAAAGAGAAGCCCCAGTGGTAAACCAGGAACCATGCTAATGTCTTTGCATGTTAGACCTCTAACCTTCACCTGCCCATCTGGAAACTTTTGTTCTCACAATTAAAAACATCCCCTCACTGATTAATCCCACTAATGAAGGAGAGCTTTCCTTTGCTAAAGAATGTTTGACTGGCTTTTCTGACTCTTCTAGTTTGGGATGGTGCTTTAAATGGTGTTGGTGGGCTGGGGAGATGGCTCAGCAGTTAAAGGTGCGTGATTCTTACACACTTAAAAGCCCGAGACACAGTGGCACATGATCTGTAATCCTGCCACACCATGGCAACAGAAGGCAGAGCCAGGAGAATCCCAGAGCACACACGCCAGCTAGGTTGGCCCTCATGGAGGCAGGCAACAAGAAAAACCTCCTCTCAAGGAAAATGGGCAGAGAGTAACAACATCCAGAGGTACCACCACACATGTTCTGTGGCATGAACACATCCATAGGCACAAAAAATAATTTAAAAGAATGGTGGTGGTGCTTTAGGGGGCACTCTGAACATAGAAGGTCACATAAGCTGGACCACAGAAAAGATAAAATGATAACATCAGGTTATGGCTACATGGGAATAATGACAGAGAGAGAAATTAAACAAGGGTTGAAGGTCAAGCTCTCTCGGTCACACTGCTCAGGAGCTGAATACGAATGAGATGCTCATCTGTGCATCGGCACAATCCTGGCTGGATCCTGAGCCAGTCGGAGCTTTCCACACTGAGAACATTCACTGTTGACCACAAGCACCGAGCCAAACACTCTGCTTTCTCAGGACAGCGTTCCTGACATTTCGCTGCGATGAATGTCCTCACAGCACTGCGTCTTCAGCTTTCTCTTTTGCTTGTTCTCTTCGAACACCTGAGAAAGTCCTCATCTGTGTAGAAATCAACCATCAGCTACTTCCTTGAGAAAGACAGAGAGCACACACTTGGGGAATATTTCTGGTTTGGGAGTTTTCAGGAGCTTTTTTTCACATGAGATTGAAGTTATCTGTCCGTAAAAGAAAAACAGAAAGCCTTGCTTATGAGCTCAGTGAGGTCAAGTGGCAGTAATTGCTGAGGTCATAACCCCGCTCTGCATGCATTAGGAGCAAGTCTGAAGCCTCTCCAGGAGACAAAAAGCTCTCCTATTCACTTGAGATTGATGAATGTCCAAGTAGAAAATTAGAAGCTTTAGGCTTAGTTCCTACTTTGGGCCCTTGCCAGCTATTTTCACTGTACAAATTACTCCATTTCATTGTACCATAATTCCACTATCCCATGTATAAAGATAATAACAGCTGACTTATGAGTTGTCTTCATGGTTAAAAAATTCATGTATATTTTATACAAACATATGGAAGAAGATGCTTCATAAATAGTAACTAACATTTAATGTTAACTAATTTTAGTTTGATGCATCAGGGCATTAGCTATACCATCCAAGTCAATTGTGCTTGTTGGGAAAATGTAGATTCATTGTTCTTGTGAAAGCTCAGAAATGGCCATGTCATATTTTAAATGACTTTTCATAAGTTAATATTTCCTTCCTTTTTGTTGTTTGTTTATTCATGGTAGGGTCTCACACTACCCCAGACTGTCCTGGAATTCACGATGGCCTTGAATTCACAGCGATACTCCTACTGTACCTTTTAAGTGTTGGGATTAAAGGTGTGCACCAGCACACTGGCCCCTCTTTTCTTCTTTAGCATGAGAGACAAGAAGATTATCCTATTACTTTTATTTACCCCTCGGTATCCAAGAAGTAAGGCTAACAGTGTTTCCTCAGAGCTATGCAAGAAGAGGGACAGAAGGAGCCACAGTCGTTCCTGGTGGCTCACAGGGCAACCTGGGCTGAAGGAATTAAATGAAAGTCATATTCCAACCCCCTCCCCCAAGCTAGAAACCCAGGCTACTGGATCTTCACTGAATCAGTCAAGAACAATTCAATGAAAGACAAAGGGCATACCCCCAGTCACATTCATGCCAGCACGGAGCAGACAGCATGCAGCTGGCAGTCTCCACCATCTGAAGGGAAACTTTCTTTGATTTATAGTCATATTTTTGTGAATGAATTGGAGGAAAAGGGAAACAGCATAGAAATAAGCAAGTGGAAGACAGAGATTTTCTTTTGAAAAATACTTTTCAGAGTACCTGGGGGTAGGGGGAGTTCTGCTCTCTCCTTCTCTCTCTCTCTTCAAGGCTTCTACTAATTTGGCTTGTCTTTCAGGACAAAGACACAATGGTTCAAAGTGTGAAGTATTCCCTGTGGGCCCCATGGGGAGCTGTTTCTGATGCCATGCCATGACTCCATCAGGTTAAAACTGAAAAGCCAGCTCTATCTTCTATTCCTGGAGCATTAGTTTAGCTATAGACATTTTTATCTAGAATCCAAAAGAACACCTACAGCAATAGCCTTATATTTTTTCAATTTTTATATTTGAAAATCTAAGCTTATTTCTCAACCCCAGTGAGTTAGAACACTGAGTACTTTGTAAAGAGAGTGGAATGAAAACAATCTCTGATCTCTTCATTCCAGAAGTATTTCTAAGCCCTCAGGTCTGTGCTTCAAATCTTTTAGAGACCTTGGGGTTCATCCACTGTAGAAACCTAAGAATGGATCACCTAGGAAGAGGATCATACACAAGGGAAAGCAGCAGAGCCCACTTGTAGACAGCAGCCCTGACAGCAAACAGTCTTCTTGTTTTTGAGATGAGGGAATCCAGGGTAGACATGTACCTTAGAGATATCACTTCTCAACAAAAAGTTAATTTGTATTCAGAGGCTACAGATGCAACATCAGTGCTAAAATTGTTTCCTGGGCAACTAATTTCATGTATTATTGAAGCACATAGATATGTAGCATATGTTAGTAAAGTTCGGTCTTGTGCAGTTCTTGAATCCATTTTCAAATATGATGGCCTTAAAGGTAGAACCTGGCCAACTGATATTTTTTCTTGATCAAGTTTAAATTGATTTTGAACTCTTTAGATGGAGGAGGCATCTCTGTTCTCTCATTCCTCTCCATTCCTTCATTCATTGTCATTACTTTCTTTGACTCCTGGCATAAATGACTTTTTTTTAATTTTAGAGAGAGTGAGCAAGCAAGAGAAAGAGAGAGAGAGAGAGAGAGAGAGAGAGAGGAGAGATAGAGAATTGGCACGCCAGGGCCTCGGCCACAAAAATCAAACTCCAGTCACTTGCACCACCTAGTGGGCATGTGCAACCTTGTGCTTGCCTCACCTTTGTGCATCTGGCTAATGTGGGATCTGGAGAGTCGAACATGTGTCCTTAACCACTAAGCCATCTGAATCCCTCAAATAGTTTATACTTGCTCCAAGTCTCGTAACTTTCTCACATCTAGAAGAAATTCCAATTAGTAATGCCTTTTCTGTTACATCGCTAACATTTCAAAACAAGTATGATTCTTTAGACACCCAGGCAGAGTGTGTGGGGCTGTAAGATGAGTGAGGCAGTGGGCATCTCTGAGGAGCTGGTGGTCCCACTCTGACCTCTCAAGGCAGGTCTGTGGTGTTACTGCCGGCTTCAGCTTACCAGCATCACAGGTGGAGGTCAGCTATGCTCAGCATCACAGCGCATGAAGAAGGGCTGGTGGGGGTGGAAGGCACAACAGGAAATGTGGTATGAGTAGGCAGCAAGTTCAATGCTAAAATAATTTGTTTCTTTCTGGAAGAAGCAAAAAAAACCACATTTCTTTTGCTAATATTGAGTTTTGTTTTATTGATGAACACTTATGAGTGTGAAGAGAAAGAATATGTCGGCTGTCTCCAGGGTAAGCGAGTGGGCAGTGGCTCAGGCATCCTGATAAACTCATGGTGAGGGACTGTGAGCAAAGATTCACTTGTGCCCTTCGACCTCCACCACCTGCATCAGCACTGAGGCCATGACCATGAGCTCACCTGAGGGGCAGGAAGACAAGTTCAGGCTGGCAGGTAAAGAACTCATCCTTACTCACATCTATCCATCAGGAAAGGGGAAAAAGAAAAAAGAAAGAAAATCTAATAAAAATAAATTGGGCCTATTTTTACACATGCACAACTACAGTGCACATAAAAATATGTCTATGACAGTGGCCAGATACTCTTGAGCTCTGTTTAAAATAATAACTCATCAGTCTTTTGCACTACCGCCAGAGCTCACATGGAAAATTCAACTTTCTCTAGGCTGATCTTTCTAGTACCTTTACCATTGATTAGTGCATATGTAAAAGCAAATTCCTCCTTTTGAATTTCTGTATAAAATATAATTCCTGTTTAGTAAAAGCAACTAGTCAAATATGTCAGATTAACACAGTACATAAAGCCTATTGGCAGACTTATAAAACAGCCAGTAAGGAGTTACCAAGTTATGATCTATTCTATTAGGAATCTCAGTGAAGAGAACTGCATCATAATATGATTCAACATATTACTCATAAATTTTCATCAATCAGTAATTTTAGAAGGCTGATGCACTAGTAAATGGGCAGGTTAGCCAACCTTTTATAGCTGTCAGTCTCCTGGAGGGTCATAATAGAACTGTCTGTGAATCACTCTGCAATTGCCCAATTATTTTAATTTTGTAATATGCCCCTGTTCAGGCTCTTTCACATACAAAAGAGCTCTACAAACTTGTCTCCCCAAGATTAATTTGATTAATTATAATAAATAATGGTACTTAGGAAATAACAGAGTTTCTCATCAACTCATAGGCCTTATTGTGGTATGATTTCCTGTCTGTACATTGACATACATTCATTTTTATGTTTTAGTAGAGCTCTGAATATCATCTGAAGTACCAGAGTCTACTAACATTCTAGAAAAAGAAAATGATAGTATTAGAAGTAGCAGGAAGACCTTAAGATGTGGATCATTTGGAACTTGTGGCTTTCATTACTTGTCATCTCTCCCCTTTCTAAAAAAACAGTGGCCTACATGTTATTTTACAATGAACAGACATTGAGCTTTATTTATTTATTTATTTATTTGGTACACTAATATTAAAATACTACATTTATAAGCCAGGTGTGGTGGTGCACACCTTTATTTTTTTTTCTTTATTAGTCAGTTTTGTATTTAGCAAATACAGTCAGTTTGGTACCAGTATTAGGCTCATCCGTGACTTACCCCCTCCCCTTGGTCCCTCCTTGTTGAGGTATACGGGTCATGCATTGTGGAGTTAGCCCACAGTTATGGGTAAGATAAATGTCTCTGTATATCATGACCCAACATGTGGCTCTGACATTCTTTCCGCCCCCTCTTCCGCAAAATTTCCCTGAGCCATGTTGGGTTGATTTTTGGTCTGCTTCAGTGATGAGGTGTTGGGGGCCTCTGAGGCTCTGGCTCTCTGATTTGGTAGGAGTTGATTTTTCTCTGTGCTGATCTCCTTCCCCCTTGTGCTGGTATCCGGTTCATCAGGAAAACAGCCCCCTTGCTTGTTTCTCCAATTTTTCTTAGTTTCAGCCGGGGCCCTTTTGAGGCATGATGGGGTGGCTCTCTCCTTAGGATCTACATTTATCTGAAAAAGAGAAGCAGATTCTCCAACGGAGAGTAAGTTAGCACCAGGACAAATGAGATAACCCTTACTTTTTTTTTTTTTTTTAATAGAGAATTTAATAGGTGTAGGCCCTCTTGTAGCCCACAATTGACGGTAGCTTGATATTGGAGAGTGGGCTTATGTTTGGATATGGTTCTGACTTGGTTCCCAGCTCCAGCTATGGGTCCCATACCAGTGAGGGGATCAGTTAGCGAAATTGAGAGCAGTTGGTTCCCCACCATGGCTGTGTGCCACCACTGCACTTGTGTGGGCATCACAACAAGTTATTTGCTGCTAAGTAGGTTAGACCATGCATTGCTTGTACAGATATTGGTCATTTTCCCCCAGTCGCCCATGTAGTACCTTCTGGCCCTAGACGTGCTGACTGTCTGGGGACTGACTCTCTTCCAACTTCCAGCCATGCCATTCTAATTTGCATGTCAATCACATAAGGTGTCTTCAGCAGTAGGGTCTTACCACTAACCTTTGGTGGGTCATCAAGTACTCTGACAGAAATCTGTCTATCTTTTAGGAAACCTTGTAGGTCTCTCTGATCAAAAGCTCATTGTGGATGATAGCCCCATGCTGATACTGGGAGTTACAGGTAATGCCCACTAAGAAAATGAGGAAAAAGATAACTAATATACAAAAGTTAGAGATAAGAGAGAGAGAGAGAGGGAGAGGGGAAGTGAGGGAGGGAACATGTAGAAGATTAAGGTTAGTCTTGATCATACCCTCTCCAGTGTCTTGTGGTTCAGGCGTCCCCTGTAAGGGCCTGGTGAATGATCAGCCATTTGGTCTGTCTTTAAGTAAGTAGAAAATTATGGTACCATTGCCGTTTGGGTCTAGATTTGTGTTTCCCACCCCTTTGATGCCCTCCCCTCCCTCCCCTTCCATCCTAGTGTCTAGTCTAGGAGATGCTTGCTGGGTATGTAAGGTATCTTGGGTAGATTCAGGTTAGGTGCTGTAGATGAGTGAGACTATGTGGCGATTTTTTTTTTCCTGTGATTGGGTAAGTTCACTGAGAATGATCTGTTCCAGGTTCAACCATTTTTCCTCAAATTTCATTGTGTCCTTTTTTCTTACTGCTGTATAGAATTCCATTGTGTAGATATACCACATCTTAGTTATCCATTCTTCTAGTGATGGACATCTGGGTTGATTCCAGCTCTTAGCTCTTTTTCTGAAAAAGCTGAGTATAGAGATACCAACAGACCCAGTTATTCCCTTACTGGGCATCTACCCTAAAACCTTCAAACCACAGGCTAGAGAGATTTGCTCATCCATGTTTATAGCGGCTCAATTTGTAATAGCTAAGAGCTGGAATTTGTAATAGCTAAGACATTGAGCTTTATATAGAGAGCTTTTATAAGCTTAAGTGTGTTATTCATAATGAAAAATGAATATTTTATTTCTTCTAATGTTTATTTTACTTATGATTCCTATAAGAAATCAAACCTTTTACCCTTGTGCGTAACTAGTTTGACAAGCTTCAGTAAATGAGACTCTGCTGCTAAACATCTTAAAATAGAAGTGGAAGATCAACTTCACTATTTCTCTACAGTCTGTTTTTCCACTCTATTAACAACTAAAACCTATGACCTACTATAAACTTTCCAAGTCTCAGGACTGATATAACTGATAATATGCCTCAAAACAAACTACCATGTCACGATTTCTCCTTTTAACATAAAATGCCATGTCTCTTCAACTGCAGTTAGAAATGAGATTATTGGCAATGCATGTAGACAAATTAACTAATACATAATGCCTTCTAATTTTGTCAAATTAATCTTTGAAAGACAATTTTGAAGATCCTCCTTTACATGTTCTAGCATTAAAACATGAATGCGTTACTGAATTAAAATACATGAGCAACCACAGAGTGATTCAGATACTGAGCTCAGTTATGACTCTATGAGGTAGACAGACCTAAAGAATTGCTAGCTTGTACCTATAGCGAGTACAGCAGTCCTTTGTATGTTTAATTATACCAGACCATCAGGTCATTATCTCCTATCTCCCCAGTCAATGCATGAACCTCCATTGTATACATGATCACCTAGAAGTGTCTGCAGTTTCATAGGCTTTGGAATTCATGAGTGCCTATTAAGGATAATGTTGAACAATTAACTGTACTGTGACTCAGTGTGGCCAGATTTAATTCTGCCAAGGTGTATCTTAGAAAGGGAAGTAAGTCTTTCATGTCCAAAGTCAAATCTGTCTTTCCAAGGCTCTGCAAAACATAGTGCAGGTGTTTTTCTATACTGTACTATGACTCCATGTGCAAAGATGTGTTCCAGTCATTTCTGCTAGTTAAATTTCCAGGTAGGATTTCTATCTTAGGAACTAAGACCTGAGGATTTCTGTTTCAAGTAAGTAACAAGCTAGATACAGGCCAATGTTTTGGCTGAGAACAAAATATTGTGTATGATTTTTAAAAGCTGTTTTATGGAGACCAGGATTATGGGTTCCAATGAGAAGCTCCCACTAGCTTTTGGACAAAAGAGATGATCCACCCATCAAAATCTCTCTAAATTAAAAATGCTTATCCCCTTTAACTGACGCTGATCTCACCTTCTGTTGGAGATTTTTTTTTTCTTTATCAGAAGGCAGCGAGAACCTAGAACAACAGCAATCTATCAAGGAGACAAGAAAAGATAGCTGGCTCCTTGACAGGAGATAAACCACTCCTCGCATATCAGCCAGGGCCCAGATGAAGAAACCATAGAGGAAGTGGTGAGATGAGCAAGATTGCTGCTTCTGTGGCGAACCTGACAACCTGTGCCACGGTAATGTAGACAGACACTGAGAATGCTCAAATGCGCCAAAACAGAAATCCAGAAGCTGTTGAGAGTTCAACACTAAAATAGACTTAGAACACACCCACCATGGCTCAGGGAATTTTTGTGGAAGAGGGGGCAGAAAGACTGTAAGAGCCACAGAGTGGGAAGGTACATCCAAGGCATCCCCCCACCAGTGACTGACTGCTATTCTTACATCTCATAACCCATAACTGCATGGTGAATACCAGCAACCCCACCGAGAGGAGCCCTTAGTGGAGTAGGGGCAGGGAAGAGAGAAATGATGGTACCAACACATGATGTGTCCATACAAAGTTCCTACATAAATTTAAAAAAATTGCCTTTACACACATATTTATAAGGTTACTGTCAAAATCAAGTAAAATAGTTACTTAAATCAGTGTCAGCACATACTGAACACAGAGTAAATATTTGTTGAAATTTTGCTTTGACAATGTTTACCAAAATAATATTTTGTTAGTTCGTAAAAAAATAAAAATGATGGGCTGGAGAGATGGCTTAGTGGTTAAGTGCTTACCTGTGAAGCCTAAGGACCCCAGTTCGAGGCGCGATTCCCCAGGACCCAAATTAGCCAGATGCACAAGGGGGCACATGCGTCTGGAGTTTGTCTGCAGTAGCTAGAGGCCCTGGCGGGCCCATTCTCTCTCTCTCTCTCTCTCTCTCTCTCTCTCTCTCTCTCTGTCTCTCTCTCTCTCCTCTGCCTCTGCCTCTTCCTCTTCCTCCCTCTGTCTGTCACTCTCAAATAAATAAAAATAAACAAAAAAAATTTAATTAAAATAAAAATGAATAAATAAAAATGAATCTGGAGAAAACCGTTTTTAAAAGGATAAACAATTTGATCAAATAGTAAGAGACTATCATGCCAAAACCTAAAAGGTAGTAAGGAAACAGAGAAAGGTGTGCAACACCAGACCTTTCTCTGCTCAAGGGAATGTGTGGGACCCGGAGAACATGATTCTTGGGCTTAGATGACAAAAGCTAGATCCCAGAATCCACAGAAGTGAGCACATATAAAAGCTTCCCCACATTAATCTGGTTGCTAGAGGACTACAACTTGTACCAGAAGTCAGTCCTCTACTTTACCCTGCTCCCATCAGGTGCCTACTCCTTCATAGACAATAGGGAATTCTGTCATTGCACTGAGTAAATGGGAGAAAAAGGAAGGCAGAAATAAAAGCTCAAGAAGTCCAGGCCATCATAGCTTCATCCTGGTACAAAGCATCTTATTCTTTGGCTTCAAAGTATCATAAAAACATCTTTTAAGAAGACCAAATAATCTACGATAAGGAATACATGCAAAAACAAGGCATGACAATAATAATCAGCAGTGAACTAAAATTATAAAATTATAGAAATGAACCCAAAGATACTTGAAATGTTGAGATCATCAAAGTCATAAAAAAGTTTATTTTCTGTTTGAAGATATTGTTTACTTTGTTTAAGGACAGTGAAATACAAAATCAACACATCTATGACCACAGAAATCCATAAATACAGATTTAGCTGAGTTGAAAAAGGAAAGAGACAGTTGAAAAAGGAAGAGGTAAGGGCTACAGAGATGACTTAGAGGTTAAGGGCTTGCCTGTGAAGCCGAAGGACCCCAGTTCAAGGCTTGATTCCCCAGGACCCACGTTAGCAAGGTGCAGAAGGGGGTGTACGCATCTGGAGTTTGTTTGCAGTGGCTGGAGGCCCTGGCACACCCATTCTCTCTATATATCTGCCTCTTTCTCTCTCTCTGTCACTCTCAAATAAATAAATAAAAATAAACAAAAATTTTTTAAAAGCCATTTATTTAAAAAAAAAGGAAGAGGTAAATAGTACAAAAGAAACAGTTAACTATCAGAGGCAATTATAAAATTCAGTCAGTTGGGCATGGTGGTGCACGCCTTTAATCCCAGCATTTGGGAGGCAGAGGTAGGAGAATTTCCAGGAGCTCGATACCACCCTGGGACTACATAATAAATTCCAGGTCAGCCTGGACTAGAGTGAAACCCTACTTTAAAAGAAAAAAAGAGGCTGGTGAGATGGCAGATGGCTTAGCAGTTAAGGAGCTTACCTGCAAAGCCTAAGGACCCAAGTTCAATTCTGCAGGTCCCACGTAAGCCAGATGCACATTGTGGCACATGTGTCTGGAGTTCGTTTGCAGTGGTAGAGGCCCTGGTGCACCCATTTTCTCTCTCTTTGTTTCTCTCTCCCTCTGTCTCTAATAAATAAATAAATAAAAATATATTTTAAAATTTATTTATTTGAGAGTGACAGAGGGAGAAAGAGGCAGAGAGAGAGAGAGAGAGAGAGAGAGAGAGAGAGGAGAGAGAGAATGGGCACGCCAGGGCCTCCAGCCACTGCAAACGAACTCCAGACACATGCTCCCCCTTGTGCATCTGGCTAACGTGGGTCCTGGGGAATCGAGCCTTGAACCAGGGTCCTTAGGCTTCACAGGCTAGCACTTAACCACTAAGCCATCTCCCCAGCCCAAGATTTCTTTTTTTAAGTCAAAGAGTTGACAAACAAATTGGGTATAGTTGAAGAAGGTTTAGTGCAGGCAGGACAGAAAATTAACCAGAATGTGGCACAGTGAAAGAAAGGGTTGGAAAGTGTGGAGGGGAATCAAGAGAGTAAAGAGTAGAGCTGATGTACACATCAGGAAAGGCTCAGAAGTTATATTTACCTCTCTGGCAGAACAACAGATTTCATCCAAACAGAAGGAAAATCCAGGATAAGTACTGAGGCTGCATCTGCCTTCACATGAAACAGCTGTAGTGCTACAAGGAACTTTTGAGGGCTGATAACCACATCCCAGCAGCTGCTGCAGTGTGTTTTAGAGGTAGCTCTTCCAGTCGGCCTTAGCCAGTGTCCAGGCATAGCAGGAGTGGCAGAGTTGTGTGATTTCTGCCCAACAGAGGACCTTTCTAATGGGCAGACTTTGTTTCAGGCCCTACCAATGACCAGGACAAGACTTTCACAGAGCTCCCCAGGTTCCTCAGCCATCTTTTGTTCTACCTGCCCTTCCGCAGGTCAGACCCAGGTTGCTGCTTCAGGATCTACCTGCCTCTGCTTGCCCTCTCTCTTCCAGGGAATCTTCCCTTAATAAATCTCTTTCACTTCTAATTCTGTCTTGGCATCTGCTTAGCATCTCAGAGGACCAGAACTGACTAAGGCATGCAAAATGATGCTTTTAATTGGGAAGAATTATGCAAATGCAGAAACCTAAACCTGAAAAATTGTATGAGATGTTGCTTATAAGTGCTGAGATTTCTGGCCTGTAGATAAACAACATTATACTAAACAGTATGAACTAAATCATGATTTCTATTTTAGCTCATCATGCCATGTAAACATGTCAAAGACATAACATTTTCATACAAAATTAACCCATAGGACCATGAATAGAACTGAATTTTTGAAGTGCTATTTATTTTGCGTAATGAAGGAAGGACACTAAGGTCTATTTCCTTTTCTTCCTTTTATTCCATTTCCACATGGGGTCAGATTTTCTTTTATTTTAAAGCACATTCAGGAAAGTCCAAAAAGTCTAAGTGAAGTCATCTACATAAAGGTGTTATGTGTGTTTGAACATGTTGTTAAGCTCTACAAGTCAGATAATGCAGAGAACTTAAAGATGACAGTAAGCACTATGTGAAAATGTCTTTGTGTCCATATTTTGCATTTATGTTCCAAATATTTACCAAGTCATCAGCCAAGTGAAAATTATCTTTGCATAAACTGTGAATTTCAAATTTCAAGAAAGTTGGAAAATGCATTTAAATTTATTTCATTTAAAAATAGCCATGCCTTGGTTTGTGCAGAATTTATCTACTTATAACTTCTAAAGGAAACAAAAAGTATTATGCTGCTTGAAAAAGTTTACTTTAAATCAATTTATTTACTTTGCAAACCATTGAATCTAAATTCCCACATGTATTTGTATTATTATTATTATTTAGAGACCAACTTCACCCATTAAATGGTTAATCTGTAGACGTTTCCTTTTGGTCATGTGTAAGAAGAAAAGCATGGGTGATGATGTGCACTGCATATTTTGTGCCACATTTGGATCACAGGTGTGTAAGATCCAGGCACACTTAAGAATCAGACCTGGCTGAGAAGTAAGAGTCTCGCCTCTGATCCAATGACAAAGATAATAATAATGATGTAGTATCTGTGCAAGGCATCATTTTGACTCTGTATCAACTTTCTTTCCTAAATATTATCTGATTATTTCCTTGATCAACTAGATCTCCTTTCTCTTTTCTCCTCTTACTTGTCTGCTTCCCTTCTGATCCTTGGATCAGTTAGATATATGAGTTCAGTATCTGTTTCTCAAGTCTTTTCTTCTTTCTATCTCCACTACTACAAGTCTGCTACTTCTATTTTCTTTTCAGCCTCTCACATGTTACCCTGGGAGCTGACTCCTTCAGCTTTCTGGATCTCTGTGGGTTCCTGGGTCCTTGGGGCTGCCGCCGTCCTCCAAGGCGTCCCTGGCAACTGTGGAGGTGAGCATGAAAGTAAAAGACTTTTGGGAGATAGTTTCAGTGAACAGCTCTCTTGGTTTATTGTTAGAGAAATGGGTTTATAAGTATCTGAGGGTGGGGGTTCCTAAGGGGCTTGGATGTACAAGGTTCATTGCTGATGCCTAATTAGCACATGGAGACATTCATTCCAGCATGTAGGCAATGGCGGCAGTGGGGGGGGGAGGGGGTCAGGTGATCTAGGGTCTCAGCGGGATGGGCTGTGTGAAACCGCTGGCTGATAAGGAGTTTCCTAGGCAACTGAACAAAGGTCACAGGGCTATGGGCAAAGCCTAAGTTCAGGTGTCCCAGGCTTGGAGAGGGAATGGCCTCCTGTAGCCAGGGGGGTTCTTAGCCATGCCTGGCAGCTCAGGCCCCTCTCCTGAAGGCTCCAGCCTGTGCCTGGCAGTGCCCGACAGAACTCCTTCACATGCTCCTGGAAACATGCCTTTTACTTGCTCATTGCCTCATTTATTTTATCACGTCCTTCATTCATAATAATTTGACCACATGTCAAGAACATTGCAAATAATATAACAGGGAAGTGTGATGCAATTAATGATATTTCAAAGGCTTCACAAAGAAATAGAAATTGGTCCTTACTTTAACTTTTTACTAAGACCTTAAATATTTAAATTTCCCTTATGCATATACTTAAACATATTTACTGATTTAAAAAAATCATATATATATATATATATATATATATATATATATATATGTGCACACGCATGTGCGTTTCCAAAATTTCTTGTTGCTGCAAACCAGTGCCCACCCAGCTTTATGTGGATGGCTGGGGAACTGACCTATTTTACAGCTCTCAAAAACTATATATTGAGTCTGTTTTCGCACTCACTTATTCATGTGCTTACTTACATTAGCAGAAACTGTGTGACTTCCTGGCTCTGTTCTTAAAATGTGGGCGTGGCATACATTTTATTTTGTGCCTTCTTAAATATATCACTCATCACAATATTCTTCACAGTACTTGCTCTTAGTCAGATTCTGGAATCAAAGTGGTTCCAGGAGTGTGAACTAATTAATCCAGATGGATGTCAAATAGATAAGGTCTAAGATAGCATGGAGCATTTGGTTTGGATCTTACGCATAAAGGTAGGGACCTCACATTCACCACAACATTCACCCTCCGGTCTTGTATACTTACATGATATGGAAAAAGTCTGGTATTATTGAGATCCTGGTTCCCTCCTTTCCTCAGCAATTTTCTTGTTTCTGTAAATTTACTTGGAACTTAAGGTTGAAACTGGCTTAGCCTGACACTCTCCTTTCAAATAAGGAAATGTATTCTTCAAAGAGACAAAGCAGCTATGATTACCCAAGACAAGGAGAACTGAGAACTCCTTCCCATTACCTGGGAAACACCAATCCCTACTGCACATGGACAGTAAAATTTCATTTCTTAAGAACTTTTATTGATAATCTCCAGGCATATACACAGCAAACCCTGATCATAATCCCCTCCCACCATCCTCCTTTGTCCCCTAACCCTCTTTCCACTGAACCCCTTCTTTCCAATTAGTACTTCTAGTTTGGTGTCATCATTAGATTTTGTTAACCCGTCATATTACACAGGTGTTGTGTAGGTAACGACAGCTACTCTGAGGCCGTGAATTCAATAGTCACTTGAACCTGCAACATCTGCTATGAAAATAGAAGCTAAACATTCAACACCACACTGAGGTGTCAGGCCCTATCACACATACCAGCCTCCCATTAGGCCATACTAGTCCACTCATTCCATTGGTCAAAACTCTAGGTCCAGGTGAGCTACTGTGCTCACATGACTAGATTCTGTACACATATCACACAAGCTACCATGCTGCCATCCAGAAGGCGCCCATCTTACCTACCTTTCCTACTTGACTCTTAAAAAAAATATTTTAGAGAGAGTGGGAAAGACAAAGAACCAGATACAGAAAAAGGGAATGGGTGCGCCAAGGCCTTCAGTCACTACAAAATAACTCCAGATGCATGTGCCACCTTGTGCATCTGGCTTACATGGATCTTGGGGAATCAAACCAGTGTCCTTTTGGCTTTCCAGGCAGTCTCCTTAACCACTAAACTATCTCTCCAAGCCCTCCTACTCAATTCTTTATTTTTTCTTTATTTTTTTTTTTACATATATGTCCCCTTGTGCATCTGGCTTATGTGGGCCCAAGGCAATCAAACCTAGGTCCTTTGGCTTTGCAGGCAAGTGCCTTAACCACTAAGCCATATGTCCAGCCCCTACTCGATTCTTGCACTCTCAATAGACTTGATTCTCTGCCATCTGCTGCCTGCCAGCACATTGGTTGTCTTAGTTTAAAGCCCAAGGGTTCCTTTTAACCAAGTCACTCATGTCCAATTCCTACCTTCTTAAGCATATCATTCCTCTTTGTTAAATAAGATGGTGTAGGTAAAAACCTTCCCAAACCTAAACAAGCAGTCGTGTTTGACAGAGCTAACTGGCAGTGACGCTGAGTAACTTGAGCTAACTGGCAGTGACGCTGGAGTAACCTGAGCTAACTGGTAGTGATGCTGAGTAACCTGAGCTAACTGGCAGTGACGCTGAGTAACCTGAGCTAACTGGCAGTGACGCTGGAGTAACCTGAGCTAACTGGCAGTGACGCTGGAGTAACCTGAGCTAACTGGCAGTGACGCTGAGTAACCTGAGCTAATTTGCAGTAACACTGGAGCCATGTGAGAAGGTGAAGGCCACCTGTGCATCTCAGATGAGCACTGCCAACATGCCATAAAACTGGTCTCATTGTGTTTCTTTTTTTGTTTTATGTTTTCTTGAAGTAGGGTCTCACTCTAGTCCAAGCGAATATGGAATTCACAATGTAGTCTCAGGCTGACCTTGAACTCATGGTGATCCTCTTACCTCTACTTCCCAAGTGCTGGGATTGAAGGCATGCACCAACATGCCTGGTTGTATCTCATTTTTTTCTTTACTTTAGAACACATTTGTATAATTTATCAAGTATGCATGAAAACGTAGTAAAAACAAAGATGAAGGTAAGTCTTCCTGTTACATTCATCAACTCCACTCCCTTTTGATTACTGCTGCCATTGACAATGTACCTTGTGTCTTCTCAGGACACTTTCCATCCATATTCAGATGCAGAGGTACATATTTTAAAATATAATTTTGTTTTATGATATTTTATTTAGTAATGTTTACAATAATGGGATAATACTGTACATTTAGTTAGCAAATCTTGTTAATATTTTAACCATTATTATTGAACATATTTCCTGATCTCCAAATATACATCTTCCTCAAGCTTTTAAGTGTTGCATAGCAATTTCATATGAACATATAATAATTTATTCTTCAGTTTGAGTAGGTTCTTAGCAAGTTTCACTTTTTCCAGTAATGCTGAAATGAATGTTCTTATGAATATCATGTTAGGCATATGTGGGAGTATTTTTTCAAGTATAGATAATTATTTTAATAAAAACTGCTAAATATCTCTGGAAAATTCCTTAAGCAATTTGCATGTTCTTTGTCCTTCCATAGCCCTGTATAACATTCAGTCTCCATTTTTTTATGCAAGAGAGAATGAGAGAGAGAATTAGTACACTAGGGCTTCCAGCCACTGTAATTGAACTCCAGAAGTGTGCCATGTGCGACCTTACACGTTTGTGTCACTGTGCTGCTGGCTTACATGGGACCGGGAGAGTAAAACATGAGTCCTTAGGCTTCGCAGACAAATACCTTAACCACTAAGCCATCTCTCCTGCCCTCCATTTTTGTTCGTTTTCCCTTTCTAGTAAGGATAAAAGGCAGCATACCCAGTGCTTGTTTTACTTGATATTTGCTCATTGCTAACATGAATAAACTTTTTGTCAGATTTTTTGCTGTCTTCCCCTTTCCTTCCTTTCCTATGCTTGTTTATTCAATTTTTCTTTATCACTTGGTGAGAATTTAGATATATTTTAAATACTCTTTGCTGTAAACTGGTTTCACATTGCTGGAATGAACTTCCAAACAGATGCAGCTTATGGGAGAAAGAGATTTATTTCAAACTTACAGATTGCAGGGATGTCCCACCAGTGGTGAAAGAAGCTGGTTCCCATTCATGAATCCAAGCAAAGAAAGAAACCACAATCGGTGCGCAAACACCAAAAAGCAACAAGCACAAACCTGCACCAAGTAGGACTCCCACCAGAGCTCAAACCTCTCTGCACACCCTTGGGCTGGAATTCAGATCCATCCCCAAACATACCTTAGGACTGGACCTTGGAATCTCTCCCCAGTGACACCTCCTCCAGCCAGGCAGCTGGAGTCCCAAGTTACAAGCTTAATAAAACACCTGGGTCTATGGGGGATATACATTCAAGCTACCACACTATTCTTCCATATATTTTGCATATCACATATATTTTCCACTTGATTACTCATTGACTGTGAAGTTCATTGTGCGAACTTTGAAATTTATAGTTTATGAGTTTTTTGCTTTATGACACCTTCTTTCTGTATTTTGTTTAAAAGACTTTTCTTGGGCTGCAGAGATGGCTTAGTGGTTAAGTGCTTGCCTGTGAAGCCTAAGGACCCCGGTTCGAGGCACTATTCCCCAGGACCCAAGTTAGCCAGATGCGCAAGGGGGCACACGCATCTGGAATTTGTTTGCAGTGGCTGGAGGCCTTGACGTGCCCATTCTCTCTCTTTCTCTCTTTGCCTCCTTCTCTCTGTCTGTCGGTCTCACATAAATAAATAAATAAAAATTTTAACTTATAAAAAAGACTTTTCTTGCCCCAGTTTTATAAATGCATCCTTTCACATTTTATCCTAATTCTTTAAGGGTTTTTAAAATTTAACTTAGCTCATTAACTGGAGTCCACTTTTGTTTATGTTATAACTTTATGTTATATTATTTATAACAATTTTATATTGTTTATGTTATATTATGTTGTAGTTTTCCTCAAATGAATAACCAATTGAAAATCTTTGTGATAAATTGTTCCTACTGCCACCCCCTCCCAAGTTAACTACTTCCTTTATTATAAGCTAAACTTCAGTATATGTGTTACTGTTTTCTTCCCAACTCTGTACCTGGTTCAATCTATTTACTATTTCATTTTTCAGGATGTAGCATTTACCTTTTTGTTGCTAGGACAAAACACCCAACCAGCTCATGGGAGGAAAGGGTTTATTTCCAGCTTACAGCTTTGAAGGAAACTTTCATCGTGGCATGAATGTATGACGGGAACAGACAATTGGATGTCACATCTCCACATTAACAGGAGAGAGTGGCAAGCGGGGCTGGGCTATAGCATCCCAAGGCCCTCCCCCAGTGACACACCTCCTCCAGCAAAGTTTCACCTCCAAGGCTCCACCAGCTGGGGGTTAAGTATGAAGCTTAATCATAAACACATGAGGCTATGAGGGACATTATTCCCCAAAATAAAATAAATAAATTATGTTGAATCCCATATTTCATGCTGGAATTTATTAAAATACTTACAATATATAATTCTTCTAGATATGGCTATTAATAAAGATTTTATTCCTTTGAGAAAAAAAAACATATTTGCTTGTAATCTTGAAAACCAAGATGCGGATTTAAAATTAATGGTGAAGCAATGAGGAATCCTAACACATGGAAGGTGAGATGGAAGACTTACTTTCAGAAAGCTCTTGCTCATAATTTTAGAAGCTTCATAAAAGCCAGAGTTAGGGTTCTATTAGTTTTAATATTAGGGCACACAGAAATAGTCTTGCATGAGAAACAGCTATATTGTGACAGTAACCTAGCATGAGAAAGAACTCAGCTTGGAAAGTGGCAAAGGAAATGGAGGGAAAAGGACAGATACAAAATATTTCCAAGAAAGAAGTGTGAGTGGTCCCATCTTTTTTTGGTAACATTTCTATAGTAAAGTATTTTACCTTCTTTGGGCATGACTCTCCATTAGAGAAGATCCTGAAAATCACAAATGCTTATTTCTATGTTTTACTTTGCAATGCTAGCTTCATATTCAGGAACATTGTGGGATTATGGATTAATATTTGCTGTCTTTGACCTTGAGCTGTGGCCTGGAGTTTTCACATATGGTCTATTTTCTGGCTGACTTTGATATATTTAGTCTGATTTGTTTAAAAACATAAACATATAGAATAATTCTTATCATTGTTCACCATCAAAATACATAAAATTAACCTTAATATATCATCACATAGAATATTTTTATTTGGAAATAAATTTTATTGTGTATATTTGAGGTTTACAGTGAGATACATATAGAAAGTAAAATGGTCACTACTGTGAGGCAAGTTAATGAATTTATCAGGCCACATAGTTACTTTTTACAATGATAAAAAATAGGTAAAATTGACTTATTTGACCAAAATCCATTTTAAAAAAGTTGAGTTCTACTTACCACAGAACTTAAGTTCTAACGTGACAAGAGCAGAAGAATGATAATGCTATCATTGGCTACCAGCAGTTAGGTACACATAGGGCAGACATAAGCAGAGTCTGCAAGGGAGTTAAGCGGCTGCTGCTAGGGTGAATAATGGGCAATGCTATAATGACCATCTCTGCCTAACTTCAGAAGCCTCAGTGCAGACTTGCTGGGTGTTTGTACATTTCCAGGGTGAGAAAGCACCATGAGGACACCCAAGTCAAAGAAGCATCTACGGTCTAGTGACTCACTTTCTCTTTAGCCCAGATGAAAGCTCTAAGCACAAATATATGGCCTGTATACATCTAAACATAGCAATGGAGAGAGGAAATATGTTCTCAAACAAGTAACAAAAGAGGAGAGGTAATTATATTTCCATAAAGATGTCCATTTAAAAGGAAGATTCTGTCGAGTTACTAAAAGCAGTTTTTCTCCTGGATGGAGTGAAGATGGAGGTATTTGGGAGAAGCAGAGCTCTACAAATGATCTCTGGTTTTGAATCATGGATGGCATTTGGTGGCATTCTACCCTGAAGTTCAAGTTGAACACTGCTTCCACATGTCAGTCCAGCTCAGCATGATCTGACTGAGGGACATAGGAATAGCAGAGGGGCTGGCAGGGCTCAGCTACACTTACCCAACTGTCTGTGGCAAAGAACAAAGTCTTTCCAGTCTGCCCTGACTCTCTAACTGTAGCTGAGATTAAAAATCCTCTGAATTGGCATACAATTTAGTTTAAGTAACATAGAATAGAGAAATTACTTCTGTTGATATTCTCACTTTCTTTCTGAGAAAATGTCTGACAGAATTGGCTTCAGGAAAGAAGGATCCCACAGCCATTTGTGCTGAGAGCTGAAACAGTGTGAGCGCTCAGGGAGGAAGTGCACACAGGCACTGTCGGCGAGAAACTCCGGGGCGGGGGCGGGGGGAGATCTGCTTCAGCAAGAAAGAAAATAAAGTAATATTAATTGGTGAACTTCTACTAATTGGACATGAACTCTGGTTGAGGACTTTGGAAACATGCCTTCTCACCAAGGCCACCATCTACACAAGTACCAGGACAGCCACAAGATCCAAAGGGTTTATCCTTCAGGAAGGACCAATTTACTCCATTCATCTGGAGCATATCCTTTGTCTGATCCTATGCAGAATACCTTTCTAGAGATATAACCAGGAACAACCAACTGCTCAGGAAAACAAGAGGGGCAACATTTTCTCCCTGTTTTGCACACATTTAGAACATCTAGGACACTTACTTGCCCCCAGCATACATACACATGTGCACTCACACACATACACAGACATACATGCACACATAGGCATGCAAGACATTAGCAACATGATTTAAAAATAGAAATAGATATCATAATAAATTCAAAGCAAACTGAGGGCTGGCACACACATGCCTAAGTGGAACCACTTGTCACGTGAGTGCTTTCCTTCTCCCCAGTATATGTGAAGAAATGCTTACACTTGTAAACATACCAGGCTGAATCTCACAGGTCAAGATTAAGGGCATAGCAATAATGCTGAACTGCACAGTATCATTTTTTTTTCTCAACCATTTTGAACACCATTCTTGGAGGAGCTAAAATGTTTACATAGGATGAAAAATAAAAA
This sequence comes from Dipus sagitta, assembly GCA_036346955.1. Taxonomy (NCBI): domain Eukaryota; kingdom Metazoa; phylum Chordata; class Mammalia; order Rodentia; family Dipodidae; genus Dipus; species Dipus sagitta. The sequence continues at coordinate 152,916,062 of CM070771.1, forward strand.
TAACTGAATCCTTTATCAACTGACTGAATCCTACATCTAGAAGTTCATTCACTAATTTATAATTCAGGAACATGTGGTTTTTATCACATTCCTAATCAGTCCAGCCAGAGCCAAACCACCTTCCAAACAGTAAGGAGAGAAGTGCAAGCCAGGCACCCAGGCCCTGGTTTCAGTGCTCAGCACTAATACAGTGTGCACATGGCTTTTCTCACATTCCTCCTGCGGCTGTGAGATAAGATGTCTAAATGGCTCACTTGTTCTTTCGGGCAGTTGAATCAAACTTATCAGAATAAACCTACTTTTAGGCCTAGAGTATGAAATGGCATTGTAATCATAGAGATCTAAGATCACATAAATTACCTTACAGTTCAAAAGGGAAATCTCCCTTTCTTATTTTGTTAGATTTTTTTAAAAAAATGCATTTCCATGCCCATATTCAGAAGGCAGCAGAAAGGTCAGCTTACCTTTCCTGTTTAAATGACCAGCTCACTGGGACTTGGGAATGGCTTAGCAATTAAGGCATTTGCCGGCAAATCCTAAGGATCCTGGTTCGATTCCCCATGACCCACGTAAGCCAGGTGCACAAGGGTGCGCATGTGCCTGGAGTTTGCATGCAGTGGCTATAGGCCCTGGCTTGTCCTTCCTCTCTTTATATCTGTCTCTTTCTCTCTTATAAACAAATAAAATATTTGACAAAAATGACCAGCTCACTAAGTAGGGCACATACCTTCCTTTCTCCAGTTTCTCACTACTGGTGCTGGTAGCCCTGGTTTTGTGCCAGCAGGACATTAATTTTCTGAAGTAGACCTGCAACCTTTAGTAGGCCCTGGCAGAGTGCACTTCCCAAGGTCATCCATGCCCATCATGCTCTTTCCCAAAGACACCTCTGGGACATGCATCTCTCAATCATGAATGTGGATGAGCTTGTGACTCATCTGGAAGCAGGGAAGGAAGCAAAGGTGGTGTCATATGACCTCTGCCCTGTGACCTACACACACAAATGGGAACTCTGAGGACCAGCTTCCCAAGAGAACAAAGCTATGGAGAGTCCAAACCAGGCTGAAGGGAGAGACCATGTGGGGAAGTCTAAGGCTATAGGCAGAGCCCCAGGACCCAGTTGAGCTTTGCCAGTTCAGCCACTGCCTATAGCTACAAAAGCGCTCGCATCAAAGACCACCACAAAAAAGGACTATTTCCAAAATAGCTAGCTCACAGAAACTATAAAAATAAGAAAATTGTTATGCATGTTAAGTTTGAGTTTGGGGATCATAGAACACAGGTATTGGGAAGAAATTAAACTACAAATTAAAATCTTTTCCGTACTTTCAGAAATTAATTGGCAGAAGAAATTCTAGAGCAGATCTACGTTAATACAGCCACTTGTTGAGATCAGTGTTACCACTTCTCATAAACACTGTAGAAGCACTAGACCATATTTGGAATATGAGATTAAGACATTTGAATTCTGAAAGCCTCCCCCCATTTCCTTATTTCCATAACAAATGGTCATAATGAAACTATAAAAGTCAAACCAAAGGAAATTTTCTGAGTACTTCTACTGGCTCTCTCAGACAAAAAAAGGTGACCCCAGAATCAAAGTGGTGAGTAACAGAATGCCTTTCACCTGTGCTTCCAAGGTGTTATGTTCCTCTCTAATGAGAGCTCTGGAGATGCCCAGCTGCTAATGCCACTTGCTTGCAACTCCTGTTGGTCTGGGTTTGATTCTCTATTATCTGCATGAAGCCAGGTATACAGAGTGCATCTTAGGTTCATTTGCTATGGCAGGAGGTCCTAGTGCATCCATACTCTCTCACACTTTCTTTTTTTCTGTTTCTCTCCCTCTCACAAATAAATGCAATTTAAAATATCTTTTAAAAAGGGAGAGCTGTGATTAAAAGTTGACATTTTAATTATCCTTCCAGGAAGAGTTGGATTTTGTATTCATATACATCTACTTAACTGCTTTGGAAATAGTAATGTTCTCACACAGTTGCTTTGCGCAAGTGGGACTATTGCTTTTCGGTAGACTCACACAGGGCATGTAGCATTACACTTAATCTAGGTCACCTCAGCAGTCCCAGGGCCCCATCTGCTGCCCCTCACAATTCTTAGTACTGCTCTGTCATTGGTCTTCACAATGAAACTTCATGCTTCATGGGAACAGACATGGCATGGAGCCCCACTGTATCCTCATGTCCTGGGACAGTGTCTGGCACAAAATAAAGTGTCCCATGAATGTTTGTTAAGTAAACAAGAATAAGCTTCAAGAAGAAATGAATGGAAGTAGAAGGGCAATAAAAGAAGCAGAAAGAGGTCTAAAGGAATGGGGAGAAGAAACGAGAGAGGATAAAGAAAGACCAATTATATTACATGTTTTGTCTCATATGTGGAATCTAGATTTAAATGTACAGAAACTTATAGGAGGCATAAACACAGAAGAGGTACCATTTGGTGGAAGAAAGGGCTGAGTGAAGGGGAGAAGGGTAACGGAAGAGGCATGAGTAAGGTCTAGTGATCACTATGTGAAAATGTCATAATGAAATCCATTATTTTGTAAAACTTAAAGATTAACTTAAAAAAGAATTGAAAAGGGTTAGTTGAATGAAACATTTAGGTGACCTAAATCAAACAAACCATTAAGTCCTAAGAACAGATAAGCACTTGGAACAGAGATATGAGCTCCAGTTTCTCCCTATGCTCTGTCTCAAGCTACATATCTTAAGCCACAGTTAACATGACTTAGCCAAGCAGGAGGCACAGGCCTCAGAAACAATGGGGCTTCTGACGACAAAAACCTCTCTTTTCAAATACCTCCAGTGGTCAAGGAGGAGCCAAGAGTCATCTTCTCCCTCTTCCCTTCTCATGCTTAACTACATTTGCAGATGGTAGCTTTTCATTCTTATTAACTGCTGGATATCTTTGCCTTGAAAGGTCTTCCAGCAGCATTTCTCTCAACTCGTACCAGAATGCAGAGATTAGTTAAAAAAGTGATGCTCTTAAAATTGCCTGGCCATGACTCTAAGAAAGTTGATCAGCTTGTTCCTCTCCCCACTCACTGACAAACACCCCCTGTGTCTGCAGCCCACTTTAGTCAATGCCCAGTCGAGATCCTGTCTTCAGAAGTCCACATGGGTCCTACCTAGCTGTACCATGTGTAGTGAACACATGTATGATGTTTCTCTTCTATAGACTCAAGTGACAGTTTATATTAAATCACTGAGTTTATTTCTCATTCATCTTGCCAGCTGCATAGCAGCTTTAATGTCATGAAAAATGTCCTGTGGATCGTGCTGTTCTGTCCTTGCTTTCGTCAAGCAGAAAGCAGGGCCGGGGCGTGGGGTAGGACATCTGGTCCATGTGCCTGTGGGAAGCAAGGTCGAACACTCACCACCTTATGTTCCTTTCATTTCTCCTTTTATCATCATGACCTGGAGAATGAGTCATTGTAGCAGATCTTCAGATTGCAGCTACTTTTAATTTCTGATTTTATGGTGATGACTTTATAGTCTCATCTATTAAGTTTATTTGTCCACTCATATCTTTACTGAGTCAATAAATATATCTTAAATTATCGTTACATGCCAGCTGGTACGCTCTTGTTCATTAGCCTGTAGTCCTGGGGAAAACAGACATGCACACTATATCCACAACAGGGCACCTTCTCACTGCCTTCACTGTGACACCCCAGTCCAAGCCACCATCCCTTTCACCAGGACCTTCTCAGCAGCCTTCAGGTCAGTGTGCTCATTTCTACCCTTGACCTTCAGTACTTTGCTTTCCATGCAGCAGCCAAGGGAGGGCCTTTTCAAATGAAGCCAGCCTGTTTTCCTCTTCCTCTCAGCAGATCAGCACATCACTTAGTGTAAAATGCAGACTCTCCATTTTATTTTGGGTTCTTTAAAACATGGTATTGCTATTGTGGTGGTTTGATTCAGCTGTCCCCCATAAACTTAGGTGTTCTGAATGCTAGCTTCCCAGCTGATGGAAATTTGAGAATTAATGCCTCCTGGAGTCAGTGTATTATTGGGGGCAGGCTTATGAGTGTTATGCCCAGCTCCCCCTTGCCAGTGTTTGGCACACTCTCCTGTTGCTGTTATCCATCTGATGTTGCTCAGGAGGTGATGTCCACCCTTTGCTTATGCCATCGTTTTAACCTGCCATCATGGAGCCTCCCCTTGAGTCTATAAGCCAAAATAAACCTTTTTTCCCACAATCTGCTCTTTGGTCAGGTGTTTTCTGCCAGCAATGCAAACCTGACTACAACAGCTATATAACCCAAGCTGGCCTCAAACTTGTGGTCCTCCCAAGTACTGGAATTATAGGCACACACCCCCACTCAAATCTAAACTCTACAATGAGAAGAATAGTAAGTGCTGAAATTTTTACTGAGTATAGGAAGACGCAAAATTTGAACCCTGGAAAGCACTGGTATTTGAAGGAGAAAATTGAGAAGACAGAAGTCATTAGAGGATGGCCAGTGGAGTGGATGCGGACAGAGCCAGTGCAGTATTTCTTCTTAGAAACTTGACAGTCAGGGAAAATTTAGAGGAATAACCAGACAGAGAAAGGGATGGCAGACAAGGCTATTTTTTTTCCTTTTTGTTTTCTAGGCTTGGGAATACTGGAAAGACATGAAGATGCCTGTGTGATCAGGAAAAGAGACCTGAGAAGGATTGACACAGTTTGCTCTCAGGAGTGATAAACATGAGAAACACTTAGGAGAGGTTACCTCAGGTATGTTCTCCTCGCATCTGAGGATGAAAGAAAGAAGCTGAGCTGCCATCAAATGTCAACACAGGGAGAAGAAGTTGAGGCTGGACGTCCCTGGGGGCCTCAATTGTTGAGTTAAAGACAAAATGGATCAGATGCCAAGGAGAGGACAAAGAGGGTTGGGAAGAATGACAAAGTTGAGAAGAGAGAGAAAAAGAGGGATGGAGGGAGGGAATGAATAGAACAAGAAAGGAATGGAGCCGCCAAATGATAAAATACTAAAAAAGATCATCATACATTTGTTCCAAAATTTTAAGTTTAAATCTATGGTTAAATATGTAATTTTTTTGAACATCTAAAGCATCTTTGGAATGTGTTTGTTCTCACATTCCTCCAGAATGCGTCCCCTGCGCCACCCACAGGACTTACTACTCCTCTCAGGGAATGAATTCTCAGGATTTAAAGGCTGTAATCACCACCAGGGGAGCATCCCAGAATCACAGATTTCTGGACCCCAGGCAAGGTCAGGTTTAACAAGCACCAAGATGATTCAGGTGCATAGGCTGCGCCCCAGAACAGGTGTCCTGGAAGTGGGCATGAGCAGCTCTGGGGTAGTTTGGAAATAACCCAGCAGAAGAACTTTTCAGAGTGCTTCTTAAAGATCAAAATCAAGAAAGACCTGAGAGACTTCACAGACATGCTTAAGTACTTCCCAGGTTAAACTATGTTTGATGGAGCTAATAAGTGCTTTGAAGAAAAAGGAGAGAATCTCAAGTTTCAAGAACTGTCAGAAATCTTGGTATAGAAAAATGGAGCTGGCACTAGACACTAGAAAACAAGAATAAGAAAGTCAGTGAACTTCTCCCCAAAGTTTCTGTCTGGTTTGGGAGACAGAGACATATCACTGAAATATATGGTGAACATAATACCTCCCTTAAACACAAAAGCTTTGACAATTTGTGCATTGAGAATAAGACAGGCAGAGATGTATAAAAGCTAGCTCAGCTTACATTAGTCAGTTGAATTCTAACCACAGAGTGATTCAAAACTATGCACTATCATTATGTAACTACAATTTGTGGGCAGTAATTGCTACTGCAACACACTGTTATTTTTCTATAGAGTTGTACCAGAATATGGAAAAATAAGAACTTCTGCTCTTATACCAGGTGATACACCAGGATGTTCACATTGATAACAGCAAAAACTAGGAACACAAAAAAATTCATATTAGCCATAGGACAATTTTATCTTAACTTTGGGATATTCAAATAATAGTTGTGCTACAGAAGTGAAATTACAGAGGTATAGGCTCATAAGACACATGATTGTTCTAAGAGATACTATGTTGAGTGAAATGCTAAATATGGAAAGTACATACAGTGTGTTGTCTTCTATAAAATGCAAAAACATGTGAAACTAACAGGTTGTTACAAAGGACCATGGGAAAATGAAGAAAAATTCATATAATGGTATCTCTGAGAGAAGTAAGAGAGTAGATTTAAAGAGACCACAAGAAGTCAAAGAGAATACAATCATAGTACTTGGCCAGATAAATTGAAGGGTAGTGTAAGAGATTTGCTGAATTATCCTATACATAAACTTTATGAATATGTTTATTTAGCTACTGAAAATTTAATAAAATTGATTTAGAAAACATTGTGTTTAGGGACCTTTAAAGGAGACTTAGCATATGCTGGTTCACCTTGCTTCTGAGCTCTACTAAATCATCTTTCATATCAGGGAAATGCAAGTAAAATCTACAATGTAATTCCATCCCAACCAAGCTGAAATGGCTATCATATATATATATATATATAAAATACGGGTGTGGATGTAGGGGCAATATAACCTTTATGCCCTGCTAATAGCAATGGAAATTAGTGTAGTAACTGCAGAAACAATGTAGAAGCTTCTCTAAAATAAATAAATTAATTAATTAAAAGCAGAGCTACCATATGATCCTAGGTACATATCTAAAGGAAATTTAGATTGCATACAAAAAGGCAAGATATGGAATCAGCCTGTAGGTGTCTATAGGGATGAAGAAAAGTGGTCTATTTATGCATTATCAGCCATAAAAAGAATGGAATCCTGACATTCACAGGAAAATGAAGGGAATGGAGACATCATGTTGAGTGAAGAAAGTCAGATACAAAAAGAAGTATCACATTCCCTAAGATGACTGGATAGTAGAAGGGGCTCTTAGGGAATGAGAGGAGGCACGGGTGCAGGAAAGAGTAGAAGGAAGGCATGATATATACATGCATGGAGTCATCAGAGGGAAAACGATTCATTTGTATAATTAATATATGCTAATACAAAAACAAAGATCATTGAGGGGCTGGGGAAATAGCTGTGCCAGTAAAAGTTCTTTCCATGTAACCTGAGGACCTGAGTTTGGACAAATCAGACAATTCCCAAAAGAAGTCTGAGATGCCCAACTGATGCATACATTAGAGGGCAGTAGATGGGCAGTGAGCAGGCGGAATCTTGGGGAGTCCAAATTTTCTGGTAACAAAATTTAGGATGGTCCTAAACAGATTGAATTTTAACTCTAATCAGCTCTGAAGGTCACTATGAAAAATAATAAACAGAAAAAAGTGAAATTTTAGTGTTGCTTTAATAAACATCTACTGAGTACTTACGATGGACCCCATGATATAGCTACCAGCAGAGAGTAGCCTGGGAAGGGGCAGAAATCAAGAAAGTGAGGTCAGCCCAGGTCAGAAAGGCTGCAGGAGGGTAAAAGGCTCAGAGCATAAGCTATTGTGGACTCTGGTGTGGATTTACATTCACTGGTCATCACAAAGACTAATCTCTTTACAACATGGTTGAATACCCACTGTGTGTAAATGTGACTTATATACAAGAACTCTATACAGGGTATGATAGGAAAACTTGCTTTTAAATAGTCCTTCTTTCTCTCTTTTCCCACCTAGTGGCCTCAGCTACCCAGCACTCCAATAACTAATGGCATGGTGCCTTATTTGGAGTGCATTCATTCCTGTTTGACTAAGCAAGAGGCCATTGCAGTTCCCAGATTTCCCCCTACAGCGATGATTATCCAAAGCACACAATTATGTTAATGAAAAATAAGACATGAAAGACAACCTTTACATACGTATACATTTGCACTGCTAATTATACTGCTTAATTTCTTTTGCTCCCATTAATGATATATTTCATTCTTACTTAACAAATTTTAAGAAAACATTAACAGATTGCAAATCCTATTCTTAGTTCAGTGCTCTAGTTAAAGAGCCTAGCTAAATATTAACCACAAGCTAGTGGCCTTACATAGGATGGACCTCAGAGTCACTAGAAGCAGTGTCCTGAATCTGTGTTTGGGTCCTTCCCAAGGTCCAGCTCTGAAAGAACCTGGGCACTGCCTACTACCTCTGCAGCTGTGGTCTGTGCTGCAGGCTATGGGATACATGGTAATGTGGGCATGATGTGTTTGCACTGAGGCAGGGCTTAGCTAAAAGACATTTTCTATTTCAAATTCTCCCACATCTTTAACAACAGATGTCTGTGAAAACAACTTTGATCAGTTCAATCATTTTCTGTTTTATGCCTTACATTGAACTTTAGTCAAGTTTAAGAAGCAGGTTTTGATGAGGTGCAAAGTCTGTCTAGGCCCAAGACTGTGCATCATCTATCACATGCACAAGCTGTTTCCATGGTATCGATTATTTTTCCAATTAATGTCCAAGTTCCCTTAAGGCAGAAATCACCGTATGTGTATTCTACACATCTTAATGTGCTGCATAGGCAGTACAAAGAACAGACTTTCATGCCGGGCTCTGCCACTTGCCGCCTGTATGTCTTAGGCAAACTCCTCACTTCTCTGAGAACCAACTTGCTCGCATGTAAAGGAGTGAATATTCCTTGAGGACTAAATAATATAATTCTCTACAAACCTAAATAAGTTTTCAAGCATAATTAGAAAACAGTTAATAATGGCCTACTTTACAAAGGGCTATGTTCATATCATCTTGTATAATCTCCTTGCTGTTGAGTTTACAAGTACTCTGTAAGGTCTGTCTTTGTATTTTATGTGGCAAAGAAAAACAAATGAAATGAAAGCTGGAGAGATGGCTTAGCAATTAAAGCATTTGCCTACAAAGCCAAAGGATCCTGGTTCGATTCTCCAAGACCCACGAAAGCCAGATGCACAAGGGGGCACATGCATCTGTAGTCCTTTGCAGTGGTTGGAAGCCCTGGTGTTCCATCTCTCTCTCCCTCTCTCTCTCTCTGAAATAAATAAATAAATAAATAAATAAATAAATAAATAAATAAATAAAATGGAATGAGTTGTCTTCATTATATAAGCTTTTAAGCCTTTCACTCATGACAATGGCTTCATAGTAGGATAGTGTCATCTCTTTTCCATATGTGTGTGTGTGTGTGTGTGTGTGTGTGTGTGTGTGTATGTGTGTGAGAGAGAGAGAGAGAGAGAATATATGTTGTGTGTGGGGAAAACAGAATATATGGCGCCAGGCAAGCAGCCACGGAGCCATACACCTCCCACGGCACCTTCACTTTTTGGTTTATATGTACCAGATCTGCTCAGAAACATTATTGCTTCATTTAATTCATGTTTTCTGGTTTTCTTTGAGGAAATTTGCTTTATTCCATGAATACTGGATGAATGAAACTATCTTATCTTTGAAAAATCTATGTCAGCAGTTTCTGTTGAAACATCTGCATCTGACTTCTAAAGGAAACAGTTTCGTACAAGCAGTAGAATCAAAGATGGCCATAGCCAAAACACTTATTTCAGAATATTTAAAGAAGCAGATTTTTCATTTGAATTTTAACATGATCATATGATCTTCTCTTTTAGCAATAATTTAGAATTAATTACTATATGCATTCATGAATTTTGTGACCAGTTATGCTGAAAAGGAAATTAACTAATTTTTCAGGTAAATTCCAAATCATTCTAAAACCTGAAAGGAAATTGTTTGCGTATTTAATTAACAAATAATAACATGCTGTGGTGGTTTGATTCAGGTGTACCCCATAAACTTGGGTGTCCTGAATGCTAGGTCCGCAGTGATGTATTGTGTATTGTTGGGGGTGGGCTTATGGGTGTTATAGCCAGCTTCTTCTTGCCAGTGTTTGGTGTACTCTCCTGTTGGTGTTGTCCTTCTGTAGTTGCCCAGGAGATGGTGTCCACCCTCTCTGCTCATGCCATCATTTTCCCCTGCCATCATGGTGCTTCCCCTCAAGTCTGTGTTTTCTGCCAGCAATGTGAACCTGACTGCAACAAATGCATACAGTGGTTCCTGCTTGAAACAAGCAGCCTCATGCTGATTGTCCCTCAAGATGAAGCCGCCTGTCAAGTGAAGCCACAGGGAGACCCAGAGTGAGAAATGAGCGCACGGAGACATCAGCTGTGCTGGAGGAATCAACAGAAACACTGCCACAGGTTAGGACGGTATGTTTCCACACGCACCTAGTAGCTTCCTGGCTGAAAATCAAAAGAAAGGTAAATCTATGCATCAATAAAAAGCTCAAAATCATCAAGAGTAAAAACTATCTTAAAATCTCCCAAGTGACTAAAAGACGCCACAAATTACTCTTGAGTCTATTTTTGCTAAATACACCTCAGAAGGTCATGAAGTTCTCTTACAGGTGGCAAAGGAAAACAACTGCTTGAAGTTTGATATTCAGGAAAATATGACCCACAACCGTAACTAAAGCCTGGTTTTCATATAAGTACTGGGAAGAAGTTTATGTGTTAATTCCCACTGGAAATCGATGAATGGGAGAACCCCAGCATATGGTTTCTGAAAGGAAGAATGTTCAAAACAATGGTGGGCACAGCAGGCAAAATGAGAGAAAAGTTTCCACAGATTCATTACAAGGAGACAAAAAAGCACAGGGACAAACCACTGTAATCCTAGCAAGATTGGAAATGTTCTCACTGCAGAGATAACATCCTGGTCATCAGGGAATGTAGAAGCAGAGGCTCATGTTGTCTATCATGTCCTTTGATTCATAACCAACATGTTTTTTTTCTTTTTTTAAAAAAAAACTTATTTATTTATTTATTTGAGAGAGAGATAGAGAGGCAGATGGGGGGAGAGGGAAAGCAGAGGGAAAGAATGGGCATGCCAGGGCCTCTAGCCACTGCAATCGAATTCCAGATGCATTGCCACCTTATGCATGTATCTGGCTTACATGGGGTATTGAAGCTGGGTCCTTAGGCTTTGCAAGCAAGTGCCTTAGCCACTAAGCCATCTCTCCAGCTCATGATCAACACGTTCTTAATTTAAACAATGGTAACACAGTTTCTAGATTTAACATTTTATACTTAAATATATAAGCATTTTCTTTCCTTTGTTACAGTTTTAGCTATAACTTTCAAGTGTTTCCTTTGTCTTGTTATATAAATAATTTTAACGGATACATTAAAAAAACATGAAAATTGTACATTTTGTGGTGTCACCATGTGATAGGTGCAGAAAATGGGTACTAAAGCAGGCAAAACATTGTCAAAATATTCATTTTATTTTTATAATAAAACATTAAAATCTTTTTCTCTACCTTTTTGAGCTACAGAGCACATTACCGTTATCTGTTGCCTCGTACTGTGCAGTCACCCAGAACACCTTGCTCTTATCTAACTGTCGCTCAGCAGCAGCCCTTGAGCAGCCTCCCCCGCCCATTCTCCCCAGCCCCTGGTAACCGCATTCTACTCAACCTTCCTTGGCTCTAGCTGGTATTCAGGTGGTGTGTTTACTTACTAATGGTATTTTCCTCATACAAGCAATTTTTGATTATCATTGTTATTTTCTGTTAGTCCTTAATAATCATATTATATATATATATTAGGATGACAATGGCCAATGAAAGCAGATCACCTGCTCATTACCTAGCACTGTAGACACGAATCCATTTCATTTTGGGGCTGTGAGTGGGTAACATGTGGTCTCAAGAGACTGTCGCCATAAGGAAACCCTGCCATGCTTAGCCATGTCCAAGAACCTAGCATATATTTTTCTTCATAAACGGGAACATTTTCCACACTGCCAGATTGCATTGGGGGACCGACAGAGACTTCTAGGGCACTTGTTTTCATTTCTAGACTAAGATTTATAGACTTGAAGATTTAAGATTAGGAGTGGCTCAAAATGCATCTTAAGATCCTCTTTTTCCAGTTTTCCATCTATAGCACCAAGGTACCCTGCATTAAACAATCCCCAGCTCTGACACCCTAAGTGTCTTTTTTTAATCTGAAAAACTCATTTCAAAGAAATATTCACAGCCTTATTTATTGCCCGTTTTGTTGGAAATAAAGCACTGTAGTCTGATATAAAGCAACTGATACATAACAATCAAAATGTCCCTTATATTTTTGATGATAAATTAGTTCCCATATAGGAGTCCAACTCTTCATGGAAATGAATAGCCAAAAACAAGCCATATATTCATTCATGTATCTTGAAATTTTCATCAAATATATAAAAAACTTCCAAAACTTCACCATACCTTGTGGTTGGGACATTTGTCATATTTGTGGAAGTACTGAGGTAAGGGGTGAGGGTGGTTACCTAACTACTAGGAGGAGATCTTTAAATCTGCTGAGTGCCAAGTGATAATGACTAGAGACATCAGAAGTCAAGGAGGAGACACAGGTGGCTTTTTGATCTACCTTTTCCTACTCACTAAGTTTTACTTCCTACCAGTCCTCTTTATTGCTTAGACGTCTGTGTGTTTGTAAAAGTACTACTCAATGAACACTTAAATACTTTGACACCCAAACACCGGAAAGACAGAGATCGTCAATGCTCAGTCAAGTAAAGGACGCCTCACTCCATGTAAAACTCAGTAGAGGGCAAGCCACTGGTGTGAAACCAAGTTTGCTATTGAAGCTGTCCCCAAAGCAGTGGTGTGTGGAGAAAATGCAGCACCGGCGCCCCCTTTCAGCCTGGAGCTCTCTTGTGGGCCCTCCTCTCCACACAGAACCTGAGGCTGGGGACCCCTAAAGGAAATGAAGAGGGAAAGAGCTGGCCACACCAGGGTAGGAGGGAGCAGAGCAAGGGCTCCGTGTCGGTGCCAACTCTAACCCTCCCATGGAAGAGGTTTCAGGTGAGCGTTTTTCGTCTGGAAGCTAAGTGTCCAGATCACGAGACTGATCTATAGGACATTACTGCATCCACGTGTTTGTCTGCAGCTGGGTCATGTCCAGTTTGCATTTGATCCCCGAACCTTTCACCTTAATCTGGACCTTGTCTAAAATAAACATAACAGCTGGGTACTTTTTAGGGTTTAATCCCTAAGGCTTATCAAATGCATTCACCTGCTTTAAAAAAAAATGTGGAGAAAAGAACTCCTCCTCTGGACTCTCTTGTGCAATAAGCTATTCTAATTGTCACTGTGTCCGCTACATAAAAGGCTTTGCCCTTTTACCCCTTCAGCAAATGCAGTGTTTCCAGGTATTCTCAATTGTAAAAACAGAGCAACATCCTTTAGAATCAAACAGGCCAGGGTCTGTACATATGTGTAGTTGTGGGCCAAGCTCCCATGTTGTTGTTGTTGGTGGTGTTTCTTCTTCTTCTTCTTCTCCTCCTCCTCCTCCTCCTCCTGGTGTTACTGAATTTGTTTTGGATGTCAGAGATGTCTGCAGAGTCTTGGAGACACAGCAGTTCATTTTGTAGAAGAAATGAAAGCTCAAAAAGAACTCACTTTGGTCGTAAAATTTATTCTCATAAAATTTCCAGGAGTTTTCCTGTTATGTTCCTTGAACTAGCCTGAATTTTAGAACATCATAATATTAGAAGATTGAATGATTGTCAGAGGTTGGTAATCGGCAATTTATAACCATTTTCATTAGAAGTAATTGAAGAGAGTTAATTGTAGGATTAATTATTTGCAGATTCTAGTGGTTCAAAAAAGGTTATAAGTAGAAGAAGCAGATGTTTGGTTTATTAGAATTTGTCTTTTCTTTCTTTCTTTCTTTTTTTTTTTTTTTTAATCCAAACTGGGGCTGCAATTACAGGTAATACAGATTCTGAGAAAAACTCTGACTCTTTGACTATTACTCAGATTTTCTGTAATTTCGATACATAGCCGCCAATATTTACTCTGCAAGGAAAAAAAGACGGAGGTAGATGTCACGAGAATAGCGATGGCATTTTCAACTAAATCCAAATTCCTGCTGAACAACTGTTCTTCCTTTCGGAATCCCTCGGTGTGGGGGGGTGTTTGCTTAACTCACGCGCCATCTAGTGGCAAGAGATGGAAAAGTCCCCCAGAAAAATAAACGTGATAGGCCTTCTGGGAGAACCAGCAAAGCACATCTCCTCACATTTTGCCGCAGACTAGACCACTGAAGGCTTGTTCCTAAAACATATTCTCATTGCCAAGGACTACCCTCAACTACACACTAACTTGCTCTGTGCTATTCCATTTACTCCCAAAATAGTCACAGACACCAGCAAGGGGTGTGTCCACCCACAGGCAAGTGAGCTGCTGTCATTAAATCAGTGACTGACCTTCTAATGTCTGCTTTCGTTGTGTACAAACGTGTCTTACTCACTTAAAATCTATTCAACAAATATTTTAATACCAATTATGTACTAATACATGTATCTTTAACCTGCTGGGGTTCAGTGACCTATATGTAAAAAGATGTAGCTCTCAGAAAACATGCAGGCTAATGGAAGGAAACAGGTGAGTAAACATGCAAAACACACAAAAAGATGAGCCACTAGTGCTAAGGGGTACTTTACATTGTTTGGTCAGAAGCTAATTCCATCTGAACGATGAGGAGCCAGTCAAACAAATATCAATCATAAGAATGTGAGTCGAGCAAAATGGTCAGCTAGGAGCAAAGAAGAAAGCAAATTTGGCATGTTCAAGAGAAAGCAAGTAATTCCTCAAATGAAGGTTTTGTTTTTTCCATTTCGACTTTAGGATTTCCTACCTATTCTCTGTGAGAAGAGCAGTTTTCAGCCAGCAGTGTGTGAAGCCAAAAGGTTTCCTGAACTATTCCGAATATCACCAATAAGAATGCGAACATGTTCTTTCTCCATATTGTCCTATGATCAGAAAAATAGCTCACAAGAAGTACACCTTGGGGATTTGTGAACGTCTGGTCATTGCACAAGACACATTGTATGTCTGTCTGACCTTGTTCAGTCTTCACATTATGATAAGGAAAAATATTATCTCATAGATAATTAAACTGGGGCCCACAGATAGTAAGCCGTAAGATTCAAACTCAGATTTCTTTGGTACATCAAAGAAAACAGAAGCAAAAGAGACAGACAATGTGCTCTAAGCTCTGGTCACCACGTGGGAAGGGTGATGTCAAGAGCAGCTCTGACCAAGTGCCCCAGTTCAGCACATAAATGCCTTCACACATACACAAAATTGTAGCCATCCATACCTTCCTCACTTCTGATAGATAATATTTTTACAAGATGGCAAGGAATCAGGGAACATTCATTTTTCCTGGAGACCTTAGAAATTATGAAAGATATAGCAAAAGGAAAAAAAATCTTCAGAGCTTGAAAAATGGGAAATTATCAATTTTGGATTTCTATTTAGTAGGAAATAGAATTGTCATTGAAAAAAAATCAAGGGCTGGAGAGATGGCTTAGTGGTTAAGCGCTTGCCTGTGAAGCCTAAGGTCCCTAGTTTGAGGCTCAATTTCCCAGGACCCACGTTAGCCAGATGCACAAGGGGGCGCATGCGTCTGGAGTTCGTTTGCAGTGGCTGGAGGCACTGGCGTGCCCATTCTCTCTATATATCTGCCTCTTTCTCTCTCTCTCTCTCTCTCTGATGCTCTCAAATAAACAAATAAAAATAAACCAAAAAAATAATCAATCTTGCTTAGCTCTAAATGGGCATTCATTGATACCATGCTTTCCAAGGCACAGGGAATGTCACAGAAGAGGAAAGAAAAACATAAGAGGTCAAGGATGGGGAAGGGTGATATGAAATGCCATCTTCTGGACATGACATGGCCTCTGCACTCATGAACTCACAGCAGCTCTAGTTATCTGCATGAAACATAGACATGATTGGGCTCTTCCACATTCCATCATAGATAGGGAAGTGGCTCATGAGGACCCCATTCCTCCCTGAGCTACTATTGGCTCTTGATGGTTGCTGGGGAGGGAGAGTCATTCTCTTCAATGGTATAGCCACTGTAAGTTGCCCATGTTTCAGTAAATAGCTCCCTTCTTTGTACAAGCAGCAAACCTAATAAACTCAGTAGACCACACGATAAATAATAAATAAATAAAATTTAAAAGACATGAAAGTAGGAGGGAGACTATTTGAGAACAATAGAGTTCAGCAGGAGGAAGAGGGGATAAGAGTATAACTGAGGGGTGATTATGACCAAAATATATAATATATCCTATGAATTGTCAAACTATGTAAATGAAAAAAACAGTAAAATCTGATCTGTCAAGAAAATTATCATGTAAGTGAAGGAGAAATAATGTAAGTAACTGCTTTTACTGGAGTAAGCAATTATGTAAGAATATGGATTTATATGCAGGGCAAATGGAGCTAAAACAGCCAGAGCAGCAAGTAAATGACTGAGCAGTGATTTTTTTTTGTTGTTTGTTTGTTTGTTTTGTTTTGTTTTTTATTGTTTGATTTTTCGGGTTAAGATTTCACTCTAGCCCAGGCTGACCAGGAATCCACTATGTAGTCTCAGGGTGGCCTCAAACTCATGGTGTTCCTCCTACCTCTGCCTCCCAAGTTCTGGGATTAATAGGCATGCGCCACCATGGCAGCCCTTGAGTAATGATTTTTATACAGATCTTTATCATTACAGAAGGGGAATTTAAATAAACTTTGTTGAAGGTTTAGAACCAACTTGAGATCTTGAATACAGCTATGTCTACAATACAAAATATCTTGTGGACATAAGAAAGGTTCTTGGAGCAAACAGAGTATTCAGATGTCCTAGGAGACAAAGGGGAATTTCAAAGGAAAACCAGAGAATAGAATAAGGTATATCCTATTATCTGCATATGCACAGTGATAAACATTTACAAAATTATCATAACAACCTTCCCTTTGATGTGAGCCCCTTGGTAAATTTACACAGTGCTCCGAGGCTGTATTTCATCATAAGTCTTCAGATGAAAGCCTGTCAGTAATAATTCAGACTGATTTGCTTCAGAACTGAACCATTCCTGTGTAATCAAGCAGAAATCCACGAATCTCTGATGTAGTTTATCATCCGTATCCTCATCAAAGGGGAGATCCTGATGGGTCATGACATTGCCGTGTTCCATGAACCACAACTTTACTAACTCAGTGCATTTTTCCTAGATAGCAAATCCTTTCTTGTATAAGCAAAGTTATGTTAACTTTGCAAGATTCCTTTCTCTGATTCAGAAATGCGTGGTAATGTATTTAAACAATTGCTAACATTCTCAACAATTTGGCTTATCTGCTGTCCAACAGAGATGTATATCAATTGGAAGCAGGCACAAAAGCTCTATAAATGATACACTAGTCTAATGTATATCCTTGGTGGTATTATATATTGAATCGAGGAAATACACATTTCTGTTTTTTGAAAAGAAATTTCAGAAAGTAGAAACCGTAAATTATTCCACAAAAGGGCTCAAATAGAAACTGGAATGGTTTTGACATAAAGGTTAAATTACCTAATAATCTTACCAGTTTTCAGGAAGAAGGAAATGAGAAGAAAAGATCAAAAGTGCAGGTCAGAAACACTTCTCAGAACTTCAGAATTTAAAATACCAAATAAAAGACCCTCTGAACACCCAAGTAATGGACAAGAAAGAAATAAGGTAGTCAGTGATCATGAAGAACAAAGAAAAGATAAGCTTATACTAAGAATTAGGTGTAAGGATATTATTTTATTCATAAAGCAGTATAAGAAAAAACTGGAGTAACATTCAATTTATTGTAAAAATGATTTATATCCTAGCATTCCTTGTACTCATCAAGAGTAATGGCCACTTGGTATTGACTTGGTTTTTGTTATCCATTAAACAGGTTTTTATTTTTATTTATTTATTTGACAGAGAAAGAGGGAGGGAAAGAGAGAGTGAGGGAACGGGTATGCCAGGGCCCCCAGCCACTGCAAATGAATTCCAGATGCGTGCGCCACCTTGTGCATCTGGCTAACGTGGGTCCTGGGGAATTGAACCTGGGTCCTTTGGCTATGCAGACAAATGCCTTAACCATTAAGCCATCCATCCAGCCCAATTAAACAGTTTTTTATTTATGAGAAAAAGAGAAAACAGAAAAGTCAGAGCCTCTTGCTGCTGCAAATGAACTCCAGATGCATGGGCTACTTTGTGCCTTTGGGTTTACGTGGGTACTTGGGAAATTGAACCTGGGCCAGAGGCTTTGTAAGCAAGTGCCTTTAACCAGTAAGCCATCTCTCCAGCCTTCTTTGGATTTTAAATGCACATTTTACTTCAACAAGAACAAGCATTAATCACACAGACTTTTACTCACACCCTGATTAAGGTACTTATTGTATAAGAAATCTAGAGCAGTGACATAATCACTCTTAGTGTTTTCTTCTATGACATAAAGGCAGTATAAACACTGTGTAGATTTATGAAGTTTAACATAATATATGTATAATATCTAGCCAGTGCATAGTCAGTAAATGGTCAATACTATTGCTAGATGATATTTAGAATCTATGCAGAAAAATGCATCTTAAATCTACTAAAATCTGAAACAGCTGATCAAAGCCCAAGGAATCACGAGTGGAGAGATGCGGATGTGAGGGGACAGCGGGGTTCAGGTTGTCAGTAGTTTCAATGTAAGGAAAGTTGAAGGAATCTGTGTCGTGACTGCATCAGATGTCTTTGGGAGTGGAAGTCAAGTTCCTGAAGACAGGAAAAAAAAAAAAAAAGACACTTTCTTCAAGCACAATGTACTTATAAAACCTTAGTGACTAGTATGTGGTGAATGCTGATCACACAAGATACCAAAACTCTCCATTAAGGTGGCTGCAGCTTTCATCAGAATACCAAGGAGGTAAGGCTAAAGAAACTGTCTTTAAAATAAATATTTGTCAAATTGCATTTTATAGGAAAGAGGCAAAAGGAACTGTAAAAGGCTTTTGTTCTCCTCTACACAAAATATGAACATTTGTTCATGTTGTACCCCACTAATCATACACATATTACACATATTATATGAGAAAGTAGTTCTAAGTACTTATTTACAATGAGTGCTTTCAATAATGTTTATTTGTTCGCAGCATGCAGAGAAGCCTCCAGGATGTTTTGATTAGGGAGATTCACCAATTACCTTTGTCTGTGATGTGAAACTAGGCACCTCACTCTAAGGCTGAGGGATGAGACAGAAAAAGGATCCCTAGGAGCTGGTTTTCAGTGGTTTTAAAATTGAACATAGTTGGGCTGGAGAGATGGCTTAGCGGTTAAGCGCTTGCCTGTGAAGCCTAAGGACACCGGTTCGAGGCTCAACTCCCCAGGACCCACGTTAGCCAGATGCACAAGGGGGCGCACGCGTCTGGAGCTCGTTTGCAGTGGCTGGAGGCCCTGGCGCGCCCATTCTATCTGCCTCTTTCTCTCTGTCTGTCGCTCTCAAATAAATTAATAAAAATAACAAAAAATATTTAAAAAAAAATTGAACATAGCTAACTGGAACTTATTTGCGAGTATTTCGTTTCTTATCATCAATGGACTGCTGCTAAAGACAGGGGACTGTTTCCTCTTTAAGTGTCTTACCTAGAAATCTAGTGTTTCCCAAGTGATTTTTTGTAAGAGTGCTTGAGATGGGCAAAGTGCACTTCTGAATGCCTTTCCGGCTCACATGTACAATTTTACATGCCGTGTTGCCACTGGGACTGCTAAGTGGCTTCCATCTGCTCACTGATGTGTGTTCCAAGTGAACCAGGCTCCTTGAAAATGTACATGGCATGTGGAGTATCCACTGTGTGATTCCATCGGCTGCAGTAGCCTATAAAATAAACATAATCATAACTAAACAATGGAAAGCATGTGGGATGTGAAATGGCCTTGGCTATCTGGGTGGAAACAAAAATGAGACTCTATAATCCAAATAACTGCACAGATCTAAAAAAGAGGTCAAAAAAATGCTCTCCCTTTTTCTTCCTTCCATCCTTTCTTTCTTCCTTCCATCCTTTCTTTCTTTCTTCCTTCCTTCCTTTCTTTCTTTCTTTCTTTCTTTCTTCTTCTTCTTCCTTTCTTTCTCTCTCTCTCTTTGTCTTTTTCCTTTCAACCTTCCTACATTCATTTGTTAATTGAGCAAAAAACATATTAGAGATATTCTTTTGTAAAAAGTAGTATTTAACTCAACCTTCCCCTCCAAAGAAATGCAGAGTGGAAAAATATGTCAATAAAATTAACTGCAAAGGAAAAAATAACTAAGATATTTGTTTGTACTAAATTTTTATTCATAATACTTTTAAAATGAGTTACCAAATGATTGGATTATTTGAAGAAGTGAGAGGCAGCAAATTATTTAACTTCTTAAGACTCAGATTTGTCAACACATATTATCCGCACTTAATCAAGCTTATTATTTGTGCTTTTTGCAAAAGAGCTTCATCTGTGTAATACTTACATTTCCAGCTCCTCACCAGTTGTCTTGCACTTAGTAGGTTTTTAGCAGACATTTGTTTTTAGAGTCGCAACAAAGTCATATTAGTAATTAGAGAAGAGGAGGAACAGATCCAGTCATTTACTATTTTTTCTCTCTCATTCACAGTTAGTTATGCATGTATGAATACATAAGCCCTGAGAGAAGAACTCATTTCCAAGAATTTATTAGAGTGAGGACTTATTATGTCAAAGAGTACTGGTCATAGCATAGTACACTTTTGTTTTCTTTCTGGATTATTATTATTATTTGCTAGTCAAATTGAAGATATAAAGCTAGGCATGGTTCTCAGTAGCAAAACACTTTTCTAGCACACACTGTCACTAGCTTTAGTCTTCAATGGCAGATTGCTTGCTTAACAGCACACAAGGTTCTGCAATCAATTTCAAGTACTCACCAACAAACAAAAAGTCCAGTATAAAAATGGATTATTCCAGTGAATAATAGCAGTCATTATATCTTCACTTCCATTTTCTTGTGTGTCTAGCTCTTCTACCATGTTGAATACTGCTTGAGGGCAGGGACATGGCGTCCTCATGTTCATATCCCAAGATAATACCATACTTATCAGTCAGCACAGGAGAGGCTCTGACCCACCAGAACCAATGTATGTAAAACAGCATCATGACTGCACTATGTGCTGGTTAAATACTCATCCTATTCTATGTTACGTGTTTCTGCTTTTTACAGGCTCATAGTTAAGATACCTTTGCACTATGAGGATGTTTGAATTGATAAAAACTGTGGAGATTTTTTAAGTTGGACTGGATGCATGGTATTTTACATCATGGATGGTCATGAGTTTTGGGGTGGCCAGAGGCACAATGTTGAGGCTTGAATCAGATGTTTTCCATAACCTAGGGTGTTCTGAATGCTTTGTCCCCAGATGACGGCACTTTGGGAGATGAAGCATCACTGCTTCTGGTAGGGTGTTTTGTCCCAGGGCTTGGTGCACACTAAGTAAGCACTTTCTGTAACTGAGCTATATCCTAAGCCCTCTCCTAGATATTTAAAACTTACTGCCTGTAGCATTTTGGATGTCAATATTCTGAATTTGACATAAGAAAAAATAAATTGGCAAAGCAGTCTGGGAGAATGATTGTTTTGCCATAAGGGCTAGAAAGTGTTCTGACAGCTGAGAAAAAGTTATAGAAATCAACTGTGTCAGAGATGCTGAAAGTTCATAACAAACAATGGAACTGAGAAAGCTGGTAAACCAGCCTTATATATTTAAAACTTTTTCTATGATTATATTTAATGTCATTAGAAACTTTGCCATAGAGCAAGGTTTCAGTTCTTAAATTTACTAAAATACGCAAACAGTAAGAAATTTCATTTTGTCCTTTTTTTTTTTTGAAGTAAAATGCTTCAGAAGTGCCTTCTGTGTTATTTTGAATCCCCTTAGCAAAGCACTTCTTTTTCAGGGCTACTGTCTTTGTCACTGATGTGGAACTGTGCTGGTTTTAGGGCTACTATCAGATATTGGTGCTGGGGCATGGAGTTCACTTTGCTTCTGAACTTCCTGGGTCTCAGCATTATGGAAGGTAATCCACTGAGCTGACTGCTTAACTCTGAGATTGTTTACTTTGGCATTCAATATAAATAGGATGTGTGCCTTACCCATGAGATATATACTTAGTATAAATAATAAGCATAACCTTACAAACCTGGATGGATGAAGCATGATGCATTTACTCCAAAAAAAAACAAAAAACAAAACAAAAAAAAAAAAACTAGCAATCTTATGAGTTTCAGCAAAAAAAAGATAACACACACACACACACACACACACACACACACACACACAGATTTAATTGGCTCCATGACCTGGACCACAGATGGTGTGAGCTAAATCCTCTTTCACTCCAACCCTCCTCTGTCCTGCCTTCTCCTCTCCAGGGCTCCAGTGAAGTTGCTTCAGACAATTACCTTCAGTCAGCGTATTGCCCCTTCCATCAACAGCACCTGGACGCTTATTTCAGGAGAATAACTGTATATTTCTAAAGCTTTGAGGATGGAAACTCAGAGCCATGGGAGCCCAGAACTGCCCTCTCCTGTAGCACAGCCTACACGAGCCTCTGAGAGACCCACGGCTCTATCCCCAGGGCTGTGAGGGCTCTAAGCGGTTATTCACTGATCTCTTGTGGTTCCGTTTGCTCTCTTTTGAAAGACAGTTTCAAAAGTAAATACATAAGTACAATCAATGCTGAGGATATACCTTAAAGTATGTTTAAAATATTATAGACATAGGTCATTGTATAATCTCAGCACACTTGAAAGGATATCTGTGCCACACCCTTGCCTGACCTCAGGGACTTAAGGGGCCTAAGCAGGATTAGCATACAAACAGACAGGGAGAGATTAGACATATTCAGACAAAAATAAGCAAAAGGCAATGCTTTCAGACATGGATTAATTTAATTTTACAGGAGGAAAATGGGCCTAGGGGCTTCAACCTATTTGGAGGAACCTCAAACTGATAAAATTTGACCCTTTCCCCTCTTTTCTGGCAATATGTAGTAATGAATAGGAAAATGGCCCATTATTGGGCTGGAGAGATGGCTTAGCAGTTAAGCGCTTGCCTGTGAAGCCTAAGGACCCCGGTTCGAGGCTCGACTCCCCAGGACCCACGTTAGCCAGATGCACAGGGGGGCGCATGCGTCTGGAATTCGTTTGCGGTGGCTGGAGGCCCTGGCGTGCCCATTCTCTCTCCCTCTCTCTATCTGCCTCTTTCTCTCTCTGTCTGTCGCTCTCAAATAAATTTTAAAAAATTAAAAAAAAAAAAAAAGAAAATGGCCCATTATCTTCTCCTGGAAGAAGGGGCAGTAGAGATTTATTTTAATTCTTTGAGTTTTGTTTTCAGATACCATCTTTTATGTAGATTTCACTTTTTAATCTCATTACTAGGAAGAAGTTGGTATTCCCTGTAATTCCAGCTCAAAATACAGTAATTCCTCAGTGATAAGAAATTACTTACTTAGTGAATGTTCATTCAGGGCAAAACTAACCAAAAACATTTTTTTAAACTTTATTTTATTTATTTTTTTTCTTTATTAGTTAGTTTTGTATTCAGCAAATACAGTCAGTTTGGTACCATTATTAGGCTCATCCGTGACCTACCCCTTCCCCTTGGCCCCTCCTTGTTGAGGCATACGGGTGGGTCATGCATTGTGGAGTTAGCCCACAGTTATGGGTAAGATAAATGTCTCTGCATATCATGACCCAACATGTGGCTCTGACATTCTTTCCGCCCCCTCTTCCGCAAAATTTCCCTGAGCCATGTTGGGTTCATTTTTGGTCTGCTTCAGTGATGAGGTGTTGGGGGCCTCTGAGGCTCTGGCTCTCTGATTTGGTGGAGTTGATTTTTCTCTGTGTTGATCTCCTTCCCCCTTGTCCTGGTATCCGGTTCATCAGGAAAACAGCCCCCTTGCTTGTTTCGCCAATTTTTCTTAGTTTCAGCTGGGGCCCTTTTGAGGTATGATGGGGTGGCTCTCTCCTTAGGATCTACATCTATCTGAAAAACAGAAGAAGATTCTCCAACGGAGATTAAGTTAGCACCAGGAAAAATGAGATAACCCTTTTTTTTTTATTATACAGAATTTAATAGGTGTAGGCCCTCTTGTAGCCCACAATTGATGGTAGCTTGATATTGGAGAGTGGGCTTATGTTTGGATATGGTTCTGACTTGTTTCCCAGCTCCAGCTATGGGTCCCATACCACTGAGGGGATCAGTTAGCCAAATTGAGAGCAGTTCTAACCAAAAACATTTTAAGCAACCCAGCTTTATGATTTACATATGGAATAAGATACTGCCAACTTGATATTGAAAGATTAAATAATTATTTATCTATAGAATTTATTTATCTACAGAAATCCATATATTTATCTATAGAAACAGCAAGTCCCAAATAAGAAAGAAAGAAAGAGAGAAAGAAAGAAAAAACAGCAAGTTCCAGCAGCAGGGAAAAGCTGTGGAGAAGGTTAGGGTGGAGGACTTTCTGCCTCCATACCCCACAGACCACTCTGAATCTACGTGTGGTTTCCAGGTAGGAAGAGCACTGGGTAGGCATCACCCAGCCTCAAGTGCCCTCCTGGGGTCTTCACTGACCAGCCCGGAGACTTTATCACTCATAATTCCAGTCATTTGTTGTTTAACAATGGGACTGTATGCTGACAAAGTTGCCTCTGAGTGATTCCATTGTGTGAACATCATAGAGTGTACTTAAAAAATCTAATCAGTCATTCCATATGGCCTCTGGATGCAATGGAGAAAGGCAGTGAACACAAGGCTTGTGCGGTACTTTGAAGAGATGCCCCCCCAATATAGTCAGTGTTTTATCAGTTTGTAGTTTGCATCTGCAGCCACCTGGCTAGAGGCAGTGTCACTGGGCAGATCTTAAGGTGTGGTGGTGGGTTTCAGGTTTCAATCTAAAGACATGCAAAGCGTGCCTAGCTGGAGTTCCTGAAGTGTGCTGTGCTGTGTGGTTTTTGGCTTTTGGCTTGTGCTTCTCTCTGTGTGTTTGGTCCTGTGAAAGCAGGTCAGCTTCTTCTGACATTATACAACTTCCCCTGGATCTGTAAACTTCAATAAATCCCTTCCTCCATAACTGTGCCTGGTCTGGAAGTTCATCTCAGCAGACATGAAGCTGTCTGCTATAGTTTGTAAGGCTGCCACTGGCTTAACATACCCTGTTTTACAGCAAACCTGTTTTTAATTACTGGAAGGAATACACTCTAAAATAACAAGTATAGTGAGTATATAAACCAGTAACCTTGTCAGTTCATGTATTGGGAACTAAAAATAATTGTATGTATTATAATATTCTTAGGGGATTGGCAGCACAGTGTACCTCAGAATTAGCAGACATATGAGTCTTGAATTGTAATATGGCATTAGGAAGGCTAGGATGTCCCTAGGTCTAGAAATGTTTTAGGTTTCTTACAATCTTCTGGGAACTCCAGTCCATTAATTAAAATGTCATTAATATGTGTGACATGGTTGTACTCTTTCTTGAGGTGTAAGAGAAAGAGAGAGAATGGGAGAGAAGATAGGCCAGTGAGTTTGAAGAGTTTTGAAATGCAAACGTACTAAAGACAAGTGTGATTACTAAAGTGCCAAACCCCTTTGAAGAAGCTTCACTATCGGTGAGGGAATTTAGCATTTTTAAACCAGGTCCTAACGACACATAAAAGTGCAGTTAGGAAACTCATTTCTTTCTTCAAGGCTAAATCGGGGATGCCTATTAAACATCTTAGAGAAATAGTACAGAGAAGGAAAGCAAATGACAAGTCACCAGGACCTACTAATTCAGCTGCGGGGACCACACAGTGTTTCCCTGCACTACTTTGAATCAGCAACCTCTACTTCACGGTGCCCAATCATCTGAGATTGTGACATGACAGTATGTACAAACGTGTCAAGCCACATTCACAGCTCTCCTGGGACTATGTAGTTGAGCATGCTATACTCATGCCATCATTGCCATCATAGTTCTACAGAGAACTGAAGGACACTTAAGAAAGCCCTGTATCTCTGAGATGCTGTGCAGCATAGCATCAATGGCGGTTAGGGGCAAAGTAACCTAATTTTGTAGGTATTCAGAGACACAGGCCCAGGACATAAAACGTGGATGCCATACTGCTCTGGCCAGACCCAAACCCCAGTCTGATTTAGTTTGATTCATAAGGAGAAGATTCCAGATTCTTCCTCCTTAAGCATTTCTCAGGTTTGTTTTCTGGTTGTCAGGCCCTTTCTCAGTCTGTGCTTTCCTCCTGGGCCCACCAATCAACACTTGAACTTGGCAATGAGGCTCATTCTAATTGGATGGCTGATTGATAACAAGATGTGCTCCAAGTTGACATGTGGAATTTCCCAGTTTTTCCCTCTCAGGACCCTTCCCAGCTGGGAGGGGGAAACTTCTTCAGCCTATAAAGCTTTTCTGTTTTACTTCTCTCTTACCTCTACTCTTAAACAATTGTTTCATAATTTACTCTTCTTATTGTCTATGTTTTTCAGTTCTTTGCTAGTGGTAGACAAGAACTTGAAAGCCAGTGGCTTATTGAGTCCTTTGAGGGGCCACTGGCATGGGGAGTTCTAAGCCCACACAAAGCCCAGAGAAGCATCATTGGCTCTCAACCCCACAACAGCATCTCTCAGCACTGAAACTTTGTGGGCAACAAAGCAAAGGAAGCCGCTCAAGCCACACAGGTTTTCATGAATCACTTTACCTCTTGGACCTGTGGTTTCATCTGCTCTGAAGAAAGGCAACGATTCTGTCTTCATGGGTGATTGAGGAGAGGTGAGGTAGACCAATGGCTGCTCTAATTCATAAAGGAAGAACTATGCTTTCACTCCAGGTTTTGTTTAAGTTTTGCTGAAGTACAATTACGTTTTGTTGAAGTATAGTTGTCCCACTGTACCCTTGTGATAGTTTTAGCTAGGTGATCCCATAAACTCATGTGTTTTGGATGCTTGGGTTTCAGCTTACGGCATGCACTTGGGAGGTGGAGCCTTGCTGAAAGAGGTGTGCTGTTGAGGACGGACCCAAGGTTATTATAGCCAGCTCTGTCTTGCCAGAACTTGGCACACTCTCCTGCTGTTGTTGTTTGCCTGATGTTGGCAAGGAGGTGATGTCGAGCCTCTGCCCTACCATATGTGCCCCGTCATCATGCAACTTCTTCTTGGACTATGAACCAAAATACACAGCTTTCTTACCATTAGCTGCTTTAGGTTTGGTGTTCCATAAGGAGAAGGTAACTGCAACAACTCGTAGGTTCGTCATTCAAAGGCAAATAAAATACTTAGAATAAAAATTTGTAGGGGCTGGATGGCCAGGATTTCATACCCTAGAATCCGCATACAGACAGATGCACAAAGTACATATGTATCTGAAGTTTGTTTGCACAGGCAACAGGTCCTAGTGTGCCCATTCTCCATTCTTTGTCTATCTCTGTCTCTGCCTTTATTAAATAAATAAATAAATAAATAAATTTTTAAAGTTACATCTGTGTTGCAAATGTATAGGTTGTCGTTCTTTTCATTATCTCTTAACTAATGCAACATAACAATGATTTGTAAGTGATCCAGACATAATTATTGTCAGCAGGTTTACAGAGGTAAATACTGTGTGTTTTATAGAATAGCCTTGATCATTTGTGTATTTAGGCTATTAGCCCCAAACATTAGATTAGATACTTAGTGAATTCTGGAACTAAGCTCCATCCACAGCTAAAGGATTGTAGTGTCATTTATATACAATAACTCAAATATTTCAAGTGTATAGTTTCATATATTTTGGCATATGCATATATTATGTGCAGTATATGTACATGCATGTGGTGTACGCATGTGCATGTCCAGATGTGCACCCTTTGTGTGCACATGCAGAGGCCAGAGGAGGACACTGGGTATCTTCCTTTATTGCTCTTCTACCTCATTTCCTTAAGACAGGTTCTTTCACTCATCCTGGAGTTCATTTTCCAGTTAGGCTGGCTGACCAACAAGCCCCAGTGATCCTCTTGTCCGTACCCACTTCAGCACTGGGTTTACAGTCATGCATGGCCATGCTCAGATTTTTACCTGGGTGCTAGGGATCAAATTCAGCTCTTCATACAAGAACTCTTACCCATTGAGCCATTCTCCCTAGTTCCTTTTAATATATTTTAGTATATGTATACAACCGTGAAACTATCACCACAGTCAAGATACTGAGCACCTTCATCACCCCAGAGAGACTTCCTGAGCCCCTTTTGTAATCTCTCTCCAGCCCTCCCATCATTGAGCAGGTGGAAGATCTACATTATGTTACTGTAGATTAGCCTGCTTTTCCTAAGATCTTCTATAAATGGCATCGGAGAGTAGACACACTTTCATTTCACTCCTTTCACTCAGCATCATTGTTTTAGATCTGTCCATGGTGTGTATTATACTTTGTTCCTTTGTTCATTCTGAGCTTTCCTATCCACCCTTCTCAAGCTTTTACTTTCACCTGTTCAGTCACCAAGAACATTTGGTCTTTAACTCATTGCTCATACAAATGCAAATCCCATGTCTGCTGACCCCAAAAAAGGGTGTAGTCTTGACCAGTTGTGAATTAGATAGGAGCAGGAAGTAGGCTCCATGGAAGATTGTGCATTGGGGATTGTAGAGGTAGGTTGCCCCAGAGATAATACTGGGTTGTTGTTGCTTTAGTGAGGATCACACTCACTCCATCTCATGTGAGTTAATCTAAATATGTTGCATATTTTTAAAGTTGTAACATAATTACCTTTCAATCTTGGTTGGTATCATGTCCATCTGGTTTCATCCAAGCTTCAGGTTTGGCACTTGCTGCATGCTGTCTTACTGCTTTCAAGGATGCCCACCTTCACTTTCAGGAAACTTAGATATGTCTTACAAGGTTGAGAGGATCATGAAAGTATTCACAATGCCCCTGGGGTCAGGTCTAGTATTTTCCCACAGCAAGAAGATGTTCTTTTTTGCAGTACCCTATGGTCTCCATACCATCCTGCTCCTCACACTGGTCGGCCAGATTCAATTCTCTCATTCCTTGTCCATCCATTTTCCTTTAAGGTAAGTTCCTGATTCTGCTGTACATAAACATTCCTCCTTCCTAGATGTACTGCTCCCAACCTGCAGTGGGAGTGAGGGAAAAAGAGTAGTAACTTGGAAGAGGGGCATAGGCTCTGTCCCTGATATATGGTCTGCTTTTACTGCTGAGAAAAAACAGGACTTCAAAGAACTTAAGATTTCACACATCCCTGGTAGAGGTCAAATGGCTCAGTAAGACAATGCCTTACATCTTTAGCCCTCCATTCATTCCTAGGTCTGGGACAGTACCCCCACCCCAACAAACTTTGTTAACGAAGGGAAACTCTTTAAATTTTAAATGTCTTCCAAGTTACATTTACAAGTGAGAAAGAAAGGATGGTTTCTTAGTGATCTTTAGGGATATAAGTTGAGAGTCATCAAACTCCTATATATACCCAAAACAGAACATTTAACTCACACTCCCCCTCAGGAGCCATATTCACAGGTGGGTATGTCTTACTTTCCTTCAGAGACTCACTCTTGAGAAGGCCACACCTGGGGTGCATCTCTCTTTCCTGGAGCATGTTTCTTTCTACTTTATAATAAAACTTTCAACTCAGTTTCATAAACCAACCCACTTTCCTGCAATTATTTCTCGTTGAAGCCATGAATTGGCTTTTGCCTGGGTGGAGATCTGGGAAAAGGAACTTCACTTAGCTGGGAGTGGAGATGGCTTCTGATAAAAGGACCTTGCTTGGAGAAGCCTGGTTCTTCTCTCTCTCTCTCTCTCTCTCTCTCTCTCTCTCTCCAGATCTCATGTTAACTCAAAACAGCTGGAGCTGGTTCCTCTGGTCTTCCTTCCTTGCTGATTACAAAAGCATGAGTTAAATAATTAAAAGGGAAAGGGGGAAGGGGAGGCAGATGGGGAGGATTGGTGGATAAGGGAAAAGGAGGAGAAAGCCAGGAAAGGGGATGGAGAAACTCTTGATCTTTTGCTCCCATAAAACAATCACACTTCCTCTCTTGTTTCACTCTATCTGCTTTTATTTGGTGGGGGGCACTGCTAGGGATCAAACCTACTACCATGTGCTTAGCACACACCATACCATGAACTAAGTACTCAGACCCTACTCATATTTTAAGCTAATGTGGAAGAAATATCAGGCATAAATAACAGAGAAAATCAAAATGGCATTAATATTTCAAGATATTGTCTTACTGAATGAATTTAAATAATTTATATTTATATTTAAATAATTTATATTTTATATTAATGAAATCAGATATATCTTTAATAGGGGATTTAGCAAAACATACCTAAATCTCAGAAATACCTACAATATAACAGTAAATATTATTCACTCAGTTGTATCCTTTGATCCCAGAGGGCCTACTTAACTGTGGTTACATGAAAAGATGACTCCACAGCTCTTTAAAAGGATAAAATCTTAAAAAACAAATTGTTGGGATCCAGAGCCAGTTCGCTGGTCAATGTGGTGCTGTTATCTTCACTAGGGTAGCACTATGGGCTGGACAAGCAGGCCTGAGGAGCATTTTAGCTCCATTGATTTCCTTTGATGGAATCTTCTTCAGTCTCTCTCAAAAATTCAGGGAGCTTGGCAGAGGAAAGGAAAAGACTGCAGAAAGGGAGCTTACAGTGAGGAACAGTGAGGCTTTTAAACTGAACTGATACCAAGCTTTTTGGAAGGTATCCAAAGGTCATGAGTCTGTCTGTGCAATGTGGAAATTCATCAGAAAGAGCAGCAGATTCAACCCAAATGACCACCGTCATCTACAAATGTGCCAGGCACTCATTCATCACATGCTGCTGCTATGACCAGCTCAACCAGATCCAGCAAGAGACAGAGCTTCCCTTTCAGATAGTAATGGCCTCTCGTTGTTATAAGGGCAGCCTTAGAAGCAAGGATTACTTTATTTCAACGTGCATTACCTTGGTTGCCTGATATTTCAGGGGCCAAGAAGTGACTCAGAGTTTCAGCTCATAGTACCCTTGTGTATTTTTTTTTTCATGAAATGATTATCTGGGAACATAAGAATTATACAGTACTTGTCAGGGGTGGCACTTTCAACTTATTTCCATTTTTTTAAGCAGCACATAGATTTCCTTGAGGTTTTGAAGATCCTGAAACTATATGTGAATTATTGCATTTGCAAAACATTCTGAAAAATATAGGAGTAAAATCAAATCAATAAGCTGGGCATGGTGGCACATGCCTTTAATCCCAGCATTTGAGAGGCAGAGATAGGAGGATCATTGTGAGTTCAAGGCCACCCTGAGACTACGTAATGAATTCCAGGTCAGCCTGGGCTAGAGTGAGACCTTACCTTGAAAAACCAAAGCACAAAGAAATAAAATCAATAGTTGTGAGGTGATAAGAACAGGGAAGGAAGGTCACAGTGTCTGGAGGGTGACATGTTAACAGTCATAGAACTCAATATGTTTGTCAGAATGTATATAAACACCCCCAAAATAGTGAAGATTACTTTGTGTAACTCTTAAAAAGTACACTGAGTTATATTAAAATTGCTAGTTATAGGAGATGAACTTTGGAAAAATAGTTGATGTTGAGGCAGTTTAGGAGTAACAGGGTCCCTGAAATAAAAGAGAAGAATGGTCTTGAAGCTATAAGGGGGACCTGATTTTTCCCTTATATCATTTTCCCTAACTCTGACCTTTCCTTATCTCTTTCCCCTAAAACCTGATGAGAGGATGTGAATATGATGACTAAGTGGCTGAAGACATGACATGGGATCTGGATTTTCCTTGTCTCTTTTCGTGGAAAATTACCCCCTTGGAGAAAGATTATTCCCGTCTCTAGGAATGTCAATGGGATTGCTCTCTTTCGTGGAAACCTGACATGGGGGCTGTAGTGACCAGCTCAACCTCCCTTCAGTAAATGCTAATAAAAGGCCTCAGAGATGCCAGGTGTGAACTTTCCAGTTTCTAGGGAACCCTCGTATGTTAGAGCAGCTCTGTCGCCTGTTAAGCTCTATAGTAAAATATTTCTAAACTTCAACTCCTATGGTCTGTGGACTTTATTTATTAACTTGATAAGATAAAAACTTGGAGGCCATTGACTCTCTGGAAGCTTTGTGAGCAGGGACTGTCTTGTACACTAACTCCTGACTTACTACCCAGCCAAGGGCTGAGAAAGTCTTAGTCACTCTCAAAGACAGCCCATATTCCTGTGACAACATGGAAACAAGAGAGACTCTACTTCCTTTTCTTATAATATGGGGGCAATTGCTTACTTGGGATTTTATTTTATTTTTAAAGAACCAATGTTTGATTATTTTCCTTAAAAAGTAGTCATATGGCCTTGGGAAGATGGAAGTCAGACCTCTAGCACCCATATCAAAGCTAGGGATGATGGCATGCACATCTATAGTCCCAGACTTAGACAGTAACAGGAGGGTCCCTAGGACTTTCTGACTATCTAGTCTAAATGATCAACTAGCTCTAGGTTCAGTGTGAAACCCTCTTTCAAAATATAAAATAAACAGGGTCTTGAGGGTTTGCATATGCAGGTATACATATGTATACACATACTCACGCAAACACAGGTGTACCCACACACAAATAAATGTGCATGTGTCCATGCATACCACACACATTCATTTTACATTTCCAACAATTGATAGTATATGCTCATAATAGCATATAAAAATAACAAAATAGGGCTGGGAGATAGTTCAGCAGTTCAGGTGCTTGCCTGTGAAGTCTTAGGACCCATGTTCAATTCCTCAGTACCCACATAAGCCACATGCACAAGGTAGTGCATGTGTCTGGAGTTTGCAGTGGCTGGAGGCCCTGGCATGTCCGTTCTCTATATCTACCTCTGTCTCTCTTTCTCTCTCTCTCTCTCAAATAAATAAATAAAATAGTTTTAAAGAAAGAATAATAAAGTAAATGTCTCTGCTACCTTGTCCAGTGTTAGAAAGAATACCTACTTAGCCACCATTCTTAGCTCCAGCAAAATCTCTGCTATGCTTCTTAGCTAAAAATGTTTTAGTGGAAAGCTTTTTTTTTTTAACTGTTTATATATTCAAGAAACATTTGATATGCAGTTGTCCTGCCAGGGGAGATAGAAGCTAGTTCATGTTCATGTCTGCATCTTCTAGGCTCTTACATCCGTGTCTGCAGGAGCTCTTCAGCTAGCTCTTGTGGAGAACAAGAGACCTGTCCCTTGGGTGGAAACTGCAAAGCTGCCTGTTAATGAGCTAATTTGTTTCCATTCCTTGTGATTCAGGCTCATTTGTCCTTACTTTTTCCTCAGATTCATTTTTCTCTCTTCCCATTTGTGACATTTATCCTTCAAACCTAAGGTGAATATGGTCAGTTCATTTTCTATATGGTGTGTGTGTGTGTGTGTTTACTCAGAAACATGAAGAAGGAAGTGTGGTCTGAAATTCAGTGGTAAGGTCTCTCTAACAGAAGGAGTACTTTTTGTTAATGAAGACAGCCTCTGGCCAATATGTGAAGACAAGCAAAATTAACAAAGAAAGATCAGTTTATGATAGTATTCTCAACCAATTTAAAAGGAACATGATAGTTCTACAATTATTCCTATTGTAGTATTCTTTACAGTTCTTCTGCTTAGTTAATAGATATAAACACACATCAAGGTCTCTTGACTACCATTTCTTCTAGTCACAAATCATTTAATAGTCCATTAAAGAAATAAAGTCTTCATGAGTTTTATAAAGATAGAAACAGTTTTGCATTCACTAAAGCATGGTTTTTCTTATGCTTTCCTCTGAAAACTAAACTAAATAAGAATATTTAGTAAGCCTTAAATAAAAAAGTAACCCTTTAGTAACTCTTAAATGAGTACCCAACTTCTTGAGACAGAGAGCTCTTAGGATGGAAACAACAGGATAATTTTAGTTTGGGTTAAAAATTATGGAACCTTAAAAGCTGTTTAAAAACAAATGACTTGAAACTTCACTAACACATCCTAGAGACTGATTTGTGATCTACCAAACTGTCTGTACTCTTTCCAGCTACTTCAGAGCTGAGATTACATTCCTCCCTGGCCTCTCAGTATGTCATGGTAGCCTTGACTACAGGGAGCCCAGCCATTGGTTGAGAATACAGAGGGAGTTGTAACTGTTCCCAATGAGGAACACTTTGTGCCTGCACTATCTCTGTCCCAGAGAAAATTAAAACTTTGCACAGTATTTTTCATTATGTTACTCTAAATTTGAAAAGAAAAACACTTGTCTCTCATAGTGAATTGTTCAACATTTCTAGTATTTTGATCACTTATGACCAAAAAGGTGTCAACTTGTAAAAACAAAGTTACAATGAGTTCAACATATCCTGCTTTAGACTGGGCAGCATGGTGGGCAGATTAGAAGATTCTTAGCTGAGCTTCAAAATTTACTGTAAATATTTGAATTAAGATTATGTTTCTGGTTGTGAAATAATATTTTCCCTAATCACTTTATACTCTAGGTAAAAAAGAAAAATATTTGAGTATGTGTTTCCATAACTAAATAATGAGAAACAGATAGGGGTATAGAAAATAAGAGAATAGGAATGACTTCCTACCACAAAACTGGGGTTCTTTTCTTGGTTTCTCACTACAGTGCTTTATATTTATGGTTTTAAAGATCAGGAATTGAAACTCACCTCCATTTTTTATTCATTTATTTATTTATTTATTCATTTTTGAGCTAGGTTCTCACTCTAGTCCAGGCTGACCTGAAATTTACTGTAGTCTCAGGGTGGCCTCTAACTTGCAGCAATCCTCCTACTTCTGTCTCCCAAGTGCTGGGATGAAAAGCATGTGCCACCATATCCAGCTACTAATTCCATCTTTATTCTGAAGTAAATATTAGTAATCTTTGTGGCAAAATGTTTTTGATGCATACAGTTATAGTAAGATCAACTTTTGTTGGTATTTAACCATTGCTAAATGCTTCAACCTCTTTTTTTCAAGAATAAATACACAAAACTAAGAGTTGAGTGTGGAATTTTTATATCTTTATATTACCTTTTTGTTGTGGGGGAGGACTAAGATCTCTCCCTGAAGCCAGCAGTCACGAACATAGTTCAACTAGCTAGTCTACTAAGATCCTCCTATCTCCACATCCCCAGAGCTGTGATTACAAATGAATGTACCCCTATCCATTATTTACATGGGTACTGGGGATCTGAACTCAAGTCCTAATGCTTATGCAACAATGAGCCATCACCCTAGCCTCCTATACAACCACTTTCAAACTACTATGATGACTATCTTTCATCATTACTAAATCTCCACTTAGTAAAATTCAAATCCTCTTCGTTCCATAGGAGAAAAGATTAAACACAGAGTAGAAGTCATTGCATTATTGGGCAAAGTCTTAACAATATAATTTAAAAAATCAGATTGAGACAAACGTACAGCATAATGAAAAATAAGCTTATACAGTTAGTGGCTTCCTGGTGCCCCAGAGTAAATCCAAATGCTTTTACATGGCATTCAAGACCACCAACATTTTGCACCTGACACTTCAGCACATTTCCTCACAATATATGCCTTTAAATATATATAAAACAATCAGACTGTTAATTTTTTGGTTTTTTTCTTTTTTCAGGGTAGGTTCCCACTCTAGTCCAGGCTGACCTGAAATTCACTATGTAGTCTCAGGATGGCCTAGAACTCACAGTGATCCTCTTACCTTGGCCTCCTGAGTCCTGGGATTAAAAGCTTGCACCGCCATGCCCAGCTGTTAATTTTTTAACTCAAATTCATTCATTAAAGTAACTGTTGGGCTAGAAAAATGGCTCAAGCATAAGGCCGTGAAGGGGCCTAAGACCACCCAAGTTTGATTTCCCAGTACCCACATAAATACCTGGGAATGATCACACACATTTGTAACCCAGTCCTGTAGAGGT
Source organism: Dipus sagitta (assembly GCA_036346955.1). Lineage (NCBI taxonomy): Eukaryota > Metazoa > Chordata > Mammalia > Rodentia > Dipodidae > Dipus > Dipus sagitta. The sequence goes on from CM070771.1 coordinate 152,951,830, forward strand.
GAAGACTGGAGAATACCAGTGGCTTGCTGACCAAAACCATAGTGAAATGGAAGCTCTGTGTTGAGTGAGAGAGTCTTTCTCTAGAAAACAGGTGGATAAGTAGAGAAAGTAGGAGACCCAATGCTCTTCTCTGTTCTCCATATGGGTGCACACAAGGCACATGCATGTGTATACACATGTACACTATATACATCATCACACCACATGTACTCTACACACACACATACAGAAATAATTGCCATGATATTATTAGTTATTATAAAAATATTTTATATTTATTTATTTATTTATTTGAGATAGAGGAAGAGGCAGATAAAGTGAGACAGAGACAGACAGAGAGAAAGAGAGGCAGAGAGAGAGAAAGAATGGGTACACCAGGGCCTCTAGCCACTGCGTTATAAACTCCAGATGCATATGCCACCATATGCATCTGGCTTATATGGGTACTGGGGAATTGAACCTGGGTCCTTAGACTTTACAAGCAAACACCTTTACTGCTAAGCCATCTCTCCAGCTCATTAATAAATTTTATCACTAGAAATTTCTTCATGAGCAGAAAATATGAAAATGCAACTTGTATGTCGATATAAGGTGCATCCATGTTAAAAATTTTGTTCAGTTCAAGTAATGAGGGTAGATGTCATAGATAATTTGAAGGAGAATTGGGTGCACTTACAAGTCAGGATTATAGGAATGAATGTGCAAAGCTAGTTTTTCCAAAAAAAGAATGCAATTAGTGAAGTCAAAATGAATCTTTACCAGAAATGATGGAATTTACATTTCTATAAACAAGAATTTTTTGCATTATAGTGGTTTGGATAGTAAATCCCAAAAGATATGTCCTTGTCATATTCCATAGACGCTATGAATAATAATTTCTTTAGAAAAACAATTTTTGCAGTCAATGTTTTGAGACAAAAAAAAATCATCCTGTATTGTCAGGGCCCCAAATTAATGAGAGGATTCTTATCAGAGACGGATAAGGAAGATAGGCAGGCAGAATGGAGGAGGACACGGAGATGAAGCCATTGAGGGAGAAATTAAGAGAATGGCACTGCAAATGAAGGCATATCTAGTGCCACCAGGAAGGTGGCCAAGGCAAAGCAAGACATGTCCCTGACAGCTTTCAGAGAAAATGCAGCCTCAATTGAAGATGTTTAGCCTTCAGCAGTTTGAGAGAATCCATTTCCGTTGTCTTATGTGACCAACTTACAGAAACTTCAGGAAACTAATCCACATGGTTACTGGTTAACCATTACTTACAGCTGCACCCATAGGGTTAGAAAACCAGGAGAGATATTCTCTAGACAATGTGGTTTCCATTTGTTTTAATCACTTTTTGTAGCTGTGGTAAAAGAATAAAAAAGGCAAAGAATGTAATTTTGGCCCATGGTTTTCAGAGATTTCAGTCAATGGTTATCCGACTCAATTACTATGGGCCTGTGGAAGGGAAAAGCATTACTGTTGCAGAAGCAAGAGGACAGAGAGAGAGAGAGAGAGACCTTAAGGGTCAGTCTGCCTTGTGATGTACTTTTTCCAGTGAAGCCCCACCTCCTAATAGCCCAGTCAGCAATGATCTTATCAAAGGATTGATCCACCAATAAAGTTAGTGTCCTTATATTCTAATCACCCACCCATAGCTAACAGCTATTCTTGATCCTGGAACAGTTTTTTCCATGTCTCCTTAGGCCAAATGCTACAACATATTTATTAATTGATTTATTACATGTTTATTGATGCCTTCAACTAGAATGGGCTATTCTGCCAACAAATCCTGTTGGCTTTCTGCCATGCTTCTTAGAGGCATTCTCCAGTATGCCTTAGTCTTTCAGCAGGGTTCCGTATACAGATGAAGTATACATCACAGGGCTGAGTTGAAGATGAGAGCTTCAGCCTACAATGACCATGGGGTTTGTAGTACAAATTCTCCATGTTTGGCTAGTTCAAGATTAATGTCTTGAAGATGGCATTGTATCAAAGAAATGTAGTTCTTTAGTATAGTATGCTCCATACTTTCTAGTGAACCCCATTTAGGAACCCCATTTAAAGCAGAATTATGCACATTATCTTTACTTCAAACAGAGGAAAACAGAGGCTCTGTTGATGATAGATACACTGTAAATACCTCAGATATCACATCTGTGTTTTTTCACCCTGTACAGAAAATGCTACATATTTGGGGTTTAAACTTTGTTGATCTGAACTAAAAGGTGATACACATTTTTTCCAAAATCACATAGTCGGAAAATAGCACAACCATGGCTCAAAGCTGACCTGCTTTCACAGGTCAAGCAGAGATAGATAGATAGATAGATAGATAGATAGATAGATAGATGATAGGTAGATAGATAGATAGATAGATAGATAGATAGATAGAAAGAGAGAGAGAGAGAGAGAGAGAGAGAGAGAGAGAGAGAAGCCACAAGCCACAGGCCAAAAGCCACATCATCAGCATTTGCAAGCACACTTCGGGAAATCCAGGCAGAACTCAGGCACTTTGCATATCTTAGACTGGAATTCAGACCCACCCCCAGTGACATCTCCTCCAGCTAGGTCGCTAGAAATCCAAGCTTTAATAAAACCCTTGAATCTATTAGAGTACATCTATTTAAGCCACCACAGAGATGAAGGTACTCCTCATTGGTTCTGTATTTTCTCTCATACTCTCACTCTCCTTTGCTTCTTTATATGCATATAAATAAAATAAATGAATTCACCAGCTTGTTTCATTCATTTCCTCTTACAAATACTTTCAGAAGCTTCACCTTTCTTTGCAGACAAGTGCCATCATCTTAGGATCTCCAGAATCAGCTGCATGATACTGCATTCCTTCATTCTGGCCTATAAAAAACCCTGTGACTTTGAGCATTGTGCCTTGCCTATGCTCCATTTGCATTATAAACCCAATGGATAGAGAATATGTCTAGTGCTATGCTCACTGCACAATCAGATATCAAATTGAACAATATTGTCAGTAACAGCCATAACTTCAATAGCATTCAGGATTTTAATTAACATGAAGACAATTGCATTAATACAGTTATATTAAAATTCTCTTAGCATATGCTTAGTACATTTTAATCATTGCTAAAGTAATAGGTAGAAGCTGATGTAATGGTGACTGCTTCAGAGAATATTCTCTGGAGCAATTGTCAAGGTACTTCAAAACACAGAATCTCTATTGTTGCTAAATCATTCTATTCTGGATGTAACTGCTATTAAACATCCAAAGCGTAATGCATATTCTCATGCTTTAGAAACCATGTATGAATTGGTAAACATTCAGGTCGGTGTGCAGGTACTTTAACACAGAAGTTATATTATTATTTTTTTTGTGTTTTTGTTTTTGGTTTTGGTTTTTCGAGGTAGGGTCTCACTCTAGCCAGGCTGACCTGGAATTCACTATGTAGTCTCAGGGTGGCCTCAAACTCAAGGCGATCCTCCTACCTTTGCCTCCCGAGTGCTGGGATTAAAGGCGTGCGCCACCACGCCTGGCTAGAAGTTATATTATTATTAATGAGAATGTGCTTCATTCTCTATGACAGTGGAAAGTCTTCATCTAAAAGCCTAATCATGACTTACCATCTTCCCTTTATATGAAATAATAAGACAATAACTAAAGGCTCATTAACCTTTTTTTTTACCATGCAAGGCATGGGCAATGTCACAAGGCAGGCCTGTTCTGTAACTAATGCTAGTACCAACCAAGATGAGAGGTGAGGAAGTCTTAAATTACCTCTGAAAATGAGCTGCTTTCCTTTTTTATATAGGAGTATTACTCTACCTGAAAGGAACCTTTCCTTGTGTATTAATAATTTATATACAAGAGTAATCTTTTGCATACTTCATAGACATTTTACTAATTTCCTGATGCACAAAACCAATGTGTTGGCATTTACAATAGTGGCATTAAGTCATAATTTTAAGATTATTGTTATTTCACAATTGTGAATGACCTTATTTGTTTGTGTTGATATGGGATCTCATGTAGCACAGGCCGGCCTCACATTCACTATGTAGCCAATGATGGCCTTGAGTTCCTAATCCATCTGCTTCTAGCTGTTCAGTGTTGGGGTTACAGGCATGTACCACCACACTTGGCACTAAAACCCCAAATTTTAATTTTAACTAATTTTTGTACATTTTTCTCGAGTGCTTATGCTGAGTTAGACACTGACGTGATTATACTCAGTGAGCCAAATCTGGTGATTTTTGCCTTCTTGGAATTTAAGGTTGGGTAAGATAAACACATTAGGTATGTATTTGTGTGACTTTTGAATGCTAAATATGGATAAATATTAACAGAAGCTCATGGAAATGTAATGCAACTTTAACAAGAGGGTGAACCTCTTATGTCCTAGGAAGACAGGCCACTGTAGCAGAGAACCTTTCCATTAAACAGGCTCTTCCCATGCCAGTCAACTAAGCAGTACAAAGGGAAACATAGCTCAATTGAGCACAGTAAGAGCTATTCACGCCAATAGTTTGAATTTATTTTGGATCACTTGGTTTCCCATACTCAGAGGAAGCTCTTACCTCTCTGCCCTTTGTCTTGGCTGACTGCCCAAATCTCTAACAAGACACATGGGCTGGAAATTGGGCATGAGAGTACAAGGGCCACAGCACACACCTTTCTCCCCTCTTGGCAAGGCTTCTAAGCAACCTCTACTGAGTGAGGCAGTAAATCCATTTTCACATGAGGAGGAAACTCATTATCACTGTGAGATAGCTTGGGAACATTCTTAATGCAGATGACAAGTTGAGCTTTTGCCACATTCTTACTACAATGCTTCTTAAATATTTGGAGTAAAGAAGAGTATAATATTTCAGGGAGTTTAGAATCAAATATATATAGTGGACTAACTTTTTCCAAGCTTATGTATTTTAAAATATGCAATTTTCATACCATCCTGTGGCAGAAGCTGGAAAATGAAGATAGCCATCCATACGAAGCAGAGAAGTTCAGTATTTTCTCCCACACGATGGTTAATCAAAAATATTTATCTGCTGGGCGTGGTGGCACATGCCTTTAATACCAGCACTCGGGAGGTTGAATGATTGGACTCAAATCCCAGCCATGCTAAGTTCCTTTCTATGAGGAACAAAATTTTCCTTGTAACAGGTCATTCAAGATGTACTGGTATCTGAAATATTGCATTTTTCTCCATTTTTTTTCTACTGACAGCCTCTTAGTCATTTCAGCTTTGAGTCCCCCTTGAGGAGAAAGTATTAACAGGACAGGAACCTTTGCAGAATACCTTCCTAGACTTTGGTGAGCTGGCTACCTTGGAAGGAGCACACTGCAACCCTAACTGGTACTCTGAGCACAAGTAGCAGCTCTCTCCATGATGCTGTGGATATCTCCCACAGATACTTGCAAAAGCCAGGGAGGAGACACAGAAGATTAAAGAGGTCAGGCTGCTCACTATTACTGCTATACTTCCTTGCCACGTTAGATCAAGTGTTTTGTAAGGTATTGTGGTGGTTTGCTTCAGGTGTCCCCATAAACTTAGGTGTTCTGAATGCTAGGTTCCCAGATGATGGAGATTTGGGAATTAACACCTCCTGGAGGGAGTGTATTGCTGGCGGCAGGCTTATGGGTATTATAGCCAGTTTCCCCATGCCAGTGTTTGGCACACTCTCCTGTTACTATTGTCCACCTGATGGTAGGACTAAAAACATCTGCCAAATACTGGATAACTTGATATTATCATCATTTTCCAAAGAAATTGGTTTTCGTGACTCACAACTTTGAATACAGCAGAACACTTAAATGATACCGGTATTTCTTCTGATATAATGTTCCCATGAAACCAGAATCGCATAAATGAATCCTGCATCTCTTTGAAATCAAAAGAACAGAGATGAGTGACATTACAGTTTGGGGCAGGGGTTTTCTTAACAGAAGGTAAAATATCCATTCAGTAGGGGTATACTTTGGTGGTAGGGTACCTACTTAACATGTGCAGGGCCCTGGGTTTAGTGCCTATTGCAGACAGACAGACAGACAGACAGACAGACACACACACACACACACACACACACACAGTATACCTGATAACATTTTGAAAAGTTAAAGGTTTACTTTCATTTTATTAGCCTTGTAACATTACCATGATATATACAACATATAATGTAGGCATCCATCACCTCAGATATGTATCATCACTTCTTTTTTTTTTTTTTTTTTTTTTTAGTCAGTTCTGTATTCAGCAAATACAGTCAGTTTGGTACCGTTATTAGGCTCATCCGTGACCTACCCCCTCCCCTTGGCCCCTCCTTGTTGAGGTATATGGGTCATGCATTGTGGAGTTAGCCCACAGTTATGGGTAAGCTAAATGTCTCTGCATATCATGACCCAACATGTGGCTCTGACAGTCTTTCCGCCCCCTCTTCCGCAAAATTTCCCTGAGCCATGTTGGGTTGATTTTTGGTCTGCTTCAGTGATGAGGTGTTGGGGGCCTCTGAGGCTCTGGCTCTCTGATTTGGTAGGAGTTGATTTTTCTCTGTGCTGATCTCCTTCCCCCTTGTGCTGGTATCCGGTTCATCAGGAAAACAGTCCCCTTGCTTGTTTCTCCAATTTTTCTTAGTTTCAGCCGGGGCCCTTTTGGGGTATGATGGGGTGGCTCCCTCCTTAGGGTCTACATCTATCTGAAAAAGAGAAGCAGATTCTCCAACGGAGAGTAAGTTAGCACCAGGACAAATGAGATAACCCTTACTTTTTTTTTTTATAGAGAATTTAATAGGTGTAGGCCCTCTTGTAGCCCACAATTGATGGTAGCTTGATATTGGAGAGTGGGCTTATGTTTGGATATGGTTCTGACTTGTTTCCCAGCTCCAGCTATGGGTCCCATACCAGTGGGGGGATCAGTTAGCCAAATTGAGAGCAGTTGGTTCCCCACCATGGCTGTGTGCCACCACTGCACTTGTGTGGGCATCACAACAAGTTATTTGCTGCTAAGTAGGTTAGACCATGCGTTGCTTCGATAGATATTGGTCAATTTCCCCCAGTCGCCCATGTAGCACCTTCTGGCACTAGACGCGCTGACTGTCTGGGGACTGACTCTCATCCAACTTCCAGCCATGCCATTCTAATTTGCATGTCAATCACATAAGGTGTCTTCAGCAGTAGGGTCTTACCACTAACCTTTGGTGGGTCATCAAGTACTCTGACAGAAATCTGTCTGTCTTTTAGGAAACCTTGTAGGTCTCTCTGATCAAAAGCTCATTGTGGATGATAGCCACATGCTGGATCTTGGAGTTACAGGTCAGTGCCCACTAAGAAAATGAGGAAAAAGATAACTAATATACAAGAGTTAGAGATAAGAGAGAGAGTGACAGGGAGAGGGGAAGTGAGGGAGGGAAGAGTGTCATCACTTCTTCTACTTCTACTAGTTCTTTCAAAATATGAGAGTAAGTATGAACCATGTTATCCTATTATGCTACAGAACATTGTAAGCTATGCTCTTATCTTACCAATCACATAACTTGGTGTGTTTGACCAGAGTGAGGCAGGATAGGGGAACTAGTGCCACATGATTGCAGCCATGGCAATTGAAACATGCTGTCAGTCCCACACCTGACATAGGGCATCAATCAGGACATCTTTCTTGCCTCTCTGTCTCAGATTGATCCATGGTTATTTCATTCCATCATCTATGTCTGAAATCCAGTCTTTCAGTTTTTGATGTCATTCTTATAGATCTGATACCATTCTAAAAGATGGTCAGGGCTACAACAGGACAGGTTGTTGGCTGCGTACAAGCTATACCTGCAACCAAGTCTTCTAAAACTCCTCAACCCTGACATCAAGTCCAAGTGCTGAGTGTAACAGGAGGCTTCATAATGCCGTATAGGTAATCTAACTAATCTCATTCCCACATAAAGGTTTGAGCTTCCCATTGACTTTTTTTTCCTGAGGACCAAACTTTTACAAATACACAAGTTACACAGCCCAAACATGGCTAATTAAGAGGTTTAAATTTTAAATGTTCATCTTACCCTTCTCTGGAAAATTAGGTATCTCTTTGCATTATAAATGCATAAGTTAAATCTTATCTTCAAAGAACATAAGCAGGAAAGACCAACATATTACTAACTTCATTACACTTCATCATTCAGAGAAAAGTAGGAAAAATTATATAACTATAAGGGTTGAATTATATACCATCTTGGGGAGGGTTATACATTAAAATATTCTTAAAACATTTGGAATAGAGCTGGGTAGATAGCTTAGTCAATAAAGTCCTTGCTTTCCAAGTATGAAGACCAGAGTTTGATCCCCAGCACCTATGTAAAAATATTAAGGATGGTGGCCCATAGCTGTAACCTCAGTGTTGAAGAATTGAAGATAGGAGGATCCCTGGAACTGGTTGGCCAACAATTTTAGCCTAATTGATGAGTTTCAGGCCAATGAGAGACCCCATCTCTAAAAACTTGGACAGCATTCCTAAGGATGACATCCAAGGTTGTCCTCTGCTTCTATGAATATGTGTTCACACATGTATGTTTACACACATGTGTACAACATGTCTTAAAAAATATTTCAAATAAACTAAAGTGTGGGTTGTTACAGAGTCCAAATCAAAGAATAAGAGATATATTTTAATTTTTTAATTTTTTTTTTTTTTGATTTTTCGAGGTAGGGTCTCACTCTAGCCCAGGCTGACCTGGAATTCACTATGGAGTCCCAGGGTGACCTCGAATTCACGGCATTCCTCCTACCTCTGCCTCCCGAGTGCTGGGATTAAAGGCGTGCGCCACCACGCCCAGAAAGAGATATATTTTAAATTGCATCTTCTTGCCCAAGGAGAAAAGTTAGCCCATAAAGATTTCACAAAGCCTTGGGAACTTGGCAGCAGCATTTCTCAGGGCAAGCCAATCACACAGAAAACACTTTTTTCGTTGCTATTTTTATAAAGAGACAATGGGTACACCAGGGCCTCTGGCCACTCCAAACAAAACCCCAGATGCATACAGGTGGTGACCTTGTGCATCTGGCTTATGTGGGTACTGGGGAATCAAACCTGGGTCCTTAGGATTCATAGGCAATTGCCTTAACAGCTAAGCCACCTCTCCACCCCAGGAAACACTTTTTGACTAAAGAATGAATGAAGAGGTAGCTACAGATGAGGCTTAGTAGTGTCGTACTTGCCTTGCATGCATGAGGCAAAAACACAAAAACTCTAAAGGAATGAACCTAGATATCCATGTTAAGAAGCAAAGAGCTCACTCGGTGGGCCACACTCTCACTACAGACAGGAAGGCAAGAGTTTGCCTCTGCCTGCAGCTCATGTTCTGCTGGTGTAGCTCCATTCCCCAAAAGAATGTTTTTATTCTCTCTCCATTCCACCTTGAGTTTGTGTGTATGTGACCATCAGTGTACATGCTTTGTAACTTGGGTTGTACTCATGGATACCAGCTAATAATAGATCTCTTGATGTCATCATTATATGACCAGGACATCAACATTCATGCTTCACGCAGTCGGTATTAAAACACCTTAAAATTAGGTACAGACAATACCAATTCCACTTGAATTAAAAGGTCACCCAAAACTAGAGTTAGAATGTGCAAATTGTTGACCAATTTATTTAGGCGTTCTCCAGGGCTTTGTCATGGCTTTTCTCAATGAGATTATAATATAGGTGTGACTATTAACTTGTTGAGAACTACTTAAATATGTTGCCAACTTTCATATTCTTAAGAGCTTTATTCTCATATCATCACCTTAGCACCATTAAATCTCCTATAGTTAGATGCTTCATGAAAATCTAAGTATGACTAAGCCATCCATAGAAAAGACCACTTTTCTATATATTACCATTGTGAAATCTTACTATATATGTAGTTTAAAGGCTTTTTTTTTTTTAAGTCTTGATTAGGAACCTCCTAACCAGAACAAATTCAAAGGTCTCTGAGGCAGCAAAGTGGTCAAAATATTTATGGACAGACATGGAAGTGAGATTAATACCATGTGTAACTGTATGAAGATCAACCTGCCATGTTTGAATATGATGGGAACAACTGGCTGCCTACAATGGACTTAAACTCAATTGTTGGGATAGGCTGAGAGTCACCTATTTGTTACAAAGTCTTCTCCTGAACTGAGTTTTCCATTAATTTGAATCCCAATTCATTATTTAATTCATTATGTAAGGGCTCATATAAAGAGACATCCTCAAGACAAATTTAGTTTAGTTCAACCCTTGAGATTTCAGTAACATTACTGACCAAGTACATCAACCAGGGTCCCATCTTCCTGATCTACGGGATTCACAGAAGACATGTATTACCAAAAGTCACAGCGATGTGAAGCCAATGATTATTCCTGGCTATAAAGGATAAGACCAGATTCTAGGCAAAAAATTGATAAGAGATACCAGAACTGATTGAAAAACAGAAGTTTGAGACTTCTGTTTTTAAGAAGAATGTTGCTGAACAATGTCACTTGTACAGTGACATTGTTTTATGTAGTGTGTGTATTGCAGATGGAGCAGGCATATTGGTCAGCTAATTATCTAAGATATGATACATTAATTTTCACTGAATCAGATTAGATCCCTATTGTTTAATATACTTAAAATAATTTTTCATGGGTCTATACATTTTCCTTATTATATGTTTCAATAATATTTCTCCTGAGAAACAGATCACAGATATACATACATATATACATACATGCACACATATGCTCAGACATATACACCCACAGTGAGACAGAGTTTATTTTGAAGAATGTTGGAAATTTGCAAATGAAAATTCAGTCAGGTGGGTCAGGGGTTCAGACAGGGTTTCTATGTTATAGTCTTGAGGCAGAATTTTCTCTTTTTCCAAAAAAGAAATCAGTCTTTTATGGTCTTTGACATATTAAAATACCCCCTCACATTGGCAAAAGTTAATTATATCTATAATTGCCTTCACCATAGCCTTTAGACATGTTTGGTTAAGTGCTGAGTACCAAAGCCCAGCCAGGTTGGCACATTACCTATCACAAGGCATATTAGATTGGGTCAGTTCTCCTTACTATTTAAATGAAAGTCCTTTCTGCTGTACTGTTACATTCCTCTGAAACATTCTTCTCAGTCTCCAACTTCTGTTTTTCATTCGGTTCTGGTATCTCTCATCAGTTGTTTGCCTAAAGTCTGGTGTCACCCTTTATAGCCAGGAATCACTGTAGGCTGTACGTCACTGTGACTTTTTGTACTATATGTCTCTCGTGAGTCCCATAGATCAGGAGGATGGGAACCCTGGTTGGTGTACTTGTTCTCTCATGGAGAAGGACCACACATGCTGCCTGGTCAGTGATTAAAGGTGGAGGCTGAGGCCTCAGCTAAGTTAATTTTAATTGCTCAAATTATATGCATGGAAGATAAGGAAGTCTTTCCCTTATGGTTATCCATGGTCACCCTATTAGGTCAGGATGGGCTCCCAAGATGGGGTCACCAAGGACAGCAGAACGGTGAAAGAAATATAAGTAAGTGGATTACAAACATTCCTCAAGAAATTGCCCAGCCATTGTCCCTTCCTTGCCTAACAATGCCCCCAGGTCGTGTTTTCCTGCCCCCTTATCTCATAAGTCATCTGGTCACTGTTCTTGTCTCACACCCTGGCTAACTTAGATCTTCCCTAAAGAAACCTTTTTTTATTCAACTTTTCCCTTCCTTATCTTCTCCCAACTGAAAAGCCCTATAAAGTGCACTGTCTGGAAACTCAGGTTGGCTGTGCTTCTCTCTTGAGAGTCAGCCCTGGAAGCTTGTGCTTTTCCCAAATAAAAGCTTTCATCTTTGTCTCAGAGTGGTTTGTGTGGTCTTGGCCACTCCTAAACCTTACATCTAGTGTCCTGACTCATACAGGAAGCTTCTGGTTGCCCACTTGGGTGGCCAGACCTCCTTTCCCCTGACCAGACCACTGAGCTGCTATTGACCCCCTGAAGGTTTCAGACCATCTCTGCCTGATACCAGCTTTCACACCCACCACAATTTGGCATCGTTCTTCTTCCCTTTCTGTTCTCCTTCCTCCTTCTTGGTAAGGGTCCCTCTCAGGTAGGCCTATTTTGGGGTTTAATCGCTCCTCATGGAAGCTGTGTCAGTACACCAGGCTACACCCCTCACCCGCTTTTGGGCCCCAATTCCAGGTCTTGAGAAAGATGCACTCTCGACATCTCTGGTCTCTCGTTCTCTGGTCTATCATACCCTAAGGGGAACTTTTTGGTTCATTCCCACCATCTGGGGACATTCTCTCCCTCTCTCCTCTCCCTCCTGAGGTCTCATCTTTCACTGCCAGCTGCTTTTGCCATTGGGAGCACAGTTGCCTGCCTTGCCCACTAACAGGCTAAAAAGCTGACAGTTGTCACTTGTACGACCTCTGCCCATATGGGAGGTGCAGGCCCCATTCACCCTAACAGGCCAGGGGGTCATATTGGAGTCCTGTGTAAACCCAGCTTAAGCCCTGATTTGTTTCTCCCACCCTTGTCTTGCTCTTTCTATGACTCCTTTCACTATCCCTTTTAATATACTCTCATGCTTCCATGGGGAATAAAATCTCCAAACCAATTTCTACTACCGCCCCTGACCTGTATCCTTAAGAACTTAAATCCTCTACAACTTTTGGACTACATCAAACCTTATTGTCTGATCTTTCCCTACAACTCTGCCTGGCCACAATATGAGCTGGACAATGGGCCAAATGCCCTGAATATGGTACTTTCAATTTACAAATCTGCACTGATTTAGAAAACTTTTGCCAACGTACAGTCCAGTGGTCCAAAATACCCTAAATTCAAGCACTTTTCACTCTGTGTACATGGCCTTCTCTCTGCTCTACCTGCTCTTCTCACCAGGTTCTTCTAGCCAAGGTCTTAGGAATGTGCTCTTATTCAACCCCTCAACCCCAGCCCCATGCTCATCCTCACCCTCTGCTTTCGACCCAGATGCCACAGATGATGTGGCCCCAACAGCTCCTCTGGCTCTTCCAGCTCCCTCAGCCTCTCCTGACCCCCTGCCTGATGTCCACACCCATCCTCCCTCCCTAAATCTGGCTCCTGTTCCATCTCCGTGCACCCCCCCCTCCCACCATCTCCCATCTCCTCTCCTCCTCTATCCCCTCCCGCCCAGCGTAGTCATTCTCCCAGGGATGGAATGTACCCTATATGTGAGGTCACAGGTGCTGAAGGAATCATTCACATTCATGTTCCTTTTTCTATGTCTGATTTATGTCCATTGAAAAATGTCTAGGGTCTTTCTCTACTGATCCAACTCGCTACACCAAAGAATTTCCCCACCTCACCGAGGCCTATGACCTAACCTAGCATGACCTCTTTGTAGTAATTTCCTCCACTCTCACTCCTGATGAATGAGAATGCATCTGGGTGGTCGCTCAGGCTCATTCTGATGATGCTCACTTAACTGATAACACTTTCCCAGTGGGGACACTTGCTGTCCCCAGAGAGGACCCTGACTGGGAGTACCATGCTCCCACTAACTCCCCTGGAAGGGTGGCCTGTGATAGAATGATTCTTTGCCTCCTGGCTGGCCTCCAAGAAGCATCTCATAAGTTTGTCAATTTTGACGAACTCCAGATGCTTACCCAGAGGCCTAGTGAAAATCCATCTGAGTTTATAGGACACCTAACTGAGGTACTCACCCAATACACTTGCCTCAACCCTCCTTCCCAAGAGGGCATGATAGTTCTCAATACCAATTTCCTGTCCCAATCTGTCCCTGACATCAGAACAAAACTTAAATGCCTAGAAAGGGCCCTCAGACCCTTCAGGGAGATCTGTTTGACCTGACATTTAAAGTTTTTCATAACAGAGAGGCTCAGGAATGGACTGAGAGAGTGGCCAGAGACAGACAGCAATTTCAACTCCTGGCTGTGGTCCTGAAGTCTCCTCCAAAGAAGACAATAGGGCCATAATGCTTACCACCAAAACCCTGCTTCAAGTGTGGCCACACCAGCCACTGAGAAAAATCCTGCTGCAACCCACACCTGCCACCAGGACCCTGTCCTCACTGTGGTCTTGCTGGACACTGGAAGGTCAACTGTCCTTCTTTGCCTCGACAAGGTAGGCCAGCCTTTTCCCTCCATCCCCCATGAAAGCCAGTCTCTGATCTTCTGGGCCTGGCAGCCAAAGATTGACAGTGACCTGGGACCTCGGCACCCACCAACAGTCTCTATATCACAATGGAGGAGGCCAGGGTCACAGTCCAGCTGGCAGGAAGGCCTGTCTCATTGGTAATCAATACAGGGAGCAGTTGGTCAGTCCTGCCATCCTACTCTCATAAGACTTTTCCCTTGCAGATCTCTATGTTGGGTATTGATGGCCTATCCCACTCCCCACGCAGCACTACCCACTTACCCTGTGTAGCCTGGGACACTCCCCCTCTCCCATTCCTTTCTTGTAATACCCTCTTGTCCCATCCCTCTGCTGGGTTGAGATCTTATGCAAAAACTCTCTCTCTCTGACTTACTGCCCACACCCTGTCTTCCTCCTCATGCCAAACCCCTTCCCTTACAAAGGACCCAGGTTTCCCCCTCCCTGTCTCCAAAGTTAATCCTAGGGTGTGGAACACTTCCTCACCAGCACTAGCCTCTCATCACATGCCTGTCCTCATCAGACTCAAAGACCCATGTCCTTTCCCTGCCACCCTCAGTACCCAATCCCATTTAAACATCACCAAGGTCTCAAGCCTATTATTTCTCGCTTGCTCCAAGCTGGCTTCCTTTGCCCCACTCACTCCCCTTGCAATACTCTGATCTTCTCTGTTATCAAACCTGATGCGACCTGCCACTTATTACAAGACTTGCACCTAGTCAGTGTTGCCATTATACCCAATCATCCAGTAGTCCCCAACCCATATATTCTCCTCTCTCACATCCCCTTCTCCACTACTCATTTTTCGGTTCCTGACCTCAAAGATACCTTCTTTTCCATCCCCTCACCCCAATTCCTACAATCTCTTCACTTTCACCTGGGAGGACCCTGATATTCATACTGCCTCTCAACTCACCTGGACTGTCCTTCCCCAGGGTTTTAGAGACAGCCCCTACCTATCTGGTCATGCTCTCTGCACTGACTTTTTGTCCCTGGATCTGTTGCCCAGCACCCTCTTACAATATCTAGATAATCTTTTGCTCTGCTCACCCTCTCTTCTCTATACAAACTACATATCAACAAACTTCTTAACTTTCTTGGATCCAAGGGCTATAGAGTTTTCCACCAAAAAGCTCAGCTTTCTTTAACCCAAGTGAGGTACCTGGGCTTTCTCCTCACCCCCACCTCACACGACAACTCACCCTAGACCGCAAACAACATCTTTGCTCCCACTTCCTGCCTCCTCTAAGGAAGAAATTCTCCCTTTTCTTGGCTTTTCTGGGTTCCTTAGAATGTGGATTCCTAACTGTGCCCTCCTGGCAAAGCCTCTTTATGACCAGGCTAAGGAAAGCCTCATGAATCCCTAGGCCCTAAGTCAGAGGCCAATGCTGCCTTCTCCCTCCTGCTCTTGGAAGCTCCCTCCCTTGCACTTCCAGAACTTCAACAGCCTTTTCTTCTCTATTTCACAAGAAAACGGGGTATGGCATTGGGAGTTCTGACTCAGATGAAGGGCCCATCCTTTGCCCTATAGCTTATCTTCCTAAACAACTAGAAACCTCTGTCCAGGGCTGCCACTTGCACCTATGTGCTTTTGTTGCAGCTGCTTTTCTGGCCCAAGAAGCACAGAAATTTACTTTTGGGCAATAACTCACTGTCCTCTCCGCACTCCCCCCCCCCCCCCACAGGCTTAAAGATCTACTCTCCAACTCTTGCCTGTCTACTCTGACTCCACTGACATCACTGTCCTTGATCATCCTGACATCACACTTGACTCTTGTCCTCCACTTAACCCCGCTACCTTCCTACCTCTACCCAAACTACTTACACAATCCTGCTTCGAGACTGTGATGGTTTGAATAGATGGCCCCCAATATATTCAGTTTTTTATTTGCTTGTAGTTTGCCACCTGGCTGGAGGCAATGTCACTGGGTGGATCTTAAGGTGTGGTGGTGGGTTTCAGATCTCAATCTAAAGATATGCAAAGCACGCCTAGCAGGAGTTCCTAAAGTGCGCTTTGTGGCTTTTGACTTGTGGGCTTGTACTTCTCTCTCTCTGCTTGGTCCTGTGAAAGCAGGCCAGCTTCTTCTGCCATTTATGGAACTTCCCCTGGATCTGTAAGCTTCAATAAATATCCCTTCCTCCATAACTGTGCCTGGTCTGGAAGTTCATCTCAGCGAACCTGAAGCTGTCTGCTACAGAGACCCTAGATGAACTCACCTACCACAGCCCTAGAATGTCTCTATCTCCTCTCTCCAACCCCAATCACACCTGGTATATAGATGGAAGCTCTTCTAGTAACTCACAGGGCACGCAGATAGTGGCGTATGCTATTGCCTCAGATGACCAGATAATAGAGACTGGCCCATTGCCTAAGGGGAATACATCCTAAAAGGCAGAGCTAGTAGCTCTCATTAGAGCCCTAACCTTGGCACAAGGCAAGACAATTAACATCTATAATGACTGTAAATATGCTTCCCATATTCTATATCACCATGCTGCTATCTGGAAGAACAGAAGCTTTCTCTGAGCAAAAGGAAACCCCGTTACCAATGGGCCCCTTATCCTTAAACTGCTGTATGCCTCCCATCTTCCTACAAAGGCAACTGTCATTCACTGTATGGGACACCAGCCTCTAACTTTAACCGTGGCCCAGCGAAACTTGCAGATGGAGTTGCCAGGGAATCCAGCCTCCACAGCACATATCCAGCTTCAGCTTTTTTCCTTGCCCATACCTCCTTCACCCCCTCATGCACCCCAGAAAAGTACCAAACTCTAACAAAACTTGGCACTATCCTGAGACCATAAGGCTGGCTACTCCTGGGAGTCCTCTACTTCTTGCCTGACCCATCTACATAATCTATTTCATGTGGGAGCCCACCCTCTACAGAGATTCCTGACCCCGCTCCTTTTCCATCCTTGCCTCTCCTCTCTAATCTCACAGACACAGACTTGCTCACTCTGTGCCAAGGCCTCTCCACAAGGCAGAGTCCATCCCCCTCCCACTTTCAAACCCCACCAACACAGGGGGGCCCTTCCCCGGGTGGACTGGCAGATTTTACTCACATGCTTCCTCACAAAAAGACTAAATACCTCCTCACTATGGTGGATACTTTCTCAGGGTGGGTTGAAGCTTTTCCTACCACAGGGGAAACTACAAATATAGTTGTCTCTCACATTCTTCAGTCTATTCTACCCTGCTTTGGCCTTCTCCTTCCCATTCAATCAGACAATGGGCCAGCCTTCATTTCCAAGGTAACCCTGGAAGTATCCAGAGCCCTGGGGATAGATTGGAAACTTCATGTTCCGTATAGGCCTCAGTCCTCAGGCAAAGTAGAAAGAGCAGATGCCACTTTCAAAATGCACCTCTCTAAACTGACTTCTGAACTTCACCTATCCTGGCCCCAGCTCCTCCCACTTGCCTTAGCCCAAATCAGAGCTACTCCTCAGGCCCCCTCCTTCCTTAGCCCTTTTGGACTCATGTATGGGCGACCCTTCCTGTTAAACAACCTTCCTCCACTACCAGAAACTCCTCTCCATGAGTACTTACCAACCTTCTCCTTTATCCAGAACCTTCTCTGGGAACGTGCTGACCACATTCTTCCCCAACCACCAGAGGGAGCTACAACTCTCTCACTTAACCCTGGAGATCAAGTCTACCTTAAGCAGTCTTGCCCACAGAGTCTCAAGCTGCTCTGGACGGGACCTCATCTGGTGATGCTAACCACCTCCATGGCCACAAAGCTTCAGGGCATCTCCAGTTGGATCCAGATATCACAGCTAAAGAGAGTCAAACCACCTCCATCCTACTCTACCTCATCCGGGGATAAGTACACCTCCACCCTAATGGGCCCTGTCAAACTTAAACTCTCATTTTCCTACTCTTCCCCCAATCCCAGAATGTTCCTCGATACTGATGCCCCTCTGCCTCCTCTCTCTTGCCCCAAGCCCTCTATCCCTCGCCTCTAAGTGCTCATTCCCCCCTTGTACCTGGCATTTTGATGTTGCAGCTGTTGACAAGGATAACAAACTCCTTAATTCTTTCTTCTGTTCTCTCGCAGGGTGCACAGAGCCCATCTCCCTCACCTTCTCTATAAAAGATGTTGCCAGTGACTGCTCTGAAGCCAGCTCAATACAGAGATGGTATGAGAGAAGTCTCTGCCTCGTTCAGGACAAAGTCATAACAGCATGCTACACTAGCGCTGTCAGAGGGTGCTCCTTCTCAATCTCATCACCCTGTCAGTACCACTGCTTTTACCCAACTAAATCCTTTGGCATCTAACCACCACAGCTCAAATTTCAGGGGGTACTCACAATTTTTCCCATCACAGACCCATGGGAACAAAAGTGAACACAGGGATGGTCGGGGTGGCAAGTATTTGCTGAATACAAAACTGACTAATAAAGAAAAAAAAAAACTTTGCAAAAATATTTACCATATACACTGTCCATCTTTTGAGATAGATATAGATGGTGGAATGGCCAAATAAAGGCAATATGCTTCCAAAAAAAAATATTTAGATCCATTCAAAATGCCCTTAAGAACACCCAAAATGCCCGTATCCAGACTGTTACAGACATCAAACAGGCTCATGGCAAGCTCCAGGAAGATCTGTGTGATCTAACCTTATCCACCACCCCCTGGATGTCCGTCCTTAATTCTTCTCTCTCACTCCTCTGTCAACTCAATCTTACCAATAGCACTGCCTGCTTCCTGTGCTCTTCACTTGAATGGCCTCTCATTACTGCAGACCCCTTGTTCAATGTCACCTCGGCTTCAGATACTCCCTGCTTCTGGCATCCTCTCTCCAGACTCCCTATCCCCCTTTCTCTTCCAAACCACCTTGATTGCTCATATAATGACATCTCTCAATGCTGGTTGGGAGCTTTCAGGAATAGTTCTATTGTTACAAAACACACCTTACTTAAGGGAATTTATTTTTGGTGTGACTCCATGCTGCATACTTGCATCTCTCCAAGAATGCACTCGTCTCTCAAGAACTTGCACTCCTGTCACTTTTGTACCTAGCCTCACCATGTATACAGAGGGAGAGCTGGCAGTCCTTCTTCCTAAGCAGAATCATCATTACAAAAGAGCTGTCCTCCTGCCTGTGATGATAGGGGTAAGCCTGGCAGCCTCTATAATTGCTACAGGACTGGCTGCAGGAGGCCTGAGCCCTAGTCTTTCTTATGAAAGGCTTTCTACAGAGTTGAGCATTGCAGTCCAGGGTCCACTGAGGCCTTGCAGCTGCTACAAGAACAACTTACTTCTCTAGCCTCAGTCATGATATAGAACCACCCTTGACAGCGAACAGAAGAGGAACCTGCCTTTTTCTGAATTTCTGGTTACTATGTTAACTAATCAGGCAAGGTAGAGGTTGAAACTAGAAAATTAAAAAACCTGGCTGAACAGCTTCAGGCAACAATTCCCTCTGGGTCATGGAACATCTTTGGGATGGTCTGGCCCTGGCTTTTGCCACCCTTAGGGCCTATATCTGGACTATTCTTGCTACTTGTACTGGCCCCCTGCCTTCTGAGATGCTTCCAAAATCAGGTGAACCAATTCACCCACCAAAAATTCAACCAACTTTTACTGACCTGTCTCTCCTCTATCTTCTATCAGCCACTAGCTACCAAAGAACTGTCTCCTCATCACCTGCCCTGAAGGGAGACCCATCAACCACATTATCCAGCCTCTCCAATAAGAACTCATTACCTCCTACAGTCAGCATGAATCTGCTACAGAAGAGAGAAACCACTGTCTCTTGTCATTAACAAAAGGCTGGAATGTTAAGTCAAGATGGTCTCCCGAAAATGGAGTCACCAAGGACAGCAGAATGGTGACAGAAACAGAAGTAAGTGGGTTATCCACATTCCTCAAGAAACTGCCCAGCCATTATCCCTTCCTTGCCTAACAATGCCCCCAGATCATGGTTTCCTGCCCTCTTATAAGTCACCTAGTCACTGTTCTTGTCTCACACCCTGGCTATCTTAGATCTCCCCTAAAGAAACCTTTTTTATTCAACTTTCCCCTTCCTCACCTTCCCCCAACTGAAAAGCCCGATAAAGCCCACTAACTGGAAACTCAGGTTGGCTGTGCTCTGTTCTTGAGAGTCAGCCCTGGAAGCTTGTGCTTTTCCTGAATAAAATCTTTCATCTTTGCCTCAGAGTGGTTCATGTGGTCTTGGTCACTCCTAAACCTTACATACCCATGCCATGCCTAGTCTGAAAACACCACATTACTCCTCTTTATTTAACCTTCAGAAGCTCAAAGAGCAAGGTTTTCTGGGTCAGAAGAGGTTTCAAACTCCTTGCATACATGATACTGAGATCTGAGTCTTCCTATCTGCCTTACTTTGACATTGAGTCTATATAACAGGCATTTCACTGTGTCATGACCACTTCAAGGACTTGGAATTTTCTTCTGACAAGCGATATCAAGAGGGCTCTCTTTAATATATAAAGCAAGCATCTATTACAGTGGTTCCCAAAGGAGGACTTGTGCTCTTCCAGGAAGACTAAATGTCCCCTTGTCAGAGTCTCCCACCCCTCCTGAGCTTCACTACTTCCCTAAACCAAGGATAGTTAGGGAAATAAATGAAACTATTGCCACATGATATTGCTCTTCTAGGGTAATAGGGGCAATGTATAATAGTAATGAAAGTGAGTGCTCCCAGAGCAAAACTGGCCTGCTTTGTGTGACTAGCTATTTCCATCACTAGGCCAAGCAATCTCTGCCATCTCTATGGGAACCATTCTTGGCAATCGACATAAAAAGACATGAAAAGTGTTACTGGGCATCCAGTACAATACATGGTGTGATATTTCAAAACCCTCTCGATTTACTGCATGTGTCAAACTAAGTCTGCTTAATTTTCTATCTTGTCTTAACTGAAATATAAATATCCATGGACCTGTGTCCTTTTCCTTTTTTATCTTCTCTTTCCTTCTGTATTCACAGTCCCTTGAATCCAACATCTTGTTCCTGTTTTTCTTGGCCAAAATTTTCACAGGCAGTGTGTTCCTGAATATCTCAATGCTCAGAAATGAGGGTGATGAGAAGGAAGGGTGTAGAACTATGATGATTAGCAATACCAATCATCTGAAGGGCATTTGTGTTTTTAAAGTAAGAATATAGATAAACTAACATCAGCTCAAGAGCATGCCTTCTGTCCTGGGTATGTTCCTACTGATTAGATTAATTAAAATTAGAGAAATAGAATAGAAGAAAAGCTGTGAGCCCTTTCTGGTGGATGAGGTGCAAACCCATTTGTAAACTGTCTATAAGTTCAAAACCTCCCTGGGTCACAGAAGAATTGATCAATAAGTAGATTAAGTGCAATTATCTATTTTCATTTCAAGACTTCTTAGTCATCAGAAACTTGATTTTAAATATTCAATATTATGGGAATTGCTATAGACTACAACTTCCTTATCAGTGAATATAAGTTACTTCAATGAATTTTTTCAATTATTTTATTGTATTTATTTATGAGAGAGAGAGAAAAAAAGAGAGAGAGAGAAAGGGCATGGCCAGGGCCATCAGCTCCTGCAAACAAACTCCAGACTCATGTGCCACCTTGTGCATCTGGCTTACATGGGTTCTGGAGAATTGAAACCAGATCCTTTGGATTTTCAGGCAAGCACCTTAACCACTAATCTATCTCTCCATCCCTACTTCAATTTCTTTAAATCAGCTTTCATAATAATTTAAAATAGTGTTGCCTAACAAGCTTTAAAAAGAAAAGAACCACTATTATCATTAAGATTAACATGGGTCACATGGTTGACAATAAATTCAAGTTAAAAAAAACTGGCTGAACAATATAATTTAATGAGGCTCAAAGAAAAGAAAATTAAATCATTTACACAAAGCAGGCCTTTTACTAGTAAGACACAGCAATTTCATAAACTCTTCATGTAAAAATCTATCAGTGATTGACATGAGTTCTTGGTTATGTTGCCAACTTGGCACTTTAAAGGGGGGGATCTCCTACCATGATAAATCTTTAAGACCTTTTCTGTGATCCAAATTGTTTATAGAAGTATCAGTTTAATTCAATGAGGTGACATCTTGTGTAGCTGAAAGGGTCTGGTTGATCCTGACTCTTTCTTGACCTCATGTGGAGAGATAAATGCAAGCCTCATGGTCTTGTGAAGTGGCTGTCATGTCTTGAGTACTTAACTATGTATACATATATGTACATATGAAGACATATCCATGCATATAACTTGAACTGTCAACAACTATGTAGAGGACATTATCCCTAAGTATCAGGTGGGTAAACTAAGTCTGAGCCAGTAAATGGTGGCTTTAGGCTAGCTTTAGGATCTAGATTTCCTCACTTTTCCTTCATCACTTCTTGCAATGTTTGTTATAAGCTCAGCAATGATCTAGTGTCTTTGAAGGATTAAAAACACTATAATGAATCTCTTGAACTAAGAGAAACATTCACTTTGATAGAGAAAAATACAGCAAGACTATAATAAAGAATTGCAACAATAGCTGAAAGCCTGTGGGTGCTTTATGTCAGCTCCACTCTAAATTCTGTTCATGTAACTGACTCAGTTCTTACAGCAGCCAGCAGTGGGGTGAGTGGTGATTACTTCCATTGTAAGGATGAATGCCATCCAGCTGTTAAGCAGCCAAGCTGGGAGGTGGAGGCCAATAGCGTTACACAAGGCCTTGCTTCTACCCTGTGGTCTGAAAGGCCTGTAGAGGGGGACCTGGAAGAAAAAAAAATCCACTCGGTCAGAACTGGCTGATCTGCCCATACAGGACAGGATAATAATTAAGTCTGCCATCTTCCCTCTCTATAGCATTAGCAGGAAGGACTTTGGGGAATGAGGCACTTCAGAGAAAGTTAGGAACAAAAATGTGCTAGAACCTCATAGAAACCAGATATTGGCCCAGGCAAAAAGTCTTCCCAGATGCCTGTCAGATGTGGGTGTATGGTGGTTTGAATGTGAAATGTGGGCCATCACCATCGCTGAGGGCAGTTTGGGAGGTGATGCCTTGTTGGAGGAGATGGATCAAGAGGTGGGCATGGGTCAGACTATGAGGTTTATTAGCCCAGCTTGCCAGTGCTAGTTAGCTCACCCAGACCCCTTCCTTCCCCTGCTGTCTGTCTCATGCTGTGCTTTCCCTTGATGAATCTTCCCTTCAAAACTTTAAGCTGAAATAAAACATTTCCTCCCATCAACTGTTTCTTGTCAGGTGTTTAGCCTAGCTGTTAGGTAGGACAAGAGTCCCAAGATGGAAGTGAAATGAAGGAAGAGAACAACAGCAGCCTGACTGATGCAACTTTAGATGTTTATATTGCCTAAGCCCCACTCGCTGACTTAACAATGCCCTGGGCCATAGCTTCCTGCAGATGTTATCTCAGAGACAGCCTGACTCTTCTTCTGGTGACATCTCCTCCACCGCCATTTGGTCTCTGTCCCTTTGACTATCTGGTTTCTCCATTTGGCCCCTGCATTACCCATCCTTTGTCTTATGTATCCACTTCCCAAAACGAAAAACTCTATAAAACCCCAGACT
The DNA here is from genome assembly GCA_036346955.1 of Dipus sagitta. Classification (NCBI taxonomy): domain Eukaryota; kingdom Metazoa; phylum Chordata; class Mammalia; order Rodentia; family Dipodidae; genus Dipus; species Dipus sagitta. The sequence goes on from CM070771.1 coordinate 152,975,463, forward strand.
ACCCAGATCATGACAGCTGTTTTCTTTCTCTCCTCCTGTGAGACAGCCTGGCATGTCGGGTCCCAATAAACAGCATTTTCCCTGCCCCAGAGTGGTCCTGCCGTGGTCTTTGGTCATTCACAAACCTTACACTAGCAACTACAACCAGCAAAGTTGGAAGGCTGAAAACGGAAGCCTAAGAAGGCAAAAGTGCACATAGCACATGGAACACTAACAGGAATGAATGTCTTCCACAAATGGAATCAGAACACAGTTTTTATCCAGAAATATAGCACCTGCTACTTGGACCTTTATGATCATTAAAAGAACTATTATTTGCAAAGTGTTTAGAACAAGGCCTGGCACATAGCATGCACTTGCTTGTGTATATTCAGTAATAGGCTCTGTGTCTCAAGTGTTCATATTTTTCTCCTTCTCTACACTCACTCTTCTATGTAACCCTCATTTCTCACATGCTTCATCAAGACAGTGTGTGACTCCTGACTCTGGCTCAGATTAGGGGCATTTGGAGTATCCTACAGAAGGGAGACTGGAGAAGCATTTCTAAATCCCAATGGCAATTCAATGAGAATTTCTAACCTCCAAGATGTTACAAATGACCATTCTAGGGATTCAGTCAAGATGGAGGGTAAAGTCATGATGAATTCAGAGGGTGGAAGAAAGAATTGAATAGGGTGAAAAGATATAAGGAAGATATTGTAGAAGACAAAAACTGAAGTATGGATGATTTGAGAATTGAAGACATAGAGTGAGTCAAGAAAGCACTATGTCTTCAAGTTCTCTGCTCCATAAGGTGTTATCTCTCATACTGCTGGTTCAGAAAATGTGCACTAATGTGTCAATGGCATGAACACATTTTCCCTAAAGTCATTTTTTTCTATCCTCTTAAATTCAGCTCCAGTCTCCTGCTAAAATAATTTCACTTTCGGGGTTGGAGAGATGGTTCAGGAGGTAATGCCCTTGCCTCACAAGTGTGAGGATCTGAGTTCAGATCAGCAGAATCCACATAGCAGCCTAGCACAGGCTGTAACCCCAGGCCTGGGGAGGCAGAGACAGGGGATCTCTATGGCTTGTCTCAATGTGCTCTCGGGTCAATGTTAGACCTTATCTCAAAAATAAGGTGAAAAGTGAGAAAGACATATATAATACTGACCTCTGGCCTCCACATGCATGCATACACATGTGAACAAATACCTGCCCACACACATATGAACATGCTTAGACACACATACTACACATTCATACATGTGTAAACATTTTTACTTTCATATCAATAAGAAAACAAATCTCTTAGCTTTATTTAAAAATGTTAATGTGTATATTTCTGATTCTGTACTGTCCTAAATTTCCATTTCATGGCTATTTTATGGTAAGGAAATTATAGTGTAAGAGTATTTCAGTTGCTATGCACTTTTCTCCTTAGGGAGGAATGGAAGCATTTACTTTTAATTCTGAAACTATGGATCTTTTTTCCCCCCAGATTTCACCGTGGGCACCTGTTTCCTTGGTTTCCTGCAGACATAATAGAAGCACTTTATGTTCTCTGAGCTGCCATCATTTAGGCAAAACTATTACAAAGATTTTTAAAATTATTATTCATTAGAAAAAATAAGGCCCTCAACATTCTCTAGATTGCTATTGTAATTTACAAAAAGGTTAATGAATGGCACTGAAAAGCTCACCCCTTCCACAGCAGGCAGCATGTAACCCTGGGGGAGCACTGCTGTCCTTATTGCAGATCCTAACTCATTCATTGCAGATGACACTTCAAAAAGGGTTGTCCCTGCCTAATTTGGCTTATCTTTCTTCACAGTGCCTTAAATGATTGCTTTCTACCACTGCCATTGTCTGTTTAAACCTTCAGAATTTTGACACTTCAAAATTTTGTAAGACTATTTAGACAAATAAGAACTTCCACTCTCTCTACATGGCTGTTTCCAGGGTTAGATGTGTGCTTTGTCCTTCAGGTCCTAGAGGTATTGAGGGGCTGTAACTCAACCTTCTGCTCTGATAAAGGAGCTCCACGGTGACCACACTCACCTTGACACCAGAAATGCAGCTGGGGTTGAGAAAAAGGTTTGGTAGTTAAAGGCATTTGCTCCACAAGTCTGCCAACTGGATTTTGAATCCCTAGCCTCCATGTAAAAAGCCAGACACACAGTGCATATGTGTCTCTAATTCCAACAAACCTATGGCAATGGGTGGTGGAGTCAGGAAGATGCATAAGCTCATGAGCCAGCAAGTCTGCTGTTCCCAGTGGCAAAGAGCAAGAGGGTCCCCGTCTCAAGCATGATGAGAGGAGAGGACCAGCACCTGAAGTTGTCCTGTGACCTCTGCACATGCACCGTGGCGTTAGCAACACACTCACACATACGTGTGTCACTCCTGGTCCCGCTCTGTCCATTCCCAACCTCACCTCCAAATAAAGAAGAATCTCCCATTTCATTCACTTTAACTTGGTGTTATTACAATTATTGACATTCTTTTTGGATGGTTCTCTGCTTTTGAGAATAAATATAAACATTAATTCATGATATTTTCTTTCTTCTCAGGAAGTTCTGACACCCCACCCCTCACAGGCCATGTGACTTAATTTTTTAACAATAGAAACAAAAGTGATAGATGTAATTCCTGCTTCACTTGGTTAATAAGAAACGATTTTCTCTGGATTTTCTACATTAGACCTTTGTGCTACCTAGGCACAGACATGCACGAGATGAGGGTGTCCACTTTCCACCTTAGCCTGTACCCTAAAGGATGGAAATATAATGTAAGTAACCTACATTCCTAGATGACCATCTATAGCAGAGCTGTCCATGGTTTAAATCAGAAAAACTGTTTATAATGGGGAAATTGGGGTTCTGGGGTGCTTCCTGGAACCCCAAGCCCTGAGTTCATATCTGTAAACTAACCAAAGAATTGGCAATTCCAGATTCAAGAGAATGATTTTTATAATACCATACTTTATTCAGATTTTACAAAGGAGTGAGAAAAGGGGGAGGCTGGGATGTAAAGGGAGATGAAGTGGGGAAAAGGAAAGTATACCACAGGTAGCTCAGGAGTCCATGTGACCAGATATGAATCTGGGGGGAAAAGCATGGAAAGAAAAAAGAAGGTTCAAGGAGTTCCTGCCATGTGGGGAGTTGGAGGAGATAATGATCCCATGTGGAGACTAAGGGCTAGGGGGCCCTGCCAGCTAGGCCTGTGCCTGGGCCTGGGCCTGGTACAAGCCAGCCCAGGCCCAGTTGAGGGAAAACCTCAGCCACAACTGGAAGTTCCCAAGAGATCAGAGAGCCAGAGAGAGCCTGCCCACCCCTTGCAAAGGTATTTATAACCTTAGGGTGGTGAGCTGTCTTTTGGCCCAGGTAAACCAGAGGACCATCTGGTTGGTTAGAGCTAGGGGCTGTCTCAGGAAGAGATTAACTCTGGCACCTGAGTTCCCAGGACTGAACTTGACCAATCACAATATCTAAATCCTATGAAAGACCTCCCTCCTATGAGGGGTCTTGACTGTTTGTGGAAAAACAGTTCTATGGAGCTAGGAAAAAGATAACAAGTCAGATGATCTTGGATTTCTGGCAAGTGCAAACTTTCCTGCCTTTTTACCTTCAGGGATCCAGTCACCCTAACTCTACCCCGCCATTTCCCCTTCTCATGAGAAGACACTCTAACTGCTATGACAGGACAAGGGATGATAGTGTCAGATCATTAACTATGTCCTGCTGAATGAGGCATGAAGTTGTAGCAGTTAGAGAATCTCTTCCAGAAAGGGAAACTTCTCTAATGGACCCCAGGACTGTATTGATGAAGTGCTATAAGATAGTCTTGGAAGAGAATGTTGGGGAGAAAGAATAAAAGTAAGGAGTTAATGAGAAGTGAGAACACAGCAATCTCCTTGCCTTTATGGTTACCCTTCTTGTGGACTTCTACGTCTTAGGGAGCACTTGAGGGAACCCAGATAGATGGAGTTGGATTGTCAGGACCATCTGAGCATGAGCTGGCTGAGATTTTCTTCCAGAACTGTTCACCAAATGGCACAGTAGTGCCTGACATAGCCTGCATCTGTTTCCACATGGCTTATAAAACAGATGAGATATTAGCAGAGTTATCAGAAACATACACACAACTCTCAACCTTGATAATAGCCTTCCAGAGTGTACCTTTTTAAAATTAATTTTTTAAACTTATTTTATTTATTTATTTATTTATTTGAGAGAGAAAAAGAGGCAGAGAGAAAGAGAGAGAGAGAATGGGTGCACCAGGGCTTCCAGCTACTGCTGACGAACTCTAGATGCATGTGACCCCTTGTGCATCTGGCTTATGTGTGTCCTGGAGAATCGAACTGGGATACTTTGGCTTTGCAGGCAAAAGCCTTAACCACTAAGAAATTTCCCCAGCCCCCAGAGTGTACCTTTTCAAATTTGTCCTAGGGCTAGCTATGAGCAAAGATTGGTACCATAGAGCCATTGGGTGCCATTAAAGGCTGTACAAATACATTTTTGGTTCTCAGGACTTGCTTAAGGATGTTCTGGCACAAGTTAGAAGAGCTTCACCATTGTTCCCAGTATAAGGAAGTTTTTTCAATTACTCAGCCTTTGGTCAGATATATATAATTCCAGATTTGAAAATTACATTTTGACATCTATGCTTTTTTTTCCTTATTGTAGAATTAGAACTATTAGAGCTGAGGACAATATGTCTTAAGGACTTCCTTGTTTCCTCTCTTGGAAAGCTCATGTTGTATTACTTAATAGGTCATTCATATATTTAAGGTATCCCTTTACCTTTGGTTATAAATTTCTCTCTGGGTGTTTAAGGCCAAGCAGATAGCCAAAAGTTAATCAAGAATTAATTTGGGAGATCACTAATGGCTCTACAAAGGAGACTTTAGGGACCCAGGAGTAGCCCTATAGCTTACTGGTGTTTTCTGTCTGTTAGGATGAGTTGGGGCCATGCTGGCCCGGTAGTTTTCCCTCCTTTGGGAAGCCAGGAGGACTGCTTTCTCCTCAACTGTGACTCTCCTATTTCAGAATGTACACTGATTTTTTTTTTGGTGGGGGGGGGGTTCCATATCCTCCCTGATCAGGAAAACAGGTAACTTACCAGGGGGTCAGTGTTGAAGTATCCTATCATCTTCAGTGGCCTCATGACCTGAAAGCACAGGCCAACATATTGCCCATTTTGGTCCCATGATTCCAATTGGCTTTGACTTCTACATAGGTAATTAACAAACTAGAAAGGAAGTTACACCAACGTGGATGTTTGTACATATAGAGCACATTTGATTACTGAAATAGATTTAGTTAAAGAATGGTACAAGAGCTTAAAGTCATTTTGTCCAACCTTTTAAAATTTGGTTGTCCTGTGGTGGTGTAGGCCATATTTGAAGCATGGGAAGCAGGCACATATCCTTTAAATATCTAATGGCTATAAATACAGGCAGAACCTGTTACCATTCTTGGAAACAATACAAATCTAAACCAATTAATTTAACCTGGAAATTGTCAGGAAAGGACAAATAAGACAGCATAAAGTTTTAGCACCTGTGTTTGAAAACATCTTTGATTAGTCCAGATACTTGTGTGGGTAGCAATTACCAAGGGAACATTGGAAATAGAACCACAGAGCTTGAAATTATTTCTCTCAGATAAGGATCATTGTTTGTGTATGAAGCTGTACCCTAAAGTAGGGAATATGTCTTAAGAGTTAATTTTGTTATAAGCGCTAGACTTGAGATGCCAGAAATGAGACAGTCACTTTACATACTATAGAGCAGAATCTGGTCTTTGTTGAGCCAAAACAGCTAAGCTCTAATACAACCCTTGACAAATCTGTTTTGAAAGAGAAAACACCATTTGACAACCAATGTGTTTAGCTTAATCTTGATAGCAATTGATCTTAGATACCATAGATATTTTTATTAACATAAAACAATTTTATGTTTTATCCATGACTTAAAATTGATAAAGCTTAGGCAATCTATCCTGACATATTTTACCTAACAGGAAGATGAAAGTTATCATTACTGTAACTAAATCACTTAAACCTAAGTGATTAAACCTAGTGATGACCATTCAGTAGAATTAGCATAAATGAAACAGAAGCTATCTTTAAAGTCACAATGTCTTTAGGTATGAGTACTTCATCCTTGAAAATTAAACACTTATATGTGAACTTTTATCTTAAGACTCAGTTTCTCTAATAGTGAAAACCTTGACGGGGCTGGAGGGATGGCTTAGTGTTTAAAGCACTTGCCTGCAAAGCCTAAGGACCCAGGTTAGATTCCCCAGATCCCACGTAAAGCCAGATGTACAAAGTAGCATATGCTTCTGGAGTTTGTCTTCAGTGGCTGAAGGCCCCAGAGAACCATTCTCTCTCTCCATTCTCTCTCTCTCTCTCTCTCTCTCTCTATATATATATATATATATATATATATATATATATATATATATATATATATATATAGGTGTTTCATGTGTGTTTGCCTGCAAAGCCAAAGAACTCAGGTTCAATTCCCCAGGACCCACATAATGCCAGATGCACAAGGTGATGCATGTGTCTGGAGTTCATCTGCAGTGGCTGAAGGTGCTGGTGCACCCATTCTCTCTCTCTCTCTCTCCCTCTGCCTCTTTCCCTCTCTCTCTCTCTCTCTCTCTCTCTCAAATAAATCAATAAAAAATAAGAATTAAAAAAATTATCAAACCCTTGACGAACAGAGGAACCTAATTTACTTTACTGAGAGCCTTAAAGCCAGTTTTTATAACCCTTAAACTACAAAACTTAGCATCAGTGAGCTGTTAATGAGTGAGGCCTTAACCATAAGACTCAGTTTCTCTACTGACTAAAACCTTGGCATCAGGTAAACATATTTTAGATTTTATCCAATTAAATGTCCTTTCCTGAGCAACTTTCATTACCATCATGATGTCCTGGTGACATCTACCCTTTTTTCTTTTTCTCCCTCTCTAGTCCGCTTTTGCCCCCCTTGGCTTCGAGATTATAATTAAAACACAAGTTGCCACTTGGAGCAACTGTTTTTAAGTTCTCATCTGGTATAGTTACCAACTTTTGTAATTTCTTATAAATATCAGATGTTGACTGAGTTAAGAATTTATAAAGAGATTTCCTCCTGTATGGTGACTGGAGTTACATTAGTATGTTTTCTAATTGTCTCTTTGAGTCTCTGAAGAGAAGTAATGGACAATTCCTATTTTCCTCTGTATTATCTAAATGAGCCCAGTTTTTAAAGAGAATTTTGTTGTTTTCAATAATCCTCTATGTAACTTGAAGTTGATTGTGTTGGTTTGATTCAGCTGTCCCCCATAAACTTAGGTGTTCTGAATGCTAGGTATAAGCAGTTTGTGTAAGAGGCTTGCTGTTGTGCCCACATCCTGAGAATTTGTGCAGGGCTGCATTGCATAGAAATGGACTGGTGTGAGCAGAGGAATATGGCACAGAATGAAATCTTTGGGCTGAAGCTTCTGCCCATTCAGCTGCAATTATATGAGATTCATTATTTGAGAATGGCTAGCTGACCTACACTGGGGCAACAGGAAGAATATAGACTCTTTTGAAGGGGTCTGAGTGCTCAAGGAGTGTCCTGTTCTTCAAAGTTTGCTTTACCCCCCCTCCACACCCCCATAAGCAAGATTTGTGTATTCTTGCCAGGCATGGCAGCACACGCCTTTAATACCAGCACTCATGAGGCAGAGGTAGGAGGATCTCCATGTGTTCGAGGCCACCCTTAGACTACATAGTGTCTTCCAGGTCAGCCTGGGCAAGAGTGAGACCCTACCTTGAAAATACAAAAATAAATAAATAAATAAATAAAATAAAATAAAATAAAATTGTGTGTTCTTAGTGTGAGTGGAAACATGTTGTCTCTCTGTTACCCACACATGAAAAGTGCACATCGGTCTGTTATCCAAGAAATATAGGAAGTGATCCTAAGGAAGTACATCATGATGGAAAATATCAAGTACTGGTACTCTTTTTGTTATTTTTTAATAACTCAGTTTAGTTTCTTTCCCAAACTAATTCATAAAACTAAACACATCCACATAGTATCACGGTCTTGTCGAAGCCACTGCATGTACCTTTGCTCTCTGGGGAGTCCCATTTCTCCTTTTATCACAGGGGGCAAAATCACTGTTAACTTATCTTGTTGAAGTTTATTTGCTCTCCCTATTATTTACTTAGGTTACTTGCCTGGAAAAATGCTCTTCTACTTGGATATTATGAGTCAAATAAGGTTAAGAACTGATTTCATTAACTATTTTCATGTGACTCTTGCAGTAAAGTCCCCATTTCCCTGCCTTTAGCATCTAACCAGCCTACTGGTGGAAACTACTGAGATGATACAAGATCAAATAGGTTTTCTTTCATCCAGGCATTCTTTCCAAATTAATTTTGGTTTTTTTTTTTTCCAAATGGCCTAATTCTAGATATTACATAGCAATATCTACTTGTTGTTTGAATATAAAATGCCCCCAAAGGCTGATATATTTCAATACTTGGTTCCCAGTAAAAGGAAGCTTTTGGGAAGGCTGTGGAATCTTCAGGGAGTGGGGCTTTGCTGTGGAGAAAGTGGATGGGAGGGGCGAGGGGGTTCGTCTTGAGATGTTATAGCTGGGCCCCACATTCGGTTATCTCTGTGTCTCCTGTGCTACATTGCGACATCAAATGAGGTGAAATGTGTGCATAGCTCCAAAAACATAAAACTCTGACAAACAACTATAGTTAATCCTAAAATCCAAAACAAGTGTTTTGACTTCTTCATTTCCAATAGTAAATGCAAACACAAAATACACTAAATGATAAAATCACCTAAGCATGAGGGAATCTGAATGAAAAGCTGAAACTATCTCTCTTGAGCTTTTTTCATTATTTGACCTCTTCTATTGCTTCCTATCATTTAAAAAACAAATCTTCCTTCCTTCCTTCTTTCCTTCCTTCCTTCCTTCCTTCCTTCCTTCCTTCCTTCCTTTCTTTCCTTCGAAAGAGAAGAGAGAAAGAGGCAGATAGAGAGAGAGAATGGGCATGCCAGGCTCTCTAGCCACTACAATCGAACTCCAGACTCATATGCCACCTTGTACATTTTGCTTACATGGGTCCTGGGGAATTGAACCTGGATCTTTTGGCTTTGCAAGCAAGTGCCTTCACCACTAAGCCTGCTTCCTACCATTTATAAGCTTCCCTTCTGAGATAGTCAGATTCTCTAGATGAGCAGAATTGATGTGTGTGTGTGTGTGTGTGTGTGTGTGTTTAAAGACTACTGCCATTATCCTCACTTGTTAAGAAGAGGAAGAGGCATCAATTAATAGTGTTAGGGCTGGAACTGGTTTCTGGAGAGCAGCCACAGGGACCCACTAGTTCAGCAGAAAGACTGGAAACTGGATATGCCACCCTGTTTGGTTTGCATTTGAATAAGAACTACATGAGGATGAAGATATCTCCTGGACTCCTATGCACTTTTCTTTCACAAGATTTTCCCTTTGTAAATGGATATGCCCCAGAGGCCTTCAAACAAAAAGGGCAGCTTTTCTGTGTGCTCTTTGACATGAGGCCTTTGGCACTGACTCCCCAGAGTTCTAACCAGAATGTGGAGGGACAGAAATAGAAAAGAAAAATGAGAACTACCTGCCATGGTGGCTCACACCTTTAATCCCAGCACTTGGGAGGCAGAGGTAGGAGGATTGCTGTGGGTTTGAGGCCACCCTGAGAACACATAGTGAATTCCAGGTCAGCCTGGGCTACAGCCAAACCCTACTTGGAAAAAACAAACAAACAAACAAAAGGTATTGATTCAAAATGAGAAGCATCTCCAAGTAATGACAAAGCAAAGCAAAGCCCTTTGCTCCCTATGATAGTATTTTAACAAAGAAAACATTGTTGACAATGTCATTACTACAGCTCTGGTACTATATTTTTCAGATTCACTGATCAGCATTCATGATTTCTACCTCCCAGGACTGCATGTTTTGTTAATGACTAAAGTGTACTTTCATATTATTTTTGCCACATATGCAATCTACACATGCTCAAACACAAGTAAAATCTGAGTATCACAATTGTGCTTTTGTAGAGTTATGTTGCCTTGTAGTGTAAGTGCCCCAGACCTTACAGTTACTGTATGCTATGTAACTCATGAAGCCTGCTGTCTTGTTATGAAGTTTAATCACCATAAATAATACACTGAGAAATCACAGCTTTGTTTTTTCTCTTCCTAGCATTCTTTCTGAGTTACTATTGGTATTCTTTTATATTTTTATTTCTAATTGGTTTGCCTGATTTATTCTCTAGAAGCTTATAAATCCTAAAAGCCAGGACTATTACCACTAAATTTCTCAGTAGCTCTTTGTGTGAAATAAGTTTTCTCTGTGAGTGAAAGCTGAGCAACTTCTGGACAATACTGAGAACTGTGAGTAAAGATATCAGCTCTCTGGGGCTGTGTACACAGTTAACTTCAGCCCTGTCTTACAGAAGAAGGAACACTTACCATCTTAACCCTCAACAGCAGTGAGAAGAGCTGATATTCTGCAAGCTTGATGACCTGCCTTCTACCTCTGGAAGGTGACAGGACTACACAGGGGTGGCAATACACGTAAGCATCTCTCCAAGCTCCAATATTCTGTTATGCAAGGACTGGTGAGGCAAGCATGGAATGATATATTCTAAACACTGGCATGCACATTCTATTCAACTCAAAGTGCCTGCATGACAGTTGCCGAGTTGCTTATCTTCTATAATAGTCATTTTGTGTCACTGTGACAAAATACCTGAGTATATCAACTTAAAGAAGGAAGAACTCATTTGGGCGTATGGTTTCTGAAGTCCCCATTGTTGGCTGGCTCAATTATTTCTAGGCCTGGGATGAGGCAGAGCATCACCCTGAGGTGTGGTGGTACAAAGCTGCCCACTTCATGGTAGTGGGAAGCAAGGGTGGAACTAAAAGCGGCAGGAACAAGAGGTACCCTTGGAAGTCATAGTAGTGACCTACTTCCTTCAACCAAGCCCCCCCACCTCCTAGTTTCAACCCTATCTTGTAACACCATCAAACTACAAATTCATCTGGATTGAACCATTGAGTAGGATAGTGCCTTCATGGTCCAATTACCCCTCAATGATTGGATCTGCTAGATGTGGACCACACATCATCATATTTAAACTGTACCATCTCCCTGTGGTTAGTTTTCATGTCTGAAAAAGGAATATTAACCAGATTGATCATGCTTAAGAAAGAAGCAGGAACACACTCAATAAATGTTAACTGCTGAGGCTTATAACATAATCCCTGGTGCTAAGAACACAGAAATAGTCACACTGGTATGCCAGGGGCTGCAAGAACACTAAGTATGCAGCCTTGGCCCAGTGCTGGGAGGTCTCCTGAGGATGTTACATCATTTCACATTTAGGGGACTCTTAAAGGATTGCAGTGAAGCCTAGGGAAGGAGAGGAAGGTGAGAACCATGGGGTGTGCTAGGCAAGGAGTCACTTGACCACATCTGCATATAGAATGTTCTTGCACCTGAGCAGAGATGGCGACAACACTGAACTTACCAGAGACCTTGGCTGCTGGAAAGTGGCAAAGTATTGTGAATTCCTGCTATATTTTTAAAATGGCATACTACAAAGAAGCAAGTCCTCAGGTGGCCAAATACCAACCCCAGATTGGGTTATTTCTTCCCTCTGAGAATTATGGAAACAATAACAAAATTGAGCAGTGATTGAGCAATGAAGGCAATTCTTGAACAGAGAACAGGAGAAGCAGGAAGACAGGCTCACAGATAAGCTTCTCACCCTCAACCAAGTCTTTGAGTCCTATTAGGAATAGGGAGAGAATGGAGAAGAATTTACATAACATGTAGGATGGTGTTACAGTCAGGTTTGCATTGCTGGCAGAAATCACCTGCCCAAGAGCAGCTTCTGGGGAAAAAAAGGTTTATTTTGGCTTACAGACTTGAGGGAAAGCTCCACAATGGCACTGGAAAATGATGGCATGAGCAGAGGGTGGACATCACCCCCTGGTTAACATTAGGGGACAATAGCAACAGGAGAATGTGCCAAACACTGGCAAGGGAAACTGGCTATAACAACTATAAGCCTGTCCCAACAATACACTGCCTCCAGGAGGTGTTAATTCCCAAATCTCCATCAACTTGGAACCTAGCATTCAGAGTACCTAAGTTTATGGGGGACACGTGAATCAAAACACCACATTCCACCTCTGGAACCCATAAACTGAAAACCATACATGATATAAGGTGAAATGCATTCATCCAACTTTAAAATTCCCCATAGTTTTTATCAAACCTATGATGTTCATACATCCCCATAATCCAAGATCTTCTAACTGAGCCATAACATCAAAAATTCCCCAAACCCATAATGGCACAGAATAAACATTCACACTGTAAAAGATGGCATTGTGCATAGAAAAAAAAATCCATCAATATGAGATTTAAAACAACCAGGGCAAACATCAAACTCTGTAGCTCCAAGTCCAACAACTGTAGCCAGTGACAAATTTCCAAGTCCTATAATTCTAACCAGCAACAAGTCTCTGGAGTTCCAATCCTGCCCTCCAGCTAGGCTACTCACAGTCCTGGAAAACTTCATCCAGGGCAAGCAACTCTCCTAAGAAGCCATCTTGTGCTCCTGGCATCTCCACTGGGTCTCCACTGCTACCCTTTACCCATGGTTCATCCTTATGGCTCCAATGGGTCTCCATGCAGGCATCCAGAAAACCTGCTTCACACTGCCCATGGCCTTTTCTGAAACACAAGACCATGTTGCAAATTCCATGACCCTCTCTTTCCTCCATTTGCTATACTCCCTGTTAACCAAGGGAAGAGCAAAGCAGACTTTGAAGAACAGGACACTCCTTCAGAATTCAGGCCCTTTCAAAAGACTGCATTCTTTATGTTGTCCCAATGCAGGTCAGCTGGCCCAATCTCAATGGTTATAATCTCTCAATTACAGCTGAATGGGCAGCAGTTTCACCCAAAGATTTCTTTCTGTGTCATATCCCTCTGAATACACCAGTCCATTTCTATAAAATGCAGCCCTGCACAAATTCTCAGGACATGGCCATAAAAGCAAGCCTCTCACACAAACTGCTTCTAGTCCAGTCCAGGCAAAGCTATTTCTCACCTTCATAAGCGAAACCTCACAGTCATAGTTCTTACTGCATTCAGGTCTTTCAACTCTGACCATAATAGTCCATCAAACTATACTGAGAGCAATGTAAGACATCTCTTAAGCCAAGATTTTAAATCCTTCCACATTCCTCTTGAAAATCAGCTCCAAAAGGCCAAAGCCACACAGTCAGGTGTCTAGCAGCAAATGACACTACTCCTCAGTACCAACTTTACTGTTGCAGTCAGGTTCGCATTGCTGCCAGAAAACCCTTGACCAAGAGCAGCTTGTGGGAAAAAGATTTATTTTGGCTTACAGACTTGAGGGGAAACTCCATGATGGCAGGGGGAAATGAGAGCATGAGCAGAGGGTGGATATCACCACCTGGCCAACATAAGGTGGACAACAGGAACAGGAGAGTGTGCCAAATACTAGCAAGGGGAAACTGTCTATAATACCCGTAAGCCCAGCCCCAACAATACACTGTCTCCAGGAGGAGTTAATTCCCAAATTACCATCAGCTGGGAACCTAGCATTCAGAACATCTAAGTTTATGGGGGACACCTGAGTCAAGCCATCACAGAGGGTCATTCATGACTTTTCTAGGGAGGGGATAAGCCCATCTTGAAGACAGAGCCTCATCTTTCTTTAATACTTTTTGTTTTGCATGGTGCTGTGGGTGAAACCTAGGGCCTGGCACATACCAAGCAAGCACTCTACCACTGAGCTACTACATCCTCAGCCCTCCTCTATCCTTTATTTGTGTTGGCTGTACTCTGGGTCAGACCAAGATGGGCAGAATTTTTCTTGGTAATGTTCTTGGATGGGCAGTGGTAAGTCTAGTCTTGTAATAAAGAGTTGGTCAAAGTGACTTCCTTTGTGTCTGAAACCAGTTTTTCTAAGTTATATCCTACTGCTTGGCTCTTTGCAGCAGCACCCATGATCCACATACTTGCGTGACTTTTCATTCAGGTACCTGTATCTGAGACTCAACAGCTGGTTAGCAGAACCATTTTTTTTTTTTCTCAAGATTTGAGAGGGTGTTGGTGTCTGGTGACACCATAGCACTTAGGTAAGACTTACTCATGTTCTTGAGCCTAATATAGCTATGACAAGCACACACAAAGTTTTCAGAATCCACTCTCCACCTGATGAATAGTAACGTGAATTTGTTCTTCCCATGGGTCAGAACAAAGTACTTGTTTGCCAGGCATTGCCAGGCACAAGCTGAAGCCTTTAGTAGATGGGTCTGAGCTGCCAGGCAAGGCCAAGTACCTCTGGGCTACAGGAGGCATCTCCCTCTCCAAGGCTGGCACACCTGAAATGAGGCTTTGCCCTGTGACCCTTAGCCAGTTGTCTAGGAAACTCCTTATATGGTATCAGCCAGCAATCTTTGCACAGCCCATCCCCCTGTACCCTATACCTTCCCTTTGCCATTGCTTATATGCTAGAACGTATGTCTCCACATGTTAATTAGGCATCAGTAAGCAACCTTGTGCATCCAATCCCCTTAGGACCCTCAACTGCTTATAAACCCATTTCCCTATTCATTAAACTGAGCTGTTCACAGAGACTGTCTCCTGAAAGTGATTTTTTTGGGCACTCACCATGGTTGCCTTGATGCCTTTGGTGTGAACTGCAGCTAGCCCCAGAGTATCCAGGGACCCACACTTATTAATCAAATTCTGATGAAGATCCTTTCCTTCCCCAGCTTCCTGAACTTCTGACATAACCTGCATCTGAACTCTGACAACCTTTCCCTAACAGGCTGCCAACACAGCATGCTCCACGGCCCGCTTCCTACACCCAGCTCCTCAAACCTGGTTTATTCTTCCTCCCTGCCTGCAGATTTCCCAGTCAGAGCATTCTCCCTGTTTCAATGGTCTCTTACTCCTTGACCCCACTCACATCATTCCCTCCACCTGCTGAATAAAGTCTCCTTCTATTAAGTGCAGATTTGTGTTGTATCTGGCAATGAATTAATTGTATAGGATGAAGCTCAGAGAGCACATGGGGAACATAATTACAGTCCAGGCCAGAGACGCTGAGCATATGAACTGGGATACTGAAGCTAGGTGGCATGGCCAGACATATTGTGATAGAATCAGAAGACTTGATGCTCTAGTCCAAGGAGAGAAGCCAGTGTCTGGACCTTGCAGGCAGCCCACCTCAAGTGTGCGAGGGCTGCTCTGAGCCCAGTCAGAACCAACAGATGCTTCCTCTGCCCCTGTGGCAACTTTGGATCATCGCATTTTCAGCTCCATCATAATTACTTAGATTGGTTCCTTTGTGTCTCTTCCATGTGACTGAATTGTAACTTCTGTGATAAATGCACAGGTATAAGTAAAATGTTTCTCCAAGTTCTGTGAGCCATTCTAGCAAATGGTTGAACCCAAGAAGGTATTCATAAGAGCCTCTGGTTGTGGGCAACCTGGGGCCCCACCTCTAAAACTTAAGGGAGGGGCAGTCATATAAGACTGTTCCCTTAACCTGAGGGATTTGCCCTAATTCCTGTTAACATCAAAATTGGTGTCTGAAGAACTGGAGAATGTTGATCTGAGAGAAATCACAATGTGCTTTAATGACTCAAAGTGTTGTGAGGGAACAGAGGAGGAAAGTTTCTTCCTGCCCATCCCCTTTAATCTTCTTTAAGCCCCCAAGAAAAGGGTAGACTGACTGTCATCTTTATTTTGCTAGTAGGTGAACTGAGATGCAGGTCAGCTTCAGTATGGAAGCATCTGCAGGCCCGGAGCTCACACACTTACATTCCCGCATGCTGTTGCCTTCCCTCTCTGTGGAATGGCTGCGAGGAACTGCTCATTTTCTATAGAAAGATATGAGTAATTATATGTCAAAGAAATACAGTTGATTAAAATGAGCAATGGATCTTCCTCTTTCAGGCAAATTCCAGGAAGATAAAAATGGGTTAGCAATATGAATGCCTCACTTGTAATTCAATAGAAATGCTGACTGTGTGAAAGGAGATGGTGAGGTCCTGGAGCTCTGAGCTGACAAACATTCAGTATAATAATAGTCTTCCAAAGAGCTGCAGCCAAGAACACAGAAACCGAAAAGCCACTTTTTTTTTGTTTTGTTTTTAAACAAATGCTTGTTTTTCAAAAATGTTCTCTGTGTATTTCCTTGGAACATTGTTTTGTTTTTATACAGTTAGAAGATAGATACATGTATGAGTAGGTCCTCTGGATATCACTGCTAATCATCTGCAAATAGGTTGTTTCCCCAAGGACATGCCATTGTGAGAAGCAACTTGGAGCAACCAGCACCTGAACTATGTCCAAAACATGACAAGAGACATAACAGATTGATGAACTGGTGATGGCCTTAAATGTACACAGAGCATGATCAACACAAGCCTCAGACCTGGCCAGCTTCCAGAAGAGAAGAGAAGAGTGAAGCCAAGATGGTTCTGAGATCATCCCAGTCTGAATTTCTTTTTTTTTTTTTTTTTCTTTTCTTTTCTTTTCTTTTTTTCTTTTTTTTTGTCTGTTTGTTTCTCAAGGTAAGGTCTCACTCTAGCCCAGGCTGACCTGGCATTCACTATGTAGTCTCAGGGTAGCCTAGAACTCACAATGATACTGCTACCTCTGCCTCCCAAGTGCTGGGATTAAAGGCATGTGCCACCACACCAGGCTCGCTTTTGCAACTTTTGACATTACAAACTTGTTCTTGTTAGATTCCCTTTGCTACATAATCCTTTTCTTGGAAAATTATTTCCTTTTATATGTAATGAGTGAAGGACAAATGAAAATCACAAACAAGCAATGCAGGTCTTCAGTACATGTGTCCCCTCACCTCAACCAGGCTCTTGCTAATGCCAGCTGCTTTGTCCGGGTGTTTGCTTTGTGGTGGCATCTCTTCAGGGAGAATAGAGCCCACCACAAAACATATGCATAACTAGTTCAGGATAAAAATCCAAGTGGGTATGTACATGTCAATGAAGCAACTACTAAATAATATCACCTTTTACTTGCTAATCACTGCCTATAACCATATGACTGTAAGAAGATTTTGCATCAGGAAGACTACTGTGAAGCAGAAATCATGTTCATCTTCCATTATCTTGGACATTTAAACAACCTCCCCTTCCATTACTATTCACTTTATGTGAATTATACTTGATGATCACATGTTCATACAACTAATGAACATAAAAGGAAAGGGAGAGTTGATGTGTGTCTCCAGAAGAGAAATGTTGACATCCTTACAACAGCCATTTTTGAATGAGACTTCATTTGGAATTAAGAGACACTGGACATGTAGTTATTCAAAATGAAAAAGATGAGCTCTTAATCTAATATGACCATTGTGGAGGAGAGACAGGCAAACAGGGAGGCCCCATGACAAGAGACAGACATTGAAGTTGGCAGCTATGAGCCAAGAACAACCAAAGATTGCCAACAAACCACCAGACTTGGGAAAAAGAAAAGGAAGGCTTCATTCCTTGGATTCAGAGGGCCTGCACCTGTGCTGATATCATTTCAGACTGGCAGCCACTAGACTGAGGAGAGCATAAGTTTCTCTTATGTTAAGTCACTCAACTTGTGGTACATTTTCACAATAGTTGTAGAAAACTGGTGCATAGCATAAAACGGTATTTTTTTGTAAATTAAGTGATTTGGCACTCTGGGTGAAAGGTCTAACAGTACATTTACAAAAATTGGGCAAACATCAACAACTAGGATGTCTGAGTCCGTGTTGCAGTCAGCATCTCTTTGCTGAGACAAACATCCGACCACACACAGCTTGTGAAAGGAAGGGGGCTTGTTTCAGGCTTACAGAGTCCAGGAGAATACCATCCATGGTGGCAAAGCTGGCTCTCTTTCATAGAGCCAAGCAGAGAGACATCATCAATAGCTAGCACCAAAAAACAACAGGCAGGGAATTGCTAGAACTCAAACTGCTCTCTCCACACCTTTGGGCTGGAATTCAGATCCACCCCCAAACACACTTTGGTTCTGGACTCTAATATCCTCTCCCAATGACATACCTCTTCCTTAGAAGCAGGGATCTGCCTGCTAAGGGTTCAAGTAGGAAGGTTAATCAAAAACAGCTGAGTCTATGGGGCCATACATTCAAACTATCACATTCAAACATGGTAGTCAGGTACCTTGATAACCATTTCATTCATTCCATTTTACTATTTATTTCATATTGTCCTAACAGCCAGAGGAAGTATGAGCTGTTGTACATTTCTTACGACCGATACTACCTCAGCACAGTCAGCGTAAGTGGTTCACCACAAGGCAACTTACCAATCACTGCAGGTGTAGTAGGGAGCTGATGATGCTTCTTGCCTTTATAAGCTTTAAAATAAAGTTGGAAATGACTGAAACATACACACATATATTTGTGACACACTGGTTTTAACATTAATTTCTTCCTGAAATATTAACTCAAATTACTTGACAGAGGGGAGAGAAAGAAAGACAGAGAGGGGTTGTAATTCTTAGCGGCCCTAATACATATAACATAAGTCTACCTCATTTCTTATTTAACCATCATATATGAAAATATTTCGTTTCAATGATCTCCAGAGTTTTCTGGCTTGAGATGATTTTCTAACATAATATTGTCCTTTTTCTTGAAAATTTCCATCTGTCCACCAACATGTTTACATGTCCAGGCTCCTGCCCTTGGAGAGAATGTGGGTTCTGCACTAATTACCGTCCTCTTGTCTGTGTTCACCCCACTAATTTCAGTGTTTTCCTTCATTTATTCTTTCACTTTTATCAGGACCACTCCAAAATATCTCCAATCTTTTTGCTTCACAAAGCCTAAAATATA
Source organism: Dipus sagitta (assembly GCA_036346955.1). Taxonomy (NCBI): domain Eukaryota; kingdom Metazoa; phylum Chordata; class Mammalia; order Rodentia; family Dipodidae; genus Dipus; species Dipus sagitta. The sequence continues at coordinate 152,994,405 of CM070771.1, forward strand.
TTACCAAGCTAGAAAAAAGTGCCTTATAGTCAGATTTCATGGTATAAACATGGTAAATATGAAGATGAGATATTTTTCCTCTGCCACAAGAATTTCTGTGTAGATCCTGGGAAGGACTATTTAATACAGACCCAGAAAAACAACACTCATTCCCAATGCCACTGAATTTCCAGTGAGATCACTCTCAAGCAATGACTGGCCCAGGCTCAATGGTTGAAAGATTGGATTCTGATATGTTCTGAATACATTGTGAACCTTTCATAACTAAGATTAATTGGACTTTTCCATATACTAGGGCCATTCTACTAACTGCTTTATTAGTGCAATCTCAATCCTCATAAAATACCCTGAGGTGAGTAATAGCATCTTCCTATTCATCTCACTGACGAGGAAACTGAGGATCTCAAGTCTCTCAAGGATGAGCTAATGTTCAAACATACACAAGTTAAAACCAATCTTTTGGTTTTGTACTACTACATTGTATAACATGTCCTCTGAAACATGTTCAGAGATGGGGCCTTGAGGATGTGATCAGATCATGAATGCTCTGACTTCATTATTAGATTAACACTGATGGATTCATAATTTGATGAGTTGGTTGAGAGGTGATGGAAAAGCTAGGAAGAGAGGGCTATTTGGGGGAAGTAGGAACCATGGAGACATGCTTTTGAATACTGATTCTTGTTCCTTGTTCCTCTGTATGGGTTGCTACCCTCTCTGATTCTGAGTGATTGGGGCAGTTTAGGTGTGGCAAGGACCTCAAAAGTAAAAGTAAGGAATATCCTTGAGCATATAGTGGGGTGTGGTAGTTTGAATGGATAGCCCTCGATAGATTCAGTTTTTAAATCTTTTTCATTTTTCTTTATTTATTTGTTTATTTGAGAGTGAGAGACAGAGAGAGAAAGAATGGGTATGCAAGGGCCTCCAGCCACTGCAAACAAACTCCAGACAGCTGTGAAACCTTGTGCATCTGGCTTACATGGGTCCTAGGGAATCAAACCTGGGTCCTTTGGCTTTGCAAACAAGTGCCTTGACCACTAAACCATCCCTCCAGCCCTAGATTCAGTTGTATTTAAGGTTCTTGGACTTCCAGTTGCCTGGCCAGAAGAAGGGTTGCTGTGGGTGGATCTTAAGGTCAAGCCCTAAGGTGTGGGGGCAGATCTATAATTCCAGTCTAAAGGTATGCCTGGGGTACCTGAAGAGTGCTTTCTTATGGTGCTGCTGGTGGTATTTCTTTCTGTGTGGACCTGTGAAAGGAGGCCAGTTTCTTCCACCACTATGGAACTTCCCCAGGATCTATAAGCTTCAAATAAATTCCCTTCCTCCCATAACTGTGCATTGTCTGGAGGTTCATCCTTGACTGTGACATGGGGCGTTCTGGTTCTTTCTTACCTCTTTCTTTCCCAGAAGGGATAATTTCCAAGAAGGATAACTCACTTTACTGGGAAAGTAAATGGGTTTATTCCCTTCCTGGAAACTTGGTGGCACCTGGACTCCTGGTATGAGAACTGACAACTGGGCTGAGCAACTCAGCCCCCAGCTCGTAAATCCCCATTCAAGACCCCAGTCTGGGACTCCAGGGGACCGTCTGATTTCCAGGAACCCCCTCCTGCTGTAAAGCAGAAGCTGTACCTACCTTTCCTCTCTTAAGCACTATAAGCACTATAATAAAATATTTCTATTTTTTTGTTCATTTGTATTTATTTGTTTGAGAGCAACAGACAGAGAGAGAGAGAGAGAGAGAGAGAGAGAGAGAGAGAGAAGCAGATATGTATATATATAGAGAGAATGGGAGTGCCAGGGCCTCCAGCCACTGCAAACGGAACTCCAGACGCATGTGCCCCCTTGTGCATCTGGCTAACGTGGGTCCTGGGGAATTGAGCCTCGAACCAGGGTCCTTAGGCTTCACAGGCAAGCGCTTAACTGCTAAGCTATCTCTCCAGCCCATATAATAAAATGTTTCTAAACTGTACCCTCTATAGTTTGTGTATTTTAGTCATCAAAACTCATCAGGCAAGAACCTTGAGGCCACTGACTCAGTGGAAGTTTTATATGGCTGTGAGTATCTGGAGTATGACTCCTGAATTACAGTAGAGCCAAAAGCAGAGAAAAGCTCAGTAGCTCTTAAAGACACCCCAAATTCCCATATGACTATCATGATTCACCCAGTCTTGGACTGAAACCTCAAAAAACATGAGCCAAAATTGCTTTGAGTTGCCTTTTTCAGGTACTTGTCACAGCCTAGAACTTTAAGAATCAGAACATCTTTTACATTTGAGACCCTCTGAATGGACAAATTAAAAAAGTATAGTCACACTGATACTAGACATTTTTCTTCATTATTTTCTAGTGTGGAAACTTCAGAAGGGTAGAATCAACCAGATGTGGAAGTAATGAATCACCACACTGTTTTCTGTAAGCTAGTTTTCCTTGTCAAGTTCTCAAGCTATTATTATTATTATTATTTATTATTATTATGTATTACCCTAGGCAGGGTCTCACTGAAGTCCAGGCTCATGTGGAACTCTCTCTGTAGTCCCAGCCTGGCCTTGAACTCACAGCAATCCTCCTTCCTCTGCCTCCCCAGTGCTGGAATTAAAGACATGTGCATGTGCCACCATGCCTGGCCACCACACTGTTCTGTTGTTGTTGTTGTTTTAATGTAGACTGTTTTCCTGTCTTTGGAAGACACCATACATGTTTCTCAGTATATCACCTACCTCAGATCTGCACAACTCAGCCACAGCCATACCTCTCTCCTCACTGCTCATGGCCTCCACCCATCACACTCAATGTCCATCTTCAGGTAAGACGCATTCTGCAATGTCTTCATGCCATAGCAAATACATTTCTTCTTCCTTAGAGCTCCCTTTCTTCTTCCTGCCGCATGGCTAGCCCCAAATCTGATGCCACTTCTTCTGTAGCCTTCCTTGACTCTTCTCTGTCTTTCACATTTAATGAATGTCATAATAATTGCTACTATTTGTTTCATTGTAACTATCTTTTAACTATTATCACAAAAGCTTATCAGCAAGTATTAGGAATATTTTAATACCTATAACAAAAAATCATGACTGTAACTACTATTCCCTGGATTTCAATTTTTCTTTGTCAACATATGCCTGTTTCTTATGCTTGTGAAATATAGTGTGCTAGATAACAGATATTTGTGTGTGTGTGTGTGTGTGTGTGCAAGGTCCAACCAACTTGTTACCTTTTTAAATCCATTTACTTTTCAACTTCATATTCATCATCAAATGCCTTACTACACAGCTCATTTGCACCTAAATAATTAGAACTCAGAAAGTAATTTTCTTGGCCAAGAAAGTGATCTTTCTTTAGATCTGTAAGTCTAAGTGGATCCAAGCATACTTTTTCAAATAGACCTCTAGCTTTTCCTCCATAAGCACATTTCTGTCAGTTCTTAGCTATCAGAATATTTTCTTAAAGGAGCAAGATTCACAAGTCTTCCTGTAACTGTTTAAAAATACCTCTATGTATAAAGCACAGTGTAGGATTCTGAGAAAACAGGAACTTCATATAGTTTGCAGTCTACAGGGAATGAAAGAATAGTATAAACAATGAATAACAACTTAATCATCATTCAGATTCCCTTGGAGCTTCTGGATTGTAGGAAGTCACCAAACAGGGATGGGTTATGCCAAGACTGCACCTCAGGAAGCTGCTTCATACTGAGTATATGAACGAGATTAGATGGGACAAGGCTGGAGCCAAGGACACCATCTGGAGACAGTAGGGTAGATAATTTTATTTGTTACTTTTTTTTTTGCTGTGACAGAATACGTGGTAGGAAGCAAGTTAAGGGATGAAGTGTTTACTCTTACTTACAGTTCAAGGGAATATAGTCCATCATGTGGGAGAGCATAGTGACAGGTGATGGAAACATTGCATTCACAGTCAGAAAGAGAGGTGAATAATGGCACTCAGGTACTTTCTTCTTTTTATACAGTCCAGGGCCCTTAGCCCAGAGAATGGTGACATGCAGAGTTTTTTTTTTTTTTTTTTTGGTGTGGGGGGCTTCTCATTTCAACTAACCTAATCTAAAAATTCCCTCACAGACATAGATTTGTGTCCACTAGGTTTTATATCCTATCTAGTTGAAAAGATTAACCATCACAGTAAAGTTTGTGAACTAATAGTAACAATGAACTTGAGGGGTAAATTAAAAAGCTATTTTAGAGTGAAATCTGATAGCCCTTGTTTAATTCTTATACATGCAGGTTAATGTGGAAGTATAGGTAAAGAGGGCTCTGAATTTCTAGCTTGGAACATTGAAATGACTGTGATGGTACTAAAGGTGAGGGAGTGGAGCAAATTTCATTTAAGAGACAAAGCACAACCTAGTACACAAGAGCAGAATGACTTCCTACAACGAAAATTCAAGAGAGCATTCTTCCAGCAGCTGTCCATACTAATTGGATACTTTTTGTGGGGCCTTATAACATCACTACATGAATTAGGGCATTAGGAGTATTTCTAAGAGTTTGTTTTTTAGATATAGATTCATATTATTGGATGCAAGCACCTTCATTTCAGTAATAGTAAATTGCCCAAAATAAATGTCTACTGAAAAGCATTAGCTAACATAATTTCAGTCTTTGCTTCGTAAGTTTTAGAGGCCAGGACTTAGATAGAAAAACGAAGGGACTTTTGAAAGGAGAATGAGTAGCAATAATGCTGATTGTGTTAGCACAATTGAACACATCCCCTTTGGCCCCTCATGGAGATTTTGTGTGTTAATCTAACTGGTTTTAGAGACACCCTAGAGATTTGTGAGGCACACTTACGAGTATGACTGTGAAAGTATTTCCAGAGAGGGTTATCTGAGGGAGGAAGATCTATCCTGAATGTGGGTGGCAAAATTCCATGGACTGGGGTGGGTCAGAAAGAAGAAACAGGAAAAAAGAAAGCCAGCCAACCATGAGGATTCCCTTCCTATGCTTTGTGGTCACCATCAAGTGTAGTCACTTCTTGCCACAACGGACTGAATCCTCTGAAGCTGTGATCCAAAGTCAGTCCTTCCTACTTTAAGTTATTTTGGTCAGGGGTTTTGGTCTGGCTTAGTAAAGTAATAATCTAGCAACGGCAGTGACAGGACAAACTGAGAGCCTCATGTCCCTATCAGTGGGAGGTAGAATCATGGGAGAATTTTCCTGAGGCGCACATAACATCTGGCTGTTCTTCCAACTTGCATTTGCAGAGAAGGTATGGGTGTTAAGAAGCCTCAGCCTGCTTCACTGAAAGAAAAAGAAGGCTTGAATGGCTGTGAGGCCATATCTATATAGCTGGCCTCGGGGGATGTGATAGGTCCGGGTGGGGAGATACAGGCCATGGGGGCTCACGTCACCCAAGCACAGAACTGCTTTCTTCACCTCCTTTCTCATTTGTCTTTCTCAGTGCAGGCTTTTTTCCCCAAGTGGTAACACTGGACTTCCAGCCGCTGTGTTGGACTGGGCCACTGGAGAAAAGTTTCTCAATCTTCCAAAACAGAACAATATAGATAACATATTAGAATAAAAGGCCTGAGGGCAAAAGAGGAAAATCTTTTAAATATTTTAATTAAAAAATTAATTTCTTTGCACATGCATCTCTCTCTCTCTCTCTCTCTCTCTCTCTCTCTCTCTGTGTGTGTGTGTGTGTGTGTGTGTGTGTGTATTCATCTGGGCTTCTTGTAGAAAACCAGACCTTGAACCTCTTTTTTTAAATTTTTTTTAATCTATTTATTTGCAAGCAGAGAGAGAGAGAGAGAAAGAGAAAGGAGAATGGGCCCAACAGGGCCCCTTGCCACTGCAAATAAACTCCAGATACATGGGCCACTTTGTGCATCTGGTTTTAGGTGGGTACGGGAGAATCAGCTTGGGTTATTCAGCTTTGTAGTAAGCATGTTAACAGCTCAGCCATCTTTCCAACCCCTTGCACCACTTTTTGAATCTAGCTTACAAGGGTAACTTTGGAACTGAACCAGGCAGCAGGGTTTGCAAGGAAATGCCTTTAAGCACTGAGCCATCTTTGCAGCCTCACAGGCATATTCTAAACAAAATGAAGTCTAAGTTCCAGAGGCACAAGTGGAGTTAAGCCCAGAAAAGCCAAATAAAATCAACTCTGAGCTGAACTCGGACCTCAGGACTGGAGAAGACATGATGGTGGCATAGCAGGAGACAGGGGCACCACAGTGTGGGGGTTTCTGCTGAAATATGAGAACCTTGAAAGTCCATCCATTTCCAGAGCTCAGACCAGAAGCAGAACCACCCACCCTCAGGGCTCAGGGACAGCTTGAAAGGGTCCTGGAAAGCGAGTCTGTCCCAAGAAATCAGAACATCTAGTCTGCACCTGTGTGAGTGAGATGAGGCACACTACCTACAGGAGACCCCAAGAAATCATTAACACTGGTCCAGAGATGCAGAGTGCAATGTGAATCAGCCTGTGACCACACCTTCATAACCAGGTACTAGCCTGATAGCTAGGAAAGCAATCTTCCCTTGGATAAGCCACAGACACCTAAGGGAGCAGCAGCAAGGACAAAGACAGAAAAAGCAGTTAAATTTCTCAAGATGTTCTGAGCGTGGAACAAGCAAGGATAAGGAAAGACATAATGATAAAGATAACATTTATTGAGCACCTATTATATGCAACACACCACACTGCTTGCTCCACATTTATGAGTATGTATGTGCTCACAGTGACTCTAATTAGCAAGTATTAATACTGTGTTGTAATAAATTAGCAGATGAGGCACAGGGAGTTAAGTAACTGACTCAAGATCACACATCTAGCTAGCGGACTATTGGTGTCATGATACAAACCAGATGGTTTCACTGAATAAACTCCACTCTTACTTAAGCCCTGCATTAAGCTTGCTTTCTAATGGGACCTCTAAGACAAGATCTAGAGAAAAATAACAATTAAATAAATGAAACAGGAACAGAAACAGAATGAAAAGTCCATAGAAACATAAAATGGCACATGCATAAGACCTTGGGTTTACTTCCCTGTACTGGAAAATAAAAGAAAAAACTGATAACAAATTGAGCCAAATTGAAAGATTTTGCAAAATCAGAACACAAACCAGAGAAATTATCCATAACATGGCATAAGGTGACATAGAAATTTAAAGTGCACATGTTTAGCAGACAGATGGAGCACACATTTACTTAGCAGAACTAACAGAAGAGTGAGTATGGACATTAGACAGAATGTAAATAAAGGAGTTTCCAGAATTGAATTCACATTAAGGCCTGCATTTGATCTCTGACAATCTGACATGTACTTCATCATTCTGGCTTTTATTAATTATATGATATATTGAAAATTACTTCTATGAGACTAGTTTCCTCTGACACAAAGAAGGAATCTTTTTTTTTTAACTGTTTAAAAAAAAATTATTTGAAACAGAGAGGTAGAGAGAGAGGGAGAGAAAGAGAAAGAGAATGGGCGCACCAGGACCTCTAGCCATTGCAAATGAACTCCAGACACATGCACCAACTCATGCATCTGGCCTACATGGGACCCGGAGAATTGAACTGGGGTCCTTAGGCTTCGCAGGCAAGCACCTTAACCACTAAGCCATCTCTCCAGCCCCCAAAAAGGAATCTTAATAACTCTTTCAAAGTTTACCTTAGATGATGAGTGATGTTTATGTTTAAAAACACTGAACTCAGGCTCTGATACAAGGGGCACTCAACCACTGCTCTTCATTAAATAAATCTGAATTTATTTAAATAGCCAAATATTTTCATGTTATTATCCCATTACTGTGTTTTCTTTCCAATATTATCTGTCCTTTGGCTAAAGTTTTATGAAATTATAGGGACTTATTGGACACATATCTTCTTCATTATTAGAACAGACACTAGCCTTACTTACAATATCTTGACATAGAAAACAGCAACAATTTGAATGGGCTGAGCACGAAAATGCAAGAAAAATGGAGTTACATGCTATTTGTTAATAATATCTACATATATTATTTTTAAAATGAAATTGTTACTGTCTGAAATGTATGTAGGTGATACATTTAGTCTGTGGGAAATAATGATTTTGTGAACAGAAAATCAGTTTACTTTATGAACTGTGTCATTTCCCAAATGTTATAATTTCAAGCTTCAGTTTGAAAGCCTATCCTTCTAGTCTTCCCGAAACGCTAATTTATGAGTGTCTTATTCTGCCATCTAGTGGTCAGTCTCTGGAATTACCATTACTTTTACTGGAAATGTGTCGGTATAGTTAAGGGCTTTCCTTAGCAAGAGTTTCTATCTCTGTCAGCACCGCATTTGCACATAAGTGGATTACTGTTGAGTCAATGCGCTTTTTTTTCTGACAAGGCCTATTTCCATTGTCCTGCACAGACAGGAACCCAGTTTCAGTCATCCCCGAGGCAGTGCCAGGAGCAAGGTGGTGCTAAATAAATATGAATGATTGAGAACACCAATGTCAACAATTGCTGCGACCCAAAAGGAAAGCTTTATTTTTCATTATTAACTATTTTAAATTTAATTTTTAAAAGGTTATATCTCCTGTCCCCACCCCCCCACCCATGCCCCGGCCAGCGGGGAGTCAAACAAGGACCCTAAGGGAAGTTAACCTGAATGGGAGAAGGCAGACACAAGAGGAGACCAAGCTAGGTGTTTGTCAAGGTCTCCAGATTTTATTTTTACATGTAGGTTTATATAGGGTTGTAGGGGGAAGGGGTCATGACCAGGCCAAAGATCACAGAGTTACTGGTTAAGCCGCAATGATTTTGTTTCTTCATCAGCTACCGGCAGCATGGGGGAGTATTCACCCAAGCGTATGATTCCTTTGTTTCTGGTAGTTGAATATTAGACGAGGAAATGGAGACTTAACTTGCTATATGGCAGTCTTTGTTTCTGGTAGTTGAATATTAGATGAGGAAATGGAAACTTAACTTGCTATATGGCGGTTTCTGTTAACATGGCCGAGGTTTGGTTCATAGCTCCCAACACCCCCTTTCCATTGAGGGCCCTCTTCAGTGGGGTTGTTGGTATTCACTGTGGGGTAGTAAAGGTCTCTCAGGCTCTGGGAGGGTGCATGCCTCAGGCTAATCACACCCACCCTGTAACACTTATTTCAACCTTCCTGCCCCTTCTTCTGTGGTGCACGTTGGGCCTTGATGGGTGTGTTAGGAATCTGACTTAGTGTTGAATTCTCTGTAGCATCTGGATTTCTGTTTTGATGAGATCTCAGTGACCACAGAGTCTGTTTCCAACCTCGTGTAACTGGTTTTTGGTCTCGCAGTGAGGACAGTACTTGTATTGCCACTTTCTCTGTAATCGCTTCTGGACCTTGCTAGATGTTGGAGAGGTGGCTTCTCTTGTGGTAGGCAGTGGCTATCTTTTCCTATTATAATGATGTATCCTGGATGTCCCTAGTATTCTTTGAAATCTGTAAGATAAAACAAATTCTCAAACCAAAAGTGACAGCAGCATGGATTAAAGGAGGTAGACATAGTTGTTTGAGAAACCTTTTGTTGTATATATCCATTCTTCTTAGTGAAAGAGCAGTGGAGGTTCTCTCTGGAGCCTATGAGCTTCTATTCATGGGATTCTGACTTGGTTCCCAACACCAGGTATATGGGTTCTCTCCCACTGAGTGGGTCTCATGTCCAATCAAAAACAGTTGGTTACCCACCTAAGCTGTGTGCCGCTATTGCACAGATGTGTGATTCTTGCCCAGCTGCTTGATTTCATATTTTGCAGGCTCTGCTGCTTGTTCGTGTTGTTTGTAATCACCCCCCCCCCAGAAGCTCTCATAGCACTTTCCAGTGTCATGAGGGCTAGCCAGGCGGGAACCGGCTTCTCTCTCAGATCCAGCATGCTCATTCTATGTCCTGTGAGTGCAGGGTATGGTATCTTCAGCAATAGAGTCTTATCTTTTATTTAGCTCTGGTAGGTAAGCAAGTACTTTGGAAGTGGCCTGCATTATTCTAGGGACCTCATGTGTCTCCCTGACCAACAGCTCACTGTGGAGGACAACCCATTTCTCTCTGGGACTAGGATTAACCAGTCAGATCCCATAGTTTTAGGGTTAAAATTTCTCCACCTTCTGTAGGGCTTTTGTGTCCAGTTCCTCAGTCCACTTACTGAGAGTTATATCTTGCAGAATGATATCCAGGAGGAAGGTTTCTATGGTACTGATTCATGTTGTCATTAGTTTTTTGTAATTCCCCTTCCCCAATCCTCCCATTCCCCTCCTCTCCACCAAGACTCTTAGGCCCACTTTGATCTTCTTTTTTCCTTCTGTCCCTTGACTTGCTTCTCAAGTAACCTATTTCCCCCCTTTTCCTAGTTTCATTCTAGTCCCAATCAACATTTACTAGCACAACCAACTCAAGCTGTTTCAGGTTAGGAACTGCATATTGAGAGACCAAGGAGAAGTAACGTGCTGACTAATGTGCTATTTTTGATTCTGTATCCATACTTGCTTAGCTATAGCCCCCCCCCCCCATTTCCTGGGAAGCCTCCACCCAAGGACATTCCAGAGATACCTAGCCACGGAGGCCCCAGCCTCTTGCAAAACAGAAACCTGCTGCTTTTACATTCGAGTGTCTGGGTTTCTGTGGTGGTTCTCTGGGTGACTCCTGGGTGACTGGGGGTCTTGGCTCCTGGTCAGGGGTCTTGGCACAACATCTTGGGGGCTCGAACCTGAGACCCTGAAGGTTTCTTCTCCGACCGGTCAAGTAAGTTTTCCACTTCAGCGCTCTCTTTTTCCTTTCACTCTGTTGGCTAGCCGCATCTGTTTTCTGACCAGGTCATACATCCTGGTGGACGTGCCTTAAGGACAGACCTGGAGGAGGCACGAGATGTCCTGCCCCCTCATCTGAGTGGGCGCTCTGTCCCAGACAGAGCAAACCTACTAATCTGAGTGGGGGCTCTGTCCTGGAGGACAGAGCAAACCTGCTAATCTGTAGCGCACACATCCGTTTATTTGGGGGGGGGGTGGTGCCTGTGTGTCTGTGTAATACTTGTGTGTCTTGTCAATGCCCTAATCCTACGGACGTTCCTCCCCTGACTCAATAACATGGGACAGATTCCTTTCTCCCCTCTAGGACTCTGCCTCGCACACTGGAAGGACATCAAAGCAGTTGCCCATAACAATGGGGTAAACGTCAAAAAAGACAGATGGATTACATTTTGTTCCTCTAAACGGCCTACCTTCAATGTAGGATGGCCACCAGAGGGGACCTTTCATCTAAATACTATACTTTAGGTTGAAAAAAATTGTTTTTTGCCCTAGGAATGGACACCCTGATCAAATCCCTTATATTGTGACCTGGAGGAAACTGATAGAAGAGCCTCTCCCCTGGATGAAGTCTTTCCTCCCTTCCTCACCCCCTCCTTTACAGGTGCTGCCAGTTACACTCAAAAGAGGCACCAAGCCCACTGCTGAAGCCTCGGCCCCCCCCCCAAGCAAAAATCCAAAACCCCACAGCTGGTGCCTAAACAGGGACCTTATGAGATGGACAGGGTGGGTGAGTGCTCGCCCAGAGGGACTGGGAGACATTGGCCCATGTGGCCTTGCCTCCATGTCTTTGAGGGCTGGCAGGTTTCTCTTTCTCCTCCTTTATTTTTGGTTCACTGCCATCGCGTGGTACCAGACAGGACAAACTGGCAACTGATATCTCTTGGCCGAGGCCACTCTTTGGTATTGACTGAAGGCCAGCCGTCCTCTGCCTGGACCCCGACAGCCCATTGGGTGTTGGCAAAAACCCTCTATCTATTTCTCTGTGACACAAAAAATACCAGTAACACATCGACCTCTTAAAAGCCTGTAGGGCAGGTCGCTGGCCTCTTAAACTTGTGGACAGGCTCATGCCCTGATCTTTGGGGAATGCCCCATGTGCTAATCAGCCCTCAGGAACGTTGCCCTCTGGTCTTGGCATTTCTAATCTTTGGCTGTCATGGGTAACATTGCCTCCCACCAGTATATATCTCAGATTCATGGAATAAGATCTTCTGAAAGTTAAGGGAATTAACTCTCCCAGAGGGAGGCAGGCTCCTTTTGGGAAGAAGTCCTCCAGGTCATTTCTGGATTTCTGTGCATCCATGTGGACCTGCATAGCTTATCTGGCTAGGAAATGAAAAGCTCAGGAAGGAAATTTCCCCTCACTCCCTTTAAGCAGCAAAACAACAAGCCGGCTTTGCAAACGCTCCAGAGCGGCTTGGGTCAGAGTCAGGGTGGCAGACAGACAATGACGCCTCTGCCCATGCAGGTGCCATGTCTCCGCCTCCTCTCCCAGTGGCCCCTGAGGGGCCACTCCTTCTTCAGTGCCTCCCAGTGGGCCGCCTTCTTCAGAGGCCTCCTGGCAGTCCTGGAGGACCCCCTTTCCCCTTCAGGTAGTCAGAATCCTTGGCCTCCCGTTAGTCTTCTTGGCCATTACCTCCACGTGTACTAGACCGGACCCCTGGTGAGTGCCGGGAGTAAGGCAGGGCTGCTCTAAGGTGATACAAGCCCCACCCAGCCACAACAGTGCACCAAAAAGCGGCAAGAAAGAGAAAAAAAAGGTCACATTTAACTACAGCCTATAAAGAACTGAAGTAAAAAAGTGTGTCAACTTTGTTACATGATATCATAAATATAATTACTGAATTTATGTTCTAGGTCAACTTCCAGCTTTCATAGAGGATTATTAAGAACAACAGAATTCTCTCTAAAGTGGTAACTTATAATTTGTCAGGTATTAAAAAAAATGTAATGTACTTAAAAGGAGGAGGCAACTGGCCTAGGCCAGCTTGCCTCAAAATAGCAACAATATTTGCCTTAATTTAGTGTCTTATTGGTATTAATGACATAAAATTGTCTTTAGACTACTCACTTGTTAGTGAGTAATGGGATTAATTAATTTGGTGTGGTTTTTCATAATAGCCTTATAAGAAAGGTGGTTAATAATGGGATGAGATGAATTGATTAAAGGAACTGGGAAGGAATTTTTCAATGTTGGGACATAGAATGCTCATGAAAAATGCTTTTTGAGTGGTACTTAGATGAGAATGTTAAAGTATGTGGATAAAGATGTGCATATGTAGGAAAGAATTTTCAGGCTAAACCTAAATGCCATGCCTAAAGTTAGAGATTTTTCAACTGTTTACAGACCCTTAAGGATACTCTAAAAATTTTACATAGGGACATAGTCTTAATCTAAATTTATCTTATATTAGACACAGGTGATGCCTATGCTAGGTGGGTCACAAAGTCATAAGTACAGATGTAATTGGAGGTTTAATCAGGTTAAACATAGTCAAGAGTCTATCACCTTGTGTCTTGCAAATGGGTAAATTTGCTATGTAAAAACAAACAACTTCATAATAGGATAAGGAATGTCAGGATGCTTATCTCTCTGCTCTGTAATTTCATTTTGCTGTTGCTTTCCAACATATGCTACTTAAATTCATGGAAAGCTGGACTCTGAAAAAACAGATGGAACCCCCTTTATCTCAGACCCCATGCAAGTTTAAGCCATGTGTCCCCCAGACTCTGACTAGAGACAAAATGGCCAATTGTCTCTGACAAGGAAAAAGGAGTACAGCATATAACTGTGGTTCTCTTTAGTTCTTCTCTTTTGAACGCCTAAAGTCACATCTGTTAGATAAAGTTTCTCACTAGACAAAATGTTTAATAGGTAAACTGAGTCAAGGTATTTGATCAGGTTACAAACTCCTTACATAAGACAAGCATCAGGCTTACCTAGTATGTAAATCTAATGTTTACCTGATGCCAAGGTTTTAATCAGTGGAGAAACTGAGTCTTATGATAAGGCCTCACTCATTAACAGGTCACTGATGCTAATTTGTTAAAGTAAATTAGGTTCCTCTTTTCATCAAGGTTTTAACTATTCTTAAGATAAAGGCTCACCACATAGGAGTGGTAATTCCAAAGGTGAAGTACTCATACCTAAAGACATTGTGACTTTAAAGATAGCTTCTGTCTTATTTATGCTAATTCTATTGAATGGTCATAACTACGTTTAATCACTTAGGTTTAAGTGGTTTAATTTCAGTAATGATAACTTTCACCTTCCTGGGATATGTTGGGATAGCTTGCTTAAGATTTATCAAATTAAAGTCATGGGTAAAACATAAAATTATTTTATAAAAATTTCTGAGGTACATAAAACCAATAGCTATCAAGTTTAAGCCAAAATCATGGGTTGTCAAATAATGTTTTTTTTCTTTCAAAAAGATTTATCAAGGGTTATATTAGAATTTAGCTAGCTGTTTTGATTTTTAAAAAATTCAAGCTCTGTGGTTCTGTTTCCAATGTTCTCTGGGTAATTTGTACCAACACAGGTATCTGAACTAATCAAAGATGTTTCAAACACAGGTGCTAAGACTTTATACTGTCTTACTTGTCCTTTTCTGACAATTTCTAGGTTAAATGAGTTAGTCTGTAAATCAATTGGTACTGTTTTCAAGACTGGTAGCAGGTTCTGCCTATATTTATAAATGTTAGATATTTAAAATATGAGATGTGCCTACTTTCTATACCTCATATATAAGGCTTATGTTGCCACAGTACAACTAAAATTTCAAAGATAGGACAAAATGATTTTAGAAGCCCTTGTGCCATTCTTCAACTAAGTCTATTTCAGTAATCAAATGTGCTCTAGATGTACATACATCCAGGCTGGTGTAACTTCCTTTCTAAGTGTGTTAGTTACCTACTTAGAAGCCAAAGCTGATCGGAATCATCAGAGCAAGAGGTGCCAATATTTTGGCCTGTGCTCCCAGGTCATAAGGCCACTGGAGATGATGGGACACTTCTACACTGGCCTACTGGTAAGTCACCTGTCTTCCTGAGCAGGGAGGATATGGAGACCCCCCCAAAAAATTTGTGTACAATCTGAAATAGGAGAGTCACAATTGAGGAGCAATCAGTCCTCCTGACTTCCCAAAGAATGGAAAACTACTTGGCCAGCATGGCCCTGACTCATCCTAACAGACAGAAGACACCAGTAAGCTATGGAGCTACTCCTGTGTCCCTAAAGTCTCTTTGGAGAGCCATTAGTAAACTCCAAAACTAATCCTTAATTAAATTTGGCCATCTGCATGGTCTTAAACACTCAGAGAGAAATGTATAACCAAAGATAAAAAATACCTTACATATATGAATGGCCTATTAAGCAACACAAGAACTTTCCAAGAGGGTAAACAAACATTAAGACATCTTTTCCCCATAGTTTTAATTCTAGAACATAAAAAAAAAACAAATACAGATGTTCAAAGGGTTATTTTCAAACCTAAAATATGTAAATAATCTGGGAGACTGGGTGTCGCCATCGCCGCGAGACACTGGAACCCCGCTGGAAGGGACCCTAAGTCTTCATCCTGACCACACCTACTGCTGTGAAGATGGACGAAATTGCCACTTGGATTCATCACACCCACATCCGACCGGCAGATCCACTGGCTGAACCTGAGGACTATCAACCACAATGGAAATGCAGCACCCCACTCAAGCTTCAACTCAAATGCTCCTGATCCTGACTGTGCTCCTAACTGTATGTATTGTGGCAGCTACTCCCCACCAAGTTTATAATCTGACCTGGATAATAACCAACACTGCCACAGGGGAGCTTGCATACTCCAAATCACATCTTGCCCCACGGGGAACCTGGTTTCCTGATTTGATCTTTGACCTCCATCAACTAGTGGGTAACTGATGGGACTCTGGCAAATCAGGAAATTTCTTATTTCTACTGTATGCCCCGGGCACTTAGGGAAAGCAAGAATCAAAGGGGTCTGTGGGGGCCCTGAAGCCTTCTACTGTGCTGGCTGACAGTGTGTGTCTACTGGAAGGGTATATTGAAACCCACCTACTAAGGGGGACTATATGTGGCCTTAGAAAAGAATGTTGTTTTTATATCAACCAATCAGGTATAATTAGAGACTCAATGGTGAAGGTATGAGAGAATTTGGGGGAAAAAAAAGCTGATAGAGGATGGTTTGAGTCATGGTTCAGTCATTCCCCACGGTTAACAACTCTACTGTCTGCTTTAGCAGGGCCATTACTTTCATTTTTGTTGCTAATCACAACAGGACCTTGCATTATTAATAGATTAGTTGCTTCTGTTAGGGATCATATTAACACAGTACAGCTTATGGTTTTAAGATCACAGTATATACCATTAGACTCCACTCACTAACTCAATTGGGATTCAAGATTGGCTCCTCATGGTACATAGAGAGGGGGAAATGAGAGGCCAAGGAGAAGTAACGTGCTGACTAATGTGCTATTTCTGCTTCTGTATCCATGCTTGCTTAGCTATAGCCCCCCCACCCCCACCCCTTGATTCCTGGGAAGCCTCCACCCAAGGACATTCCAGAGATACCTAGCCATGGAGGCCCTGGCCTCTTGAAAAAGATAAGTTCTTCAACCAGCTCTTGCAAAAGATAGGTTCTGCAAACAAGTTACTGACCTAAGATAAGTAGGCTGGAGTTCCCACTCGCGCCCTCTCTGAAATTCCCGCGCGCGCACTTTTAAACCTATCATTTCAAAAGTCACAATGTACCACTGCTTGCTTAGCCAATCATGTGCCCATCCCCTACTTCTTTGTTTAAATCCCTATATGAACCCCTTCCCCCCTAAAGAAGGGGCTCTCTCCCTCACTACCGCTGTCCTGGACTGAAGGGACAGAGCCCAGGCCTAGGCTTGCAATAATAAAGAAACCTGCTGCTTTTACATTCGAGTGTCTCGGCTTCTGTGGCGGTTCTCTGGGTGACTCCTGGGTGACCGGGGGTCTTGGCTCCTGGTCTGGGGTCTTGGCACAACACATATGAGAGAGAATATGCCATTGCCATGTTTGCCTTTCCAAACCTGTATGGCCTGACTTAATACTATTTTTTCCAAGGCCATCCTGCAAATTTCATTATTTTGTTTTTAAACTTACTGCTGAGTAGAATTGCATTGTGTACGTGTGTGCCACATCTTCAGTATATATACTAGTGAATGGGAGAAAATCTTTACCAGTAATACAGAGGTTTAATCCCTAGAATCTTCAAGTCAAGCAATCCATTAAAAAAAAAAAATGGGGCATGGAATTGAACAGAGAGTTCTCAAAGGAAATGACCAATAAACACCTAAAGCAATGTTCAACATCTTTAGCCATCAGGGAAATGCAATTAAAATGCCTTTGACATTCCATCTCACACCAGGGAGAATGTCAATCATCAAAGTAATCAGATGACACCAAATGCTGGCCAGGAGTGTGGTGACCCAGGAACGCTCTTCCACTGTTGTACAAACTTGTACAACCACTGTGGAAATCAGTATAGAGACTCTTTGAAAAGCTGTAAGTGGGTACTTTTAGGTATAGGCATACCTATTTTGAGCATATATCCTAAAAGAGACACTTGCACAACTATATTCATCACCGCTGTATTTGCAATGGCTAAGAACTGGAATCAGCCCAGATGCCCATCAACAGATGGTTAATGAGGATGTGGCACATATACACAACGGAATTCTACTCAGCAGTACTGGAATATGAAATAATGAAATTTGCAAGAAAATGGGTAAACTTGGAAAATTTCATTTTGGTCAAAATGATTGCCTATATATCTTCACAGAGACTAAGAAAATGTGCAGCAGTAAAGACTATGTGATACCATTTCTTCTGTAACTTGTTTGAATGGAGCCTTTGTGGGCTAGCCATGTGGCTACAAGGGTCTTCATTCACAGAAGGCATCCCACACTTTCTGGCACTCTAAAGAGGAGCTCACATATGCAACATGCAGAACATAAAACACATGCTGGTCTCAGTGTTCTGGGCCTGTAGCTTGAGAAGTAGTACATCCGGTTTCACTGACGAATGCCTCACATCATATACTTTGTACTGCATGGGTGAGAAGTGGTTTGTTTATTTTATTTTATTTGTTTATTTTTATTTATTTATTTGACAGTGACAGACAGAGAGAAAAAGAGGCAGAGAGAGAGAGAGAGAGAGAGAGAATGAGCGTGCCAGGGCCTCCAGCCACTGCAAACAAACTCCAGATGAGTGTGCCCCCTTGTGCATCTAGCTAACATGGGTCCTGGGGAATCAAGCTTTGAACAGGGCTCCTTAGGCTTCAAAGGCAAGTGCTTAATCACTGAGCCATTTCTCCAGCCCGGAAGTGGTTTTATTTTAAAAAATACTTTATTGGGCTGGAGGAATGACTTAGCAGCTGTGGTAGTTTGATACAGGTGTCTCCCATAAACTTAGGTATTCTGAATGCTAGGTTCCCAGCTGATGGAGATTTGGGAATTAACACCTCCTGGAGGGAGTGTATTGTTGGGGCAGACTTATGGGTGTTATAGCCAATTTCCTTTTGCCAATGTTTGGCACACTCCTGTTGCTATGTTCCACCTGATGTTGGCCAGGGGGTTATGTCCACCCTCAGCTCATGCCATTGTTTTCTCCTGCCATCGTGGAGCTTCCCCTCAAGCCTATAAGCCAAACTAAACCTTTTTTTTTTTTTCCAGAATCTGCTCTTGGTTGGGTGATTTCTTACCAGCAATGTGAACCTGGGCACTTGCCTGCAAAGCCAAAGAACCCAGGTTCGATTACCCAGGACCCATGTAAGCACAGGGTGGTACATGGGTCTGGAGCTCATTCGCAGTGGCTGCAGGCCTGGCATGCCCATTCTCTTTCCCTCTCTCTCTCTCTGTCTCTCTGCCTCTTTCTCTCTGTCAAATAAATAAATAAATAAAAATGAAATATTTAAAAAATATTTTATTTATTCAAATAAATAAAGATGAAATATTTAAAAATACTTTATTCAAATGAATAAATAAAAATGAGCTGTTTAAAAATATTTTATTTAGTTAGTTATTTGAGATAGTGAGAGAGAGAGAAAAAAGTAGAGAGAGAGAAAAAAAGTAAGAAGAAAGAAAGAAAGAAAGGAAGAAAGAAAGAAAGGAAAGAAGGAAGGAAGGAAGGAAGGAAGGAAGGAAGGAAGGAAGGGAGAGAGAGAGAATGGGCATGCCAGGGCCCTCAAGCCACTGAAAACAAGTTTCAGACACATGTGCCACTTTGTGCATCTGGCTTTATGTGGGTGCTGAGGAATCAAACCAGAGTCCTTAGGCTTTGTAGGTAGGTGCTACAACTGCTGGGCCATCTCGCCAGTCGGAGAAGTGGCTTCTTAATTGTTAATTGAACTATCTGATAGTTCAACAAAATAGAATAAAACTTGTTGTTTTCATTTCTTATGGGAAGTTGCCAGGGACTACATAGGGTTTTGACATTTTCTTGATCGTTGATGATAAAATACATGTAGGATACCAACAGTTTTTCAAAACTAAATAAATACACTGGACTTCAGGAGCCTGTAATATTGGCCAAATTCACAGATAGAGTCATAGAATTTTTCCAAGAAAAATTTGAGCTACTATGAAGGCAAAATAAATATAAATCTCCTTCTTTTACCTGCACCTCATCTCATAGGAGTGTTAAGAAAATGGAAGTATGTTTTTGGACACGCCTCACATTGACAACTGCCCCATCCCTGGGTCTGAGTTTAAACAGGCTTCACTGTTGAGCTGCAACGTTCACTGGGTGCTGATGCTGGCAAGAGAGGCAGCACAGAGCCCTAAGAACACGTCGTAACATCTTGCCAGTCAATTATAAAAAAAAGTGAAGATAAACACGAACATATCAGCAAACTATCCTTGCATATATATTCACGCATCCATACATAAAATACACACATACATTGATACACATATGCAGATGTGTGTATATATTTATATGCATGCTAGTTTCTGTCCTCTAAATTATCTTTGAGATCATTTGTAACGGGAAAATGAAGGAGTCCAGAGTAAATCAAAGTGTCACTTTTCATTCAAGAGGCAAAAATTATCAAACTGTCCAAACCCAATCCTGGCCAAAATGAAGAAAGCATAAATTTACACAGCGTTTCTCGAAAGCATAAAGGTCATGTTCCTCCGACTAGAATTCCTTTCTGGAAATTTATTCCCGGAACAAATTCAGAAACAAGGTTAGAAGAGTTTTCATTATACTACTGCTGTAAGGCAAATTCCTCTGAATTTAAAGCAGTAAGCAACTACTGCCGGCTTGATCAAAAACAGATGGGACAACTCTCAAAAGACCTGGGCCGGCTGACAGGCTCCGGTAGAAGGAAAGGCATGGGGAAGGTTGTGGACTCCCACCTGAGAGACTGGCTGTACCCAACGACACACAAGGTCTTATGGCCTCAAGGGAAGAAAGATTATGTAAAGTATAAAAGAGCAAGGGACAGCGGGCTTCTTGAAGTGGCCATGCGGAGGTCGTCATCTGTTCCGGGATGAGTTTCTTGGCGGTGCAGCTGCCTTAGGGTCTCGGTGCTCTGCATGTAAGCCCTAAGGCCCTGGGACTGATGGTTGAGCATTGGCTAGGAGATCCCGACCCAGGAAGCACCCCCCGCCCGCCCCGCCCCCCCGGGGCGGATTTGGAGTGGTCCTCGCCCACGCTGGGGTGAGACTTCTTGACATCACAGCTACTTTGAGAGCTCCACGTTCCTCTAAGTAATCCCTCATCCTGCTCTGTAAGTAACCACAATCAACTCACTGTTTCACCAGAATTGGTTTTGGTGCAATCATCCTTTGGTCTGCGGTCTGTGCCCTATCTGGGGTGAAGGCATGTGTGTTTGCGTCTCCCTAGGGAAAAAGTTTCGCGCAACCACCATTTATTAACAATACAAGGTTGTGAAAAACCACCAAGATTCTCAAAAGTAGGACAGTAGCTTAGTCAGTTGTGCTATGCCCATGTGGTAAAAAGAGAAAAGTCTCACAATGTAAAAAATGTAGGAGGAAATAATCTTAGCCAGTGTGTGCATGTGCTTAAAGTGTGGCTCTGTGAGCCGGACAGAGCTCTGACTGGTGTCCTGAGTAGGGTTCTGTTTGCTTTGGAATGTGCAGATTTTTTGCCATGAGCATGCACATCTGTTATCATGTTACTGTGAAGAAAACAAGTTGCATATAAATACTGAAAAGAGGAACTATGTGCTGGATAATATCATGAGGCTGAAACATAAAACATTGTTCTGAAAATCATAATTCTTATTGCGATGCTTCAGCATAACAGAGGTCAGCCAAGTGTCATTTGTTCAGATGCCATGAATCTATTTCAGATTTTGTTTTCACGAATATTTATCCTGGTGCTATCCTGCAGCAGGGCTCTATTAGACAACACATCTGCCTAGGGCTGATTCTGAGGTGAATGTTGAAAAAGTTCCTCCAGCAACTGTGACAAGACCCCTGGAGGCCCTGGATGAGGCCATAACAGGGGTCCTGGACCTTAAAGCCTTAGTATGGTCTCACACAGGAGGGAGTGCACACAAGGAAGGGGCAAGGAAACCGCAGAGAGAGATTTAAATGACAAGCCAGAAAAAATGGCATAGAAGATTTTTGGTTAGACCCTGAGTAAGCACAGAATGTTACTGACAGATCTCACTGCTTCTGGGTTTTAAATAATGGCAATCTACAGCAAGCTGTGTGTTTCAATATTTATATAAGGCTGGGGAGATGACTCAGTCGGTAAAGTGTGTGCCCTTCAAGCACTGAGGCCTAAGTTTGATCCCCAGTACCCATATAAATGCTGCATATGGAGGTGCACACTTGTAATCCCATACTGGGAGCTGAAGAAAGGCATATCTTGTTTTTCTAATTTATTTTCATTTATTTCTTTGAGAGAGAGAGAGAGAGAGAGAGAGAGAGAGAATGGGTGCACCAGGGCCTCTAACCACTGCAAACGAACTCCAGACACATGTGCCACCATGTGCATCTGGCTTATGTGAGACCTGGAGAATAGAACCTGGGTCCTTAGGCTCCGCAGGCAAGCGACTTAACCACTAAGCCATCCCTCCAGCCTGAAAGGCATATCTTTGCTGGCCAGCCAGTCTAGCCTAACTGGTGAGCTCCAGGCCAATGAGAGACCTTGTCTCAAAGACTTGGACAATGTACCTTTCAGTAACACCTGAGGCTGTTCACACACACACACACACACACACACACACACACACACCACTATCTACCTGCCTATCTATGTTTTGACAGCATGCCACCTTCACGCTTGCCTCGTCCCAGCTACCAGCAGCCATTGGAACCCCAGAGGACATGTCCACTGCTGTGTGTCCTGCTGCCTGCATGGCAAGCCTAAGTCAGCCAGTCGAGGCCATACTAATCTGAAACAGGGATAGCTCTTAAATATTGGCTTTAGAATATAAGCTTTTCCAAAAAAAAATCCTTCTTACAACATAAAAGAATGAGTTATATATTGACTTCATATGTTATATTGATTATGTATTTATCATTGATTATAATCATATACATACCTTTTCCTTTCTTTTTCTACCTGACAGCCATAGGTGTGCCTTCTGAAGATGTGTGTTTGTGAACATCAAAGAGAGGCATTTCCAGGACACTGCCCTCTTGTGGACAATGGCTGCTGCTGGGGCAAAGCGCCTCTCCCCCTAAGAAGCTTGCTCCGCGCAGCTGGCCTTAAGCACAGACCACTTATACAACTGGCATTTGCACATCCCCACATTCTCAAGGTGCCATCTTCCTCCACCCTTTCCTGCTAGACACCATGGAGTGTAGTCCCACCTAGTGGTGCTTCCTGCTCTGTGTGGAGGTGCATACCTGTTATCCCACACTGGGGATCATCCTGCCATGGCTTTCTGCACTTTTTAACTGCTGAAGCTGTTGATACTGAAGTGGGCAGGGGATGTGCATAGTCAAGGGCTCAATGGAAAAGTCCCCAAGTCCTTCTACCCATCTCAAATTTTTGCAGCACCAGGTATAGGTATGTTGTACACACGAGTCTGTGTGTGTGTGTGGAGGGGGAAGGGTGTGGAGGGTATGTGTGTGGTGTGTGTAGTGTGTGTGTGTAATGTGTGCGGTTTTGTGTATGTCTTGTGTGTGTGGAAAAGCCTTGGCAAGAGGGCATGCCTCTGAAATGCTTCATTTCTGAGCCTCCTGCCTTAGCAGAAGCCTGGATTAGTCAAACCCTAGTCTAACACTGACTCACAGCCCCTCCATGGCGTCTCCACAGCGGAGCTCTCAGATGGTCACTGCCCAGGAAGCCACATCCCCTGGGTGCTGCAATGCCCTCCAGTGTGCACTGAGTCCTGTGTGGTGAGGCCATGGCTCCTTTCCCTTCGGCTTCTCTTGCCATGGATCTCTCTCCCACTCCACCCATGCCCTGCTCACCGTTTTATTGTACCAAACCCATGGAGGGTACAAGAGCACAAAGTTCTTGGTGGCAAGAATATTCTCAGTGTGGATAGGATATAATGCAAGCACTGACCTTCTCTAACCATATGAAACGTGCCTACAAGGCGCCCAGGGAAGTGGGCACTTCTAAGCTGCTCCAGACTGTGCCCAGTCTATCTTGTTCTCCGGCTGGTGTTTTCCCTGCCATGATGGACTGAAGCTCTCTGAAGCTGTGAGATAAAATACCCTTTTTTTTTTCCCTCAAGCTCTTCCTGTCAGGTGTTGCTATTGCAGCAACACAAAGGAAATTAATGTGCTTGCAAGGTGACCCCTGAAAGACATGTCCAAGTAGAATCTGGCCCTCCCTGAGGAAAAGAGTTTTCCTCAAATGTAACTAAAGTAAGTATTTGCAACCAATAGCATCCCAATTTAAGATGATCTCCAAGTCCAAGGCAGTGAAAAGGGCTGGGGATGTGTTGTTATGTGGTAGAGTGCTTGTCTAGTATGTGCAAGGCTCAGTGTTTGACCACTCTCACTGAAAAATATGATGAAAAGAAGAGAACAGGTAAAAAAAAAAAAAAAAAAAAAAAAAAAAAAAAAACCTAAAGGAAGGCAATACAGGGCCACATGGAGAAAAAGGCCAGTAAATACAGAGGCAGAAATTACAGGTAAACCACAAGGTGACGATGCCAAGGGTTTCCAGCAGTGACTGGAAGCCAGGAGAGAAGCACAGAGCAAATTCTCTCCCAGAGCTCCTGAAAGAACCCCACTGATGAGGCTTCCAGAGTGCCAAGGGAAGTCAGCGTCTGTTGTGCCCAGCCGTCCAGACTGTGGCACACGCCAGAGTAGCTCTGCAAACTGAGAAACCATCCCAAGTGTCAAAATTCAAATTCACATTTTAGGTTCTAGAAATTTCTCAGTAAATTTTGTGATTCATTAAAGTTATTTTCTAAAAGTGAAACTATGACAGACTGAAAAAAAGTACCCCAAGCACTTATCAGTAACTATGTGTCATATTAAATTGAAGAAGTTCATATACCTAACTATTGTTTCTTTCCACAAGTTTACACACTGAAAAGATTTTTTACTGCTAATATTTACATGTGGCTAATAAGCAGAGACATCATGTATATTAGAATGAAAGATGACTAGAGCTATGGAAGTATTATTTCCATTATCAGGAGTGTGTCAGGCAGACATGAAATTCTCAGGCACATTCACGAACACCCCATATACATCATAGAAAGAAGATCTCTAAGAACAAACATATTCTCGACTATTACCAGTAAAGATGATTATAACTGACCATACAAACCAGGAAACAAGGTAAAGATATGGAGGAAAATATTAAGAAAACTCAAGACAAAACCTAATGAATGTTAGACCATGGTGGAAGAAAAGTTAATATTATCATTAAGGAGAAACGAAAAGAGGTGATTTCACAAAACCAATAAGAAAAGAAACACAAGGAGCTAGAAAGAGCTAATAAAATAATTTTGATATTCTTTTCAGTTCACTCATACTAGCCTACTTGCACAAAGAAATCCAGTATTTACAAAATGGATTGCAGTACCTAATTTTGCCAGCAGATGGTAGAATATAGTCAAAGCACACTAAAAACGCGCTGCTTTTCCCTCCCAGGAGTTCACACTGCTATTATTTCCAGTTAGAAGAATTGTCAAAAAGTTCATATGAAGAAAAAAGCTTAGATAATATTATTTGTTTGCTGGTTTGTTTGCTAGTCTGTTTGAGGTAGGGAAAGAAGAGAGGGGATGACTCAACCCTAAAATATAAATTTTGACATGGAAATTCCACATCAAATCAACAATGGGAAGTTAAGCTTGTAACAGAATTGGTGACCATGAAAGAAACTGAGAATGAATAAGCTGATTTTTAAGAGCTTTAAAAATGTTGATAGCCGGGCGTGGTGGCGTACGCCTTTAATCCCAGCACTCGGGAGGCAGAGGTAGGAGGATCGCCATGAGTTCGAGGCCACCCTGAGACTCCATAGTGAATTCCAGGTCAGCCTGGGCTAGAGTAAGACCCTACCTCGGAAAACCAAAAAATAAAAAAATAAAAAAAAATGTTGAGAAGAGAATTAATCAATCACATTCTTCCATTCAAAAACGATAATGGTCACAAGGACACTTAGAGGGTTCTGGGGAGTACTCAGCAAGAAAAGGAGGGATGTTTTTTATATTAGTGAAATATCGTCATGTTTAACTTTCTGGCACTTACTGATTTCTCACTATCACTTTTCTGTCTCATACATGGCCAAGGCATTATAAAGTCTTCATTGGGAACATTGCCAGCTAAGCAGATCCCTGTGGGGGGAAGGCAAGAGAGAAAACGGTTCACAATTGATTTTCAGCAATGAGTGACTGCTAGGTGTGGGATACCAGGTTCTGAGATTTCCCAGATAACCTAGCCCTTACCTATGACCCTGAAGACTAAAAACGTATAAATCAAGAACCTCTGTGTAGTTCTCAGACCTTCCGCTCTTGAAGGCTACCTTCACTAAGGTCCCCAGGTACCATGGTGACTATGAAAAATGATGCTAAGACCCTCTTCAATCGCTGATACTGTACTGTCTCCTCCCTGGACTCTGAACCCTTCTTTTCCAGACCACTTGTCTGGGTTCCTGTTCACCCCCTCTGCCCAGAACAGCCTCCCTGAATTCCAAACTTCCTATGGCTGCTGCACTGTGCGGCTTGACCTCTCCAATGCCATAGTCCTCTACCTCTGCTA
Organism: Dipus sagitta; assembly: GCA_036346955.1. Taxonomy (NCBI): domain Eukaryota; kingdom Metazoa; phylum Chordata; class Mammalia; order Rodentia; family Dipodidae; genus Dipus; species Dipus sagitta. The sequence goes on from CM070771.1 coordinate 153,020,373, forward strand.
CCAAGGCAGTGATAGAGGCCTGCCTGTGAACATGAGCATGAAGCAGCAGGCTCATTAAAGCTAGAAGTCATAAAAAATCACATCAAGGCAAGCAAAACTGGCAAAGAGGAGAGCCTTCCTTTATAGTTACACGATAGCTTCATATACCTGCTAATGGCAGTGCACCCCATTGTCTCTCCATGGCAATATAAGCAAGCTGTAAGACATCAAATTTGTCTTTTACATCTGATTTCTTGGAAATGATCCAACATAGAAGTTAAGGAATGTATTCTGAGTTTCAGAGTCTAGATCTTATTTACCTGCCGGTAATCTTGGATAGGTTATTTGACATCTCTGAGCTTCGGTCTCCTTGCCTAGTAAGTGTTCAATAAATGTCAGAATAAAATTGCATGGCCTACATGTTACAATAGTTGTGTTTGTTTGGCTTTGTTTCCTTTTTGAGAAAGGACCTCACTATGTAGTCCATGCTGACCTTGCACTCAGTACCTTCTTGCCCCAGCTTCCTAAGTACTTGCATTATTGGCCACTTTTCTTTGTAATGTGTTTTCTAACTTTTTAAAGAAATCACATGGCATATATATAATATTCAATTAATATGAACCAGTTTTCACATTTGATTAGTCAATCTCAATTCCTGTGGAGCTGCTTATTCTAGCTTCTCTCTTTTTAATTATTTCCTTTCTGTTACTTTAATTTTAATTGGATTTCCTCTTTACTGTAGCCTTAAAGCAAAAACCTCAATTAAAATTTTCCAAAGTAGAAATAGGTGTAAAATGAAACCTTTCCTTCCCCCACAAATCTTCCCATTATTTTTCCCCCAGAAGTAAGCATTATCTTTTATCCAGCTCTTAGCCATCTTTTAAGTTTCTCAGCTTATTTTTGGCACACAGAAGAGTACATGCTTTAATTCTCTGTATCATGTGTTTTTAGTTAACACAATGACATTACACAACATGACACAGATTCGGTGCACATTTAATAGCTGCAGAACTAGAGCCCTTTGCTTGGATGTATTGCTGTTGATATGCCCTGTTGAAAAGTATTTACTCACTATTCCTGTTTTCATACATGATAAGAAAACATTTTTGTACACACATATGTGTATATATATTACATATATATATTTGTGCATTTTTACAAGAATGTGTGTAGGACAAATTTCTACTAGCTCAAGTCAATCCATATTTTAAAAATATATTTTTTTTATTTTTTATTTGAGAAAGAGACAGTTGGCAGAGCCTCTAGCCACTGCAAAAGAACTCCAGACACATGCACCATCTTGTTCATCTGGCTTTACATGGATTCCAGGTAATTGAGCCTGGGTCCTTAAGTTTCACAGTCAAGTGCCTTATTGGCTAAGGCATCTCTCCAGCCCAAATGCATATTTTTAAAAAGGGTTTCACTCTGTAGCCCAGAGTAGCCAGAAACTCGTGGAGCCTGTGCTGGCCTCGAGTTCATGGCAATCCTCATGTCTCAGCCTCCCAAGTGCTAGGATTGCTTATATAAGCCCACTCCCAGTTAAGAGTCAATGCATCCATTTATTTATTTATTTACTTTTTTGCTTTTTGTGAGGTACTTTCTCACCGATTGCTTGGATTAAAGATGTGAACTGAGACTGAAGATCCACAGTTCCCTGGCCAGAGCAGCCTTTCAGGAGCTCCCTAGTAAAGGACTTATCAAACTGATTTCAAAGCACAGAGCTCAAGTGATTTATGCAAGAAATACCAACGGTGGAGATATTCCTGCTGCTGGTGAGGATGCATGAACATGTTCAACTGACTGTATATCTGGAAAAATAAAATTTTATTAAGTCAATAAAAAGGTGTGCACTTGGAATGCATGTTTTGATGTATGTTTGTGTATATGCTTACGTGCTCATAAGCATGTGCACATGATGTGTATGAGCGTGATGATGTATACCTGTGGAGGGAAGTCCTCACCTTCCACCTCCTTTGAGGCAGAGCCTTTTGTGTTTATTCTCCAGTTCAGCTGGTCTATGAGCATCCCAAGGATGCTCTTGTCTCTGTTTCCCTTCTTTCCATAGGCATGCTTGGGTTACCGACTGATCTCTGGATTTAAGCCACAGCTGGGATCAAAACTCAGGTTCTCATGCTTACATAGCAAGTACTTTGTCCACTGAACCATCCTCCTAGTCTTGCATTATTATTAATATTATTTGTTTTGAGAGAGAGAGAGAGAATGAGTGCACGATGGCCTTTAACCACTGCAAACAAACTCCAGACACATGTGCCCCATTGTGTGCATGTGTAACATTGCATGCTTCTGTCACTGTGCTATGTGGGACCTTGAGATTCGAACATGAGTTCTTAGGCTTTGCAGGCCAGTGCCTTAACCACTGAGCCATCTCTCCAGCTCTAGCCCTGAACTTTTAATTTAATAAATGTTGTTACCAAACTGACCTTCACCCCATGAGGCGGTACCAAGTACCTGTTTGCCACAACCTTCACCATATGTACTGTATAAGTTGTAAATAGTGTCAGTATGACAGATGAAAAAGTACCGTCCTCGGTTTTAATTTTGATTTTATAAATGATGTGTGTACGAGCATGTTTTTCACGTACTCACTAGCAATCTGTATTTTTATAAGCCACCTGTCAAAATATTTGGCCATTTTGCTATCATTGTTGTTGTGAATTTATATGTTCATTTAAAAAACATTTTTATTTATTTGCAAGGGGGGGAGAGAGAAAGAATAAAATGAATATGAGTGTACCAGGGCCTTTTGCCACTGCGAATGAATTACAGACACTTGTATCACTTTGTGCATCTGGCTGTACATGGGTATGCGAAATTGAACCCACTCTGACAAGCTTTGCAATCGAGCTCCTTTAACTGCTCAGTCATCTCCTCAGCCTTAAGTGTTCTTTCTATATTAAAGGAGCTAACTCATAGTCTTGTCATGTGTGATGCAGTAATATAGTTTAGAAAGAAAAAAAGTTACTGCAGATATAGCTTAGTGAGTGAATGTTAGGATAGCACATGCAAGGCCCTAGGTTCAATGTCTAGCACCACAAGAAAATAAAAAGAAAATATGTGTGGCACTAATAATACATAAATAGTTATTTCAAAATGGAGCCTAAATAAGAAAATTAAAAAACTATGGGCTAGAGAGATGGTTCAGCAGTTGAAGGCAATTGCTCACAAGCCTGCCAACCCTGAGTTTGCTCCTGCAAGTGCCAGAGCAAAGTGGCACACATGACAGTATGGCAATGGAAAGCAGATCAAGAAGAACCCCAAAGCTCCCAAGCAGCGAAAGAGACCCTGTCTCTAAAGAAGATGAAAGGAGAGGAAAAACTCCCTAAGATTGTCCTCTGTTCTCACACATGCACTGTGGCTCTCACACACATACACATGCACATAACACACACACACACATACACACACACACACAGAGACAAAAATAAATAATAAAAACAGAAATAAAGAAATAAGGCAATTTACACTTGATAAAATAAATTTGTATGAACTAATTACATATTTATTTACTATATTTACTCCACTTATACCGATGACCCACAGATGTAATTTATAAAGTCTTAGTGTTTATATCATTTCACAAAAGTTTACCAGACCAGGGTAAGTCATGTGGCCCTGCCTGGAAAACTCAGTTTTAGAATCTAAACTAACATAATCTACATAATCCTTCACAAGGGTTCCTAGGTCCTATCAAGTTGATACTAATATAAGCTATCACACATAGGTATAGGAAAACTTAGAACCCAGAAGATATTAAACTTAAAGGCAAGCATTATCTTAGAGTGACTACCTCTCCCAGCTTCAGAGATTCCTCTACTCCGTGATTCATGATCTCTTCCCTCCGCTGAAAGCACATCAGGCCATTACTTCAACTTGCTTCCATTGTTGTCTTCCCTGTCTGCCCTGACTCTTCATCTCCCTGCTATGACACCATTGTGATCACACTAAGTCCCCAAGATAATCGTAGGTAAGCTCTCCATCTTAAAATCTCTAGCTTAATCATATCTGTACATTTCATTTTGCCATATTAAGGAATGTTCCCAGGTTCTAGGATTTTGGGTATGGCTATCTTTGGTGGATACTTCCAGAATTGATGGTCATACTTTTTTAATAAACATATTGTGGTGGTTTGATTCAGGTGTTCCTCATAAACTTAGGTGTTCTGAATGCCATGTCCCCAGCTGATGGGAATTTGGGAATTAAACCGTGCTGGAGGCAGTGTATTGTTGGGGGTGGGCTTATGGGTATTATAGCCACCTTCTTCTTGCCAGTGTTTGACACATTTTCCTGTTGCTGTTGTCCAACTGATACTGGCCAGGAGGTGATGTCCATCCTCTTCTCATGTCATCCTTTCCCCTGCCATCATGGAGCTTCCCCTCGAGTCTGTAAGCCAAAATACCCTCCCCTTTGTCCCCACAAGCTACTACCCTTGATCAGGTGTTTTCTGCCAGCAATGTGAACCTGATTGCTATATATATATATAAAATATATATGAAATATATATATATAAGGTATATATTATATATAATATATGAAATATATATATATGAAATATATATATATAAGGTATATATATTATATATAATACATATGAATATTAACTAGCCAAGTCATTCCTATATGTATATATGGTCATTCCTATATATATACATATATATAGATAGATAGATAGATAGATAGATAGATAGATACATATAGGAATGACTTGGCTAGTTAATAAGTCCTAAGTAGATAATTATATTATATGATGATGGAAAAACACGATGATATATACATTCTGAGTCTACCGTTATATTACTTGTTCATGTTAGGTCCTGAATGTTTGTTTCCCAAAAATTTATATCTTGAAGCTATAAAGCCAAGTGTAGCTATATTTATATTATATACTTTTTCTTGTTACAGTCATAACTGACAGATAAACTTAAGAAGGAAAGTAATCTTCATTCCCAATTTCAGAGGGTTCAATCCTTAATTGCTTGGCCCCATGAGCTTAGTGACAATGTCATGGTGATAGGAGCATATAGAAGAAACTGTTCATCTCATGGAACAGAAGAAAGCAAAATAAAGAGGGTCCCAGAAAACGATACCTCCTAAGGAAACACATCCCCGTAACCTATTCCTCCATCTAGGTTCAATTTTCTAAAGTTTCTAGAACCTCCAAAAAATGATGGCACCTTCTGGGGACAAATGTGGGACACATTTGATATCCAAGCTATGAGGTCTTTAGGGGAATAATGAAGGTTGAGAGGAAAGTAATTCAACTTAAATTAGGGTTTTGATTACCACAGTGTTTGTCACCATCGCCCTGCTGACAGGTCTGCCATGGCTCAGGGAACATTATGGAAGAGGGGCCAGAAAGATTTTAAGAGCCCCAGTGTGGGTAGGGATGCCCTGAGGCATGGGGTCCTCCCATCCCCCAGGGAGACTGACTGAGTGCTTCATTACCCCACAGTTAATACCAGTAACATCACTGAGGAGGCCCCTGAGGGAAATGGGAGTAGAGGAAAAGGGAGTTATAAAATAAAACAAAAGTAAAAAAATTAAGTTGGAGGGCTGGGGAGATGGCTTAGTGTATGAGTGCTTACTGGTTAATCATCAGCACCTAAGACCACCAGCGTTGATTCTCTAGCAACCAAGTAGAAAGCTGAGCATGGCCACACTAGACTGTAACACTCGCCATGCAGGGATCATAGCCTGGAGAATCACTGGGACTTATTGACATAAAACAGTAGTTCCAGGTTGAGGGAAGAGAATCTATCCCAAGGAAATACATGGATGAGCCACAGTGGAGGGTACCTGGCATTCTCCTCTGGCCTCTGCATGAATGTATGGGGCATGAGACACACATCACATCTCACACCACACCAACACACACACACACACACACACACAGTTACACAGAAAAGATTAATGGTGAGGTATTGATCTGATAGGATTAATTCTCTTATAGAGATATCCTCAATCTTGGTCTTGCTTTCTTAGTGAAAGCACTTTCACCTTGCGTTGACCTGGAGATGTCAAGAATTTACCATTATTACTAAACCTGTTGGCCAACAAATCATCATTATTATTATTATTATTATTATTACTATTATTATTATTTTGAGGTAGGGTCTCACTCTGTCCCAGGCTGACCTGGAATTCACTATGTAGTCTCAGGGTGGCCTCAAACTCACGGCGATCCTCCTACCTCTGCCTCCCGAGTGCTGGGATTAAAAGCATATACCCCCACTCCAGGCTTGGCCAACAAATTAATGTAAGGGTGAAGACCCAGATCTCTGCTAAGCAATGCTGAGGGGCAACTCTTTTGCAGAAAGAAGCTGAACCCCTGTGGCCTGGGACTCTTTACCTACCCTTTCCTGCTTCTTAACTCCTTTCTCTGTCCCCCTGAGAGTCTATCCACAGTGAATTAAGTGTTTGTGAAACCACAGTTTAGTGTTACTTCAAGAAGATCCAGTACAAATAATGCAGTGAATTAGGCTAAGAAAGGTGACATGTACCTGCAATTCCAGCATTTGAGATACATGAAAGTCACATCAGGAGGACAACCTCAGAGGTGGAGCCTCATCTTCCACTTTGCATGTCACTGCATATGCCAAGCTAGCTGGCCTACAAGCTTCTAGGGACTATCCTATCTGTATCTTCCTTCTAGACATAGGTAAACTGGGACTAAAGATACTCATGCTACTGCATCTAGCTTTGCATAAGTTCTGGGGATCCAAATTCTGGTCAGAAGCTTTACATAGCAAGTGCTTTTCTCACTGAGCCATCTCTACAGCCCTCTATGAGTTTGTAAAAATGTAAACATGTTCAGAAAGGTGCTAAAGTTCTGTCAGAATATATATAAAACTTTGCACTTGGTACAATATTTTTCTTAATTAGAAATTAACAGTAAAATAAATGTGTTCATTTTCCCTACATAAAACGAATTTCCTATTTTATCCATCTTCCTGCACACAAGCATTGAAAAATTTCCTCCCCTATCCAAACCAACAAAAACATATTCATGAACACTGGGAATTCTAAGTTTAAACAATGAATGACACTTCACACACACTGGAAGATTAAACATTTTTGTGAAGAAACCCTGTCACAAAAAGAGCTTGGATCATCTAGCATTAAGACAGAAAATCTGTCACCAGACACTCATGCACCATGCTGAGCTTGTAAGTACACATGAGTGTAGTCAGCCAGCACAGACTGACTGGAGGAAAACACTTCAGACTGATTCACTGTTTGCATTATTATCCACGTCAAGGGTTGGTCATAGATAGGAACATGCTACACAGCCCACTTTGTGCAGGACAGCTTCCCTTCAATACAGAATCCTCCAGCCCTAAGTGTCAGGAGTGCCCAGGCTGAGGAACCCCTAAGCCAGCACAGCAGAAATGAAGTAGCGATCTCTGGCCTCTCCTGTGCATTCGTATTTGCCTTTCAGAGTTGTCTTGAAAGCCTTGTATGGCTTTCTCTTCAAAACACAGAGATGCACTAAGTAAAATGTGATACCACCTACAGCCCACTTGTCCAGAGTACTGGATAAGGTATTCTTAGCCAAATCTTGGAGTCACACAGAATGTTCTCATTGTCCAGTCATTACATTTGTACCCAGCATGTGACAGACTAAAATCTGTGATTAAAACTTTCCACTCTGCACCTAGATGATAGGATAAGCAAATTTCAGGTTTTGAGTCCCTGTGAGCTATTTGCAAAGCACATAAATAGGATTGTGACAGCATGCAGCTTTGTCAAGGATCCTTGAACAATGAGTAGGTCAAGGGGCCCCCTTCCTATTACCAGCCCCATTGCCATGGAGAGCAGATCTGAGCCTAAAAGCTCCAGAGATCTTAGGAGCTAGATGATGTACTGATGCCTCACCTGCCTCAGGACAGAGAGCTCAGCCTCACAAGCTTCTTGCTTTTCCCTCACTCTGGTTTCTGTCCCCATCATTGCAGAAGGTTTCTTGGTGATCTTCTCTTTACCCTGTGTGGCGGTTTGATTCAGGTGTCCCCCATAAACTTAGGTGTTCTGAATGCTAGGTTCCCAGCTGATGGACATTTGGGAATTAATGCTTCCTGGAGGGAGTGTATTGTTGGGGGCGGGCTTATGGGTTTTATAGCCAGTTTCCCCATGCCAGTGTTTGGCACACTCTCTTGTTGCTACTGTCCACCTTATGTTGGCCAGGGGGTGATGTCCACCCTCTCCTCATGTCATCGTTTTTCCCTGCCATCGTGGAGCTTCCCCTCGAGCCTGTAAGCCAAAATAAATCTCCTTTTCCCAGAAGCTGCTCTTGGTTGGGTGATTTCTACTAGCAATGTGAACCGGACTGCAACACCCTGACAATCGTGCTGAAACTCCTGTCCTGGTGGCATCCCTCCTTTCATATCCATTGGAAAGACAAGCTCAAGCTGTTAACTTCTTTTTTTTTTCACATTTTTTTTTATTTTGTGCTATTTGTTTATTATTTCTTTTTTTTTTCTCCATTTTTATTAATATTTTCCATGATAACAAAAAAAATCCCATGGTATTACCCTCCCCCCTTTCCCCTTTGAAATTCCATTCTCTATCATATCCCCTCCCCATCTCAATCTTTCTACTTACATATATACAATACCAACCTAATAAAAGCCCTCCTCCCATTCTTTCTCTTCCCTCTCAAGCTGTTAACTTCTGAAGTGATGGTTCTCAGAGTTATTCAAGTCCATGCTCTATGTCAACTTTTCTGAACCAATAATCCCTGACCAGAAATCCATGTTTCTTATTGCTTATGTATACTTTAAAAAGTTCTCTAAATACTCCACTGACATGGAAGCAAAGGATATGAGGATGATTAGTTGGTAGAAAGACAGTCAATAAAAATAGTTATCACTGTGCATTTTTTTATGTGCCAAGTGTTTTAAAAAATTTTAAATGATATTATCTTTACAAAACACTGGTAAATGATATAATAATATTCCTCTTTTTCATATAAGAAAATTAAAGCTATAAGATGCAAGTGATTTCTCCAGGCCATGCATGTCGCTCTCCACACATGCATATTGTAGTGGGATCTCAGCAGCTCAAACCCAAGGGCTTTAAATGTGTGTAACAAAAAAAAAATGTTTAAAGAATTTTAGGACCTCCTTCTATCCTTTTATTTCCTTCCTCCAGCACTTGTTTTTGTCATTATTCAACCAAACCAGATGAAAAGAACAAGACAGAAACTTATTCCTGGTGTAACTTCTGAAAAGAGATAGGATGCCATCTGAGGAGACAGCATATATACCAACCGTCCCTTTCAGTTGTATGAACTTAATTAAGTTCTGACTCAGGCCACCTTATCCTCAGCATGTTTTTTAAAAATATTTCATTTATTTATTTATTTATGACAGAGAGAGAGAGAGAGAGAGAGAGAGAGAGAGAGAGAGAATGGGTGGGCCAGGGCCTCCAGCCACTGGAAACAAACTCCAGACACATGCACCACTATGTGAATTTGGGTTCTGAGAATCAAACCTGGATCCTAAGCCTTCACAGGCAAGTGCCTTAACAGCTAAACTATCTTTCCAACATCTCAGCATGTACTAAGTGTCATTAGCCTATTGTAGCAGCAGGTTTCTCAGGCCTTAGAGCATACAGTGGGGCCACCCTACCGCCACAGCTTGCTGCAGCCCACTTCCCATCCTACCCACCTGCATTTGCAATTTCAGAGCAGGAAAGAAAATCCTAGTGTGGGTAATATGTTAATAGTGTGCAAAATAAGTGTATTACACCAAAATAGAGCAGGAAGACAGCTCAGACGCAAAAGTCAGGCAACTTAGAATTTTCTGTATAAATTACAACTTTATCATCAGATTGAACGCTGTACTATTGTAGAGAAAGTGCTAGATTTGTGCTAGTGGTTAAGGCTATTGTGAAGCCTAGAGACCCAGGTTCAATTCCCCAGTACCCAAGTAAGCCAGATGCGCAAGGTGGCACATATATCTGGAGTTCATTTGCAATGGCTAGAGGTCCTTGGCACTCTCATTCTCCACCCATCTGCCTCTCTGTCTCTAACAAATAAATAATTTTTTTAAGTACTAGACTTAAATTCTTTGTTTTACAGCTGGAAATGATAATTCCTCATTGTACAGATGAGAAAATTTAATGAATATGTTAGTCAACTTGTCGTTGAAGTCATAGAGTCAACGTTAGGACTTAGATTTCTTTATTTACACCATAATTTAATGTTCTTCATACTTTATTAAATCTGTGCCAAGGGCAATGGAGATGTTACGTGGTAAAGCACTCAACACTCAAGCTGGAACCCCCAAGTTTGATGCGCAGACCCCATGGCAGCTTCTATAGTTTTAGCATGCTGCTGCCGCCGCTGCCACTGCAGATGGCTGGATGGGAGGTGGAGATGGGAGAATTTTCCAGAGAGCTCATCAGGGAGCATAACAAGGACCAGCAGAGCAAGAATCCAAAGAGAAAAACGCCCTGCCTTAAATGAGGTAGAAAGCAAGAAATTAAGCAAAAGTGCTCCTCTGAACTAAGCACAAACCCACACACATCCCCTGTAACCCCAGCACTCAGGCGACTGAAACAAGAGGATAGCAAGTTGGAGCCCAATCTAGGCTACAAAGTGAGACCCTGTTTCAACTTGCAACTCCTTCCCTCCCCCCTGCCAACCCAGAAAAGGTGACAAAGGATGGAAAGCACCCAAGCATGCCCAGAGGGGGAAGGTAATTTTTTGCATCACATGCTCAATGCGAATTTCAAATGCAATATTGATGTGTTTTAAGCTTCTTTTTTTTCTTTTTTAATTCAAGGTAGGGTCTAGCTCTAGTCCAGGCTGACCTGGAATTCATTCTGTAGTCTCAAAGTGGCCTCAAACTCACGGTGATCCTCCTACCTCTGCCTCCCTAGTGCTGGCATTAAAGGTGTGCGCCACCACACCCAGCTTTAAGCTTATTTCTTTATTTTTTAAATTTTTTTAAACTTTCTTTTTGTTTATTTATTTGAAAGCGACGGGCAGAGAGAGAGAGAGAGAAAGAGGCAGATAGAGAGGGAATGGGCGTGCCAGGGCCTGCAGCCAACTGCAAATGAACTCCAGACGCGTGTGGCCCCTTGTGCATCTGGCTATCGTGGGTCCTGGAGAATCAGGCCTCGAACCAGGGTTCTTTGGCTTCATAGGCAAGTGCTCAACCGCTAAGCCATCTCTCCAGCCCTTATTTCTTTATACAGAGCTTATTCTTCTATAATTTGTCTTTTGCTTATTTGTTCCTTATCTTCCTGTGTTTAATGAATAAAGCTGACATTTGACCATGCCAGCTTATGGAAAACAGCTTTGTTCCACACAGCACATTTAATTTTCTGGCCAATTACCTTATCAAAACAGATAGCAATTTAGTAATCTTAGATTCTTTCCTCTCTTCCCTACCCAATGCTGCTTTTTCATTTAAGTGTCATCCTGTGGTGTGATGGTGAAGATAATCACAGCCATTTCAACTCATTGCTTTTCAGAGCAGCCTGTATTACCTCTGATGTGGATGAAGGCACTTTGCAAATACAAATTGATCACAATGTCCTCAAACCTGCCAACAAACTCATTTCCTCACAGAATTAGTCATCAAATATCAAAGAAACTACCATTTTTGAAGAACTATACCCTTTTGCTCAAATAAAAGAGCTTTATTAAGTACTGTAATGGAGCCTTTACATGCCAGAGACTTGAAAAAGTGCTAGTAATCTGGCCTTGGAGGAAGCAGTAGGCCCGAAGCCAAGACTTACAGGAGCGGAAATAAACAGTTTCGCATCAGTTAACAACCCAGGGTCACATTCCCTAAGAAACTCCCGTGACTGCAGCTTTGCCCAGGAGTCTCTGTCCGCCCAGGATGCTGACCACCTGAGACTATGGCCTCGTGTGGCGCGCAGTGCACAGTGAGCAGTGATAAATGTTGAAAGGAGGAAAACTTCCCTGAATAACATTCACATGCATTTTGAAAAACATTGAATGGGGATGGAATCAAGTAGAGTGGGGGAGGGCGTGTGTTTTGAGACCTTTGTTTCTTCTACTTCTTTGCCTCCATCAGCACTTCCCCTAAGGCAGCTTCAAAGCTGGCTTTGTAGCTGGTCCAATTTCACATCATGACAGAAATTACATAAAATTGGATGTAATACTTTACCCTCTGCTGCTGCAAGTTGCAAAGTTTTGGACATGCATAAGAAATAAAACATGGGAGCCGGGCGTGGTGGCGCACACCTTGCAGCACTCGGGAGGCAGAGGTAGGAGGATCACCATGAGTTCGAGGCCACCCTGAGACTACATAGTGAGTTCCAGGTCAGCCTGGACTACAGTGAGACCATACCTCAAAAAACCAAAAAAATAAAATAAAATAAAACATGGGCCGGGCGTGGTGGCGCACACCTTTAATCCCAGCACTCGGGAGGCAGAGGTAGGAGGATCACTGTGAGCTCAAGGCTATCCTGAGAGAAAGGCAGAGTGAAACTCTGCCTCAAAAATAGTAAAAAAAAAAAACAACAACAACAACAAAGAACGAAACATGGAAATTATCCCATACCAGTACCTATTTGATAGGAGTAATTATAATGATTTGCACTACTGTAGCTCAATGGTAGAACACTTGTATAGCATGTATGATCCTCTGGATTGGGTCTCCAGCACTACTACCACCAAAAATTAAAATAAAATAAGAAGAGGAAAAGGAGGAAGCCCTAAAGTCTTACTATCTTTTTTTCTGCAAAAATTATAAATATTACAATAAGAAAGAAAGGTGACCAAGTTGTAAGGAACAAGTCTACCACTAACCTGGAAGGTTGCTTAATCTTCTGGGTCAACTTCTCATGGGTGAAAGATGATTTTTGTTGTTGTTGTTGTTGTTTGTTTTTTCTTTTGAGGTAGGGAATCACTCTAGCACAGGCTAACCTGGACCATGCTCTGTAGTTCTAGTCTGGCCATAGTGATCCTCCTACCTCTGCCTCTGGAATGCTAAGATTAAAGGCATGCACCACCATATCAGGCAAAATATGAGTTTTGAGTTAATATCTGAATCCTTTCAAATGTTGAGGTGCATTAATATTCTCAGGGGTGGGACTACTCAGTGGTGGGAGTCAGGAGCATAGATACAGACTAGAGCAGAATACTACCCTATCCCTGATTATAGGTGACCAGAATTATCACTAAGCTGACTTCATGGGCACTCACAGTCAAGTTCAGTCACATCCACCCATTTTGATTCTTAGCAGCTACTGAACTTATTATCCTTGAGTTAGCACTGTACTTAAAGTTCTCCAGGAAGCCAGAAAGTGGCTGTGGATAGAAACTGGGCAGACCACTGTGAGAAAGCGAGTACACAGTTCTACAACAGAAGTGCCCGAGAAGTCAGAGGGGTGCCTGACACTGTGTCCCACCAAACACCAAAAGAAGGGAGTCTGGTTCCCTAGGGAAATATTTCCAATGTGGCTCACTCAGAGGATTTAGTTCTCACATCAACCCACCTACAGTCTTGTCTCATTTCCTACGTGGGGCCAGCCACATCTGCCTCCCCCGCCCCACCTTCCATGTCATGAGGACAGTAAACAGCATTGCATTGGTCTCTACGCAAGGACTTAAGACATATTCTGTGAAGCACTAGTTATTCAGTGATAACAATTATACATTGCTGTTAACATTTTATAAAGATAGATGCTGTGGTGGTTTGATTCAGGTGTCCCTCATAAACTTAGGTACTCTGAATACCAGGTTCCCAGCTGATGGAGATTTGGGAATTAACACCTTCAGGAGGCAGTGTATTGTTTGAGGCAGGCTTATGGGTATTATTGCCAGTGTCCCCTTGCCAGTGTTTGGCACACTTTTCTGTTACTATTGTCCACCTGATGTTGGCAAGGAGGTGATGTCCACCCTCATGCCATCATTTTCCCTGCCATCATGGAGCTTCCCCTCATGTCTGTAAGCCAAAATAAATCCTTTTTCCCACAAACTGCTCTTGGTCAGGTGATTTCTGCCAGCAATGTGAACCTGACTGCAACAGATGCTGAGGAAGAAGAAAGGCTAGGGAACATACCCAATGATGCATTCATTATAGAAGAAATGAGAATCTCCCAAAGATAACTTCCTTAAAAGCCAATTTCTATTATACTAACTATAATCCCACTGTCTAGAACTTAGTGTAGGATCTTTCCCAAGCCAGCTCTGGCTGGACCCAGCCCCAATATAAACGGCAGCAACCCAGCACCCTTCCCACTATAGAGTTTGGAGGATAAGGGCGAGGACATTTCTTCCTTCCAGCTCCAAGAACAAGAATTCCTGCCCTCTTCTTGCTGTGGCCCTTGCTTTCCTTATCTTTTCTTAAAAATCATTTATTTAATGTATGCATGTATGTATTTATGCATGAGCACACAGATTGTGGTCAGAGAAGTTGTCTATGGTCTATTTTCTTTGAGAAAGGTTCTCTTGACAATGCAATCAGTCTGGCCCAAGAGCAGCTTCATGTAGATGCTGAGAAATTGAACCTGGGTTGACAGGCTTTCAAGTAAAGCTTTCTGTGAGCCACCTTCCTACCCCTTACCTTGTTCCCCTTTCCACATCTCTGAATCCCTCGCTTAGAGAAAGATGCTCAGAACTCAGATAAATACCCTAGGTAATTATAAGAATAAAATGTTTTCAATATTATATGTACATGTTGAATTCTTATATTATAATCAGTTCATCCATACTGAATGTGTTTTACGTGTAATATAAATGACATATTAATTTATTTTATTTTTAAAATTCTTCAATTCAAAAGGAGGGGGGGAGAGAGAGAGAGAATGGGCACACTAGAGCATCTAGCCCCTGCAAATGAATTCCAGATGCATGTGCCACCTTGTGCATCTGGCTTACATGGGTCCTGGAGAGTGAAACCTGGGTCCTTTGGCTTTGCAAGCAAGTGCCTTAACCATTAAGCCAACTATCCAGCCCCCAAAAGACATATTTATAAACATGTATAACATAGAAAAGTATTTTATTATACCACTCTATTAATTAATTGTTGACATTAATAAAGTACATGCTCTTTGTATGGGAATTGAACTTTAGTTGAGGGTAAACAAGTCAAGAAAGCATGCCTTCCAAGTTGGAGAATCCCAGATGAACACAAGACTTCACGTTGCCCAACCAGTGCTCTTTGAATTGCCACATTTCCTTTCTAATTATATGTAATTTGTGAACTGATTTAATAAGAATATCTATTGTGGTAAATTAAGTTTTTACCTCCTGGAATAACTATATTTTCAAAGAAAAATTAAATATGCCTTGTAGATAGCTGAGAGAAAATGAGTCTACCCTGTAAACCAAGAATAACTCAGAATTAAGGATCTCATAAAGCAACAACTAGGAGACAGAGAAGATTGGTATTGAAGGGTTTTAGTGGAATGAACAGGGGATGAGAGGGTATGTGGGGAAAATAAGATAAAAATGCATTATATACATGTATCAAAATGCCAAAAATAAAAATATTTTATTTACTTTCTGAGAGAGAGGCAGAGAGACAGAGAGAGAGAGAATGGCATGCCAGGGCCTCTAGCCACTGCAAATTGCTCTAGACACATGTGCCACTATGTGCATCTGGCTTACGTGGGTGCTGGAGAATTGAATCTGGGTCCTTAGGCTTTGTACACAAGCACTTTAACTTCTAAGCCATCTCTCCAGCCCCAAAATATTTTTTTTTCTCCAAAAATATTTTTTAGAAGATAAACAACTGATGTTTTTATATCTCAGGCTTTTGCACTCATTTACAGGGTAGGCTAGGGAAGCAGGATAGAAAAGAGAAAGTAGTGGAAAAACTAAATCCAATGTCAAGGTGCTGCCCAAAGAACTATGTCTGACCTCAGAGAGTCCTGCAGTGAGGGTGTTCTGGTGAGTGTGGTTCAGCATAGAGGCAGCACCTGCTGTCAATCACCACACCCAGCCAGCAGTGAAGGCATAAAGTGAACAGGTCCCTGAATATCTCTGCCAATGGCCACGGAAACCTGCTATTTCCTAGCTTCACAGAAGGGGAAGCTTTGTGGAGTCTGCCTCTAAGCCTGAACTACGTTTGTTCAAGATCAACCAATGTATTCACATGATGAAAATATTAACAGCACTACTATTTATCAGTATTTCAAGAAGCATTAGTTATTAACTGAAAGTTTTGCAGATTATATGAATTCTGTGCCTGGAGACAAAACCCAAATTCCTATGCGTTTGAAATCTGTACTTTAAAAAGTTACTGAGAACTTTAATATTTGAATATATTGAAAATTAGTCATATTCCCATCTGGTTATTCTCTTATGCCATGTCTACCCTGCCCCATACTACCCAGGGCCCTCCTCACTGGGGTTCTATTTTTTTAAAAAAAATTATTTTTATTTTTATTTATTTATTTGAGAGCGACAGACAGAGAGAGAGAGAGGCAGAGAGAGACAGAGAAAATGGGTGCGCCAGGGCCTCCAGCCACTGCAAACGAACTCCAGATGCGTGCGCCCCCTTGTGCATCTGGCTAAAGTGGGTCCTGGGGAATCGAGCCTCGAACTGGGGTCCTTAGGCTTCACAGGCAAGCGCTTAACCACTAAGCCATCTCTTCAGCCCCTCACTGAGGTTCTTAGTAATCACTGTGTGGTCATGAATGCACCAGTCAATCTCTATGCCTCAGAGTACACATTCCCACTCTTTGGCTCTTGCTTTCTTTCTGTCCCTTCTTCCATAATGTTCCTTGATCCTTAGGAGGTATGGTAAAGTATTTTTTAGGGTTGAGCTCTTGGCAGCTTCTAATTTTCTGTTTTGGTGAGTCTTGAGTCTCCTCAGTGTCTACTGCCATGTTTCTGGAGGAGGCTCTCAGACTAGCAGTGAGAGCAGCACTCAATTTACCACTTCCTTTCTAACGTTTCTCTGAGAAAAAATATTTCCTAAAGTAATCTGTAGAATTCTGTCCTCATACATGGTAAGCCTCACATGAATTTCCTTTTGTTCTATCTAATTGTTTTATTACAGGGGAAACTGCTCAAGCACTGTTTGGGACTGTCACCAGGGAGCACAAGGTCCCTTTTTCAGGTATTTGGTCTCATAGACAAATTAATTTAAAAAACAGACTCAAAAGGAAACTTGGGAATAATTTTTTCAGAGTTTGGAGAAGAAAGAAAACAGTTGGACAAGTAAGCTAGAGTTCTTTGCAGCTGCCTGGAGGAGGGGAATGGAAGAGGGAGAAAGAGACCAAGTTAATGGTTTCTGAGTTAGAGGAGTGAAGAAAGCAAGGAGAGTCAGCCATGGAAGTCTGCAAGCAGCTGCATGAGAGTTGAGAAGTCTTCAGAGAGGAAGGGATAATGCCATGGGTGAAGTTCTAACAGGTTTGAGGTATTGGCCCATGTCTAGAAAGGGAAAGAAGGGAAACATAAAAGGTTATGGTTCTAGCTACCTTCTCCTTGCTCTGATCAAACACCTAGCCAATAGCAGCTGATGGAAGGAAAGGATTATTTTAACTTAGTCTCAAAGGAAAGCTTTATGATGGCAGGGCAAAGGTGGAAAAGCAGGGTTAGACATCCCTTCGGCCATAGAGGGTAAAAAACAGTAGCCAAAGTGAGCTGAACTACAACTAGCACCCTGAGGGCTAATAAACTCCGAGATCCTCTCCCAGCAACACACCTCTTCCAACAGGGCCTCACCTTCCAAATCACCACCAACTTGGGACCAAGCATTCAAAATACATGAATTGAGCCTGGTGTGGCAGTGCACACTCTGGAGGCAGAGGTAGGAGGATCACTGTGAGTTCAAGGCCACCCTGAAACTACATAGTAAATTACAGGTCAGCCTGGGCTAGAGCAAGACCCTACCTCAAAAAATAAACAAACAAATACATAACTTGGTATGGAACATCTGATCCAAACCACCACAGTTACTGTTTTTGAGCTAGAATTCAGAAAGTAGGTGGGCATAGCATTGAGTCTGCACACAGATGCTTTGAAGGAGGGACTTTGGGAGTCTGTCTTAAGGTGATAGTTGCTCCTCCCATTCTCCTTCCTTGTCTTCAGATATATCCTGTTTCTTTTCACCTTTTAGCTTTCGGATGATCATCTTTAGGTTGTAAAACAGGATTTCCCTCTGATTACAGAATGGATATGCCTGCTATCAACATCAAAAGGATATTTTTCAACTCACTGAGCAAGCTATGTATGCGAGGGGTTACTAGGCATTAGCCATACTATCTATTTCAAAGGTTTCCAATATGTTGGTATGCAGTCTCAAAAGGGGTTCCAAACACAGATGGTACCCACTGGCTGTCTATAGCAAGAAGGTTTTTGAGCATATGTGTCAGAAGAAACTGACATAGATGTGCATATATGTCCCCAGTGGTGACCGACAAGCAGCTAGCTGTAAATGGTCCTTTCATTCCCTATCAGGACTGCATTCTATCCACGAATTAATTACTTAGAATTTTTAATTTTATATTTTAACATAATTAAATCACAAAAGTATTAAAATGAGCATTAGCCTCAAGATGAGTTTTAGATGGGCTTCTACATCAATGTGTGTACGAATTCCTATAGTATTAACACCAGCTGAATGCATGGAAATGGTATTTAGCACTTGGTTCTCTGAACTTTAGTCTATTAGTTAATACTTACTAAGATACTGAAAGAAATACAGTCTTACAGCTAACTTACCATTGCAAACCATGACTAGCGGTTTTGGATGACTTGCTCAAATACTTGTCACGCTCTTGGCAGCTATGGGCATTCTTCTTCTCTCACCAGTTCCCATCTGCACACACTGGGGGAAGGAAAAGTTGTTTTTAATTCACAATGAGAATGAACTACAGTGGACAACTCTGCCTTCTGCCGCAGGAAACTGTCCATCTTAGTCTCCTCACAGTATAACTCTATACTTTCCTGTGCTTCATAGTATCACCTCCCCCATTCAGCAGATTCTTAGTCTCTGTGGAAGAAATCAGAAAATGATTCTACATGAAGGTACAGGAATAGGGATCCCTAAGAGCGCTATTAGACTACACTTTGATTACATTTACCAGCATATGAAGGGCTGCCACGGGGGTCATTACAAGAGTGGAGCCGGTTCCACTGCAGCATGGAACAGCTCTCAAGAGCCCCCTTCCTCATTCAGCTGAAGATCTCTAGCTAAAACTGTGGTACAACAGGCCACAAGTCAGCCACATCTAGAGTCTCAGACTTCAGAATTTTTAAACATTTTTTCTTGAATTGGATCCCAATTGGCGAGTCACCAAGAAAGAGCTCAAGCTATCTTAAGGGGCCAATTTGATCCAGTGTATGTTTCAGAGATGGAGAAAAGTCCTTTTTAGTTATGTTAACATGAGTAGCTCTGAAAATGCACCATGAGAAAAACTTCTTCCTTGCAGTTACCTGCACTGCCTCATTTCTTTTCCTTTTTGAAATTATTTATGTACACAGTGTGTATGCAGCCATATTGGTACCATCATTAGCCTCCTCCCTGTCCTCCCCCCTTCACAGGGACCTACCTTGTTGGTGAGTGTGGGTCATGCATTGTGGGATTAGCCATCAGTTATGGGGAGGAGGCAATGTCTCTGTGTATAATGTCCCAACATGTGGCTCTAACAATTTTTCTGCCCCCTCTTCCACAAATTTCCTTGAGTCATGTTGGGTTTGTTTTAGGTCTACTTCAGTGATCAGATCTTGGAAGCCTCTGTGTCTCTGGATATCTGGTTTTTTATGAACTGAGTGTTCTCTGTGTCTATCTCCTTCACCCTTGTGCTGGTACCAGGTTCACCAAGAAAGCAGCACCCATGCTCATTTCCCCAATTACTCTTCATTTGAGCTGGGGCCCTGCTGAGGTGCGATGGGCTGATTCTCTCCTCAGGATCTATGTCCATCTGAAAAAGAGAAGCAAATTCTCCAATGGAGAGTGAAGTCAGCACCAGATAAATGGGATAACCATTATTGTTTTAGAAGTAGAGAATTTAATAGATGTAGGCCCTCTTTTAGCCCACGATTGGTGGGAGCTTGATAATGGAGAGCAGACTCATTTTTTGGATATGATTCTAACTTGTTTTTCAGCTCCAGCTATGGGTTCCGTTCCACTGAGTGGATCGGTTAGCCAAATCAAGAGCAGTTGGTTACCCACCATGGCTGTGAACCACAATTGCACTTGTGTGAGCATCATTTCAGGTTGTTTGCTGCTGAGTGGCTTAGACCACAAGCTGCTTGGACAGATATTGGTCATTTTTCCCCAGTTTCTCATGTAGCACCTTCTGACACTAGAAGAACTAACACTCTGTGTACTGACTCTGTTCCAGATTCCAGCCAGGTCACTCACTCCATGTTCAGTATCAACAGCATACAGTGTCTTCGGCAGTAGGGTCTTACCACTAACTTTGGTGGGTCATCAAGTACTCTGACAGAAATCTGAATTCTTTTGGGAAACCTTGTAGGTCTCTCTGATCAACAGCTCATTGTGGATGTTAGCCAAATGTTGGTACTTGGAGTTATAGGCCAGCACCAAGGAAAAGAAGGAAGAAAAAGACAGGTAAATTAAAGAGAGGGAGAGAGAGAAAGAGAGAAGATTAAAGTTAGTCTTCATCATACCTTCTCCAGGGCCCTGTGATTCAGGTGTTCCCTCTAAGGACCTGATGAAGGTTCAACCATTTAGTCTGTCTTTTACGATGTAGAATTTTATGGTACTATTGCCATTTGGGTCCAGTTTTGTGTCCCCCACTCCTACCCTTACCCTCCTCTCCATCCCCACCCTCCCTATTGTCCAGTCCTCGAGATGCTTATTAGGTATGTCAGCATCTCAGGCAGATTCAGGTTAGATCCCAATAGTTGAGTGATTGCTTAAGTTCCTGAATTACTGGGGTTTTGTTCAGGAAGTCTTTTCCCATTCCTATATCATGGAAAGCTCTTCATCTCTGTTTCACAATGAATCAGTTGCTGTTTTCTTCAACACAGCCACTCCCTGTGTTGTAACCAAAGCTTCAATACCTCTTCTCTCCACAGAGCACAATATGAGATAGCCCTAGTACAGACCCTGAACACAGGCTTCTTAAATCTCCAAGATGTTCAACCTTGTTGCCTGGCCCAAAACTCTCTACAGTGTACTGTTGCTGACCCTCCTGATAGGACTCAGAGCTGAGCATGCATGAGTCCTCTCTCATTTACTCTGGCCTAGTTCATGGAATTCAGGGGCTTGAAGTAAAAGGTAGGAATTGGCCCAGGAGGGAGGGTCAGGGTACTACCATAGAGCATAGAGTAGGAGTCCTAAACTTTGGCTCTGTGGATTCATCTCCTGCAGCAGGTGGCCAGAAGCACCCCACCCCCACTGATTATTCTTCAAACTATTCTTAAATTCCTATAATGTTTGGCCCAATAAAGTGCTTCTCAGAAAAATCATATTTAAATCTCTGTAACTCTGAGACCGGAAGAATTGATGCCACCTGTCCAAGACCACTTAGCCTGCTCCAAAACATCTCTTGGGGCTGCTTGTCCCCAAGCTCAGTACTTTCTGCTTAGTGCCTGAGGTTAAGAAATTTCACATATAGATAAGAGTGGGATGAACATCAGTACAGTGTCTATGGCTCAGCCATTCCTCCTCAGTGGAATTCCTCATTTTGTCCTCTGTCTCTCTATGCCTATCTCATCCATCATAGAAAGCTTAGTATGTTTTTTTCCCCCAGCTTCATTTTCATTAAGAGGTTCTATATTTTCTGCTTAATAGTGCATGTGTTCCATTGATGGGTTGTCCTGACAAGGTTCTATGGTCTGAGTGGCTAAAACAATAGGCATTCATTCATTACTACATACTTCTGGAGGATGGAAGCCTAGGATCAAGATGTCCCCAGGACCACAATCTTCTGAAGCTTCCTTGCCCAGTGGAAATCAACTTCTCCCTATGCCATCACACATTGTCTTCCTCTGACACAGTCAGTCATGTCAGATTGGGGCCCACCACAATGATCTAAACTAACTGTAATTTGTTTTTTCAAAACTGTACCAAATACAGTCTCACTCATAGATACTAGTGTTGTGGTTTGGTATATGAGGAGGAGGTACAATTCATCCCATATCAAATCTACAAACCTCTCTGGTCCTTTGGGCTGTCTACTGGCAGCTTTATTTTCCTTCTCATGGCAGGGAGGATTGGGGGCACCTTGGGAGAGCCTTGATGGATGCCTGTCCTCATCCCTTTCTTTGCTATGAATCCAACCCCACAATGTCAGGTCTGGACCCAGTAGCTCACTCTCAGACTTCCCACTTTGGTCCTTTGTTATGTCCTCTGATCTCACAGAAGGTCAAAGTTTAATTTTGCAATTATTACCATTACATTTACATCACATGCAACATGAGCAGGAAGAAACGAGCTCTTCAGATGAACTTTGCACTTTGTTCTTAACATGCCAAATCATCACATATCCCTGTGTGGTAGTTCCTCCTATTATCTTAGCCATCAACTAACTTTCTCAGTGAAAAAGCAGAGATTTAAATCTAAGCCAGCCACTTTGAGATTTCTTCTCTCCATTCTCTTCCTTCCTGCCTTCCTTCATTTCATTTTAGAACTGGGTATTGATCTCATTGCCTCATATATACTATACGTGCTCACTATGGAGCTACACTGCAGTCCTATCGCCACCCCTGGTTTCTTTCTTTGAAGCCATGTGTGCTACTTTGGTTCTCAGTGTACCTTAATTGCAGAAAGTTGAAAATGGAGAGAAGCAGGTAGAGAGTAAGCACCCACCACAAAACTCAGACATCTCAGCCCTCTAACTAAAGTGCCAAAGGGAGGGCCAATTCATTTTCACTTTCACATGCCATTAAATATGCTGTGATCTCTGGGAATTCACTAAAAGCCATACTCACAAGTGTCCTTCACTAATATCCAAGGTGATTTTCAATCCATTCAACTTGAAAACCAAGATTAATCACCATATAATGACAACAGTTAAAATTCAGGCATGGGGGACTGGAGAGATGGCTTAGTGGTTAAGTGCTTGCCTGTGAAACCTAAGGACCCTGGTTCGAGGCTCGATTCCCCAGGACCCACATTAGCCAGATGCACAAGGGGATGCATGTATCTGGAGTTTGTTTGCAATGGCTAGAAGCCCTGACATGCCCATTCTCTCTCTCTCTCTTTGTCTCTCTCTCTCTCTCTCTCTCTCTCTCTCTCTGTCTCTCTCAAGTGAATAAATAAAGATAAAACAAAAAAAAATTCAGGCATGGGTACTTACATTCTTCTCAATTAGGTACTTGATTTACCCCCCTTTCTCTCTCTCCTTCTTTCTCCAATAGTTTACTGAGATTTCCCTTAGTGTTTAAATTTCTTTTAATTCCTAAAATAAACTCATCTGTTAGCATGGCAGACCACACTTCTACATGTTTACAATCATGGGCACACATATATATATGAATATCAGTGCTCACATACAGCTTTTTAAAAATCATAGTATTTACATTTTTTAAGTTACTTAAAAATCATTTTTCATCTATAGAACAGAAGTTTCATTCTTCCTGTTCTTTCTGTAGCCCAATACCCCTTCCTCCTTTTGGATTTTGCTTCAGACTTCTGAAGCTTCCCTAAACTCTTACAGTAAGTAAAAGTACTCTCTTGCTAAAACAAGTTTCCCCCCAATGCAGAACTTCTTTCTGTACATTACTGTCATGAACTTCTCTCTTCCATTCAAAGCAGGGAAGAGGAAGTAAGAGATCCAAAATATTAATGCTATAGTTTGACTCTCAAATGTGTCTTAACAGCTTGGTCTCCAGAGTGACTTTAATGGAACATTGCAGCACTTTTATGTGGGAGGGGTAAGACAAGTGTGTGTTCTTGATTACCTGGAAGCATGACCTTGAAGCCTTAAATCTTGACTTTGAAGGGGATTGTGGGACCCTGGTCTCTCTCTCTCCCTCTCTCTCTCTTTTATTGGTTTTGGAGGTAGAGTTTCACTCTAGCCCAGGTTTACCTGGAATTGGCTATGTGGTTTCAGTGTGACCTTGAACTCCTGATTATCTTCCTACCACTGGCTCCCAAGTGGTGGGATTAAAGGTGTGTGACACCACACCTGGCTTCTCATCCTCTTTTTTACCCCCCCCCCCCATCTTATCCATGTAGTGAGGTTGCTTTAATCTACTACTGTCTCCAGATCACGAACAACTAACTTCCCACAGCTATAAAAGCAAGAGGGCTGTCCAAGAGGTGGAACTTCTAAAACTGTCAACTGTAACAAACCTCTCTCAGCTAGTTTATTTATCTCAGACATGTAGTTCAGTGCTTGGAAGCTTGGAGTCTGAATTCTATCTCACTGTTCATGTGTTGAAGGCTTCTTCTTTAGCTGATTCACCATTCAGGGATGGTTGGAAGTCTTAGAGCATAGCTGGAGGAAGTAGGCTCCCATTGCTTCTTCTCTCTCTGTCAGGCACTGCCAGGCACAGGCTAGAGCCTTCAGGAGAGTGGCCTGAGCGGCCAGGTATGACTAAGGACCCCAGGACATTCAGGAGGCCACTCCCTCTCCAAGGGAACACCTGAACTTGGACTTTGCCCATAGCCCTGTGACCTTTGGCGAGTTGCCTAGGAAACTCCTATCAGCCAGCACCTTCACACAGCCTGTCCCCATGAGACCCTCTTCCTGCCATTAGATCATCTGACTGGCCCCCAGCCCCACCGTTGCCCCCATATTAGGCATGGGATAGCAACATTTAAACCCACCAATCCCCTTAGGGTCCTCTTCCCACATTCAACTGCTTATAAATCCATTTCCCTGACAATAAACCGAGACCTCTACAGAAACTATCTCCCCAAAGTCTTTACTTACGCATGCTTACCACCCCAGTTTCCTGGGCACCTTCGGGGGGACCATGGTTGGCCCCCCAGTGAGTACCCAGGAACCCACAGCTGGCGGCTGAACAGGGACCCTATGAGATGGGACAGGTGAGTGCAGTGCTCTCCCAGAGGGACAGGGAGATATCGGCCCATGTGGCCTTGCCTCCATTTGATTTTTTTGGCTTTTTTTTTTTTTTTTAATTTGATAGCAACAGACAGAGAAAGAGGCAGATAGAGAGAAACAGAGAGAATGGGTGCACCAGAGCATCCAGCCACTGCAAATGAACTCCAGACATGTGCGCCCTCTTGTGCATCTGGCTAAGGTGGGTCCTGGGGAAATGATCCTCATGCCGGGGTCCTTAGGCTTTATGGGCAAGTGCTTAACCACTAAGCCACCTCTCCAGCCCTTGCCCCCACATTTTTGAGGGCTGGCAGGTTTCTGTTTTTCCTCCTTTATTTTCAGTTTGTGCCATCATGTGGGACCAGGCACGATGAATTGGCAACTGATGTCTCTTGGCTGAGGCCACTCTTCAGTATTGACTGAAGGCCAGCCATGCTCTGCCTGGACCCTGACAGCCCATTGGGTGTTGGCAAAAACCTTCTATCTATTTCTCTCCAACACAAAATGCTGGTAACACATTGACCTCTAAAAACCTGTAGGGCAGGTCGCTGGTCTACTCTTTTTCTATCAAGAATAGTATTGTCTCCCACCAGAAGAAATCAAAGATTTGCAGGTTACAGGACCTTCTAAAAGTTAAGGTAATTAAGCTCTCCCAGAGGGAGGCTGGCTCCTTTTGGGAAGTCTTCCAGGTCACCCCTTGGATGATTTCTTGGCATCCATGTGGCCCGGACATGTGGACATGCATAGCTTATGTGGCTAGGAAACAAAAAGTTCAGGAAGGAAATTCTCCCCCCTCCATTTTCATCTCCTTTCAAGTTTCTCCACTAGGTAAGTGGCAATACTGTAAGCCGGCTTTGCAAGTGCTCCACAGCAGCATGGGTCAGGCAGCGGACTCACGCATGCCCAGGCAATGGCGTCTCAGCCAGTTCAGGCACCATGTCTCTGCCTGTTTCTCCAGCAGGCTCCCAGCAGCCCCAGAGATCCCCTCTTTTTGCAGCGGTCCCCAAGGCCCCCCTCCCTTCTTTCCCCTTCGGGTAGCTGGAGGACTTGGGCCAGCAGGCCAGCAATCGTCTTGGCCATTACCTCCACATGTAGCAGACCAGATCCTGGGTGAGTGCCCAGAAGCAGGGTGCGGCTGTAAAGGGGTATGCAAGCCCCACTCAGCCACCCCAGAGCCAGCACCAAGGAGCAACAGAAAGAAAATAAAAGGTCATGTTTAACTAAAGCCTATGGTGACCTGAAGTTTTACATAAACAATGCCATACTTCGTTACATGATATCATAAATATAATTACTGATTTTATGTTCCAGGTCAACTTCAACTTACATAGAGGATTATTGAAAACAACAAAATTCTCTCTGAGGTGGTGGTTTGTAATTTGTCAGGTATTTTAAAATAAAAAAGATTGTAATGTCCTGTTACTTAAAAGGAGGAGGTAACTGACATGACTTCTAGGCCAGCCTGCCTCAAGATAGCAACAAAATTTGCCTTAGTTACTCCTCATAAAATAACTACCAAGTGTGTTATTTGTATTAATGACATAAAATTGTCTTTAATCTAGACTACTTGCTTTTCGGTGAGTAATGAGATTAATCAATTTGGTATAGTTTCTGTTAATAGTCTTTTTAAAAAGATGGTTAATTATGGGATGAGATGAGTTGATTGAAGGAACTGGGAAGAAATTTTTCAATGTTGGACATAGAATTCTCATGAAAAATGCTTTTTGAAGGCCGGGCATGGTGGCGCACATCTTTGATCCCAGTACTCGGGAGGCAGAGGTAGGAGGATTGCCATGAGTTCAAGGCCGCCCTGAGACTACATAGTTAATTCCAGGTCAGCCTGGGCTAGAGTGAGACCCTACCTCAAAAAAAAATTATTTTGAGTGGTACTTAGATCAAAATGTTAAAGTATGTGGATAAAGATGTGTGTGTGTGTAGGAAAGAATTTTCAGTCTAAACATAAACACCATGCCTAAAGTTAGAGATTTTTTTCAACTGTTTACAAACTCTTAAGGAACAAAAACAAATTTTTAGGCTAAAATATGTTGGGAGAGATTGCTTAAGCTTTACCTAAATTTAAGTCAAGGGTTATATTAGAATTTAGCTGGTTATTTGGCTTAAAAGACCAGACTCTGCTCTATTATATGAAAAGTAACTGTCTCATTTCTGGCTTCTGAAGTCCAGTGCTTATAACAAAATTAACTCTTAAGACATATTCCCTAATTTAGGGTATAGCTTTATGATCAAACAATGGTCCTCATCTGACAAAAATAATTACAAGCTCTGTGGTTCTGTTTCCAATGTTCTGTGGGTAATTGGTACCCACACAGGTATCTGAACTAATCAAAGATGTTTTCAAACAGAGGTGTTAAGACTTTATACTGCTTTACTTTTCCTTTTCTGACAATTTCTAGGTTAAATTAATTAGTTTGTTTGTAAATTAATTGGTATTGTTTTCAGGACTGATAACAGGTTCTGCCTGTACTTATAGCTGTTAGATTTTTAAAGTGTAAGGTGTGCCTAATGTCTATACCTCAGATATATGGCTTGTGCTACCACAGGACAAGAAAATTTTAAAAGGTTGGACAAAATAATTTTAGAAGCTCTTGTGCCATTCTTTAACTAAATCTATTTCAGTAATCCAATGTGCTCTATATGTACATACATTCAGGCTGGTGTAACTTCCTTTTATAGTGTATTAATCACCTATGTAGAAGCCAAAGTCATTTAGAATCATCCAAGCAAAAAGGGCCAACATTTTGGCCTGTGCTCCCAGGTCATAAGGCCATGGGAGATGATGGGACACTTCTACACTGGCCCTCTAGTAAGTCACTTGTCTTCCTGAGCAGAGAGGGTTCAGAGACCCAAACAAAATTGGTGTACAGTATGAAAACAGCAGAGCCACAATTGTGGAGCAATCCGTCCTCCTGACTTCCCTTAGAAAGGAAAACTACTCAGCCAGCATGGCCCTGACTCATACTAACAGACAGAAAACAGCAGTAAGCTATAGGGCTACTCCTGGGTCCCTAAAGTCTCTTTGGAGAGCCATTAGTGACCTCCAAAATTAATCCCTAATTAAACTTTGGCTAATTGCATGATCTTAAACACTCAGAGAGAAATGTGTAACCAAAGATTTAAAAATACCTTAAATATATAAATGGCCTAGTAAGTAATACAACAAGAGCCTTCTAAGAGGGGAAATAAACCAGACCTTAATTTTTCCCCTTAGTTCTAATTCTATAATAAAGAAAACAACTATAGATGTCAAAAGGGTTATTTTCAAATCTAGAATATAAAAGTAAAATCTAATTCAAAAATATATTTGTACAGCCTTTAATGATACTCAACGCCTCTCTATTATCAAGGTTAAATGTTGTGTATGTGTTTCTGATAACTCTTCTAATATCTCATCTGTTTTACAAGCCATGTTGAATACTATTGTACCATTTGATGAACAGTTCTGGAAGAACATCTCAGCCAGCTCATGCTCGGATGGTCCTGAGACAATCTAAGCCTGTCTACCTGGATTCCCTCAACCACAAAAAGAACCAGTTTTCTGTGTGCTCACTCCTCATTAATTCCTTACTTTTATTCTTTCTCCCCAATGTTCTCTACCAAAACTATCTTCCTGCAGTTCAGGGTCCATTAGAATAGTTCCCCTCTCTGGGAGAGACTCTCCAACTGCCACAAGCCACAACTTTGTGTCCCATTCAGCAGGAAATAGTAAGCGAACCAATGTCTTCATCCTTTGTACTTTAACAGCAGTTAGAGTGTCTTCTCATAAGAGAAAGATAAAGGGGGACAGAATTAGGGTGATTGGACCCCTGAAGGTAAAAAGGTCAAGAAACTTTTTCCTATATCTTGCCCAGTTCCAAAGAACTGTTTGTCCATATGTGTGCTGCATACCTGGCTCTGCAAAGGACAGGCCTCACCCTCTTTGATGCCAGTCAAGTCACCAGAAAAAATCAGCCTCTGAACTCCACCTGTGCCATCTGCCTGTGCAAACTGAAAGGGATCTCATCCTTCTGCTGGTGGGCCTTGGCATGATGCAGTCTGGGTGCCGCCAGTGGCCAACAGCCTCAAATCTCTCCAGAGACAATTGAACTTTCTTGCTGGTATGGTACTTCAAAACCATCTAGCCTTAGACTTCATTTCTGCTTATCATGTGTGGGGGGGCATGTATGGTCATGGGAAAAGAATATTGGTTTTCTTTTCTTGTTAATGAATCAAATTTTGTTAAGCTGCTTGACTGCTATAAACCTGAGGACCCCACCCCTTGTTTCTCTAACCCTTTAGTTACTTGGCTTCTCATTAGCCACCTCCTTACTATAGGAACCCTATTGCTTGTGGCCCCTGTCTCATCAAATTTCTCAGATAACAAATAATTAATATTGCTAAGGTTGCTACTAATCAGGTCCTGAACACCACCTACCTATCTGGACCTATGGTAAATTATAAAAAACTCATTCTGGATGACACTGCCCCATTATAAAAACAAAGGAGGAGTGTTGGGCACTGCCAGGCACAAGCTGGAGCCTTCAGGAGAGGTGCATGAGTTGCCAGGTATGACTAAGGATCCCGGGACATTCAGGAGGCCACTCCCTCTCCAAGCCCAGCACAATTGAACTTTGGCTTTGCCCATAGCCCTGTGACCTTTGGCCAGTTGCCTAGGAAACTTCTTGTCAGCCAGCACCTTCACACAGCCCATCCCCCTGAGACCCTCTTCCCACCACTAGATCACCTCGCCCCTCCCCCACCATTACCTACATGCTGTAATGAATGTCCCCTAATCAGGCATAGGCTAGCAACCTTTAAACCCACCAATCCCCTTAGGGTCCTGTTCCTACCTTCAACTGCTTATAAATCCATTTCCCTGTCAATAAACCAAGAGATGTTTACTGAAACTATCTCCTGAACATCTTTACTTTTGCACACTTGCCACCCTGGTTGTCTTGGCACCTTCAAGGGGACTGTGGCTGGCTCTGGAGTGAGGACCCAGGAACCTACATCTCTCTACTTCAAGGCCAATATGAGATGAACCACATCACTCCACCACACACTCATGTCACACACTCTGCCTCAGCGTGAGACCACAGTAATGGAGCCAGCTATTTGCCCCTAAAATGTTTCCTTAAGGCATTTCCCACAGCAGCAACAAGAAAAAATCCACACAACAATCTATAAATACACCCACATTCTTATTCAAGTCCAGGGCTACATTGATATTTATATTCAAATCCACATCCATGCTCAGATCTCTATCAACCTCCAAATTATAATAAGCTCCTTATTGATACGCATACAATCTAATGTCTCCATGGCTCAAGAAATCTACTAAGTAGTAAATGTTCACTTTCCTTTTTTATATTTTACTTATTTAGTTATTTTTTTTTAAACAAGGAACAGTATTTTATTTCTACCTGGTGACATAGGCAGCAGGACTCTTATTTGTAGGTTAATCCTCAATCACAAAGGTATTCTCTTTCTTCTTTACTTGTTTCTTCTGAATATTGATGTCTTCATTTACTTTCTTTTTTTTTTTTTTTTTTTTTTGGTTTATTTATTTATTTGAGAGAGACAGAGAGAAGGAGGGGGAGAGAGAGAGAGAGAGAGAGAGAATGGGTGTGCCAGAGTTTCCAGCCTCTGTAAACGAACTCCAGATGCGTGCGCCCCCTTGTGCATCTGGCTTGTGGGGAACCATCGAGCACCAGGAAACCAAAAGTGCCTCCATCTTAAATAATGACTCCATTTTATAATAAGTTGTCTGTTCTGGAAAGTCACAAGGTCTGCAGTTGTTAACCCATGCACGGATAAAGAATAATGTGACCCATAAAGAATGAGAAAGTAGTTATCTCATGGCTTTGGGGCTGGGGCCTTATCCTGTGAAACATCTTGTGCCTTTGGGGCCGAAACCTTATCCTATTGAAACGGAACTGTAGCAATACCTAAACTGTTGACAAACTTCCCTGTTCTGCTGTATAAGATGCACCCTGAGAAAAATTAAAATTGGCAGCTTGATCAGACTCCTGTCTTGCTGTCGGTTCCTTGTGTCTCTTGTCCCTTTCATTTCAGGTTTTCTGGGGTCCGTGCTCCCGTTGAAGCCCCGCTGGCCAGGGAACTGGCTAACGTAGGTCCTGGGGAATTGAGCCTCGAACCGGGGTCCTTAGACTTCATAGGCAAGTGCTTAACCACTAAGCCATCTCCCCAGCCCAAGCCATCCCCCCAGCCCTCATTTACTTTCTATCAGAAAAAAATTGGTAAGTATGGATCACATATGGTTAGCATCGTGCCCTTCTCTCTTTTTTTAAAATTCAATTTAATTTAATTTGTTCTCAATTTCTTAAATATTTTCCATGATTATAAAAAAATTCCATGCTAATACCCTCCCTCCCCCCCCCCCGTTTCCCTTTTGAAATTCGATTCTCCATCATATCCCCTCCCCATCTCAATAAGCGTGTCTTTTATTTTGATGTCATGATCTTTCCCTCCTCTTTTTTTTTTCTGTTTTTCTTTATTAGTTAGTTTTGTATTCATCAAATACAGTCAGCTTGGTACCATTATTAGGCTCATCCGTGATCTGCCCCCTCCCCTTGGCCCCTCCTTGTTGAGGTATGTGGGTCATGAATTGTGGAGTTATCCCACAGTTATGTGTAAGATAAATGTCTCTGCATATCATGACCCAACATGTGGCTCTGACATTCTTTCCACCCCCTCTTCCGCAAAATTTCCCTGAGCCATGTTGGGTTCATTTTTGGTCTGCTTCAGTGATGAGGTGTTGGGGGCCTCTGAGGCTCTGGCTCTCTGATTTGGTGGGAGTTGATTTTTCTCTGTGCTGATCTCCTTCCCCCTTGTGCTGGTATCCGGTTCATCAGGAAAACAGCCCCCTTGCTTGTTTCTCCAATTTTTCTTAGTTTCAGCTGGGGCCCTTTTGAGGTATGATGGGGTGGCTCTCTCCTTAGGATCTACATCTATCTGAAAAAGAGAAGCAAATTCTCCAACGGAGAGTAAGCTAGCACCAGGACAAGAGATAATCCTTACTTTTTTTTATAGAGAATTTAATAGGTGTAGGCCCTCTTGTAGTCCATGATTGATGGTAGCTTGATATTGGAGAGTAGGCTTATGTTTGGATATGGTTCTGGCTTGTTTCCCAGCTCCAGCTATGGGAGATCAGTTAGCCAAATTAAGAGCGGTTGGTTCCCCACCATTTCTGTGTGCCACTATTGCACTTGTGTGGGTATCACAACAAGTTATTTGCTGCTAAGTAGGTTAGACCATGAGTTGCTTGGAGAGATATTGGTCATTTTCCCCCAGTAGCCCATGTAGCACCTTCTGGAACTAGACACGCTGACTGTCTGGGGACTGACTCTCTTCCAACTTCCAGCCATGACATTCCATTTTGCATGTCAACTACATAAGGTGTCTTCAGCAGTACGGTCTTACCACTAACCTTTGGTGGGTCATCAAGTACTCTGACAGAAATCTGTCTGTCTTTTAGGAAACCTTGTAGGTCTCTCTGATCAAAAGCTCATTGTGGATGATAGCCCCATGCTGGTACTGGGAGTTACAGGTCAGTGCCCACTAAGAAAATGAGGAAAAAGATAACTAATGTACAAGAGTTATAGATAAGAGAGAGAGAGAGAGAGAGAGAGAGAGAGAGAGGGAGAGGGGAAGTGAGGGAGGGAAGATGTAGAAGATTAAGGTTAGTCTTGATCTTACCCTCTCCAGTGTCTTGTGGTTCAGGTGTTCCCTGTAAGGGCCTGGTGAAGGATCAGCCATTTGGTCTGCCTTTTAGTAAGTACAATTTTATGGCCCCATTGCCGTTTGGGTCTAGATTTGTGTTCCCCACCCCTTTGATGCCCTCCTCACCCTCCCCTTCCATCCTAGTGTCTAGTTCACGAGATGCTTGCTGGATATGTAAGGCATCTTGGGTGGATTCAGGTTAGGTGCTGTAGATGAGTGAGACTATGTGGCGATTTGTTTTATGTGATTGGGTAAGTTCACTGAGAATGATCTGTTCCAGGTTCAACCATTTTTCCTCAAATTTCATTGTGTCATTTTTTCTTACTGCTGTATAGAATTCCATTGTGTAGATATACCACATCTTAGTTATCCATTCTTCTAGTGATGGACATCTGGGTTGATTCCAGCTCTTAGCTATTATGAATTGAGCTGATACAAACATGGTTGAGCAAATCTCTCTAGCCTGTGGTTTGAAGGTTTTAGGGTAGATGCCCAGTAAGGGAATAACTGGTTCTGTTGGTAACTCTATAGTCAGCTTTCTCAGGAGTCTCCATATTGCTTTCCAAAGTGGTTGCACCATCCTACATTCCCACCAACAGTGGATAAGTGTTCCTACTTCTCCACATCCTCGCCAGCATTTATTTTTATTTGATTTTTTGATGTTTGCTATCCTTATTGGGGTAAGGTGGAATCTCATAGTTGTTTTAATTTGCATTTCTCTGATGATTAGGGATGATGAACATTTTCTTAAGTGTATGTTTGCCATTTGTATTTCTTCCTCTGTGAACTGCCTGTTCAGCTCTTATTTGAGAGAGAAAAGCAGAGAGAGAGAGGAAGATAGAAAGAGAGAGAGAATGGGTATGCCAGGGCCTCCAGCCACTGCAAATGAACTCCAGATGCATGCACCATGTTGTTCATCTAGCATATGTGGTTACTTGGTAATAGAACCTGGGTCCCTAGGTTTCACAGGCAGGTGCCTTAACCACTAAGCCATCTCTCCAGCCCACTTTTCAATTTCTTAAACACCATGTACAAGACATTGTGAGAAGGGCTATAACTTTTGTGAATATATATCCCAGGCACATACTCTAGTCACATCCTTTCACAGATAAGGAAACAGAAGCATAAAGAGCTCCAAAGGCCCTCAAGGGCAACTTGTTAGAGCTGTGGCTGATCTCAGACAGGCTGACTTTACTCTTCTTCGATACCTTTGAGGTGTCCCTGCCAATGAGTGTAGAGAAGGGTGGAATGGGGACATGGTTTTGGTTTTCTTCATCTGGGTTCAGTTTCCTTTTTACATGAAAATAGCTTTTATTTTTATAACAGAAACTCACCTGCTACAATTTCTAAATTACCCATT
This sequence comes from Dipus sagitta, assembly GCA_036346955.1. Lineage (NCBI taxonomy): Eukaryota > Metazoa > Chordata > Mammalia > Rodentia > Dipodidae > Dipus > Dipus sagitta. The sequence goes on from CM070771.1 coordinate 153,054,382, forward strand.
TAAAATGGATGAGTGGGGTTGGAGAGATGGCTTAACAGTTAAGGCACTTTCCTGCAAAGCTTAAGGGCCCAAGTCCAACTCTCCAGGTCCCATGTAAGCCATACACACAAGGTGACAAAAGCATGCAAGGTCACACATGCACACAAGATGTCTGAAGTTCACTTGCAGTGGCTGGAGGCCCTGGAACACCAATTCTCTCTCTCTCTCTCTTCCTCTTTCTCATAGAAACATAAATAAATAAAAATAAAATGGATGAATTACACTGGGAGGTGTCACACTGAGTATTTCATACATTATACAGGTGTTTAATGACCAAGGGAGATGTCACATGGAGTATTTTGTACATTATACAGGTATTTGTTGGATACCTAGGATACTTACTGTGAGTCAGTAACTGTTCCAGGAACATGCACTGCAATGGCTAATAAAAGAGGCCATATGGCACCCATATAGATCTTAGATTTGACAAGAGGATTTGACTGTGATTAATACACACAGAAAATAAGTGGCAATGTATTATTTTGAAATGTGATATTTGCAAGGTAAAAAAAAATGTTAAGCATGGCTAAAGGAATCAGGAGAAACTGAGGCAGGGTAAGAGACTAAAGATATGGTAGTGTGCGTGGACCTCATTGGCAAAAGGAAATCTGAACAAAGATTAAAGGAAGGTGCAAGACTGTGCCATGTGGCTGAGAAAGAGGCCTCACACAGGGTAATTGTGGGGTTAGAGGTGCTAAAGCAACTGCTCAGACTAACCAATGATCAGGACAGGAGTCAGCAGTGAGAACCACAGAGCCTCTCTGAGGCACCTAATCTGTCAGACAGTGGGGAAAATTAAGTATGGCCTGGGCACAGACTGGTAGCAGGGCCTGCTTGGCTCCTGTTTTTAATCCTGCGATCTGCACAGTGGCTATGTGGATGGCCTCACATCCTCTGCTAATGGGGAATTATTACCCTTGTCCCTGAGTTCTAAAGGATGTCACGCTTCATTCTCTCTGTGCTGAAACACTGCCCTCCTGTAATGGGGGCCACTTATGTGGGCTTGGGCACTGGTGTCACTGTTGCTCTTCTGGGTTCAGTTGAAGTAGTGAGGCTGCAACCCCTTGTGCTAGTTGTGCTTGAATGCCTGTGGGCTCAAAGATGGAGGATGTGCAATAGTTCTGACATACTCTTCCCAAGCAGTGTGAATTCAGAAGTACCTCACCCACTGTTAAGATATCACCTGGATACTGCAGCCTGGGCTCTAGGAAAAGAATGGAGAACGTGGAAGGTGATTTAAGTTCCTTCTGTCCAGAATCCATGTGGATCCTCCAACCTGGCTGACGCCTGCAATGACTACACACTTCCAGTAGCTACAGTGGCTAATCCACGTACCCTCCCATCCATCTTTCCCCTGCAAAGGGGGTTTGTCTTCCTCCAGCGAGGAGCCTCATTGGAATTGCCAGGGCACTTTGTTCACTTTTCTGCATTATCAGCCCAGTCTTACATGCTTCTAGTCACTCCTTCCTGCGTTCCCACATCCTCCCCTAGTCATTCACCACAAAGGGCAGTTGTCTACCTGTTGATTAAGTTTTTCTAGGTAAAGGCAGAAATGAGTCTTTCCATTTCTTTCATTTTCCTCAAGCTTCCCACATTCACTGTTTTAAGGCTTTTAGAGTTCCACTTATTAAACCAATTTGTAAGTACAAAAAACCTATTTTTCATTTTAGTTTATTATTCATTAAGTTAGAGCATCTAACTAATGAGGAATATTAAGTTAAAATGTGTACCTTAAATGTGGACAAGCCTACAAAAATAATCCTACCCATTTCTTCTCTCTTTTGTACTTAGTTACCATCTCAAGATTATAGGGCCCAGTGTTCAATGAAACTCTAGCTCTAACTACAACTCGAACCACTGTGTTTGTTAATTCTATGAAAGTTGAGAAATAGTATGTTATGTTTTAGTAGTGCATAAACAAGTCAGGACCCCTTTAATTTTTGTTGCTGTTGCAAATATTTTAGTGTAAAATTTAGAACATTAATTTAGAATTTCTAGTTGGAGCAAATCAGAGCTTTGATTTAAATGATTTATATATTATGTGCACACATACAATTTATCCATTATACACTTATGCCAAAATATAAAATTTTATATAGCCTATTTCATAGCATTTATTTCCTCCCCCATATCTGATTTGTAAAACAGAAAGTAATTGAAAACAAGGTACATGTTTGCTAAACTTGACATTAACTCACTCCACAGGATTTAACTTCATGAAATTGCTCATGTTGACGTTGTTTTCTTGAGTGCCTAGAGAATCTGACTTCCTCTGTCACAAATCCTATTTTGAATTTATTATAAATGTGATACATGGCATTTCCTCCCTCACAGTCTCCCCAACAACAGTTTCTGAACATGGACCTCCCTAACTCTACCACCAAGAAATATCCCAGGGAAAGATTAGAGTTTTTAAGTGATCTAGCACCCAAATGTAAGGAGTGAACTCAGAATAATACCTTATGACATTTTAAAAATTTGCAATACCAGTGGCAATCATATTGCTTTGTACAGCTTGGACCTTCTCTAGCATGCTTCTCTCAGCTTGTGGGAATCCCTTTGGCATGTTTTGCAGGACACATATAATCCTAATGACCTCATATTTTGTCTAACTTGGAATACCTGATTTTTTACCCCCTGTGTTGGAAGGATATTTTTGCCAGATTTAGAATTCTTGGTTGACTGGATATTTTTTGGTGCTATAAGGCATCATCTCACTGCATCCTGAGTACCAACATTTCTGATAAAATCTCAGCATACCATATTTTGGAGGATCTTACATGTTATGAAACATATATCTAGACAGCTAATATTCTCTCACTAACTTAGTTTCTGATAGTCAGATTATAATATATGTTGATGTGGATTTCTTTGAGCATAACCTTACTGTGTCTTAGTTCAGCAGCTTTTATTAGTAGATTCATATATTTTGTTACATTTGGAGTAGCATTGAGCAATATGTTTTTTACGTAACACGTGACCCTTCTCTGAAAACCTATTATTTTCTTTATGTATCCCCTGACTATACTCCTGACTCAGTCATCTCCAGAATCTCATAGGCTCCATTTCCATGTTTTCTGGCTTTTCCCCACTAGCATAAACCTGTTGTAGATCTTTTAAAGCTACTGTACTATTGAACTTCCAAAATTTCATTTGCTTCCTTCTTATACTTTCTCTCTAGGATCTAATCCTATTAATTTGTTATTCATGTCCCAAATTTGTTCATCTTCCTTTAGCTATAGGCATGTTTAAGATTAGTGTTTTAGGGTTGGAGAGATGGCTTAGCAGTTAAGCACTTGCCTGTGAAGCCTATGGACCCCGGTTCGAGGCTCGATTCTCCAGGACCCACCTTAGCCAGATGCACAAGGGGGCGCATGCGTCTGGAGTTCGTTTGCAGAGGCTGGAAGCCCTGGCGCGCCCATTCTCTCTCTTTCTCTCTGTCTATCTGCCTCTTTCTCTCTCTGTTGCTCTCAAATAAATAAATGCAAATGAACAAAAAAATTAAAAAAAAAGATTAGTGTTTTATAATCTTATCCCCAAAGCATAGTGTACTATTGATGTATGATTTGGGAGTTTGGGAGGGGTCTTCCAAATTTATGAACCCTCAATATTAGGTCCTGTCATATTTTTTAAAAAGTGGATAAAAACAGACTAAAGAAGGATAAATTATGAATTATTAAGTTTATTTAGGGAGAAATCACAAATTGTGAGGTATATTTAAGGGAACATTTGGCTCTAGGAAACAGTCTAGGAAAGAATTGCAAGTATGTGAAAGATAAGAAACATGCACTTGTGTGGAAAACGGCACAGTCCATGAGTTTCATTTAAGAGAGATGGTGGTTTTTAGGGAAAGACTGGGGTAGAGTCACAATTATATGGAAGATAGAGCCTAGAAGTTTATGTAGGGAGATTTAGAAGAAACACACACTTGTGTGGAAGGCATAGCATCTACCCTGAACCTCCTCATGACAGAAAGTTAAAAGAGCAAATAGTGGTGGCCTAAGGAAGAATAGCAGAGGGAAAATATCAGAGTAGAAACCAAGAAATTCTGATGAGAAATGAGTAGCAAAGTTATAGCCGTGGTTATCCCAAGTTTAGAGAAATTACCAGGTAGCAGGCTCAGAGTTTAGAAGAAACACCCAAGTGATGGACCTAGGGTGTATGGAAAATGCACACATGGTCGATTTAGAGAACAAAGGAAAATCATACTTGTAATTAATGTGAGAAGTTACCCCAAAGTATAAAACAAGCAAGCAGAAAAACTACTCAGGCCAAGAAGCAGTGTTATGTTCCCCCCTGCCTTTAGCCAGGTTGGGTGGGTGGGGGGAGCTAGACTTACATGTGTCCCCGTAACCAGAGTGAGGAGAGGCAGAGAGGAGCCTGGAAACAGCAAGGGCAAGCCTTTATAGTTGATTGACAATGGATTCTTTGGTCAGATTCAGGTATGTAAGTGGAAGACCCTATTGGTTTGTAGATTTGAAGGGTGGGCCCCAGAGGCCAGTCCACCTAGGTAGTATGTTATCCTGTGGGCAGTAGGGGGCACTGGAGATGTTGTGGATGAATCTGGATCAGACATGAGATCCATTCCTGCCAAGGCAGGTTGACATGTGGGGTGGCATCTTCTGGCTCCCTCTTTGAGCTTCTGTCCCTAACTGAAACTGTCTAAAAGAAACTGCCTTTCTCCTGAGTCTCCTATACCATCACATAGCATAGCAGAGAATAGCACAGCATAGGCCCAATACCTAACAAAGGTCTTGACAAGAAGGTGACAGAAATATCACAGTGAGGGAAGGATGTGTAAAGAAGAGAGCAGAGGGGTAAAAGGAAGGGAAGATGGGAAGGATTGTCAAATGTGCAGGGCAAAGAATAGCTCTTGATGGATAGTGCAACTCTGTGACTCCTGGACAGTTGCCTAGAGAAATCAAATTTGGACCTCTGACCTCCTGATTCATGAAACAATAGATTTCTGTTACACAAAGCCACAAACTTAATAGTGACACATCATTAGAAAATTTATATGAAGTGACTATTTAATGTAAAACACATGCTATTTCCCATTCTATGAATATAAGCCAAAGTTTCATTTCTTAACTAAGTTACATGTTATTGTATATTTAGAGGGCTATATACCATTATTACTCCAGAAAGACAGAACAAACTGCTTCTTGAACGTGTGGGCCTCATTGGATCAGTGATCTTGGATACAAAGACCTTCAGCCACGTTCACATCCCCAAAACTGAACTCAGTTCTGCTGTTCACATCCCAGTGGTCTGATGGAGCCACCTGACTACACCCAATGCCATGATACAAGGTGAGCAACATGCAGGAAGTAACAGAAAGTGAGGAGGAACCAACGTCACATATAACTGAGAATTCTAGACAGAACTTTCCGAATTCTGACTTCTATCATGTTGTTAATACCTGTGTGAGTCAGTTTTCTCATTTGTGTCACATTCTCGTGTGAACAAACCCTTGTGAGGCTACATGCGATAATGCATGCAATTTGCCAAGCGGTAGTCAGTGAAAACAGTGGTTCATAAACTTGAGAAATCTGATGTTTCTGTTGGGATGACAATGACTGATGCCATGAGCAGCTTCACAGGAGTACCTGGAGGTGATTCAGCCTGAGAAGTCCATCCAGGTTACTGCTGGAGAAACAGACACTCTGAACTGCACCAGATGTGTAGGACAGAACCAGGTAGCTATCTACAAGTTCACAGAAGAGCTCTTCCTCTGAGTCGCGAATCCCACAAATATTTCAAAAAGATCCAATTTGGACTTTACCATTGGCATCATTAATGTCACTCCAGCAGATACAGGTACTTACTGTGCTGTGTGAAGTTCCAGATATTGGGCAGTGAGAAGAAGATTCAGACTGGAGGAGACACAGAGATCTTTGTGCATGGTGAGTGTACCTTTTTCTCATCATCTCCCCTTGTGTGGCCCAGGTCAAACTAATACCAGCAATTCTGTGAGTAGCATCTGAGGAGCAGGTACAGAATTGGGCACTGGTGTTCATGATCTTAATTCACCCCAGGAAAGGATCTGGGAAGGAGAGGAATGAAGAGGACATGTACTTTGTTGGGGTTCCACCTCAGGTAAATTGGAACATATCCATGCTCCATGTCTGCCTGGCCCCAGGCCTCATCTTTCACAGTCTGTCCCAGCCCTCTGCCATACTGATGAGGCATGCACAGATGAGGAATCTCTCAGTGACACTGTCATATCTGACCTGCTGCCCCTGTGGCACCATCTTCTGTTTGTTCCCTAGGCAATGAGGGCCTATTGTGTGCCAGCTTCCAATCTTGCAATCTGGCAAGAGATTGCATCTAGTGACTCATGAACCCTGTGGTATAACACCACAGCTCTCGAAGCTTACTCTGAACTTTGAAGACGCACCCTAGTCCCAGAGCTCCATGGGAGTCAGCTGTCGTATGCATTGGGACCTCCTTGCAGTTTGACTTCTCCTCCTGCCCAATCCTGATTCTACCCACTGTGTCTCACAAATATCAATTTTAATGTATTTACTGAAAGACATCTGCCTCTTCTCTGTGTCCTACAGAGCCCCACAGTCACAAGAGAAATCATGCATAATGCTAGAAAGGTGGCGTCCCATTATGTTTAAGGGAGCAAATCAGTCAGGAAAGGATGGATAGTTTTGATTGCTTCAGGAATAAGAAATCACTCAAGTGAATATGTAAGTTAAGGTTTAATCCAACCCATGTGTCTACAAGAGAACTCTGGCTGAAGTAGAAATGAGAAAACAATATGAGAGTAGCACAATGTATTAGTCAATTTCTCTTTGCTGTTTCAAACAATGTGACAAAAATCAGTGTGAGGCAGCAAGGGTTTGTTCAGTTCAGAGGGTAAATTCCACTAGGGCAGGAAAGACGCAGTGGCAGGCAGTTGAGGTAGCTGGTCACATTCAGCACAGTGAGGAAGTAGAGTGATGAATTCTTTAGCTCCACCAGTTCTCTCTTGTTCATAGTCCAGGATGCCTGCCCATGTAATGCTGCTACTCACAGTTTATATGAGTCTTCCCACATGAACTCACTTAATCAAGATACTGAGGCAGGCCAAGAGCTAACCTAATGGAGATAATCCCTCACAGGTGATGCTAGGTCCTGTCAAGCTGACGATCTATGCAAACCATCACACTTAGGTAGGAGGCAGATTTTTACTCATGCAAGAGGTGATGATCCATATAAAACAGACATTTTCACTGATGTGTTCTGAGGACTCTGAGAGCTTAGATCCCTTTTATTGACAATTGTTATTTGCTTGCTTCATGATTTTTTTTTTTTTTTGAGGTAGGGTCTCACTGTAGCCCAGGCTGACCTGGAATTTACTATGGAGTCTCAGGGTGGCCTCAAATGTACAGTAATCCTCCTACCTCTGCCTCCCAAGTGCTGGGATTAAAGGCATGCACTACCATGCCTGGCTTTTGTTTCATTATTTTTATAACTAGCTGGATTGGTTAGTGGATTCTACAAAGAACCAAAAATATGAACCTGAATAATTCCAGTCCAGGCAATAAAGCCTTTTTTTCCCCAGGAAAACCAGAATTCAGTTTCAGTTCCCATTGTGGTTTAGACCTGGTCAGAAACAACCTCTTCCCCTTTCATTTTCTCCCTAATCAAACTCAGATACCCATAGGCATTTTTTCCAATTTTTTTATTAACAACTTCCATGATTATAAAAAATATCCCATGGTAATACCCTCCCTCCCCCCACACTTTCCCCTTTGAAATGTCATTCTCCATCATATCACCTCCCCATCTCAATCAGTCTCTCTTATTTTGATATCATCATCTTTTCCTCCTATTATGATGGTCTTCTGTAGGTAGTGTCAGGCACCGTGAGGTCATGGATATCCAGGCCATTTTGTGTCTGGGGGGAGCACGTTGTCCTACCCTTTCTTTGGCTCTTACATTCTTTCAGCCACCTCTTCCATAACAGACCCTGAGCCTTGGAAGTTGTCATAGAGATATTGCAGTGCTGAGCACTCCTGTCACTTCTTTCCAGCACCATGATGCCTTCTGAGTCATCCCTAGGTCACTGCCATCTGAAAAGAGAAGATTCTCTACCAAAAGTAAGAGTAGTATTAATATATGGGTATGAACATTAAGAGAAGTACTTACTGGGGAGTTTGATAAGCATAATATATACATTTAGCCAGACAGCAGCAGACGTTACACCCTTAGGGCTCATGACTACCCTGTTTTAAGTTTTAAGTATAAGGGAAGTATTCTCTTTCATGGAATGGGCCTGCAGTCCAATTACAGAGCAGTTGGTTTCCACCATGACAGATGTGCTACTATTGCACCTGTTGGCTCATTTGGCCTGGCTGGCCAAATATAAGGCTTGCAGTGTCCACTGTTGAGTATCTTCACTGGTGTTTTCTCTTTCTCCCATTGAACTGCATGCAGAATGGCTTCTTCCAGCTTTCTGTCAGCTGGTATACATGGAGGAGGTTATCAGCTCAGTTCCAGCAGGATTTCTCAGTGGCCTTGCAGCCCAAGTATGTGGAGTCTTCAGAAATAGGGTCTTACCATCTATTCCTGGTGGGAAACCAAGGGCCTCAGCAAGCCCATAGCCATATTGCAAAATGATGCAAAGCTTCATACTCTGTACTGACATCTCCATGTGTCTGACCTAAGTGATGCTGACATGGGTAAACCATGGGACAGTAAAAGGCATCAGGTAAAGTGAGCCACCTCAACAGACCAGTGGGGAGTGGAGAGCATATAATGTCCCAGAGCAGTCAATCATCCTGGAAGGCAGGGATAATCATAGAATAGCACATGCTTGGGCCAAAGTAGGTCCAGAGAGCTGACAGAGGACCACAGATGAGCAATGGTACCATGGGATAGGCTCCATTCAAGAGCACATTTGCTTTTCCTGTTTTTATTTGGCACAGGCATATCAATAATGACTTGCTAGTTTTTAGACTATGATCAGCATCACCTTTAACCCCCATTGAAACATTTCTCATCTCTAGCATAGACAGAAACAAAGCAAGTCTAGGGAGTACAACTAATTTGCCTAAACCCAAAGCACATCCTTTCGGTAGGCCAGAACATTCATACTTCCTCTGTCCCCAGTTCCTGTCTGCGCACTGTGAGGATGGAAGATGGGCTTTCAGTGTAGAACAGAGTTTAGTCACAAATGTGATAGCTCCCCTCCCAGTCCCGAAAAAATTATCACCACATTCCTTTACCAGTATAACCTTACACCCTCAATGCCCCTAAAGACCCCATCCATCACGCAGAAAGTTATTAAAGTTTGCTCAAATACTTCCTGGAATAAATCATAAAATAATTCTATTTGATTGGATGGACATACAAAGTCTAAAGGTGCCATTAGATTGCACTTGGGTACATTTATCAGCGTATGGATAAAGACTTGCTAGGAGGGTTATTTCAGCAACAGAGCCTGTTCCACACCAGCATCAAGCATTTCTTAGCCACCCTACTCCTAACTCAACTTCATATCTCCAGCTCAGACTGGGGCAGAGCAGGCCACATGTCATCCCCATCTAGAGTTTCAGACTTGGAAATTAGTTAAACATCTTTCTTTCTTGGGTTAGATGCAAACTAGTAAGTCATAAGAAAGATCTCAAGATTTCTGGAGGAGCTAAATGCATCCAGTGTATGCTCAGAGAGAAAGAATGCAATACTTTTGGTTAGGGTAATTCTGAGTGACTGAAAAATAAACCATGAGAAATCCCTCCTTCGTTGTTGTCTGCACAGCCTGGTTCCTACTTCACAATCATGACTGTGGTTGCTGTTTCTCTACAGTGAAGTCACTTCCTGTCGTGCAAAGGTAACCACATATTTTCTTCTCTCCATGGTGCAGATTCTGCACTCTCTCTACAGACACTGGACAGAGCAGGCTCCTTAGATCGCCAAGATGCCTATTCTTGATTTCTGGCCCCAGACTCCGAACGGTGTCCTGCTACTTATCCTACTTCTGGGACCCAGAGGTGAGCATGTACCTGAATCCCCTTCCCTTCCCCTGGGACATTCCTGCTCATGGAATTCAGGGGCTCAAAGTAAACACAGGAGAGAGGGCACTACCGAGTCCTGACCTTTGGCTTTGTTGGTTCATCTCCTGTAGCAGGGGCAAGAAGTATCCCATCAGGTGATGCTCCAAACTACACTTCCATACCTATAGTACTTCAGCTAAAAATGTACCTTTCAGAATAATCATACTTATCTCCCTGTCACTCACAGGCCGCAGGAATTGATGTTATCTGTCCAAGGCCACTAAGCTAGTTCTGAAGCAGCTGGTGTGGTATCCTGTGGCCAAACTCTGTGCTGTCTACTCACTGCTTGTGGATGTGAAGTCCGAGTGCAGGCAGTGGTGCAGTGTCCATGGGAGTGCTTAGCCACAATCCTTCCTTGGTGGGATTCAGTTCTACACTTTGCCTTGTTTTTTTTTTTTTTTTTTTTTTTTTTTTTTTTTTTTTTTTTTTTTTTTTTGCCTTTCATGTTTTGAGTGTTGCAACCCAGCCCTTTCTTCCTTAAGAGCTTCTACATTTTCTGCTTGTGTGGGGCCAAACTATGACAAGGAACCATGGACTAGGTGGCAGAACAACAGACATGCATTTCCTGTCAATGTGGAAACCTGGAGCTCATGGTCATGGAGTTCCCTGGATCTGTCTGTTCCAAAACCTCCTTCCTTGCCTTGTTCGGCATCTTCTCCTTGTGTCTTCACACACCATCTTCACTCTGCCTATTTGTGGGTATTTTCTCCTTCTCTCATAACACGGACAGTCATGTTTGAGACAAACTCATTGACTTCATTTAACCTTAATTTCCTTTTTAAAGATCCTTCGTCACAATGGCACATTTTCTTTCTTTTTTTTTCTTTTTAAAAGGAATAATTGTGAACTTTATTTTAAAATATCCTTGTGCATCTACAGCACTTACTTTTCTTTTTTTCTTTATTAGTTAGTTTTGTATTCAGCAAATACAGTCAGTTTGGTACCATTATTAGGCTCACCCATGATCTACCCCCTCCCCTTGGCCCCTCCTTGTTGAGGTATATGGGTCATGCATTGTGGAGTTAGCCCACAGTTATGGGTAAGCTAAATGTCTCTACATATCATGACCCAACATGTGGCTCTGACATTCTTTCTGCCCCCTCTTCCGCAAAATTTCCCTGAGCCATGTTGGGTTCATTTTTGGTCTGCTTCAGTGATGAGGTGTTGGGGGCCTCTGAGGCTCTGGCTCTCTGATTTGGTAGGAGTTGATTTTTCTCTGTGTTGATCTTCTTCCCCCTTGTGCTGGTATCCGGTTCATCAGGAAAACAGCCCCCTTGCTTGTTTCTCCAATTTTTCTTAGTTTCAGCTGGGGCCCTTTTGAGGTATGATGGGGTGGCTCTCTCCTTAGGATCTACATCTATCTGAAAAAGAGAAGCAGATTCTCCAATGGAGAGTAAGTTAGCACCAGGACAAAAGAGATAACCCTTACTTTTTTATAGAGAATTTTATAGGTGTAGGCCCTCTTGTAGCCCATGATTGATGGTAGCTTGATATTGGCGAGTGGTCTTATGTTTGGATATGGTTCTGACTTGTTTCCCAGGTCTAGCTATGGGTCCTGTACCACTGAGGAGATCAGTTAGCCAAATTAAGAGCAGTTGGTTCCCCACCATGGCTGTGTGCCACCATTGCACTTGTGTGGGCCAATGGCACATTTTCAAATGCTGAGTTTTTTTGTCTTCATCTATTGTTAGAAAAAATTCATTTTATAACACTTCAAAGCACTTGCCCTGTTCTGCTCCATTTTCTCCTGGAAGGTTCCTTTTTCCTCAATCCCTTCTCTCAAGAGAAGTAGGATTGAGGACAGCCTGAAAGAATCCTGGTCATGCTTTCCCATGATGCTCTCTATCCACACACCCTCTTTTACTTGAAGCAAACTCCTTGGCTTCCTAGTTGGACACAGCAATTTGCTATCTCCCCACTATGGCACTGTCCATGTGTCTCCTCATTTCAGAGAATCAGCACCTGGCTTTACAAAGGATTCCCAATTCATTATGCCACCCTCAATGGCAGGAGTAAGGGATAAGCTCTTCCAATGCTGTGGAAATTTGTTCTCTTGTCTAATCCTTGCCACACTTCTGGGAGATATATATTATTATTCTGTTCACAGAGAGGGAACTGGGGCAAAGGAAGGGACTGGCCTGTGGTTACCTACCTCGCTTAGTACCGAAGCTGGGGTTTAACTCTAATATAGGCAGTCTGAGATTTCTTTTCCTACATTCTTTCATCCTTCTTGCTTCTCTCTCTCCTTCCCTCTCTTCTTTACCTCCTTTCTTTATTCCTTCTTTTCTTAGTGGTGGTGCTAGATTGTGAATTTATTTTCATACACATCAAACATATGATTTGGGATTGAGATATAGCTACACCCTAATCTGTCATTCAACCTTGCTGTGCTCCTTGGCTTCTCAGTGTAGCTTAATCACAAAAGAAGGAGAAAGTTCAGTGACACCGACGCATGAACTGAGGGAAACAGCATAATGGTGGAAAGACTTATGTTGTTTACACAGCTGTGTTACAGTGTCAGTGAACTCTGGAAATACTCTCACAGGAACATGCATATGTGTTCTAGTATTAGTCTTTGTTGTGCTTCAATCCAGTCAGGATGAAAACCAAGGTAATCATCACATAACTAGAGCTAAAATTCAAAACTATGCACTGACAGTTTTGTCAATGATGTATTAAATAATTTCTCATTCTCTCACTCTCTTGTTCTTGCTCTTTCTCTCATCTGACTAAGATTTCCACAGTGGTTCATATGTTTGCATGCATATAATCACAGCTGTGTATATGTATAAGTGCATATCACTACACACACAGACAGATACACATTTTAATATGTGTTGTTTTATCAAAATAACATTCTTCACTCTAATATGATATTGACATAGAACAGAAGTTTTATTTTTCCTACCACCACACCCACTTCTTCTTTTGTGCTTTGATTCTTGATTCTTTAAGCTTCCTTAACTTCTTTTTTTAATTCTCTTTTAAAGACTTTATACTTATTTATTTATTTATGACAGAGAGAGGTTGGTTGAGAGAGTGAGAATGGGTGCTCCAGGGCCTGTAGGTACTGCAAATGAACTCCAGATGCATGCACCACCATGTGCATCTGGCTTACATGGGACCTGGAGAATTGAACCGGGGTATTTAGGATTTTCAATCATGTGCCTTAACTGCTAAGCCATCTCTCCAGCCTAATTCTCTTTTAATAAGTAGAAACCTTGTGGGGACACATCATATGTTGGTACCATCATGTCTACCCTCCCTGCTCCCTTTCCACTGAGGGTCATCCTTAGTGGGATTGCTGGTGTTCCCCATGTAGCTGTAGGTTATGAGGTGTGAGAGCAGCAGGCTGTCATTGTGAGGAGGGCTATGACTCTGGATAGTCTTCTCACCCTGTGACTCTTACATTTTTTTATTTTATTTTATTTTTTTATTTTTTATTTTTGCCTCCTCTTCCACAAACTTCCCTGAGCCTTCGTGGATGTGCTTTTTTTTCTTTTCTTTTCTTTTCTTTTTTCCTTCAAGGTAGGGTCTTGCTGTAGCCCAGTCTGACCTGGAATTCACTATGTAATCTCAGAGTGGCCTCCAACTCATGGCAGTCCTCCTACCTCTGCCTCCCAAGCACTGGAATTAAAGGTGTGTGCCACCATGCCCGGCTATGGGTATCCTTTAATTCTACTTCAGTATTGAGTTCTCAGCAGCTTTAGGATTTGTGTTTTAATGTATTTTGAGTGTCCTCAGTGTCTGTCTGCATCACTCTGGCCAAGGATATCATTCTTGCTGTAGAAGCAGCCTTCTTGCTCATCTCACCAGTTCCTCTGCGTCTTCACCTGGGCCCTGGTTGCTACATGAGTGAGGGTGGTTCATCTCCTCTCAGGGAAATAGCTATCTATCCTTATCTTGTTGGTAGGTCTCTGTTCTTGCTACTTTCTGAAAAACAAAACAGAGCCTCCAATGGATAGGATAGGACTAAAGTGATAAGCATTGTTAGTTTACAGAGATTTTGATGAGTGTAGCCTCAATTGCTTCTCATTGGAGTCCATTATCTTGTTCTCCATAGGATTCTGACTTGGTTCCTAGTATCATTTATGGGTTCCTTTCCACTGAGAAGATCTTATAATCAGTCAAAAAGCCATTGGTGGGCTGGAGAGATGGCTTAGCAGTTAAGGCAGTTGTCTGTAGAGCCAAAGGACCTAGGTTCAATTCTCTAGGACCCATGTAAGTCAGATGCACAAGGTACCACATGCATCTGGAGTTTTCAGCAACTGGAGGCCCTGGCACACTCATTCTCTCTCTCTCTCTCTCCATCTCTTTCTCTCTCTCAAAAAGAAATAGTATATATATATATATATATATATATATATATATTTAATGTTTTTTGTTTATTTTTATTTATTTATTTGAGAGCAACAGACAGAGAAAGAGGAAGATGGAGAGGGGGAGAGAGAGAGAGAGAGAGAGAGAAAATGGGTGTGCCAGGGCCTCTAGCCACTGCAAAAGAACTCCAGATGTGTGTGCCCCGTTGTGCATATGGCTAATGTGGGTCCTGGGAAATCGAGCCTCAAACCATGGTCCTTAGGCTTCACAGGCAGGTGCTTAACTGCTAAGCCATCTCTCCATCCCCCAAAATATATATTTTTAAATCCGCTGGTTATCCACCTAGACTAGGTGCCACCATTGCCAAGGTTTGTACATCTTGCCAGGCTGGTTGCTTTTGTATAGCAATGTCCCTTGCTTGTTCAGAACACTGCTGGCCATTTTCCCTCAGCAGCTCATGCAATGCTTGCCAGCAACATATGGGCTATTCATCTGAGAACAGACTTCCTTCCAGATTCAGCTGGATCTCGATGTTTTGCATTAACAGCATGTGGTGTCTTCAGCAATAAGGTGTTTTTAAAAAATTAGTCTTTTTTTTTTTTTTAGTTATGTACACAGTGTGTATACAGCCATGTTAGTACCATTGTTAGACTCTTCCCTATCCTCCCCTCTCCACAGGGACCCTCTTCCTTGGAAAATGTTGGTTGTGCATTGTGGGGTTAGCCATCAGTTATGGGTAAGAGGCAATGTCTCTGTGCATAATGATCCAACATGTGGCTCTAACAATCTTTCCACCCCTTTTCCACAAATTTCCCTGAGCTGTGTTTGGCTTGTTTTAGGTCTACTTCAATGATGAGGTCTTTGGAGCCTCTGTGTCTCTGGATCTCTGGTTTGGTAGGAATTGAATATTCTCTTTATGTATCTCCACCCTTGTGCTGGTATCAGGTTCACCAAGAAAACAGCACTCTTGCTCATTTCCCCAATTACCCTTGGTTTCAGCTAGGACCCTGTTGAGGTGTGATGGGCTGATTCTGTCCTCAGGATCTACATCCATCTGAAAAAGAGAAGCAAATTATCCAATGGAGAGTGAAGTTGGCACGAGATAAATGGGGTAACCATTATTATTTTAGCGAGAATTTAATAAGTGTAGGCCTTCTTGTAGCCCATGATTGGTGGGAGCTTGATAATGGAGAGGGGGCTTATTTTTTGGATATGGTTCTGACTTTTTTCCCAGCTCCAGCTATGGGTTCTGTTCAACTGAGTGGATAAGTTAGCCAAATCAAGAGCAGTTGGTTACCCACCATGGCTGTGTGCCACTATTATACTTGTGTGAGCATCACGTCAGGTTGTTTGCTGCTGAGTAGCTTAGACCATGAGTTGCTTGGACAGATATTTGTCATTTCCCCCCAGTCATTCATGTAGCACCTTCTGGCACTAGACGAGCTAACAATCTGGGGAAATAGGGTTTTATCTTTTACCTCAAGTGGGTATTTCAAGTGATTTGATAGAAACCTGTCTTGATTTGGAAACCTCATAGGTTTCTACAATCAAGAGTTCAATGTGGATTGTAACCAATTTCTGGTACTAGGGGTTACAATCCATGGTCCTTCTTACCACAAAATCTCTCCATTCTTGATGTTTATATGTTTTATTCCACTATCCAGGAGGAAGACTACTATGGGACCAATTCATTTTGGATTTAGTTTTGTGTATATATCCCCCTTCCCTCCAACTCCCTACCCCTCAAGCCATTCCATCCCTCTTTCTGTCCCTCGAGTTTTCTCTCAGGTATGCCTGTAATTCAATCTGATCCAGATTAGGAACCACAGATGAGGGAGAACATGAGGTGTTTGCCTTTCTGTGCTTGTGTGAGTTCACTGAGTGTGATCTGTTCCAAGTCCGTTTGTTTTTCTACAAATTTCATTATATCATCTTTTTCTTACTGCTGAGTAGAATTCCATTTTGTATATATACCACATCTTCACTATCCATTCATCCAATGTGGACATCTGGGTTGATTCCAGTTTTTAGCCATTGTCAATTGAGCAGCTATAAACATGGTTGAGAAAAAAAAAAAAATCTCTGCAGCGAAGAGTGGAGACCTTAGGGTAGATGCCCAGTAGAGGAATGGCAAACACACACTTATGAAAATATTAATCATCCCTAATTATCAGGGAAATGCAAATTAAGACAACTATGATATTCCACCTTACCCCAGTAAGGATACTAAACATTAAAAAATCAAATGAAAATAAATGCTGGCAAGGATGTGAAGAAATAGCAACCCTCATCCACTGTTGGTGGGAATGTAAGACGGTACAACCACTTTGGAAGTCAATATGGAGACTC
The DNA here is from genome assembly GCA_036346955.1 of Dipus sagitta. Lineage (NCBI taxonomy): Eukaryota > Metazoa > Chordata > Mammalia > Rodentia > Dipodidae > Dipus > Dipus sagitta. The sequence goes on from CM070771.1 coordinate 153,071,139, forward strand.
CTAAAAAAGCTGACTATAGAGTTACCAACAGATCTAGTTGCATTGTCTTATGATATGATTCAGGAAGCAACGTTAATTTTCCTAAATTTATGGAGTCATACTTTATGCCCCTAATATATGACCTCTTCTAGAGAAGGCTCTATGGGCTACTGAGAAGAATGTGTATTCTGTACAATTAGGGTGGGATGTTATGTCCATTATGTCTAGTTGATCCATGATATGGTTAAGCTCTATTATTTCACTGTTGATTTTCTCCTAGGATGATCTGTCTATTTATGACAGTGAGGTATTAAAGTCCCCTACTATGATGGTATTGGGAATTATTTCTGGTTTGATGTTGAGTAGGTTTTGTTTTATAAAATGTGGTTTGCCTGTGTTTGGTACATGTAAATTTATGATTGTGATGTCCTCTTTTTGGATTGTTCCCTTGATGAATAAAAAATGGTCTTCTTTGTCCTCTTTTATTAATTTTGGTTTGAAGTCTATTAGATATTAATATAGCCACACTTACTTGTTTCTTATTTCCATTTTCTTGGAAAATCATTTTCCATCCTTAAAGATAACAGATGGAAGGGTCCATTTTTCTGATCCACTCTGTTAACTTGGGTCTTTTGATAGGTGAGTTAAGATCATTAATATTTAAGGATATAATTGTGAGGTTTTATTTGATACTTGCATGTTGGAGACTTTATTGGGTTTGGTGCTTTCTTGTGCTTTGTATATTTTCTTGCCTGCTATAGTTTTGGTTATTGTGATCTTCCTCTTGAAGGTGCTTAAGGTTGGTCTTTCAACTCTTCTGTGTGGAGTATTCCCTGAAGTATTCCCTGTAGGTTTGGCTTTGTGTTCATATAGTCATAAAGCTTTCAATATCAACTACCAGGAACACATTCACTGGGTATAGTATTTGTATATAATGAGTTGTTTCTCCTTTGCTACTTTAAGCAATCTCTCTCTTTGTTTTCATTGTTTAGGATTTTAACTATGATGTGCCTTGGAGACTTTCTTCTTTGTTTAGGCTGTTTAGTATTCTGTGAGTGTTGCAGTCAGGTTTTGCATTGCTGGTAGAAATCACCCAACCAAGAACAGCTTGTGGGAGAAAGAGGTTTATTTTGGCTTACAGGCTCAAGAAGAAGCTCCACGATGGCAGGGGAAAACAATGGCATGAGCAGAGGGTAGACATCACCCTCTGGCCAACATAAGGTATGCCATAGCAACAGGAGAGGGTGCCAAACACTGGCAAGGGGAAACTGGCTATAACACCCATAAGTCCTCCTCCAACAATACACTGCTTCCAGGAGGCATTAATCTCAAAATCTCCATCAGCTGGGAACCTAGCATTCAGCACACCTAAGTTTATGGGGGACCCTTGAATCAAACCACCACATTCTGCCCCTGGCCCCCATAAACTGATATCCATACATGATATAAAATACAATGCATTCAGTCCAACTTTAGAAGTTTCCATAGTTTTTATCAATTCCAATGATGTTCATACATCCTCATAGTCCAAGGTCTTATAACTGAGCCATAATACCCAAAAAAATCCCCCCTAAAACCATAATGGCACAGAATAAATACTTACATTGCAAAAAGTGGCATATACTTTGAAGAACAAGACACTTCTTGAGCACTCCCTCCAAAAGAGTCTACATTCTTCCTGTTGCCCCAGTGCAGGTCAGCCAGTCCCTCTCAAAGGTTGCAATTTCTTTTTATTTTTGTTTATTTTATTTATTTATTTGAGAGCGACAGACAGAGAGAGAAAGAGGCAGATAAAGAAAGAGAATGGGTGCACCAGGGCCTCCAGCCACTGCAAACGAACTCCAGACGCGTGCGTCCCCTTGTGCATCTGGCTAACGTGGGTCCTAGGGAATCGAGCCTCGAACCAGGATCCTCAGGCTTCACAGGAAAGCGCTTAACCGCTAAGCCATCTCTCCAGCCCAAAGGTTGTAATCACTTAATTGCAGCTGAATGGATAACACTTCACCCAAAGATTTTTCTTTCTGTGCCATCCCTCTGCTCACACCAGTTCGTTTCTACACAAAGCAACCCTGTACAACTTCTCAGGACCCAGGCATAACAACAAGCTTCTCACACAAACTACTAGCCCAAATCCAAGCAAAGCTCTTTCTCACCATCTTATGCCAAACCTCACAGTCCATAGTTCTTACTGCATTCAGGTCTTCCAACTCTGACCAGAATAGTCCATTAAGCTGTACTTAACAGCACTGCAAGGCGTCCCTTAGGCCAAGACTTCAAATCCTTCCACATTCCTTTTGAAAATCAGCTCCAAAAGGCCAAAGTCAGGTATCTAGCAGCAATCCTACCCCTTGGTACCACTTTACTGTTGCAGTCAGGTTCGCATTGCTGGTAGAAATCACCCAACCAAGAGCAGCTTGTGGGAAAAAGAGGTTTATTTTGGCTTGCAGGCTTCAGGGGAAACTCCACGTTGGCAGGAAAAATGATGGCATGAGCAGAGGGTGGACATCACCCCCTGGCTAACAAAAGTATACTGTAGCAACAGGAGAGTGTGCCAAACACTGGCAAGGGGAAACTGGCTATAACACCCATAATCCCACCCCCAAGAATACAATGCCTCCAGGAAGCATTAATTCCAAAATCTCCAGCAGCTGCAAACCTAGCATTCGGAATGCCTAAGTTTATGGGAGACACCTGAATCAAACCACCACAGTGAGCTTCTTGTATCTCTAAGGTCTTTCTTTTGAGAGTGTGGGAAAGTTTTCTTCAACAATTTTCTTGAATATGTTCATCATGCCTTTGGCCTGAAATTCTTCCCACCCTAGTGTACCCATGATCAGTATATTTGGTCATTTTCACATATCCCACACTTCCCTCATATTCTGTTCACACGATGTTTTGAATTTGTCAAAGTTTTTGGACTCCTGGTAAATTTCATCTGTCTTGTGTTCCAGATCAGAAGTTCTCTTCTCTACATGTTTGACTCTGTTATTGAGGGCTTCTATAGAGGCTTTTGAAAGCTCTATTTGATTTTTCTTATCTGTTGTGCTTTGTTAGCTTCATGTCCGTCTCTTTTTTGAAGTCCAACTTCAAGTCGAAACTTGATTTCTGTGATTCTTCTTGGAGTTCATTCTTGAATTTGATCATGTCTTCATTAAGCCTATTCAGCTGGTTATTGCAATCCTCTATTTACTGACTCACTTTCAACTTATTTATCTCTCTTTTGAGGTCTCTCTAGGCTTCCTCCATTAAGTTAAACCTAATGACAAAAGCTGTGTGCATTTCCTTTTTTTATTTAAAGAACATTTTTTAAGATATGGACATATTTTATATGTAAACAATACATGTTGGTAGCATCCTTTCCCTCCCCCTGCCCCTTTTCTAAAGAGCCTTCGTCACTGAGGATGCAGGTCAACCCCATGGGGATTGTGGGTCATGCATTATGGAGGGGAGAAGCAATGTCTCTGTGTAAAATGTCCCAACTTGTAGCTCTAACAATCTTTTTGTCCCTCTTAGTTTATTGTTTTACATTCTTTTTGCACTGTGGTCTTCCCATCTCTGTGGTAAAATTCATTGTTTTTTTTTTTTTTTTATTCAAGTAGGAAGCAAGAATTTGCCCTTGTAAGATCTTGAGTGAGTGTACTGTTTTGAGTTTGAAGCATCTTGCAGTGATATAGTGTTTTATCCATGGATGCAGTTTGTGGAGCTTGCAAGTACACTAGCAGCTCTAGGCTGGTGGCTAATACAAGGGCTGTGGTTGGAGGTGGGAATCTCTTTATCCTACTGCCTCAGCAGTGCCTTGCCACTGTGTCCTAGCTGAGCAGGTTGTGGAGGAGGCACTGATACCCCCTGAAGGGTAGTTGCCAGATATTCCTGTGCTTGCTGTCTGAGGTGCTGGTAGGTGGGAAGTGGAAGGGGGTGGGGGAAGCGGGTGGGACTTTGAGGTCCAGGAACTAGGCCTGGAGGTGGTCCGAGGAGGTGGCTGGTGAGGGGGCTTACATATGTGGGTGTAGTCAATGGTGAGGCTTGGAGTGATCAGAGGAAGAGGTAAAGGGCTGGAAAGATCTGCTGAGGCTGGCAGCATGGGGTCCCTCCTGGACAAGAGACATGGAGTGGGGACCCATAGGGACAGGTGCCATGAAGTGAGACAGAGCATAGGCAGTTGCTCCAATGGAGCATGGTGCAGAACGAGCTCCCCTAAATTCTTATAGCAAGCAAAATTATCTCTTAGGAAAATAAGTTTATGTTAAAAATTACTCTGTATAATACTTTTTTATACTTCCTTCTTCCATTCAGGGGAGAAAATAAAGAAAAAATAGATACAGAATATTAATGCCATTCTTGCCATCTGGTATGTTCCCCAAAGGGTCATGTGTTGATAACTTGGTCTCCAGAGTAGCTTTACTGTAAGACTATCATGTTTAAAGGGGAGGGGTAGTTGATGGTATTGAAATGACTGGGAACATGCCAATAAAAGGAACTATAGGACCCTGATCACTTGCTCTATTTTTTTTTTCATTTCCAGCCGTGTATTGACCATGCTTTGCTGTATCACTATCTCCCTCCCATGGCTCCATATACAGCAGGACTACCAATGCATTGAAACCACTGGCTCCATGAATTGTAACAAAACTCCTCTCTTATTTGATTATCTCAAAAATTTGATTCAGTACTGCAAAGTTGCCCAACATAAACGTTACACTTAGAGTCTGAAATGTCCTCCAAAGCTGGAACTAAATTTGGAAGTGCCTCATCACTTAGGAGGTGGTGGATAGCTAGATAAACTAAGTCACTCTTCTATGTATGCAAGCATGCATGTATGTATGTGCCATACTTTGAAGACAATACATGTATGCTTCCCTTCCAGTCTCTCTGTGCTTCCCATCTATGATGAGCTGAGCAATGATACTATATCACCATCATATTTGGTCCCAGCATGAACAACAGCTATACAGCCATTCTGACCATACAGTGAACCTTATGAAACTCTGAGCTTAAATCAACCTTGTCCACTTGAACTGTTTCTCGCATGAATTTGCACAGCATCAAGCCGTCTTAGATGAGACTAGACCAGAAACAGATTCTAGTTCTGCCAGGACAGGTAGGATGTTATTTCCATTGTTCTTGTTCTGGCTGACCACTTGTAAAAATCTATCTTGCTGCTATTGTCTTTAATTAGCCCCGCCTTAGAAGAAACTCTAACTGTTCTTGGGAAAATTGGGCAATGCCTACTCAAACTTAATGGGGTCTGCCATTTACTTTTTTCCTGCACTCTCTTCTGCAATGTTATCTAAACCTTGGGAAGAATGGTATGGGTGTCTCATTTAACACTGAGCACACAACAGTTACTTATTTTCAGCATTTTGAGGATATTTGAATGTCTCCAGTAGTCAGTATAAATGGTATAACGAAGCTTCCTGGACCAAATATAAATGAGGGGAATTTGATAGGCAAAACACCCTTGTTTTGTTCCTACTTTTAGTGAAAATACTTTGAGTTTTTTTCTGTTTAGTATAATGTTGGCTACATGTTTGTCATATATTGCCTTGATTATGTTGAGATGTTTTCCTTCTATGCCAAGTTATTTGAGAAATTTTATCAGGAAGGAATGTTGGATTTTGTCAAATGCCTTTTCTGCATTGAATGACTTAATCATATGAGTCCATTTGTATGGTGAATTACATTTATCAGTTTGCATGTGTTGAATGGGCTCTACATTTCTAGAATAAATCCCATTTTTTTCATGATGAATGGTATTTTTGATGTGTCCTGGTATTAAGCTTGCAGTACTTTGTTGAGAATTTTTGCATCTTTGTTCATGTGGGAGATTGGCATGCAGTTTTCTTTTTTATTGTTTGTAATCTGGTGTTTGGTATCTGGATAATAATGTATGAGTAAAATTTTGTAATGTTTCTTCTTCCCTATTTTGTGGAAAATTTTTAAGCTTTATTTTATTTTATTTACTTATTAGAGAAAGCGAGAGAGAGAGAATAGGCACACCAAGGCCTTTAGCCACTACAAACAAACTCCAGATGTATGTGCCACCTTGTGCATCTGGCTTATGTGGGACCTGGAGAATCAAACCTGGATCCTTGGGACTCACAGGCATGTGCCTTAACTGCGAAGCCATCTCTCCAGCCCTTTTGTGGAAATTTTTGAGAAGTATTTAATAGTTCTGGTAAATGTCACATCTGAATCCATCTAGGACTTGGATCTTTACAGTTGGAAAAAAATTTTAAACTTCTTCAGTCTCATGGCTTATTACAGATCTGTGTCAGTGGTTTCACTACTTACTTACTCCTGATTTAATTTTGTTTACCTATATATGTATCATCTATATATATTCATTTTATAGTTTCCAATTCACTATAGTATTTATTATTAAAGTGTATAATTGTGATTTTCTGAATTTCACTGGTTTCTGTAGTAAGGCTCCCTTCTCATCATCAATTTTATTAATTTGGTCTTTCTATCTTTCTTTTTCTCTCCTTTTCTCCTTTATCCACTCCCTACTTCCCTTCCTCAATCTCTATTAGTTTCACTAAAGGTTTACTAGTCTAATTTATCCTTTCAAAGAACAAATCTTGGGCTGGAAACATGGCTCACCAGTTAAATGCTCTTTCTACAGCAGCGCAAGGGCCTGAGTGGACTGGAGACTGCCCAAGTTCAAATCTCCCAGTCTAATTTCAACACTTGAGCATGCAAATACAGTCTTACAGGGAAACAGAGATCTTACAGTGAATCAACAGAGCCCCACAAGCTCTTGAAACAGTAAAAAGAATACTTTGGTTCAAAATAAGACCAGGTTTTGAAAAGTAATGGACCAGAATACCCATGTTCCACTTCAGCCACTTCAGGTGAGGGTATGGACTGTGGCAAGGACACGTACACAAGCACACACCAAACATACAGATCACAAACACTACGTTACACATCTACCCACACACATACATACACATAAGTAAAGAAAAAATAAAAAATCTTTTTTGAATGATTATATTTATTTTTATTTTAATTTCAGAACTTTCTGGTCTGATCTTGACTTTTTGTGTCTATTCATTTTTTTTGTTTGTCTTGTTATTTTTTCAAGGCCCTTAGATGAAGGATTAAGTTATTTATTTAAAATTTTCCTTGTGTATTTATAAAGGCTTTCAGAGTTATAAATTTCCTTGCTAAGGAAGGCATTTGTGGTATCCTATAGATCTTCAATTCTGTTTTTTTTGTTAACATTTGATTCTAGGAATTTTTTTTTTCCTTCTTGGTTTCCTCAAAAACACACTTACTATTAAATAGTGTGCTGTATTATTTCCATAATTTTTTTGCTATGGTATTTAGTCTCTGTGTTGATTTGAAGTTTTATTCCATAGTTACCAGTTAGAATATCAGAAATTATTTCAATTTTTCTATACTTGTTAACATTTACTTAGGGTCCTCATATTTGATCAGTTTTAGAGGAAGGTCCATGTGCTAGGTTTTGCATATTTTGCAACATTTGCATAGTATTTCTTATAGATGTGTGACGTCTGAAGTATGATGACACTTCGGCCTGAGGCTTCTCTGTTGATTTATTCTGTAATGACATGCCAGTTGGTGAAGACAGGGAATTGAAGCTGTTCAATACTACTATCCTGGGGTTAATCTTGATTTTACATCTATTACTGTTTTTTTTTTAATGAAATTTGATATACCCATGTTTAGTAAGATTGGGTATACCCATATTTATTGAATATGTTTCCTCTTGTTAAATTACTCCTTTAGTCATGATGAAGAGATTTTCTTGAGCTTTTCTCACTATCGTGTTAGATATTAGAAGAGCAACACCTGCTTGGTTCTTAGCCACATTTACTTGAAATAACATTTTCTAGCCTTTCACCATAAGGTAGCATCTGCCTTTTAATAGAGATGCATTTCTTAGAGGTAACAGAAAGATCCTACCTGTAAATCCATACTTCTAGGCTATGTCTTTTCATTCAAAAATTGAGATCATTCATTTTCACAGACATAATTGAAAAGCGTGTATTAATTCTTGTCCTCTTGTTTTGTAGTGCTTCGTGTTTTTCTATGGCACACAAGCATTAAATATGATACAAGCGTGGTTTATTCTTTCCTGTGACTTACATACATTCACCTCCTTCTCTCTAGCCCAAAGGAATCCGTAAAGTATTTTCTGTAGAGCTAGCTTCATGATCATGAGTTACTTTAGCCTGTGTTTACCATGCAAAGTTCTTTTTCCTGCAACTATGACAGAACTATTTGTTGGGTAGAGTAGTCTATGTTGACAGTTGTTGTCTTTCACAACTCGAAATATATCATTCCAAACTCTCCTGACTATTACAGTTTTTGTTGACATATCTATTGTAATTCAGATGACCCTGCCTTTATAAGTGACTTGGTCCCCCTTCATTGCTGCTTTGCATATAATGCCTTTGGTCAATATTTCTAGCAGTTTTATTATAATATGTTCAGGGGAGTTTCTCTTCTGAGCTTGTCTGTGTGTTGGCCTAAATTCCTCCTATATCTGTGTTGGCATCTCTTTTCCCAAATTTGAGAAATGTTCTTCTATAATTTTGTTGAAAATACTTATAATGCCTACTCTATATGCAAGCTAGAGGTTTAAAAATAAAAGATTTAAAAGTGACTAAAGTTAATTGTAACATAGGAAAACAAACAAAAAAGGGTAAAGTATACTAAGTGTACATCACTTATAAAAAGACAATATTGTAGCCTTGGTAAGATTGGTTTTGAATCTATTTCCATGTTTTGTTACATTTAGCACCCTGCCCTGATCTTGCAAGTACACTTAGCATTTCCAGGTCAAACTTAAAGTAGTGGTGTATTGCATTTCCCTGATGGAGATCAGCATAGTTACCTTTCAAAGTGAGTTTCCATCTCACCTAAGCTGAGGCATGGAATTGTTGCCTCCTTGGTACTTTCATGCTTTTGTCTTGTCTCCACTGGCTTGCTTGGGTGGTATTTCAAACTAGCTGGGGTGATGTAGCTCTCAGGGTCAGGAACAAGTGGATGCCTTTAGTTTCCTTCAATATTCATGTTCCTAGTTCTCATGTGGGAGGTAGGGCAAATCAAAAACGTGCTAACTTACACTTCATTTACAGAGCTTAGGAATTGTCTCCTCCTCTTCTTTTAATCATCCAAAACTGGCATTAGGTCAGCAGCAGAGTCCTTCACCATATTATTTTATGAAACTTGCTGGAACTCGTAGGAGAAGCACTTTCTGATGGGCGACTTGAGCTGATCAACATGGATTAACATCTGCTCCCTCCTGCTTGCATATAGGGCCCTGATCTGGGTTACTAAGTCTCTTTGTAGATCTTGTCTATTGCTGAAAAAAGTCATATTGTGAATCACGTTACAGCTTTTATTTCACTGATTTCATTGGTGAGGCTTCTTTTCTGGATCGTGGCTGGAAGTTGATTTTACCTACTCGTAGACCAAATCTGATTCATTCAACATTTGTGTCACTTTTTAAACTTTATTTTCTTTATTTCTTTTATGTTCTAATTTTACAATAGTGTGGCTCTGGCTTTTCTAGGTCCTTGGGATATGTTTATGATAAAATCGCAGCAGATGACATGTAGAAGGGTCTTGAATGTTATGAATGATGTATCTAGCCAGATTTCTCTATTACATTAGTTTTTGAATGAAGCATAATATATTTGGCAAGATATTACTTTGTTTCAGGTCAGCATCTTGTGTTTGTAGATTTAATTATTGTACCAAGTTTGGAATTGTGTTGGGCAGCATTTTTCAAATATTGATTTCTCCTTCCTAGTAAACCACTAAAGTTCTTTTCTCTATTATTTTTCTGTTACTATATTGCCAATTTTGTAACTTTGGTAGTTCAATCTCTGTTTTCAGATTCTGTGTTCTGCATTTTCAAATATGGTGTACACTATCTTTATTGAAATTTTAAGTCACTGTTCTACTTAACTTCCAAGTTGGTTCCTTCTTGTATATTCTGCCCATAATTTTATATTCTTAATTTATTTCTGATGATTGTGATTCAATTTAGTAATATATCTATGTTTCCTTACTTCTAGACATGTTTAAGATAAGTATTTTATAGTATTGGCCTAATACCATAGCACAGGCCCTATGTATAACCAGGCTGTGGATCAAAAGGGGACAGAAAAGCCATAGCTAGGGAAAGATGTACCAAAGAGGGAGCAGGGGGTGCAATGAAGGGAAGATGGGAAATAAGGGAAGGAACCTCAGGCAAGTTAACTATGCAAAGTAAGGAAGAGAGCCTGATGGACAGTGCAGCCCTGTGATCCATGGAAGGTTGCTTAGTGAAACCAAATTTGGACCTCTGACCTTTTGAATCATGAAATGATAGATTTATTGCTCATCATTAGAACATTACTTTAATGTTATTACCCAATGTAAAACACATGCTATCTTTCTCTCATCTTAGGAACTTAAACCACTGTTTTATTTTTGGAAAAGCTCTTTACCATTATCATACAAGTCTGATAGAGTTTACCCCATCTTGAGTGTGGGTCAGGGAAGTTGATCCAGAGACTTGTGATCACATGCCCATCCTGCTAAGTATACTCAACACTACTTCCATCATCCCAGTCATCTAAAGGAGCCATTCAACAATACCCAATGCCATCGTACAGAAAACATCACATGCAGGAGGTAAAAGAGTGAAGAAGAACAAATATTGCATGAAACATCAGGATTCTAGAAAGAAGTCACTGAACCCTGAATTCTTTCATTTGGTTTTCTTTTGCGTAATTCAGTTACCCTATTTATGCTACAATCTCTACCAACAAACTCCTGCAATTTGCAGTGTCCTATTCAGTGAAAGAAATAATTCGTAAATGAGAAACTGTAGGTTTCTGGTAGTATGACAATGACTAATGTTCCCTGCAGGAGCCGCTTCACAGGACCTGATGGTGATTCAGCCTGACAAGTCCATTCAGGTCACTGCTGGAGAAACAGCCACTCTGAACTGCACCATGACCTCACTGTTCCCTGTGGGGCCCACTGAATGGTACAGAGGTGTAGGGCAGAACCGTGAGATTATCTACAAGTTCACAAAAGAGCACTTTCCTCGAGTCACAAATGTTTCAGATACTTCAAAAAGAAACAACAAGGACTTTTCCATTCGTATCAGCAATGTTACCCCAGCAGATGCAGGCACCTACTACTGTGTGAAGTTACAGACATCAAACAGTGACAAGGAGTTTCAGAGTGGAGGAGGCACGGAGCTCTTGGTGTATGGTGAGTGTACCTTGTTCTCATCATCTCCCCTTGTGTGGCACCAGGTCAAACTAATACCAGTAATTCTGTGAGCAGCAGCTGAGGAGCAGGCACAGCAGTGGACACTGGTGTTCATGATCTGAGTTCACCCCAGGGAAGGATCTGGGAAGTAGATGAATGAAGAGGACATGCTGTATGTTGGGGTTCCATTTCTTGCAAACCCGAGGACATCCATGCCTCATGTCTTCCTGACCCCCTGCCCTCCTTTTCAGTTCACAGAACTCCCTCATTAGTACTTGCTGGAGCTTGAGTTGCATTCAGACAAGCTGATCTGCAGTCATGGTATTAATCACTGCTGTTCTCAGATACCCTGATCTGTTCTGTGAGTTTCTGCACATTGTGTGTGAAGATTGTAATGACGACAGGGCCTGTGGGTTTCTTTTCCTGAGCAGTTCAGCACCACCCTCCCCACCCCCACACCTACAAATAGTTTTCATTTTTCAAAATTAAGAACAGGGAAAACTCGGCTTCTTATAATTTCTACATCAATTATTAATGTAAATAAACTTTAGTGGCCAGAAGATGTCACCCTCAACAGTTCATACATTAGGCAGATATGTATTAGATACCTACAGTGAGCTAGGAACTGTTCCTGAGCATGCATTGCGCTGATCAGTAAAATACATAGCGCTGGTGCCCAGATGAGCTTAGATTCTACCCGAGACTATGACAGTAACTGACTTTCTCAATAAATACACAAATATATTATCTTAAAAAAGTAATATAGGCTGAGGGAAGAATGGTCAGATGGACAAAGTGACCAGGAGAAAATCAGTAGGAGAGTGAGGCATTGAAAGCAGGGTAATTTGGGTAGACATTGCTAAAAAGGGAATATTTAGGCAAAGACTAAAAGAAGGTGCAAGACTGAGCCTTGTGGCTGAGTGAAGGCCACACACAGGGCAGCAACATGTGCCAAGCTCCCAAAAGTACATCTTCCTGAAAGACGTTTCCTCTGATTGAAACAGAAGCTTCCGCAGGCTTGGAACAGAGAAATGATGTGGCGTGATATGAGTTTTAAACTGAATTTTCTAATAGCTGGTTGACCATACACTAACATAGGACAGATAAAAGGAGGCTACCGCATGCATTCAAATAAGAAAAGTGCTATGGGAAAGAAATCAGATTTCAGATATATGTTGAGGTGGATTCCTAATGGAAGGTTTTGGAATGGGAGAGAATGATTCTAAGGCTTAGGGCCAAACTTATGGATGAACGAAAGTGTCTCACCTGTGATCTGTAAGATCATAGAGTTGAGTTAAGAGCTTCATTTTGAGCATGTTCACCCTGTAAGAAACCTTTGGGATGCCCAACAAGACAAATATTCGGGAGTCAGAGGTGCAGGACTGGACCATGGATACAGTGCAGAAGCTGTACATTGCAGTACAGTGCATTGACGGAGCTCCTGCCAGTCCCTGGCTCCCTTTCGCCCTCTCCCACATTCTCCATTCCTTCCATTTCTTCACCCAAGAATTTTTGCCTTAGGAACTCAGCTCCATATATCTCAGTGTTCTCCTGACTTCAAAACCCAGAGCATCTGATGATCGTGGCACTGCAACTCCTGCCCTATGACTTTCTTAGAAGGCATGTTTGTTACACACACTGTGCATTGGTTAGATCAATACACACCCTAAGAAAGTGAACCAAAATTTTTATTAAGAAGTCTTTGAGTATTGAGAAATAACACAGGACTTCTTCATGATGCCAAATGAGCCTGATTTATATCTGATCATATCCTCAGGTTTCCCTTGCTGCTTGAAACTACACCTGTATATAGCATACATTATGTAAGATGTAATATTCTTGTACTTCTTAAAGTCTCCAGAAAGTGAGCATCCAGATGAGGCAATGAGGGTAAATCACCAAAGTTGGGTCTTGTCACCTAAATCTTTGTCCACACGTAATCAATAGTCCAACAATCACCACACTTCTCAGTGTAGTTGGCTCTTTTCTTATAGTTCTTCTTCTCTATGAACATTGCTTTTAATCTAAAACACTCTGACACAAGGTTCTACATGAACTACCATCTTGTCTTAACACATTTATATTGAGTTAAAATGCATATAATGCAAACTTTCCTATTTTAACCATCTTAAAGTTCGACTTGGTCACACTAATTTCTTTCAGTGTTGTGAAACAACTACCACTTCTAGAAAATTTTCATCATCTGAAGTACAAATTCTAGACCTACTAAGCTGTAACTGCTCTGCCCTCCCTCTTATGAGTAATCTTGGAGTCTGTGCTACAATTTGATTCTTAGTACAGTATGATCATAGTGAATAATACAGTATGATCATAGTGAATAATACAGTATGATCATAGTGAGTACAGTTGTTTATGTCCTTGCTTTTTGTAGAGAAATTTTCCTTCTATGTACATAAAGAATATTAGTCTCTCATATACATTTTTTGTTGTTATGTTCTTGTCTGTTTAGGTATCAGGGCAATACTAACTTCATATAATGAGTTTGGAAGCCTTTTAGCTCTTTTGATGATTGGATTATCCTTTGAAAAAATTTGGTACTAATTCTTTAATCATCTGATAGAATTTGGCAATGAAGCTAACTTGGACATCTATTATTGAGAATATCTCACTATGCATTATTGTGTATTAAGGGCTTTCAGGACTTTGAGGCCAAAATACGGCAGTTGTATGTTGAGAAATTCCTCCATTCCCAATGAGAATTCTAATGTCTTGGCATATAATGTGTATTGAGCAGTCTTATAATAAGTTGAAAGGAGGTTCATTTCTTATCTTGTACTTTTAGTGTTCTTAATATTTCTTGTTTCTCCACTATTATCTCTATTCCTAATTTTTGGAAATATTCATCTATCAATTTGTTGAAAATATTTTATTGTAATCAGCTTTATATTGCTGAAATAAGCATCCAAACCAGGCACAATTTCGGGGAGGAAGGGATTTGTTTCAAGCTTACAGATAAAGGGGGATATTCTATCAGTGGCAGGAAATTTTGCTTGCATATATCCAAGCAGAGAGAAAAACTATAATAAGCATGAAGGGGCAACAAACAGCAGGGACACCCTAGAAAGCAGAGACCTAGGCACAGCTCAGACTTCTCTGTAAACCTCTGGATTGGGATGCAGATCTACCCCCAAAGATACCACCTCCAACCAGGTGCCTAAAGATCCAAGTTACAAGCTTTAATAAAACACCTGAGTCTATGGGGGACATACATTCAAACCACCACATACTTATTACGCCTACTATGCCTTTCCACTGAAATTTTTATTCTTGTATGCCAAGAATTCTCAGATTTGTTTTCATCTTATAGTGTCCCAAATTTTTTGAAAGACCCACACATACCTTTTTATTAATTTGTATTTCTTTGTCTTTGAATGTTTTAATTTTTCTATTATGTCTTCAAGCTCAGACAGTCTATCTTCTAATAGAACTTTCTATTGGTGAGAGTTTCTATGGAGTTTTTATTTGATGTGTTGTGTTTTTTATTTCCTGTTTTTCATTTCATTTCAGATTATTTTCTTCAAGATTTGTACCTTCTTACTCATATCTTACATTGACCTCCTTGTTTCATTGAAGTTGCCTTCTTTGATTCTCTTGGTTTCTTCCTTAATTTCTATACTTGATCATACCTAAAATGCCAAGAAATGATCTTCCTTAATTCTTTGAACAAAGCAGTAATAATTCTTTTGAATTCTTGGTCTGGTATTCCATCTAAATCACTCTCACTTGAAGCCATTACTGTGGGATTTGTAATCTTTAGAATTATGTTGTCTTTATGTTTTATAGATTTTGTAGAATCAGAAGTAGAATAGTAATAGTATAAGTGACCAAAGGTTGTGTATATGTCTGCTATGCAAATGTAATAGTAACAAATTAACAGCATTGCTATCTTAGAATTTAGTAACTATTAGTGGGTTATTTAACAAGGGTGTTGTTGATAATACTCAGAATTCGGTTATTTCAAAGCGGGAGGGATGTGGGGTGGGCTGGTGATGCAAGACTTGGGGGTCTTGGGGGAGGGTGTCCTAGACATGTGAACTTGAATTTTGGGTCCTTATCTTATTTT
This sequence comes from Dipus sagitta, assembly GCA_036346955.1. NCBI lineage: Eukaryota > Metazoa > Chordata > Mammalia > Rodentia > Dipodidae > Dipus > Dipus sagitta. The sequence continues at coordinate 153,086,446 of CM070771.1, forward strand.
TAACAAGGGATTGATAAAATGGACTTAAGAAAGATAAATTATGAGTTATTAAGTTTTTGTAGGGAGAAATAATTAATCGTAAGATTTATTTAAGGATCTAAAAAAAGACTACAGCAGTTCTATTGAAGCCCATTCAAAAAAATTTAGAAATGCCATCATGAGGACCCAGGTTTGATTCCCCAGGACCCATGTAAGTCAGATGCACATGGTGGCACATGCATCTGGAATTCATTTACAGTGGCTAGAGACCCTGGCATGTCCATTCCCTAGAAAGAGACAAAGAAAGAAAGAAAGGAAGGAAGAAAGGAAGAAAGAAAGAAAGAAAGAAAGAAAGAAAGAAAGGAAGAAAGAAAGAAAGAGAGAGAAAGGAAGGAAGAAAGGGGAAGGAAGGAAGAAAGAAAAAATATCTGGGCTGGAGAGATGGCTTAGTGGTTGAGGCACTTGCTTGCAAAGCCAAAGAATGCAGGTTCCAGTCCCCTGGACCCACATAAGCCAGATGCACAAAGTGGCACATACATCTGGTATTCTTTTGCAGCAGCCAAAGACCCTGGCATGCACACCCATTCTCTCTTTCTCTCTCTCTCTCTCTCTCTCTCTCTCCCTCTTCCTCACACACACACACACTCTCTCAAATAAATAAATAAAAATAAAATAAATTATTAAGAAGATTCAGAAGAAACATGCACTAGTGTGGGAGGCAAAGCATAGTTTATGAGGTTTATTTAAAAGAAATTCGGACCTAGGAAAAGGCTAGAATAGATGCATAATCACATGAAAGACAGAATCTCGAAGCCCATACAAAATTATTTAGAAGGAAAGAAAACCACACAATTTGTGTGGGAGGCACAGCATCCACTTTGAGCCTCCACATGAAAGAAATTTAAGAAATTTAGTTGTGATGACTTAAGGATCACTAGCAGAGAGAAATTACCAAAGCAGAGACCAGGAAATTCAGATGAGAAATGAGTAGTAACGAGAGTATTATACCCATGGTAGAGTTTAGCAGAAATACGCACATAGTATGCTCAGAGTTTAGGTGGTACAAATGGTGCACTCAGAGATCAAAGATGAGTCTTACATGTAATCAAAATGAGAAGCTACCCAAGCACATGACATATCTGGAAGACAAACAGGGAAATGCCAAGACCAAGGGGGAGCACTCTCTTGTCTCAAAAACAAAGCAAAGGCAAAGCTGAAATGGACAGAGGCAGACTTGCATGTGTTCAGAGAGATGACAGGACAATGAAAGAGAAACCAGATAAGAATCACACATGTAATCAAAGTAAGAAGGCGCCCCAAAGCATGACACAGACAGACAACAGGCAGAAAACATACCCAGACTGAGAGCAGTGTTCTCCCTTACCCAGCCTGGCTGGGGAGGTAGAGCAAAGCAAGATTACAGGGCAGAAAGAGGGCAGAGATCGGCACAGAAAATCCTTTATGGTCATTTTTTTTCCCATCAGACTCAGGTATGTAAAGCAAAGACCTGATTGGTTTGCAGATTCAGGGAGCTGACCCAAGTACAAGACCACCTAGGTAGTGTGCTAGACTGTGGAGGAAGCAGGTGGCACTTTTTCTGGACAGAGGCCTAGGTTCCTTCCCCCCTGCCCCCATTTTTTGATTCTTATTGTCATTACATGAAGGAGAGTCAGACAATGCAGACCAACCCTGTTACAAATGTGATCCCCACATAGGTATTAAATTCCCTCCCCACTATCCTATGACAAGTTAAGGCTGAAATCTGGCCTGGAACCTATATCTGACTCCAGGTTAGCATCTTGATACACAGCAGGAGCCAACATTTCCACTGAGTAGCTAAGAGTTCAGCAAGCACTAACCCCAAAGTCCTTGAACCCAGCCTCAACAAGGAAGCCAGCATTTCCACTCATTGTCAGTTTACCAGAGCTCTCATTCAGACCTGAGTCCCTGTAATAACTAGAAACCCTCCTGCCAGTATATGCCACATCTGTCCTCAATATTAGAACATAGAGCTGCTTCCCTTTGTAAACAGCAGCATCCTACTCCAGAAGGTGGAGACATTATAGCATAGTTCTGTGATGGTGAGTATCTCATTGGTTTCAGTATTTGTGCTTAGGCGCTTCAAGGGATGGCCTTGCACAGGTACCATGCTGTCCAGTAGGCTTATGCCCTGGGAGGAGGCCTTTGGGTTCACAGGATGAATACCTTCATTTTCATATATATTTCCAGTTTCTCCTTCAGGATGTGGGATCTCCAGATCTTCTCACCATTGCTTGGCCAAGGCGGGGAGGGTTGCTCCACCCTGGCTTTGCAGATATCACAAATGATGTCACCAAAGTCTCCATATTAAGACAACTCCAGCTAGTAAGTGCCTCAAGTGAGACAGTGTCTCCTGACTCCCAAGGATGCTCATTTCTATTCCCATGCCATCTGCCCAAAGGATGCCCTGGAGGAGAAAGTAGGGGGTGGGAGGGGCAGGAAGAAATAGACTTTTGCACTATGCCACATCTTTACTCATGAAATTCTATTATTAAGCCAGTGCTAGGGAGAAGGGACCACTTTACCTTTGTATAGATTAGGACACTGGTTTAGAGGGTGTCCATGACTTATCATTCAGTAGGGAATGAAGGTTTGACCCCATCAGCCTGACTCCTAGGCAGACACTATTCATATGCTGTGCTTGAGATGTGGTTCTGTATTTGAGCAGCAGCCACTGAGTAGAGATGCTCCTACCTCCCAGCTTGCCTTATGAATTCTGTCCATGGTAGGAGGAGGTGGGCATGCCATGAGGGAGACAGGGGCCCCTGGGAGCAAAAGGTTCCTTCTCTCCTGTGTTAGCAGGAAGGATTTCACTCTACAATTGTAGTAGTCAGGTTCTATGGGGAAAAAGATGGTGACATCATTGTTGAGGCTTCAGAAGTGGGACATTTACTCTTCTGAGGAACATGAAAGCTTGAGGGCAAGGGAAATGAACTTGGGACACAGTGAGGAGGAAGAAACAGAGTCTGTCTTCAAACACAGCTTCCCCTCTGTGAAATGGTGACAGTGATTGTCCTTGTGGATACAGGATTCTGTGAGGATTGAGAGGCCATAAGGTGGTCATGTCTGGGACATTGTTGGGCATCAGTAGTGCAGTGGTCTGCAGGTGAGAGAACAGAGCCTAGACTCCCAGAACCACATTTCAATTACCATGTGTGCCCTGTGATCTGTGCCAGAAGTTACATACAGGGCCTTTATATCACATCTCTTTAGCTATCATAAGTCCACAGGGGACATGCACAACTATTGTCCTCACAGAACTGTCAGCCAATGTAGGTCAGAAGTGTTTGGTCAGAGAAACACTCTAAGGTAAAGGCTCCAGGCTTCTAGAGATTCTGTGAACAGGTATTGTGAGCAGATACAGGCAGATGCAGGTTCAAACTGCACATAAGGGCAGGACTTCTTATCTTACACAGATTAGCATCAAAACAGATGCTGAAGATAGCAGTCTACTTAATCCAGATGTTTCTTGTATCAATGACCCAAAATATATCAATGAGTACTCTATCCCTTTTCCTTCCTAAAGTCCCCAGTTCTCTATAAAAAGCTCCTCTGGAGAAAATGTCTAAGTGATGCTTTAGATCTAGTAATTGACTCAACAGTCTAAAAGTCACCTTGGAAAGGAGCCTCTGGGCAACCCTTGATTGCACCTTGGGCAATTATCTTGATTAGGGTAACTGAGGTGGGAAGACATACCTCAGCTATGAATGGAAAAGGCTGGGGTCCAGGAATCAATCAGAAGGACAAAGCCAGCTGAGCATGAGCATTCATCACTGCTTCCTGACACAGCTTGATCAGCTCCCACTTCGTATTTCCGCTACCCTGCCTTCTCCTCCATGATGGACTTAACCTTAAACTGCAAACAAAAATAAATCCTTTATTAAGTTCATTCTAGTCAGGTATCTGGTCACAAAAATAAGAAAGTAACTAATGCAGCCTGTCACCCTGGTCATTTTTTGAAATCCACTGGCCAGTCTCAGGTCCTGAGCACACCATGGGAACCTCCCACCCCTGCAATGCCAGAAGGAATGAAGTGCCGAGGATCAATGTGGTCAGGCCAGCAACACGATGTCCAGAAACTCCATAAAAGATGCCTGTCCTCAGAGCCTCATCTATTTAGGGACATTAGGAATGCCGGTGTAGATAATTTCAATTCTTCAAATGAAACTTCCTTGTTCTGCCCTCAATGGTTTGATAAATGCTTAGGAGGAAGTTACCTGTTTACAAATACGAATGTGTCCATTTGCTTCCTGGGGTCTGTCACTCAGGTGGCCAGTCATAATTAGAGAAACAAGACAACTTTAGGATCCATCTACGGGGGACATTGGCTTCCTTTCCTTAATCTACCCATGTGTGTGGTTTCAGGACAATGCCCAGTTTGTGAGGTGTGGGGGATTGAACCCAGGGCTTTCAGCAAGCCGTGGAAATACTCTCTCAACTGAGCTATATTCCTCAGCCCCCTAGACAGATTTCACACTATACTGTTTGCATGTCATCCGTGACAGACATTAAAAGCACCTCTCTTATCTGTTAATGTTCCTTTTTAGCCAGACCATCTCCCCCTGTAGTATCAGGACCTGCAGCCAGGGCAGCACCAGAGCAGACAGTGAACTACACTTGCAAGTCCCATGGCTTCTTTCCCCGAAAAATCATCCTGAAGTGGTTCAAAGATGGGAATGAGCTCTTCCACTTCCAAACTACAGTGGATCCTGAAGGAGAGAGTGTATCATACAATGTCTACAGCACAGCACAGTTGGTGTTGGGCCCAAGTGATGTCCACTCTCAGGTCATCTGTGAGGTGGCTCATGTCACCTTGCCGACAGGCCCTCTTCGTGGGACTGCCAATTTGTCTGACACCATCCGAGGTAGATATTCTTGTACGTTGTACTCCTCCTAAGTCCAGATGGTCTGGAACCTAGGCTTTCACAGCATACTTATAGAATCACCAGGCATCAGGGCACCTAGCCCATATCCAGCACTGCTGGTAGTTGCAATCATTTTACCAATAAAAACTACAATTATGCCTATTTGAGCCAGGCCCCATGTGCCCCAATTTTGTCATGTATTTTTCTGTTGTTATTGAGTTCCCATAGCAGCAAGGATCTTTTTCTGACCTTCATCCCACTTGTCCCTGAGCACTCTGTGGTTGTTGGTTTCACAATTTTGTAAATGGTGTGTGGGTGTCTGCTGCAAACCCAGACTTCTCCCTGTTCATGCCCATGGGGTGGTGATGGGAGGATCCCAGTTCTTAGATCCTCTCCTCAGAGGTGAGTATGTGTGTGTGTGCCTCAAGCTAACAGATTCTACCTGTGCTGTTTCAGTTCCACCCACCTTGGAGGTGACTCAACAACCCACACTCACATGGAACCAGGTGAACATCACTTGCCACATTCAGAATTTCTACCCGCTGAACCTCCAGGTGACCTGGTTGGAAAATGAAAAGGTGTCCCATAAAGAGGTGGCCTCGACCACCATGGAAAACAAGGATGGAACCTACACCCACACAAGCTGGCTCCTGGTTATCTCCTGTGTCCACAGGGAGGATGTAGTACTCACCTGTCAGGTGGAGCATGACGGGCAGCTGGCAGTCTCTGAGAACCATACCCTAGCTGTCTCTGCCTACCACAAGGAGCAGGGTATGGGCCACACTATTGAGGCTTCAATTCCAGCTGCTTGAGTCTTTAAAGTCTGTCTCTTTTTTTAAATGTCAGAGGTAGTATTCATCCTTATAATAGGATAATCTAAAAGAACATAAACATGGTGGAGTCTAATTTCAAAGCCATCTCTCCACAACACCCCCACGCAAGGATCAACACTGGTATGAGACCTGAGAATCGCATACATTTTCCCATGCATGTTTCAGTATCAAAAAATATTAAGGAAGAAGGAAGGGTGAGGATCATTTTTTTTTTTTTTTTAGCTTCTGTCAACTTGCCTTCTTTATCTAATCACATTTATGCTATCATTCTTCATGTTCTCCTTCTTCCTTAACCTTTTCAACATCTGCTCTGTCTCAGTCACACCCAAGATTCTCAGTACACATCTGAATCCTCACCCAGCAGACTGCCATATGCTAGTGTTAATTCCTAAAGGTATCCCAGCTGTTATGTGGTTTAAGTGTGAGGAGTCACAACAGGGGCCTCCTTGCCTCCTGCTTTGTGATGATGGACCACCAACATTCCAGACCTTTAGTAAACATCTACCACATGGAACTTTCTGTGGCCTGTGACATCCTTTCCTTCTTCAGCCACCCTGTGTGCCAGCAGTTCTACAGAAACAGAACCCAGGGCTGTGGAACCAACAGGAATTTTCAGTTGTTGCCTGAGACCATGCCATTTGTCTGAACTAATCAAGATAAATTTGATGTCTCTGGAAGCAGGGCCATAGATTTTGACTAGTGAATGAAATGTTTCCCTTTTACTGGACATTGTTCCAGAGTCATAGAGTTGTATAGAATCTTCATGCTATCACCAAATATGTTGTATTTCTCTCATGGAACAGGAATGGCTCTATACACCCAATGGTTTTTAAAATTAGTTTCCTAGAAGCATAGCTTGTATTCTTTGGGCTTCATATGCTTAGTGAACTCTGGGTCACCCACTTATCCCTGTCTATGTCTACTAAACAGTAAAGATAGGGAGAAGAGGACATTTTCTCTTACAGTAAGACTTAGTGGATGCTGCCTAACCATGCTAGCTAATCCCTCTGTCATGTGAGCAAGTCCAATCCAGATGGTGTCCACAATGGGTGCTCTAAAGAGTAAGAACATACTTCTACAAAACTAATGTCAAATATTTTTATGTATTTATTTGCAAGGACAGAGAGAGAGAGAGAGAGAGAGAGAATGGACACACCATGGCCATTAGCTGCTGTAAACTTACTCCAGATTCATGTACCATCTGGTGCATTTGGCTTTGGCTTATGTGGGTCCTATGGAATCAAAGCTGAGTCCTTAGGCTTCATAGGCAAATGCCTTCACTTCTAAGCCATCTCTTCTGCCCCTGTGATCATCACTCCTAACAGAAATAACAATTCCAAACAATTATCTCAAATGGAGTAAATATATTCAAATATTTTGAAAATTACTGTCATAGATGTTTTTGTTCACCACTATATGGGTTTAATTCATCTTATGATACTTGGTCAAATTTTCCTCTCACAGCTTCTGGACCTCAAGAATACTTTCCCCAGAATATTAAAATCAATTCAGTCTCCGTCAGCGTTTAAGAACAGTGGTGTTATTGATTTCACATATGGCACATTGTGGAAGGTGGTACTTTTTGTTTTTTTGAGGCCATGCATCACTCTATCCCAGGCTGACCTGGAAATCATTCTGTAGTCCCAAACTGGCCGCAAACTCACAGTGATCTTCCTTCCTCAGTCTTCTGAGTGCTAGGATTAAAGGTGTTATGAAGTTTTTGCCCATTTCATTTGTGGTGTCAACCTTCTTCTATAGCATTTTCTGAAAATCCCCTCATTATCTTGTTCTGTGTAGGGTCTGTGATGATGCACCTATTTCAAATTTGAAGTAGGAAATGTGTCATTTCTCCTTTATTTTATCAGCTTTGCTGGAAATTTTCCATTGTGTGTGTATGTGTGTTCATGTGGGTATACATTCATGTGAGTAGATGCAGGTCATGTATGTATGTGCATGTAGAGGGCAGAAGTTAAAGTGAAGTGTCTTCCTCGATCACTATCCACCTGATTTGTTGACAAAGAGTTGCTCACTAAACCAAGATCTCATGAGTTTGACTAGACTAGCCAATCAGCTTTCCCCAAGGATCCTCATATGTCTGTTTGCAGAGCACTTGGAGCATCAGGGATCACAACACACCCCATATATTATGTGGACTCTGAGAATCCAAACTCATGTCAACCTGCTTGTGTGTCAATTGTGTTACTGATTAAGTCATCACAGCCTCAGGTTCCCAGTTTTTACTGATGGTTTCCAGGAACTGACTGGTTTTGTTGACCATCTATAATTTTTTTCATTGATTTTCTATGGGTTTTCTTTTTCTTTAGTCATCTCCTTCATTCTGTTTCCTCTGGTTTTCTTTGGTCTGTTCTCATTTCTTGAAGTAAGTGGGAAGTTATTTCTATTCTAATGTCAAAAAATACTTTTATATGGATAACCAGATGACTACCACTTTAATTTTAATAATTATCCTTCATCACAATCTCTTGCCTGTCCCGGGCCCATGGCTATGAGGGCTGTGGTCCTCATGACCAACCATCCCAGTGGTCAAGTGTTCAGAATTCAAATTATCCTTTTAGTGTGCTCTCCAGAATACTCCTGCAGGCCAGTCTACTCAGCAGGCACATTCTGACATAGACAAGGGAAGGCAGGACCTCTGTGTTGTGTGCCACTAAGGTGGCAGCAGCAGTGACAACAGTGCAAGGACAACAAATGATACAGAAACTGCTCGTAGGACTGGAACATCAAATGCTCCTTTATAGTTCTTTATAATTGAGGATAGGGGCCTGAGATTTACACACCCAACTCAGCCATTCAACCTTCAGGGCTCCACCACCTGACTGACCTCAGATGGTTCAGCTCTTCAAGTGAGACAGTGTCCCATAGTCACTGAGCTGAGACCCGCTGGGACCCAGCATCCCAGCAGCCAAAACTGTGCTTTCCACTGTTTTCTAAGGACCTACAAACACCATTTAATTTCTAGTTTTAGTATTCTATTAGTTTATAAAGTAAATATTACTATCTATAAGTATTCAAAGACCATGCACTCACTTCTGTAAGTCTGTCTGAGGACAGCAGAAAGACCTCAGATGGGATTTGCACTGGAGAAGATGGGCAACATGATTTTGAGGCTTTCCCATGTGTGATATCTGTTCTCTTAACTAACTCTAGTGTTTTCCTGGCAGTGAATTCAAGTCATCTCTTCCTTCGCAGGTTTCTTCCAGCTTCCAGCTTCCATAGAGTCAATCAGGATGCTCTACCTCTGAGCAGGATAGCCTTGCAATTATCTCTTTGTGATCTATCCTCATGCAGATGCATATCCATTCCCAATTGTACCTGTGGCCCTGAGAGACTGGAGTGGTCTTATTCCATGACATGGTGTCAGGATCCTCCTAAGGGACAACAATGATGACTTTCTCTGGGTCCCATCAACTTTGTGATCCTCTGAATCTCTGTAGGTATCAGTTTATCCATCAGTGTGTGGATAATAATTTCTGACCCATAGGATTATAGACCCTGACCCACCAGGAAAGATATAAATGCCACATTTAAGCCACGATTCAATGAGCAGACGTTATACCTCCTCCCTTTAGGTAATAACCAGCTGACCTGAGACAGGGAATAAGAAAGAAGGAACATTTTTAATATGTCTTTTGCAAAACAGGGCATTGATTCAAAATCCCAAGCACTTTGATGAGATCAATTAGAAGAAGATGAAGCAAGTGGAGGCCACTAGGAATGGACTTCAGATGGCTCCTCTAGTGTCTCCTCTTGTCCTTTTATTTTCAGAACTAGATACATCACTACCTTCTATCATCTTTGTTGCTGTTCTCCTTATCCCCAAGATATTGCTGTTGGCTGCTCTCTCTGCTGTCTATGTCCACATGAAGCAGAAGTCTTCACTGTAAGGTAGGAGTGAAAGGACATAGTACAAGGACTGATACAGAGGTAGCATGGTCAGCAGAGAGCACAGTGACCACTCACATACCATCAACGTGTGGAGGGTGTAGAAGTGCAGACATGTTTCTTGGGATCTTCAAAAGTCTTACTGAGATCTCTGAGAGGTTCCTTATATTAAGGGCTACCAGGGGTGCACAGAGTCCTAAAGTACTTAGAAGACATGGTGGTAGGAGGGATATTGGAATGGGATCTTTCTTTCAGGCAGTTTCTAATTTACTGAAAGGTCATAGAAATGTTTATAAGTGCCAGATGGGGTGTTTTAGGGACTATAACTGCTCTGGTCCTCTCTGTGATCATGAAGAAGGGCCAGGCTAGACAATCATGACTCTGGCAGGAAACTGAAGTGACAGTCCTGTGACATGTGCCTCTAATTAACTCAACAGGTTTGCCAGAAGAAAGCAGCCCAATGACATCATAACATGTAGGTGACAATCCAAAGTTGAGGAGAATTGAGAGAAGGTGATTCTCTACAGCACATCTCTTCCTCCCTACTGCAGTAGACCATCAATCTCTGCCTCCTCCTTGCCTGAAGGGACTCAGCCACACAGCTGATGGGAACCTAGATTCTGCTCCTGAATCCTCATCTCCCAGAATACTCCTGGGCCAAAAATCCCATGAAGCCCCCCTTCATAATCCTTGATGCCTTAGGACTGGTTCTACATTGGTATCCCTGAGCAGGGACAATGGGAACTATCACTGGGTAGTGACTTGGAATCACTCTCTATAATGTGAGGAACAAGCTCACTCTGGTCCATCGCTACAGTGTTGGCCATTACGACACATCCTAGTCTGTACTCCCTGGCCCTAGCTTATCATTTGGAGTTCAGTGTACCCCAACTCTCCAGCCTTGTTAATGTTCTCCAATGTGCCTACTCCCAATTTTAAGAATAAAAAACTATTCTCATTCCTCTTTAACCACGTGTTCTGTTCCCCCATACCTCTTCACCCAAAATGCTCTGCCTCACTCTCTAAGAAGAACACGTGTTTCTGTCTCCTGCATTCATGCCAGCCTTGTTGAAACCTATGATTCTGGGAGCATGTAGGTAAACTTTGTTCAGATACTCTGTTAAAAACATTATACTTTATGGGTGGTGGAGAAGCTCAGCAGGTAAAGGCACTTGCTTGCAAAACTTGATGGCTTGGGTTCATTTTTCCCTGTTCCCACATAAAGCCAGATACAGTGGTGCATAGGTCTGGAGTTTGTTTGCAGTGGCAGGAGGCCCTGGACATCCCACTCTCTCTCTCTCTCTCTGTCTCACTCCTTCTGTTTACAAATAAATAAAATATTGAAAAGGAAAAACATATTTTATATTGGCTTACTAAGTAGTAGATTTCCTTACGGCTTACTCATACATCCTTACATTTATTTCCTCTCCCATCACTTCCTTTTTCTATTTTTTTCCTGTCCTTATTCCAACTTAAACTTTCCCTCTCATTATTACTTTCCTCTACTTTCACATCACATATATTCTACTATCCCTCCTTCCCTCCTATGAAACCTATTTTTCTCTGCCTTGCATGGCTCCTTCCCAGCTTACAAGCCTCCATTGACTTACTCTACCTTACACACAAACACACACAAACACACACACACACACACACACACACGACAGAGAGAGAGAGAGAGAAAAGAAGAAGAAGGAGGAGGAGGAGGAGGAAAAGAGAGAGAGAAAGTTAAAGCTATTATCTGAATATGGGGTGAAACTTGCAGCATTGATCTTCTGAGCTTGGTTACCTCATTTTGTATAATCTTAATCCAGATCTATAATTTTTCCTGAAATTTTTATTTTTTCTTTGCAGTTCAATAAACTCTGTTGTGTACATGTACTACATATTAATTATCCGCTCATCAATTGGTGAGCATCTACGCTGATTCCATTTCCGAAGTACTGTGAATAGAGCAACAGTACACATGATGGAGCAAGTGCCTCTGAAGTAGAGACTGGAGTGATATATAGACTGGAGCACCCAGAAGTGACATATCTAGGTGGTTATATATTTAGCTTTTTGAGAAACTTACACATTAGTATCCATAATTGTTAAACCAGATTGGATACTCACAAACAGTGAGTTCCTCTACCCACATCACTGACAACACCTGTTGTTATTTGATTTCTTGATGCTATCCATCGGGCACTGCCAGGCACAGGCTGGAGCCTTCAGGAGAGGGGCTTGAGCTGCCAAGCATGGCTAAGGATGCCCAGGCTATAGGAAGCCATTCCCTCTCCAAACGTGGCACACCTGAATTTAGGCTTTGCCCATAGCTCTGTGACTTTTGGCCAGTTGCCTAGGAAACTTCTTATCAGCCAGCAGTCTTCACAGCCCATCCCCCTGAGACCCTAGATCACCTGACCCCCCCCCCACCATTGCCTACATTCTGGAATGAATGTCCCCATATGCTAATTAGGTGTCTGCAATGAACCTTGTACGTCCAATCCCCTTAGGACCCTCCCCCACTCTCAGATGCTTATAAACACATTTCCCTGTCAATAAACTGAGAGAGCTGTTCATTGAAACTATCTCCTGAAAGTCTTACTTTGTGTGCTCACCACCCCGGTTGCCTGGGACACCTTTGGGGGACTGCAGCAGCCCAAGAACCCAGGAACCCACAGCTGGTGCCTGAACAGGGACCCTATGAAATGGACAGGGTAGGTGAGTGCTCTCCCAGAGGGATTGAGAGACATTGGGGCCCATGCAGCCTTGCCTCCATGTTTTTGAGGGCTGGCAGGTTTCTCTTTTTTATCCTTTATTTTCAGTTCACACCATGGCAAGGGACCAGACACGATGAAGTGGCAACTGACGTCTCTTGGCCAAGGCCACTCTTTGGTATTGACTGAAGGCCAGTCATCTTCTGCCTGGACCCTGACAGCCCTTTGGGTGTTGGCAAAAACCCTCTGTCTATTTCTCTTTCCTCCACCAGATGGAAGCTATTTTTCTTTTTTTTCCTCCTTTACTTTAATATTGTCTCCCAGCAAAAGGAATCACAGATTTGTAGATTATGGGCTATCCTGAAAGTTAAGATAATTAAGCTCTCCCAGAGGGAGGCTGGCTCCTTTTGGGAAATCCTCCAGGTCACCCCCTGGATGATTGCTGGGCATCCATGTGGCCAAGCCACATGGACCCACAGAGCTTATCTGGCTAGGAAACAAAAAGTTCAGGAAGGAAATTTCCCTTCACTCCCTTTTAGCGGTGAAACTACAAGCCAGCTTTGCAAGCACTCCAGAGCAGCTTGGGTCAGTCAGTGGGCCCACACGTGCCCAGACAATGGCGCCTCGGCCTCTGCAGGCACATGTCTCCGCCTCCTTCTCCAGGTGGTCCCAGGACCCCCTCCTTTCCCAGCTGCTCCTCAGCAGTTCCAGGGAATGCCTCTTTTTCCAGCAGCCCCCCATGGTCCCATGGCCCTCCTTCATTCCTCTTTGGGTAACCGGACTCAGCTGGCAGTCATCTAGACCGTTACCCCCACGTGTACAAGTCCAGCCCCCAGGTGAGTGTCCAGGGGCTGGGCGGGCTGATCTGAAGGTGTATACATGCCCCGCCCAACCACCACAGCACTGGCACCAAGAAGCGGCAAGAAAGAAAAAAAAGTCATGTTTAACTAAAGCCTATGGTGACCTGAAGTTTTGTGTAAATAATGCCATCCTTTGTTACATGATATCATAAATAAAATTACTGACTGAGTTTATGTTTTAGGAAACTTCAATTTACATAGAGGATTATTGATAACAACAGAATTCTCTCTGAAGTGGTGACTTATAATTCTTCAGGTATTTTAAAATAAAAAAAGATTGTAATTTCCTGTTACTTAAAAGGAGGAGGCAACTGACCTGACTTCTAGGCCAGCCTGCTTCAAGATAACAACAAAATTAGCTTTAGTTACTCCTAATAAAATCATTTCCAAGTGTGTTAGTGGTATTAATGACATAAAATTGTCTTTAGACTACTTGCTTGTCAGTGAGTAATAGGATTAATCAATTTGGTGTAGTTTTTCTTAATAGTCTTATAAGAAAGATGGTTAATTATGGGTTAAGATGAGATGATTAAAGAAACCAGGAAGATATTTTTTTAATGTTGGACATAGAATGCTGACTAAAAATGCCTTTTGAGTGGTACTTAGATAAAAATGTTAAAATATGTGAATAAAGATATACATGTGTAGGAAAGAATTTTCAGGCTAAACCTAAACACCATACCTAAAGTTAGAGATTTTTCAACTGTTTACAAACTCTTCAGGAACATAAAATCAATTTTCAGGCTAAAATATGTTGGGATAGCTTGCTTAGGGGTTATATTAGAATTTAGCTTGCTGTTTTGGCTCAGAAAAGACAAGATTTTTCTCTATTGTATGTAAAGTAACTGTCTCATTTCTGGCATCTTAAGTCCAGTGCTTATAATAAAATTTACTTTTAAGACATATTCCCTACCTTGGGGTACAGTCTCATGCTCAAACAATGGTCCTCATCTGACAAAAATAATTTCAAGCTCCATGGTTCTGTTTCAAATGTTCTCTGGGTAATTGCTACCCACATAGATATCTGAACTGATCAAAGATATTTTCAAACACAGGTGCTAAGACTTTATACTATCATACTTGTCCTTTTCTGACAATTTCTAAGCTAAGTTAATTAGTTTGTTTGTAAATTAATTGGTATTGTTTTCAAGATGGTAACAGGTTCTGCCTGTATTTACAACTGTAAGATTTTTAAAGTGTAAGTTGTGCCTACTTCCTATGCCTCAGTTATGGCTTGTGCTGCCACAGGACAACAAAATTTTAAAAGGTTGGACAAAATGATTTTTGAAGCTCTTGTGCCATTCTTTTTACTAAATCTATTTCAGTAATCCAATGTGCTCTATATGTACAGACATCCAGGTTGGTGTAACTTCCTTTCTAAGTGGGTTAATCAAGCCAAAGCCAATTGGAATCATTGGAGCAAAAAGGGCCAATATTTTGTCCTGTGCTCCCAGGTCATAAGGCCACTGGAGATGATGGGACATTTTTACACTGGCCCCCTGGTAAGTCACCTGTCTTCCTTATCAGGGAGGATACTGAGACCAAACAAAATTGGTGTGCATTCTGAAACAGGAGAGTCACATCTGAGGAGCAATCAGTCCTCCTGTCTTCCCTTAGAAGGGAAAACTACTTGGCCAGCATGACCCTGACTCATCCTAACAGACAGAAAACACCAATAAGCTATAGGGCTACTCCTGAGTCCATAAAGTCTCTTTGGACAGCCATTAGTGACCTTCAAAATTAACCCTTTATTAAATTTTGTCTATCTGAATCGTCTTAAACACTCAGAGAGAAATGTATAGCCAAAGATTTTAAAAAGTACCTTAAATATATGAATGGCCTACTAAGTAATAAAACAAGAGCTTTCCAAAAGGGGAAACAAATAAGACCTTAAGACATCTTTCCCCCATAGTTCTAATTCTATAATAAAGAAAAACAACTATAGATATCAAAAGGGTTATTTTCAAATCTAGAATATATATGTAAATTCTAATACAATATCTTTGTACAGTCTTTAATGACATCCAATGGCTTTCTATTATCAAGGTTAAATGTTATGTATATGTTTCTGATAACTGTGCTAATATCTCATTTGTTTTACAAGCCATGTCTAATACTACTGTGCCATTTGATAAAAAGTTCTGGGGAAAATCTCAGCCAGTTCATGCTCAGATGGTCATGAGACAATCCAAGCCTGTCTACTTGGGTTCCCTTGACCACAGAAAGGACAAGTTTTCTGTGTGCTCACTTCTCATTAACTCCTTACGTTTATTCTTTCTCCCCAATGTTCTCTTCCAAGACTATCTCCCTGCACTCCGGGGTCCATTAGAATAGTTCCCCTCTCTGGGAGAGACTAAGTGCCACAAGTCACAACTTCATGTCCCGTTCAGCAGGAAGTGGTAAGTTATCTGATGCCTTCATCTTTTGTACTTTAACAGCAGTTAGAGTGCCTTCTCATGAGAGTGAGAAATAAAGGTGGATAGAATTAGGGTGACTGCACTCCTGAAGGTAAAAAGAACAAGAAGTATTTTCTTATCTCTTGCCCAGTTCCAAAGAACTGTTTTTCCATGTGTGTGCTGCATCCCTGGCTCTCCAAAGGACAGGCTTCACCCTCTTTGATGCCTGCCAAGTTATGTCTCTCTGCCTGTCCAGCTCTAAACCAACCAGAGCTAAATGCCTGCTCAATATTTCCATAATCAGGACCAGTTGTGTCAAGACACCCACTCTCCTTTGGTGCAAAAGGAGTAACCACCCCATACTTAAATAATTCCTCTCTCACTTATTCCCCAGTCTTGATTGCTTCACAGATGTATCTCTACAAGAAAAAATCAGCCTACAAACTCTGCTTGTGCCAACCGCCTGCACCACCTAAAAGAGATCTTAATCCCTCTGCTGGTGGGCCTTGGGGCGACACTGTCTCTGGGTGCTTCTGGTGAGCAACAGCCTCAAATTTCTGAATTTTCTCATGGGTGTGATACTTCAAAACCATCTAAACTTAGACTTGATTACTGCTGAACTTGTGGTCTTGGGACAAGAATATTGTTTTGCTTTATTTTGTTGTTGTTAATGAATCAAATGTTGTTAAGCTGCTTGACTGCTACAAGCCTGAGGACCCCACCACCTGGTTCTCTAACCCTTTAGTTACTTGGCTTCTCCTTAGCCCCCTCCTTACTATAGGAACCCTATTGCTTGTAGCCCCCATCTCATCAAATTTCTCAGATAACAAATAACTAATATTGCTAAAGTTGCTACTAATCAGGTCCTCATACACCACCTAACTCTATCTGGACCTATGGTAAATTATATTTTTAACTTTTTATTTATATTTATTTATTTATTTGGGAGACAGAGAGAGAGAGAGAGAGAGAGAGAGAATGGGTGTGCCAGTGCCTCCAGCCACTTCAGACGAACTCCAGATGTATGTGCCACCTTGTGCATCTGGCTTACATGGGTCCTGGGAAATCAAGCTCAAACTGGGATCCTTAGGCTTCACAGGCAAGCGCTTAACTGCTAAGTCATCTCTCCAGCCCTAAATGGTAAATTATAAAGAACTTATTTGGGATGACACTGCCCCATTATAAAAACAAAAGGGGAGTTGTCAGGCATTGCCAGGCACAGGCTGGAGCCTTCAGAAGAGGCTGAGCTGTCAGGCACGGCTAAGGACCCCCAGGCTGCAGGAAGCCATTCCCTCTCCAAGCCCTGCACACCTGAACTTAGGGTTTGCCTATAGCCCTCTGACCTTTGGCCAGTTGCCTAGGAAACTTCTTATCTGCCTTCACACAGCCCATCCCCCCAAGAGCGTAGATCACCTGAACCCCCACCATTGCCTATGAGCTGGAATGAATGTCCCCATAAGCTAATTAGCCATCAGTAATGAATCTTATACACCCAGTCCTCTTAGGACCCTCCCCCTGCCCTCAGATGCTTATAAACCCATTTCCCGGTCAATAAACTGAGAGAGCTGTTCACTGAAACTATCTCCCAAAAGTTTTTTACTTTTGTGGGCTCACCATCCCAGTTGCCTGGGACACCTTTAGGGGACCACAGCTGGCCCAAGAACCCAGGAACCCACAGTTATCTATTCTGACTTGAGTGAGATAGAATCTCAAATTAGTTTTATTTCCCAATTCCCTTATGGATTAGGATATTGAACACTGTTTTAAACCATTTTTATTTCTTCTTTGGAGAACCCTTTGGTCTTTTTTTTTTTTTTTTTTTTTTTTTTGGCTTTCAAGGTAGGGTCTCACTCTGGTCCAGGCTGACCTGGAATTAACTATGTAGTCTCAGGGTGGCCTCGAACTCTCCGTGATCCTACTACCTCTGCCTCCTGAGTGCTGGGATTAAAGGCATGCACCACCATGCCTGGCACATAGTCAATTTTTTGATTGAGTTAATTGATTTCTTATTGTTCAGAGTTTTTTTTTTGTTGTTCTCTGTATATTCCAGATATTAATCTTCCATCAGGTGCCTCACTGGAAAAGATTTTCTCCAATTCTGGAGGCTGCCTCTTTGCTCTGTTAACAGTTAACCTTTGCTGAATAAAAAGCTCTTTAATTTCATGAGGTCACGTGATCAAGTAAAATTCTATTCAGAAGGTACTTGCCCTTAACTATAACTTGAAATGTTTCCCTAGCAGTTTGACTTTAAGGATGAACATTATGTCTTTGATCCACTTTGAGCTTATTCTTGTGCATGGAAAGAGAGAAAGACATTTTTTTTTTGCTTTCCTATAAATAGATATCCAATTTTCCTAGCACTATTTGCTAAGTAGGCTGTCTTTTCTCCAGTGAGTTATTTTTGGCACTTTTGTCAAAATAAGATAGCTGTGACTGCATAGGTTCATATATGGATCTCATATCACATTCCATTCATCTAGCATGTCTGTTTTTGTGTCACTAATACCCAATTTTTGATAATGCAGCTCTGTAAATATACCTTAAAAACAGGTATGGTGATACCTCCAGCCTAATTTTTTGTTACTCAGGATTGCTTAGCTATCTGAGATATTTCGTATTTAAAAATGAATTGCAAAAGCCGGGCATGGTGGCACACGCCTTTAATCCGAGCACTCAGGAGGCAGAGGTAGGAGGCTTGCCATGAGTTCGAGGCTACCCTGAGACTACATAGTGAATTCCAGGTCAGCCTGAGCCAGAGTGAGCCCCTACCTCAAAAAACCAAATAAATAAATAAATAAATTGCAATATTTTTTAAAAGATAATTTATTTCAACATGATATCTTGGGTAAAGGGCAGGCCAGGGCCTCTTGCTGACATAAATGAGCACCAGACACTTGTACCACTTTATGAATCTGGCTTGCTTGGGTGGTTTGGGAATTGAATACAGGCTGGCAGGCTTTTCAAGCAAGCATGTAAGATTGTGTTTTTCTTTCTTTTTTTTTTTTTAATTTCACTGAGGCATGGCATGGGAATTTTAATAGGAATTGCATTATATCTGTGGATTGCTTTTGGTAAGATAGCCATTTTCACAATATTGATTCTTCCAATTTATGAGCACAAAGTATCTTTATATTTCCTAGTGTCTCCTTCAATTTCTTTTGAGTGCATTAAATTTTAAATTGTAGGGGTTTTTCTCTTTCTTGATTAGTCTTATTCCAAGCTATTTTTAGGTAGTTGTGAGTGGTATCATTTCTCTGATTGCACTCACAGAAGGTTTGTAATTGGTATATAGGAAGGCTACCAATTTCTATTTGTTACTTTTGTATCTTTCTCTTTGGGCGAAAGTGTTTATCAGCTATATCAAGTTCTTGTAAAGTCTCTAGGATATCTTATATATTGAATCATATCATCTGCAAATGAGGATAATATGACTTGTTCCTTTCTTATTTGTATATCTTTAATTTCCATCTCTGATGATATTGTTCTAAGACTTCATGGACTAGATTGGATAATAGTTGATCAAGTGGAAATTCTTGTCTTATACCTGGTTTCAGTAAAATGCTTTAAGTTTTTTCCATGCACTATAATGTTGGATATAGGTTTATCATGGGTAGCCTTTACTATGTTGAGATGTGTTCCTTCAATTCCATGTTTATTCAGGAATTATCAAGAACAGGTGTTGATTTCATCACATGCCTTTTCTGAATCTATTAAAATGATCATATGATTTCTGTCCTTCTGCCCATTGGTATGCTGTATTACATCTATCAATTTCCATCTGTTGATCCATCCTTGTATTTTTGGAGTCAAACCCATTTAATCTTGGAAAATGATCCTTTTGATGTCTTCAAGTATACAGTTTGCGAGTTTTAGAATGATTGCACCTTTGTTCATAAAGGAGATTGATCCACAATTTCCTTTTTGTTGTATTTTTATCTGGTTTTGTCATCACAATAATACTGGCTTCATAAAAGTAGTTTAGTGTTTTCTTTCCTATCTTATGTAATACTTTGAAAAGCATGGTGTTGAATTTTTATAACAGCCAGGTAAAATTCACTCTGAATCCATCCAGGTATGAACATATCTTTTGGAATGGATATTTTATTATAACTTAGTCAGTGTCATTGGTTGTTATATGTCTGTCTCAATGGCTCACATAATCTTGGTTTAGTTTTAGCAGGTAATACATATCTCTTTATCCATTTCTTTTAGACTTTTAAATTTAGTACAGTATATTTCTTTATCATATGTCCTTGTGATTTTTCTGAATTTCATTGGTAATTGTTGTAATGGTTCCATTTTCATCCTTACTTTTGTTCTCAATCTCTCTCTCTCTTTCAAGTTTCATTAAGAGTTTGCCAATCTTATTTATCCTTTCAAAGAGCCATCTCTTCATCTCATTGATTCTTTATAATATTTTTATTTTTTTCACTAATTTCTGACCTAATCTTAATATTTCTGTGATATTTGGTTTGGCTTTTTCTTTCTTTAAAGCTCTTGGGTGTATCAAGTTGTTTATTAGATATTTCTCTTGTTTCTTAATATAGATACTTGAGCTCTAAACTTTCCTCCTAGGAATGCCTTTGGCTTTGTTTTGTTATATTTTCATTACCATTTCATTCTAAGAAGTTTTAGATTTCCTTCTTTGATTCTTAAATTACCAGTTTTTCATTAAATAGTGTGTTGTTTGATTACCATGAGTTTGTGTATATTATATAGTCTCTGTTGCTATTGATTTATAGTTTTACTCTATTGTGATGAGACAGAATACAAGGAATTTCTTCTATTTTCCCACATTTGTTAATATTCGCTTTGTGTTCTATTATTTGATCTGTTTTAGAGAAGGTTCCATATGTTGCTGCAAAGAATGTGTATTCTGCAACATTTGTATGGAATATTCTGTAGACATACGTTAGGTCTATTTCCTGTATGATGACATTTAATCCAGAGCTTTATCTATTTATTTTTCAGGATAACATGTTAATTGGTAAAAGTAGAGTACTGTAGCCAATCACTACTACTATGCTGGCCATAATCTGTGACTTTACATCCAGTAATGTTTATTTAATAAAATTGCATGTACTCATATTTTGTGCTTATATATTTAGAATTGTAAATGTCATTTTTATTTATTTTATTTATTTTAGAGAGAGAAAGAGAGAGAGAGCAGAGAGAGAGAGAGAGCAGAGAGAGAGAGAGAGAGAGAGGATACAGAGATAGAGAGAGGAGAGAGAGGGGGGGGGGGTGGATGGGCGCACCAGGGCCTCTAGCCACTGCAAACAAACTCCGGATGTTTGTGCCACATTGTGCATCTGACTTACATGGATCCTGGGGAATAAAACCTGAGTCCTTTGGCTTTGCAGGGAAGCACATTAACCACTAAGCTATTTCTCCAGCCCTTTAAATGTTCTTTGATTGGATATTTTCCTTACACAGTATAAAGTGACCTTTTCTTTTTTATCTCTCTGGCTAATGTTAAAATCTATCTTGTCAGATATTTGAACAGTGGCACTTGCTTATTTTCTTGCCCCTTTTGCTTGAAATAACAATTTATATCCTTTTGCTCTAACATAGCCTCTGTCTTTTGTGGAGAGGTGTGTTTCTTGGAAGCAACATCACCAATGTTGATGAATATGCCTGCTAAGTAAATGTTATAATAGCAAATTAACAATAATTGTCTCTTAGAATTTAGTAAATATTGGTGGATCAAAAGCAAGTTTAGTGTGGAGAATACTGGGATTTTGATTACTTAGAAGTGGTAGGAATATGGGATGGTTAGAATGTAGTTCTCATCCTAGTTGTGTGTTAACTTTGAAAAAGTCCATTTTTGTGGAAAAATATCTTGTAGAGAAAAGTTGGGATACTTTTAAGTTCCACAGGTACTAGAGGTTGTCAATGCTATTGAGGTTTGTATTTGTGGAGGATAAGGAGGAAGGAATAAGGAGAAAAAGTTTGAAAGACAGGAAAAGTATATGAGTTGTATGTGAGAAGTATAATAATAAAGTGGGTTGATAAAAATTCAGAATAATCCTATAATCCAACTGAAAAATATGCAACCACAAACAAAACCATCATGAATATGAATATATATATATAAATTTTTTAAGATACACTAAAAGAGAAACAAAATCAAAAGTAAGCAAGTGCATTCCTTTAGTTCCAGCACTCAAGAATCTGAGGTTTTGGTATTGCCATAAGTTCAAGACCATCCTGGAACCACAGAGTGATTTCCAGGCCAGTCTTGGCTAAAGTGAGAACCTGCCATGGAAAAAATAATCAACAGTGACAAAAATTAACCCTAACATAAAACAATAAAAAAGGTCACTTGTTGTAAATGTATATCAAATCTAAAAAATCCAATATGAGGACCTTGCTAGGATGGGTTTTGAATTTCCCTCCCTATGTTTTTATTTATTTTTTATTTATTGGTTTGTTTATGGATTTATTTAACAGAGAGAAAGAAGAAGAGAAAGACAATGAAAGAGACACATACACAAACACACACACAGAATGGGTATACCAGGGCCTCCCACCACTGCAAACAAATTCCAAACACATGTGCTACCTTGTGCATCTGGCTTATGTGGATACTGGGGAAATGAACCTGGGTCCTTAGGCCTGCTTCACAGGCAATTACCTTAATCGCTAAGCCATCTCTCCAGCCCCCATGTTTTTTCTTTAACAACGTACCGTGATATGGGAAGTTTAATGCGCATTTTCAGGTCAAACCTAAGGAATTGGTTGTATTGTATTGCCCTATTTGAAATCACCCAGTTGTTACCTTTTGGAATGAGTTTGTATCTAACCTAACTTGCCTTGTTTGTATCTTGTCTCCCTGACTTGTGAAGATGGTTCCTGTTGCAGTCAGGTTCACACTGCTGCCAGAAAATATGCAACTGAGAGCAGCTTGTGGGGGAAAAGGTGTATTTTGGCTTATAGACTCGAGGGAAAGCTCCACGATGGCAGGGGAAAATGGTGGCATGAGAGAAAGTTGGACATCACCTCCTGTCCAACATCAGGTGTGTAATAGCCACAGGAGAGTGTGCCAAGCACTGGCAAGGGGAAGCTGGTTAAAACACCCATAAGCCCTGCCCCAACAATACACTGCCTCCAAGAGGCATTAATTCCCAAATCACCATCAGCTGGGAACCTAGCATTCAGAAGACCTAAATTTATGGGGAAACTTGAATCAAACCACCACATTCTACCCTTGACCCCCATAAACTGATAACCACCCATGATGTAAAATGCAATGCATTCAGTTCATCTTTAAAAGTCCCCATAGTTTTTATCAATCTTAAAGATGTTCAAATATTCCCATAATCTAAGATCTTTTAACTGAGCCATATTACCAAAAAATCCCCACAAACCCATAATGCACAGAATAAACATTAACATTGCAAAAGCTGGCATTGGGCATAGCAATGACATAGTCAAGCAATACAAGATTTAAACAGGGAAAACTAAAACTCTGTAGCTCCAAGTCCAGCAACTCTAGACAGTGACAAATCACCAAGTCTGATAATTCTAACTGGCAACGCGTCTCTGGAGTTCCAATTCTACCCTCCCAGCTAGGCTACTCATAATCCTGGGTTGGTAGCTCTCCTTAGTAGCCCTCTCATGGTCCCAGCATCTCCACTGGGTTCTACTGAAACCCACAGTTCATCCTCATGGCTCAATTGGGTCTCCTTGCAGGCAATCCAGCAAACCTGCTACACACTGCCCATGGCCATTGCCAAAACACAAGACCATGTTGCAAATTCAATGGCCCCCTCTTTCCTGCATTTCTTATACTTTATAACACCAGTTGAGGTGCCAATTTCTTAATCCAAGGGTGAATAAAGGAGACTTCTAAGAATAAACACTCTTTCAGCATTCCAGCCCCTTCAAAAGATTGCATGCATTCTCTTTGTTGTTCCAGTGTAGGTCACCTGGCCCAATCTCAATGGTTGTAATCTCTTAATTTTATCTGAACAGACGGCAGTTTCACCCAAAGATTTTAATTTTTCTGTGTCATATCCCTCTGCTCACACAAGTTCATTTCTATGTAATACAACCTTGAACAACTTCTCATGACATGGTTATAATAGCAAGCCTCTCATACAAACTGCTATTAGCCTAGTCCAGACAAAGCTGTTTCTCACCCTCATAAATCAAACATCACAGTCCATAGTTCTTACTGCATTCAGGTCTTTCAACTCTGACCAGAAGAGTCCATCAAGCTGTACTTACAGCACTGCAAGGCATCTCTTTTTTTCTTTTCTTTTTCTTTCTTTTTTTTTCTTCTTTATTAGTTAGTTTTGTATTCAGCAAATACAGTCAGTTTGGTACCATTATTAGGCTCATCTGTGACCTACCCCCTCCCCTTGGCCCCTCCTTGTTGAGGTATATGGGTCATGCATTGTGGAGTTAGCCCAAGTTATGGGTAAGATAAATGTCTCTGCATATCATGACCCAACATGTGGCTCTGACATTCTTTCTGCCCCCTCTTCCGCAAAATTTCCCTGAGCCATGTTGGGTTCATTTTTGGTCTGCTTCAGTGATGAGGTGTTGGGGGCCTCTGGGTCTCTGGCTCTCTGATTTGGTAGGAGTTGATTTTTCTCTGTGTTGATCTTCTTCCTCCTTGTGCAGGTATCCGGTTCATCAGGAAAACAGCCCCCTTGCTTGTTTCGCCAATTTTTCTTAGTTTCAGCTGGGGCCCTTTTGAGGTATGATGGGATGGCTCTCTCCTTAGGATCTACATCTATCTGAAAAAGAGAAGCAGATTCTCCAACGGAGAGTAAGTTAGCACCAGGACAAAAGAGATAACCCTTACTTTTTTTAATAGAGAATTTAATAGGTGTAGGCCCTCTTGTAGCCCATGTTGACGGTAGCTTGATATTGGAGAGTGGGCTTGTTTCTGACTTGTTTCCCAGCTCCAGCTATGGGTCCTGTACCACTGAGGAGATCAGTTAGCCAAATTAAGAGCAGTGGGTTCCCCACCATGGCTGTGTGCCACTATTGCACTTGTGTGGGCATCACAACAAGTTATTTGCTGCTAAGTAGGTTAGACCATGAGTTGCTTGGACAGATATTGGTCATTTTCCCCCAGCCACCCATGTAGCACCTTCTGGCACTAGACGCACTGACTGTCTGGGAACTGACTGTCTTCCAACTTCCAGCCATGCCATTCTATTTTGCATGTCAACCACATAAGGTGTCTTCAGCAGTAGGGTCTTACCTCTAACTTTTGGTGGGTCATCAAGTACTCTGACAGAAATTTGTCTGTCTTTTAGGAAACCTTGTAGGTCTCTCTGATCAAAAGCTCATTGTGGATGATAGCCCCATGCTCGTACTGGGAGTTACAGGTCAGTGCCCACTAAGAAAATGAGGAAAAAGATAACTAATATACAAGGGTTAGAGAGAAGAGAGAAGGAGAAGGAGAGGGAGAAGGAGGGAGGGAAGATGTAGAAGATTAAGGTTAGTCATGATCCTACCCTCTCCAGTGTCTTGTGGTTCGAGACCCAAGAGACTCCATCTCAAAACTCCTGAAGGTGATTAATTCCTATAGCAAAGTAGCAGGATACAAAATCAATGCACAAAAATCAGTAGCCTTCTTATATGCAAATGACAAAGATACAGAGAAAGAAATAAGGGACATAGTCCCATTTTCAATAGCAACAAAAAAATAAATAAATAAATTACCTTGGAATAACGTTAACCAAGGAAGTGAAAGATCTATACAACGAGAACATAAAAACACTCAAAAAAGAAATTGAGGAGGACTTGAGAAAATGGAAAGACCTCCCATGTTCCTGGATAGGCAGAATTAACATTGTGAAGATGACAATCCTACCAAAGGCAATATACAGATTTAATGCAATTCCAATTAAAATCCCTACAGTGTTCTTCACAGACATTTCTAGGAATTTTATCAATTTGCTTCCTTTGGAATCTGACACTAGGGACTGCTATTATTCATTGGCAGGCATAATGTTGCCTTGGTCTTATTTCATTTTTACTGAGCTCCAATGTTGAGATTTGTTCACCTTATGGATCAGTTGTCCCCAACACACTTAAGAAGCCTTGAAAATAAATGCCTCCCCTTGGGCTGGAGAGATGGCTTAGTGGTTAAGCGCTTGCCTGTGAAGCCTAAGGACCCTGGTTCGAGGCTTGACTCCCCAGGACCCACGTTAGCCAGATGCACAAGGGGACGCACGCATCTGGAGTTCGTTTGCAGTGGCTAGAGGCCCTGGCACGCCCATTCTCTCTCCCTCTCTCTATCTGCCTCTTTCTGTCTCTGTCTGTCACTCTCAAATAAATAAAAAAAAAAAAAAAACAACAAAAAAAATAAATGCCTCCCACCTGAAGACGTGTCTTGAGTTACCTGTTATGCAATGTTGGCTTTAGTTCAAGACTCCCTTTTTGATTACTCTTTGCAGATTTTTAGGCTGCATTTAATGACCTTGGCTTAGGTCATCTCTTGGATGTCTAAGAGACCCACAGTCTCTGAGAGGACCCACAGGATGAGGACAGGAGTGGCTTCCATATGCACGGTATATATATGATGAGGGGAAGGGACAATTGGAGTGTGCTCACTCCAACAATAGGTGTGGGGCACAGTTGGTGGATGATATTTTCTCAGTTAGTGCAGAGTTGAGCTCAGCTGTTGGAAGGAGACTTTGGCACCAGCAGCCCCAGGAGCAGTGGAACCTATACAACCTGCCCATTGATCAAGTAATGGTATGAGGCCAAAAATTCTACAGAAAGAGGAAGCAGTGAGGACTGCAAGCCTTCTCTGTGACATTTGAGCAAAGCCTTGACAGTGTGTGTGACTTACTGAAGGACTTGTCTGAAGGAAAACTGGTATCAGGAACTACCTGGTCACTTTATTTAACCCTGGAAAAAACACAAAGCCCATGTGGATGACCACACTCACCCTGCTAACAGGAAACCAGGGTCCTTATCTCCAAATTCTAGACGACAATGTGTTTCATTCCTTCTGTCCTGAAACACTGGATTCCAGTAATGTAGTCTGCTGGGTAGGTATGGGTATTGGTGTCACCATTGCTCTGCTGAGTTAAGTTGAATCAGTAAGGCTGCAACTCCTTCTCGTAGTGTGGTAGAATGTCTCTGAGAGCACAGAGATGGGATGGGGTGTGGAGAAGTTTCTGTCTACTCCCCAACCCCTGAGCTCTGATAATTTATAAGTACTTCACCTTATTAGACAGAATCTCTGCTGAAGCCTGGGTCTGGGGATAGAATAGTGAATTTATCATTGTAATGACCTCCTTTGATTTGTTTATCTGTGAATACTTGATTTTCTCCCATGTTGGAAGGACAGTTTTGTCAGATTTAGAATTATTGGTTGACTTTTTTTTTCTGCTAGCACTTGAAATAAATCATCTCACTGCCTCCTGGTTGTCCACATTTCTGATAAGAGCTTAGCAGATATCACTTTGCAGAATTGTGAGTGTGATGTTTCAGGTACCTATGCTGCTTTCACTAACCTCGCATTGCTTTAGTTTTGGACAGTCATAGTATAGTGTGTGGTGATGACAGTCCCTTTACAGTTAGTCTTTGAGTTAGTTCAGCATGTTTGATTTGTATATTCATATATTTTATCAAGTTTGTGTTTGTGGTGGATAACTTTTCAAATATTAATTTCCCTTTCTTTGCAGGTCATTTAGGTTCCTTTATTTTTCCCCCACCCCCAAGGGCAGTGCTGACTCAGCAATTTCATAGGTTTCATCTTTATTTTTTTCTGATTCTGTGTTTAACCTTAAATCTGTCTGGATGTTCTCCATTAAGATTTTATGGTACTGTGCTATTTATTCACCTTCTAAATAGCTGTGGTCCCTTCTTATAATTTCCTTCTCTCATTTTATGTTCTTAATTTACTATTCATGTTTGTTTTTTTTAATGATTTTTTCATGTTTCTTTACTTCTAGGCATGTTTAAGATGGGTATTTAATAGTCTTTGCCCAAAAGTGTAGCATAGCATAGCACAGCCCAAGCACATAACAAGGATCTAGACAAGAAGGGGATAGAAGAGTCATAGTTAGGGAAGAAATAGAAAGGAGTAGACAGGTGAAATGAAGGGAAGATGGGAAGTGACAGGAAGGAAAACTTGAGCAAGTCTGCAAGGCAAGTAATGGCTTCCTGGAAAGTTCAGCTCTATAACTTCTGGAAGATGGCCTAGCAAAATCAAATTTGGATCTCTGATTTCAAGACCCATGAAATAATAACTATCTGTTACATAAAACCACAAACTTAATAGTGATTTATCATAACATGACTAAAATCTTAATATTACGTGACTAGTTAATGTAAAACACATGTTGCTTCCCAACCTAAGCGGTGTTTAATTTCTTAATTAAGGTACATGTTATTTTATCTTGGGACGCCTCTTTACCATTATCAATCCAGGTTAATAAATCAAACCTCATCTTGAGCCTGTGTGTCTCTGTGGATCAGGGAAGCTAATTCAGAGACTTGTAGTTAAATAAACACTGCACTGACTGCACCCAGCACTGCCGCTCTCATCCCAGTCATATAAAGGACCACGTGATCACACCCAGTGCCATTCCAAGCAGGAAAGAAAAAAAAAAGTAAGGAGGAACAAACATTCGTGAAACATGAAAATTCTAGACAGAACTAGGAGAGTGAAATAGAATTCAATAATGTCCTTGACCTCTGTGTGATTCAGCTTTCTCACCTGTCTCATTCCCTGTGAACAAGCCCATGTGACGGGAATACAACCTGCCAAGCTGTCCTCAGTGAGCACAGTGGTTCATAAATGAGAATCTGGAGGTTTCTTTCAGGATGACAATGACTGATGTTCCCTGCAGGGGCGGCTTCACTGAAGGACCTGAAAGTGATTCAGCCTGAGAAGTCCATTCAAGTCACTGCTGGAGAAATAGCCACTCTGAACTGCGCCATGACCTCGCTCCTCCCTGTGGGGCTCACTGAGTGGTTCAGAGGTGTAGGGAAGAACCAGAAGGTTATCCACAAGTTCACAAAAGAGCACCTCCCTCAGCTCACAAACATTTCAGATACTTCAAAAAGAAATAACACAGACGTTATCAAATATCACCATAGCACACACAGGCAGCCACTACTGTGTGGAGTTCCAGAAAGGGAGGCTGATAACAAGGAGCTTCAGTGTGGAGGAGGCACAGAGCTGTCTGTGTGTGGTGAGTATGGTATTTTCCTCATCGTTTCCCCTTCTGTGGCACCAAGTCATATTAATACCAGCAATTCCGTGAGCAGCAGCTAAGGAGCAGGTACAGCTGTGGGCACTCATGTTCATGATCTGGCTTTACTCCAGGTAAGGATCCCAGAAAGTAAGGAATGAAGAGGACATGCTACTTGCTGGGGTGCCGACGTCCAGCCTCAGCAGGGTTGTAGAACTCGAAGGGTATGTGTGGAGTCAGCGTTCTGAGGAAATGATTTGGATCATTAGTTCAGGTGAAGCACACTGGATGCAGAGCAAAACTCTGCTTCTTCATTTACACATTATATTTTTTGCATGCCAGACATAGCAACTTCTTCATGTGGCTTCTATTCTCTAAGAAATCTTGCATGATATTTTCCTTGGTTTCCCCTGCTTCTGCCTAACTCATGAACTTCTTTCCCCATAGACATTCTGATAATATCTTAAACAAGAAAGTCAAGGATTGCAAGCTGGTTAATATCTTACCTAGGTTCATGGAAACTAGCCAAGAGCCCTGGAAGGTAGCTCTTGCAGTTATAAGATGATAGACTTTTTTTTTTTTTTTACCTCAGAAAGGGCAGTTTTAGCCACTCTCTACACAATATTATCTTGTGGCCTGAATAACAGTACATTTCTCTATCTCTAATCCAGTGCTGAGTTAATTGTCTCTCTATGACCTTTCTTTGTTGCTCCATTTCACAGTTTGTTCCTGACCTTGCAAGTCTCTCCATAAAAGGAAGATGATGATATTTAACTCTTTTCACGTCTTTCCAGACCACCCTTACTCCATTATTGTATGCCCCTGTATATGGTAAAGGTTGATATATCCAACCAGTGTTTTTCATTGATGTCTTTCCTTTAGGAGCCCACCAAACTCTACTGTTAGTTCTGAAAGTTACATATTCTGTTTTACTTCCTTTTTTGGTCCAACCCGATTATTTGAAAGATGGTTACTTTTGCTCTCTAGCATTTCAGGCTCCTTTTCTAGGTAGTCATCTGTAGGTTCAGGAAATGTGTCCATTAATTCCTGTAATCATCTCGACAAGAAAAATTTTCTTATAAGTAATGTTTCTTGGGAAAAATTGGTAAAGCATGTAGCATTGTGAGGAAAATGTCTTGTTAGGTGCAATATACATTTGTGGTATTGAGAAACTTTGTTCATTTAAATTAGTCATAGTTTCAGGATCCATAATCTGTTTACCTGTTTACACATTATAGCCTCAGAAATTTTTGTAGAAACATTCTTTTCCTGTTTAATCATTGGTGACTGTATAAACACATCTGAATTGGATTCCCTATTACATAATGAGAAGGGGAAAATGAAAGCAAAAATAAGCACCAGTACACTTATAATAATTCCAAAAAATTCCAAGAAAGAGATAGCAGTAGTGCAGACTGTCAGGCAGCAGGCATTCTAGGAGGTGGCTGAAAGACCTCCAAGCTTTGCCGAAGGAAGTATCAGGTTCCACAGTTTTGCAAGATGGAGTCCCATCAGCATCATACTCCAGAGCCGACTGCTGCAGCGGCATGGCCACCGCCACGGGGTTCCACTTTCTATAAACAAATGATAATCTTTACCCATCCTATGCCTGCTCCATAGCCCTCTCTTTCCCAGTCTGTCCCAGACCTCCAGCCACACAGATGAAGGCACCCAACAATTGATTGGCTTGTCTTGTGACATTTCAGACCTCTCCTGTTGATTCTGTGGCACTCTTCTATTTATTCTGCAAACCCTGAGGCCCTTCTGTTTGCCTGGCTTCATTGTAGGTGCCAGGGAAATAGCAGGGTGTGGCCCAGGCAGGAGTTGTTACACCCAAATTGTATTTCCTTCCATGAGTTTCCTTTCCCTCGTTCTTCTGTCTCATCCTTTTCACCTCACTTTGTGCCTCCCCATAGAGTAGCCAAGCGACAACTTTTCTACACTTTATTTTCTGTATTAGTTATTTTTCATTTATGTTACCAAGCCCCTTAGAAGAAGCAACTTAAGAAAGGAAGGGCTTATTTCAATTCAGAGTTTGAAGTTACAGTCCATCATGGCAGAGGGCATGGTGGCCAGAGCTTGAGGCAGCTGGTCACATTCAGTCCACAGTGAGGAAGCAGAGGGTGATGAATGCTGATAATGAGTTGACTCTCTCCCTTTTATTCAGTCTATCCCACCCCATGGAATGGGCCACCATAGTTAGGGTAGGTCCTAACCAACCTAATCTAAAAATACTCCCTCAAAGACATTCCCAGACATATTTTTCCCATGGTGACTCTAAAATCTTTGCAAGCTGACAATCATAGATTAACTGTCACACATGGGGTTGTTCTGGGAAGTGGGGAAGGAAAGTGAGCATTAGACATTGGCTTGGAGCTCAGTGTCTGGCTCACCTCCATGATATCCAGTACCAGCCATAACCTAAAGGCCCTATACCAAGCCAATGCTCACAGATGGTGCCACCACACCTGCCCCATCATAATGCAGAGGCCTCTGCCCTGGTAGGAAGGACTCGTTTTCAGTCTATAACTCAGCCAGCTGCCACAGAGGCCTTGGTGCACCCCTGAGATTATGTGTGTCTTTGTGGCACTAGTCGGCTCAGTGGCAACAGTGGTGCCCAAAGGATTGCTTTCACCGCTTGTGGTGGTTTGGATCAGATATCTCCCATAAATTCATGTGTTTGGAATGCTTGGTTCCTATGTTGTTTGGATCAGTTTAGGTGTTTTATAGTCAGCCCCTGCTTGTTAGAGTTCATATCACTCTCCTCCTGCTAGTACCACCTGTAGTGGCAGAGGTGATGTCCAGTGTCTGCTCATGCCATGCTGTTTCCTGCCATCATGGAGTTTCCTCTACAGACTATGACTCAAAATAAACAACTTTCCTCCCATCATCTGCTTTTGGTCCAGTCCTTTTCCCAGCAACATGGAGGTAATTGCAACATCACTCTAACCCTAACTGGTGGAACAAGACTCAATCCACTCTATGTAGGGCAGATGGTAAGCATAAGACTTGCCTTGGAACCCAGTGCTAGCCTGGTGAAGCCTAATGGCTCTCATTATGCAGATCCTAATGGTCATTGTCTCTAGGCTGGTGCACATAGATGGAAACCCTGGACCAAGTACAGACTCAGGCAGAGAACTATGGTCACATTCTATACAATTTCTTATCTGAGCAGTATTAACTGTGACTGGCAGCAAACAAGCCATAGAAACATGGCTCTGTCCCAGTTCTGGAGTGGTCTCAGTGGACTGTATTGGTTGTCATAGGTCTGCAAGCACCAAGAAGAGCCTCATTGTACCTACCCTCAGTCAAGTGCTTATGAACTGAGGCAACTCTTGAAGTATAACATGGAGACAGTAACTATCTATTTGGGGAAAGAAAAGGAAAGTAGTGGTATCTGTTTTACTACTCATTGGCATGACTGCAAACCTGACAGGAGTTTATTTCCATTTATAGTCCCAGGGGCTTCAGTCCATCCTGTTGGAGAAGGCATGGCCGCAGAAGCAGGAAGCCAGTCAGAAACGAGAGAATAGGAAGTTATGCCTGGCGATAAAACATCATAGGCCCACCTGCAGTGACACATCTTTTTCATGAAGACTCCAACTTCTAAAGGCTCCACACCTTCCCAAAAAGCACCATGAGCTGGGAAACAAGTATTCAAACAGCTGAAGCTATGGTAAGTAAATATTTCACATTAGTCACACCACAATAGTCAAGACTTCACTGCATAGAAGGTGGTACAGCTGGGCATAGTAATGGCTATAGTAACTGAGTAATGGCTATGGATATGTTGTCTAAGCCTGCTGAAGTTGTTTGTGGAGGTGGAGGCTTAAAGAGATATTCTGTCTTATTTATTTATTTATTTATCTATTTATTTTTTGTTTTGCTTTCCTTTGTTTAGGTATTCCCTCCAGTCAGTTTATCTGAACAACACACGAACATGAGGTAGGGACAAACCAGAGATTGGAATGACCTCTGCTATGCAAGAAACTACAACACACCAACAAAGGCCTTGAGACAAATCTGGATATGTGACACCATCTTAGGCTGAAATTACAGATGTCACTACAAGGTGGGATTAAATAAGCAGCTCATTTCAAATTTCTGGCAAAACAGGAATTTTTAACATGCTAAAACATAGTCAGGATGTGAATACTGAAGTAAATAGCCAGTCAGCCAATGTAAAATGCAACAAGTATCAAGAACTTTGAAAGAGCTGTGGCCTTGCCTATTGAATAAAATAAAGTGCTAGACACTGTCCATACAGTAATTGATGTGAGTGAGCTCTCAGAAAGAAAGAAACTTAAGAGAGCCATTTTTAAGAAAATTAAATGGATATGAAATAAACACCAAGAAATGAGTCAGTACCTTATTAGAGAAATTGAACAGGAGATAGAATTTTGAAAAATAAAAACAAAAACTTTTATAAATACAATAAGGGAAATGTACAGTGGGATAGAAGACATCAGTAGCAGAGCGGATCAAACAGAAGCAAAATTTAATAGCTCAAAGACAGGCAACCTGAAAATGCAAAAGAAAGAAAAATAATGAAAGCTGATGAAAACTTTGATATAGCATTAAAAGAGCAAATATTTGGGCTGGAGAGATGGCTTAGCGGTTAAGCACTTGCCTGTGAAGCCTAAGGACCCCGGTTCAAGGCTCAATTCCCCAGGACCCACGTTTAGCCAGATTCACAAGGGAGCGCACGCATCTGGAGTTCGTTTATAGTGGCTGGAGGCCCTGGCGCACCCATTCTCTCTCTCTCTCTCTCCCTCTTTCTCTCTCTGTCACCCTCAAATAAATAAATAAATAAATTTTAAAAAGAGCAAATATTTGAGTTTATTGGGGTTGAAGAAAGTCTTGAAAATGACAGACAGAAGATCTCAACAGGGAAGGACAAAAGCATGCAAGTGGAAGGAGGCCTGAGATCAATAGCCAGCTTCACCTCACCAAGTCTACCTCAAGACACAATCAGGCACTCAAAGGTAAAAGACAGGAAGGAATCTCAAAGCAGAAGAAGATGAATAATACCTGAGTATCACTTCTCTCCTGACAAGACTTCTGAACAAAAACCTAACAGACCAGAAGAAAACAGGATGAGATTTTCACAGTTGTAAACTTATGTCATCCAAAGAGTACTCCACAAAGCTATTCCTCAGAATGAGGGAGTGATAGGCACATTCCCAGATAATCAGCTGAAAATTTAGGTCACCACCAGACCTTACTACAAGAAATGCTGGGTTTTAAACAAGAAGTACGAATATTACAAAGTTAAAAAAAATGTCAAAAGGCACAAAGCTCAGTAAGAGAAACTACATAAAGAAATTCAGAATAGTCTAATATAACCATCCTCATTCCTATCTTGAATGGATGGACATGTTCAATGTGCAATATAGAATGTATAAAACTCCATTAATTTGCACAATTAGTACGTGTTACTAATGATAATGAAACATACATATCCTTTTTTATGAAGACTAAAAACAATTACAATTGTAACCAAATTAATAGGCTGAGATAGACACACTGTTTAAGTCTTGAAAGTACTATCTAATGATTCTCTGGATTTCATTAGAATGTATAGTAAATTCACCATTTTAATTTCAAATCTCATTAATTTCATTTCTCTTTCTTTCTCTCTCTCTCTCTCTCTCTCTCTCTCT
Source organism: Dipus sagitta (assembly GCA_036346955.1). Lineage (NCBI taxonomy): Eukaryota > Metazoa > Chordata > Mammalia > Rodentia > Dipodidae > Dipus > Dipus sagitta. The sequence continues at coordinate 153,120,861 of CM070771.1, forward strand.
CTCTCTCTCTCTCTCTCTCCCTGTCATTAATTTTATTAGGGGCTTGTCAAAATCCACACAGCACACTTCAGGAACTCCAGCTAGGCACACTTTGCATATCTTTAGATTGAAATCTGAAACCCACCACCACACCTTAAGATCCACACAATGGCATTGCCTCCAGCCAGATGGCTAGAGATGCAAACTACAAACAAACAACTGAATATATTGGGGGCCATCTATTCTATTCAAACCACTACATTCTGCCCCTGGTCCCAATAGATTTATAACCATCACACATTGTAAATTGTACTCAGTTCAATTTCAAAGGTCCCCACAGTCTTGACCAATTTAAGATATTAAGACCTGTAAAATCAAACAAGTTAAACATTTCAAACATATAGAGGCACAGAATAAACATTTTCAACTGGTATAAGGCATATCAAGGAGAGAATAAAGCAATGCAAACTCAACCACCATCAAACAAACATAAAACTAATGCAGTTCAAGTTCAACATAACCAGAGACTGACAGTCTCCAGATTTTCCGATTCCACCCCTCCAGCTGGGCAGAGTAGCCAGGGAACACTGCCATCCCAGGCCAACAATGTGCTCTGTGGTAGCCCTTGCACAGTCCTGGTATATAGAAAACATCTTCTGGTCTTCATGCAAACCATGGTCCATCTTCCAAAGGCTCTTTTAGCCTATCAGGGCATCATGCCCTGCCTCATGCTGCATCTCAGCAGCAGCTCCTGGAACTGTGTGCAATTCATGACCACTCCTCACATTTTCCATAGGCTCTTTCAGCCTATCAGGGCATCAGGCCCTACCTCATGCCACATCTCAGCGGCAGCTCCTGGAAGCATGTGCAATTCACGACCATTCCTCACATTTTTCATGCTTCTGAAACCAATACCAGGTGTGCAGGACACAGCCATATTCTTAATTCACAGATGAAATAAATCATAACCTTGAAAAGCAGCTTCCTTCTCCAGTCAACTCTTCCCAAAAGAGTTTGCATTTCTATGATAGTCCTTCCTCAGGCATCCTTTCCATTGTTTTAATCTAAAGCAATTGGACCTTCTTCCTTAAGATTGCTAAAGTGTTCGACAATAGCAGGTTCAGTAACCTGAAACCAGTCTCTGTGCCAGTAAATTTAACTTAAAGTTTTCCAGCTTAAAATCTTAAATCTCTCAGTCCAATATCTTCAGCCAAGCACATCAGTCCATTACAAATTTAACCTTGATCAAACTCTCTGGGCCTGGGCAGCAGGACACAGCCAGCCCTTATGCCAGTAGCCCAGTTCCAACAAAGTCCTCTGCAGTCTTTCCTTCCCCTTAGAAAGCTCAGAAGCCAAGCCTCGAAGTTCAATGCTGTCTGCACTTAGCATTCTCAGGCTCTCATCAGAATAGTCCATAAAACTTGGCTTACCTCTTCAGAAGACATCTTCAGTTGCAAGCACCAAGTCCATGCCTATTCCTCCAAAACAAAGTTTCCAAAAGATCAACATCCATATGGTCAGGTTCATCTCAGCCCACTCCTTGGTACCAAATTCTGTAGCAGACAGCTTCAGGTTCGCTGAGATGAACATTCAGACCAGACACAGTTATGGAGGAAGGGATATTTATTGAAGCTCACAGATCCAGGGGAAGTTCCATAATGGTAGAAGAAACTGGCCTGCCTTCACAGGACCAAGCAGAGAGAGAGAAGCACAAGCCAAAAAGCCAAAATCCACACAGCACACTTCAGGAACTCCAGCTAGGCACACTTTGCATATCTTTAGATTGAAATCTGAAACCCACCACCACACCTTAAGATCCACACAATGGCATTGCCTCCAGCCAGATGGCTAGAGATGCAAACTACAAACAAACAACTGAATATATTGGGGGCCATCTATTCTATTCAAACCACTACATTAGGGTTCCAGCAATTTTAAAAGTTCTTCACTGTTCACTCAAGAGCAGCAAGTCTCCATGTGTTTGTACAGTTTCTGTAGTTTTTTCCTGCTAATAATTTCTAGCTTTATTACACTATGTCCGATAAGATACAAGAAATTATGTGGATTATTTTGTATCTAGTCAGACTTGATTTATAGCCTATAATGTGGTGTATTTCAGAGAAGACTCTTTAAGCCCTCTAGAAGAATGCATATTCTCTATCTGCAGCTCAATATTTGGTTCATGTATCTCTAAAATTTTCCTAACATCATGATAAATTGTTCCCTTTATAAATATGCAATGGCATCCTTTATCTCTTAACTAATTTTGGCTTTATCAGATATCAGAATATTAACATGCGCTTGTGCTCTTCTTCTATTCACTGAACAGACTGTTTTCTAACCTTTCACTCTCAGTCTGTAGGTATATTGACCACTGAGGTGTGTTTCCTGTAGACAATGGAGAGTTGGTCCTAGATTTTTAGTATAGGCAGCGAGTCTGACATTTATTGAGGAGTTGAGGCCATTTTAATTTGTTAGTATTGAAAGATGTTTACTAATGCCTGCAATTTGCTAGCTGTTTTTCTGGATGACTGGATTACTGCTTGTGCTTCACTTTTTCTCTTACTTGTTATAGGGTTTGCTAGATTATGGTATTGGACACAATGGATTCTTCCTACCTCCCTTTTTTCTTTTTCTTTTTTAAAAATATATTTTATTTATTTATGAGAGAGAGAGACAGAGAGAGAGAGAATGGGTGTGTCAGGGCCTCCAGCCACTGCAGATGAACTCCAGATGTATGCACCCCCTTATGCATCTGGGTAACATAGGTCCTAGAGAATTGAATCTGGTTCCTTCGGCTTTGCTAGCAAATGCCTTAACTGCTAAGCCATCTCTCCAGCCCCCTACCTCTCTTTTTGCATCTATTCTTCTTATCTCCTTTCATGTAATTTATTCTTTCCAGTGTTCTTTGGATTGAGACTTTCTTCCTCCTCTATGTATAATTTATTTTTACTTTTTTTTCTTTTTTTCTTTATTAATTAGTTTTGTATTCAGCAAATACAGTCAGTTTGGTACCATTATTAGGCTCATCCATAACCTATCCCCTCCCCTTGGCCCCTCTTTGTTCAGGTACGTGGGTCATGCATTGTGGAGTTAGCCCACAGTTATGGGTAAGATAAATCTCTCAGCATATCATGACCTAACATGTGGCTCTGACATTCTTTCTGCCCCTCTTCCACAAAATTTCCCTGAGCCATGTTGGGTTCATTTTTGGTCTGCTTCAGTGATGAGGTGTTGGGGGCCTCTGAGGTTCTGGCTCTCTGATTTGGTAGGAGTTGATTTTTCTGTGTTGATCTCCTTCCCCCTTGTACTGGTATCTGGTTCATCAGGAAAACAGCACCCTTGCTTGTTTGGCCAATTTTTCTTAGTTTCAGCTGGGGCCCTTTTGAGGTATGATGGGGTGGCTCTCTCCTTAGGATCTACATCTATCTGAAAAAGAGAAGCAGATTCTCCAATGGAGAGTAAGCTAGCACCACAACAAGAGATAATCCTTACTTTTTTTTTTATAGAGAATTTAATAGGTGTAGGCCCTCTTGTAGTCCATGATTGATGGTAGCTTGATATTGGAGAGTAGGCTTATGTTTGGATATGGTTCTGACTTGTTTCCCAGCTTCAGCTATGGGTCCTGTACCACTGAGGGGATCAGTTAGCCAAATTAAAAGCAGTTGGTTCCTCACTATGGCTGTGTGCCACTATTGCACTTGTGTGGGCATCACAACAAGTTATTTGCTGCTAAGTAGGTTGGACAGATATTGGTCATTTTCCCCCAGTCGCCCATGTAGCACCTTCTGGAACTAGACGCACTGACTGACTGGGGACTGACTGTATTCCAGCTTCCAGCCATGCCATTCTATTTTGCATGTCAACCACATAAGGTGTCTTCAGCAGTAGGGTCTTACCACTAACCTTTGGTGGGTCATCAAGTACTCTGACAGAAATCTGTCTGTCTTTTAGGAAACCTTGTAGGTCTCTCTGATCAAAAGCTCATTGTGGATGATAGCCCCATGCTGGTACTGGGAATTACAGGTCATTGCCCACTAAGAAAATGAGGAAAAAGATAACTAATATACAAGAGTTAGAAAGAAAAGAGAGAGAGGGAGAGGGAGAGGGAGAGAGGGAGAGGGAGAGGGAGAGAGGGAGAGGGAGGCAGAGAAGATGTAGAAGATTAGGGTTAGTCTTGATCCTACCCTCTCCAGTGTCTTGTGGTTCAGGTGTTCCCTGTAAGGGCCTGGTGAAGGCTCAGCCATTTGGTCTGACTTTTAGGAAGTAGAATTTTATGGTACCATTGCTGTTTTGGTCTAGATTTGTGTTTCCCACCCCTTCGATGCCCTCCCCTCTCTCCCTATCCATCCTAGTGTCTAGTCCACGAGATGCTTGCTGGGTATGTAAGGTATCTTGGGTAGATTCAGGTTCAGTGCTGTAGATGATTGAGGCTATGTGGTGATTTTTTTTTTTTTTCTGTGATTGGGTAAGTTCACTGAGAATGATCTGTTCCAGGTTCAACCATTTTTCCTCAAATTTCATTGTGTCATTTTTTCTTACTGCTGTATAGAATTCCATTGTGTAGATATACCACATCTTAGTTTTCCATTCTTTGGAGACTTCTGAAAAAGCTGATTATAGAGATGCCAACAGACCCAGTTATTTCCTTACTGGGCATCTACCCTAATGCCTTCAAACCACAGGCTAGAGAGATTTGCTCAACCATGTTTGTAGCGGCTTAATTTGTAATAGCTAAGAGCTGGAATCAACCCAGATGTCCATCTCTATGTATTGTTTTTATTTAAGTATGTCGTGCAACACTGGCTTGATAGTTACCAATGACATCAGTTTGTGATTGTCCTGAAATATCCTTATTTTTTTGTCAATTTAAAAGGTAACCTTTCTCAATATGGCAATCCTGTTTGGAAGTTATTTACTTTCAGGGCTTGAATATATCATTCCAGACTTCCCTAGGGTTGCTGATGTTATTCTGATGTTTCTACCTTTGTCCATGAGCTTATGTTTTTATGTTTTTAATATTTGTGCTTTGTATTTTGGAAAACTTGCCTATAATATATTTAGGAGATGTTTTTATCTAGTCCTGTCTATTTAGGTTTGTAAATAACCTCTTGTGGGCTGAAGAGCTAGCTTAACAGTTAAGGTGCTTACCTGCAAAGCTGAGGGATCCAAGTTTGATTTCCCACTACCCACATAAGCCAGATGCACAAGATGGCACATGTGTCTGGAGTTTGTTTACAGAGTCTTGAAGGCCCTGACATGCCCATATTCTCTCTCTCTATCCCTCTCTCTCTCTTAAATAAATAAATAAGTAAATAAAAATAAACTAAATACCTCTTGTACTTGAATATCTATTTTCTTCTCTGGATTAGCAAATTTTCTGCTCTATTTTCATTGAATAGATTCTCTATGCCTTTCATGTTTATATCATCTGCCTGTTTATATCTTCTGTCTATTCTATGGACTTTTATGTTTGGTTTCTTGATTATTTTTGAACATTGTGAACATGCTATCTATAAGTTTTTCCTTCTTGATGTTTGAATGTTTTATTTCTCAATCTCATCTATCCTCTGTCCCTGACATTCTTTCTTCTTCTTCTTGATCAAATCTTTGGTGTTATTTTCCCCTGTGGTTTATTCAACACATTTAGTTTTTCATTTCTTATATTTCTATTTGTTTCTTTTCAAAATCTCAATTTCCTTGCTTAGGTTTTCTTTCAGTTTATGACTTTTCACTTATAATTTCATTTATAATTCATTTCTAATTTATTTTGTCTACTCCTCTTCTATGTTTCTGACTTTTCACTCTTCTGGGCACTAGATTGAATTATCCTGCTGGTTTATATCCTCTTTCAAGTCATGATTACTTTTACCAGACAACTTTTAAAATCCTCATTTTGCATTTCATATCTTTGAGTTCAGCACTTGCAGAATTATGATCTTTAGAAAGAGTCGTATTGCTTTTTCATGTTTTTTTGTGTATCTTTGCTTTTATTTGACTATCTCATTCGTTTTTTTGTTTGTTTGTTTGTTTGTTTTTTGAGGTAGGATCTCACTCTCACCCCGGCTGACCTGGAATTCACTATGTAGTCTCAGGGTGGCCTCAAACTCACAGTGATCCTCCTACCTCTGCTTTCAGAGTGCTGGGATTAAAGGTGTGCACCACCACACTCAGCTTATTCAGTTTTTTTGCAGGGGGGAGGTTTCTTCTGGAGCAGCCTATTCGTGACGTCTCAATCTATAGTTTCACTCAGTGAGAAAGAAAAAAAGAAAAAACAAAGCCCTTTAAGAATCTCTTTCTCACACCTGGAGCTACACAGCTGACTGATGTTTGGTTTACTTGTCTTACTTGTCTGTGGCATTTGTCTTTTCTCTGCAATTTCAACTATCCTTTCACTTAGAAATAGTTAATTTAAGGAACTAAATGTTTCAGTTCATTTTCCTTCTTTCTTTCTCTCTCTCTTTCTCTTTTCCCATTGTAAAGGTTGTAATGTATCTTATGTAGGTACATATAAAAGTAAATTCAGAACTAACTATTTCTAAGAGGCAAGTAAAATTTTTCTGAATTGGTATAACAAGACATGGAAATTTTTTTATAGAATTGGAATAATTATGTGTAAGTTTATTCTAAAATCCACTAGCTATAACTGAAATCATCACTTCATGAAATACTAAAGAAAGTCCTCAAAGCCAATGCCAAACACAGCACATATGTCTGGAGTTTGTGACTGGAGGCCCTGATGTGCCCATTCTCTCTCCCTCTCCCCCTCAAATAAATAAAATAAAATATTTTTTAAAAAGACTATCAACAGGTTGGAGCAATGGCTCAGAAGTTAAAGGTTCTGGCTTATAGGGCCTGCTGATCTTGATTTAATTACCTAGTACCCACACAGAGCCAGATGCACAAAGTGATACATGTGTCTGGAGTTCGTTTGCAGTGGTAAGAGGTCTTGGCATGCCTATTCTCTCCCCCCTCCACATACATATAAATAAATAAATAATTTTTTTTTAAAAGACTACTCACTATCACATAGTTACACGTGGTTAATGATCAGTAGTATGATATTCACTAGTATATGACTAAATGCAATCCATCTGAGTATGATTTCTGTTACTGAGACACCAAACTCCTCAAAGTACAGTCATTAATACTACATATTCACTATACAAAGTAGGCCTTTTGAATAAACTTTTAAGAAAATATATAAGACAATAATAGGCTATCATATAAACCACTAGATGTAGCCATCTCCCCAGGCCCGCCCACTTGTAACTTAAATTGGATTTCTTTTTCACTGTAGACATATGGCAAATCTAACAATTAAAATGTTTCAGAAATGGGTGTAAAATTAAAAGTAAATCTTTCCCTCCTGCCCAAAACTACTTATCTTAGTAAATAATCTGTATTTTAGTTAAGTTCTTAGTAATCTTTAAAGGTTCCGAACATATTTTGTGGCTTAAAAAATGTTATGTCATACTGTTCCTCTGCATCTGTTTTTTTTCTTGTTGTTGTTGTTTGTCTTACTACACCAGAGAGAGAGTGAGAATGGGTGTGCCAGGGCCTCCAGCCATTGCAAATGAACTTTAGACATGTGTCACATTGTGCATCTGGCTTTACATGAGCATAGGGGAATCGAACCTGTGTCCTTTGGCTTTGTTGGCAAGTACCTTAACTGATAAGCCATCTCTCCAGCCCACATTCATTCTTTAAAGCATTTTGTTTATTTATTCACTGATTTGAGCGAGCGAGAGAGAGAGAGAGAGAATGGACACACCAGGTTCTCCAGCCACTGCAAAGAAATTCCAGACACATGTGCCACCTTGTGCATCTGGCTTACATGAATGCTGGGGAATCAAACTGGGACCTTAAGCTTTGCAAGCAAGTGCCTTAACTGCTGAGCCTTCTCTCTAACCCTCACATTCATCTTTATTAATCACACAAATAGCTATTTCATCCATATATATTCATATCTATATATTGCATAGGAAGAAAATAAATATAAATGCAGAAAATGAATTAAAACAAAGTGATTTGATTATTTATCATTCTGTTATTATGCTAATAAAATGAGTGACCTTAATTAATGAATTGTTTGTTTACTATGCTTATACAATTATTGGAATAATCCATAGATACAATGTAAGTATTTTTTTGTCAAGATTATTTACTTTTTTCTTTACATATGTCTGAATGTGCTGTTGCTTAGACTTGTTGACACTCCATCCTTGAAATTCTTTCTTCTGTCTAGTCTTACCTGTTTATACTTTTCAGAATTTTCTATTTGACTATTTCATTTCCAGTATTTTAATTTGGTTCTTTTATATAATCTCTACATCCTTGATCAATGTTTCGGAATTTCTCCTTCATACAGCTGGCCTTCTCCTCCACTTCGCTAACTTTCTTATGTAGGTTCAAAATCGATTTTCTAACTTCATATGCATGGTTTAGTCCTATGTGTGGTAGGTGAACTTCTTTAAAAAGAGGACTCTGAAATCTTTTTCTGACATTTCAACTATTTCATTAGCTTTGGTTTCCAGAACTGAGGACTTGTTATCTTTGGGAGGCCTGTTTTTCTATATCATTGTGGATTTTCTGTTGTGTTTTATATGTTTGTTGAAATGTACGTGTCTGACAGTTTTCATTTCTCTACTCTTTATGCAAGTCATCCTGGTGAGTTTTCTTCACTTGGGTTTATGTTCTCTACTTCTGTTTTGGTGGGAAGTCAGCTGCAGTAACAGAAGCAATGACTTGACAGCAATCCTGATATTAATAGACAGTAAAAGTCATCAATGTAAGGACCAGAGGCTCTAGTATACTTTTCACTGGTTATTATTTTCCTGTCTGGATCCCAGCCATTTTTCACCAGATCATCATAGTTCCCACCTGACAATACTTATGTCCATCTAGGGACTGTGCCAGGATCACGACACTCCCATTCCCCCCTGTTGCTTGCATAGGCACATAGGCAGTGGCAGAGGTAGTGTCTTCCATACATTTTTCAGGTTAGTTACTCCAGGGCTGTCATGGAGAAGCTCATCTTTAGGCTCCCATACCTCATGACACCCACACCCCACATGACCAACATTACCCTGGCCATGTCTGTGTCCACAATACACCCAGTTCCTAGTTGCTTCGCTTTAGCCCGTTTGGTTTCTCTCCTGCTTATGGTTCCTACAGCTCCTATGGAAACTACCACTAAAATCAGCTTGAATTTAACCATTTTGATGAACTGCTTATAGTCATGTCATGGACTATATGTAGAGTCATCAAAAACTTTGATTAAATAATTTTAGAAAGAGTTATAACATAAAACAAAGATGGTCATACACCTTTTGTTAAGTCTTAGAGTGATGAATGCTAATACTATAAAATATCTGTGCTGTCTGGTTTTGCAAAGTCCCCATTTTCCTATGGATTATTCACAGTTAGCATTTCAGTTTTTTAAATATATTTTTGTTTATTTTTATTTATTTATTTGAGAGTGACAGACAGTGAAAGAAAGAGGCAGAGAGAGAGAGAGAGGGACAGAGGGAGAAAGAATGGGCACGCCAAGGCCTCCGGCCACTGCAAAGGAACTCCAGATGCATGCACCAACTTGTGCATCCAGCTTATGTGGGTCCTGGGTAATCAAGCCTCGAACCGGGGTCCTTAAACTTCACAGGCAAGCGTTTAACCACTAAGCCATCTCTCCAGCCCACATTTCAGTATTTGATGAACAGAAATTATATTTTAACATTTGTACATTTGTATATACCTCATAATTAGAAATATTCCATAAATATTTGAAAGCTAATAAAATTTACACATTATTTCATTATCATTTTACCTAGTTAACAGCACATAATGTATCTTAAATGAAAATCCATAATTTAAGGATAAAAACATTTATTCCCCAAATCTAACTAAGACTGCTGTGTCTGTAATCATTTTTTCATACATTCATCCCTTATTCCTATAAAATTATAACTTCTGAGATTTTCTTCACTTACTATTTCCACTTTCTCAAATGCATCTACTACACACTGCATACTGTTCTATTAATTATTTGTAGGTTTGATTTGAATCAGATGTTCTCCATAAACTCATGTGTTTTGAATGCTTGGTCCCTAACTGGTGGCAACTGAGGAGGTGGAGCCTAGTTGGAGGAGGTGTGTTTCTGGGGGCAGACTTTGGGATGCTACAGCCAACTCTCTCTTGCCAGAGCCAGCTCACTCTCCTGCTATTTTCTACCTGCTGTGGCAAAGCATAATGTCCAGCCTCTGGTCATGCTATGCTTTCCATTGCCATCATGAAGATTCCCCTTGAGAGTGTAAACCAAAATTAGCCCTTTCCTCCCATCAGCTGCGTTTGATCAGGTGTTTTATCCCAGTAATACAAAAGCAACCACCATTGTGTGTGTGTGTGTGTGTGTGTGTGTGTGTGTGTGTGTATGGATGGTAAAGGCAAAGGTCAATATCCAACAGTGATTGTATAGTCTCATGTTCTTTAACCTTAGCATATGCTAATCATGATGAAATGTTCACTTTTAACCCAATGGTGCTGATGAAGCTGATGAATCTGTCTTAACATTGGACAAAGTGGTCTTCTTACAAAAGTGCAGACAGAGGAGATTCTGCTATTCTTAGGATTCCTTTAGACCACATATACTTTAATTCGTGGAGATTTTATGACTTGAAAGGCTGTGCAGATCTGGAACTCTGAGTGTAGTGAGAGGCCCTCTGTATGAGGTGCTGTGAGGATTCTTCAAAGCCATGGCAGCCACGCTGATTACCTAGAGTTGATCTGAGGTCCGGCCAGCTGACATTGAATGACTGGCCTCCAAAAATCAGCATCATCTCTATGATGTACTTTACCAAGTAGGAAATACTTGGCCAAGACTAAAAAGAAAAAAATAAATAAGTAAAAGGAATGAACACAGAAGTACACACGTTTTGATTCATATTCTTAAAGATGCCAATGCCTACCAAATGCAAAAAAAAAATTCAAATAAGCAGCTTGAATATTATGTCATTATAGTATATGGTTATCCCACTTTTATTTTTATTTTTTTTATTTTTTTTATTTTTTTTTGGTTCTTCAAGGTAGGGTTGTTCTATCTTAGTCTGAGCCAGAATTCACTATGTAGTCTCAGGGTGGCTCCAATTCTCAGCCATCCTCCTATCTCTGTCTCCCATGTGCTGGGATTAAAGGCATGTTCCACCATACCTAGCACAAAATCCAATTTGGATATTAGTTAGCATTTAAAAATAGTTCAGTATTAAAAATAACTGGGCGTGGAGGCACACACCTTTAATCCCAGCACTCAGGAAGCAGAGATAGAAGGATCGCTGTGAGTGTGAGGCCTCCCTGAGACTACATAATGAATTCCAGGTCAGCCTGGGCTAGGGTGAGACCCTACCTCAAAACAACAACAACAACAAAAAAAAAAATCATTTCTTTGGTTGGTTTTCTATAGATGTTTTTATGTTATCATATTAAGCACGAAAATCAGTAACTCTTCTCAAATGATTCTAAGATAAATGACTTATCCATTATTTATAGTTACAACATCTTTTGATTTCAGAAAACATTCCTTTATGTTGTGCTAATATACTCAACTATGCTGCTTCCTATTCATGACCTTTTTAAGGTTAGTAATTTTCTCTGTAATTACAAAGTTAATAAAGTTTTGTTGAGACCACAAGTTTGAAATAACGTATTTATTTATTTATTTACTTCAAAGCAGAAATAGAGAAAGAGAAAGAATGGGCATGCTGAGTCTCTCTCAAAAGATCTCCAAATGCATATGCCACTTTGTGCATCTGGCTTTAGTGGGTACTGGACAGTCAAACCCAGGTCATTAGGCTTTTCAGGTGAGCCCCTTAACCACTGAGACATCTCTCCATTCCCCACATCTACTTTTGAGAGAGTCAAAGCAAACAAACAAAAGCCTTTTTAGCAATGTAGCAAAAGGCAGAAGCAATTTCTCTTCAAAACCAATGGATAAAATTCTTCCCAGGCATCAGTGCAGCTTGCTATTTTTTGTGAAATTCCCACATCACATTTGTAGAAATTGGATGAAGTACAGCAATGGATTTTACTACTCCATATCAGGTTAGTGTTTGTCACACCTCAGTCATCTCAGAGTTACCAGGACTTAAAGAATAGTTAGAGTATGAAATGAAATAGATTAAAGATCATAAACTTTTTTTTCCACTTTGAAGCTTAATCTGGACTCAGCACACACCCATGTACAGAGCCTGGGGAGAGAAGGGGACGAACAGGAAGGGCAAATTCTCAAAGCATTTTCTTGAAGGGCCTTAATGCAAACACACCAGGCCCTGCTTCACCCTAATCTATTGACAAAAAAAAAAAAAAAAAAATGGGATACAGCATGTAGCAGAACTGTGACTCAGGACAAAGTGAAAAACTACCTGTTTATTCCAGGTGCCTCATCTGCCAATGTGTGCTGTATTTGTATATGCTTTAAGTACAATAGTAGCAGTTCATAATGGCACTGTGAAAATGGGGACAAATAGGCTCTTGCTATCTACTAAAACATCTTCTTTTAAAATGTTTTCTTAATTTTTTGCACTGTGTGTGTGTGAGAGAGAGAGAGACAGAGGGAGAAAAAGAAAGAAAGAAAGAAAGAAAGAAAGAAAGAAAGAAAGAAAGAAAGAAAGGAAGGAAGGAAGGAAGGAAGGACGGACGCACCAGGGCCTTTACCATTGCAAATGAACTCCAGATGCATGTGTCACTTTGTGCATCTGGCTTTACATGGGTACTGGGGAACCAAATCTAGGTCATCAGCCTTTGCAAACAAGCACCTTTAACCACAGACCAACCTTCCTAGCCCTAAACTTCCTTTTTTTATAAGCACATACCACATTCTAAGAAAAAAATAGTTTGGTACCATCACCTTCCAAAAGAGATATATAAGAACATTGCTCATACATTTGATGTTTATAAAGCACAATTTACAACAGATTTATGGTTTTAAAGTTATAACTGAATGATAAGGGAATCATTATAATCTATTTTTGTCCTTGTATAAGGAAAAATCAGACTATACATTGATTCTACATATTCCAGTCAGAGTTATTTGCCTAGAATTTTATTAAAAAGAAAATAGTAAAGACATTACTATTTTTTCTTTCATTAGTTTAGGTGAACAAGATATGAAAAATATTCACTCCAAAAGTACAAGTCATGAAGCTGGGCGTGGTGGCACACGCCTTTAATCCCAGCACTCGGGAGGCAGAGGTAGGAGGATCATGAGTTCGAAGCCACCCTGAGACTCCATAGTGAATTCCAGGTCAGCCTGGGCTACAGTGAGACCCTACCTCAAAAAACAAAACAAAAAAAGTACAAGTCATGAAATGCATGGACATATTTATTAAATACTCAAACATATAAGTCTAAACAATACACCTTTGGGGCTAACACAAGATGTACATCCAGATTCTGGCTAGACATCTATTTGGCTCTGTATCTAGACACACTTATCTGGGCTTAAGAACATTTAAATGAAGATTAAATTAGACCTCTCCAAAAGAACATCTTAGACAAACAACTGAATCTTTTTATGAGTATTATAAAATATGTGCAGCAAGGGACATGGAGAGCTCATTAAAATGTCCCCACATGAACGAACATTAAAAATGCAGTTTCAGAAAATAAGGTAACTAGTGTGCTGGGGGAAATAGTCATTCAGCCAAAACTTATTATTCAAACATGAGTTAATAATTACAGAATTCCTGAGCCATAGAGAACAATCAGAGAGTATCCATGAGTCAGTGTCATATTACATATTTAAAAAGGGCAGATACAGGAAGAAAATGAGCTTCTATTTTATTTTTACCTCCTTGGCTAAAATTTTTTTGTCCATGATTAATAAAATATTAACTAATATGCTTAAGTGAACATACTGAAAATTAATAAAAACTTGAGTATGCAGGCTCAAAACTTTTCAGCTACTAGTTACAAGACCACACATTGAGTCGAATTGCCACTATAACCGCTTTCAGCTTCATCCTCAATGCCTTCAATTTTGGCACCCGTTCTACATCCAGGGAAGCCTTCTTCATTGCTATGATTTGAATGTGAAACATCCCTAACAGGTTCTGGTGTTTTGAATGGTTACTCCCCAAGTCTTAGTGCAGCTACGGGGGGATTGTGAAAACTTTCAGAGGTGAGGCCTGGCTGGTGGAAATAGGGCTGTAGGAGAGGATGGTTGAAGGTTATGCTTCTGGTGCCAGCCTGAGCCCCATGCCTCCTCCTCTTCCAAGACGCCAAGCAGCTGAACCAGAAGCTCCCGTTACTGCAGACCCACCATTCCGGGTGCGGTGCCCTCCCGGCTCTGATAGACTGTCTCCTCTGACACTAAGAGCCACAGCGAGCCTTTGCTCCCTAGAATGGCTTCTGCTGGCTATTTTATCACAGTGATGAGAAAAGTACTAATATTCCCATCTTTTCTCTTTGCAGGCTTTACCATGACCACACTTTTCTGCAAAAAAAAATTTCCTCCACTTTGTCTTTTTCCAGCATTCAGACATTGTCTTGGGCCACACTGTTAACCCATCCTAATGTGGGAAAGACCCAAACTACTCATGAGGTCTGAGTACGCTGAGTGTCCAGAATATAGGACTCTGCTAAGCCTCAGGATCGCTGGTTCTTCTTCAGAAAAAAATGAGATCCTCGGATTATTGTTAGGGCCAAATCAAATAAAATTCAGAGAAAGAGTTTTCAAAGTATAAAATACTATGCACCTATCGTTATATTAAATCCTCATAATTTTCTCTTCCATTCTTTTATGAGCACAAACTGTATTTGGGGAACTGGAATATGAAAATTATTTAAGGGACTGGGGATGTTGCTCATTGGTAGAGCTCATGTGAAGCATGCTTGTGTCCTTAGATACAATCCTCAGAACCACAAAAAAGGACCAGAAAGGGAAAAGTAAAGGGGAGGAGAGAGAAGAGAGAAAGGGAGGAAAGGTAAGGGATGGGAGCGGAAGGGAAGGAAGAGGAGAGAGGAGAGGAGAGGAGAGGAGAGGAGAGGAGAGGAGAGGGGAGGGGAGGGGAGGGGAGGGGAGGGGAGGGGAGGGGAGGGGAGGGGAGGGGAGGGGAGGGGAGGGGAGGGGAGGGGAGGGGAGGGGAGGGGAGGGGAGGGGAGGGGAGGGGAGGGGAGGGGAGGGGAGGGGAGGGGAGGGGAGGGGAGGGGAGGGGAGGGGAGGGGAGGGGAGGGGAGGGGAGGGGAGGGGAGGGGAGGGGAAAAGGGAGGAAGGGATGATGATAACAAAAGAGAAAGGGGGAAAAGGAGGATAAGAGGATAGGGGAAAGGAAAGGAAATACTATCAGATAGTTCTCAAACCAGTTCAACGCATTTATGATAAATGTATGTCCTAAAAATGAACAAAATGTTCAAATAAATGGTTGATGTAATAAATTATATAAAATGAGAGTTAACACTTTATTTTATCCAGAAATCATTCAATTTATTTAGTCACAAGCAGATTAAAGTCTTTGTGGATAATTTCAGACATTTTTGAATTTTTCCTTTCTGTCTTTCCTCATTTTGTTCTTTGTCTATTTTTTCCATATTTTCCAGTAGAGACTGACTAAATTATATAAAACAATAATAAATAAAAGGGCAAAAAGTATACAACCTAAATTTGATTCTAGTATTGATTGTAATTAATGGTAAAGCCTTTTCTGTGTGAAGCAGCTGAGTTCAATCATCAAAACACGCACACACACACACGCACACATGCACGCACACACATGCGTGCGCACACACACTTGGCAGTTATACTACTTACTGGGTTTGGAGAAATAAAAACTTTAAATGGTATTCTTATCTACCTTCTCTCTCTCTCTCTCTCTCTCTCTCTCTCTCTCTCTCTATCTCTCCCCACCCCAAGTACAATCCTCAGTTCCACAAAAGAAGGAACAGAAAGGGAAAAGAAAGTTAAGGGGAGGAAAGGGAAGGGAGAAACAAAAGAGAGGAAGGGAAGAAAAGGGGAGATGAGGAATATATATAACCTTGTTGTTTGAAACAGAGCCTTGCTATACAACCCAGGCTAGCTTTGATCTCTTGATCCTCCTGTGTTACTCTACCAAGTGTTGCATTATAGGTATACAGCACTATACCAACCTCACACTAATTTCTGTTTATTTTTTAAATCAGCATACAAAACAATAGCTTAACTTCTGCATTTTCATAGTTTGTTTTTGTCAAACGTCCTCCTTGCCTCTTCACTGGTAGAGATAATTAATGTTAATCAACAGAATGACTGTAACCCACAGCTCCAGTAGCTACTTCATTTGGACAGTGGATGGTGGTGGTGGCTATCTGGGACCATTCGTGGGAGTTCAATAGTGTATACAAAGCAATGTTTGGTGAATCAGGAAACCTCTATTTTTTAAATCAGTTTTTTTTTTTTACTGTATATTCCAGTCTACACACATTAAATGCATCTGGCTCCCTTGGCCCTTGCACATGCTGAGCTTCTCCTGATGAGATCCTTGACAGATGATTCTCGGTGTTACGCTCAGGCCTTATCTCCCCAGCTTTTCATCTTCTGGCTCTGTCCTCTAGTTCCATATCCTTTCCCTGTTTTCTTCTTTCTGTCCTCCATCTTGTTCTAGCACTCAGTCCCTATTTATTTCCTTCTCAATTTTTGTAACAACTCCAAAATTTAATGTTCTTTTTAAGCATCTGTCTCTTTCTCTCCCTCCCTCGTTCTCACTTTTGTGATAGTATTGGGGTTCACTTTGAGTATGCTTGGCAAGTGCTTTTGGGGTTTCCCACAACTTTATGTGCCATAGTTCCTCTCCCTCTTCTCTTCACCCAGATAGCCAGCAACGTCCCCATGTAAATTCCTGGCACTTCTACCAGAAGCCAAGAGTCAGACACTCAATACTTACATTTCATTCTCTTGTTCTTATAAATATAAATTGTAGGGATAAATATTTTGAAAAATTGATAAGTATATAGAAACTGATTAGGAACTAATTTCTAGAATTGCCAACAGAGATTCATTATTAGAAATAACCATTGGAGGGATGGAGAGATGGGTTAGTGGTTTGGGCATTTGCCTACAAATCCAAAGGACGCTGGTTCAGTTTCCCAGGACCCACATGAGCTAGATGCACAAGGTGACCCATGCATTTGGAGTATGTTTGCAGTGACTGGAAGCCCTGGTGCACCCATTTTCTCTTTTTGTTACTTTTATTTTTTTATTTGAGAGTGACAGGCAGAGAAAGAGGCACAGAGAGAGAGAGAGACAGAGAGAGAGAGAGAGAGAGAATGGCCGCACCAGGGCCTCCAGCCACTGCAAACGAACTCCAGACGCATGCGCCCCCTTGTGCATCTGGCTAAGGTGGGTCCTGGGGAATCAAGCCTCAAACCTGGGTCCTTAGGCTTCACAGGCAAACACTTAAGCACTAAGCCATCTCTCCAGCCCAAAACTCTATTTTTTTTATTAGAGGGATGAGGACTTACTAAGTCCTTGAACTAAAAATTCACAACATAGCATTTTCTCCTTAAAAAATAGTGTGCTTTGTTATAGATTTCTATTAGTAATCCTAACACTGAAGCAGAAGGATTACAACTGTGAGACCAGCCTGAGATCCAGACTGAGATTCTGTCTCAAAAAAAAGACATAAAATAAAATAATAATTTCTGGTGACAATGTTATGACTTGGACTTTCCTTCCTTAACTTTAGTATATACTCTTCATAGGATTGAGCTTGAGACTTTATGATGTGTTTTATGAAATATGTGCAAAAAGACAAGTTAACTCCCTATGAATTTGTTAGCAGTAAACAAGGAAAAAACACTCTCACCTCAGACAGCAGGAGATTCCATCTATTATCCTATGTCACAGAAACTTGATTCATTCTTTATTTCCCAATTAACAGAGCAGATTTTAAATTGTGCTTTACTCTTGCCAAAGCTGAGACTGTTCTGGATCAAAACCTTAAGTAATCACATGGTATTCCAAAATTTCCATCTGTTTGGGCCATTGTACAAGGCGACAAAAGTGAATCTGTATTCAGAAGTGATGACTCATTAAAATGAGAGTCATTCAGATATGGTAAGCTATTAAAGAAGACACTTCTGTGCAGGAAAGGTTAAGTGGTATGGAGTGCTTCCACATCTTTATCAGCCAGGAAAATGCTGAAATTTAAAGATAAGAGGGAAAGGTTTTTTAAAAAAAAAAAAAAAACTTACAATTTATTGAAGCCTGAAAGGTTAAACATAGGGTTTCATTTTCTCCAGGAACAAAAAGTAAATAAGCAGGCTGTCCTTTGAACCCCCAGTCAACAGTAGACTCATTCTTTTATGTGTAACATACATTTAGAACTAGTTTCTATAATAAATACTAACAAAATATTAATTCTAGATATTTCTATGTATCTAAAGATCTTATGCAGCTCTTATGCTAGCTTCTTCCCACCTTCATGAATTACACTACTATCAAGAAGTGCAGTGTAGTTAAGGGAGCAGAGAGTATTGCAACTTTTCCACTTCAGTCATCACCTTGAATTTAGAGAGAGAAAGAGAGAGAGAGAGAGCAAATAAAAATATTTTTAAATTAATTATAAGATAATAAAACAGAAACATAAGAAGAACTAACCAACTTATTCTATAAATTATTACATAATTATCAAAACTGGATCAGAACACAATAACAATAATCTATGAGCCAATTTTTCTGATGATCTTGGACATACACACACACATACACACACACACACACAAATCTCTGTAAAGTCTGGCAAATTGAATTCAAGAGTATGTTAAGATGATTGTTGATTTAATTCTAGGGATGAAATGTGGTTTCAACATACACAAACCAGTAAGTGTAATACAACACATAAATAATCTAATGACAGAAATCACATGATAATCTAAATCAGTAGGGAAAAGGACTGACAAAATTCAACATCTCTTCCTGGTAAATGCTCTGAGTAACCTAGGATTAGAAGAAATATGCACCAACATAAAAAGGGTTATATTTGGCCACCCTATAGTCAATATTATACTAAATGGTGAAAATTGAGTATTTTCTCTAAAGCAAGAAAGAAGGGTGTCCACTCTTTCACTCTTATTTAGTACATTTCTTGGCATTTTGACATCTTTGCAGTACTACTTGGGGAACAGTGGTGTTAATCTTCCTTAAAGGTTTGTAGAATTAAGTGAACACATGTGTTCCTGGGATTTTCTTCATTGAGAGAGTTTGAATTAAAACAAGAGAAACAGATAAAAGAGATACAAACAGGAAGAAAAAGTCAAATTACCACTGCATGTGACAGAATACTATACTTAAAAGACCTTAAAGACTCCATCAGAAAACTCAGACCTGATAAATACTTCCAACAAAATATTATGAAATCAAATCAAGATACAAAAATCGGTTATCTTTTCTTTATGCTAATAACAAAGTCACTGAGAAGAAATCAGGAAAAAATTCTTACAATAGCTTCAAAACATACACCAAAATTAACCAAACCAAGGATTTGAAAGACATGTACAATGAAAACTTTAAAACAATAAAGAAAGAAATTGAGACAGATACTTAAATATGGAGAAATCTCCACTGCTCATGGAAGGCAAAACTAATACTGTGCAATGGGGATAGTAATGAATGCCATCTACAGATTCAAAGAAATCCTCATAAAAATGCCAGTGCCATTCATAACAGGACTAGAAAATCCTAAAATCAATATGAAAGTGCAAAAGACACAGAATTTCCAAGGTAACCCTTAATAGAAAGGTCAGTGCTGGAGGATCCCAGTACCTGAACTTAGAGTACACAACAGAACCATAATAATAAAAATGGCATGGCTCAGACACAAATACAGGAATGTAAACCAATGAAATATAATTGAGCACCTTTAAGTAAGCCCACACAGATATAGCAAGCTCATTTTTGGCAAAAGTGTCAAAAACACACACCAAGAAACAAGGCAGCCCCTTTAACAAATGGTGCTAGGAAAACTAGATTCCACATAGAGAAAAATTAATACCAGATCCATATCTCTTATTCTTCACAAAAATTAATTAAAATGAGTCAATGAACTTAATTAATGATCTGAAGCTTTAGAACTGCCAGAGGAAACATAGGAGAAACATTTGAAGATGAATACGCATAAGCAAGGAATTTCTAAAAAGGACCCCATAGCACAGGGAAGAGTCCCATTGATAAAAGGTATTATATGAAATTAAGAAACTTCTTCACAGCAAAGGAACAGACAACCTATAGAATGAGAGAAAATCTTGCCAGTTACATAGAATTCAGGGTGTTAATAGCCACAATATATATTTAATATCTCCAAAATAACCAAATCATTCAATTAATAAGTGAGCTAATAAGCTGAATAGACAGTTCTCAAAAGAAGAAATGCAAATGGACAATAAATATTTGAAAAAAGTGTTCAACATTTTTAGATATCAAACAATATAAGTTTAAACTGCTTTGAGATCTCATCGTACCCTTGTCAGAAGGGCTATCAAAAAGAAAGAAATGAATATGAAGACTTGTGAAGATGTGGGGAAAGAGCCAGTTAGTTGCTCACTGCTAATGAGAAACCAGTGTCTTCACAAATTTCCAATTTGGTGGTCTTCTAAAAGTGGAATTTGTGCAGTGTTCTCAGAAACCTAATAATAGAACTACCATAATGATGTGGGGGGAGTGCTCAGTGGGATAAGAACTTTCAGTCTAGCAGCTCTCAAGTCTTGGGTTCTTATGAACATTAAAAAGAATTGAGAAAACAGACTCATTGGAAAGGCAAATTATGAAATTTATTTTAGGGACAGTTAGCAGTAAGAGAGAAATAAAGTAGAAAGCTCAAGCCAAAAGAAATTCTTTCTCTTTTCTGAGGCCCAGCCTCAGCAGGGTTGTAGAACTCGAAGGGGATGTGTGGAGTGGGCGTTGTGAGGAAATGATTTGGACCAGTAGTTCAGGTGAAGCACACTGGATGCAGAGCAAAACTCTGCTTCTTTATTTATACTTTTACAATACATTATTTTTTTTTTCAAGCAAGACATATCAACTTATTCATGTAGCTTCTATTCTTGAAGAAATCTTGCACAGTATTCTCCTTGGTTTCCCCTGCTTCTGCTTAACTCATGAACCTCTTGCCCCATAGACATTCTGATAATATCTTAAACAAGAAAGTCAAGGATCGCAAGCTGGTTAATATCTTACCCAGACTCATGGAAACTAGCCAAGAGCCCTGGCAGGTAGCTCTTGTGGTTATAAGGTGATATACATTTTTTTTAACCTCAGAAAGGACAGTGTTAACCACTCTCTACATAATATTATCTTGCAGCCCTGATAACAGTACGTTTCTCTATTTCTAATCCAGTATTGACTTAATTGTCTCTCTATGACCCTTCTTTGTTGTTCCATTTTTCAGTTTGTTCCTGACCTTGCAAGTCTCTCCATAAAAGGAAGATTTTGATATTTAACTCTTTTCCCATCTTTCCAGACCATCCTTACTCCATTATTGTATACCTCTGTATATGGTAAAAGTTGATCTATCCAACTAGGGTTTCACATTGATGTCGTTCCTTTAAGAGCCCACCAAACACTATTGTTAATTCTGAAAATTACATATTGTATTTTACTTCCTTGTGTGGGCCCAACCAGATTATTTGAAAGGTGTTTACTTTTGCTCCCTAACATTTCAGGCTCCTTTTCTAGTAAGTCATCTGTAGGTTCAGGAAATGTGTCCATTAATTCCTGTAATCACAAGTAATGTTTCTTGGGATCAGTTGGTAAGGCATGTGACATAGCATTGTGAGGAACATGTCTCATTAGGTGAAATATACATTTGTGGTGTTAAGAAAGTTTGTTCATTCAAACTAGTCATAGTTTCAGGTTCCATATCTGTTTGAACATTACAGCTTCAGAAATTTCTGTTTAATCATTGGTGACTGTATACATACATCTGAATTGGATTCCCCTAATATCACTGAGAAGGGGAAAATAAAAACAAAAATAATCAGTAATAAACTTATAATAATTACAATAATTCCAAGGAAAAGATAGCAATAGCGCTAACTGTCAGACAACAGGCACTCCAGGAAGTTGATTAAAGACTTCTTGGCCCTGCCAAAGAGTGCTTCAGATACTGCAACCCTGCTGAGCGGTGTCCCATCAGCATCACAGAGCTGACCATTGCTGCCATTTAGCTACCATCATCTCTTCATAGCTGAGAGGAGAGACTGAGTAGATCCCCCCTCATATAGGAAAAGAGAGAAGAGGCTAAGGTAGTCAGAGAGAGGTAAGGGGCTAATAGAGGTCAAAGACAGCTAAGCGAGATAAGAGAAAGTGCAGGCAAGTTATACAGTATTTTAGGCCCATTTGCATGAATCAAACATTTAGTTAGAATGAGCCTCCTTAGTAGAATCAGATGTGTGGGGAGAAATCTGATTGCTTGGTGAACCCAAGAGGAACATTGACTCGGGATGGAACCACCATGGGGGTTAGCCAGCAAAACCGAGCAAGAAACAAGAAGCTATTGTGGTGGCAGAGCCAGGGTCAGGAGGTGGTTGCTTGCAGCCACCTTGATGAGACTGAATCAGACAAGAGTTCTGGTTCTGTCAAAGAAGTCAGAGTGGCATTCACATTTGTGAGCCATTCATTAGTTAATTACCTACCATGAAAAAAGGCTCCCCCCCCTTTTTTTCAGTGTCCTCTCAGTGTGTGGGAATGATAGAGAATAAGAGCAAGGAATTGTTTTCTATGTAGTCAGTCAGGGACAGAGGTCCAAAGAGAACATGGATACCAACCTATCCAGTCAGACTAGAAAATGACCACTCAGAGCCACTTTTCAGTCCTTGACCTTGGAAAGGTTTCATAGTCTCTCCCAAAACCAGTGTTTCCACCCACTCCTAGATTGGTGGGCTTCTAACCCTGCACATCTTTCCTATGTGCCCACCAACTAATCAAGAGCTCTGTTATGCATCTAAACCTGACCATGTAACAGATCCCAACTAATTTATATTTCCAAGGTTATAAAGAAGCCTAATAAGGCTACTATATAGCAACCTGCTCAGGACTCCATGCAGCTACTCAGCTTGAGAGCTTTGCTTCTCCTTTTCTTACCTGTATTCTTTCCGAAAATAAGTATTTAATAATTTTATCCTTCATGTCTATGTTTTTTAATTTTTTTATTAAGCATGGATAATGACTTGGGTTAGAGTTCTAATCTCACTAAGAGCTCAAATCGTTCATCATTTTGGCTAAAGCATGTCCCTCTTGGTTGTACACCAAAGATTCCAAGTTAGTACACAACAGAAATATTTGCACATCTGATTCTATAGCTGTACTATTCACAATAGCCAGAAAATGGAACCATCTTAAATACCCATGAACCAATAAATGAATAAATGGATAAAACTCAGACTGTCATGTTTTGCAAAATATCACTTGTAATCACTGAGCAATCTCTCCAGCCCAACCCTGCATCTTTATGGAGAGTTAATCCCTCCCAGGACCTCCAATCCTGCATCACTCCTTTCCACTTGCCTAAACATTATACATGTTTCTTCCCCACTATAAGCTTTAGACCATCCTAACTTTTTTTTCTCTTAATCACTGTGATGGTTAAGGTATTGTCAACTTGATCTGTTTAGTAATCCACAGAAATCCCTTTTGGGTGAGTCTTGGAGGTTGCTTCTAGGAAGGATCAACTAAAGGAGGAAGTCCTTCCCCCAGGGTGAGCCCTTCTCCCAGAGTGGGTGCCCCGCTCAGAGAGGGACTTGATATAAGGAAGCTCTGGGTAAAAAGAGCCCCTTCCTTCCTTCCTTCCACTTGGCTGCCGGAGCTACTCGCTACCTTCCAGCATGGATTGAAGACCAGCGTGGACTGAAGACCAGCATCAACTGAAGATCTGCATGGATCAAAACCCAGCGGCTCCTCAGGAAGCCTCCAGGCTTTCCGGCACCATCTGCAGTGCCAGGTCGGGACTGCTGAGGCATCTGGCCATGTGGACTGAGCAGCTACCAGGTTCGGTGATTCTTGGGCCTGCAACTGCTATTGGACTACTGTGAACTGATCCAATAAATCCTCTTCCTAAAATAATTCATTCTAGCAGTTCTGTTCCTCTAGAGAACCCTAACGAATACAATCACCTAAAATATAAATTTTTTAATCATCAAGAAAGATGTAATATCACCTTCGGCTCTCTGTGGGAGGTTTAGAGCCTACCTTCTAGAGGAATCAGCTACTAAGCATGTATGGTCTCAGTGTAAAGATATTTCCCAAGTGACCATGGAAACTTCTGTTGTCTTTTGTTTTTCTGTTATTCAAACCACATTGTGTTTATTTTCTTTTCCCTATTGTAACAGTCTTGACCCTATTAACATAGTGTGAAACACAGGCCCCCTTACTGTTTTACATATGTCTAATATAATTTGTCATTGATATCTGTAGGCAATAACTGTAGAGATGGAAAAAGAAGACCAAAGGCATCAGCAAGAAGAGAAGAGGGGAGGGGATTCTTATACTTGTTGGAAGGAGAAAGTTTCTCAATCCCCACAGGTTTCATAGTGGAAAGAAGTGCTGTCACCCATATATGGGGGCCGAGTCCAGCCAGATCTGGTTTGGGAAGGATCTTCCACTAAATTCTAAAAAGTGGCATTTCTTTCCATTGAAAAGACAACCTTTAATCCTAGCATTTGGGAGGCAGAGGTAGGAGGATCACCATGAGTTCAAAGCCACTCTGAGACTACATAGTGAATTCCAGGTCAGCCTGGGCTTGAGTGAGACCCTATTTTGAAAAACCAGAAATTAAACAAGATAGCCATTGAGTCAGCCTCTCCAACTTGATTATCCATTTCCATCTCTTCTATCATGTGTCATCTGGCATGTTTCCTAGTCTTTCTTCTTCCTCAGATTTTGTCTCTGTAAAATGTCAGTAGCAACAGCTATTGTAGTAATTAAGTAATTAAAGCAATATGTGTCAGTGTGTTATACAAAACATGGCACTTTAGAGGACCTTGTTTAGATATTAGTGCAATGTTCACTATTGTCTTTAGTAAGTAGGACTATGACCTGGCTGTCATAAGACCCTACATAGGAAGACCACAGGTTGCTTGACCTGTGAATTGAATTTCTCAGATTGAGCCACATTTGGGCACATAGATGAATGAAATCACATTCCCCTTCTCCTCTTAAGTGATTGGTGGTGATGGCACAGTGAAAGTCAGCCTAGCTGATTATAGTCTGGAACAGGATACCACTCTGGGTGATATCCATCATAGGAGCTTCTAGCCATAGAATTCTGTGCTTATTTTATCATAGTGCTCTGACTCGAGCTCATGCAAGAGCTGTTTCCTGGCTTTCTAAAAAACTGTAAGCACAATGATGATGGGATGGGGAGGGTCCAGTCTAGTAGTTGTTAAGCTTATAGAGGAGCAAAGCTGGCTGATATTACCTAATTTGACTCTGAGTTTGTCATAGTTTGAATGGCCCTGTAGACTTGGTCATTTTTGATTAAGCTTCCTACTTGAGCCCATAGCAGGCAGATTCCTTCTACAGGGGGTGTATCACTAGGGGCTGGTCTGAGTCCAGTCCTACTAGATGTGTCAGAACAGTCTTAGCTCTGCTGATTGGTGATGGTAACTGTTTGTCTCTCTGCTTGGATCTATAAAAGGGAGTCAACTTATTCCACCATTGATGGTGTTCTCCTGGACTCTGTAAGCCTGAAATAAACACCTACCTCCCATAAACTGTGTCTGGTTGGATGCTTTTCCCAGCAACATGGAGCTGACTACAACAGAGTGGATGTAAGGTTTAGCAGAGGCAGAACTGGCTAAGTGGCACCTCTGGTTGTCTATAGCCTAGGACAGGATATCACTCTGGCTGATATCTACTATCTGACTTCTGACACCCAGGATAATACCAGCCCTTAAAAGAATCTCAATGGTTAAGAGCTTTAAAGGCTAACTCAAAGTAAATTTTAAACTTAAGAGGAACTGAACCCCAAAAGTTTAGGAAACTTGTCAAGTTAGAGGCAGAATGGCATCTTAGAACACGGTCACCTTTCCTTTCTCTTGTGATTACATTCATAATTCTTGTTGAATAGAGAGGGTAGAATTCACACATTTTGTGGTTCTGGGAATCAAACCCAGATCTGATACATGCCAAATAAGTTCTCTGTACCACTGAGCTTTTCTTTAAGCCTGGATAGAATTTAAATCTTACTTTCCAGCTAAGACACTCATAATAATTGCTTCAATCAAACAGGTAGTAATATAGTATTATTTCCATTTTTTATTTTCAAATTCATGTCCATAAATTTCCTGCTTGTAGCAGCTAAGATTAAAATGGCTCCAATTTTACACAATCTTGGGATAATATAAAACTGCACCACCTGCAAAGCTGATTTTGAGGCTACATTATGGGAGGTGGGGATGAATGAGATTGGAGGAAATAAATAGCCACTATAATATACTCATCTTCACTTCATGTTTTCAAAAAGTGTACAGATTTAGGAAAAAGATGTATTCAGGGAATGTATTTTTTCATTCAACATTTATCTGCCTTCTTTGTGCTGTGCATTGCATGGGGTCATAGTCAGGTAGTCAACAACCATGGCTGGCAAAAGTGCCCAATCAGGCTACAGTTACAGGAGGCTGTTATGGGACATGACCTCAGTTTTTTAATGCAAGACCATTCATTTATCTCCGCTATTCTTCTTATCTTGAAGCCTACTATAAGCTCCAATGTCAAATTACTAACATTTTTTTTCAAATACTTGGTACATGAATTCAATCTTATTTTGAATTGAGTAAGACTCCTTTCATTTCAATGAAACAGTGTAGTTTCTTAGAAATAGTAGTTTCTTTGATATTTGATGATTAATTCTATAAGCCAATGAGTTTTCAGCTTGAAGGCAGGGTGATAAATTAATATTTTCAAAGTGCCTTCATCCCCGTTAAGCTAAAGGAAGACTTGGCTTGTCTAAAAAGCAATAAGATCTGAAATGCCTGTGATTATCTTTATCATCACAACAGGAGTGCATATGAATGAAAAACCGGCATTGAGTAGGGAAGAAAGAATCTATGATTACTAAATTGCTATCTGTTTTGATAAGGTAATTGGCCAGAAAATTAAATGTGCTGTGTGGAACAAAGCTGTTTTCTGTAAGCTGGCACAGGCAAATGTCAGCTTTATTCATTAAGCTCAGGAAGATAAAGAATAAATAGGCAAAAGTAAAACTTGCAGGAATAATAAGCTTTGCATAAAGAAAAAGGTCTTAAAACACATTGATACTTGCATTTGAAACTCTGATATTGAAAAATCACCTTTTAGCTGTATACCTGGGATAGTTCATCCTTTGGCATACTTTCCATGGAGATTTTTGGATCTAGATTCTGTTTTAAAAATATTTTTATTTATTTTAGAGAGATGTTAAAAGAGAAAGAGAGAGCTGGATAGATTGATTAGTAGATAAGACACTTGCTGTGAAGTCTAAGGACCCAGGCTCAATTCTTCAGTACCCATATAAGCCAAATACACAAGGTGGCACATGCCTCTGGAGTTTGTTCTCAGTGGCTTGAGGCCCTGACGTGCCCACTCTCTCCCTCTCTCCCTGTCTATTTCTCTCTCTCTCTCTCTCTAATAAATAAAATAAAATAGTAATAAATAAAAAAAGAGAGAAAGAGAGTGAGAGGCAGAGAGAGACAGTATGGGCACACCAGGGTCTCTTGCCACTACTAATGAACTTCTGACACATGCACTACTTTGTGCATCTTGCTTCACATGGGTGCTAGGGAATCAAACCTGGGCTGTCAGACTTTGCAAGCAAGTGCCTTTAGCTGCTGAACCAGCTCTCAGGACCCTTGACCTGGATTCTAATATTAACTCTACAAATCAGACAATCCCTTTTTAAAATTTCCTCTTCAGTACAATGAGGAATTGGGATAAATCATCTTTTAACATTGCAATGATCTCAAATGTCAGCTTAATTGGATTTGGAACTACCATGGGAACATACAGGAAGATATAATAGGATATAAGACTCACCCTGAATGTGGGTACTTCCATGCTCAGGTTCTAGACTAGAAAGGAGAAAGCAAGCTGAGCATTAGCATTAGTCTCTCTCTGTTTCCTGACTGGATGCAATATGACCAGCTGCCTCACACTGCTGCCACTATGCTTTCCCTGACATGATGGACTGCACTGTAAACCGTGGCCATGAATAAATTCTTTAGATGGGGTGCATTGGCACAGACCTGTAATCACAGCACTTTTATTAGGCAGAGGTAGGAATAGTGTAGGAAGTTGGGGCTAGCCTGGTCTACATGGTTAGTTCTAGATCAGCTAGGGCGACATAGTGATAGCCTGTCTTAAAAAATGAATAAGTTGGGCTGGGAAGGTGGTGCAGGCTGTCCAGAGTGATTGCCATTTAAGCATGAGGGCCTTTCAGGCCAGAGATTGCTAAGTATGACTTTCCAGAAACCACATAAAAAACTGAGCATGACCACGTACATCTGCAACCCCAGGCCACAGGTGCCAGAGACCATAGAACTACTGTGGTTTACTGATCAACAGCAGCTCCAGATTGAGAAGAGACTCTGCCTCAAGGAAATAAACAGATGAATGGTAAAAGATGGACACCCGGTGTTCTCCTCTGGTCTCCACATGCACGTGCATGGAGCACACATACCTGCACACACATGTACATATGCTACACATACATACACCACAAACCACACCACACACATATTCTGCACATGAGGTAGTTTATGGTTAACAGGGTTCCTGAAATAATGTCCATGGGCCTTTAAGAAAGAAATCTGTTATTTTCCCCCCATATTTCTTGCTGCCTAAAGGAGTTCCTTCACTAGATCTCCTTTTCGTTATATCTGAATCTCTCCCTAGATGTCTTCTTTGCTAAAGGAGCTCTCCTTTCCTAGAAGAGTAGTTCCCATTCCTGGAGGATCAAGATTCCTGAGCCCTTTCCCAAAAAAACTAACCCCTTACCTAGAAGCCTAGTACTAAGGCTACATTATCCAGTTCAGCCCCCATCCAGCTCCATAAAAGACTTCAAACTGCTTTTCCAGGTGGGCTTTCCAGTTTTCTGAGAAACTAGCTCCTGTTCCCTCTTAGGCAGGAGCTCTATGCTCTTTCCTTCTCTTAGGCTCCATAATCTGTAAGATAAAATCTTTCTAAACTTTGTCCTCTGATATGTGTGTTTCACTTATCAAACTTCACGAGACAAGAACCAAGAGGCCGTTAATTCAGTGGAAGCTTTGTGTGACCCTGAGTGTCTGGTTCCCTAATTCCAGACTTACTGCTACAAGCTGAAACGGGCTCTATCACTCTCAATTCCCATATTACACACAAACACACACACACACACACACACACACACACACATAAATAAATAAAATCCCTCCTTCCTTAAGTTGCTTTGTTTGGTATTTTGTCACAGCAACAAGAAAAGCAACAAATAGAGAAAATTGGAGTAGGTCTAATGCTATGGTAAACTTGATTATGTAGTTCTCAGGAACTAGCTTGAGGGAGGAATGTGGATGAGGTTGGAACTGTGCTGTGTACTGAAACAGTAGGAAAGGTGCGCTGAGGGCAAGCCTCCACCCTTCAAAGGCTCCAACATGTGAAAATTTGAAAGGACAAAGCCTAAACTCAAGAATGCTACTGATATGGATTAGGAGCAAGGCAGCCTTTCACTTGAAAATAAGTTAACTAGGAATATCCCACAGAAATAAAGATGCCACGTGTGGTGGTTTGATCCAGGTGTTCCCCATAAACATTGGGGTTGTGAATGCTAGGTCCCCAGCTGATGGGTATTTGGGAATTAATGCTTCCTGGAGGGAGTGTATTGTTGGCGGCGGGCTTATGGGTTTTATAGCCAGTTTCCCCATGCCAGTGTTTGGCACACCCTCCTGTTGCTGTGGTCCACCTTATGTTGACCAGGGGGTGATGTCCACCCTCTGCTCATGCCATCGTTTTTCCCTGGAGCCTGTAAGCCAAAATAAATCTCTTTTTCCCAGAAGCTGCTCTTGGTTGGATGGTTTCTACCAGCAATGCAAACCGGACTGCAACACCATGTTACCTGCCCTAATAGGATTAGAACCCATGTCTGATCTAATTTCATACAAGATGGCTGAAGGCAACAACTCCTCAGCAACATCAGCTTCCTGTTTCTTCCCAACTTCATGGGCTTGACCCTGTGGGTGGGCCTTTTTTGAGTCAGTGTTTCTCTTGGGCTTAACAACCAATAAGGTCTCTTTGTTACACATCTGTGTCTGGTGATGAGGCTCATTCTAATTGGATGTCTGGTTCATATAGATAGACCACAGCCACATGTGTAAGCCCCCCCTTAGTCTCTTCTTCTCTCCTTCCCTATGTGAGGGGGATGTTTTCAGTTTCCTCTCCCTATTTCTAGCCTAGGAGAGAATTTCTCTCAGCTTGGGAGCTTTCCTGCTTTGTTTTCTCTATCTTACCTCTACATAAAATAAATCTAATAATTTACCCTTCTCTTGAGTTTTCACTTTCAATTCTTTCTGAAGTGGATAACAACTGAAGAGGTGATTGCTGCTGATATGAGAGTCCTAATCCCTCAAAGCTCTCTCCAGCCTCACTACAACAGGGTTCCCCATTTGAAAACAAGTACTTAGGGGGGGTATTTCCTAAGCTTAGTCTCAAAGGCTCCGAGAAATCACTGCAACTATGGGTCAAGAGGCCAGGCTACACCTCAAGAAGGCAGAATTGTCCACTTTGTCCTGGTTCTGCAGGCATGAAAGATGCAAAAGTGATAAGTGGAGAATTGCACCAAGGTTCCAGAAAGCTGCTGAGGTCAGGCACTGTATGGCAACCTCAGATTCCTTGCAAGAATGCCCTGAAATGCCATTGAATGAAGCTAAGAAGGTGAAGTCTAAGTTGCTTCATGCCAGGGTGTTGGAGATGCCAGGATGTTGGGATGTCTATCAAGAAAAGCTGCAGGCAGAGTGGAGTTCGCTCACAAGAAACTACTTATGCAATAGGCAGCACTAGAAGAGAGGGGCTACTTTTGCCTATGGGAGCCCAGAAGGTGTATTCACCTTTCCTGCCATGATGGACTGTACCCTCAAATGTGAGCTGAAACATCCCTTCATTTCCTTAAGTTGTTCTGGTCAGGTATTTTGTCATAACAACAACAACAACAACAAAAATAATAAATACAAAAAGTGTTTCCCCCTGAAAAATAAGGATTTTAAGTCTAACATTTTAACGTTTCTTCAATAAAGGTAGATGGCTAATTTTGATAGCATTGCTACATTTATTTTTTTTTCTATTTTAAATCATAATCTTTATTCAGAATTCCATTTTTTAAATCATTTTTTATTAGTTTTGTACTCAGTGAATACAGTCAAGTTGGTACCATTGTTACCTTCCTCCCTGTCCTCCCCCCTCCGCAGGGACCCTCCTTGTTGTGGAATATGGGTCGTGTATTGTGGGGTTAGCCATCAGTTATGAGTAGGAGGCAATGTCTCTATATATCATGACCTAACGTGTGGCTCTGACATTCTTTCCACCCCCTCTTCCACAAATTTCCCTGAGCCATGTTGGTTCATTTTAGGTCTGCTTCAGTGATGAGGTGTTGGGAGCCTCTGTGTCTCTGGATATCTGGTTTGGTAGGAGTTGATTGTTCTCTGTGCCTATCTCCTTCACCCTTGTGCTGGTACCAGGTTCACTGAGAAAACAGCACTCTTCCTTGTTTCCCCAATTATTCTTAGTTTCAGCTGGGGCCCTTTTGAGGCATGATGGGGTGGTTCTCCTGAGGCTCTGTTTCTATCTGAAAAAGAGAAGCAGATTCTCCGACGGAGAGTAAAGTTAGCATCAGGATAAATGGGATAACCCTTGTTTGTTTGTTTGTTTGTTTGTTTGTTTGTTTGTTTTTAGAGAGAGAGAATGTAATATGTGTAGGCCTCTTGTGATGGGAGCTTGATAATGGAGAGTGGGTGCATTTTTGGATATGATTCTGACTTGTTTCCCAGCTCCAGATATGGGTTAGGGTTAGCATTTAAAATTGAAGTTACATCAAAATTCAGATCTAAGATCCTTGTCTTTGAAACCTGCACAGACTTCTTCACTTTTTGGTGTGATAATTAGTTCATGTGTTACCTCATGCTAGAATTTTCTATCCTGTTTATAAAATGGAAATGTTGGAGGGTAAAATGGGGGGAACCTATGAAAAACTATGGCTACATGGTGGTCCCAGCAGACTTCTGAAATCTGCCATTATAATAACACAGATATGTTCACTTTTCTATATTAAAACCTACTATGATGATATGACTGAGCTCCCAGTAATCTGACCTAAATGAACATAGTAAGTTCTGAACTTCCTTATTGAGATATCTGACTCTACAGTCATAATTTAATTGAGACAGAATCCCTGAGTTCAAAGGTGAAGTTAGAATATTCAATTTCAATAATAAATCTGAGTATGCAGATATAAGAAATAATCTTTGATATGTTTTGGATATGGTCTCAATTTATTTTTATCTTTTATTATTTATTTATTTATTTGAGAAAGACAGGAGAAAGAAAGAGGCCAAGAGAGACAGAGAGAGAGGTGGGGAGAGAATGGGCACTCCAAGGTCCTCTAGCCATTGAAAACTAGTTCCAGACACATGCCACCTTGCGCATCTAGCTTACATGGGTACTGGGGAGTTGTAATACTTAGGGTTCATAGGCAATTGCCTTAACCACTATGCAATAACTCCAGCCCAGATTTTTTTATTTAAAGTCTTTTACATACATATATATTCTATATGTATTTTACACATACATATATAGTAATTTACTCAAATTTATATATATCCTATATATATTTTACCCATATATGGTAATTTACCTGAATTTATAGACATATACTACTATATTAACAGTTTAGTAAATTTATAGTAAGCTAAAATTTTTTAAGCAAAAATGAACAATACATTTTAAACACTTTTAGTTGTTTTGAGACAGGGTCTCACTATGTAGCCCAGGCGTGCTGTGAATTCATAACATTCCTATCTCAGCTTCCCAAGCACTGAAATTATATGTTGCAACACCATATACAGCTAATGATATTTTTAAAGTTTTAAGTAATTTGATTTAGCATATAACAGTCTATGGGAATCAAAACTAATTTTTCAGTCTTTTCCATTTTGTTTTCAGTTTTTCAACACATATTTTAATATTTATGCAGAAATAATTTCATTTTTTCTCAGTGTTCTTTCCTTTTGTGTCCTCTGCAAGGACTTTCCAACCTGGATACATTCTGATATTCATTGTGCTATATAATTGGTTTCAGTTCTTCTGATTGGACACTTTCTCAGTTTCTACTCACTACACATGTGTAAGACCACCAAAGCAAATTACACCTCAGGGCTCCAGGGACATTAAACTGGCTCTGACGGATTTAGAAGTAAAATGGAGTGAGAAAGTGATGACTTCATTCTCCACACATAAATTTTACCCAAATTGTTATAACCAAGCTCCAAGGGCTTTGCATTTTACCAAACTCCGACCACTCTTTTCACTGGCCCTGAGAAGGGTATGTATGAGATTCACATGCATGTTATTCTGTAGCCTTCCCTCTAGTGGTCGAAATGGAAAAGTAGCACTCTCCCCTACAAGAATAATCCCATTTCAGAATACAGTAAATTCAATTAAATTCAACTGAATAATACAATTATGATAACAAATCACGTTTAGTATAATGGAATGAGTCATAAACTTTGAGTCATGATATCTTTGTTTTGTGCCCAGTTCTGCCGCTATCATTTTTTCTGCTTGCTTGAAATTTAACCTTTTTTCACTGATTACTATATACTTTATTTTACAAAGTAAGACAGTAGTCATTAAATGAATAGATTGAGATTTTTCAGAGTGAAAGAATCATGACATCACTCATGAAATTACAGATTTTTTTAACAAATATATTATAACAGGCTATGCTCTTTTTTCTTTTCTTTATTATTATTATTGTTATTATTAACAACATATTTCATATGGATACATCATGTATTGATACCCTCTTTTCCCTCATTCCCTGTGCCCATTCCTGTCTCCTTCACCCTGGTGCTGATTATCAGGTTCATCATGGAAGCAGCACTCATGCTTTTCTCCCCAATTTCTCTGTGGTTTTAGCTGAGGTTTGGCTGAAGTGTGGAGGGTAGTTTATCTCCTCTAGTCTAGCTACCTTCTGAAAAACAATAACCTATTCTCCAATGGAGAGTGAAGTCAGCATAGTTTAAATGGAAAAGCGTTATTAATTTAGGGAGAATTTGGTGTATGTAACTTCTCTTTTCACCAAAGGCTAGTGAGAGTTGACACTAGAATATATAATCTTTGTCTCCATAGGAGTCTGACCTGGTTCCCAATTCCAGATATGGGTTCCTTTACAACAACTGGATTTCTTAGCCAATCATAAAGTAATTGATTACCCACCAAGGCTGTGTGCCACTATTGCACTGGTGTGTACATCCTGTCAGAGTGTTTGCTTCTGAGTAGCTTAGACCTCTGGTTGTTCAGACTGTTGTTGGCCACTTTCCCCCAGTAGCTATGTAGCATGTTCCAGCACTATACAAGTTAACAGTTCAGGGACTGGCTTTCTTCTGGATTCCAACCAGGTCTCTCCTTGCTTCGTGTCAGTAGCATATGGTGTCTTTAACAATAGGGTCTTATGTTTTGCCTCATGTGGGTAATCAAGCTCTTTGACAGAAAGTTGTTTTGATCTAGGTCTCTCCAATCAACAGCTCAATGTGGGTAGCAACCAATTTATGGTACTGGGAGCTATATGCCAGAGACAGAAAAAAAAAAAATTTCTTTTAAGCTTAGGCTTCATCCCACCCTCTCTAGGGCCCTGCTTTTCAGGTACTCCCCCCCTACTCTTTTTGAAGATTCTGTTTCAAGCTATCTCCAAGGATAAGGTTTCTTTGGTATCAGCTCATTTTGGATTTAATTTTACATTTGTTTCTCCCCACGCCCCCCATCCCTTTCCCCTCCCTCTAAGCCCTTCCATCCTTATTGTCTGCTCCTTGAGTTGCCTATCAGATATATGAGCAACTCCAGGAGGTCTAGGTTAGGAACCACAGATACGTGATACCATGTGGTGTTTGTCTTTCTGTGGTTGTGTGAGTTCACTGAGTATGTTCTACTCAAAGTCTGTCCATTTTCCTACTAATTTCATGGTATCATTTTTTTCACTGCTGAGTAGAATTCCATTGTAAATATACCATGACTTCATTATCCATTTATCCAATGGTGGGCACTTGGACTGATTCCAGTTCTTAGCTATAATGAATTAAGCAGCTCTAAACATGGTTGAACAAATGTCTCTGTATTGATGCATGGAGCATTTAGGAAAAATGCCAAGTAAGGGAATAACTGGGTCTGTTGGTAGCTCTATGTTCATCCTTTTCAGGACTCTCCACATTGATTTCCACAGGGGTGAGGATTCCTCTTTCCCCACATCCTTGCCAACATTTGTTGTTGTTTGATGTTTTAATGATTGCCATCCTTACTGGAGCAAGGTGGAATTTCATGGTTATTTTAATTTGCATTTCCCTAATGGTTAGGGGTGTTGAATATTTTCTTAAGTGTGTGTTAGCCATTAGTATTTCTTCCTCTGAGAACTCCCTATTCAGTTCTCTGCCCCATTTTTGGAGTGAGTTGTTTGATTTTTTATTGTTTAGGGTTTTTTTAATGTTTTTAATTTTTTTTTTTTTTTTTTTTTTTTTTTTTTTTTTTTTTTTTTTTAGTTTTTTGATGTAGGGTCTTGCTCTATCCGAGGCTGACCTGGAATTCACTATGTAGTCTCAGGGTGGTCTCAAACTCACAGTGATCCACCCACCTCTGTCTCCTGAGTGCTGGGATTAAAGGTGTGCACCACCACTCCCAGCTTATTGTTTAGTTTTCTGAGTTCTTTGCAGATTCTAGATATTAGGCTTTTGTCAGTGCTATAGCTGGCAAAGATTTTCTCCCATTCAGTGGGTAACCTGCTGGCTTTGTTTATGGTATGTTTGCCTGTGCAAAAGCTTTCTAGCTTCATGAGATCCCACTGATTGAATGATTCTTTAATTTCCTGGGCTACTGGGGTTTTTTTCAGGACATCTCTCCTGACTCCTATAGCACTGAAATAAAATTTAACTTCTTTGAATTTGGCTTCTTTTTTGTGTGACATTTTTATTTATTTATTTGCAAGCAGAGAGAGAAAAGAGACAGACAGAAGGAATTGGTGCACCAGGGTCTCCTGCCACTGCAAACAGATTCCAGATACATGTGCCACTTTGTGCATCTGGCTTTATGTGGGTACTGGGTAATTAGGCCAGTGTCATTAGTCTTTGCAGGTAAGAGCCTTAACCACTGAGCCATCTCTCCAGCCCTTAAGTTGGATTTCTCTTCCTTTAAGGTGAGATGCTTATTTTTGAATTTCCTAAATTCTGTGTCACTTTGAATATGTCATGTAATTCTATTTGATGTTATCTTTGGAATACTCTAAATCAGAGAAATACTTTTCCAGGAAAGACAAAAATTATTTCAAATATTTAAAGCCATTTTAAGTTGATTTTTTAAGGCAAGCCCAACAGACTGGCCTTTTTCTTGTGTGTGTGTATGTGTGTGTGTGTGCATGTGCATGTTGTGTGTGTGTGAGAGAGAGAGAGAGAGGGAGGGAGTTAAAAAGAAAGTAAGAGTGTGAGAGAGAGGGTTGGTATGCCAGGGCCTCCAGCCACTGCAATCAAACTCCAGACATATGTGCCCCTTGTACATATGTGTGACTTTGCATACTTGAGTCACTATGTCTGGCTTACATGGGACCTAGAGAGTTCAACATGAGTTCTTAGGCTCTGTAGACAATTGCCTTAACCACTAAGCCATTTCTCCAGCCCTGTATTGATTTTTTAACTAATTAATTTATTTGAGGGGGGGGGAGAGAGAAAGAGAGAATAGACACACCAGGACCTCCACCCACAGCAAATAAACTCCAGATGCATGTGCCCCATTGTGCATCTGGCTTATGTGGGTCCTGGACAATTGAGTTGAGATTCTTTGGCTTTGCAGGCAAACATTTTAAATGCTAAGCCATCTCTTCAGCTCCCCTATATTGACTTTTTGTTGTTTGTTTTTTGAGGTACGGCCTCACTCTGGCCCAGGCTGACCTGGAATTAACTATGTAGTCTCAGAGTAGCCTTGAACTCACATCAATACTCCTACCTCTGCCTCCCAAGTGCTGGGATTAAAGGCATGCGCCATCACTCCCGACTCCCTGTATTGAATTTTAAGGGAATTTGGCTAACAAAATCTTGAAGGTATAAAAAAAAAAACTAAATGATGGAAGAATAGAGCCATCAGATCCATGGGAATATGCTTTATTTTTGCCAGATAGTGAATAAGAAAAATAATCATCTCTATGTATAAAAATTTTACAATGAAACCCATTTGTTTGTATGCTAATCAAAATTAAAAAAACTAATAAAATACAGCTGAGGGCTAGAGAGATGGCTTAGTGGATCTGATGCTTGCCTGCAAAGCTTAAGAACTCCTGTTTGACTCTGCAGGTCCCATGTAAGCCAAGTGCACAGTGACACAGGCATGCAAGATTGCACATGGACACAAGGGGGCACACGTGTCTGGAGTTTGAGTGCAGTGGCTGGAGGTCCTGATGTGCCAATCCTCCCGCTCTCTCTCCCTCGTTCTCTCACATAAAAATAAAATACAGCTGAGGAGAAGATTCAGTAGGTAAAAAATACTTACCTTGCAAGCATGAGAACCTGAACTCAGTCTTCAAAATGCACATAAAATTGCAGAACATGGTGGTGTGCTCCAGGAAAATGAAAAATGTTGTCTCAAAGGTTGTTGTGGACAGTGTCCCTGAGGAAAGCCACCTGAGGCTGTCCTCTGGATTCTACATGCACACACGTGTATGAACACCTGCATATACATATGCAACCATACACATGAATCATGTATCACACACACATATACACACAAAAGGAAAAGCAAATAAAATGGTATAACACATTAAAATTATGTTACACATCAGAATAACTAAATCATTTTCCAAAGAATATTTCTTATTGGCTTTTTTAAGGTGTTATTTGCCCACAGGAAGGAATCTATTAAGTAATCAATTGTTTGGAAAATGTTGGGTTGAAGGTTAGCAATGTTAAGTACTGAAAGACTTCCAAGATAGGCTGTTTCTTTTCACAAACTCATTTGCTCACACAGATCTCTTCATCCTGTCAAAGCATATCTCAGCACTGCTTAAAATAAAATCTATCACTGGAATACAGAGTAAATCAAACCAGATTGTAAAATATCAGGTAAAAAGGGAAAAAGTCATGTGCTGCTGAGGAGGTAGGGAAGAAGGGCTTACATGTGTGAAGACAACGGCAGTTTGGGGAAGAGAGTAAGAGAAAGGAAACAGATCTACCTGCCACAGTGAGATGTCTAAAAATTCTTTTTAAGGGAAACAGCTGGGAGCTTTTTTTAAAAACTGTGATGTGTGTCTTTCAATTGAAAGCTCACTGGTTAGGTGAACCAAATGAAGACTCGGTTACTACAATGTTATGATGACCTCTTGTGGTTCAAAACCAGAATGACCCATTGAAAAATTAATCATGATACCCTGGTTTTTTTTTTTTTTCTTTTTCTTTTTCTCTTCTTTTCTTTTCTTTTTTCTTTCTTTTTTTTTGTGTGTGTGCTTTGGTATTTCAGTGCCTCATTTGATTTTCACTAAACTGTTCTGAAGGGATTTCTTTTCAGAGTGGTTATTACAAGACTTTTGTCTCATATATTTCTGTAGTGGCTCAATGTTTTTCAAAAAGGAAAATTTTTTCATTGTTCTGATGAGTAGAAAAGAAAATAAGTCAGGTATGGTGGCATTACACATTAATCCCAGCACTCAGGAGGTAAGGCAAGAGGTTCTCAAGTTTAAGGCCAGCATAAACTCCATAGCAAGACTGTCTCAAATACGAAAAGGGACAGCACTAAATAAGGTACAAAAATGTGATATTTCTAAGGCAACTACCCATTTCTCTGCAAGTTAGAGAATATAGAATCTGGATTAAGGTAAAGGAAATGATCTTGTGCTTTTGAAATGAACAAATACATTGTGACTTTTAACTTTTTACCTTTATTTTGTGGTTGTAATACATAAATATTTTGCCCAAATCTGAACACACGGTGATTGATTTTTTTGCTCTCCTAGTCAGATTAAGATTTATTTCCACATTATTATTTTTTTTATTAATTAGTTTTGCACTGAGTGAATACAGTCAATTTGGTACCATTATTAGGCTCATCCATGACCTACCCCTCCCCCTTGGCCCCTCCTTATTGAGGTATATGGGTCATCCATTCCGGAGTTAGCCCACACTTATGGGTAGGAGAAATGTCTCTGCATATCATGACCCAACATGTGGCTCTGACATTCTTTCCGCCCCCTCTTTCACAAAATTTCCCTGAGCCATGTTGGGTTCATTTTTGGTCTGCTTCAGTGATGTGTTGGGGGCCTCTGGGTCTCTGGATCTCTGATTTGGTAGGAGTTGATTTTTCTCTGTGTTGATCTCCTTCCCCCTTGTGCTGGTACCCAGTTTACCAAGAAAACAGCATCCTTGCTTGTTTCGCCAGTTGTTCTTAGTTTCAGCCAGGGCCCTTTTGAGGTATGATGGGGTGGCTCTCTCCTTAGGATCTATATCTATCTGAAAAAGAGAAGCAAATTCTCCAACGGAGAGTAAGTTAGCACCAGATGAATGAGATAACCCTTACTTTTTTATAGAGAATTTAATAGGTGTAAACCTCTTGTAGCCCATGATTGATGGTAGTTTGATATTGGAGAGTGGGCTTATGTTTGGATATGGTTCTGACTTGTTTCCCAGCTTCAGCTATGGGTCCTGTACCACTGAGGGGATCAGTTAGCCAAATTAAGAGCAGTTGGTTTCCCACCATGGCTATGTGCCACTAATGCACTTGTGTGGGCATCACGA
Organism: Dipus sagitta; assembly: GCA_036346955.1. NCBI lineage: Eukaryota > Metazoa > Chordata > Mammalia > Rodentia > Dipodidae > Dipus > Dipus sagitta. Next base: position 153,160,830 of record CM070771.1, read on the forward strand.
CAGGTTATTTGCTGCTAAGTAGGTGAGACCGTGAGTTGCTTGGACAGATGTTGGTCATTTTCCCCCAGTCGCCCATGTAGCACCTTCTGGAACTAGACGTGCTGACTGTCTGGGGACTGACTCTCTTCCAGCTTCCAGCCATGCCATTCCATTTTACATATCAACCACATAAGGTGTCCTCAGCAGTAGGGTCTTACCACTAACCTTTGGTGGGTCATCAAGTACTCTGACAGAAATCTGTCTTTCTTTGTAATGAGAGATGAAATAAAGTGAATTCTGAAATATTATGTAGGAAGGCACGTACTAAATCAAGTCCAGATTTAATTGATGCATAAAAGAAAAAAATACTATTTTGTTAAAGTACAGAATGTGAGCCATCAGGGAAAAACTTAGCACATAACAGGTCACTTGTAGGACAGATATAATAACCAACCAACACCTGGAAATCTTCCAGTCTTCTCTTCAGGAAGAAGAAAATATTAAAACACTTTTAAATCTTCAAATTACCCCAAATCAATGAATTACAAATTGTTGGACTTCTATCCTCAAATGTAAGATATGAGTACAGGTGAGGGGTGGCTTGGAAAGCCAGTGTTTCTAAATACCACTTACACTCCATTTCTAAGAGACTGGTTAAACCAGGAGTGTTCTCAGCCTTAGATACATGATAGTTGCTTGCAATTGATGTTCTGGGAGCCAGGTAAAGATGGCTGGTATTTTCTATTATTGAGGAAGGCACATGATCATAAAAATCCAGAATCTGACCTCAACTCCAAGGAGTGTGAGGCTATCACACCATTTATTGCACATGTACAGACACAAACACATGCATTATATACTAGAGGAACTTTGCCTTTTTATGCACATGCAGTAAGAAAGGAAATCTTGGGGACTGGAGAGATGGTTCAGCGGTTAAACACATTTGCTTGCAAAACCTGCTGACCTGAGATCTATTTGCTAACACCCACATAAAGTCAGATGCACACAGTGGCACATGCATCTGGAGTTTGTTTGTAGGGGCAGGAGGCTCTGATTTGCCTATTCTCTTTCTCTCTCTCTCTCTCTCTCCTCTCTCTCTCTCTCTCTGTCTCTCCCTCTCTCTTTCTTAAATAAGTAAATAAAACTATTTTTAATAAAGAATGGCAATCTTCTTGTGGATCACCTATGTTGTTATACATAGCAGGATTTCCTTGTTTTATGATTAACTATTATACACTGTGGTGGTTTAAATGGATGTCCCCCAGTAGATTCAGTTTTATTAAAGCTTCTTGGATTTCTAGGTGCCGTGCTGGAAGAGATGTCACTGTGAGTAGACCCTATGGTCCAGCCCTGAGCTGTTACTGGGGGAGGATCTGGAACTCCAGCCTAAGGTATGCAGAGAGCAGTCTGAGTTCTGCCTGGGTTCTCTGCTGTTTGGCTGTTGGGTTTTTGTTCTTGCTTTTGGTGGTGGGTTTTCTCTTTTTTACCATTATGGAACTTCCCCTAGATCTGTGAGGCTAAAATAAATTCTGTTCCTCCTACAAGTTGTGACTGTTCTGGAGGTTCACCCCAGCAAAGTGAAGCTGCCTTTGGCTGTGTGAATCTGTGAAAGGAGGCCAGGGGCAGAATTGGAAAATCCAGAGACTGTCACTCACTGGTTGTGACATTGGACTTGAACTGCTGGTGACTGATATTTGCTTGATGGTGATTGAGGTGGCATTGGTCCAGTCTCTCTTTCTTATGCCTTACAGTGATGAAGATGTTTACTCTGGAACATTATATGCTGGAAGTATGTAACTTACTGGATTTTACAGGATTCACATTTTAAGAGATAGTCTTAAATCTCAGATAACACTTGGGACATTGGAGCAATGTTAAGTTGACAAAGACTGTGGGGACCTTTGAATCTGGTCTGAACACAGCATACAATGTAAGATAGTCATGAATCTATTGGGGGGGCAGGGGTTGAATGTGGTAGTTTGAATGGCTGTCCCCCAATAGGTTCAGGTTTATTAAAGCTTCTTGGATTTCCAACTTCCTGGCTGGAAGAGGTGTCACTGTGGACAGATCCTACGGCCCAGCCCTAACATGTTACTGGGGGTGGATCTGGAATTCCAGCCTACGGTGTGCAGAGAGCAGTTTGAGATCTGCCCGGGTTCCCTGCTGTTTGGCGGCCAGATTTTGCTCTTGCTTATGGTGGTGGGTTTTCTCTTCTTCACCATCATGGAAATTCCCCTGGCTCCGTAAGCTTCAATAAGTCTCTTCCTCCCGCAAACTGTGCCTGGTTTGTAAGTTCATCCCAGCAATGTGAAGCAGACTATGACACACACATGATAGTTTTTTATCCATTTACCAGCTGTTGGATAGTTGGGTTGTTTGCTGGTCTTGGCTATTGTGATTCATGCTGCAATAAGCATGGGAGTCTAGGTTTTTGTATTTTTAATACTAATTTATTTTCCTTTAGCTGTATATACCCACTTGAAGGATTAGGAAGACAAATACTATTTTGATTTCATTTATATGTGGAATCTGAAAAGTCGAGTTATAGAAATCCAAGGTAAATTAAAAATGACTGGAAGAGGAGAAATAGGGAGCTGTCAATCACAGGGAAAATGCATTTACTAATACAGTAAATAAGTTCTACAGTTCTAATGTACAATATGGTGACTATACTTGATAATGATGTATTGAAATTTGTTGAATATTCATCTTAAGTTCTCTCATCATACACAGACATGCACATACACAAAAGATAACTATGTCAGATAATGGATAAGTTAATTGGCTGATTTATTGTAAGCATTTTAAAACTTATACATATATAAAATCACAATATATATGTTAAATATGTTCAATTTTCATTTGTCAGTTCTACCTAAATGGAGTTGAGAGAGGGATGAAGAATTGTGATCTTAAATCAAAGAAATAGTTGATTCATGGTCTAAGCAAAAATTTTACAAATAAAGATAGAACATCTTGACATTTAGAAAATTAGGATGCTATCAAAGAGTGACATAGTAAGATGAAAAGAGCATGCCCACTGTATTTAAGTACATCATTTACTAAACGTTTTATCTCATTTAATCATTACTGGAGCCTAGGAGGTAAGGATTACTATTACCATATTACATTGCTTAGAAAACAATGGGCTCAGAGAGAGGCAATAACCGAAGCCTATGCTTATGAATCCCACACTTTAAATGTCATTAGTAAATACAGAATTTTTTTTTTAATTTCACTTTATGTCTACATAAAGTGACAGGACCAAAAATTTGCCTCCAAGGGAAAACTGTAACAATATTATGATATAAAGATTTAATAACTGATTCTCAAAAAATGTATCTATGAGTATTTATTACAAACTTTACTGTTATAAAAGAGTCATCATTAAATTGAAGAGCAACCAAATAATCTTTATCATAAATTCTATATAGAAAAATTATTTTTCAACATTTGATTGAGTTTTATTGTTGTTTTTTCTACTGTTAACTCTATAGTAACCGATAAGGGCAATGGACCTTTCTGTGTGAATGTCAGCACTGATGTCATTTGCCTCATGAATAGCATCAAAGTGAGATGGTAGAGGCACATGTTGAACTTTGCATGTTCTGTATAATGTGAGTGGTTTCCTCGCTAATTTAGATAAAAGTTTATAAATACAAAAATAATATGTTTATTTAACATTCTTATGGGCTACATACTCCCGTAATGGTTGGTCAAGAAGAGATACTATGGACTACACTGTTTGATGGAATATCTACAACACTGTGCTGGTGTGAAGGACAGAGGCAGAGTTTGCCCAACATGCTTCCAGCACTGTGTTCAATACCCATGCTAGTTAAAAAAACAAGAAAAGCTACCATATAGATATGATGGACACAATTAGTACAAGAGTATAAACAATTATTGAGAAAGTTTTGCTTGTATATGTTAGTTTCTGTGAATTTCAGTTACATAAAGTAGCTGATTTACAACTTCCTTCAGACCTATGAAAGTGATAGAAAAGCTCATACAATTCACCACAAAACATTTAGGATGTTTATGGATGTGGAACTGTAGAAAAGAGACTATGAAAATAGAGTAAGAACCTCAGTCTCTTAATGATTAAATGCTCTTTATCTTGGCCAATGTGTAAGAGCGGTTTGATTCTCTCATGATTTTCATAAACTACCTGCAGAATTTACAGTGATTCAATCTTTCCTACCTATCCCAAACAGTTTGGAGTTCTGAGACAACACTCAGAGAATATCTGACACTTTAACTCCAAGAAAGGTACTGACTTTTAACTTTTTCATTTTTGAGAAGTCTTTGGTTAAAAATCTAGAAAAGTAGCTAGTGGTAGCATTCCTGTTGGAGTCTACGTTCTTCTTTACAGAGGCCTCCTGTTCTCACTGTGGCTGTGTCTTATAGCCTACACTTCCCCACCCTCTTAGGCCTCTTTGTTTCCTCCCACTTTTTCTGATTGCATAACGCAGCTGGTGTCATTTTTCAGGTCATTTTCTTCCTATTTAAATAAGTAAAAGCTCTATGATAGGGACAACAGTTGGGACTAACTGTTGTTTGGCTACTTTTTATAATAATATATATATATATATATATATATATATATATATATATATATATATATATTTCCAAGGAGAAAGAGAGAATATGGGTGCTCAAAATCTCTTGCTTTGAGTTTTTACTTGCTCTTGCAAATGAACTCTAGATGCATGCATCCCTGTGTGTCACTGATTTTATGTGAATATAGGAGAATCAAACCTCTGTCATTGGATTTTGCAAGCAAGTAAATTTTACTGGTGAGCAATTCCCCAGCCCTGGTTTGACTACTTTTGAGCTAAATAGTTTAGGAGAACACATACTCATTTTTAGAACCTAAAACTAAAATATTAAGCCACTGTTTCATTAAACACCTACTTCATTACCGGCTATGCATTTTGAGCTTCTGAAATTTGATTCTTTATCTGTGACTTGTGTCACAATTTGATCTATCTCAAGTAGATCTATCTCATGCCATTCAAATGAAAGAAAAGAAAATAGGGTGTTGTATAATCAGCCAGACTTTTCAAAGGTAGACGCTATTATGTAACCACAAGGCTCAGACTGGAGCTGGATAAGAAGCTTCTATAGGCCTTGATAATTTTAAGGCATTGCTGACCAATTGTTTTACAAATACATTGTATTATAGAATTTACTTCTCAGGAGATTAGATAGATAGATAGATAGATAGATAGATAGATAGATAGATAGATAGATAGACAGACAGACAGACAGACAGATAGATAGATAGATAGATAGATAGATAGATAGATAGATAGATAGATAGATGACAGATAGATAGATGATAGATATCCCGAGCTACCACCTACCCCCAGCTTTTTAAAAATATATTGAAAAGGAACCCATCTTGTCAGGTGTGTGGCTCCCACCTATAATCCCAACACTCATGAAGCTGAGGTAGGAGGATTCCATGAATTCAAGGCCAGCTTGGGCTTACAGAGTGAGTTCTAAGTCAGCCTTGACTACAGTGAGAACCTGCCTCATAAACATAAATCTCTGCCTTCGTTTTTGGATATGTAGGATGTGTGATGGGGCGTGTGTGGTGTGCTGTGTAGTGTATGCGTGTGGATCTACTGATGATCAGCCGTGTATTTCCCTGGAGACAGAGACCTTCTTTGAACCCAAAGCTGTAATTTTCATCAGCCCCAGTGATCCTTTGATCCCTGTGACAGGGGTCACAGGCATGGCCACACCCAGCTACTTACATAGATGCTAGAGAATTGAACTCAAATGGTTTTAGGCCTTCATGCTTGTGCAGCAAGTGCTTTTATTTGCCAAACTATTTCTCTATCTCCCCATCCTGATTTTTTTATACAAATTCCCACTGTAACCTAGGCAGACTTGTCACTCACTCGATAGCCCAAATGGGCCTCAAACTCACAGTGATCCTTCTACCTCAGCCTCCTAAGCATTAGGGTTATAGGTGTGAGTCACCATGTCTCGCATGTCTCTTTTTGGAATTGGGGAAATGTTGCAACAGGTAAGAAAACTAGCCTCAGCAAGCATGAAGACTTGGGGTCAACCTCCAGCATGCCTGGGTAAAGGCCATGCATGCCTGTAACCCCAGCACTGAGGCAGGTGAAGGCATTAGGATTGTTGGGGTTCCCTGGTCAGCCAGTTTCACTGAAAACAAGGAAATTACAGGTTCAGTGAGAGACTCTGTCCCAAGGTGAAAGAATCTGAGATGATGATATCTGATGTCTTTCTCTCACCTTGGCCCATGGTGTACACAGTTTGCACATCTGCATACATATACTTATACAACATACACACATACCACATACACTACACATCTACACATACACCAAAAATAAAAAAGAATTATTTTTGCTGTTATTGAAGGCTGATAGCTTCCATGTGAGAAAGGTACATTTACTAAACTTATGAAGTCTTCCAATGTTCAAATTGCTCAGGGAATAGAGTTGAGACCTCCACCCTTCCTTCTTATTGCCTCACTCCCCTGCCCCTCAGTGATGGCTTGCTTGAACCATTTGGCTGACTCACTGTTGCTATAAAAACAAGGCTGAGGCACTGTGAGCCACTGAAACAGGAGAAAACCAGTCACTACTACCCTGACCATCAGCTGAGTGGTTGTCAGTGCCAGCAGCTCTATACAGACTCGTGCCCGTCTTCAGGGGCTGCCCAGGGCTCCAGAGCAGCTTCAGTCTGAGTGACTGGGATCCTGTCCCCATGTCTGAAAGTGCTGAGCTCTACTTCAATGTGGACCATGGCTATCTGGAAGGCCTGGTACGAGGATGCAAAGCCAACCTTCTGACCCAGAAGGACTACATCAACCTAGTGCAGTGTGAGACCCTGGAAGGTAAGCGTGGCTTTCCCCCTTCTTGACCCAGCAGGACTGCATCAACATAACGCAGTATGAGACACTGGGAGGTAAGAATGGCTGTCCTTGTCCTTTAAAAAGAACAAAAAAGGAGAGGGAGGAATCAAAAGGAAATGGTGTTAGTCTCTGGAAGCAAGAACAATAACTGTGATCCCATGGACTAAAAATTCTGAACAGCTCCTATCTCCTAGAATCCAGATATCTGTTGTTCAGGAATCTTCAATGTCAAGGGGAGGGGGGAAGACCTGTACTTTCAATGTTCTTTGGGAGAACTTTAACACATCCTTAAGCAGTTACTGAGACTTTCTGACCATCAGAAAGTTGGGGTTATATCCCTCTAAAGTTCACCATTCTTTCAAATATTTTGAAACATATTGTTTTCTATGCTTTGAAGTTGGACTTGATATTACATTCACTCTTTAGTTTGATTTTCAATATCTCAATAAAGAAGCACATATTAGACCCTTTACAAACATTTTGGTAACTTTGTTTTAAAATATTAAATATTTATATTTTCTTTCTACATTCTATGAGACTGACAACGGGGCGCTAAGAGAACAACTCTACATATTTACAAACACTATTTGGAGAACAGATTCACCAAAGTGCCAGGGACCTGTGGGATGGGGAGAAAACAGATAACTTTTTTATCTAGAGAAATGTTTTCTAGCCTCTGTTTTCCAATACCAATTTGAGAATTTTTTAAATTTTATGTATTTATTTTCAAGGAAAGAGAAAGAGAGAGAGAGACAGGGAGACAGAGAGAGAATGGGCACTCCAGGACCTCTAGCCACTGCAAATGAACTAGGTGCTTGTAAGCACTAAGAAGAAAGTCTCCTGGCACAGACAGCAGAAAAAAAAAACAAACCAGAGAACCTTCTGGAGGTGACCTTGCAGGCTTCCTGGAGAGGCTGAAGGACACTGAAACCACCTTTATAAAGCTACAGCTAGTTACAGCTGGAGACAAGGCCCAAGTACTGAAGCTGGTAACGACCTTGTTTATCCATTTACAGTACAATCAGCTAGAATCTTTCAGGTGATAACTTATTCTGTTAGCTAAAATAAATCATATATAAACCCACATCATAAATCTAACATATTCAGTGAGAAGCCTGGTGATTATAGAAAGTTAATGTATGGAAAAAAATCTGTATATATTAAAGCAAAAAACACAGGACAGAATACTTGCTTAAGAGAGAAACCATTTGAATGCATTTTTTTAGTTTTCAGGCAAGCTTTTAAATGCAGTAAGGAATGTAAATTTAAATGCAAGCAACATATAAATCATTATGATACCAAAAACATGTTTTAGCCTCATCTTAAGAGAATCAGAGAAAAATCAAGAGAAGCCATATCAAAGCCCCAAAAGAATTCTAAGAAATAAGATATTAAGAGGATACAAACCAATAATTTAAAAAATTGCTCCCAATATTCTCTGTCATGGGCTTTTTTGATCAAATATTCTCTTGAAAGAGGAGGTGAGTGAAGAGAGGAAATAAATGAGGTTAGTATATTGACTCTGTGAATAGACGCTTGGCTGAATTTGGTACCCTGGTTTCAAGGACAGCTTCCAGGCCCTTTTAGAGACCCCGGGAATGAAACCCCTTACGAAATTATACAGACACAACTACAAAACTTCCCATGCAGTGTTATGGTATCATAAATCCCTGGAACCATCCTCACACCCTGGTTAAGAAACTCTTCCCTTCCACAATCGCCAACACCATTGCTTTATAATCATCATATCTCATGATATTCTGTCTTTCTTCTCAATAACGTCTTTGTTTCAATTATTCATTTCCAAGATATATTTGAATCTGTGTGTCAGACTGACTACTATTTGGAGATTCCCAGAAATATCAACTACCAAAGTCATCAAACCAGATTTGGGTGATCATGACTGCTGAAAAATAAATCTAAATAAGAGGTTTTTATCCTCACTCTGTTGAGGAACATGGATTAGAATGGCTATGACCAGCCTACAGGCTGCCAGCAATGGATGATAGACATATCTGTGCCTCTTTTTCCACTAAAATCCCCCATAAAATACTTCCTGAATATGAATTGAAGATACATGAGACTGGGTGCATAGTTCAGTGGAAGAATGCTTGCTGCTAGCCTGGCAGTGCTCAAAGCCCATCTTTGATCTCTGGCACCACACAAGTATACACACTAAACAATACATGTACTAGGGCTGTGCTGGTTTGATGCCAACTCTGTTTTGCTAGTAGAAAATAACATAGGCTACCTACCCTACCTAATTATTTACTAGGCTGTCAGGGAATAAACAAGTCATGGAAAGCAACGTATGTGTTGCTTCTGTGAACGTGAAGCACCATCCCAGCCACCTCCTGAGCTAAATTCAGTTAAGAATCAAAGGCATTTTCTGGAACAGATGATAAGGACTTAAGGATTTCTGCTTGCTTTTGTACTAAGTACACACTGTGCAAACCCTGGCTATAGAAGAGAAGCTTAAACTGTGTTGTAACAGCAGTGTGTTGAAGCAGGTGCTTTTTGTGAAAGAAGAGCTAGCTTGGCAAAGATTTGATTTGCTTTTAGAGTCCTGTATTCTGTAAAAGGACTCTGATAGTGACAGACTCTTACAGAACCACTTACAAGGAACACAAGGTACATTTAGGAGAGACAAGATAAAGGTCACCCAGGAAAGCTTTGGAAAGTCTAAGTGTTCACAACTATGTTGGATCGTGAGCATAACTAAGCAAGTATTTTCAGAAAGACTCATCTACTCCAAAGCCTGACCCTGACTAATGGGGTCCTGACTGTGATTCAGTCTTTCCTAAGTACAAAAGAAGGAAGCTGGTATTCTTTAAAAAAAAATTAACACTGGTATTCTCTTCATAATGTTTGTTACAAATAGTTGTACAAATGTTCTTCCTCTTGGAAAAAGACAATGGTCAAACCAACTTAAAGTTTAGTAATAACTGATCTTTCCTGAAGCATGGTGGGAGTTTGCATTCATTCTCATGGTGAGCAGAACTTGCTGTACTGAGCTGTCTCTCTGTCCTTGTACTGAACTGTCTCTCTGTCCTTCTTGTACTGAGCTGTCTCTCTGTCCTTGCCACAATTCTTCTTGGAAGGGAGTGGAGATCAACTACTTTGCCTCTCATTAACAAGTGTGTCCCTTCAAGGGCTTTGACTCCAGAATTCTCTAGCTGTGTCTTCAGGTAGGAATCAGTTCATCAACCATATATTAAACAGTTGACAATGATAGTCAAGGAAATAATCATGGGTAAGTACAGTTCCTGACTTTAAAAAAATGTGTCCAACAATATCACTGTTTAAAATACTTCATCACTTTCCATCAGGCCAGATGAATGTTAGTTGATCTCTACCTCTCAAGCCTTTACACTTCCGTCAGAAGCTTTCTGGGTCTCTAAAGCTAAGCCTTCAATCATAATTCCTCTCTCCATATGGGTTGACCAGAGAAACTTCGAATTCATTCTCCTTTCAAATCCTCTTTCAAGTCTCTTCTATAGACTCTTTAATATCATATCCTTGTTATGACAGAATCAGCAAGTCTCAAATATATGTTCTCATTTGACTAGCAATAAACTTAATCCGGTATAGTCTCTGTGGCATGTGCATACGTGTGTCATCCTGCTGTAGGACATCTGACTCATTTATCTTTCTAGCTGCTGACACTTAAGTTAGTGTTAGCTCATGAATAAATAATGTCCCATTTATTTTATTTGCTATTTTATAGTAATATTTTTATTTTTATTTTTGCTTTTAGCAGTGCTGAGAATTGAACCCAGGGTCTGGAACATGCTAGGCAAGTGTTCTACTACTGAGCAACTTCACCCTAGTGTAAGCTTCTTCTAGGCAGTAAATAGACACATATACTATATTCTCTCATAGCTGCTGGAGCCCAAGGCTGCACAGTATAAATTTCACTCTTCTACTTTCTGGCCCTGAGTTGTTAAGCAAGCTATGGCATATTTAGCAAGGTGCTTTCTTATCTTATCTTAGAGAACCTCTTCCTGGTCTATCTCCCAGGTCAGGGAAGGACTCCAAATAGCACACATGGGATTTGCCTACACACTGCAATGCACATACAATCAAAACTAGATTCCCCTCTTCTGCCAGACTTTGGAAGTCCTGAAATAGTTCATCGTCTTGGTTAACAGTGGTTAGCATGTGACCAATTAATTCTATTCTCCTACAGAAAGCACCAGCTTGGGAAATTCTGAAGCATAAGAATCAAAGTGAAAAAGCCTGACATGGTGATTTCATGCCTATATTCCCAGCACTTGGGAGGCTGAGGCAGGAGGTCAGGCTGGACGAGAAACTTTCTAAAATATTTTTTTAAAAAAAAAAAAAAAGAGACAACGAGGCATTTCAATACTGATAGCCATCACCAGACATAATAATGAATGAAGTACTATATAAACATTGGTTCCCAGTTTTAATCCCAAATTCAATCAAATATTTGAGGCTTATGTATATGAAAAAATTGAACTGAGATACTGAGAAGAGTAAGAAAATTAATAAGTCACTGTTCAGCATACACATCTAGTTCAGGATATCACTGGAAAGTAAATAATCAATAAAACTTAAGAATACAAAAATGGCTCCAATCTACACTTTAAATCAAATTTGAAAAATATTGAGAAAATGCTGATGATGGACTTCAAGGAAGATTTGACATAACAAAACCTTGGTGGCAGTCGGGGAAAGCCAGTGAACTACAGAGAGAGGAAACAATGAAGTGCTTCCATTTGCCTAAGATACCATAATACCTGGGGGAAAGGCAGAATTTGGGCTGATAAAATGTCGAGGCATCTGTAGATCAGAATGTAAAGGCCCAGATGTTGAGACTAACACTGAACGAGGACTGGGTTTATGCCTAACATGCTTGCTGGCATGGAAATCACAAGTCTAGTACTTCTCTGAGCCTTAGTTTCTTCACATGTGAAATGAGGATTATGGTCAAGGTTAAGAGATAATGCATACTAAAGCCATCTTATCAGTGTCAATACACCCTACAAATCTTATAAATAGTTTTGATTTTTTTTTTTTATTTGAGAGTGACAAAGAGAGAAAGAGGCAGATAGA